>JAUNZM010000313.1:0-2400000 GCA_033459285.1 Clamator glandarius
TGTTTAATTATTTAATTTAGTACTTTTTTATGTTTTGTTTTGACCTTCTGTCATAAAAAAATCTGCTGTCTCTTTATGTGAAAGTGCTGTTGAAAAATATGTTCTTGTTTGTACCATCTAATGTATACCAGATAGGCTTCAAAATTCTGGAAAAAAGAAATTAACTTGCAAAGCAAAATGTCACCTAATAGATGAAAAGTAATTAAGAAATATTAAGATACACTATTTCATGGAGCTTTCCTAAAATCAAATTACTTAAACCAACAGAACCTTTGGATTATTCAGTGTTTCTTGAATGCTAGTGAGAATTTATAATTGAAGATCAAATGATATTTATTATTTTACATATAGCTGGTTAGTGAAATACAGAATAAATATACCTTTGGAAATTAAGTTTATTTTTAATTTAAGCATTTCTTTTGTATAGAACTTCTCTTATGTAACAATATTAAAAAAATAATTCAGTCTCATGATATAATTCTTCTGAATTAAAAAAATATTACTCTGTTTGGCCTTTCTGGAGTAGCTTTTACAAGCAATTTACCAATCCATGTCATTGGAGCAACACTTTCTATTGCAGTTTTTCCACTCTTATCACCTGGTAATAGCTATTGACAGCCTGGGTTTTTAACAGTATTTGTGCTTGAACGTGACGTTTATAGGTTGGGATTTATGTAGTAATATTTTCAGCCATCTAACATTTAGGTGCCTTTGGGTGCTGACCTCTTCTGCCAAGTGACAGGGGACAGGACGAGAGGGAATGGCCTCAAGCTCCGCCAGGGGAGATTTAGGCTTGAGATAAGGAAAAAAATTCTTCAGGGAAAGGGTTGTTAGGCATTGGAACAGTCTGCTCAGGGGGGTGGTTGACTCACCTTCCCTGGAGGTGTTTAAGGTGAGGGTGGATGAGGTACCGAGGGGCATGGTTTAGGGATTGGTGGGAATGGTTGGACTGACAGATCCGGTGGGTCTCTTCCAACCTGGTTATTCTGTGATTCTGTGATTCTGTGAGTGTGCTCTTAGCAAACTCTAAAGTAAAGGGAATGATACTTAACTGCTGTAGTTAGTGATTCATTTGGAAGCCACCCCTTACTCCCTCCCACACATACTTTCTCTACCCAAGTTTTTATTACTGAGCCTGACATTACATAGCATGGATTGTCTCTTTGATCAGTTCAGGTCAGCTGGCCTGGCTATGTTCCCTCCTGATCTCCTGCCCTCCAGACTACTCACTGCAGGGGGCAGAAGGGAGAAAAAGAAAAAAGCCTTTATCCTACACAAGCACTGTTTACCAACAGACAAAATACTGGTGTTTCATGGACACTGTTTAAGCACCTTATGGGCTGCCAGGAAGAAAGTTAACACTATCCCAAAAGTCATTCCTATTTATTCTAGACTGAGTTTTAAAGTAGAAAATTGAATTAAAAATAAAAATTGTTTATAAATAGTGCTATTTCACATGTGTGAAATTGACTTTTAACAGTGTACTGTAACATGTGGACGTGGATACCAGATGCGTGCAGTCAAATGTGTTACTGGTACTTACAGAGTTATTTTGGATGATGACAGGGAATGTAATGCTGCTACTCGTCCTAGAGACAACCAAGTAAGTTAAAAAATACCTTTTGTTTGATTATATTTTTTAGTTAGAAGTATCTAAATGCAAGTGTTGTCTGCTGATTCTTTGACGGAACTTCAGGAAATGAGTTCTGAAAGGAGGGAAAAATAATGATGCTATATGCGTTTTCCCTGAACTTCAAATTTGGCCCAGGGAATTAGGGTAAAATAAGAGTAAATTGGAAATTGGAGGTTTGAAAATTCAGTATATGTTTGAAGGGGTCCAGAGGCCTTTGATTATTTGTGATGTGGAAGGTCCAGTAAGTGGAATGTTACAAGGAGACTGCTTCCCATGATGTTTGGTAATAGCAATTAACTGTCTTGATATTCTCTAAAACTCTGCTCACATATAGTTCTTAAAAGAGTGATAGGAGTATTGGAAGAAAGCTTAAGTTGTTTTAATAATACTAATTCAGAATTGTGTAGACATGTATTAGGATATAAGATGGTATTGATATGCTTTTCCTTTTTGTCTCAGTTTACTTAATTTCTCAGAAGAAATGTTTTTAATACAGTCAGTGGATTTACTTTTAACCAAAAGGAACTGCTGTCTTAGGTGCTATGTATTAAATGTTGATCTGGTCACCAGGTTGATACATCTCATTTATATCTAGCTAAGCTGGTAACCACATACCTTCTTGAAGGCCTACTCTGCTTCTTGTCTAAAGGAGAAGGGGTGGGGGGGAAAGGATTCTGTAGTCCAGAGTGAGTCCGTCATAAGTTACCAGCCTTCTGGTGGCTTCTTTAATAAGATTTCAAAACATAAAAGCAGAGTAATTGGTATAAATTTATTTCCACTTACAGGTGAAAACACTGAGTTTGAGTATGCTTTGCATTTTGAGTTGTGGTACCACTTTGCTGTTGACTGAAACTGGGCAATTTTGTGTTGTCAGTAGCTGAAGGTATAAAGGACAGGACAGTACAGACACCATCCTCACTCTGTTCTCCTGTACTGCATGGGACTGTGAAACAGGACATAGAAACGTCTATGCTTACTACCTCCAGCAAGTTACACAACATAGTTCTTTCTCAAATTGCAAAAATTATAACTTAGTACGGTTTTAATGTCAAACAAATTTTCTTTGCTTCTTGATTTGAAGTGAAACAAACAAAATAATTCAACAAAAGACTCTTGAATAATGCCAGGAAAAAGTTAGTCAGTAGTTACTTTTTAATTAATGCTAATTTACTGTAATGACAGGAGCCATTTGCTTTGCGTTTGGTTTTACAAAACGTATAATTTTAAAGCTTTATTTTTTTTTTCCTTATCCCCACAGGAGTGTGAATTGCCCTCTTGTCCAGAAAATACAAAGTTATGGACTACGCTGCTTCCTCTGGTTCAAGTGGGGAAGGTGACTCAATGGAGATATGGATCATGGACCCCAGTATGTAATGTAATGATGGTCATGTCTTGCAGAGCAGTCCTGTTTCCTTCACCCATTTTTTCATTAAGCTCTCAATATATTTTTCAGACTGAAATCTGCTTGGCATAGATTTTAAAGGAATTCTAAAATTCTTTTTAAGAACCTGTTTCTTAAGTAGGAGAGAAGCAATCCCAGCAAATTCTGTGTGCTTTAAATCTAGCCAGGGAAAATAAGGAGAGGGGAAAAGAAAGAATTCTGGGAGTTGGGCTTATGAACAAAACAGATTTCAAATGATTGAGAGTATGTAAGAAAGTGCTTTTTAAAAAATAATTGTTCAGTTTCTGAGTGTGGAGACATCTTTAATTGTAAAATATAGTTTAAATACTTTATGTGAATAGCAATATTAAACAGTTTGGGTCTTTAGAGGTCTAATTTTACATAATTTGTAAAATAAACTTTATGAAGAACTGTTTCTACACAAACTGTTTAAGGGAAGAGATTTTGATTTTGATAGTGCTGAAAATTAGTTTTAATTGGCAGTGATGTGAAAGTTTAAAATCATCTATGAAAATGTGGATGTGTCTATTAATCCCTTGACAAATACAATTACATCTTTGCACAACTATTTTAACTAAATAGCAGTGAAGAGTGCATAGACTGGGGCTACTTAGAAACTCTTCACTAAATCCACCTTGAACTTCTTAGCTGTAAATGTGTCAGAAGGGGCTCAGTGGAATATGCTAATATAAACTGGAATGGCACATGGATTGCAAATATCAGTTTTTATTTTATCAGTTGGTATAAATATTGCATCACTGTATAATAGCTCAAAAGTTCTGAAAGTTATTCTTTAATGTTTCTCCTGTTAATAAGTTTTAAATTGCCATGCTGTCACTGAAATTTTGCCTGTTCAGATACACTGAGTTGCTTCACAAGAATTAAGGCCATGCAATTCAGTTCCAAGATAAAGGGAATTCTTAAGGTCTAAGTCATCCAGCAATATTTCACTTTCTCTCCTGAATGCATCAGTGTGAGATGGAAATCTGGTTCTTGGTGTTTAATTCTAAAGTCGAGGTGATACTAAGCTGTGTTACTGCTTTAGATGCTTGCATGATCTTGTTTTGGTCTCCTAAAGTGTGATGAGTTTGGATTGTTCTCTGGCAGTGCTCTGCATCTTGTGGGAAGGGTGATCGTGCTCGCTATGTGAGTTGTAGAGATGAACATGGAGGAATAGCAGATGAATCCTTCTGTGCTCATTTACCACGACCAGAGGAAATTTCAAGTTGCTTTAGCCCATGTGGAGAGTGGCAAGTTGGAAATTGGTCCCCTGTAAGTATTAATTATAACTTTTTTTTTTAGTGGGACTTAGTATTCTGTCCAAGTATGATTATTGAAATTGCATCCCTTGAAAAAACAAGGTATATTTTTCTTATTATCCAAAGTAAATATAAATGCCTTTGTTTATTAATTATCAATATTCTGTCACAAATGTTGGGTTAATTTTTGGTCAGTGCACAGTTACGTGTGATAGCGGAATAGTCACAAGACAAGTTATCTGTGTCAACTATCATCAACAAATCAACGAGAATTACTGTGATCCTGAAGGCCGACCTTCCAAAGAACAAGAATGTAATATGCCACCGTGTCCACTGGCTTATCATGATATTCTGAAAATACGTGATCAGCCAAGTCATTTTCCAGAAATAGGTTACGTTCCACTACACCATCCACAAGACAATATAAATCAGTGGAACCATCCCTCTGTGGGAGGATATCAATGGAGAACTGGACCCTGGGGAGCAGTAAGAATTTTTTTTAAAAATATATTAATATGTTCTTTCACATGTATGTTAACATTTTTGGAAATGTTATTGCCATACAGATTTGATCAAGAGTGAAGCATATTTATTTTAAATATTACTACAATTTTTATTATTATTATTATTATTATTATTATTAAGACTATAGTAAAATAAAAATGTAATTTTTCTGCAATTCCAGCTGTAAGATACTCCTAGATAGCAGTATTTTTTCTTTGCGAATTTCAGTTTTGAAAGTTAACATTGAAAATAATAATTTTAAGGAAAAATAACATTCAAAATAATAACTTTAAGTTGTTTTAAGCAACATATTTTGTTTTTCTGATCCTCGGTGATGCATATCTTTACATGTTTTGGTAGTGCTCTAGTACTTGTGCAGGTGGATTTCACCGTCGAGTTGTAGTATGTCAAGATGAGGAAGGAAGAAGCGCTAGTTATTGTGATGAAGCAACAAAACCTCCAGAGTCAAGACACTGTGATTCTGGACCCTGCCCACGATGGAACTATGGGAACTGGGGAGAAGTAAGATAATTTCACTTTCAAAGGGAAACATTATTTACCACATGAGCTTAGAAATAATAAAATAATTATTTTATAGAATCATAAAATAGTTTGGGTTGGAAGGGACCTTAAAGGCCATCTAGTTCCAAGCCCCCTGCCATGGGCAGGGTCACCTCCCACCAGCCCAGGCTGCCCAAGGCTCCATCCAGCCTAGCCTTGAATATCCCCAGGGATGGGGCAGCCACAGCTTCCCTGGGCAACCTGTTCCAGTGCCTCACCACCCTCATGGTGAAGAAATCCTTCCTTTTGTCTAGTCTAAATCTGCCCCTCTCCAGTTTATACCCATTGCCCCTAGTCCTATCACTACAAAGCCTTTGTCCCTCCCCAGCTTTCTTGTAGGCCCCCTTCAGGTACTGGAAGGTTGCTGTAAGAACTCCTTGGAGCTTTCTCTTCTCCAGGCTGAACACCCCCAACTCTCCCAGCCTGTCCTCCTATGGGAGGTGCTCCGGCCCTCATCTTTGTAGTCCTCCTCTGGACCCATTCCAACAGTTCCATATCCTTCAGATGTTGAGGATTCCAGAACTAGACACAATACTCCAGAGGAGGTCTCACAAGGGAGGAATAGAGTGGCAGAATCACCTCCCTTAACCTGCTGGCCACGCTTCTTTTGATGCAGCCCAAGATATGGTTGGCCTTCTGGGCTGTGAGCGCACACTGTTGGCTCATGTTGAGCTTCTCATCGACCAGCTCCTCTAAGTCCTTTTCTGCAGGGCAGCTCTCAATCACTTCATCCCCCATCGTGTACTGAAATCGGGGATTGCCCTGACCCAGGTGTAGGGCTTTGCACTTAAGGGCCCTGTTGCACCTCATGAAGTTCTCACAGCCCCACTTCTCCAGACTGTCCAGGACCCTCTGGATGACATCCTGTCCTTCTGGTGTGGCAACTGCACCACTCAGTTTGATGTCATCTGCAAACTTGCTGAGGGTGCACTTAATCTCACTGTCAATATCATTGATGAAGATATTAAACAGCACCAGTCCCAGTATGGACCCCTGAGGGACACCACTTGTCACGAATCTCTATCTGGACTTTGAGCCATTGACCACTACTTTTTGAATACGACCATCCAACCAGTTTCTTATCCACCAAACTGTCCACCCATCATATCCATATCTCTCCAATTTAGAGAGAAGGATGTTGTGGGGGACTGTGTCAAAGGCTTTGCAGAAGTCTAGATAGATCACATCCATTGGTTTACCTGTGTCCACTGCTGCAGTTACCCCATCATAGAAAGCCATTAGGTTGGTCAGACAAGATTTGGCCCTCTTTGACTATGAGTGGAACTGAACACCAATTTTTACTTGTTTTAAAGGAATTGATTTCAACCTGTTTTTCTAAACTTTCTTTGATCAAATCCAGAACCCTACTGTAAACATAAATAGAGTAAATATTCATCCAAAAGAAGTATTGTGTGAGACTAAGGATGTACAATATATAATTAAGCATTGCAGTAGCAGTATGAATCTTGAGAAATACCAAATTATTTTCTATTACCAAAAGATTATTTGTATGCAGTAAAATATCAGTGTAATAGCTAGTCTAAAAAAATGAGCACAAGAAGCTATAAAGAAATGTTATTACATTAAATTTCATACGTACTGCCTAGAAAATCTGCAAGTAGTAGTATCTACTGGGTTGTAGTTACAAATTAGAAGTATTAAGATAGGATCATGCATCTAAAAGATGTACCTGAGTTAGAATGTTTTGGTGAAACATTATATATTATTGGACAAAGAACAGTTTCTTTATGCTACGTAATGTCGTATCTTGACAATGGATTCTTGCTCAGCCACTACAGAAACAGTTAAAACCGGTTAGTTTGGCATTCATTCTAAACTGACCTCTTGTGATTCCTGCCCTCTTTTATTATTCTTGATACATCAGTGTCTAGAATTGGGAAAAGAAGAAAAATTGTTTGAATGACTATTCTATTTTTCTTCTTTCTCCCTCATTTTGGCCCAGTCTAGCCATTTAGTTCTCAAGGCCAGTCTGAGTGTCATGATTTTTGTGTCCATAGCTGCAGGCTTGGGATCCAGTTAATGCAGATGCTGCGGGTTTTGTCTGATTTTTTTTTTTGTCCAGGGAATATGAAAATAAATATCCTAAATAACATGTACTGATTATTGCTATATCCGTTTTCTTTAACAGTAAGTGATGACTCTTAACAAAAGTAAAATTCTGTATTTCAGTGTACTAAAACTTGTGGAGATGGAATAAAGACAAGACTGGTGATTTGTCAGCTTCCTACTGGCCAAATGTTGGGTGATCAAAACTGTGAAATTCTAGACAAGCCACCTAATATGGCACAATGTAATGTGCATCCTTGCCCTGGTGAGGTTTCATGGCATCGGGGACCATGGAAATCGGTACGATAGTATTCACTGATATTTTTTGCTTTCTTTTTCTTTCTATCAGTCTTTCCTATTGCCTTTTTAACAGTGTATTGTTATTTTATTTGATAACAGTGAAACAATAATGCATGTGGAATGTAGTCTGTGTAGTTTTATTAAACTGTTGTTCCTGCAGTCATTGAATTAAATGGGAAACAGCCATCTATTCAATGGGAACAATATCAGGCTTTGTAAAACATCATAGAGAATATTTTGAAAATTACCAGATATCATCATAGCTGATAGCACTACCTAATAGGTTGTTCTATTTTGAAGGGTTATGATTTGATCTGTGTTTAAATTTAAAAGCATATGCTGTAATTTATACTATTATCTACATATTTATATTTGTAAAAAAAAAATGCCAGCTAGTGCATAATTTTTTTCCTTATAGTATTTCGAAGTATAAAAGAACTTCGGTACATGTATATTACACTCTGTTATCAAACATTTTACTACTTATTACGTGTACATTGTGTATAAAAGTTTATATTTGTGGTTTTAAAACAGTGACTAATGAAAGCTGTCTATGTATAATTATGTATGTAACTATAACATGTTATTGTCTACATGTCACTGTCTAATATGTAAAAATGCCTACTGTAATTGCTATTAATCTTTAAAATTGTCACTGGCAGATTATTAACATTCTGAAGTAATCATAGCAAGCTCTACAATATAGAGCACATTATATATCCCAAGCTGTGAGTTTGACAACAATATTTATTGTTGTGCTCAGTTCTAAGGAGAATAATGGCAATCAAAGGAGGTTGGATCCAGTTCTGTTTCCATTGAAATCAGTTTTAAACCTGTAATTAACATCCCTGGGAGATGGACTAGGACAACAGTTCTATAAATATATTTTTTTAATTGATAAAAATTATGTAATTTGGTTCCTTGAATTAACAGGAAATATTTTTTAACTGAATTAACAGGAAATATTTTTTAACTGTTTTCCAATTTCAAATTTTAATATTTTATTACTGTTTATATAATCTATTCTAATTTATTGCACATAAACTTTAGAACAAAAATTTGAATTACTAATGTACCACAGTCCTCTCTTCCACTGTGCAAAAAAGTTTTGGGTCTGCATTTAATAGGCATTGGAGTATCTTCTTTAGGCATTTACCAAATAATTAGTAGTGACTTGCTAATGTTTAGTTAATGTATGTGCTTACGATACTGAGAAGACAAGCAGAGTGTTCAGCACACAGTTGCCTTTGTACTCAGGGTCTTTTTTCCTTTTAGATTGAAAGTTATTCACAGCCTGTTGCTCTGTTCCTTCCCCGAGTAATATAGTTTGTCCTGCATTAATAGGTTACCTAAAAGCTATTGTAATCTACTGTAGAAGTAACATATGGCTTAGTTTTGCAAAAATTTTCATGTTGGTTTACATCTTAATTGATATAAAACCCCATTTTAATCCTTCTAAAACTAAGTTTAGAATGGAATCTAGTTGTTAGAGAGTGTGTCTGTTCCACCTGAACATGACATAAAACATCTTTAGTGTGAGAGTGACAGAGCACTGGAACAGAATGCTCAGAGAGGTTGTGGAATCTTTCTGTGGAAATATTAAAAACCCATCTGGACATGTTCCTATGCAACCTGCTGTAGGTGGAACCGTCTTTAGCAGGTGGGTTGGACTAGATAATCTCCAGAGGTCCCTTCCAACCCCTGGAACTAGGTGCTTCTGTCAAAGGGTTTGCTCACTGATAACTCTAGCTTTTACATAGCCAGACAGTTTCCTCTTCAGTTTTAGAGTCCAGCAGAAATAGATTCAGAACAAGTCAAATTAGCTGAGTAGTTCAGAATCGTGAGTCAAGAACCTGATCCGCCATGTAGGATTATTCTAGGTTATCAGTGCATAATGGGGCAGTTGTAAGAAAGGCTCTGCTTATGATTTGAAGCCATAATTTTGGTTGATGCCTTTTGCAGTTTAGCAGCTATGAGCTGTTACACTTTATAGTGTCTGTCAGTAAGAGCTGACCATTACAAAGCTTAGTCTATGCACTCCTCAGTTGCTGGATTCTGCAGTTGTCCAAAGGGATGTGAAGCAAGTAAATCTCAAATTCTAAGGGTTCATAGCACACCAGGACACTTTCTTAGAAATATTATGCATACTCTGAGACTTTGAATTTTTGAAACATTAATTCAACTCAGAATCTTCATATAATAGTATCTGAGCCAGAAATATGCTCTGAACTTTTACAGATGGCTAGGAAACACACACTGTAATTTGAATTTATTTTTTCTGGAGGTCACTGAGAGACTCTGACAGTGTTCTTCTTAAAATGTAGCATATCTTCCATACTCTTATGCAAGTTTCTAAGGGAATTTTCTTTATTAAGAACTGAATCATGGTCATATTTTTATTTCCCTGCTTTTTTATCAAAAGCCGAAGGAAATGGAGTGAGTTTACACCTAGTCTGTGCATCTTGAGAGGCTCTGCCTTGTCTTCAAAGAATACTGCCATCAATTGTTTATTTAAATGAGGTTGATGAATATTATACAAACTTTTAAATTCAAATGTTTCAAGATTTCATTGCCTAATTGGCATATATCTAAGTACATTAGCTCTTTTTTGGTACAAAAATTACAATGCAGTTGTATATATTTATACATATGTATTTATAATGTATTTATTAGTTTAATAATACATAAGGTAAATATAGCTGCTTACTTTGGAGTTCCACCACCAGTAATTTTGGCTCATGTGCCTTGGATATTTTTCTTTTAGGCTACTCTAGTTTCATTGGTGAAGGGATTGAGGCAATGATCCAGAACTTCATGAAACAATGAATAAATTACAAGCTAAAAAGTATGGGAACCATATGTCACGTTATATAGTCAAGAAAAATTCCATAGCATTCTGACAGCTGGCTAAGAGTACTTTGCCCTAGTATAGATCTTTATTGTATTTCTTCTTTCTACAGTTCATTATTGAGTTTTTGTGTTTAGTCCATGCAGTAAGTCTTATCTTTTATTGTATTAGTTTTCATTAGAGTGGCTTAGGTTTTCTGACTCTAATAACAAGAAGTTTTCTTTTACTTAAAGCATGAAAAGAGGAGGTATTACAAATTTGCAAAGATACCATAAGGTTTTAAAATTGAACCATAATGACAAGATTTAACAATTTATTGCTAGAAGAGTTGTATAATGATCTGTCTTAATCAAGAATGATGCTTCATTACTTGCAGTACTAAGATTTTTCCTCTAAAGAGCATTTCCCATATCCACATGCTTTAGTATTCTTAGCTAAACAATTGTCTATTACCTGACAAAAAATTATGTGGGAATACATGGTGCAGATACACGTACTGTCTTGCAGAGCTTTCATGTATCAGCTCATCATCTAAGTTAACTTTAAGTGTCAGAAACATCTTACTGCTGTTTCTTACTGTCCTTCAGATAGATAACGTAATATCATTTCAAGTGGCTGTTGATCTAGTTTTTTAGTTTTCTTTTTAGTTGCTCCAGAATAATTTCAGTGTAATTCTGTCTTTGCACTAGTGGAAGAAATCTATTATTACTTTTAATGAATATAAACTTATTTTTTAAGAATTGGTGTCCAAGTCCTCTCCCACTGTTGTTACTGCCAGGCATCCCATTGACTTCTGCAGGAGTAGAAGCAACCCTGACTTAAATAAGAAAAATAGTTAATTGTTGTCATTATAATGCAAAAAATCTTGCTATGTATCATAAGTGCCTTCATTCACTTTTTCTAATGTGTAAAAAGTATTTATATCTTTAAAGATAATCTTTTATATTAAAAGGGAATTCAGAATTAGTGAACTTGGTTTTCAAAACCAGCTTCAATAATTTACCTCTACTTCTGCTGCTGCCCAATGTCAAACTTCAGAATACCTCATTACCAATACAGCACATTTGTTTAATGTGAAAATGGCTGAAATGTTAACGTTAGCACATGCTGTTCATTTTTTAAAACTTTGGAAATGGGGGTGCCTTTTCAGAGACAACTGATAACATGTGTCACTACCCAAATAATGTCATAAACCAGACTTGGGAGAGTGGATTTCATTTAGGGTAATTCTGATAAAAAGGAAAGAAAATATTTTTTTCTAAAATTCAAATACAAATATTCATGTACTGTTCATCAAGTTTAGAGGAAATTTCTCCATTTTGGTGCTATGTTGCCTGTACAGCTTGAAATAATAAATAAGTTATAATGTATGTGTGATAATTTAATTTAATTACTGACTTGTGTCTGAAATACAGTTTCATTTTAACCCTTCTTTTGTATGCATGTTGTGTGGCTTTGTGTTTATAGTTAATGTGTTCTTTAATAAAGAATGCTAATGTTTAAACTCCTTAAAATAAAAAATAAAAAGATGGGGGAGATGGGAACTAACCACTTTTGCTGAAAGTGAGCGTTTTTTACCACTGAGTAATCCTTGTAGTGCAATGAACTTCATATGATATTTTAATGACAACGTTTTCACGAGGGAAGCTCTTATCCTTGAACGTGAAAAAGAACGTGTAAATGTTGTTACTGATAAATGCAGCATTTGATGCCACTGGACAACTGGACTGGAATGAGTAGTTGGCACGCAACCTTTGATGATCAAGCTTACAGTTATGAGCTACTGAAAGCTTTGCAGGAGCTATAATGTTATGGCCCAGTCCTGCTTCTACTTAGTTGGTGACAAAAGACACAAAAAAAATGAGAACTATAACGTAATGTTATAGTCAACCTCGAAGACATAACGTAATTTTTTATGTTCCTAAAACACTTGCATGAGGAGGTTTGCAGAACTTTCTGACTCCCCATTTAGAAAAAGAACAAGTAAGAGGGGAACAAAATAAAAAAAAAAAAGGACAACAGAATATCTTGATGGGGGGGGGAGAAAGCAAGTGGTCCTTACTACCATTCCTAGATATATATAGCCAGTTCATGACAATGAAAGGCATCAAAAGTTACTGATGTATTTATTTGTTCTTTGCAGAGTTAGAACTTTCAGAAAGCTGAAGGGCTCCAAGTGGCCAAATCTTTGTGAAAATCATTCTGAGCTGGCTGTATATATGTGGCAATTTTGAAAACCTGTCACAACTCAAAACATATTGGTTCAGAATCATGTTGAGGCCCAAATTTAGATGTTACTAATCATATATTAAAGTATTAAAGTTTCCTAAAATTTATGAAGGTTGATACACTAATATTTTGCTTACATGGCATAGATTAGGAAATGAACAAAATATTCCATATTTGTCTGTTACGGGAGCTCCTAGTCTCTTTTGTGAAAACTGGTAATTGTGGGAGACTGGTGCTTCCTCTGAGACAGGCTGCCACATTGATCAATATATGTACTAGTATGCAGCTATGTAGAGCCCTTTCACTTCAGGTGGAGCAGGACTGGATACATAAATCATCTGAATCAGCCCTAGAGAAGCTCGCATGCATGCTCACATTTACACGTGTGACTGTAGTATTGGAAAGATTGGCCTGTAAGTAAATTTGAAAATATACGGAAGAGTAGCTTAGGTTGAAAACTAACTGGAATTCAACATGTGGAGGTAGGTAAAATGTTTTACTTATGTAAAATATACTCAAAAACATATTTTCATGCCCTATTAATGTTTAAAATAATTTGTTTTCTTTTTCTTAATTCTTCATCTGACATTTAGTGAAGTGCCATAGAAAGAATTGTAATTTTGTATGCTTCTAAAACTTTTGAAAAATTTCTCACAATACCACATTGTTCCAGTATATATTGCTTTGTATTCCCAGTTGACTTTAGAGTTCAAATACAGAACCTTAGTTTTTAATCAAATGAAAAAGTGAAATTTATAGACAGACACAAAGCTTGTGTATTTGCTAGTCCTTTAATTTCTGAGCGACTGTTTTGCTGCTGTTAATTGAAGATTGCAGTTCTTGTGATGTAGTGTTTCTTTTGCCCTTGTTCCTTTTTTTTTTTACAAACTCATCTAAAGCTAATTGGTGTACTGTATTCTCTAGTTACTTTTGTAATTGGCTAATTGAAGGGACCCTATCTCTGAAGATAAAAAAAGAAGAATGCATAAAATGAAGTTATAAATTGTGAAAAGTATATAAATAAATGGGGGGGGTTTGTGCAGCCCCTTTGAATAAATGTAAGCTTCTGTACCAGAGATCCTCCATCATGTTAAAAATATGGTCCAACTTTTTTTGTGAAGACCTATGAATAAAATGTCACACTCAAGGGGGAGCATTACTTTTCAGCGAGAATGCGGATTTTTATTCCCATGCATTTGCTCAGTGTTCTTGAGCTTCACAGTCTGTTAAATGGTGTCTGCTTGCTAGAAGCAACAGTGAATTAAGTTTGGGTTGCTGTTTTTTTTTCATGGAGGTTGTGAATGTAACTACTGGGTGGACATACATAGGTCTGTTACTCTCCATTTGGAAAATGAGTCCAGAAATGTATCCATTTATTGGAAACAGAAAAAAAAACAAACCCTGCGTGTGTTTGGCTCACACTGGGTTTCTCTAAGGACTCATATCTCCATTTCTGCCACCCTTCTTTCTTGATGCTTCCACTTTACTCACTGTTTGTCTCCAATGCTGCTGCCTTCATGCAGTTCCTTAAAGGTAGTACTAGTGTTACGTGACTGTGGAATAAAGGACAAGACTTGCTGAAGTCTGACCAAGTCAGCAGTTTGATGTCTGCAATGATGTAATGATAGAAGTACCTGTACTAAGTAAGCTTGACATGAATTTGTACTTGGAGAATAGGATTTTCAGAAAGACCTAGTGAGGGTCTAGCTCTGTTCCTGTTTGCCACTGGTTTCAGAAGGAGAGGTAAGGCAGAATTGTCTGTTGGGCTTTGAGGGATTGTTTTGGGGTTATTTTATATTTTTTTAATTTTAAAAAAAATTATTATTTTTTAATCTACCACTGTTTTTGCATTTTTAGATGTGATTAGCATCAGCCGTTCTATATATCATTGAACTGAAAGGTGATATAAGTTAGGTACATGTACTGGACATGTTGTTGCAGGGATGATGGCTGAGCAATGTAGTTTCTGTTCCCTCCCTCCCAGCAATTAATAAGCTGACCATGCTTCTCATTGTTTTAATACGTACTGTCATTAATTACAGTGAGAATGTTGCTTGATTGAAGGCTGATGTTGAAGTTCTTAGCAGCAGTATGCGCAATGACACTTAAGTCCTCCATGTGAGGTAGCACAGCCTGCCAAATGGCTGCTGAAAGGAGGCAGAAATACCTATTGTTTTTCTGCTTCTCAGATGGTAACCAGATGCAGTAGATTCAAATCGAGCAAGTAAGGCAGGAAGAGTAACTATAAAATTCATTTTTTACTGTAATTGAGAGTTGAAAGGGAACCTATAAAGGAAGTGTTAAATGAGATACCAAATGTGGTGCGTCATTACTGTTGGACATGTTAATCACTAACTCATGAAATTGTGATCATTAGTTTCAAATTTTAAAAAACATAAAGCACAAGGCTTGTTTTTGCACCTCTCTAATGCTGTCATGAAGCAGCATTACTGTGCCTACCACTGGTAGATGGTTCTCTTAGGTTACTGTTGTGTCTGATAAAGCACTTCCACGGAAGCTGAAACCTGAAAGAAAGTAACATCTGGGGGACAGATCATGACAACTGAGTCTGATTTTGGACTTTGACTCAATTATTTATGTTTCAGTCCAGTCAAGTATGATACTCATTTTCTGTGAAGGATTTCCCTCTTTTTCTAGATGTCCTTGTATTTTTGCCACTGTGTTCATTTTATTTTCCTCGTCTTCCACGGTGCCACATAAATTTCTGTTGACACCCACACTAATACCTCCATAATCTGTGTGGAATGGTACATGGAATACAACATAATTTTTCTCTAATGCCTTGGATTATACTCTTTAGAGACTGGATTATACTCTTCTTCCTGTATGCCGTGTTGACTTGTCCAAAGTCTGAGTCAAATTTTATTCCTTGTAATGAACCTTAGACTTGAATATTGATTGGGTACAGATTTTCCCTTATGAATTATGTGCTTAGTACTTGTTAGGCTTTACAGTGAACTTTTATTAAAGGCTTTTTTTAAAATTAATTAGTTGTCAGCCCCGCTAAAGTTTGAGATTTTTACCTGGCATGAGGCTTTTTCACTCATTATAGTAGCAGAGTGCTAGAATCAACTCCAATTAAATAAAGCAACACTTTTTTTTGAAACAAAAAAGATAGAGCTTTTTCTAGAAACAAAATTTTGTCCCTTGTAAGTTGGAAATTTCTTCACTTGTTTATTCATTGAAATTAAGACTAATTGATAATTTGGAAGTATCAATTAGCTTTAATTTCAAAAAACTGCAAATGTGGGAAGAACAGTTATATAACATTTAAAGTATGATCAGTCACTTACGTAAAAAACTTTCTAAGTTTCCTGTTCTTTAACAGGGACACCTGAAGTGGCACCAGTGAAATATAGTTCTTTGAACACTGACTTGTTCTTTGAGCATGCCCTTGAAAACTACTTGGATATACGTGAATATACACTAGGATCTGAAAATATAGGTAGTGTAAAAGTGAAATCCTACAGTTGCTAAAATAACGTTGCAGCTGTTTTGGCAGTCCTGTGGTGGTTCTGTTATTGTAATAGCTAAAAGCTTGTTTGAAGGTTTAATTGTGCTATGCTATGAAGGTAAAATGAAGGTTGGTTGCTGGAGAAGTTTACAATCTCGTTCAGATGTATGTAGGCAGGTTGGGAATAGATGGCACAGTGCAGCCTTGCTGAGTGTCACAGGAGGTGTGGAGCTGAATGTGGTTACTGCCTGTTTTTTCAAATGTTCTGTAGCTAACATCAAAAAGGGTTCTAGGCTTTAGGCAGTGATGAGCAAAATGTTAGTGTTCAGTCATGAGGGGGAAAGATGACAGGACTTTAAAAGGAGGACTTGGTCGTTTGTTTTAGTTCTGTTAAGCCTGAGGGTAATGGGTAGTGCTTTGAGATGTCAGAGAGACAGGGTAAATGAGAAGACATTCACAAGTCTAACTCAAATAAATAAATTAATTTCTGTGGAAAATCATTAAGTGGAATTTCAAGTGTTCTGGTTTTGGTTTTTCAGACAACTGCAGAGTGTGTTTTTTTTTCATCTGCCATCCAGGCAGATTCCTGTTCTGTCAAGATGTCTCTGACTTTAAGGCTACTGCCAGCTGCACAGGACAAAAAAATTCAGTCAATGTGATGGCAACTTTAAATACTGTCTAAAATTCCTCTGTAGCATCATCAGGAGAATTTGAGTTCTGCAGGCATGAAATCAACCATCAGGACAGATCTTGAAGGTCTGACTTCAGGATTGTTTGCTTTCATCAGGGTATCTTTGTTTTTAAAAGGAATACATTAACAGTTTCCAATTAGACGCCATATATACATCCTCTTTATTCCTTCTTAGGTCCTACTTTATATATGTATGTATATGTGCGTAATTTCTCGTGTCCCGCCTAATAAATAGACGTGCCTCAGCATACTTCAAAAATAGTTATTCAGGAGTTTTCTGTTATCCTTCAGATAAAATTTGAAATGAAATTATTACCTTAAAAATCCAATAATAGCTACCTTGTAATGGAGCATGTCGTACTCAATCCCATCAGAAATGGCATTGTGGTGTACAGGTTAGTGACCTCAAAAGAGTCGCTGCTACCTCTCATTGTTCTCACTGGCACATGGAGATTAGCTGTGGAGTCCGACTGCAGTGCACTCCAGTCTTCCACACCCACATTGGGATTAGTTTGGAAGAGCACTGGTGTTCACATCCCTGACACATACCTGGAAGCCCTGGAAACAAACATGTAGGTGGTGGAAAATTGGTGTATGCCTGCGTCTCACCCTGTTATGCAGCCAGGGTGTATAGCCAGACTAAAAATGTGGATTAATGCCTCCTTTCGTTCTTGAGAGGAGTTAAGAAATGTCAATGCTAGATTATGATACTGGCTGCAGATGTTGATACCTGGAGCAAATTTTCCTCTGGCTTTCATGCCATGAGAACAGTAGGTCATGGCAGTTACTTTGCATGAGCGACATCCTTCCTGAACTTCTGTGTTGAAAACAACAGCATCTGAAAGGCAAATTTTTAATTTTCCCTCATGAAAACTAATGAGGGAACTGACCTTTAACACTACTTTTCTTCATAAAATATTATCATTTGTTCTACTCCAAATTTGCCAATATTTTACTAATTACAATTGAGGTGAGATTGTTGGCAAGGAAAAATGGTCTTCAAATTGAAGAATTTGAAGTAACTGTAAATAAGTTTAATGCAAAACAGTACTTGAAAGCTATCGGAGTATAGAGGAGGTGTTCTCATAAGTACTGTAATTCTGATGCAAACTGGTTTATGTATAAACATAATATCAAATGATGTTTTCTGAATGAAGTTTGGCTCAATGTTAGTTAGAAGAACTATTATTATCTGTAGCATCTAACTATAAATAACTCAGGTGTTAAGTATCGCCATTGGAATACTAGGGTATTTTTGGAAGATTCAGTCACAGAGGAGCTTTTTTAACATGCTAGAATAAAGAGGTTCTGAGACTTGAGCAGACCCATGTGTCTACTCTTAAAAATATCCTTACAAGTCACAGCAGTATTGTTGCTTATGTTGGATGTAGAAGGAGGCTGTAATATGCATTTGGTTATTATAAACAATCTTGCAAAAAAAAAAAAAAAGCTACTGACCTCAGAGATCCAGTCAAATTATGTGGTCAGAGTATCATCTAGGTAGTGTTTACCTCAGAGGGTAGCATTGCAGCCGCAGTGGAAGTACGGCTCTTGCCTGTAGGAGGGAAGTGTATTTATTACTAATTTACATAGAAGATCTCATGATGTTTGCAGTATGATTGCAAGTATTACTGCAGGAAATAGTTTTCACTCTAGATCTTATCTTCCAAATGCCATTTACAATTCTGCAAAGTAGGAAGACCACAAAGAACTGGAACAGAGAAGAATGATCCTGGGCTTATTCTTGTTTGGTATATGCTTTTTTCGCGGTATGTGTTAACTCTAATGCTTCAGTTGACACACAGCATACAGTCTTGGACACTGCCTTGTAAAACACACAGGCAGTTGGAAAGTTCAGAGGACAGCAACTTGAATGGTAAGAGACTTGGACAATGTGGCGAATGAGAAAAAGCGAGTGTAGCTGTGTTTTCAAGACCAAGTAGAATGGACTGAATAAGGTATTCTTCCAATGCATAATTAGTGGTTATAAAGAGGTGAGTGTTTGAGCCTGCTAAGGGTAGAATGAGAAGTAGCCTTCTTATTTAACAGTAAGAGAGACTGCCTCTGGATTGGACAGGAGAACGCTCTCCTGGGTGGAAAAGTGGTTGGATGGCCGGGCCCAGAGAGTGGTGGGAAATGGAGTTAACTCCAGCTGGAGGCCAGTGACAAGTGGGGTTCCCCAGGGCTCAGTCCTGGGTCCAGCCCTGTTCAGTGTCTTTATCAATGACCTGGATGAAGGCATCGAGTGCTCCCTTAGCAAGTTTGCAGATGACACCAAGCTGGGAGGAAGTGTGGATCTGCTGGAGGGTCGGGAGGCTCCAAAGGGATCTGAACAGGCTGGGCTGCTGGGCTGAGACCAACGGCATGAGGTTTAACACGGCCAAATGCCGGGTCCTGCACTTGGGGCACAACAACCCTAAGCAGAGATACAAACTAGGAGAAGCCTGGCTGGAAAGCTGCCAGGAGGAGAGGGACCTGGGGGTGTTGGTTGACAGCGACTGAACATGAGCCAGCAGTGTGCCCAGGTGGCCAAGAAGGCATCTTGGCTTGTATCAGAAACTACGTGACCAGCAGGTCTGGGGAGGTTTTTCTCCATCTGTAATTGGCACTGGTGAGACCGCACCTCGAGTACTGTGTTCAGTTCTGGGCCCCTCACCACAAGAAGGATGTTGTGGCTCTGGAGCGAGTCCAGAGAAGAGCAACGAAGCTGGTGAAGGGGCTGGAGAACAGGCCTTATGAGGAGTGGCTGAGAGAGCTGGGGGTGTTCAGCCTGGAGAAGAGGAGGCTGAGAGGAGACCTCATTGCTCTCTACAACTACCTGAAAGGAGGTTGTGGGAGGAGGGAGCTGGCCTCTTCTCCCAAGTGACAGGGGACAGGACGAGAGGGAATGGCCTCAAGCTCCACCAGGGGAGGGTCAGGCTGGACATCAGAAAAAAACTTCTCATGAAAGGGTCATTGTGCACTGGAACATGTTGCCCAGGGAGGTGGTTGAGTCACCTTCCCTGGAGGTGTTTAAAAGATGGGTGGATGAGGTGCTGAAGGGCATGGTTTAGTGGTTGATGGGAATGGTTGGACTCGATGATCCAGTGGGTCTTTTCGAACTTAGTGATTCTGTAAATTCTAAGATATGTTTTCTATAAGGATGGTTATACAGTCCAAGAATGCATGCAAGGAGAGCTGTAGTGTCCCTGTCACTGAAGACAAGACTGACAAACAGGAACAGTCCAGGGATACCTGATCTAAATGCTGAGCAGCAGGATGGACTGGAGGAAGTCTGAGTCCTCCTTAGCTTAGCCTGCCTCCCTTCCATTGCTTTAACTGCAAAAGCATATTTAGAGGTCTGGCAAAGCAGACTTGCCGACTGCAGCTACAAGGTGGACTTAATCAAATCAAGACAGTGACTTGAGAATATTTTCAGTGTAACTTCTATAGTAAACATAGGTGTAACTTAGATGTAAAAATCAATCATACACAAGTCTCTTGGAGTTTGATCAGCTCTCTCAGGAGTGATGGAATGTTTGGTTTTCTGTAACCACGGTCCTTTTCTGAGTGCTCGAGCTAATGGCACAAGTGTTTGTACTTGTTTTAGTGAACAGAGTTAACTCTGAAACAAAGAATTCAGTAGGACGTAATTACAGAGTCTGTTTCTTCTTGACAGAAGTCTACATTCTTAAAGGAAAGAACAACTTTTTTGATTCTTTTAGCTGAAAAAAATCCTATTTCTTGCTTAAGCATTGCAAGGACTCCTGGGGAGATGCAGCTAATGGGGAGGTGGCAGGCACAAGAGCTAATTCTAATAGGACGATTTAAAAGTTCAAGAAACTTTCAACTAAGTAATGCTCAAAGTAGCGTTTTACTAATATCTCATGCAGCAATGGTCCCAGTCTACTTCTAGCATAGTTTTAAAAGAGACCAAACTGATTTTTTGGCCAAACAGAGATCATCGAAATACAGTTTGTCAGAGGCTCAAGCAACTACTCTGTTTAATCCTCTAAGTTTATAATTGTTGTGATCCACAGTACAAATCTGTGATTTTTTTTTACCCTAGTCTTCCTGTCCATTCACAGAAGTGCCTGCCAAAAAAAAAAAAATGGGGAAAAAAAAATTTAACATCTATAACGTCTTAGGTTTTTTCAGTTCTACCATTGAGGCTTAAACCCAGTAGACAGTTAAGTCCCAAACAGCCAGTGGTCCAGTGCCCTCTGGATGGGATGGAGTAGCGAATCAGATATATAGAAGAGAGACAGTCAAAGGTTAAGACTAAACAATTTTATTGTAATAGGTAAAGCAAAAGCTGTGGCAGCATGGAATGCAAAATAAGGAATTCATTCATTACCTCCCATGAACACCAGGCAGGTGTTCAGTCATCTCCAGGAAAGCAGGTCTCCATCACACGTAAGTGTTACTTAGGAAAACAAATGCCAGCACTCCAGATATCCTCCTTCCTCTTTCTTCCCCCAGTTTTTATTGCTGAACACAATGTCATACGATCAGTAGGGGACAGCTGTCCTGTCTGTGTCCCCTCTAAACTTCTTGTGCACCCCAGTCTACTTGCTGGCAGAGCAGCGTGGGGACCAGAAGAGTCCTTGATGTGGTATAAACTAAATAAATAAATAAAATATCCATGTGTTGTCAACACTGGTTTAGTCACAAATCTCAAATCTTGCACCTTTTCCTACTATGAGGAACATTGCCTCTATCCTAGGCAAAACCAGTACAGTTACAGTACTACTTTTAGACACAGTGATTTATTTTTTAACTCCCTTTTACAGCTAATATGAATACGAAGAGAGACTGCAACATGCTTGGCCTTCACTGGTCTGTTTTTCAGTATTCATAAGCCTACTGAGTAACCCACTAAGCTGCAGAAAATGTTCCCTAGAAAGAAAAGGTTAAGAAAATTTAGAAGTAAACTCATCAATTAGTCCAAAGTCTTCAACTTCTCAATGAAATCATAACAACAGTAAAAGAAGCTAAATGCTTTTAGTGAATATCTGCATATCAGCTGCAGAAAAATGAATTTGATAGGAATTGATGGTGGCATGCCTGTCTATCTGTGCCACAGAAAGCATCAGGAGTTCTATTCTGCTGATCCTCACAAAACTTTATTACTCTGAAAAAACCCTAAATAGATGAATCCTAGTTACTGATGTTATGGAATGACTTTGAACAATAGTAATCAAGTCCAGTTTTTTGCTGTAGTTTTATGTTTTTGAAAGAAGTTCTGACATATGGCATATATTACTTTAGCCAACTTTGAGACAAGTGCTGGAATTTCTATGTGATATGGTTATAGGATTTTTTTTCCAAGGAAATATTCATGTGTCTTTTGAGTTGCACGTATATGCAAAATGTACTCTCTATAAGCCTCTGTTTGTGTGGGATGTCATACAAGTAAAGCCACATTAGACATGTTGAGCCAAAAGGACTATGTTGTTCTTGACCATGTTCAAATTTGAATGGAAGAGTCAATGTGAACTAATGCATTAGGATCTCAAAGAAGGAACGCAGGCTTATAAAGGACAAAATTCAGCCTTGTAAGCAATGTGCTCTAGTCTAGATGCGCTGAAAGGACAGCTCTCTAAGCAAAACGCTGAAGGTGGGGCAAGAGGTCAACGCAAGACACCCTATAAGCTACGTCTAGATGCCTCTAGCCACTTAGGAGGCCCACTCGGGGATATTCTATGCAACTGTTATTTTTCATTCAAAGAACTGAGCAGGGGCAATGCTCTACCCTTACAGAAAAGTTAAGAGGCATCCCCTGCCTTATATTATTTCAAACTTTTGATTCAGCATTTGAGAGACTTGATTTCCTTCTCTTCATATTCATTTTCTGTGCTGGAGGACAGGCAACCCTTATTTCTTTGCCAGGAATCTCCAGTAAGAAGCTGTATTGGACAGGAGCAGTTTTCCTTTCCTTTTCTGAACGTGGGCCACTAGCTAGTAAAGAACACAACTGGGCCTGCCTGCATCCGAAACTAAGGTATTCTGGGAGATAATGGTCCCTTTAAGAACTATGTTAATGTATCACCTAAGGAATTAAGCAATAGTATGTCCAATTTCAGCAGAATACTTTACCTATAGAATAATATACACTCTTAAATGTTCTATTTGTTGAGTGTAGATTATCTACATCCAGGGTGATTGCATTAGATTTTTCACATGTTAAAGAATAAAAAACATTAGGAGCACTTCCATTTCTTTGGTTGTGCTATAAATCTTATCTGTATTTTTCACATAAATTGAAAATAATTCCTATCTGCAAATTTTACTTATCTTTCATTTGTGTTTCTGCATTTTACATTAAGATACCCTAATTACAAAATTCATCTTTATGAAAGAGTTGCAAATAATCTCTTTATGTATAGGCATTGCACTGTAACTGCTAAAAATATCTTACTATTGTAACAGGTTAACTTAACATGTTCTTTCAAAGACAGAAATTGAACTTAAGAGCAGTGCACATGGTAAATATTAAACTAGCCCATTTAAACATGAAAAATATGTCAGTCAGTTGAGTCTAGACCAATTAAGAAAAATATAAATGACCCAAAAACCCCAGAGCCACTACTATGTGGGGAAGTAAAGAGATAATGATGTATCTAGTTGGTGGAGGTGTTATTGGAAGATCTTTAAAAGGCTGAGACACAGGGTAAAAGATTTCTTTGTGTATTCTCGTGCGATTAGCCACCGTCAAAATATATCTGCACAGGCTATATAGACAAATATGTGTGTGTGTGTATATATATATGTATACTAAAAAGTCTTATCTTGATACTTAACATTGAGGACAAAGATACATTAAAGAGGGAGACTATTCTATGCTCTGTTAGCTTCACCTAGTGAAGGACAACTTCTTTAGTTGCAGTTCTCAGTCTGGAATGACACCCCTAGAAGGACTAGAAGAGCTCTACCTGACATCCCTCTGGAGCCTCATTCATTTTTCATGGGTGAAAGCTTTTGAGGAAGGAGGGGCACATGACATTTTCCTAACACATGATAGGAGGAGGTTAAGGAACTTTATGCTTCATACTACTGGACAACAAAAAGGAAGACTCTTTAGAATTTAGGGGTCCTTTATGTCTACACTTTATGATTGAAACTCCTGAAAAAAGCTTTAAAGGAGGCTAGAACCAATTATCAAGATAACATTCGTGTTTTAGTTTCCATGTATATATGTTATCTTGCCTGCTTTGATAATTGAATCCTCTGAATTCAGAGCTGAGTTTTCTGGAAGGGTTTTATAATGACACGGTTTGCCAAGATTTAGGTTTTCCTACCTACATTTTTCATAGATAAGAGGAAAGAAAGAATTTAGTTTGGGGTAACTTTTGCAAGAGGAAGTATTTTCTAAATAGTTTTAAGTCAATAAAATAAATTCTAAGACTACATGAACAATTTTTTTAAATGATAAATTGCAAGATTTTGAGAGAAAAATTATGTACTTTAGGAACAAACATTCTTATTTACTGGAATTATATAGCAGACATAAAAGCAAGCTGTAGCCAAATCAATACTCTACCTCTTTGCAAATATAATTATAGTTGCAAAAAAGGAGCATTTCCTCCGTTGCACCACGTGATAAATTTATTGCTTTATTGTGCAAAAGTTCCATTTTAAACAAATTAGCAGTTTTAGCTAACCATTTAAGACTACACATATAAATGTTTAAGAACACATAGGAATCCCTGCAGCATTGAGAGCACGTGTGTCAGTTGAGATTCTTTTTAACAAAGGGTAGTTAATATTATTGTAAAAAATGTTTCTTTCCTATCAGATTAATTTATTACAGTAGCTTGTTCTATAATTTAAAAGTCTTTCTGTGTTTCTCATGGAAGTATTTGTCAGGTTTTTTGCAAGTATTTCCAGGTACTGGAAGTTGTATGTTCTGAACTTCATTACAGGAAAATAGAAGATGTATGTAAATGTGCTTAATTACTTTTATGTGCAATCCTAGTGACACAGACAACGATGTAAGACAAAAGGAGAGAAATATGTTAGGTGCTTTGGAAAGAAAAGCCTATTTTCAAGTCCTTCTTTTCACATCCACTCAGAAATTATATTTTAATTCAAGTATTAATTCTCTATTTGATGTGTAGGAAATGCTTGGGAACAGAAAGGTGCTAGCACATTTTCTTGTGGGATAGATAGATTGATATTACAATCTCCTGTGTGGATTGGGATGGTTGAGCTCAGGTATTTGTCAATGATGATATGAATGAATGAACAAGATAGGTTACTGCTCAGTAACACTCAGTATGAGAGCAGTTACACGGAAATTTCAGCTAAATACTCTAGACCTTCTATCTTAATAGAGAAACTTATTCCTATAGAGTCCATTTTGGGTGAGGCCACAGCCTCTTATGATTTTCTTATTACTTTGAGATTTTTAGTAAAGTAATGAAAGATACTTCTCTTTTCAGTGTTCTGTTTCCTGTGGGAAAGGATTGAAGTTTCGTGATGTGCTTTGCTTTAATAGCTTCCAAGATGAAATAGAGCAAGGCAACTGCAGACATTTAAAAAAACCACGGACATACAAAATATGTAGAGCTGGAAGATGTCCTGCTTGGAAGGCCAGCAGATGGAAAGAGGTATGTAAAATCTGCTATAATTATGTTCTCTGTAAAAGTACAAGACACAATCATATTCATGGCACCCAAATTCAACAGAAGTAATTGTTAGGGACCTTTTTTAAATATGAACATCAGAATTAAGTCTATAATTAAGTCTAAAATATTAAGCAGTTCATTATATTATCTTTATCTTTCTTTTAAAAGAAATTGAAAGTAAATATCTGTGAAACTTGCAAGTATTTGGTAACTTGACCCTTATATTAGATATATACCTTGGAAATTCAAGATAATTGTAAATTTTTAAAGTTTACTTCTTATCTTCAATGATGAATTCAGTAATTCCACTGTGATTGATATCTTAGTCTGAATATTGAAGTGAAGCTAATTTTGTGGCGGAAGGACAAGAGAAGGCACTGTGTGCACAATACCGACTTTTCTTCTGGTTTGATCTCATGAAAGATCTCTCACCTGATTGTGAAATCATGTGCAACTGAGCACATGGCAATATTTTGCTTTTCACTCATTCTTTCAAAATACAGTTTGCCACATTTGACAGAGACACATTGCCTCTCTTCGCAAGCCGGCAATGCTTGATAAAGCAATACCTGCTCCATGGTTAGCCTTGAGTTTTTAGGCTTTGGTACCTAATCATGCATTGTAGTTTCACATTTATTTCATTTTTTTCTTCAGATACAATGAGACACTTGTATGATAGAGGCAATGAAGTATATTTTTAAATAATACACTAAAAATCTGTAATAATGGCAAGTGTACCACCTTGTGGGTTTTATCTCGTTTCACACTGACATGCTTAATTTTAATCAATTTTTAGTGTTCTGTATCGTGTGGAGTGGGAGTTCAGCAAAGGGACATCTACTGTGAGCTGAAGGGCCTGGGTCAAGTGAGTGAAACGATGTGCAATCTTGGTACCCAGCCTGCTAGCAAGAGGCATTGCCAGCTGCCTGCCTGCAGGCAGTACCAGTGGTTGGCTGATGAGTGGGAAGATGTAAGTCAAACTTTCTACTTTTGTGAAGGAACTGAATAATATAATGAATTTTCTCTGATTTTTGATGTTTTTTTTTTGTTTTGTTTTGACATTTTGATACATTTCTGAAAGTTGAATAACAAGTGACCATGCTGGATATTCTGCAAGCTTGCAAAACTGAAGAGTGACAAAAAAAAGTCAAAAGCTTTGTTTGCTCTTTTGTAAAGGACTCATTTGTCTACTGGTGTAGACAAAAGCTCTGGTGGAGCTCTGAGCAGGAACTGTATAATTTGTATAATTTGAATATAAAGTTCTTTATATATCACGTAAAATATTTAATAAAACCTCATTATGAAAATCCCACTTCGTAAGAACAGAAATACAAATAAAATGTCAGTTGGAAGCAAAAACTCCAGAGGTAAAAACTTTAGACAACTTTTTTTATTTTTTCAAGAATCTCTATAGAAGACTTACCAGGAAAGAAAAGAAGCAAAATACAACTCAGCATTCTCCTACCCAAAACACATTTTCATACTCAAGAATATCTATCGATACCTTGAGGAAAGAACTGTCATTATTAAAGATATAATAACTATTTTCTACATGGTAAAATTTGAATAATTTTTGTACCCACGTATCCAAACATACAAACATATACAAAGTGAGAGAGAGAGAGAATGAAAAGATGTGTAATACCTGAAATGCTGTACAGAAGAGTCTGTCTTTTACTGTGATGTTATACAAAACTCCGTTCATGCAGTTGTGGCATCTTAGTAATCTGCCTTGTTAAATTTCCTAGGGCAAACCCCCTGGAGCCCTGAATACGAATACTCGAAAGACTCAGGGACACTATGCTGTAGAAGTGGTTGCTGTTAAAATATAAATATTTTGCTGGTGCTCTGAAAAACCTGGGTTGTATTCATAGAATTGTAGAATAACCAGGTTGGAAGAGACCCCTGGATCACTGAGTCCAACCATTCCTATCAAACACTAAACCATATTAAACAGCCAAGAACCAACCTGCACCCTCATCCCTGTAAATCCAGATCCACTGGAAATATATATTCCTCTGTTAAGCTATACTGAGGGAAAGATGATGATGTATGTGTCTTCCAAGTGTTCTCTTCTCATATGAAGCTCTTAAAATCAGAAATGGTGGAAATGGCTCAGAATTCCACCAAAAAGTGAGAGGGTACTGGGAGTAAATGCACAGGCTCAATAGATACGTGCTGCCCAAAGCTGACATTGGCTTCATTAATAGGGAGGTTTTTTCCTTTTGTTTCATCAGTGTAATATGGTGTACATACTTACAGGGATTATTTTTATTCTGTTTTCAAGCCCAACTTATTTCTTTCATATTTCACTTAAGTCCTTTTTCACTAAACTTATCTTGGCTTGACATTTTCATTTTCTCCTCAGTCCCACCCAGCAGTTAGGGGGTCATGTTATTGTGCACTGTTAGCTTTTAGCTGATTAGATGTACCTGAACTTTGAAAACAATGCAAAGGATTTTTATTCAGTGACTGATTTATTCTGACAGTCATGACAGATGTCACAAAAGTTGTTGTCTAGGTTTTACTGCTGTGTGGCAATTGGCAAAAAACCTTGTTCTGGACACAGCTACCTTAAGTACAAACATTGTGACTGTTTTTCTCATACTCAGTGCTTGGCATCATATAGAAGAAAGGAAGTACACCGGAAGGTTAAATGTGTGGATGAAAACAACCTCCAAGTGGATGAAAGTTTCTGTGATCCTGCCACAAAGCCTCTATCAACCAAAAATTGCAGGGTAACTCCCTCTAAATACATTGTGCTTACAGGAGACCTGTCACAGGTAAACTAATTATACTGCTAGCACTTCTTTTATATAACTTTACATTTAAGAATGTTGCATTGCTGTAAAATATACATTGCATGCAAAGCAAAAAAAAAAAAAGTACTTTTGATCTGAACATGAGTGCCTAACCTTTCTCCACATTGAACCTTCCAATCAGCCACAATTTATTGTAATGATGGTTATCAGTCCTCTAGTCTCCCCTGGCTGGGGCCATGAACACCTACTAGAGGACAGCAGTCTCTACAACAGGATTCCTTTCCTGGTTCCACGAAACTCTCTTGCAAGCTGAAACAAACAATAATATTTTCCTTGATTTCAGTGAAGCGGTGGATTAGTATCGTTTTTTCCCTTACACACCTGCACTGTCTACCTGTGCATGTCTGTCTGTGCACTACAACTGAGGCAGAACTGCTCTGAAATCTCTGTGAGCTTAGACAGAAGAGCAGCATGGTCCTTTCCATCTCCTTGCATGCATAACTATTGCATATCCTCACTTCTTCATGCTAATATATAATATCAGCCCTGTGGCAGCACACATTGGATTAAAGCTTTTGCTAAAGCAAGAATCAGAGCTGACTTTTCAGTAATTGCAATGCTGTGGAAAGGTTTGGTTTCATAGAAATAATGCCTGTGCTTGGGGTTTTTATTTTAGTGCTCAACCAGCTGTGGGTTTCATTACCAGCAGAGAATTACGTACTGCGTTGGAATCCATTCTGTTAAAAGTCAGTATGCCCATGGCCTTCGGACTGTAGCGTACCGAGAATGCCCAGTAAAGCCATCCCTGTACAACCTTAAATGTAATATCAAAGGATGTTCACAAGCAGCTAGCTGGACAGTGGGGAAGTGGACCAAGGTGAGTACAGATGTGCAAGCCCATTTTTGATAGCTGCCTCAAACACGGGTGTCAAGACTAATTTGCTGACATAATTATCTTAATTATTTACTACCTTCTAAACTCTTGATGGATATCCACATCTAGTGCTCAGTGTCTTGTGGAGTCGGGGTAAAGGAGAGGACCGTAGAATGTATGACTGAAAATGGCTCATCCAGTGACTTGTGCCTGCCACATTTAAAACCAGATGCCAGAAAGATCTGCCATGAGGAAGAATGTAAGTGACAGCTGCAATTTTCAGTTGAGCTTATTTTTTTCCCAGGTTATTTATACAAAAGCTATAAATATATTTGAGACACAATTATGCAATTATGCACAAAACTAAGCTCTGTTCATGAAATACTAATATCATCCAATCATTCATTTAAAGGTGAAATTCTTACCACCTGCAAAGATATCCAGATTAAAAAAGGGATTAGAAAAGATGGTGAATACCTACTTAACGTTAAGGGAAGGATACTAAAGGTACTCTTAATATTTATGAGTTTTTATGAAATAATACCCTTCTAATAAAGATTTTTCTAAATGGTTCTACTTTGTCTTGCAGATTTATTGCTCAGGCATGCACTTAGAGAATCCCAAAGAATATTTGACATTGCTAAAAGGTGAAGCAGACAACTTCTCTGAAGTATATGGATTCAGGTACAAAGGCAGTTTTTAACTGCAACATGTGTTTATGTCTTCCAAAATAAAAGAATAAAATAATACTTACCTTTTGTGAGAACAGAGGAGCAGAATATTTATATTCTTTTGCTTGACTTTCTGCCTTGAATATCCAGGCATATGAACGCACATGCCAAAATGTGGATACTTCCAGGCCAAAATTGTGTTAATTGCACTAAATTCTTACAAAAAAGTTTCTATTTTGACTTTAGGAGAAATAGCATTGAAATCAGTGTTTTAGATAAGCCAAGATTAATAGCTGGGCCGTTGTAATTTTTATGTATTTTTTGATGCAGTGCTGTACAAAGCAATTATTTTTCACATTTTTCTGTGTTATGGATAAAGTAAAACAGAAAACTATATCTTTGCTGTTTTCTAGGCTGCAGAATCCATATGAATGTCCTTTCAATGGAAGCAGAAGGCAAGACTGTGCCTGTCGAAATGATTACCTTGCAGCTGGCTTCACGGTTTTTAGCAAAATAAGATTTGATGTAGCTTCCATGCAAATTAAAAGTAAGCATTTTGGCAGTTTTAGCTAATGTGAGTGTTCCTTTGAAATTGCACATGGTTGTGATTATGAAATTACTATTTTGAACCACTTATGGATCTAATTATACTAGGTTTTGGCAAACAAAAATATTATTTCCTTTAGGAATTAAATGGGAATTTCAAAGAATAAAAAAAATGGAGAAACCACCACTACTTCTCTTGTTCATTTGTCCCAGGTGGTCAAGTGGCATCTTACAGATTCATCTTTTATATGTGAACTAGCTCCAGTTCCTAAGGTTTTTATTCCCATTATTCCATTTCCTTTTAGTCCCTGTCATATTTTTCCTGGGAAAGTCTTCCTGTCTTATAGTTAGCCTCTTCTCAGACCTTGGTATACATACGAAAGGGAGAAGGAATCTTGCAGGACTTTAAAGCCCCTTCTTGAAAGTTGCAAGGTGTCTGACAGTCATCTCAAGTGGAGCTGCATTCAAGTGCAAATCTGCCTGCCCTTCATCCCTTTCTTTATCTCAGGTAGAAATCTGGGTTTGTAGGTTGGGCTGAGATTACATACAACCAAAAGGGGTTATTTAAAACGTAATTGCTAAATAAATGAACCAAAACACACAAACACCCTCCCCCAAACAAACATAAATCCCAGCCAAAACAAACACCACCCCCCATGTTAATGCCTTTTCTCACTGTTTTCACCTGATCTTCTAAAGCAGCAGTTTTGGTGTTCAGTAATCTTCTGTTTTCTAGCCACAGATTTGCTTTTTGCTCAGACAATACTTGGAAGAGCAGTTCCATTTGCTACAGCTGGAGATTGCTACAGTGCTGCCAAGTGTCCACAGGTATTTATTTCTTCTGCCCTTGAAACGTGCGTGTATGGGGAGGTGGAAAATCTGTATGACTGGTTTAGAGCTGCAAGGTTGTAAATTGATCTTGTATTCTGTTCAGTGGGTGGATTAGTCATAAGTAGTTTTTTCTTACTCCTTTTTGTCACAATTTTTTCTTTTCTGCTTTTCCCTCAAATTGTTTACTCCACACATTCCCTCTAGGCTTATTGTCTGTATATTCAACTTTCTACATATTTCAAATATTGCCCTCTCGAACTGCAGACACATATCCTTTGTTTCCCCTAATTCCTTCTCAATTTTTATTCTCCTCTAGAAACTTTCATTTTCCATAATCTTGCAGAGCTTTTCTTTTCTGTTGCTCTTCTGACTACCAGACGAAATCAATCCTGTTTAGCAGTATGATTTCAAATTTATGTATTCATTGGTGTGTCTACATCAGTGTTTTAGTTTGGATTGGTTGGTGCCTTTTTAAGTGACTCTCTGTATTGTCCCAATTTATTATTTTTTAGTTCACATCACAAAGATGTCTAGAAAGACACGAACAGGGTTATTTCTGGATGAAAATAAATGAAGCTATGATCTCCAGAAGAAGGATTTTAGTGCAACCTAACTGCTAATCAGGATTTGCTGTGTGGGACTAGATGAGAGTTAGTCCAAAGTGAAACCCTAATCTATGTGCTGTATAGAGACATGGGGCTGTTTGAGTTTTCACTCAGATCACTTTTTCACTCTACAGATAAGCTCATACTGCAGTGTCCTTGCTAATGCAGATATAGCCCTGGTCTGAAGTAGCCACGTAGGCTGCCTTTGGAGTCTGCTGGCAGAAATGAGATTCCCTGGAAAACAGTTCAATCTTACTGTTTTACTAGAAAACAGCCAATCTTACCCTGTTAAACACTTCAGGATGTGGTCAATTAGCCTCTGGAAATGTATATTTATATATGCTCTTTGGTTACAAAGGAGTTAAGACAGACTAGCTCAGACTTGTGTGGAGGTGAATCCCTGTTGTCTATCTATCCTAGGTGTTTAAATTCAAAACATATTATGTGGGTGGGCACAGTCAAAGGGAGCTAGAGAAAATTATGTACAATTTTGGTATAAATGAATTGTGTAAGTTAGACAGACTTAACTCCTGACAAGAAAGCAGTTAGAGTTCATTACAGCATTGGATACTTTCAAACTGCAAATTCTTTGGGCTTAATGTGTTATAAATCTATTTGCAATGTGTAACTTCTGTTGGGAAGTCCTTCTGCTTACATGCTTATGCACTGACTCATTTCTATGTGTAAGATCTCCACTGAAGCTAGCACTTTTAATGCAGTATAAAGACCTCCGTTCCTGCACTTCCAGGATATTTTTTGTAAATTAGAATTTCATATGTAGGAAGGAGGCTAAAATAGTTGGAATTGTCTGGCATTAGTTCTGTATTCAGACTCTGCAGACAGATGCTACGGATCGGCTAACGCACAGGTGCGACTTACTGCAGAATAACATGTTTATGTGTTTGTACTACCTGTCCACCTTTGAGTACTTAAGATCTGGATATACACTAAGTGATATGTGCAGACATGCCAGTGTAAGTTGCTTTAGTGTTTTGAACTCTATCAGCTCTGTATTTTACCTTTTTTTTTTTTTTTTCTCCCCTCCTTAGGGGCAGTTCAGCATTAATTTGGCTGGTACAGGTCTGAGATTATCCAATACAGTTAGGTGGATTGCTCAGGGCAACTATGCAACTGCTGACATACACAAATCCCACGTAAGCTGATGTGTTTTTCCTTTACCTGCTGTTATGGCTTGGAGTATTGTGCCTCTAGAAGTGCAAGTGAAAGCTAAATGTGAATCAGATATAGCGCGCAAGGTCTCTGATCCATCCAGATCTTCTTCCAGATGTAATGTGAAATCTAGGCCTGATAATTTAAAGATCTCATACCATGTCTAATCACACCACCCAGAATAAAATCCAGATAAGCACTTCCTGCCTACCCTTCTCTTACTGATTTTAATAGCCTATTGTTGTATTAATAAGGTTTATTAAAAATTTCAAAATTACATAATAATATTTTTAAAAAAATAAACAATATGCCCCTCCCCATTTTAATAAAGATACCCTACTAGAGAGGATCCATATAGATTGCTTGCCTCCAACTTGATCTATATGGGAAACCAAAAGATTGGTTGAACAAGAACAGTGAATATGCAGAGTTTAAGACCACATTGATGATAAGCCAGTAAAGAAGGTATACGGCGATGCAGATAAAGGATCTCTGTCCCATTTTGCTGATTTGATGCTGTTTCTTGATTTAGTGTTTGTAGGTAAAATTTGTCAAAAGGCCTGTTGTGTGCAAATCTCAAGAAGATTTTTGTACAGCTGTGATTTCAATTGCTTTTCTAGACTGACTATTCTTTTTGTCCAATTCCCAGGATGGTACTAAAATATACGGAAGATGTGGAGGATTTTGTGGAAAATGTATTCCTAGCACAATTACTGGTCTCCAACTTCAAATACAATGAGAACTCTGATATGGCAGAAACATCAAAGCAGGGACATCCGCCATTTAGGTGCAAATTTTAGGTGCTGTGTATATATGTATATTTTTAAATCTTTAATTCTTTCATCTCTGTAATGCTCATTACTGTAATGCTCACTACTAAGAACTCCTCTTTTCCTCAGTGTTTGTTCAGGGGTGTATTATCTGTTAGTGGGCTAGCTAGTGCATAAATCACAATCATAAGCCTTCAGGTTTTAATGGAGAAGTGTTCATTCAATGCACAGTATATATTAGCAAGTAAATTGCACTGAGGTTACCACTATGGATAACACCCTAAACTCTACCATAATTTTATTAGTTTACCTGCAACTGATTCAGTGTAATTCGTTATGCAGTATTTAATATAACTAATATTCTATTAATTATCTTGATCAACTGTACTAAAATATAGAAAGGAAGGAGTTATTGCTATGTGGAGAAGACAGGTAATATTTTAAATTACTTTCAATTTTGTGAAACCTTTTAGGAAATATCTGACAATAATTTACAGAAGAAAAGTTTATAACCAATGTACTTGAGAGAGTTTCTGCAGATCTATTTGTTCTCTGTCATTTTTTCCCCATCCCTTTCATTGTATTCTTTGTGGTGCTTAAACAGTAGCAGTGTGGTTCAACCTCTGTAATCTCTATCGTACACGTTAAACGTCTAGACTTAGTTTTGCTGTGGTTACAGGAAAAGAAAATAAGGAAACAAATTGCTTGGAAACCTGAATTTAAATCCCTGCCTCTTATCCAAGTATGCTATAAAAGCAGTGTATTGGGTTTACTGTAGCATCTTGCATGTGATTGAATATGCATTTACTTAAACACTCTCCATATACATCTTACTCCTTTATGTCCAATGGCATATTAGTAAAAGCTCTAGCGTGTGTCCCTCTCATATTACAATTCAGCATCATTTTCGGTAACCTTAATGAAAACTCTGGGCAGAGGCAGCATCAAGCCCCACAGTATGTTTCGTGTCCATATTTGGCTCAGTTTAAGTTTTCAGTGGTTGTAAATACAGTTCTAATATCTCCTAGTTAAAATTATTTCTTCCAGAAAAGTGTATGAAAGAGTTACAAGGTTTAAGAAAGATCTAGCTCTTTGATTTGTTGTTTTGTATTATTTTACAGTTCAGAACTGCAGAAATACATGCATTTCAGGGCTGACTCTCAGGTATTCAGAATAAAACTTTCTACATGCACAATAATGTACAGTATGTACCAGGTGGCTATACATGCTTTTTCTGATGATATGTGTTCTCTAAACCAAATACCTATTTTGCATGCCAGTAAAATTGGTAGATCAAATGGCAGCTATGTTGTATTTTTACCCACAAAGTTAGTAATAAATTAGATATATGTATCGATTAAAAACTAATACTGTACTACAGAACTGTAAGCAGCTACTTTTTAGATAACACATTTAGGTAATTATTTTGTGATCTCTGCATCAGAAATGTGTCTTTGCACTATGTGCCCTATATTAATTGTAAACATTAAGAATACCCCAAAAATATTTTCCTATAAATGTTTACATTTATGATTAAAATTTTATAACTTATAAAATATTTATATAATAAATTTGCTTGTGTGAATGGTACCAGAGTATATCTGTATTTTTTAATTAATGCGTCATACAAAATGTTTCAAAAACACTTCTTCACAGAAGAGCTACAGTCTTAACAATTGTTCACAGTAATATACATAGACTTATACTTCAGTAAGTGCCACACAAACAGGTTATGGTCACACAAATATTTCCCATGAAAGTAAATCCTGTTTCAAGGGAGGCAAATTCTACATCTGTGTGCTCTTTCTAGTCATCCCCCCATGCTTACTTATACATATCTTGGGAGGCTGCCCAGTAAATCGTTTGCTGAAGTAGTGTAGAAACCTGAAATAATCTTCCTTGTCCCTGTGCTAAACTCAGATCAATTGATTTGTAGTCTGGTCCCTTCACCTCTCTGCTTTGGCAGAAGGGGAACTGTAGGCCATGACCATCCCCAAGAGGACCATTCTCTTTTTAGCCCTGAAACTCCACTTCAAGGCCAGGAAGCACTCAGCTCTGCTGCCACAGAATTGCTCTGAAAATCTTGTACAAAACAAAGTGATTTTTAAGCCAGTATTCAAGACAGTATTTTTTTTTATTGGGTAATATTAGTAATTTTTGAATAAAAATGTATTTTCTATAATTAGAGCAAAACCTGCAGCCCAATGTCAACTTCCACATAAAAACCCACTGTATCGTATTGTAGTTATTTGCATCTTTTCATTCTTTTCTCCTTATTTTGGAGTTTTAGTCCTGGAGCAGGAAGAAAGTACCTATGTGTTGTGACACTTTGTGAACTCCTTGTCTTAGAATTTTGATTTTGTTGAGAAAAAGGGCTTAATCACCCCTTTTCAACTTACTAACTTTATATCCTGAGGGCAATTTAAGGAAAACATGAACCTGATGATGAGCTCTGATGAATTTGGAGACATGATGATCCTGACATGTTATAAAAGATTCAAGCAATAAAATGAGAGCCATGGGCTGTATTTGCAGTATGATGTTTCCATCTCCTTTAATTGATATTGCTGTGGGTTTCCATAGCACTGGGAAGCTGAGATGCATAGTAGAGCATTGGGGTGCTCTGTGAGTGCTGTGAGCTCCACCTCGTGTGTCTGCGTGTGCCAGTCTGCCCAGAGCTAATCACAGTCACACAGCTCTCCAGTTTTGTTTGATGTTTAGGAAATGAAATGCTGAATTGTCCCATCACTGTTTTACACAGAAAAATAATAGTAATAGTTTAAGATGATTGTAATGATGCTTTGCTAGATGTCATCTAGGACACTTAAAATTCTGTCAATGACAGCATCAAATATTAGGTGACACAACTGTACTTATTTGCTTGTGTGTATGCACATACACACACGTTTGGTGCTTGAAAACTGAAAGCTGAAGGTGGACTAGATGTACAAAACCTTGTTGCTCTTATTTATCTGACAAAATGTCACTTGCTGTACTATGAAATGATATACTGGCATGTGGCAGTACCTGTGACAGCTCTTGATGAAGATATCATCTAGGTGTCTTCTACTTGTATTTCCTCTAAGGTGATATCTGGGAGGTAGAAGTGGAGCTGGAAACCCTGGATCTGGGTCCACTATCAGGTCTCCATCCTAGCTGAATTTGTGCTGGCGTGGTGTGCTGTGCCGCTGTCCCTGTAGGCAGGAACAAGCATTTGATCCAGGACACACACGAGTTGTACAATCAGCTAGTCCAACATTCATGGGAAGAGCTATGACTGTGTGCTCATATATATGTCTATTCAGGTTTCTGATGGATAGTTGTGTATTTTTCTTATTAACTGAAAGACTATAATATCTAAGACATAATTCATGAAATCCCAGAGAAATTCAGAATCTGAATAAAATATTACTATCTCGCAAGTGCTGCCTGTATCTTGCAGAGCTTTAAGGAAGATTAGTGATGAGTGTGAGGAGTTGATTTTTATTGTTTCCATAAAATACAAATAGATTCCTGAAAACTGATGTTCTGTGGCTGTTGAAACTAAACTTGAATTAGATGTGGAACAGAAATATGCTGTAATATTTTAACCTTAACTTAAAAAGTAGAGAGCAGGAAAACCATGTGCAAGAATAGTATTGAAGCAAGATAATTGAATATTGAAATATGAAATTAATATAAAAATTAGCATTATATATGTATACATATAAACATTGCAGTTGAGATTTTATAGTAATCCATGTTGGCTTTATTTATAAGTTAAAACCATTTCCAGCTGCACTCCAAAGAAGCCCACAGGAACATTTTCCAAAAATTAACTTTCATGATACAATACACTTCCATATTTCTGATGTTGCAGATGTGGTTCATGAGCCATGAAATGCCAAAGGCTGCACTTAAATGCCTTTACACTTACTCGTGTGCTGAACGTAGTGTCTCACTCACTCAACACAAGTAAAAGTAGGACTGGAAACTGGCGTGGCAGAGTATCCTCCAAGAGTTGCAACCCTGGGGAAGCATTTTTATTCTATGGACTAGTTCACAGTCTCTTGTAAGGCTTGCTTTGCTGTCTTGCAGTACTTGGCCACCTTTTCTTGAGCCTTTATGATTTTTCAAGACCACCTCATTGCATCTATGTATTAAAAAAAACTTTCAAAGGGGCCTCAACAGCCTCTCTCTCTCTCTCTGATCTGTCTTGGAAATAGGCTGAATAGATCATATAAAAAGTAAGGTATTGCTTTTAAAGTGCATTCCTTCTTCACGATACTGGCTTTCCTTCAGACAGAACAGGAAATGTGACTATGGCAGGGGAAAATTACCTGCATTTTATTCAAACAGAACAATAACCTATCTGACTTGGAGATGAATCTGACATTTTATCTTCTCATCCACATAAGGTGGTTTGCTTTTGGACAATTAAGTTTATTTTGCAATACCTTAGCTTGACAGGCTTTTCTGGGCTTTGTTTATCCTAGATTTAGAGAAGCAATATGTGCTCTGTTTCTGATAAATTTCTCCTTGTGTTCAGTTATGATACATATTTCTTTGAATTGACTGTATGAAAATACTATAGCAGCAGAGCAGAGCAAAGATCTAACTGTATTTATGTGTATATTCTGCCTTTAAACATGAACAGCTGTGCACACACTCATCTGTCTCATGTCTGACTCTGTGCTGCCATCCAGAACCTTTTCCTTTTTAATAAACATTTCCTTCTTTAATCTGTGTGTGTGTTTTATCTCCATTCCTGCAACAAAATTCTCTTGTCCACATATGTTTTTCAAACCTTATTTGTATAATTAAACAAAGCACGCAACAGGGAGAACCTGCCCTGTAAATGGTAGAGAACTACTCTCTCTCAGAGTAGCTGAAATCAAATAAGCAATTTCTGTCTTGCATACCATTACTATTTTGTTTTGGAAAGCAAACCTCCACATTTATGAATACTGAAAGACTCTTTTTGAAATTGCTGTATGGTCTCATTTTACAGTCTGATTTACAGAAGCAAGGAACATTTGAGGAGAGCTCATGAATTTTCTCTCTGTGAAAGGCTAGTGTGATTCATAGCAGCAGCATATATTTACATGGGGTGGGATGAAATCCTTTTTTGCACTTCAGTTGTATCTGTTGGTCATTCATTGATCATGGTAATGGTATTCATAGTCAGTTCATCATTCACCAGGAGTGTCTTGATGTTCCTCTGGAAGCTGGAAAAACTAAAAATGTAGTTGCACAGAAAAAAAAAGTGAAATTTGTGCTTGTAAAATCAGGGGGTAGAAAGCTTCATTTTAGTGCTTTGTATTTAAAATGTCTTGCAGAAAGGCTTGTTATAAAAACATTTACTTAACACTTCAATAAGGAAAAGAGCAGCTTTGCTGGTGTTTGTGTTCCTTGAAAGTCTGCAACTCAGAGAGGACTAAGAAAGCTGCCACTATCAACCCCTTTCATCAGAGCTTACATGGTATTGACCTAAAATCTTTTGCCCTTCAATTACTGTTTTAAGTCTCGGGTTTATTACTACTCTTGGCAGAAAAGTAACACTGTCCTCAGTTCCTTAACTAATTTTCTGCTTGTAACTTCTGAGAGAGAAAGCAAGATGAGGGGAGTAAATTCGTAGTTGTTACCTCAAAGGGAAAACACACAACCTGTGTGCTGACATAAAAGCAGTACTAGGAAGTGCATGGTAAAAAAAAAAAAAAAAAGAGATTATTTTGCACCTCTCTTCCATGCCAGGCTTAGAGATGTATTGCTGCTATTTCTTATGTGGCTGGGTATATTTTTGGTATTATGCTGCCAAATATTTACTCAGAGGGATTATTTTGAGATGAATCTATGGAGAATGTAGATAGACAAGCATAAAAGAGGGAAATTTTCTTTGCATTGGAAGCACACCCTCCTGCAATGTGTTTGCCCGGCCAGCTGTCGACAGCATTGCTTCATATGAAAATGGACATGCAGAATATTTTCAAAGCAGTGAAGGAAGTAAACTCTGGAGCACTGTTTCCAGCAGTAACTTACACCTCTGATTAGGCAGAGGGACAGGGAGGGCTTTATCTCTAAAATGGGAACAAGCTTCTGGCTGCCTGAAAATCTTACCTAGCCCATAAGGAAATAAACCCCCATCACTGTTACTAGCGCTGTGATGTTGCTGCCATAATTAGCTATATATAAGCTTTAAGAATCACAAAACTTTAATAAAAATACATATCTACAGGAATTCTGTGCTGCACAGTGTTTTTTTCCTTCTGGGTGTTTTGTTCTATGCACCACAAACATTGTTTCATATCTTTCAGATGAGCCTGACTTTCCTAACCCAAACAACCTTCTTATGGAGAAATTTCTTCTTTCTGTTTCACACACCAAAAAAAAGTGAAGTGTCGTATTTTAATGTTATTGCCCTAGAAACACACATTCAAGCAACCATCTATATAAATATTTCTACACCCACCCCATATGCACTCTTCATAAAGCCAGTGGAAGTTTCCATGTCAAAATGTAGAAATTGGAGCAAGTGTATGAAGCTACTTGGCAAAGCTGTTTGTTGGGGTTTTTTTTGTAATGTGCTACGTTACAAAAACATCATATGAATCAGTATGACCACTATTTGGTGCAATAAAATATTTCTGTACCTGATTCCACAAGTCACCATACCAGGATATATTTCTAACCTTTCATTGAATCCCAATAATATGCAAGTAATTCTGCACTGGTGAATGGCTCTAGTGTGGGGATCCAGTTCCCCATGCTTGTGACCTCAGGCTGTGGGGTTATTTGGATGTTTGTTCCTGTCTATATGTCTTCCCCTAGCATTTTGTCCAATACAAAGCATGTGAGTATTTTTAAGACTACACTATTACTAATAGGAATACAAGAGAAATGGTGTAACGCAGTAACTCTCATGCTGTATTTTTAATTTGGAGTAGCTATTCAAAATTTCTATTTTATTACAAATATTACCAGTTAAATTTCCAATAGCTACACAAGAATCTCTCACCGTGGAAGCAGAAATGTCATGCAAATTCGAAGGCACATTTTGCTTTAAAGGTCTATCTAGTACATTCTGCTGCTAATATACACTGTCTTTACCATATGATCCAAAGCTAAATGATGTTATCAGTGCCATGCCAAGTATGTGCTAAAAATATCAGAATATTAGATATGAGGACATTAAGATGATCTCTTGGCATGGAAAAGACAGGCTGTCATGCCTACATAACTGCAACTAACGGATGATAGTTTGATTTAGGGTTCTTGACTGGTAACAAATTTCACAAGTTCAGAAAAGGAAGGCCAAAGAAAGCATATCTGTCCTGATGAACATGACTGGTAAACTGTAACAGCAGACTAGAAAAGGCCAAGGTACTCAAGAACATTTTTACGTCATTCTTCACTGGCAACCTCTGTTTCTACACTTCTTGAATGGAAGGACGGGGGAACAAAGTGCCTCTCACTGTAAGAAAAGGTAAGGTTTGTGATCACCTGCAGAACATGAGCATACATAAATCTATGGTACCTGAGGAGATGCACTCCAGAGTCCTGAAGGAATTAACTAATGTAGTTGCCACTTTCCATGATATTTGAAAAGCCATGTCAGTGAGATGGAGTACCTGGGAAGCATCACACCTATTTTTAAAAAGTGTAGAAAAGAGGACCCTGTAACTATTGACCTGTCAGCCTCACCTCTGTGTCTCAGAAAATCATGGAACAGATCTTCATAGAAGCACTTTATGGGAGGTGATTTGAGACAGCTAGTATGGCTTCACCAAGAGCAAGTCTTGCCTGACCAACCTAGTGGCTTTCTTTGATGGAGTGACTACATCAACAGACAAGGGAAGAGCTATTGGTGTCATCCATCTGGACTTCTGTGAGGCCTTTGACACTGTCTCCCATAACATCCTCTCAGCTGGAGATATATGGATTTGATGGGTGGACTGTGGTGGATAAAGGATTGGTTGGATGGTCTCATCAGGAAGTCAACTGCTTCATGTCCAGATGGAGATTGGTGGCAAGAGGTGTCCCTCAAGGATACATATTGAGACCCACCACCTCTCCTTCCCCACCTATCCCTCCTGAAGTTTATAGCCAGTCATAGTAGCACTCCAGTTGTGCGAGTCATCCAACCACATTTCCCTGATGGCTATTATAGCATAGTCTTCTCATCTTACAATTACTTCTGGTTCCTCCTGTTTGTTGCCCATGCCACGTTCATTGGTGTAGATGCACTTCAACTGGGCTGTTGATCCCGCTACAGTCTTAAGGGGAATAGTCTTAATTCCTAAGAGACTACTCACTTACCCATCAGTAATCTCTACATCTGTGCTGCCATTTGAAGTGCTGTTCCCCACTTCTTCAGAGGTGGCAGACCAAGGGTCCTTGCCAGCACACCGTTCCTCGGACACTGGAGTGCAATTCTCAGGCTTTTCTCTATCAAGCCTGATTTTGTCTTCTCCCCTTTCACATCTAGTTTAAAGCTCTATTAATGAGCCCTGCTAGCTTTTTTGGTAATTGTCCTTTAGCCCCTTGGGGACAAATGTACCGCATCCTTGGACAGCAAGCCTGCTGCTCTGTAGGCCAACACATGATCAAAGAACCCAAAGTTTTGTTCCTCACACCAGGTTCAGAGCAAGGTGTTTATTTCTTGGCTCTTCATATTCCTTCCCTTGTCATTCCCTATAGTTGAAATGACCGATGAGAACACTACCTATGCTCCCAATTCCTTCACCATTCATCCCAAGGTCCTGAAGTCCCTTTTAATTGCCCTCAGGGTTCTTGTTTGGATTTAGTTACTACCTACTTGGAAAATCAATAGTGTATAATAATCCATAGGCCTGATCAGAGTTGAAAGTTTTCTTTCTGCATGTCTAACTGAGGCCCCAGGTAGGCAGCAGACTTCCCTGCATAATGGGTCCCATCTGCAGATTTGGCCTTTTGTTCCCTTCAGAAGAGAGTCCCCTATGTCATTAACCTGTCTTTTCCTCTTAACAGAGGCTGTTTTGATGGATGGTTTACGGTGTCTTAACCTAGGGAACATTTCTAGGCTGCAAGACCCATCATCTTCATTGAGGTTTGGTTCCACTTGCAGGGCTTTGCATGTGTTGTGCAAGGGGACCTGGGAGGCTGAGATTGGCACAGGGGAGACTCAAGAAGGATGATGCTCACTTGAGAAAACATCTTGAATATTTAAGAGGTTGCAAAAGATTCTGTAACTCTGGCAGACTGTGAGGGAGAGGAAATTTGTGGTTTTGAATAACATAAGCTGGCGCCAGCTCCTCTACTTTTATTCCAGGGGAAATTTTATTAACAGTTGGGAAATACAATCTGACTCCAGATTTCTCTATCATGGACCTCTCAGACACAATGTCCTCAGCTAACACAGCAGCAGGAAAGCTGGCTGCCAGGGGGGATGCTGTGACACCTCTCTCAGAAGCTCAAGGCACGATGTGTTTCTTTGCTGCAAATCTGTTTTGCTCTGTTGCATGCTGCACATTGGCACTGGAAAGGGTGTGCTCTGTATTTTGGTGGAGGTGGGCAGTGAGGGAGGAGTGCTACCACAGCTCTGCAAACAGGAGTCTGGAGCAGCACACTTACCCAGACAGCCCCACGCCGCTTTGCAGCTCTCCAATCGACTCACACTGGCTCAGGGTGGAAACCCAGGACAGAAGTTCACAAATCAGGACTGAGGAACATCTGGTTCACATTTACCCAGAAAAGTTTGCAACAGACACCAAGAGCTTGGGCCAATGGAGAGAAGGAGTGTATTTCTCAAGCATCTTCAGACTAGGCACGGTTTCTGAAATTGAAGTAATAAATTAGGGCTTAAGGAAACCATTTGAAATCAGATGGCTAAAACAGAGACTTTTTCTGAGAAGACATAACTGTATGTTAGCACTATGATTTCTCTTCTCCCTTTGTTGTGCCTACCCTCATAAGAATCTGCATGCAGCCTAGGAGAGAAATATTTCGCCTGAAAACAAGAAAGTTTGCTCAGCGGCATGGTAAAAACCACTGGAGCTCTAAAATGATCATTTTACAGTGTTGTGTGCACTGACAACAGCGTGGTATTTAGAGCAATCACTTCCTAAGCATTTTCTCCAGCATATATTGAACCAACAAGATGAAATCAGGAGCACGCCAGATGTTACCCTAATGTCCCACAAGATGGTGACAAAATAATTTTTAATTATACTATGCTTTGATTTGTGGTACACAGACTTAGTGATTTCAAATATTTTCTTACCATCAGTTGCACTGAACTCTGCTTATATAACTCTGCTTATATAATACTTTGGACATATTTTAATAGCTTACTCGTTTGGCAGATGTTCATTGTTTTAAGTACTTTGTTGATTATGTTATAAATTAACTTCGGGACTGCATAGCAAGTTTCAATCCTCCCACATTAGGAATCACAAGTTGTCTGGATGCTGGAGAAGGAAAATCACTTTTATTGCTTCTGATCTATCCCTTTGCCAAACTACTTCCCCTCCCACCTCCTGATTTTTTGTGTGAGGTCTTATGATCTGTAGACTCTATCATTTCTGAATTAAGCATGAAAAAAATGGCTCGGTGAATCAAGCACAGGAAAGGTGGCTACTGTAGAGCTGGTACATACTGTCCAGAGGTAAGGCTGGGAGCAAACGTGACAAGGAAGAAGTGAGGATCCAGAAGCAGGGAAAGTTTGGAAATCATCTCCCTGTCCTTAGCCCCCAAATAGTTTCATAGAATCACCAGGTTGGAAAAGACCCACAGGATCATCGAGTCCAACCATTCCTATCAAACACTAAACCATGCCCCTTAACACCTCATCCACTCGTGCCTTAAACACGTCCAGGGAAGGTGACTCAACCACCTCCCTGGGCAGCCTCTGCCAGTGCCCAATGACACTTTCTGTGAAAATTTTTTTCCTAATGTCCAGCCTAAATCTCCCCTGGCAGAGCTTGTGGCCATTCCCTCTCATCCTGTCCCCTGTCACTTGGGAGAAGAGGCCAGCACCCTCCTCTCCACAACCTCCATTCAGGTAGTTGTAGAGAGCAATGAGGTCTCCCCTCAGCCTCCTCTTCTCCAGGCTAAACAACCCCAGCTCCCTCAATTGTTCCTCATAAAGCCTGTTCTCCAGCCCCTTCACCAGATTCCTTGCTCTTCTCTGGACTTGCTCCAGTTTCATAAGAGTTTCTTTTTCTTTTAATTTTTTTTAAACTATAATTAATTTTGTCTATTCACTTCTTTGGGCATCGAAGGTGAGAAACTGAAAGGACCCTGAACTTCAGAATTTGCCTTTTGGAAACTGTGCCCTCAAACAACGCTGGGGATGGAGCAAGTATCCCACATTACAAACTGCTTGTCTTTTAGAGGTAAATGTATTTTCCAGTATTAGAAACAGTTGCTTCCCTAGGTCCTATTGTTTTAGAAACAATAAAGGCATAACGGCAACAAAGCCCTATTTTTTAGCCTGTCAAGGGAAAACAGAAACACTCTGTGAACACTAACTCTTTCTTCATTTCAGTGAAGGCAGGAGTTCATTTTCATAGACTGAATGACTCCAGCCATTTAGGTGCCTGAAAAACATCTTAAAGAAAATATATTTGCACCTGTAGCTGTGGGTTTCTATCAATAGGTGGCAAGATCAGACTAGTTCTTTGCTAAGACTTACAGATTCATTTCAGTGACTCGAAAGCCACAGGAACAGATTTTCAAAAGCATTTTAGGTGTCTAATTCCCAGTGATTTAAATATGAATTCACTCTCTAAATATGTTCAATATCTGGCCAGAAATATCACTTTAAAATTACTTATGCATTCAGAAGACAATGTGAGATGCAAATCTTGTGTGATAAATCACGGCTGTGCAGAGATGCCCAGCTTGTTCTGAACAAGCTTGTTTGGCTATCAGATGTGGTGCACCCACATGAGCATGACAGCCCACCCAGAAAAACCAGCCCTGCTGAGGCACGTACTTAAATTTTCTTCAAAAATCTCACCTCCCACCCTCAACACTGCAAAGACATTTGCTGTGAATTACTTTCCTATGGATTTTGCCCTGGACCAACAAAGGACAATTGCAGTCACTTGTAATTTTTAATACTATGTATGAGATTCAGTTGGATTTATTGTGGCAATGTTTAGCCCCTATTCTGGGAGACGGGATGTAGCCACTTGGTAAAGCACACTTTCATGGCAGCGTACATGGTAGCAAGCGAGATGGTTTGAACTCCAGGAAAAGCCCTGTCCTCAGCAGTACTAGCTTAGTCAGACTTAGTGGGGCTTATAATTTTCACATTTTAATTCTGATTCTAAGGGTTTTTCTCCCTCTCTTCATCTCTCGCTCTCTGCGTCTCTTTCTTCAAATGCCAGGTAATCTCCACCCCAAACCTGCTTTGCAGCAAGTCCCCAGGCAGGTGCATCTTCATGTAGATTGTTCCACACCTTCATTAATGCCTGATGCTGCATTTGACACCTGGCACTGGAGGAAACCCTGCCCTTCCCTGCCAGCATGGACACACTGGATGAGTTCCTGCTGTCTACAGCCACTTTTTTGCAGGTTTTTACATATAAGCAAAGCAAATGATTACAAGCACAACCACGCTTATCTGGAAGTGTGGTTGTACTTGTATAATTTTCACATAAGAAACTAGATGCCTAAACTCATGTTTAATATATAAAGAAAAATGACCTAATTTTAAGCATCCACCATTCCCATGGCCTTTTCAGCCATTATTCAGATGTGCAGCCCTTGGCACCTAACTGGGGAAGTTTTGGCTTATGTTTCCTGAGGTCTATAAGAAAGCTTATTTGTATATCATTATTCTAAAGGTGTGAATACAGTCATCTGATAGTAGGCATCTGGGCTTGCCATCAGTCCTGGGCAAAACATCAGAGTTACTGTTATAGAGTTCTCTTTGCAGCTTAATGCTAGCAGCCATGCTAGCTGATATTTTATGGAAAGCAACTCATTGACTCATTTAGTACCTTTTTTCAATCTATTTTAACAAGGATGTTTTAACAAAGTAAGGTTGGTTGGTAAAGTTTTAAGATTGATAAAATGTAATTAGGCTTCTGGAACGAATTTAACACAATCATTATGGGTTTTTTTAATTAGCAGAAGCAACAAAAAAGTGACTATAGAAGGGAAAACATCCTCACATTACTGTTTCTCTAGTCAGACACCACAGGCACTGGTTCTGGGCCCTATTCAGCAATGACAGGGAAAATTATTAAGCTATGAACAAAAATTGCTACCAAAAATGCAGAGCCCCACCGCTCCATTCTTAGCTGGCTTTCCAACTAGAACAGGTTGCTCAGGATGTCCTCATACAGTTGCATACCAAACATCTCCAGCAATGAAGTCTCTGGACATCATCTTCCAGTGTTTGACTGCCCTCATAGTGGGAAAAAAAATGTCTCTTACTATCTAATTGGAATTTTCTGTCTTGCAATTTGCATCTGCTGCCTTATGTGCTTCCAGAAGGAGTTCTTCTTCTCTACATCTTCATTAATTTTTTGTAGACAGAAATAAGATAACCCATCTCTTCTCTGGACTGAACAAACCCAGCACTCCCAGCTTGTCTTTATATGCCTTGTGCACCAGCCCCTGACAGCTTTGTGGCCCCGCACTGCACTTGCTCTATTTTGTCAATGTCTTCCTTGCACTGGAGAGAACAAATCTAGACAAAGCACAACAAACCTAGTTGCACAAGTGCATAGTATAAAGGAATTGTTTTCTGCAAAACCTCATCCTGCTGTCCAGAGGATGCCGCTACTAACCAAACACTAGATGGATTTTGCTCTGCTGATCACCTTCATTAGTCTTGATGGTCACCATCCACCTAGCCAATTCCACCTATTCTGTAATCCAAGTCTCTTGACCAAATCTTACTTGTTTGGGTGTAAGGACACTGGAGAAAGCCTTCCTGAAATAAAAAAAAATTAAGGCCTGCTCTCCTCTTGTTTGACTGTCAGCCATCTCATCACAGAGGTCTGTTAGGTTGGTCATTGCCTCTGGCAAACCAACTCTGACTGTTCCCAAGTACTTTCCCATTTTTTATCTGCTTGGAAATGGTTTCCAGGAGAATTTTCTCCACGAACTTTCTGGGACTCAGGGGAAATTGTCTCTTTAGCCTCAGAATAAAATGAAAGTCTAAATATTTCTCTGCATTAGAAACAACTCTTAATACTCCTACCTGATCTCTTCATAAATGATCTGGATGATGGGATTGAGAGCACTCTTATCAAGTTTGCTGATGACACCTAACTAGTGGTGAGGTGGACATGTCAGAAGGGAGAACTATCTCTGTCTTACAGACAGACCAGATAATCTGGAAAAGTGCACTAGCAAGAGCAGTTATGAAGACTAGCAAATACAAGATCCTGCATGTGCAAAGAAATAAACAAATATTCCAGTACAAGCTAGGATCTGTGTGGCTTGGACACAGCCCTACTGAAAATAACACAGGGATTCTGGTGAACAAGAGGCAGTGTTGGATCCTGGGCTGCATCCATGGAGGCATTATTAGCAGAGTTAGAGACATGATCATCCCACTCTACTTAGTGCTTATCAGGCCACACCCGAGTACTGTGTCCAGGCCTGGTCCCTACAATTAAAAAAAGATCCAGACAGACTGGACAGGGCCCAAAGAAGGTCCACAAAGAAAATGAAAGGGCTGAAAAATCTGCCCTTTGAAGAAAAACTGAAGGACTTGGGTGTCTTCTCCTTTAAGAACAGAATACTGTTATGAGGTGTCTCCAGATCCTCCAGAGAGAAGTAATAGCTTTGGAGGGACCTCATCAGAGACTTCCAGTACTTAAAGGGCAGCTACAAAGAGGATGGATGCGCTCTCTCTACAGAAGGAGCCACATAGAGAAGAGAAGAGATAACAGGTACAAGTTGCACCAAGTTCATCTAGAAATAAGGAAGAAATTTTACAGTGAAAACAATCATTCACTGGAATAATCTCCCCAGGATGCGGTAGAGTCCTTATCATTGGGAGTTTTCAAGATGCAATTGAACAGGTGCTGGATGATCTCACCTAGTCTCTCTTTTCCACAAAAATTTAGATCACATGATCTTTGGAGGTCCCTTCCAACCTGGGCTGTCCTATGTTTCTGTGATTCTTATTAATAGGCACTATGAGAGTGTGTGTTTTGTAATTACTCAATGTATGAGTTTTTAAGACAACTATGGAGTTAAATTTGGCCCAAATTGGGAAAAGATATGAATGGCCAGAGTTCTATGTCACTGCTTTACCCCAAAATGTGGCCAAGTATTTTGTGACCATCATTCCTCTCCCCTGTGCAGACAACATGTTCACTTCTAGAGGATGTTTTTTCTGATACCAGTTTCTGTCAGCTCAAGTCTGCTCAAGCTGGAAATTGCTAATTAGAGCAGAAGCGTAGGACAACTACAGCCTGCGTGTGTGTGCATGGAGCCACTTTTGCAAGCCAACGTGCAACCACAGCCCCCTAACCCGTGGAGCGATACTAAGGGTGGCAGCCGCAGGCTGAGATATGGCTTGTCTCCAGACACCATGGCCTCTGGGGGTGGTGCAGCAGTGGGAAAAGTGGTTCACACCACCCAACTGCACTTCATAGCCTGGTGAAGTGATCCGTCTCCTCCTCACTGGATGGCAGGCAGGGTGTGAAATGCAGCCCTCTCTGCTCTGCTGCACCCAGGGACAGGCACTTGTGGCTGAGGAAGGGAAGGAACAGAGAAGAAGGGAGCTGTGACCTCTCTAACTGCCTCTACAGGATCTGGCAGAACAGAGGGCCTGGCATGGTGTGGCAATGTCATTCCCTCTGTGCTGTCAAAACTGAGCTCTGTCATCATTTCTGCTGACTCCCTTGCCTCTCTTCTAAAGAAGTCTGCTTTCTGAAATTTATGGAGCAAGATATTCTCTAAAAGCTGCCTTTTGCTGATCTCCCCACTGAAAACACAAAACTTTGCAGCATTTGGGAACATGCTTGAAGTAGGAAAGCTCCGTGCTGGATTAAAGCCATTTTTGGCAAAAGATTAAAGACAGTCACTCTCTTGCGCACACACAGAAGAACAAGAAGAAAAGCTCTCAGGGGCACAACCAATTACAGCTCATATCTTGTCTGGGCTGTAGGAGATAGTCGCTGGCATGGACCCTGCAGGAGTGCAAACCCAAAAGGGATTTACAAAAACAAATCCTCATGTGGCATAGACCTTGTACACCAGTATAGCCCACAGCAATTTGTAGAACAGGAGGAAGAAGACTAAAATATGATGATATGCAAGCACGATGAATATTTTTCTCTTAATTTAATTTCCTCTGGCCTTCTGTAGTGAACTGACTGAAACAAAGGCTCTGCTGTTTCATACTATTCATAAAAAGTTCAAGATTTTTGCAAATTTGACTCAGTCCCAACTAGGACAGAAGTAATCTTTATACATGGCTTTATGTATAAATGCAGATGCAAAAAGGAAATCCTAAAAACATTTAATTTGGAAAATTGAACATCCAACATGAAACGCAGACATGTTTGTGGTGTATGGCCTTGTTGATTCTACTGCTGCTAGAAGTGACTGTAAAACCAGCCAGAGTATGGATAGCAAACTCAGAGGAATCCCACCGGAACTAACCTGGAAAAGTCACTAGACTTTCCTTGACAGAACTTACAACGTGCATTTCATTAGCGACAAGGGGAAAGACAGTTTGAGTGCAAATATATGCAGCCAGCTCAGACTTAAATATTTGTTCTGTTATCAGATGATCGGTGCTAGGTCGGCATGACAGTCGTGTAAATCCAGACTAACATGAACAGACCTGTGCTCTGGTCATGAAGGAAAATGCCATGTTGACTTGATTTGGTTACATAAAACATTAGGACAAGTAGTGGGATTTTTTTTTTTCTGTAGGAATACATGCCTTCAGTGTTGGGAGAAAGACTGAAAACAAGCTGGGCTGAAAAGCAGTGACTTGAGAGCCATCCTCATCCAGCACACTCTTTGGGTTTGTTAGGAGCTGAATCATGACTGTAAAAGCCATGTCCCTTAGGCTCCTGCCAGACTCCAAAGCATCCTCTGGCACCAAAAGAGCAAAAGGACAACAAATACTTAATAGATGTCTCAGATCCACTTGGGCAGCCTTTCGGGGGATGCTGGTCTCAGCATCTCCTCTGTGGTGCCCTTACTGGGAGGCAGCAGCATGTGCTCTGGACTGACATCACCTCTTGGTGGTGTCAGCAGGGGCACATGAGGAGTTGGAGCTGCGACCTGGGCAGGGGTTTGCTTAGACCAGATCTGCCACCAACAAGGACATCCAAACAGCCCCAGCCACAAACAAACTTCAGAGAAAGGTGCATGGCAGATGTGTCCTCAACCCATGGTATGGAAATACTTTCCTTCTGCATTATGGCTTACTCTTTCTGCTAAGCACTGGGAAGAGCTCCGAGTGAGCCAAAACCCCTGTCTGCTCACAAATGTTTCAGAAGAGGGAGACTAGGAGTAGCCAGTGATTTGTCATGAGTTAACTGATGTGAGACACACCACGGTTTGCAAGGTAGAGATGAATCGGCCTGTCAAAACAACATAAAAATTGTTGAAATCTTCTGGATAAGTGTTACCATCAATTACTCCACTTTCAGGCCAAAGTCTGAGGGCAGACACAATATTTCAGCCACTTCTTTGAATGCTTGCATCAGAGAAATTGCAAAGACTGTGCAAGTTATACAAACTTGTTAGATCATTATACCATAGCCTCTAAGTTACTGTGCAACTGCTCGTAAAGCTGGCTGTAAAGGATGCTCTTTGGTTGTCTTTAGGGCCCCTGTGGCTGCAATGCATTTGCATCAGGCTTCAGAGTGGGGTGAATGGGGAGGGGACTGACTGGAGATGCATTGCTTATTTATTTTGATGTTACCTTCAGTTTACCTTCTCAAATTTTCATTTCTGGCCTTGTTGCAGAATTTCATGGTTGAAGGTGGTATGTGAGTGCAGACAGGGATGCAGCAGAAATTGAGAGCAAGGCTTGGCAGCCCCGAGTCATCTTATCCAAGGGGGCCTGGGGAGCTGCTTTGGATTTTAGGAGCCCAGGAATCCCTGACCTAAGTGGTAGAGCTGCAGTAATAAATTATAAAAAACCCCAACAGTTAAATCTGCAACAAAGACAAGTTAAGAGTGTAACTTAGAAGGCTAAATCCCGTTCAATTGTTCTTAAGATCTGAGGCAATGATTTGAGCCACGTGTCAACTTTTAATGTTGCTTGTAACTAAGCTAAATCTGCACAGTACTTGGTATTTTGGTATCTACAAAGGACAATGTCTGTATTACAAGCCTGGGCAGCCGGCATGGGCAGAGGAGCCTGAGGACTGTCCTGGTGCAGGGGATGGGGGCTGGAAGAGACCTTCTGGTTCTGAGCAGGGGCTGAAGGTTTTTGCAGTTATAGGAGAAGAGAGAGATGATAGATTACCCAGCAGCCTGGTTTCTGGTGAGCAGACCTTTCTAAAGGCTGAGGATATGTGCCTGAACAGACATTTTAAAAGCAGCCCAAGCTGTGCTTGGGTGATGGGTCCTCTCACCCGCATCACCCCTGCTCTGCAGGGCATGACCAATTCAACCAGCCCAAATAGGGATGCCCAGGCTCTGCCAGTGGCTTCAGACATGTCTCCATCCCAAAGAAGAGCTTGCAAAACCTCATTCATTCAAATTTTCACTAATTATTATTGACATTTAGTATAACCTTGCTTCAAACTCTGCTGGACATGGCATCTCCATGCACCACGTTTCATCTTATCGCCACAGAGCGAGGCAAAAGTTGTGGAATTCAGAGACGTCACTGGAAAAACTAATTGGCTGAGGAGTGTAGAGAAGAAGAATTGTGGAGATGGTGTCAGTATTACATTTTCTTTTTTTTTTTGTCTCCAGTATTTCTAAATATTGTGGGGTATATTGTGGAAAAATTTTAGCCATTGGACTAACGGATATTAGTAAAGTGGAGACTGTGTTAAAAATAAAGTGCCAGGTTGTCCTCTGCAGAAAGTTAATAAAAAGAAGGAAGTGAAAGACTGCTCATTATTTTTAATGACTTTGCTTTCCAGCAGAGTGCCTGTATCTCCCTGCCTTTACATTCTGCCTTGTTTCAGTTCATTATGGCACATTCAACTGCTCTGGAGAATGATGGCTTTGTTCTAAAGCATTGAATTTATCAAGAGGCCTCTGGCCCAGCCTGACCAGGCTGTTAATCATAGCTCTGCTGCCAGGAGGAGGATGCTGAGAAGAGCCTGGTGTACGTTAAGTCCAGCCTGGATGGTTGGGAGTTCTTTGGCAGGGAGAGACATGCTGGGTGCTAGCGCTGCTGAACGCCATGTGCAAAGCTGTCATCGGAGTCGATTAAGTTATGCTTGGTTACTGCTTGACTGTTTTCTGTGTGCACGTTTCTACATTTGTCTCTCTTACTGGCTCCACCTGACATGAACATCTCATTCCCTGTCAACGGATATTTGCTTTATTAACTTTAAAATATAGCACACATTTTGCAGTTCAGAAGATGAAGATTCATGAGTGTGCAATTCAGATCATAGTACCAAGCAAAGCACCCAGAGTATTCAGATAAATCTGCAAACTCCTTGCAGGGAGCCGGCAGCAAGAAGAAAAGCTAAAAGCAGAAGCTGTATTTCCAGTTTTGAGAATGAATAGAATTCTCAGCAGCGTTGCTTGGAAAATTCCATGCTGTGATTCTCTTAATCTAAAACTCTTTTGCTGTGTTTTAACTCTCAAGGCCCACAATACATCCAGGTTTTTTTAGCGCTACAGTTACGGTGACTTCTATGGAAACAAGTTGTGCATTTTCTAGGACCTGGTGGAACTTTCTAAAAGGGGTCCACAGCCACACCTCAAGGTCTTTCCAGCGGTTTTTCCTACAGCTCCTCTCAAACTTATTGGCCAGCAAATTTTGTTGTCATGCTCTGCCTCTTCTTCTTGCTTATTAAAGGTTATGGCCCTGCAGGAAAACCTGCATCATGAGTCTCATATGTAACATGAGTCCCGAAGTCCTAAATGTCATGGAAAAGCCACTGGGCAGCAGCAGGGGATGCAGAGAGACCTTGTACAGCTGTGCACACTGCTGGAGTGACTCCCTGGCTCCTTCCATAACTTCTCTGTAGCTACTGCTTCTGGTCTCAGCTGCCACTCCTGGAGGGATGGAGGCTTGTGGGAAACTGCATTCAGGCAATTCATAACACCAAGGGCTTTCCAGTGCAAATGACACTCTGTTGGGACAACGGCCCTCAAGATCAGCTTAGCCAACAGGAGGATCTGGTTTTCCTGGAGGTGGGGCAAGGATTGGGTGGATGGTAAGGGGGGCTAGTGCTGATCCTTTAAATTCTGGGCACAGTAGGTTGGTCGATGTTTTGAATTTGCTTACCTCTTAATGCTGAATAAAGCGAAAACTCATTTCTATTGCAAATTATATTTTTTACCTGTCTTAATCCAGGAAATGAAAACTGTGACCAGAAATGTAGTCCTCTTCTGGCATACTGGTGTTTAGACAAAAAAAAAGAGACTCCACCATGATTCTTCCCAGCTGCCTGAGGAGTGGAATGATAGCTTCAGCCAGGGAAGAAAATGATTCCATTCTTGCATGCAAATTCAGCAAGGAGTCACACAGAGATTTCTAGGGGGTGGGATATGGTGTTTGTTTGTTTTCCAGCTCTATGAGACACCAAACTTGGCTGTACCCTGACAAGACACTACAAAACACTCTTCTCTCTTCTAGCATTAAGTTAATGAGAGAAATGTTTGACAGATGCCTATTGACAAGTTAATTAGACAGAATCACAGAATCACTAGGTTTGAAAAGACCCACAGGATCATCAAGTCCAACCATTCCTATCAACCACAAAAACATGCCCCTCAGCACCTCATCCACCTGTCTTTTAAAAACCTCCAGGGATGGTGACTCAACCACCTCCGCTGGGCAGCCTGTTCCAGTGTCCAATGACCCTTTCTGTGAATTTTTTTTTCCCTAATATCCAGCCTGAACCTCCCCTGGTGGAGCTTGAGGCCATTCCCTCTTGTCCTGTCCTCTGTCACTTGGGAGAAGAGGCCAGCTCTCCCCTCTCTACAACCTCCTTTCAGGTAGTTGTAGAGAGAAATAAGATCTCCCCTCAGCCTCCAATTCTCTAGGCTAAACAACCCCAGTTCCCTCAGCTGGATTCATTGGATTGCAGAAAATACAAAAGGAAGGAAATCAAAATGTGCAGGCAGATCATTTAAGGGTCCTCATGCTGGAAGAGAAAGGGATTTACTGGTTTCATTTCCCCAGGGCTAATCCTGCTCTAATTGACTTATTACTGGAGCTTGAAGGAAAATAATCCATGACAGCACAGCCAGTGAAGGCATGTTTGCAGCTGCTGGCAGGCGACACAAGGGGAGGCAATAGGTTGCAGCACATGAAGTGACATGGGATGCCACTGGTCATGTGTGGATCTTGGTGATGCCAGAGCCCTAGATGGGCACACTGGTGACCATTACATTATGGACAGGGAGCACTGAGAACAAGTTCATGATTAATTTTGACTCAGTGGTTTCAAATGCATTGTTCTTCTGCGAGAAAAACCTCAACCTTTTTCTAAACACAGAGCAGACGACCAGGGATCACATGTTAAAAAAAAGACAACATGGTAACTGTAGCTTGTTTATGAACTACGAAATACAAACTACATATTTACAAACCAAACTCAGGACAACAAAGTCTTGGTTTTGTGAGAGGCGATGCAATGCACATGGTATGACAGAGCTTTAAGGACAAAGACACTTCAAAATACAGTAGGTCTGGAAGCCAAGCAAAGGCTGAAGAGATTTGCATTTTTCAGCATTGGAAAAATCTGTTGAGCTTCCCATTAACATGGGAAAATTGTTTTGAATCCCTTGTTTGCATAATTAAAATGCAGAGCTAGAAAGGAATTCAAATTTGGGCTAAATTACACTGAGGAAACTATGTTCAGTTTTGATCATTTTGCTTGACAAGGACTTTTTGGTATTAGAAATGCACTGAAGATATACTACTACTAAAAAAGAACTATTATGGAATGCCTGAGGGATACAATTAATTAACCAGATAAACTTTCAAATAAACAGACATAAATACATGCTAAATTACAATAAAATTCCTGTGGAATTACATATTTCTTTCATAACAGGCCAGATGATCTCATATCGTGAATGTTATTATTGTGACTACCACGGTTCTCCAGGGAAGTTCAGAGACACAGTGAGCTTCAGGTATGGTTATGTAGTGCAAGTGTAAGTTAAATAAAAGAAGCCAAACACAGGAGAGGAAAACAATACAGAGGCAAATAGTACAACTATGTAGAAAAATACCTTCTGTCTCTTCAGACAAACTTTACTCTAAGACATACTTTCCTGCCTAAAATCAGTGGAAATGCCTTTCTCCAGAAGGACTTAAAAGGAATGAGCAAGTGTTGAAACAGGTGACTACATGAAGATCCCATCAGATATGTGGTTTGGCAAGGAAGGCATAAAATTCTGGTATCTTCTGTTGGACCAGGTTTTCTGAGGCTTTGGGCCAGGCTTTTCAATCAAGGATTTTGTTTGAGTATTTCTAAGGGAAAACTGGTAAAAAAGAACAGTCTAAGATTATCAGATCAGAAGTATTTTACATTGCTTGAGTATGTGTACATGCAGGCAATAAACATTGCTGCAAGTAATGGAAAAGCTGCAAGTAATGGAAAAGCTCATTGGACAACAAGGAGCCAAGTCACATCACTCAAGTTTGCAGATTCACCTGGCATACAGCCACAGGGAGATAAAAAATTAGAAATACTCCTCTCTGAATACAGCATGTTGCAGACAGGAAAATGAGATGTGTCATCTAGCTGAGTGCAGGGACTCATTTCACTCCACTAGTTCAAGTTGAGAAAACTTCTGCCAGCTCTTTGTGTCTGCTTGGCAACTGGGTTGAGAGTTCGATCTGTAGTTTATCAGGGAGAGCAAGCAATTCTGACACCTGGTCCAGAACCATGTTTTCTTGTTGTGCAGAAAAAGAAACACATCTGCACATTTTAGTAAAGCACTCTGAAGACAGAAAATTTCAGAAATCCTAAAAATCCTTTAATACTTTGGCCTTACTGCAGACTTTTTCATGTGGAAGAAACAGCTGTTGTACCACATAGTAAAGTCAAAAACAAAAATAAACACTGGTGGTAAAGGCAAGGAAAAAGCTCTCAGAGAAACTGACGCATTTCTCACTTATTAGGACATTTCCTTGATTTTAAGCGTAATTTACTCTGCTTCAGCCACATGGTTTCAGCACATTTCCTTTGTGACTTCTGTAATTCTTTCTGGCAGAGATCCGAGGTAATACAGTGTAGTCTCATCTGGGAACAGTATCCTAGGAAAGCGAAAATATCCCAGAGCTGTAAAGAAAATAAAAGTTAGAAGTTAGCATTGAAGGGTTTGAACAAAAAAACCGCGACTAGATCAGAGATAAGTGAATCCCCTCACCTGGTAAGTTGGGCAACACGGATGATGACGATGGTGTCAGCCCATTCTGCATGCCGGCAGGCCTGGGAGAGATGTCCTTCCTCCAACCTCTGGGACTCATCAAGCCCCATTCCTGGTGGGTTCATGTTTCATGGCTGACTGACTTTTTAACTCAATTATAACAGGCATGAGGCATGAACTCTCTCCTCAATGAATCCACCCAGGAGAGAGAGACTGACTGAGCCGTCAATTATTTGGATATGGATAAGGCAAAGCCCAGAACTGTGCTTTATACAGAGCAGGGTCCACCAAGTGCTACAAGATCCTTTATTTTACCAGGAGAGGACTCCAGCACAAACAAAGCACACGATCTCGGTCAATGTCCAGCTCTTGAGGTTCAGCAGGGTCTGAACACCAAACAAACCCCACGAGTATCCCCCTACAGCATCCAGTACAGGGCTGAGTGGGATCTCAAACCCCAGCAGGCGGACAGATCCATGCAGTGCACTACTGATCCCTGCAAAGACACAAGCCAAGGTCCCGAAGCAGCGTAGCCACATTACCATAGCATCCTGCCTGGCCTAATTAAAGAAATGGAGCCAATTAGGCGAGGCACAGTGCCATATTGATTAGATGGTAGAGACACAGCCCTGACATCTAGACGTGCTAGCAGGATAACATAGCACTTGGCTCACATGTTCCCCAGATAAATCAGAGCCTTTATTCTCTGTAACTGTCAGCATGGCACTGCTTGCAAGCACTGCCTTCACAGGAACTTGAATGCTGCATTGTGTTTGTTTTTCTTTAATATTACCCAAAACCCAACCGTCATCTCCCTGTTTTGCAGGCACAGTTCCTGAAATAAGATTAACTTTGTCTCCAGGGGTCACTTTCCAGCCAGCAAACCAAAAGCTGTGCAGGAGAACAAAAACAAGAAAAAGAGAGAAAAAAAATCAGGCTATGTTGCAGACCTTCAATTTATGATATGAAAACCTTTCAGGGCTCTTTATAGGGAAATATGTAAACCCACAGATTAGGATTTTCATGTTCAAGCTCACTATGTTCCTCTAACATGAGGAGCTGATGGTTTCCCAGCCATGTTCCATTGTGTGGATCCATTTCCCCATAGACCTTACCCCACAGCCTTCTCTGTCCAGATCCTCCCTGCAGCACAGCACCCTGACAGCATCCCTGCTAGCTTGGCAGATGTCCTGACAATGACAGCACAGCTACAGTAAATATGGATGGATCTGTCCTCTGGTAGTTCTTTTTTGTGGCCTTCATTTACCATTCCATTCTCATTATCTAGGACATTTTGAAAGGACAGACATATTTTCTTTCTCTAAACTGTTCTGGAGGGGCTCTGAGGATGTTAATATTTATGGGTCTGACTAGCTGGGAAATTACTTTTTCATATCAAGGCATAACCATTTTGAATACCCTGTTTCAAGGGAAAAGTGAATCCCAAGTTTCAAGCAGGGCTGAGAAAGAAAGAGAATATTTTATTAGCTATGATCTCTCTGATCAAAGCAATAGAAAAAGCATTTCTCTGTCTGCAGAGAAAACAATGAAGAGTGTGGAGTAGGCAGAAAACCTCACGCTCACTCACTGGCATGTGTGCCTGCACTTCTGAACCCCCTTCCCACCAAAAAAAAAACCAGCACAGCCTTTCAGTCTGCAAGCATATGCACACATCTGCATTTATCAGGTTATGAACATCTCTATTTTACTCCATTTCAATCTGTAAATAAATGCAAATGGACTGATGAAACAAAATTACTTTATTCTGCTTTTCCTCTATGTAAAAGATGATGGAGCTGTTTTACTTGAAAGGAGACAAAAGGGGGCACTCATGCTTTTCCTACACGAGGGCTTTTGATTTACACTAAGTTAGTAGGATATGTATCTGAGAGTGTCCTTGTTGGAAAAGGTTACAGGAAAAATACCAAACTAACGTAATACCATAAAGAAGCAGAAAACTCGCCAGAAAAGGAAAGAACAAAAATGGAGATGCGTGGGTAATGTTCGAAGAAATCCTAGTGATCCATGCTGGGAGGCTGCACTCTGAAAATGTGCTTAGGTGAGAGAATGAGTTGTTGCAGAAGGTGGAAGCAAAGCTCCTGTGGGGGTGAAAGAAATGCTGGGTCTAATGCGTAGTCCACAGCAATGAGCTATAGCTGGCCTCAGGCCCCTTGCATGGTTTTAAATTTTCGGAGTAATAAAAAGGGCTAAAGGCTGAGAGTAGCTGAAAGAGATAGACCTTGAAGGGCAGTCCTCATTTTACTAATGAAACAGTTAGGGCTGCCTACACAGGGTCACTCAGGAAAGTTAAATAAATCAATCAGCTGAAGGTGTGAAGTCAATTTATATAAGTTATAGCATGTTAAAGCTCAGTGTGAATAGTTTCATTCAGGGTAAATAGCCTTAGATTACTAGAGCTTAATCTTCTAGATTACCAGAAACAAAATATGTTTTGATAGCAAAGTAAAACAAGATGGAGGGAGAACTAACATCCAGTTAGTAAATTAGTCCTGCATCTATGGTCCGTCTTTGTTTTTAGCAGCAGAAAATCCAATGCTACTCCGATAGAAAAATAAAGTCTATCATGCATTATAAATATTCCAGAACAGCCTTAGCTGCAAAAGGCTGTAAGGAGCAGGAAGAGGGTTACAGCTGCTAAGTTCAGACCTCACATTGTTGGCTGTGCCATTGCGAGTTCCTTTTGCTTTCTGTGTTTCTCTGTGAGTACCCCAGCTGGAAATGAACCATATTCCTTCTGCAAATGGCAAAGTCAATTAACTATGAATTAGCCTTTAACTAACTCAATTCAACTAAATTATCAGACAGTGATAATACCAAAACCATAATTGATTCTTTAATTAAAAACTACATTAATTTCCTCAGTTAAGTGAAACATCAGTCAGTCAGAAACTCTGTCTAGCTCAGCATGATTCCTCTCTCTTCTCTTAGCTTGCCACCAGGTTCTCCTCAACATTTTCCCTCTGTATCCATAATATGAGTGATGCTTGCGTCTTTTTTGTAGGTTTCCCCCTTGGCCCTTGCATCATCCCAGGTTCTTCCAGAAGTTTAGTCTGCTGTATGAACAAAGTACTTCTGATGCTACAACTAAATATGTGAAACAAAAATAAGAGAGTTGTCTGAGATCAGCACGAGCTTGTGAATACTAGTTTATGAGTGTACCTTCTTTACAAGGAAACCTGAATCATAAGTACCTTCTGAAAATCATCAGCTCCCCACTAGAACTTTGCAGAACTGTTCATGGAAACTAAGATTGGGATTTTCTAGGGAAGTGAGTTTTGCTAGTCACTTCAGAGACCTTGCTCCAAATCACTACCTGAGGATGAAATTAGGTTAGACAAGGAAATATTGTACAGTATACATGTAATAACATTATAAGTCTGATTCTTTTAAATTAATGGCCATATGTGAATGGATTTTTTATTGAAGTACTCTGTCACTGAAGGTAAAGCCCTACTGCAGCCTCTACCCTAGAGCACCCTACCCACAAATATATTAACACCCTTAAGGGTCACATTTTCCCTTTGGAAAATATCGGGCTTGCTTTAGAAAATCTGTGACCTATTTTAACAAGATAGGTTTGGAAGTGTAACCCTAAATTGAGTTTTACTCGGTTTCCATGACTCTTGGAAGAAAGTCCACAGGAATGTGGAAGTGGGATGTGGAACCCAATGAGAAAATGAAAGGATTGCACTGACACTTAGGGCATTCACTTTAAAAAAAGAGGTGAACTCCTGTTTGGGTAGAAAAAGTCGGCTGAAATTAGATTACTGAACACTAAAAATGCAGCCTAAAAGGTTACAGAATCTCAGGCTCTATGACCCTATCCCCTGGTTTGGAGGTAACATGTATTCTTTGTATAACACATTCACTGTGTAAGACTGATTAGACACCCTGTATAAAACTAAGATATTACTAGCTACATGGATCATTAAGGAAACCATAAACAGTATATAAAATAAGAATCATGTGATGGTTCTGTATAGCTTTTCCACAGTCTAAGGAGAAAACTGTTCTCTCCTAATTCACCCTTTTCCCACCATAAGTTTGTAGAAGTGTTACGCGATATAGAGCGTTTATGAAATAGAGAAAAACTGGGTAAAGGCCTATATGCTCCATTGTACCGCATAATAAATGATTAGGCTATTTCTCCAACTTTTTCCTCTAACAGTTTTGTACTATCTTCATATTCATTGTTCTAAACTCCCGTTGCCCTAAATGCAGAGTCAATGACAGCAGAAATATTGTTACTCTGCAACAAGGGAATTCATTTAAAGTTTATTGCTGAATGAATTTTTTGGGCATTTTAAAAGTGAATTTGCTCCTGGATTCTGAGGAAATTTGCCTAATCCAGGAGCCAACTAGTTTCAAACTATCTTCTTAAGGTCTTCAAAAAGCTTTATGGTCAGCTCTGAGGCATTTGTCTCATCTGTAAAAGATTCTGAGAACAAGGCCACATTATACTAAGCAGTCAGGAGGCTCTTTCTGGAGAAAAGAAATTACATTTGCTGAAACATATCTAAGGGACGAGATTAAGAAACCCAAACAGGACCAATCCAGAAGTCTCAAGTCTGAAATGACTTTCCTTATCCCTATAATTACCTGCACGATGTCAATAAAATTACTACATATTTTATTTATTCATTTATTTTAGAACCTTTAGTCACTGTTTAAAACAAAGAGGCTTTAGAAATGTTTATAGCCTGTAGATAGACATGAGAGACTCATCTAGGATTTATATACCTGCTTCCAGGCAACCTGCTTTCCAAGACCCTTTCTTCAACACTTGTCAAGATTCTCCTTTTACATTTTCACTCATTCACATCTTTTTACATTTTCACTCATTCACAGCCCTCCTGGTCTTCAAGGTATCATCCTTTGCTCTTCCAACCCCATAACACTGGAGATGGGTTCTCAGTGTCACACTAACCGTCTGGTTTGGCCAGTGCCTGCTTGAAAAGCTACCAGAAAGCACAGGTGCAGGACAGCATTCCCCAGCCTTCCTTGGGAGCTGGTGACTGAATGCAGTCATGCTCATCCTCTTGTGGCTCTCTGCCTCTCCCCGTGCCTTTTCCCTCTTCCTGCCAACTCAATCTCTTTTCTTCAAGAGTAAGACAAGGAGGTTTGCAGAACATCATGAAGTTGCCCAAGGGTGGTAGGTCCTTCAACCAGGAGTCCTCACACTTGATTTCAGCTGCAGCAACAAGCAGAACCACAGCAACTTGCAGGAGAAAGGAGATCAAAACTGTTAAGCAGGGAGGTAACACAAAGAGCTATTTGAAACCCTTTCTAGGATAGCTAAAATGACTATTTGTGAAAGGAGACACCATTTTCCCTAGGAAATGTTTCGTGCTAAATCCCAAAAAACTCACAGGCAACCAAGTGGGGAAGGACCACGGAAAGTCTGGCAGGGTACTGTGAGTGACCTGCTTTCAAGCAGAGATTAGCATTACTCAATTCCTTCTAGAATCAGGCTATGTAACAGTCTCCTTAGAGCTTACATTTACTTCCACACTTTTTTGTACTGTCCTACAAATTAGACACATTTTAAGAAATTGAAAGATAGGAAATAAGAACGAAACAGTTAAACCCCTGAGAATAAGACAAATACCTTCAATAAATAGAAATTTATGCATGTATTTGCCCATAAACAACAGAGGAAATTCTTAATACTTCCCTTAATGTTTTAAAAGCTATTGGGAAAGCAGACTGAGAAGGGTGAGGGCAAAATGTTCAATCTCCTTAAGCAGCAGCTGAAACAGGCTCTAAATTAATAAGGATTCTTAGAAACTCTAATAAGAACAGACTGATGAAAAACAGCTGCACCTCATCCCTATAAAAACCTTCAAAAAGAAGGGAATTAAGTGATAATGTTGGTGGAAAGCCATATCATAACAAGATGGTCTCCTTCTGCTACAAAATACCAGAGCAAAACCGAATACTTTTTCAAGAGGAGATAATTATGACGAGTCTCAGTCCTGTTTTCAGTTCCTGGACCTGATTTGCACTCTACAGTGCAGTACTATAGCTCTCATTTGGGAAAGCTTTAAATTGTACTGAGCACCAAGGGTAAGAGCATCCAGTTACAAATGTTTATGAAAAGTGGTGTGGTATTCAAAACATCTCTTCTGCCCGCACCATAGATATTTGCATGAGAAGAAGCATGTGTATCCAAAGTAAGGCTTTATAAAGCATGAGAATGAAGGGGGAAAGAAGAAATATTTGCTCACCATTAAGTGTTGAAGGTCTTCAGTAGCTTAGACTCAATAAAGTTAACTTACAGCTCAGTACTGGTGAAGGAGAAAGTATCCCACAGAGAGGCAGGATATAAGTCAATGTCTTTCAGGAAACAAGTTATCTGCAGAAAGCATCTTTTATAGAATAGTGAGAGAGGATATCAACCACTTTTAGTAATATTTCAGCAAAAAATAATGTATTAGTTTGGTGAGATAATGAAGCAATGAGGTAATACTGTACAAACCCAGCAGTTTATGGAAAGAAGGAAAAATTACTTTTCCCATGAATCTTCCGAAAATGTACTTTGATTTTTTTGACAGAAGAACAGTTGGCTTTCAGTAACTGCCCTTGCTCTGTGTGATGCTACTTCGGAGTATCCCCCATGACAGATAGATGTCCAGCCCACAAAGGAGATGCAGCCTCCAAACATGTAGTTCCTGGCCTCCATGGGTTTGCAGTAGATTTTCCTTAGAACTCTATAGGAGTTGAACAAAACTGATGGCCAGCAAATGCAAAATATTCCTTACTGAAAAGACACTTATAACATCAGCTCTACAGATTAAAGCACCTGAATAGTGAGGTCTGTGTTTTACCTCAAAAAGAACTTTTTGTGATTGTGTGAAAATATCTTTGTAGGGGACTTTTAATATCATTTTTTCTGGAACTAATTTCTTAATTTTTGTTATTGTCAGTTTCTGTGGTTTTAAGATCATCTTAATGCTTGTAGTTACACTGGAGACTCTGTGAATGAAGATTTCAGGACTCCCATGTGGAAATGTATTATTGCATCAGAGTTGTTGCTTCTCCTGTAACCCAAGTCATCATGAAAGGAAATGACTCCTGGGTAAGAGACATTACGTACAAACTATAGGCATTCATCTAAACATTCCTAGAGAAGCTCAGTTATTTCTCTCTGAGCTGATTGCATGACAAAGGTCAATCTCGCAATCTGTTATCTGCACAACAAATGGAGGCTCTAAACCTCCATAAATTTTTTGCTTGCATCAACAATGTGGAGAGGCAAACAGAGGTACAAGCACTACAGAGGGGCCATCAAGTATATACCCCCATGAGGAGCTGCTGTAACTGATTCAGCATAAGGTCTTGGGTTCCTCTGCTCCCTGCCTTGCTAAACATTGAACCCTAAAAAAAATGCTTGATAATGCAACTGTATTTAGCAATGACAAATCATTCTGAGGACTCTGTAAGAGTCATAAACATGTTTGTTTTAATTGAGGTAGGGTGGGGTTTGTAGTGTGATAGAACAATGAAAACAGCCCCAATTAACAACTCTCACCTCCTGCTCTGACAGCCTCTTTCTCAAAGCACCAATATTATCCACTTAGAAAATGGATTTATGCCAACATTTAAAGCATTTCTTCTTTCAGCACACCAGATGGTACTAAAAATTCAAAATATTTCCTACAACAGCTGTATCTCTGACAACAAAATTAATACAAGCTGAAATACCACTGTTGTGTGTAGTCCATAATGACCAGTCTCCAGAGTTACATGTCTAATGTAACAAGGCATTTTATAGTTAAAAAAGTAGATCTGATCACCTCAGTATTGTGTCAATCATGTGACTCTGTCTGGGATTTCAAAACCAGATGCAAAATTTAGTGCCTTTATAGTTTAACAGCTGGTCTGATAAGAATGTAAAATACACCTTTCCCTAGAGCTATAATAAATGTGTTAACACTTTCTTACAACCAACCCTTTCCTACAACTCATCATTTTCTTGCCCCAAGCTCCATCTTTATGTATTTGATGACATAAATCTTTTAAGCAGGTTTTGACCAGAAGCTAATTTCCCTTAGACTCTGATATCTGGACAATAATATGTGGGTTTTTTTTTTCTTTGGTGCTTAAAGAGGAGGAGGGAGGAGGGGGAATAACTTCATTTCAGACAAAACAAAAAATGCAAATGATGGTGCTTGCAATTTCCATCTCCTTAACACAAACGCATACAGTAGGGTATTTTTAATGATTTATTTGTTAGATTCTTAGCTAAGTCATTAGATATAAGGCATGCGGCTTTCAAAGTTTTAGCATTTTAATAAGTGTGGTAGCTTTGGCATGCCCTGAACAATGAGCAATAAGAGCAGGAAACACTAAAGAAAACCTCAAGCCAAATAGTTTGCCCATCACAAGGGTATAATATTCAAGCACTGTAACAACAGTTAGAAACAGAAGAAACAACCGAGCGTTTTTTTGTAGAGAGAGAGGATGGTCTGGTGTTATTGATGCTGGACTTATCCTATGGAGTGACAATGTTTTATCCCTTCCCTGTCACAGACATGTGAGAGACTGAGCCACATTGACAGGGACCTTTACAGCCCACAATTGTCTAAGGTCTGAGGCACATGGGGGATCTATCATGGGAACAGACAGTAAAACTTCAAGACCTTAGTTCTGGTCATCCTTTTTCCAGTCAGGCCTTGCCTGTGGTAGGTGAACGTCACCTTCCCCACCTCTGAGTGTCTGTCTTTGCTCTCTGCCAAGTGCCAATCTCCGCTTTGCTGCCAGCACCTTCCCTGCACGTCACTCCTATTATCTTCCCACAGTGCAATTCCCACCATCATCTGAAGGATACCCTTTCTTCTGGGACTCTATGCCTCATTCAGTGTGAGTGTGGTCTTGCACAAGGCATCTGGCACTGAAATGATGCAATCGGCATGGTGCTGTCATGCTGGACATGGAGGTGATGAGCGAATAGCAGATATAGTAATAGAGCTATTTTTAACTATCTTCCTTTTGCACAGCTGCAATGCTGTCATATTAGTTAAGCATATTTGACAATATTCAGGAAACAAGGAATGAAAGGTACAGATTTTTACAGTATTGACACAAGTTGTTAATATTTAATAAAATACTACCAAAATAATTTTGGAATGTGCTTTAAAGTCTTTTAGTCCCTGCTCTCAGCTGCATTAAAGCCACAGGTCCGAAGTGGAATGTAGGACTATAAATTAGATGGAGGTGGAGAAATAAGACAGCTCACATCATTCAGAGCTCCCTGCAGGTACCTCCTGAAGTCTACATACTGCCCTGTGACCTTGCAGAAACAAGACTGCAATAGGAAGGTGTGCCACAGCTGCACTCTATGACTTACGAAGGTTTCTTATTGCAACCATGTAAAGATGGAATTGATGCTAGATTTGATTTTGTTTTACTCAATATGAGTGCTCCCATTTACAATTTTGACGTAATGTATTCTTACATTGAGTGTGGCTAGTTCTAAATTATATTGTTAGTGTTTCTCTTCAAAACAAATATGCTGTCCAAACTGATGATCAGAGAGGTGTCAGGCAGATGTATGTGACCTCAGTAAATGTGAACAGATCATTTTACTCTAGATAAATCTCTAGATTATTTTATATAGAAATCTAAATTATTTATCTAAACATGTAATTTTATCTAGAGGGCTCTAAATATCACAAGGGTGATGGCTTTCTGCCTCTTCTCAAATACAGGGTATCCCTGTACCCAGCTCAATTTCAAGATGAAAAATATGGATGACTTCTATGCCTTGGTGATCACCTAAGCAGGATCAGGAGAAGAATACGCTCCTCTGTTTTACATAGAAGACTGAGGCTTAGAGGCTTAGAGTCATCCTTGTTTACCTTCCCTTTCTCATTCTTCCAGAGCCATGCAGCCCACTGACTGGTAGCCAGACAAGAGCTGACCCACTGAGAGAGGCAAGAACCACTTGTAATCCTGGTGGAATAGTTTTAAAGTTAAATTTAGGGAAAAAAATGTCTCTAAAGGACCCAGTGATTCTCATTTAATTTTTGAGGGAAGGAAATAAACAATGTCTGAGCAAGGGGTTTTGAACACTATTGTGTTATTTTGCACTTGGCCAAGATTTACTTACAGTTGTTTATTTCCATTTGCAAAAGCCCAGCTCACTCTCACACAAATCCCTGTTAATGACACACGTCTGTAACTCACTAGAATACAAACGGATGGCCAAACTACTGGTTAAATCCCACCATTTTTGCTTATTTAGAGCCAAACAAACTCCTCAACGTCCTGACCCTTACTGCCGTCTGCTTTGGTGGTGCCTACTAAGTAAGCAGGAGCTGAGCAATAGCAGAGGGCCAGCTTATGTGGACAGCAAGCTCTCCTAAACTTCAGCCAATAGCTATAGGCCAGAAATTTCCTCTGAAACCACTTTTCAGTTCTATTTATTTCATCCCAGTGCAGTGCCAAAGAGCTTAAAATGGAAAGTGCCAGAGCTTTAAGCTAACACATTTTCTTTGCAGAAGAATGAATGAGAGCTGAGAGAGGTTAAACATTTTGAAGTTATGTTTTGACATCCTTCCTATTAAGACTCCATTCCCAATTGTGTACGCACTTGGGCAAAACCAGAGTAAATCAGGTGATGTGTTGGGCCAAGGTTCTGGACTCACTATTTGATCACATTCTTGGAAGCTAAAGCCTTCCTTAAAATGACTTCTTTCTTCTTCACTAGCTCTGCTGGCCAAAACGAAGTGCTATGCATTTAAATGATTCTTAGAAGACCATCTGCACTTCCCAAAGTCTGTCCCTCCAAGTCCCTTTCCCAGCCTCAGCATATACATAATCACTATGGCTAACTGATTATTCTGAGAGCGTGTGTGATTCCCAATCTGTCAGATTTTTGTGGTTTGAGACGCTGACATACATCTCCAAGCTGAACACTTTGAGCTTTAGGTTAAAGCACATAAAGGAAAACTGGGTGACTTTAGTACACCTGTTCTCCATCCATCCACCAAGAACACAGTCTTTAAAGACTCGAGACAAATTCACTGTGGACTCCCAGAGGTAAAAGGCAATGAAGTCAGTCACTCTGCAATATTTTATCTGCTGCTAATATACTGCAGGGTTGAAGGAAAGCTGACACCAGGAAAGATTACAGAAACATCCCAGGAAAGAGCTCAGGAAGCAGTGAACACCACCCATACACATTTAGTGCATTACTAGCTAAGCTCTGCACATTTAGTCACTTACCCTTCATCAAAAAGATTTATGATGCCTGATAACAGAGTGGTATTGCAAAGAGAGTGTGCTTCAGGAATGATATCCTTGTGGTGGTGTGCAATGACATCACTGGAATAAATGATCTTGCTACCTTACTGCAGTAAGCAGTGACAATCTTTCTGAGCAATCTGTTTACTGAAAGAGAACTGGGCTGCAGATCTGTGCACATTGCATCTGATGAGCAGTATGGAGACTCCAAGCCCCATCTCCTTCTTCCGTGAGGCGATTGAGGCCCTAGCTTCACTCAGTTATTTACTTTTCTGATTTGCCCTGAGAAGCTCATGACCTCTGTCATTCTGCTGTCTTTGGTGTCTTAAGTTCCAGTATTAACCTTGGGCTTTCTTTTACACTCCTCATGTGGTTTTGTGTTCCTCTTAGTCTAAAAACCATTTTGTCAAAATTGGAGAGCAACTTCATGTACTTAAAATGTCTTCACAGAACCATAGGATCTTGAGAGATGTAAACTGCAAACAGCATTGTGTCCACCTGTGTCTTTATGGCTTGATGCTGACTGTTTGTTGCTGGTTTTTGTTTTAGTAATGAATCTATTCTTGCTTTTACTGTTCACCCCATCATTTTTTGTACCAAACCTGGCACTCACTGTCTCCAAAGCCAGGATTCATTCTCAGCAGTGGAAGATTATGAAATCTCTTTCTCTGTATGACCAGAACTATATCAACAAAGTTCTGTTTGTAGAAAACAATGTGCCAGCTGGGATGGATGCAAAGTATGTGCTCAGCCAGTTAAGAAGTACACAGGAGTGAAATGCCTTTCCAAAAGTGCTGAAGTGAGGTAGTTGCATTGCTATGGTAATTTGAACAGGGTGAAAGACAAGAATATTATCCTGGCAACTGGTTGGAAAAAACAGCAATATCACTGGTCATGTACCACTGTCCCCCCAAGATGGGGAACCTACCTGGGAAAGGTGCTTTCAAGACACGGCATATTTTAGTCAGAGCAGCAGTTTACTTCAAGCAGTGCCTCACGTTCCCTTGTAACAGGTTAAGTTGTCATGACAGAAGTTCCCACTCTCCAGAGTATTTTTTTTTCATATTCTTCTATTTGTTTCTCATTCTAGTACACCACAGTTCACTCTTCTTTTAAGTCCATTTTTGTCCTCAGATCATCTTTGCCGTGACAGTGCCTAAAAGAATCCCTGAGCCTTGTTCCTCCATAGTCACCATACTACGTCTCAAGTCACCTTTAGTTCCCTGCAGAGACCTTGAGATGTCCTTAGCCTTGCTAAAGTGATTGCACAAGTGATGGGTATTTGTAGGTCAGTTTGTGTGAGGATTTGGAAGGCAGAGTCTATTCTTATCTCTGTTGCTTTGTTTAGTGGGTCACCTTGAAGGAGTCCCTTCCAATTCTTTGCTTCAGTCTCCTCAAATTAAGAAGACATACTTAATATCTTTTGATGAGAAGCAATTAGGTAAGCCATAACACAATTTCCCTTCCTAGTTATCTTGGCAGACAGCTTTCTGCCAAGAGAATGCTCAATCCGTGTGCTCTCATGCTTGCAGATACTCTGAAGTACTGTTTATTTTCTTTTCTCTTAGCCTGCCTCTTATATTTCTTGGGCAAAATCCTTGCGACCCTTACTCCTCATAAAAATAGGCTGTAATACCCTGTCCATCCTAAGTCTCATCTTACCTACCCTTGGTAGGCAAACACACTCTTTACCAAAAAATTTAGCAGTAGAGTTTTACTTTATATCATAGTTTCTAATAGATGATTGATATTTGAAGGTATATGATATTTGAAGCAATTTGAATTAAACGATGGCACCCAGGCTCTGTGAAAGACTCTGTCACAACTCTACTTGACTCTAGATTGCGCAGGAGAAATAGATCTGGACAGATTAACACCTAATGTACTGCACCTTTCTGGAACATTTTTTGGAAGAACCTCCAAACTTCTGCCAGGACAGTGCACACCTCTACACTCTGGAGCATGAGTTCTGCTAGTCGTGAGTGCATGTTCAGAGTAGCCTTACAGGATCTATTTAAGAACTCCAGTGTGTCTGGGATATGCCATGTTGTGTTTTATAAGCTGCATAGTCAGTAGATCATGTGCAATGGCAATGTGTCCGGGACTCCTGGAAGTCTGGCAACTCCATTAGTATTATTTCTCTTTATCCTTCTCTTTGCATGGCCAGATATCTTTAACAGGCCAAAAGGTTCCTTTTTTCAATGAAGTTTCTTGGTAGAGGAGAAAAGTAGGCATGTCTGGGGAAAAATGTAGAGATGTTTTGGTTGAAGACCAACACTAAGTCCAGTAATCCTCATCCCCCTTTACCTATTCCTTCTCCCCAGTCTTCATGTGATTTTTTTCCCCTGAAGCATATAGACACTCTCCTCCAGCCCCCTCCCTGGAGTTTTCTCTTCTCCAGTTAGTTTTGTTTTGTTGGCTTATGATGCACAAGAAAGAAGCTCTCCCTGTGAAGGCCTGTACCTTTGTTCCTCCTTTTTGCCCAAAGCTGCCTCAATTTTTAAACCACTGCTCTATCACCTCTGCCCCTTTGTTCTCCTGCTTAGGGATTTTCCACTCCTTACCTTCCTGCTGATAAAGTTAATCAAACTAATTTTCCCACTCAGTCACCTCTCTTATCACAGTCACTCTTTGGCCAGAGCCCAATGGATATGGTTTATGAGCTCTGGTGTTTTTCCTGCTGCATTTTCTAGCCAGGGTGAGTGATGTGTCTTAGGGTCTGTGTCAGCTCCTGGCTGATTCACGGTGCCTTGAGACAAATAACAAATACATTTTGAACCATTTGGGGAAATAACTGGAATTCATAAATTCAAAGAATTTTGTCATCAGGAAAAGATCCAGGATCTCTTTTTTTTTTTTTTTTCCTTTGAAACTCTCTATCGAGTGGCTAGCTGCCCATGTGCAAGTGATGACTGTAATTTCATTCAGCTTCTGTGTCAATGATCACCAATGATCATAAAAAGCAGAAATCATAGTTTGGTCTGCTTTATCCTTGCTTGTGGTGCAGTGTAGATGTTTTGAAGAAGCAGAATGGCATGTGAAAATCAGCTGGAAATGGTCTCTGGCTCCTATGGCAGATATCTAATCTGATCTGCTTGCCAAGCTCCCCTCGGCAGTCAGCGGGAAAAGCCCATGGCTCTTCAGTGCCCAGTGGCTTTGGGGAGCCGAAGCAATTGGCACATAACAGGTGCTTAACCCCTGATGGACTCAACTTAGGGGTTTTCTGACCCAGCGAGTTAGAAAGATTTGTTGTCACACTTCCTATTGCTGTTACTGCTCCAGCACCACTTGTATTTCTAACACCAAGGACAGTATGCAAGAGGGCCAACAGCAGCATTTTGAGCAATCTGTCAGCTAGTCAGAGGGTACCATAAGCAAGTGAGTGGATCCTGATCAGGGTCACTGCTTATCGCTTTCATTTGGTTTCATATCACTGAGTTTAACTAAGACTTCCCAGTGAGGTCCTGCTCTCCAGACCTTAGCTGTCAGTGTTAGAGACCTCTGAGGAGATCCTCGCAGCTCAGTGCCAGGAAAAGTCTCCAAAAATCCAAGCTTGCATGGGGTATGAAGAGCTCCCAAAGGGATTTCTTTTTGCACATTACCCCTGGTGCAAGGTGATATCCCAGCATTACATTTGCCCTGCTGGGGCAAAAAAAAAACCAAACAATTTTTGTTCTACGACACTGGAAACACTTTAAAAAAACCTGCTAGATTTGGAAAACAGGTGCAAAGAATCTTACCTCACATGCCCCATCCCCATGCTTGCCCTTGGCCTCTTATCTATGTGTCCCTTGCACCAGCTCTGGACCTTGCTGAAGCCTTTCATAAGCTGATTTAACTCACTAAAATGGCAGAAAACTAGTCCCAGAAGGAGGAGAGGTTAGTAAATGGTAATCTGAGGTTTTGGTGCGGCCATTTGGCTCACAGAATCACAGAATAACCAAGTTGGAAGAGACCCACTGGATCATCGAGTCCAACCATTCCCACCAATCCCTAAATCATGCCCCTAAGCACCTCATCTACCCTAACCTTAAACACCTCCAGGGACGGTGACTCAACCACCTCCCTGGGCAGACTGTTCCAATGCCTAACCACCCTCTCTATGAAGAACTTTTTCCTAATCTCAAGCCTAAATCTCCCCTGGCGGAGCTTGAGGCCATTCCCTCTCGTCCTGTCCCCTGTCACTTGGAAGAAGAGGCCAGCACCCTCCTCTCCACAACCTCCCTTCAGGTAGTTGTAGAGAGTAATAAGGTCTCCCCTCAGCCTCCTCTTCTCCAGGCTAAACAACCCCAGCTCTCTCAGCCGCTCCTCATAAGATTTGTTCTCCAGCCCCTTCACCAGCTTTGTTGCTCTTCTCTGGACTCACTCAGCAGGACATCTGGCAGGTACCAGGGCTGGGGAAGGGAGTTGGAGAAGGGTTGTGGTGAGGACAGAGGGTAGTGAAACCTGCCTTCCCCCTGCACAGCAAGCTGTGTGCCAGCACAGAGGCACATGCAGCTGTTCTCCCAAGCAACCTCACCCCTCTAACGTCAAGCTCCTATACTCAGGGCAAAACCACATGAACCTGTTCTCTCCCTGGGAACTTGACCAAGTGTGAATGCCGCACAGGGGATTTCCTGTAGCCCAAAGACTTTATAATGAGTTTAATTAGGATATCAATTTATGATCTTTTTGCTAGTGGAAAGCTGGTTGATGTGATGTTCGCTTTTGATATGCAAAAATGCTTTTGAAACTCTACCTCACTCTGGGTGGCCCAGAAAGTGCTATCATTTCCCTGTCAATAGATAATTCATTCATAATATACACATGTATTCCTATTTGACAAATGCTGATGGAAAATGTTGAATTACCTCTGAGGCTATGGATTCATATGAAGTTTTTTCCTATGACATTGATGGTGTGATATGCTTTTCAGACTCCTCCCAATCCCAAACCGTCCGATCACTTCATGACCTCTTGACAGATCCACAAACATTTCATTCAGCCTAGGGAGGGTGCATGAAGACAGGGACAGCAACAAGGACAGGGGTAGGGAGAGGCAGGGAATATTCTCCTTACACTAGCACTAGTATGGGGAAAAACATAACATGAAAATAAAGTTTGAGTTTAAATACATGAGTTTGAATGATTAAATGAGTCTATGACATATAACCACAGAGATACCTAATAAACAGGCATTATGGTGGTAGAAAGATATATCTTATCTGCAGTTTTACACTGATGCTAAATATGATAGCTTGCAAGATGAACTTCTGAGTTATGGAAGATATCATCAGAGCAAAAAAGGGAAGGCTGCCTACACTGAGGCACAATGTGGTATTGTCAGCATTATTCTGTGTTTGAAAGGCCCTAGTATCTCCATAAACAGTATTTTACTAGTATGATAATTAGGATGACAGTGTTTCAGAGGGATTTCCACTGATTTCATATTGTTTTAAATAATGCTCACACTAAATCTTCACCATTTGTTTCAGTATTTTCAGCTATTCTGATTTTGTTTAACCTGATTTTCTGCAGAGCCAAAAAAATTTCCCACTCTCATTTCTTTTGGACTGATTTGCTTATGGGGCACATTTGTTTCCATTTCAATTATGACCCCGTTAAAATGCAAACATTTTTCCAGGTTTTAAAAATCTGCTTTGGACAGCACGGGATGCTTAAATTAATGTTTGCTGGGTATGTACTTTTCATGTTATTGCACCAATAATCTAGACTGCTGAGCCTGATTTAATCTCCTCTAATTTGCTCGGGAAAACTGCTGTTAGTGACTTCCCAGATCATCTGCCATTTTGTCAGGTGATCGGTTCATCTTCTTGTTCAAAACTCAGCAATAAGAAATTGTATCTGAATTCTCCCTCAGCAGTATCTGCGGTCACATCAAAAATCCCTTGTTGCCTCTGGCCCTATGGTAGTACTAGTGTCAAGTGCCAGGTCAGCTTTGGTAGTAGGCAGGAACAGCATTATGAACTCCCTCAGAATTAAGGGCTTTCCAGGTGGTGAGTGGAGTCTTATACTATGTAAAGAAGGAGGGGACCAGATATCTAAGCTGTTCGGAGGAAGGAAATCAAAAAATATTTTGTTCTGCACTCATGCAAAACCGGCATTTTAGACAGCTGGAGACATTTCTGCATCTCAGTCTGTATGATGGCCAGTTTAGACATGAAGCTGGTACCAGTGAAGAGATGAATGAATTGCAGTAGCTTTCTTAATCCTCCCTGTATGGTGACTTACGGGAAGGTGCAGTCTGGCCTTGCTCTTGGTGGTGTGAGAGAGAAACTGGTCTAAATCAAAAGGCTCCCTTTCTCCTCTCTTGTCTTCATATGTGAACCTCCAACGTGAAAGGTGCAACAAAGTAGAACCGAAAGAAGACCTATGAAAAGGAAAAGTAGCACTTCAAAAGCAATCCAGAGGCAGAGTTAACTTCAAAAGTGAACCCTGGAGTAAGAAACACTTCAAAGGGGAAAGCTTCCCTAGGGAGCTTGTTGCAAATTATCTTAAAGTAGGTCCTACTATCAGACAGATATAATTAATTTTATTCCTGTTGCTACTGTCATGAAATCCTGTCCATTCAAAACACTCTGAACATTTCATGTCATAGAGGAGCAGTTGCTGAAGGATACTCAGGGCTTTTGTGTAGTCAGCATCTTATAACTATGGGCAACAGGCTACTGGAAATACCTGCTCACCAAAGCTTTCCAAGGCTCAGAAAGGTCTCCCAGAGCAGGTCTGTCCAATATTATACAAATTAGGCTCATTTACTTCCTGTCTTTTCACAGCTGACTTGAACATTGTAAATGAAGTGTCTTGCTGCAGCAAAAGCCAGTATAATTTTTCCAGCCTCTCATGTATTTTCAGGCACTTTGTGTAGTCTGATTTGAGCCCTCTAAAGCTACATATACTTTTTTTTTTCCTATCTGCTTCATTGTCTCTAGGGAGAAGCCAATCCAAATTCCATGAGCTGCATGTACTGCCAATTAATTGCACATATCACAGTCGGTGTAATTAAAGTAATAAGAACATGGTCTGATCCTCCCATTTTCCTTCTTTGTATTTTTCTTATACTTTTCTTCCTTCTCGTTGTTTTGCTCCTTTCATCTTCCATACATCCCTTTCCATGTGCTTGTTCTCACGACAGTGTAACTTGCTCACCCCAGCTCTTGTGGTTGCAGCTGTACTCTCCCTTGGCCAGCACCCATGTTAGCTGCCTAGCCCTGTCACTAACATTGATGTTAATTTTAAAATGTCTGCTTCCTTTTAGAAGTTCAAGCTCTATATTCTCTGAAGAAACTACGATAGTAAATAGGGTTGTGTTAGCAATGTAGGTTCAGCACAAACAACAACTTCTAAGAAGAACTGAGGTATATCAAGATTTTTTCATTCTCTTGAGAACCAATTAGCATTTATGGTTTAATTAAAATGAGTGCCTTTTGAAACTGCACCCTATCTGTTCACTAACTACTAAGGTATATTGTTCCATTATACTTGAAAAAAGAACCAATATATATCATAATGGTGTTAGATAAAGCTTATATCATTCGAAGGCTCTTGTACAGACACCTAGAAAGCTGACTCATCTTTTCCTTCTATTTCCGATGAGACAGTGTCTCTCACTCGCCATACATCTTTTCCAGTATCTCAACTTTAGAATGCTCATGTGAATCCCCCTGGATAGCACCTACGTTGTTACCCTAACTCAGGCACAGTTGGTTCCTTATTCCTTATGTTTCATTTCTTGCCCCCCAAGGTCAGGCAAGGTTGTATATATTTTGGAAAAGGAGAAAGGGATGAAGTGAGTGAGTATGTTTTTCAGATTCTTTACCAAACATCATTATTTAATGACCCAGCTTGAAATGTTTTGTGGCGTTTTTCTCTTTCTAGCAGATATGCTCTTACACTGTATTTTTGGTGTCTAATTTCCATACTTTGCGTTGAACAACCTTATTTCAGCAAATCATCCCCTGGATTAGTAGAGGGATTAATCTTGTCTTTGAAGACAATGTAAACATCAAAGCATTTTTTATGTGCAAAAAAGATAACATTCCCTAGACCTCTCAAGTGCACTGATTTTCTGGATTTCAGCAGTCTGTGCTGCTAGGCTTATGGAGAAACAGCTACTATGCGCACAGGGATCACTCAAGCATGTGCAATAGCTATACCATGGGACATGTCAGACCTGCTGTCCTCTGACCTGCCAGTGCCGGCAAGACAGCTTCCCTCAAATTAAAAAAGCTACTTGGCCTTGTCAGAGGATGTTAAAGTGTGTTCTGTGAACATCTTTATTTAAGGTTTTTTAATATCAACACTGTTGTGGTTGAGATTTGTTTGAAATCTGTCTCTTAGCAACAACAGAGTTATTTACAGCAAATCACATCTTAATTGAGATGAAAGAGCTTCACCTGACCTAAGAAAGTAAAATACATACAACTTGTGTTTACAAGGCAACCCATTACAGACAAATGCCTTGGTGATAGCAGCTTAAGGAACATCCATGTGCGCTGCTGGCATTTGAAAGGTGATTAAACAGAATGCAGTTTCTGATATCAGAGCTGCTTTTACTATGGTATTTGCAAAAAGGAAAATACCTAATAAAACTAAACTTGGGGTTTATAACAGTTGATTGTGTCAAAAACAGGAGCCAAACCATACTCTTTATTAAATTAAAGTTCAATATCTAAAATAATTAAACAATTATTGTGTATTTCAGTAGGTATTTAGATTGCTGTGGAGCAGCCTAACAAAGTAGTGGAGCCTGAGGCTGCTGTTCTGAGATAGAAAGAAAGTAAAACAAATTTATGCCCTTCTTTGCCACCTCTTAACTGCTGGGTTGTAGTTACGCAGGTTATAGTCCCTCGTTTGTTTTACATGGATTAATACATATTCATAGTGTCTTAGGTAAAAGCCAGTAGGAAACCGTAGCTGGGATGACAGCTCCTACCTCAGATAAGAGAGACCTGGGCACTAATGATTGTTCCAATTAGTACTTCTGCCTTTATTACAAAGTAATAAATCTGTGTGTCTCCTACGCTTCAGGCGAATGCTCTAAGCTTTCAAATGATCGGTCTTATGTATCAGGGAAGAGGAGCAGTCTTCCATACACGAAGACCAGTTCATGGTGTTCTGAGTTGCCCAGGACTGAGAGAATGAGATATACCTCAAGTAGGCATCAGTCTGATGTGGGCAGCCACTTGGCTTCTCAATGTTGTCACTCCTTCAGGCAGTTTCTTTATGTGCAGCAGCAGAAAATTCATACTCTCTGGGATTTGCCTGTAAAACTCAGAAAAATACACACTTTAATGGCACCAAAGAAGGTGTTAGGAGCCAACAGGGCACTTGGGGAAATCCTGTTTTTAGATTTAAAAATGCCTAAACTGACAGTGAGGGGTTACTGGCTGGATGACATCTCACCATCAGGCAGTCTCTCCTTCCATGAGATTTCCCCCCAGCACAGTCAATTTCCTAGAATGAGGAGACAATATTACCCTCCAAAGAATAACAGACTTTCTTTCCAAAATATGTAAGAATGTTTTCTAATCCTCAGAAATGAAAGCAGCAAATGTTTCTTGTTCCTCTCAGAAGTCTTAAGACTGCCATCTTTATCTTTATGCCTTTCCTCGGCAGTCAGCTGTCATTGTAGTTAATTATCCTGTCAGAGGCATCTGCAGTTTGGAGACTATTGCTTAAATATTTTCAGCTGCTTGCATCCTGTAACAGGATATTTTCATGAGTGGTGCGAAATAGGATGAAGTAATAGAAGGATACAAAGATGGTCAAGTTTGGCAATGAACTTAAATAAGGCCATGATGTAACAAGTTTAATTCCAACAAATCAGAGACTATAGTGACCAGATAAAAGCGTGAACGGATGCACACCCTTAGAAATGTCAGAGAAAAACTTTATTTACCTTTGGTGTGCACAAAAAGTCCAGAATTTTAAAGTAATTTTAAAGTTTTTTCACTACATACAGTTTGTTGTACTTGCATGTTCATATATCATTGCAATGACGTATCTATTGAACATAAACCATTCAGTGTGAGAGTAATGTCAGTTCCAGCTTTTATGCAGCTGTTGAGGAGGGAACATGCAAAGTGTGCATCCACTGCCCAGGGCTAAAGCACAGGGACATGCTTCCTTCAGCTACCAACTGCCCTCATGATGGGGCCACCTGAAAAAGAATTGGAAAGAGATAGCCTCAGCTATAGAGAGGGTGGCAGGAACATTAGCCTAGTGAGACCAGCACGTGCTGTATCATTTCCAGGACTGACAGGAAAGACCTAGGAGGTATATCACCTCTGTAATTTAGTGACGTTCTAGGATTAAGAAGAATCCTAGACACACAATGCCTTCTGGGCCTCCCATCTGGGTGAGAGAGTATCTATTATGCTGGAACAGGCACATAAAACACAGGTTGACACATAGATTAACACTGATTACCAAGTCTGGACCCTTGTCTATCTCCAAATCTACAGCTTTCGTGTACGATGGCATTGTCTCAAACACCTGCCAGAGGCGAACACACAGTAAATTTCTCACATGCAGTAGGGTATAAGTGTTAGATTATGTTCAACAAATAAACAAACCAAAGAAAATCTGTTCCACCTCAGTCAGAGAGCAACCATTGTCTGGATTATTCCTGTCAACACTTGAGTAGAATTATTGCTTCTTATCAACAGCTAGTTAAAAAAACCTGCCAAGACAGTAAGAAGAGGGGGAGGAAAATCTTCCAGATCATAATTTGCTGTTGCTGCCTGCCAGTCAACCTGCCTTATTTGGAAATTATGATGTGGATGTTAGTAGGTATGAGCTATGTCACTTAATGCAGCTGTGTGACAGGTGTGAAGGTCAGCTCCTTGTAAAAGATTTTAAAAGATATTTTAGTAGTATCTCTGGAAATACACAGTAATTCATGTGTTATAACGAAGGAGTCTTAAATAAATTGATTAGCCAAGTACTAAAAAAAGGCCATTTGACTCAGTGGAAAGTAAGGAGTGAGGTCTTCTTTATGAAAATAGCAGGCAGGTTGCAAAAGACATTCCCTCCTGGTCTAAGATAAGCAAACACCAAGCAAGTCCAGAGTCTGCTCGAGGTAACAAAATGTTTTAATGGAGGCAGCATTATTATATTGCTGTTTGGAGAGATGGCTGAACCTGAAAAAGGAGATGTCAATGGTTAGAGACAACATATATCACGTAGCAGTCTGTGTTTTTAGCGCCTCTCAAGCTGTTTTCGTATCCTGAAGGGGGAAAGGAATATGATCAGCTGCACTAGAGATGACTCAGGGATGGCATCCCTGTGCATAGGGAGAAACCAATAGCCCAGCTCAAGTGCATCTGAAACAATGTATGCAGCGTGGTCAACAAGCAGGAGGAGATGGAAGCCATTGTTCCGCAGGATAGCTGTGACATTTCCCATCACAGAATTGTGGCTGGAATATCTCATGACTGGAGTGCTGTCATGGGTGGCTATAAGCTCTTCAGTAGGAATAAGCAAGGAAGGAAAAGCAGTGGGGAGGCTCTGTATGTTAGAGAGGGATTCGATTGCCTAAAGCTCAACAATTGTGATGATATGGTCTTATGGGAAACAATCCTGAAGGGCAAAGGGGTCCAGGAAGGCTGGATATTCTTCAAGAAGGAAGTCTTGAAGGCACAGGAGCAGGCTGTCCCCAGTGTGCCATAAGACGAACCTGTGGGGAAGATGACGGGCCTCGCTGAACATAGAGCTTTTGCGAGGGCTCAGAAAAAGAAAGAAGAGCTTACCGCTTTTGGAAGAAGGGGCAGACAATTCAAGAAGACTACAGAGATCTCATTAGGTCATGCAAAGAGAAAATTAAAAAGGCCAAAGACCAGCTAGAACTCAATCTGGCCACTGTTGTGCAAAAAAAGGTTTTTACAAATATATTAACAACAAAAAGAGAGCCAAAGAGAATCTCCATCCTTTACTAAGTGCCTGGGGGGAATATTGACACCAAAGATGAGGAAAAAGCTGGGGTACTTAATGCCTTCTGTATCTAGCTGTATGTCAGATTTCTGTAATGCCCTTTCATTGCAGTTATGAACTTAACAGGTCATATCAAAGACTTACATAGAACAAGAGGCAGCCAAACAAAAGCATTTGGGTTTGAAACAGGTTTGGTACATTTTCATTCATTTATAAGAGGAAGATCAATCCAAAAAAGAAATGAGCTTATAAAACATAAGTTACACCTAGGAATACACCTGTATATTGTATAGTTTCTCCCCTAGTTTACAGGCAGAAGGAATAGAATTTTTCATTTTTCCACTTTGAGAAGTTTAATGTACAAAATAGCCAAGCTATTATGACTTTATAAACATAAATTCTTTTATGACACAGATGAACAGAAACCTAAATGTGGATCTGGGTTTAAAACGAAATTAAGGAAATTTTATACCTTCGAAGAATGAAATGCTTCTCTGTGTTATCTCCGATTTTAATGGGGTACTACTTCCACTTACATCATATGGGTAAAATACACAAATAAGTGACAGCTCAGTGTTAGAGCGACAATTTACAGGTGGTTTAAAATTCTTCGCTAAATTCACAGTCTGGATTTTTTTCTAGAAGTTATATATTGCAAAACGTCCCTAGATTTACACTGAGGTGTAATGTTCTGCCAGCAATTGCTTTAACAGCTCACCAACACAAAACCCCATGGCTTCAGTGTATCTCTGGTTTGTAGTTTATTAACTCTGTAAATCTATGCCATTCCTGTCCATCACTTACATTTAAGACTAATTTCACAGCCTGCAACAATTACTACATACAGAATAGATATCTTTAATCTGAAAATAACAGGAATACTCTAAAAATCCAGAAATTACTTTTTTCTTCAGAGTGTTTTTTTCTCCCTGTAGAATTTTAAAGAAGTATTTTTGCAAAAAACCCATATTGTTCTTAGTCTGTTCATTTTTATATCAGCTGGTGTAATCTAAATATGAATAGCTGAGATACAATCTTTTCTGTTTTCATAGATCCTACTGTCTCACACAGTAAACCACCTAACTGCCAGCAAGGCTAAAACAACTGCTTTTTTCCCCCACAGGTCCTTTGACAGTTAGTAGTGACATGACAGAAAGAATTAATTGTCAAATAATCCTCATATCAGAATTAGAAAGCTCTTTAAAGCTCCCTTCTGTGGCCACTGGTACTGGAGTACATAGTGAAGGGCCTCTGGGGAGAGCACAGCAGCAGGTGCATTCACCCAGAAGGCACCCAAAGTCTGTTTTATGACAAGTGTGCTTATATCCTGGCTGCCTTTACTGACATGAAGCTGCTGCCTAGCTGCTCCAGCAATTATCTTGCTGCTCACCTGACAAAGTTACAATGCAATAAGGCTGTAGGGAAGGTACGTGGCAGGAACACTAGCTTATTAATTTGGGGATCTACACACATCTTGTCTAAGAAATTCTCAGTTGAAAACAATATATTTATTGCATTCAAAGAGTTTCTTCATTACCTGAAAATAACTCATAAACTAGAGGCTTGTTGCCTGACATTAGAAGCAACATCTCCATGTAACACATTTGCAGCAGCTCACAGTTACATTCACTAATTAGCTATTTTATAATTGCTTTGGATAAAGTAATTTTACCCTCTTGAAATGTGTGAGCATCTTTAGCAAATTGTCTCAAAGTGCCATGTAATTATTCTGTTTGTGATGGAGTGCAAGAAAAAATACTGCTTGCTGCTTTGCTCCCAAATCAACAAGCAACTTATTTTGGCACTGTTAGAGAGGCAGAAGCTGCACAAAGGCCACTAGGTTTTGGAGTGTGGCTTCTGTAAGCATGAAATGTGACAAGGTCCAAAAATAACTTGAGTGAAACCTCAGCCTTATCAGAAAAATTGCTGAACAGACAGGCACCGCAAGACAGACTTTGACTTGGAGAATGTAAATCTAAATAGAGCACAGGAGAAAGCAAATGTTAAAACTATCTTGCAGATGGGGAGCAAAGGCACAGAGCAATTAAGGTCCTCATTCACAAAAATACTTAAGAACATACGTGAATCCCACTGAACTAATTAAGTTCAGCTCCTGGGGAATGACTTTAATGGAATGAGACCTGGGAAATTGCCTGTAGCCACTCATAAGCTTATGAGTGAGCCAGTGGTGGGTTCTGGTCTCCAAAGTCCCTTTTTGATAACTTCAGCAGTGTTCTTGCACCATCCCACTTGATACCTACCCACTGGTTGTGTTTCTGACCAGAGAGCACAAGAGGAGGAGCAGTGCATAGGAAAAACTGGTGGTCAGGGATATTCCTGGCTGATCAAAGAACATCAGTTTGGTTTTGGTTGCTATTGGTGTTTATTTTGCTATTTTCCTTACTTTCTTCTTCCTCATCATTTATAAAATTGCAATTTTAGCCATTGAGGGGGCAGGAAAGATAGTGGTGGTCAGTCAAGTTCACTTTCCAAACACAGTCCTGCCCAGGAGTCCTGACACAGGGAGGACAGAGCAGCCCTGGTATGTCAAGGTGGCTCAGTGGTTTCACTGCCCGCTGTGCCCTGCTGCTGCTCCCCCTCGTTGTGACTTGCTATTCCATCTGCTCCTGGAAATGAAGCTGGGGTCTGACCCCACCTTCACCTACTCCCCTGTTTGTTTACAGGCCCCCTGCATGGGGCTGCCCAGCTCAGGCCCCAGCCCCAGGTGGCAAAGTGGGCAGGAGGCATGGAGATGAAGAGTTTAGCTGTCTGGATTGAGTTGTGTTGCTGGGCTCTTGCACTGCCCTGGGAAGATCGTACGGTCTGTTGGGTCTTTGTCTTTTTGCTGGGCAAAGGTCAGGCACAAAACAAAGCAAAAAAAAATGAGGAATAAACAGAATTTCTCTAACAAATGTGCACAACTTGTATGACATGTCACAGCACTCACTTGTTCCGGTCTCTGTTAAAACTGGGCAAACAGTGGACTTGTAGCTAACTTGGAAGGAAATAGTTGAAAGAATTTTTCAACTGAGCTTAACTTGAAAAATATTCAGGAATTTTTATTTTCTTCCCAAGCAAAATTAATAGCCAGTGTCACTTCAGGCATGTCAATGAAAAGATGCATAGTAGCATTTTTTTTCCAGACCTAAACTGAAACATATTGTAGTATTGTTTGGGTTTCCTACTGATATGTTCCCTATGTTTTTCTTTTCTATAAGATACACATTTCTTTCAAAGAAAATACATAGTTTCAAAATGAAATAGCAAAATATTTATTTTTCATTTCTTGAAATAAAACATTCTAACTTCTTCAGCTGAAACTATTCACAGATCCAGAATTGAGCATAACCTTTTCCCTATGTGACAACATCAGGTCAGCGATTGTTCCTCCATTCCTACTCATTATCTCCCCTCTGCAGAATTTTGCAGAATTTAAGCATGACAGGTTAATGACATTTAACATCTCGAACATTTTTACTGCACAGCTATAAGGGAGGCAACAAAAACCTCTCAAAACCACTGCTTTAGGTTCGGCTGCAGCTTGAGTTACTGTTAGTCCAAGGGAAAGAACTCAGTACATTTTCTGGCAGTAGTCACTCCAGCAAGTTTCGCCTCTTAAATCACTTCTTTGATGTAGTGAAAATACAAAAAATAAGTCATGATTGGTCAGAACTGGGATGCTGTTACAGCATGTGCTGGGCCAGGGAGTTTGGGGCTGAGAGGAAGCTCTTTGTTTTTCTTGGTACAGCTATTTTCTCCCATCTGCAGTCATTTGGACTTGGGATATCTCATAATAACCCCTCTCTCTGGAAAAAAAACAACCCAAAACAAAACCCCTAAACCTGTGTGTTTTCCTACACTTTGTTTTCAGTTAGTTAATTTGATAGCTGCAATGGTACTTGCAATTTCAAAAGACAACTGCTACATGAGTATGCAAATTGTCTCTACTACTTACACAAGTACCTCTCTGGTCACCAGTGTTGGCCCTCCTGTGTTTGGTTTATGATCTGTTGCTAGGGTGTATTTCCCCAGCTGGGAGCTGGCCACATTTTGCTGATATCTGGCATCTGCTGCTCTTTTTATTCATGTAATTGTTAAGCAGGAAATACCTATTAGTTTGTTATCATCTCATGTTGAACATGTGTCTGGTGAGCAGACACCAAGGAGCAGACACTGAGGAGCTGCAGCACAGTTGTTTCTGCTCACACACATAATTTTCCAAGCTGAGTACAAAGCGTATGTGTTTTCTTGTTTCACAGAGCACAAGTGCAGTAAGTGTCACATAGTGTGTTTTCTCTTCCTTTGATTAGGTTTGCAGGAAGCTCACCTCCTTCTGCTAGTGAGATCCACATGTGCGTCCTTCCCAGGCTGTACATCTAGACCTTGCTGTAAGCAACGTTAGATTTCTAGCATGAACATTATGCCTCTGTTTGAAGGAGCCACAGTGAATAAATGAGCAGTGGTGCAGCCACTCCTGCACTGCTGTGATTTCCACCCAATTCTGCTGTCAGTAGGAGACTTGGGATGTAGCTTTTCAAAGTCACTGATTGGGTTCAAATGCACCAGTGACTCCTTTGTAGCCAGGAGCTGTGTTTTCCCAAGATGAGACAGCTGGCATCTCGGAAAGCACAGTCTCAACATAGGAAAGAATTATTCTTGATTGAGAAGTTTTAGCTCTGTAAAAAGCACCTACAATTATGATACTTCTTTAGGTCTTTAGATCATATTCAGAGGTAGCTTTTTGACAGCTTATTTTTTTAAAAAATGTGCATCATGGTAGCTGCAAAAGACCTGAAACATGCCTACACTGTACAAATGGAGCATCTAGAGTGAGGGTTTCATTAGTGGCTGCAGGCTTCATTACAACTTAACGTCTACCTCAGTTTCCCTGAAAGGTGATGTCCTGCAGGTGATGTTACATGGCCAGGAGAGTTGATGTCCTGCTGCCTACGGCTGGGTTGTGCATATTCACCCAAGCTCACTGTCACCAGGGAAATGGCTCAACGTGATGAAACACAGCTCTCTCATGAACCGGGCTACCATGGAAAGAATTTGGAGAGGAGGATGAAACCTCAGCAACTCCATGCTTTTTATTTGGACTTGGTATTGCTAAGATTCAGCTCTTTTATTTTCACATAATTTGGATTTTAAAAGGCCTCTGCTAGAATGGTTTCATTTTAGGACTCCAACAGAGACCTTCTGGGGGTGCTACACCCCGCCCAGGAATGTGATGAGTGCACATTTGGACAGATGCTGAGAGGGAGTTGAAGAGCCTTAAGAAAAAGTGTTATGTGGGAGGGAGCTGCAGCAAGGTATGCAAATTCCAGCCTTCTTCCTGTCTGCGTCTCATGAGTCCTTGAAGAAGCTGGCAGCCAGAGTGAGCTCCTTGAATGACTCTTTTGGAGCAACCAGCTTGTTCCTGGCTTCTTTCCCAGATGCTCCTCAATAAAGCAGGAAATGGGAGTGTGAGCTGGACAGTACATGGCAGTAAGTCTGATCATTTTGAAAGTGCTCCAAAGTCCTGGCTGCAATGAGGTGTAATGTTATTCTGGTTGTCTACTTATATATATCTGCACCAGAGACGATCTTTGCTAGGGATTTTTAGGTTCTATCTCAAGTTCTGTTTCACAGGCAACTGTAAAAGCAGTCACACAGTAGAGTCATAATCATAGTACAGGCCGAGATTTACCTGTCTTCTACCTACAAGATATGTGATGGACAACCTACCATTTGCCTGCAACAGATTTCTCTTGCTCCATGCCTCGGCTCCAAAAACTTCCAGCAGTTAATACCACAGAACCTCCAGCAAGGGCTGCTCTCCAGGCTCCCCTGGAGAGAACCTGGCAGACCTCTGTGAGAAGGCATATGAGCTGCTAACCTACTGGCAACCAGCTTGGTGTGATATAAATAACCGTGTCTAAAAATCTGTGAATGAACAAAGCATTTGGTAAGTAAAAGCTGAGATAGCAGAGGGAGGCTGGCTGTCACCAGAGTGATGTTTACTGAACTAACCTGAGTGTTGGCATTTCAATAGGTTCATTTGAGAGGAAATGAATCATAGGACAACAGGCCATTCTGTTCTTGTGTTTGATTTTGATGAACAATGGAATGAGATTAAACACTTAATATGAAATATGAACTCTGATAATGATGACAGATTTTATAGGGTCTCATTTTGCATTACTTAAATACGTCTTTTAATGCAATATAATTAGTCGTCCAATGGATGAGTGAAAGCTGGAAGGTTTCCAGGTTGTTGTCATGCAATAAATGTAGTTCAGTTACGCCTAACCAGGGATAACAAATTTGAAACATGTATTTTAATTGGAAAGTGAGGTGGCAGGTCTTAGCTACCAATGCCACATTAACAATCTCTTAAATAATCCTAGAGGTAGCTGGGCCTTCTAAAATTGCCCTTTTGGGATTTACTCATCAATAAATTGAGATAAACATTTGATACTTTAGAAAGGTAAGAACTGAGATTGCAATTTTACTGTTACAAGACACATTTTAAGTGGTAAGGAGATGTCTTTCAGAAAGAATATATTTAAAACAGGAAGCCAGCCAATGTACATAGGCATTTGCGGAAAGTATGAGAGAGATTTACAAAAAAAAAATCCTGGTTGAAACATTAACAGCACAGTGTCCCAATAGCAGAAATGCAAGAAGTGTAGGTGAGGATTCTACTGAGATACAAATAAACCATGAGAACATAGAAGGGAGAGCATCAGCTACATGCTGTGCTTCCACTGAGAGAGCTAAAGGATGACATCAATATGGGGACTACACTGTGGAAAATAAACAGACATGTTTCTGCTTAACAGTCAATCATTGCACATTTTGTCAGTTCATGTTACCTGAAAGATATTTGCATTGCAAATGTAGCATTGCATTACTATTCCATGGTTTAAAGCCTCTGGGCATAAATAACCTCTGTATTTTTTCAACATTTGTGCCACTGACCTTAGTTGTTGTGTTTTTCTTCTCAGCTTTCAGCTGCTCTGCCTCATTCACTTTGTTGTTTCCCACTCTCCAGCACCTATTTCCCTTCTCTAGCCCTTTGCATTTTTTTACTTGTGTGATATCCTTCATCTCCTTCCTTGCAACTATAAGGAACCATCCAAACTCCAGCAATCTACAGATGCAAATTTGTACGACACATGAATCTTTATCGCTGAAATTAATTTTCCTACTCTATGCCTTTGTATTTTTCAATCAAAACCACTTTGGATTAGGAATTATAACAGTTTATCTTTAAGGTAGCCACCGTAACAGGGTGATCCTGTCCTGTACTATATATAGGTGCATTGCCATAATAAAATAGCAAAAGAAGCAAAAGAATATGTAAGAGAAATAACAATACCAAATGAGGAAAACTCAGTGTCTATTGGTGAGTTCTGGTGAACGGTAAGAGAATATGATTTCTTAGGTATAAAGAGTTAGTCTGAAAACTTAAAACGAGACACTCACCTAGCGTGTTAATAAAAAAAGAGTAAATATTGCTAGAAAATCCTTTTTATAAGAAATACAAATACAGTTGACAAAACAGTCATTTAGAATTCACCACTCTAATGTATTTTGGAGCAGCCGTGGTCTAAAATCAGTTCCAATGTGAGCACATTGGGTATAATCCCACAAAAATCTTGCAAGCAAAGCAAGGCTGCAGGCTAAGGTTTCCTTGGACAGATATGATTCATGTTGTTGCCTCATTTTTAGGGCATCCTAAAGCTTTTAAACAGAATGTTTAAGTTAAAATGTACTTTTAAAAACAATTTAGCACCATGTTGCATATCTTAATGCTTCATCTGGGACAGAGAAAAGCCAATTCAAGACATAAGAAAGAACACTTTCTAAATAAAAGAATAAGTTTGGAGTTTTGAAATCTAGTATTTAGTAGTATAAGACACGCTAACTTACTTAAGCATATGTAAATTTTGATTGTTTGTCATCTTTGTTTCTGAACAACGTATTGCACCATGGAGATGACTTTGGTCTGACTTTGCTGCTCACTCATTTCCTAAAATACTCCTTTAATTTCAAAGTGTTTCTATGCGGCTGTGTGGTGCTAGTGATTTTGCACAGAGTTTTGCAGACATGACTGATTTTTCAGGTGGAAATAAATACCTAAATCTCGGTATTATGTGCATCTGAAAGTATATTAATTTCAGCAAACTTAGGTAGTCACTGTCTCCTGTGATCTACCAAAGCTGTGATGCAGGTGCTTAGAAGCAAGTTAATGACCATAATACCTATGCAAGAAAATGAGCTATGATCATCTCAATGATCCTTTGTGGAAAAAAAGCTGCATCTGTACAGATTTTGGTGAAGAATGAATATTCATTCCTACAGGAGCCAGCCTGGCTTAGAAATATGCTGAATCAATCATTTCAAAGAATACTGAGCAAGGTCTAATAATGGTTTTGTAGATGCCTATTCCTGCTACCAGACGAACGTCTCTGAAGATCTCACTGCAGACCACCACCAAGAGGAGCAATACTTTTTCTAGGATCGAAGACTATATCAGACCTGGAAAATCCAGTCCAAATGGGGAGTCTTTCAACTATCACATGCTGCAAAAGTGCAATCCACACTTCACCAAAAAATCAGGCAGTGTGACAAATCCTGGATATTTTGAAGTGAGATTTAATGCACGTATGGAATAACTTCTTCATGTCACAGAAGAGCTCAGTAAATCTGATGCACTTGAAGCCTGTGAGATCACACAGGTGGAAGAAGAATATCAAAGAAATAGAATATCTGATATCTAGAATTTATAACTAGTGCAAATAGTTCAGATGGTTGTAATACACATTGCAATCACAGAATTGGCACCAGACACCTTTGTGAAATCTGTTATCCAGGTTTCCAAAGGGTGGTTAAGGATATGATTCTAGCTAGATAACATCTAGAGATTTCATTCTAGAATGAAAGAAAACTCAAAGGACCAATCTTCTCCTTGGCAGACAGCAGAGTTCAAGAGTCCACTAGAAAAAAATTAAACATTTCAAGACATCGGAAAAGAGCAGGACTGCAGCACATACCTGATGCCTGGAAGATGAGATTTAATTCCATTAATTTCAAGGAGTTTTGTTTGATATCATATACTGCCTGTATATCTAAGCCTGTAAGAGTAAAAAATAATTATGTTTTTTGATAACTTTTAAATTGCATGTCTTATTTATATCTTTCAGAAGACTTTTTATTAACAAGTTATGTATCAGCTACTTTCCAACCAATGTTTAAATTGATAAACAAAATAATATACTTCTTCATCTTTGACTTGTTAGTCAATTTTTTTGAGAGATTTCATACACCTTATATGAGAAGAACATCTTTGAAATTACATTGTTTAATATGATCATGGCTCTCTTGGAGATATTACATACATCATAAATATTTAGGCCCAATATGAAAGACATTTACTAATATTTTTCAGAGAACTCAGGAGAAATAACAGTACAAGGAGAACCTCACTGATTTTCAAAATACACTATTCTGGAAACCAGATGCAGTGGTTCAAACTGGATTCTTAGGAGGCTTTGTATTTCTGTCATTTGCACTTATTTGCTGCTTCAGCTTGGTAAATTATTCTGCACAGTCCACGCGAAGTTGGCGTAATCTTTATATAAAACTTAATGAAAAATTGATACATCTCCGTTACACTAAACAGAAGTATTACAAAGTCCCGTGTCTCACCTTCTAAAAATTTGATATCGACTGGTACCTTGTGAGTAAACTTTCCACAGACAAAAATGTCTATGTATTGATCTATTCATGTCTATACATACTTGACAATATTTTTTTTGTTTCTCAGAGTAACTCAAGAAGAATTTTTAGAAACAAAAATTAGGTCATTTTTCTAACAATTGTTTCCATAAGTTGCTGCAGAAGGGAAGTCTTTTTACCCGTAGTGAAACACGGTACTGCTGTGCTGGTGTTGAAGGCATAGGGGGTTTCAGCCATCCTGGTGGCCACATGTGGTTTGCAAATAGGAACTGCTATAGCATTACATGAACAATCATCTAGTCAAGCTAATAACACAGGTGACTCAATGATTCCTGTACAGAAGACAACATGTTTTGAATTTACGTTTTTGGCAAATGGTGTGTATTTGTAAATCCTTTTGTAAGCCTATATATATTGTAAACAGACTGCCTAAGCTTAGCTGAGGTATGCTTTAAAAATTATCTAATAGAATTGCAATTAAATCAAGAAAAGTTTAGTAGACCTTTTGCCCAGATGAAGATTTTATTCTGCCTACATAAATTCTATCTTCTGCTTTGTAAGCTGAAGTATTCCTATTCCCAGTATTACAGTACTATATTTTCTAGCAATTATCTCATTCTGTTTTCTCCTTTTTTTCCCCAAAGGGTTTTTTTCCCCTTTAGCAAAGTCTAATTTGGCCAGATCCACCAACATATGCTCAGCTTTCAAATGATTCATTTCAGATGTTCCTTAGCAGCATTTGTTTTCATCATTCTCCACATGTCAACAGGTTATTTTGAAAAAAACTCCCTTACCATTTTGTCAGTAGGGTTAACTATGTTTCCCATGCAGGGGCAATGGGTGAAGAAAAGAGTGTCCAGGCATTTTTTGGAAAACGAAAATTCACTGAAGATATCATTGGTTATTGGTTCATGACTCTTGCATAAATAACAGACTAAAGTCTTCCCTGTTTTTCCCAATACCCAACTAGTCATTCATTTGCACATTTTTTCTTGTTTGGCAACAGGATTACCTTTGATTTCCCATGTTAATTTTGAGTTTTATGTTGTGTCAAATGTCAAGTCCGAGTAAGGGCACATGCTAATTATGTGGTATTTATTTCTGTGATTGTAAAGGTTTTTCCAGCAGATAGTTCCCCCTTCAGCAGTTTATATTTGTTTTGCAGTAATTAATATTTCCCCATTTTTAGGGGGCTACTATTCATCTTCTTCATTTTTGACAATTGAAGACAAGTGTGTAGTTTCTATTTCCCTTAGACATATACTAAATATTTTTCTCCTATATATCAATCATTTTGATTTTAAAATATTTGTTCTTCCCAACATACTACTGCCTCTCGTTCAGCCTTTTAACATCCTACAAGGAACACACAGCAAGATTGGAGAGGCTAAGGGTCCATGGCATAGCCTTCAGTACATTGACCTGCTGCATTTTCTATGTAAGGCTGTTGTGGCTCTTCTGCATTAGCTAATTTACAGGATTTCAGGAGAATGGAGGCTATTTGTGTAATTTCTCTGTCGTTTAATGTATCAGTTCCTTCTCAGAACAAAAAACATTTGCTGCTTTTGAACATACAGAATTTTTTGTTTTAATTGGCAACTACTGCACTTTGAAAAGGGCTGTACTTTGCATTGTTACAAACTTTTCATGTAAATGCAGTGTAGTTTCTAATTCAGACACACATTTTATTTGCATTTTCAGGCAAACTTTAATAAGAATCTGCTTTGCAGATAGTCCAGTAAAAAAACCTAAGTCTTTGAATCAAGCCCAACACAAACTTTATGCAGATAACCAGACAGTAGTAGGTCCATGTCCAGTTTGTTGAATGCTCAATGCAGATTTCCATTGCCTAGATTTCATTTTAGGTTGTGTCAGGGAATTTCTGCTGTGGTTTTAGTAACTGCAACCACTTGTTAAAAGTCCCACCACAAATCCAATGTTATTATTTTTAATGCATCCAACAGATGGCAGATTATTTCATCAGAGCAAAATTTATTTGAATGAGTGGTGCATTGAATGTGATTTTATAAATAAAAAAATTTAAAATCATTATTTGGGTCTAAATGCAGCCTAATCAAATGTAGTTTGAATTGTAGTATAATATAAAATAATGTTTTGCTCCACGTTGTATCTCCATCTGAATGCCTGAGTCTTACCAAAAAGATCTACATTTTATGTTTTTAACAAGTTTATTGGAAGATGAAAAATAGCATTATTCATCAGGAAGATCCTAAACAAGTGTAAGGGTACAGGTATTTACTTTCAATGTGTGGAAAACAGAACAAGATTTTGAGGTGGGTTTTATTAATTAAGCTAGTTGGGATTTGTAAAGCCAGGATCTGTACATACTGCCAAGCTCTCGTGTATCTGAAAACAATCCCAGGCCACTTGTAGAGCTCTTTACAGCTATCTAGAATGGTGATAGGGTGGAGCTGGGCTTTCAAGATCATTTAGGGTTAAAACAACCTCAGAAAAAATAACATGAAGGGGAAATGCAGTAGAAGTAGTCAAGGAAGGAAAGTTTTCTGGCACCGCACTTCCTTTCACTGTGGATTTAGAGGAAGAAATACTGTTACTTATCTGTAACAGCAAATAGTTCTCCCCATCGTAGCAGCTTCTTGTTTTCTTGGTGATAATCAGCAAGTTTCTATGAGTTCTTGCAGCTGACAAACCAGCACTGCTCAGCAGCCAAGGTGAGTGATGACTCATCTATCCACAGCATATGAATAACCTGCACAGGTGCCTAGATTGCATTTTTCATCCATTTATGCCTCAATGGGAAGGAGAAAGTACCAGTCGACTGTCAGAAGTGGAGCCCTGTGAAGCTCAACAGAGTTGCTTCTTTATGACCTGAATGCAGAACACGATTCCTTCCTGGCACTACCAGGATAGTATCAAAGGAAACACACATGTGATGGAAACTGTGAGCAAGTTCCAGCTTAGGGTGTTGTTGCAGCCCTTTAATGCTAATGAAAGGCCACCTAGACCATCAAAACATAATTAAAATGTAAACTAATCTCAGTATAGAAAGGAAAGTAGAGCATCTGCCTTTATCAGCCCCTGTCATGACTCACTGGTCTGTGGTGGAATAAGCCTGATTGAGTATGTAGTTGGAGCTCAACCCACGTAACTTCAGTTTAAATTAACAGCAACGACATCAGGAGAGACGTATCTTGCAGGGAAAACTGGAAAGTTTCATTATCAGACACTTGACAAAAACTACTTTTTCTGAAGGAAAATTCAATTTGTTTCTTGCTAAAATAGGAGCAGTAAATATGCATAGCCAGAGAGTTGTACATTTATAAGTATTTACCACAAAGCCCCATAGAAAGCTTAATATGTGGTTAGGATATGATGTATTGAATAGGAATACAGTTAAACTACGCTAAAGCTGGCATCAGATTTCTTGCATTAAGAAAATTTAGGATGTAATGCTACCTTGAATGAGATTTAAACTATAATGACTTTGTGTTTTGTACCAGGCCCATGAAATAAATTATGCTTTTTCTGTTGTACCAGAGACTATTTGAAGGGGTGGGAGTAGAGACAACTTGTGACATACAAACAGCTAACTGCATGAGATAATTGCCCAGAGATATTTTTTGATCAAAACAATCCCTCTCCCCTCTTCCCTCTCCCCTCTCCCCTCTCTCCTCTCCCCTCTTCCCTCTCCCCTCTCCCCTCTCCCTCTCCCTTTCTTTTTTTGTCTTTTTTTTTCCCTCTCAGTATTGTTAAAGTGCTCTTCAAACATTACAGACTGTTCAGGAAATATTGTCTATCTCTGGTTTCATCCATAGTTTACAAAGCCTCTCCAGGTGCAGACAGGCAGCTGAAAGAATTCAGGAGACCATAGGTGCATTCCGAGTTGCCCTTTGTAGTTAACCTGAGTCTGTCTGCGGCAGTACCTAAGGGAGTTATGTATTGCTTTCATCTTAGCTGCTTACAACATGAAAATTGTTTCCTACCATAGGAACAGCATTGGTCCCTGCATGCATTACCATGCTGCCAGATTTAAAAACCTGGCTGTATGTTAAGGGTATATTTATCTTTACAGAGTGCTGTAACTGGCTAAGTAAATTAAATCACTAGCACACAAGCAACAAAAATAGTTCTTTTTTCAGGGTTTTTCATACTTCTAGTTCATAAAGCTAATGATCTGAAATAGTTATACATCACCATTACTTTATTTCATAGAAACATAGAATCAGCAGGTTGGAAAAGACCTCGTGGATCATTGAGTCCAACCATTCCTATCTGCCACTAAACCATGTCCCTGAATTTACTTGTTCAGCAAGGTAGTCAAGCATGTGCCTAGCTTCAGTAGAGTCACTCTGAACTTAAGCTGAGCTTAAACATAACTTTTGCTTCATTATCCCAGGTTTTTAGTATCTTATATCAGTAGGTAGCACAGCAGCACTTTGCATTGGGATAACTGAAACAGTAACCTCTAAAAACAGCCTTGGGTTGACATTTTGAGAAAATGCATGTAAGTATTTACTACTGACAACAAAGAAATAGTCAGTCATTAAGGGTATAAGGCTGTGACCAAATGGATTCCTGAAAATATGTTAACTGGATTCTTTTTGAATGAAGTTTACTTGAATTACAAAACACAATTTCATGGTCCAGGATACAGTTCTGAAGAAAACGGTTCCCTTTCTGATCTTGCACTTAATTACACCATGATTTTTTCTAAGCATATTTGAGATTTGGGACTAAATTCATGTAGAGGCTGGGAAGATTCAGAGAAATTAATTCCTAAATTTCTGTTTGACTGAATAACTTCAGATATAGGAGATTCTTTAAACTTCTGAGATAAGACCCTATAATTGTAACATAACCACTAAGAAATAATAATAAAAGTACTTCCTCTTCCCAAGGCCCTAACGGAAGAATGCAAGAATGTGAAGAAGGTTGTCTGAAATAGAGTTTGTAAAGCCAGCAAGTAATGTCTAGAAGTGGACAGACAGAATACTTGCTTTTTTGATACAGTATTGTCTTTTGACAGAGTCAAATACATATCAAAAGAGAAACTTGCTGCTGAAACACAAAAAAATCGAGTCTGGAAAGAAACTAGGCATGATCCACTGTCATACACAGTAGGTCCAGTTTATATTTTCTAGTTACTACTCTCTGTCTACTTCCCTTAAATTAGGATGTGATGACAATGGGGATTTTATCCGCTTCCTTCCTTGTCCTTTAGAGGCTTGCTGCAGAGTTAAGGCTAGGGCACAAGCATCACAGAGCCCAAATTTGCAAAAAGAAAAACCCTAGCTTCTCTTTGCACACCCAAACTTCTACACAAATTCAGTACACTTCTTGCTGTTTTGTTTTCAGAGGGAATTGCTAATGGTTTCTATTTCTTTCTATTCAGTAGTTAAAACATTATGGAAAACATAAATGCATGCATTGCAGACTGCATCAGTGCATGCCTAAAATGTGACTTTCAAGAAGATAAAATATTTCAGGAAACCAAGTGCTGGATCTATATAAGGCTAATGAGGTGCCAAATCAAGCAAGATTCTGTCCAAAATGTTGTTCCAATGCTTACATGCCAGATTGTCAACCTCACTTCATTCAGGTAGCAATTATTGAACCTGAAAATTTAGAAAGAATGAATAAATACAAAAAAATCCCTTATGGTGATGGGACTTTATACTAAAAGGGTTCTACTAAATCTTCAGTGTTCATATGCAAATACTCAAGAATTTTCTGGACCCAGTGAGTATATTAACAGAACATGTTTTCTTTTAAAACTGATGGTGGTATTTTGTAAGTTTTGATTCTTTGAATCTCGCTCTCCTTTGATTGTGGTAAAAGTTTACAGGATACCATTAAAATTCTGTGTAGCTAATAATTATTTGTTGACTAATGAGTGAAGGTTGTTACAAAACACAAGTTGACCACAATCACGTAATGAAGGAAGTGATAAAACCATGCACTCCCATTTAACAAGACAGAAGCTAAGTTTTCCTTTCGACTCTCCTACTACTCACTCCTGACAAGTATTAATTTTTATTTTCTCCCCTGTGTTGCCACAATGTGTATTATAGTGTTGCATCAAATTTTCCAAATAAAAGAGAAACTCTTTATTTTATTATTATTATTATTATAATTCCATCCAAACCCTCATAAAACATTCATATTCATAAACCTACTTTTTTATCAGAAAATTAGTAACAAAGAGAAGATTCAGACATTTTAGACAAGTATTCCTGAAGTTCACCTGATACAAAGGGTCTCTTTAGAATCTCATGAAGCAAACTCAGAAATTTTATTAATGCTTATAAGAATTTGGTTATTGAATAACAATGCTATTCTTCTATAACTCATGTTGCTCTATGAGCAACATTAAGAACTTGAGATGGACTGGGATTCACTTTCTGGTTATTTTTTTCAGTATATTTTCTGGATTCTCTTTTGTATGAACTTGATATAGGCTTTAAAAAGTGTGGCATGTTTAGAGTGTTTTTTTCTTGTTTTGGTTAGCTGTTTGCTGTACTATCTGTAATTTCTTGATGTATCTGCATTCTGTCTTGAAAGTCCTCCTTTTTTTTTTAATAAGGAGGTATTTACACACTCATATACACAAACACATGTGCATTCTCAGATATAACCTGGTCCCTGTTAAGATGATCCCAGAGCTGGGTTTTAGCTCTGTATGAAAATAAAAGGGAAATCAAACTCTGGACATCTTCAGATTGTCAGATCTTAGTTCTGTACAAAGGTGTCCAAAGCCCAAGGGCAATTTTGTTATACTGGGGAAGAAAGCTGAAGAAGGATTTGCAGACTCAAGAGATTAATTGTAAAGAACTGTTAAAGGGAAGTATAAAGTATTAAGGATGAAATTATGGACTCTATTACTAAGTCAAAGTAGGTCTCAACTGTTAATTCATGTTGGCCACAAAAACTACTTACTATTAAAACCAAACATGCCAGGATGCTCTGTGCCCAAGGCATTTTTTCCAATTACTCTTGTTTTGTCCTGGAATGTTCCATCTCATTAAATGTCTGATTCAATCACAGAGAATTGCATGCTATGGGATCAAAACCCACAAGAATCAGCTTCCCTGACTATCTTCCTTACCAAAGCTGGTTTTATGCAATCTTCTAAGTATGCTACTATCTATAATCTAACATAAATTTTATTTCCCTATCCAACAGTCACTGCTTAGCTAGCTCTCCAGATCCTGACAAATTTGAGCATTTTCATTTAGATAATTTGGATAATTTTAGATACTATAAAAGTATCTAAAATTTTTAAAATTTAAAAAAATGCAGGTAATTTCCAAAAATTCACTTGACTTAATGTAGTAGAACCTGGCTCCACAAAAGATGTGGAAAAAGCATCTTAAGAATTATAGGAAGATTAATTATGGGTGCCCTTTCAGTAAGGAAGTCTTAAAGTAAGTACTGGTTGAAAAGGCATATTTTTTAATCAGATAGTAAAATTTATTCAAGACTAAGTGATGAACTGAAAGTCAGATCCTATCCCTTTTAATGCAATTGCATGGATAACCCAGTTCTCTGCAAAGATTGTGTTAGTGTGAAAATAGAAAATGCAACAGTTAAAAGCAAGAGGAAAAGTTAAGGCTGAGTGAAAATGAACCTTGCTTATTGCCTGAATCAACCAATGCTGTTCACAACACATTTTTGTTACCACTTCCCAGTAACACCAAGAAAGTCCCCTCAGAAAAAGGCCATTCCAAACTGACAACCCAGATATTGAAGAAGAAAGGTGGGCAAGGGGGTAGAGGCCCATGCATGAGGCTGTGAACTGATAGTGAAAGCGAGTGGAGCCCATTGCTGCAGAGTGCCAGCAAGCTTCCTTCACCTTTCAACATCACTTCTGCCTTTGGAGCTGGAGGTCCCTAAACATAAACCAGCACAGAAACCCCTGGAGCGTGGTGCACCCTCACAGACAAATATCTAGAAATTATAAATATAATTAGCATCAAGAAAACCCCTCACCACAAGAAGGATGTTGAGGCTCTGGAGTGTGTCCAGAGAAGAACAACAAAGCTGGGGCAGGAGCTGGAGAACAAGTCTTACAAGGAGCGGCTGAGGGAATTGGGGTTGTTCAGTCTGGAGAAGAGGAGGCTGAGGGGAGACCTCATTGCTCTCTACAACTACCTGAAAGGAATTTGTAGAGAGGAGGGTGCTGGCCTCTTCTCCCAAGTGACAGGGGACAGGACAGGAGGGAACGGCCTCAAGCTCCACCAGGGGAGGTTTACGCTGAACATCAGAAAAAAAAAATCATGGAAAGGGTCATTGGGCACTGGCACAGGCTGCCCAGGGAGGTGGTTGAGTCACCTTCCCTGAAAGTGTTTAAAAGATGTGTAGATGAAGTGCTGAGGGGTATGGTTTAGTGTTTGATAGGAATGGTTGGACTTGGTGATCCAGTGGGTCTTTTCCCACCTAGTGATTCTGTGAAAACTTTTATAACTCACAAGAGTTACAGGATATTCAGGCAGGGAACAAATCTGTGAAAGGACACCATTCATGCTTCTATAAGGCAAAAATCCTCAGTGGCATAGTCACCACTTCTAGCATTTAACAAATTATTCTGGAAGGCAGCTTGTAGCCATAGTGCAAACTAGAAAACACTTTTTTAGAATCTCTCTTAGTACAGGTGCAGCTTATCACGGTAAATTGGTTGTGTCTGTGCTACATTCATCAGTCTCGCAAACAAACCAAGCTATCTTGCCACTGTTTGATGTGTATTTGCCAATATGACAGTGTCTGCCTTTAGGGTTTTACTAGCTTAGATAAGCAATAAGCTCCTATTTACCAAGCACAACGCTCCTATTTACCAAGCACAACCCCCAAGCCCTTCTTGATAAGCACTACCATGCTAGCATAAGCACCTTCTGGTGTCATGTGGCCTTATCTCATTTTTGTCTCCCAGTAGAAACCTGGTATATCTCTGCATAATGTGCCTCTGCAGCCACAGGATGGAGTAATAATGACAGTGGGTGGAATTGCATTGACATCTAGAAGTGGAAATTCACTCAGTCGGTCATTGCTTAGCAGGCCTCTTTGGCCTTGTGCCCCTGATGATACCCCAAGCCCTTTCTGCTTATGGTCGTCTGAGAAATTCCCGTTGACACCAGCTATCTGAGCTTCATGGTGTACACAAGGAGCTTCAAGTAACACAGAATGCAGTAGGTAGACCACACTTGGAAAAAAGGTATTGTATGTCTTTCTACCTCATATTCAGCTCACAGCACAATTCCGCACTTAAGATGAGTAACTATTTACAGCAAATGTAACAGTTGAGCCTCCACTGTTCATAATTTTTCCACAAGTAAAATTAAAGTTATACTGACTTAAACATCTTCAACTTTATTAAAAGACAGTATTTTATAATTTCTTGGCTGTCTCCCACTTTCCTGACTTCCCAGGCAAACTTTATGTTGTCAGTTGCTGCCCTCAATTTTGGGTGAAAGGGGAAAGAGGTAACTTTTTCTTGATGACTTGAAGGATTCTTCTCTGTTGAGTTGTCTTTCACACTGTCCCTTCTCTTCCTACGAGCAAGGATTCACCTACGACTTTTTAGGACAATCTTTGCCACCAGGGCATCTTCTATTAATTTGCTTCTTTCAAAGTCCACTTAGTGGGTGATTTCTGATCCAGTCACCATGTTGCTTTGAAATTTTTGGCAACTAAGATTTCAATTGACCATACCAAGTTGGAGACGCAGGTCTCCAGAAAATATCAAAGCCACACACCAACAATGGAGGCTTTCATGAAGTTTACTTGCATTTGTTCACTTGGAACCCACAGAGTTCAAGTGAGTCCAAGCCAAAACCATATCCTTCCACATAAGATGTGTTATGAGTCATTTTTTAGCTCTACCTGTAGATGTGGTAGTGTGGAGCGCTGATTTACTGTGGGCTTGAGGAGCTTTTTCAGCTACCTTCAATTAGCATTACCACCATGGTACACAGAGATGTCCATGCAGCATCCCCTCTTAGACCACTGTTGCATTCAACCATAGAGTGCCCAGGTTTGAAGGTTAACACATTTTTTTCTTTGTTTTAGCACATCCCAACAAGATTCTCCAAGCTTGAGGAATAATTGAGACCTTTGATTTCCACTTCAGTAATCTGAACTAAATACTTCTGTTGTATTTCCTGGAAAAAAACATACTTTCTGTAATACTTTGGCAGATGTTTAGCTCAGACCTCCTATAATGATTTCTGTGACCTTGATCATGCTTCTTCAGTCAATCTTACTAGAGCGTGGTGTTTCGTATTCATATCTTAGCACGTCTCACAGCAAACTAACACAGAGATGCTTGCTTGAAGACCAGAGAATGGCACATTATAATCTTGAACTGCGAAATTTTACTTCAGGAGACAAGCAGACCTATTTGAAAGATTTGCTAATTGAAACAAATGTAGTTTCATTGGAGGGGTCCGGTGGGCTTATTACCACTGTTATGTGCAGCAAGTATATCCAGGGTCATGCAATACAGATACCCCCTTGGCAGGCTATTCATTCTCCCGGAAAGATAGAAGCTGGCTCTGCAGTCTATCCTGAGTTGCTGAGCATGACCACTGATGTACAACTTGAAATTCTGCAGCTTCCGTATTGCTGGAAGTGCTTCACTTCAGCTGTGAAACATCCTCAGCAATGTGGAAGCTGCAGAATTTGGCCTTTGGCTGTGAAAGATGTTTTACGACAGGTGAACACATTGCAAATCTATTAAATGCACAGAATTTTAGGCACTTAATTTAGTTCTCTCCTAGGCTTCTCCTTTTTCCAGCAGGGAGGGTCAGGCTGAAGGCAATTTAGAATTGCTGAATGAGGCTTCCAAGCTCTATAGGAACTAATTCTTTCCCCACTGGCTAGGGCTTAGGAAAATAAGGAACCTAGCTTATTTGAGTTTGGTGGTTTGCACATATACTCTGACTAAATATCACAAGACAAATTTAAACCAGGTGCTTTCAAATTCAGTTGGAATTTAGCTTGAGAAAGCATTCAAGACATTGTACTCAACCATCTGAGTCAACTGATACCCTGGGAGATTCATTTAGAGCAGATAATTCTTCCATGTATTGCAGACAAGCAATTAGTGTAACATTTATGAGCAAAAAAAAAGTGTTATAAGCACCATGCATTCTCTTGTCATATAATTTTGTAATTATGTATGTCATCCTGGAACTGAATTTTTATTGCATCTTTAATTTAGACTTGGAAGTGTCTTACCACTTCTTGTTGATCAGCAGGTGTTTTTTTTAATGAGAGAAGGGGGAAAATGTCAACTAAATAAGCTTTATACTTCCTTCATTTTAAAAAAAAAAACCAAATCCAAACCAAACCCCAAAACAATAACTTAAAAAAATCATAAAATAACCTGCATGTTCAGATATACCTCATAGGCTTCTATAAAACAGTCAGACCTATGTATAAATTGCATTGTTGATCTTAAGTAAAGAATTTTGTTGTGTTAGAAACTGTTACATGTTGTTGCCATGTAAATTATTTGGCCGGCACTACTGACAGTTTGCCTGATTGGATTGGAAGTTGCTTATTAATGCAGCGTTGGAAAATCATGTGAAACTATCATTCTTCTGAGACCAAGTCAATATTTATCTACATTTAGAAAGTGCAGCTGCCATGGTGATGGAAGGGATATGCAGAGGCCAGGAAAGCCAAATTCCCAGGTCCTCATTGTAATCGTAGTGTGCTCATCCCCACCTCGTCCAGCATATTCTGGGTACATTACCTTGGGAGCTTCCTTATATAACATCTTGGTAGAACACAAAGCTCCCCCGATGTGGTACTACTCTGAGATCATATGGTACCCTAAGTGTACCTTTCTATTCCTAAACAGGCTGGAAAAGGTTTTGTGCGTAAGTGAAACAGGGCAAAGAAGATGGTATTCTTGTTCCTCAAAACCTAGTTGTCCACCTTAGACATTAAACTGACTCATCCTATTTGTTGTTGTTGTTGTTTTGTTTTTTAATTTCACACCAAGACTGGACTTCAGCACTCAGCTGTCCTCTTCAGGGTTCCCTCTTTCTTTCTCTGCTGACTTTAAAAGCAGATAAATTAAAAACAGATACATAAGTAAGTCAGAGTACTTCCTTTTGTGTCTTGTATTGAACTCCAAGACCGCTGAGGTCAATGTGAAATAGCGTTGTATATCAGAAAACAACAACACGAGCACTGGCCTCTTTATGAATGCAGATCCTATGCTGCCTTCCTCCACACGCTTGTCAGTCAATGGAGAAGAAAAGATTAGAGGTGGAAAGGAACAGGAGGGAATACAGGAAAGGCAGCCACGCACCAAGAAGCCAGGACTCACACTCACACTTACACCCAGGGAAGGCCACGACTGACACAGTTCAGTGTGCAAATGGCAGTGGCATTCCAAAACACCCCCCTGCCATGTCTGGGGGCAGCTTGCACTGCACATCATTCCATTTAACAAAAAAGTAGACTGTGCATCCAAGATCTGACACTGATAGCTTTCTTTGGGGTGTTAGAGTACATTGACTAGCTCCTCCTCAGAACAACAGGAGAGCTTGAAACAAGAATAAATTCCATTATTTGCTAATCACGGCAGGTGTGCAGGTAACAGGAATCAGAGAACTGCCTCATCTGATTGGCAAGACTGCACCAAAGTCAAGACAGAGTTGCAAGTGTGAGACTTTAAGGGAGCTTGCTTAGCCTGATGGAGAGCAGGAAGCCTTTGCCTAATTATTTTCTGAGTTTTAAATCTGACAGTCCTTTCCTGGGAACAACTGCATGGTGTTTACATAGCTGCTGGAGCCAGGAGATGGAGAACATATGGTCCATGGAAACATGACTCAGAAGTCAAAATAGCCCTGGTAGTAGCCTACTAAACCACACCAGCAGATGGATGTGAATCCTTCACTGCTGCCATCACCCAGATGTGATGTTACTGGAAAAGCGAGCCAGTGAAGCAGGGAGCTAAGGTGAAGTTCATGATGGGAAGTGGAGGAGGGAGATGGCGTTTGATCCTTTGGCCCATAAGTCCCGAAATAGCTGTCTGAAATTGTTCTCATGGGATTTTGTAGTGTGGCAAAAGAAAATATTGGCAGTCAGGGTATTTCTCTGACTGACCCTATGCTAAGCCATGCTGTAGATTGAGGGTGAGCAGAGACTGATGAGAGCAACCAAACAGCAGAAACTTCTCTCTGGTAGATGCGGCAAGGTCCCAGTGGACAGAAATCACAGTTCAGTCTCTGACTTCACAGCAGACACTGTGCTGTGTCAATCAGCCATGTAAATTCAGCACATGGAGCACTCATTTTTTTTGCAGTTATGGACCCACCTGTCATAACTTGTTAAAATTCAACCCTTTTTTTTTGTTGTTCTCTAATTGGAGCTGTAGTTTTTTCATCTTAACACCAAATTCAAGTGATTCCCACTCCACTGTTAAGGAACCTGAGCACATTTTCTAATTGTAAATGACAAAGAGATCAACCAAAATCTAGCAAGTGACAGTAATTATCAAAGTTTCAGGCTATCCACCTGCGGAAATATCCCCATCTAAATATGCATGCACTCAAAGTAGAGAAAGAGAGAGAAAAAGGGAAAGAAGACAAAGAAAAGCAGATAAAGAAAAGACCTCAAGGTAGAAATCAGATAAACACCTTTGGTCTAAGACACCTAGACAGTCGATAAAGCTTTGTACCATAAGTACTACTGTAGATATTAGCAGGCCTAATGGTGGAAAAGTAGTTATTGTGTGAGTAAGAAAATCAAAATTTGGCCAATACTCAAATGAGAATGAAAGGTTCTTATCAGCAAAAGAGATCAAAGATTTTTTTAAAAGGCAGTTTTAGAGTGCTTTTGACATATGTTTGTATCCAAAACAAAATTATCACGAGCCTTTATTTTTCCAGTGTTTTCACTGTTAAGGAATAAAGCTTTACAGCTTTCCGAAACCTGATGCATAAACCACCCTGATTGTCAAGTATGATTGTCTTATAATGCATAATCCTCTTCTTCAGAAGGAAGACGATGATGGTCTGTATACAAAATATCCTGCACATTATTATGTTCTTGATCAGAAAAAGGAAAGGGTAATTTAGACATTCCCATGCTTCACAGTTTTTCAGGATCTAAAGTAGAGTATTAATTACTACTTTTTAACAGATCCATATCAGATATGTAATTATACTTCTCAAGGACAACCCCACCCAAATCAAAGCATGGATCATCAAAAGTCATGCAACAGGATCCCCCTGAAATGAAAAGCATAGCAGTACCAAAAGCAGTTAAGCAAAGGAGGATGTTAAAAAACCTGACTATCTCCTCCATTTCTTTCAGTTAGCTACATTATTTAGGATACATTATTTCCAACTCCAGAAAATCACTCCATGACCCTTATATCTTTGAACCAAGGAAGAATATACTAACGTATGTTATAATCAAATGTATACAATGTTGGCATATTGTAATTACTACAGCATTATTAGAGTTAAAAAAAAAATGTAAGTCTCCACTTTTAAACAGGAACAGGTGGAAATAATGACATGAAAAAACCTGTTCAAATTGAAATACTGCACTGGGATATAAGACACAACTTTTAAATCCTATCTATGCATTTGAACTGCAAATGTCTAACCCATGATTAATCATCACATAATTCAACCCTTTTCTCTTTAATCCTCTAGTTAATGGAGAAAAAATAATCTGGATCAATAAAGCTGTAACACCTTGACAGACACAGTAGATACATGCTAAACTAACATAGCAGATCTACAGCAAATTGCAGCACTTAATCTATCCATGTCATTTTCTCAGGAAGAACATAAGTTCATGTAAATCATGTGTTCACTCTAATGACTCCATCCTGCAAAAACTTACAGTCTTTGGTTTTGTTTCTCATGCGATCAGTGGCAATGAATAACAGATTTTGGCTAGCCAAGTCAAACTGTTTGCAGAGTAAAGAAGAGGGTAGAATCCAGTCTGCCTCAATGACACTCTAGGCATGTTGTGTCATGGTTATTGGAGGCAAGGAAAAGGCTGATTTATTGTGTCTAAATTTCACAGAGTCACAGAATCATCAGGTTGGAAGAGATCCATCGGATCATCGAGTCCAACCATTCCCACCAAACACTAAACCATGCCCCTCAGCACCTCGTCCACCTGTGCCTTAAACACTCCCAGGGAAGGTGAATCAACCACCTCCCTGGACAACATGTTCCAGTGCCCAATGACCCTTTCGGTGAAAAAATTTTTCCTAATGTCCAGCCTAAACTTCCCCTGGCAGAGCTTGAGACCATTCCCTCTCATCCTGTCCCCTGTCACTTGGGAGAAGAGGCCAGCACCCTCCTCTCTACAACCTCTTTTCACATAGTTGTAGAGAGCAATGAGGTCTCCTCTCAGCCTCCTCTTCTCCAGGCTAAACACCCCCAGCTCCCTCAGCCGCTCCTTATAAGGCCTGTTCTCCAGCCCCTTCACCAGCTTCGTTGCTCTTCTCTGGAATCGCTCCAGAGCCTCAACATCCTTCTTGTGGTGAGGGGCCCAGAACTGAACACAGGATTCAAGGAGCAGTCTCACCAGTGCCAAGTACACAGGGAGAATAACATCCCTGCACCTGCTGGTCACACCGTTTCGGACACAAGCCAAGATGCCATTGGCCTTCTTGGCCACCTGGGCACACTGCTGGCTCATGTTCAGTTGCTGTCAACCAACACCCCCAGGTCCTTCTCCTCCAGGCAGCTTTCTAGACAGGCTTCTCCTAGCCTGTATCACTGCACAGGGTTGCTGTGCCCCAAGTGCAGGACCCGTCATTTGGCCGCGTTAAACCTCATGCCATTGGACTCTGCCCAGCAGTGCAGCCTGTTCAGGTCCCTTTGCAGAGCCTCCCGACCCTCCAGCAGATCCACACTTCCACCCAGCTTAGTGTCGTCTGCAAACCTGCTAAGGGAGCACTCGATGCCTTCATCCAGGTCATTGATAAAGACACTGAACAGGATTGGACCCAGGACTGAGCCCTGGGGAACCCCACTTGTCACTGGCCTCCAGCTGGATTTAACACCATTTCCCACCACTCTCTGGGCCCGGCCATCCAACCAGTTTTCCACCCAGGAGAGTGTGTGCCTGTCCAGGCCAGAGGCCGACAGTTTCCATAGCAGAATGCTGTGAGCAACTGTGTCAAAGGCTTTACTGAGGTCCAAGAAGACACATCCACAGCCTTTCCCTCATCCAGCAGCTAAGTCACTTTGTCATAGAAGGCGATCAGGTTAGTTTGGCATGACCTTCCTTTTGTGAACCTGTGTTGACTGGGCCTGATCACCCGATTCTCTTGCATGTGCTTCATGATAGCACTCAAGATCACCCGTTCCATTTGCTTTATGGAAGAAGAGCACTTCAGAAAACATCTTGCCATGGTCAGCTTCTTCCATTTCTCCCATATTCACAGGAGCTCATGAAGCCTTCAAGAGAGATCCAGTCTTTTGAAGCTTTTATCATCACCTCAGGTTATGAGGAACCAGCAGTAACTTCCAACTATCTCTGGCTTCCAAATGCCAGTCTTCATGACGTTCTTCAAAAGTCCTTGATGAGCATGCGATAGGTAGATGCTGCAGCACAATCCCCACTGCACGCTGGGGTCCAGAGCCAGGCAATGGGACCTGGTCTGTGCTTGGGGAGGGAAAAAAACACATGCCCACCCTCCTGGCAAATGCTCCCAACACCAGAGCAGAGTGCCTCAGGGGGGCACCCAGCCCTCATGCTGTCTGGGGTGGCTAACAAGCAGGCACAGGTCCCCAGGAAAAAGCTTATGGGAGCCCACCACGACCTGAGAAATGGCCTTTTTGAGTCATGCCTCTCTATCACACTGGCCAGTAGTCGATGAAATAGGAAGATACAAAGAACATTATGGGTAAAACATGTCTGTCTGTGTGGTAAAATCTTCCAGCTACCATCTAGAAAGGATACGAGCCTCGGGATACAAGCTGGCAGGTCAAGCTCTTGCTCAGGAGCTTGGGTGGGTAGGAGAGCCAGACCAATGTCAAAACAGGCTGAGGTGGGGTTTTATGTAGTAGCAGTCTCAGGTAAAACAGTAAACCAAGTCAGAGCTGGGTTTGTAGCAATAAATACCCCCACATAAGTCTTGACTTTTGTAACTAAGATGCAATGTCTTTCTTGACCTGGTGTTCTGCTCCTCCTCCTCCACAGGAGGCCAGACCTGGTGACATCAGGGGAGCGCTGCACAGCGAGGGAGAGCAAAGGCTGTAATTAACAACTGAACTGAGCATCTGAGCAGAGAATTCTCTCTTGGCAGTGATGTCACTCTATGATATTCACAGCATGAATAAATCTCTCTTTGAAGAAGGCCTCTTTAAACCCATGTTCAGGAAGAAAAGCGTGATTGTTTCTGATGCCCCCCCCCCATGTTTGTTTTCCTGGAATTGTTAAAATCACCAAACACCCATTCTGACTTCTCTTGGGATGCAACAATCAAAAATTAGTGGTGCTACTTATTATTCGCAATATAAAGAACAACAAATTTTAACAGTATCCAGTTAGATTGTTATCTCATCTCTCTCTCACTACAGAAAATTTGTTTTTAATATTGCTGAATATTTCTCTTCACCTATTCTATAAAATAGTCTGAATAAGTTTCAGTGTTCCTAAATATATGACTTTTACTGTAATTTTGTTTGTATCACAGCTATTGATTATGTCAGTTTGAATGCTTTGTTTCTCTTTGTTTAGACTTGGCGTTTTCAGTTGCCACTGAAAGAAATTTATGGCTGAATCAGCACAAGTTTCTGTGTGAATGCCAGTCTGTTTAGGCAGTCTGTGAGGAAAACAGCTGGAGGCATGTTGCCTGTCCTCTGTCTTACACAAAATAATTTCTTCTGTAGAGTTAGGCATGCTACAGTGGTGGTGGTCCTACCCAAAAGTGTATGAGACCTTAAGAGCTGAGGAAGATACAGAAAGTAAGGGAAGAGCATCATTTTCTTCTTATCATCTTCAGTACTCCACCTCCAGAAAGGGGCAGTCATAGGGAAGAAGCAGTGGAATGGTTTGGGCTGATGTGAGATCATGTCTGTGACTTTTTTCTGTGAAATGGAAAATAAAAAAAAAATATATGCAAAAGGCTTGGTTTGCTCACTGTTGCTAGCTCTTGTGGCTTCATGTGAGATCTGTGATATTAGCTGGTTTTGTTGTAGCTTCAACTCTTTGGGGCATATATGGGTGAGTCTTCTAGCTTCTACTTGTAGAGTAAAGCTACAGGCTTTCTTGGTTTGGAAAAGAAGTGATAAACAAGCCCCAAGTGTACTCCAAGAGCTAAAGAGCCCAGAGACAAGTTAAACATGCACAGTTACTTTTGTGAATATGATGATTCTTATGCCAGTTTCAGGAATTTTGAGCCAGACTGATGATTTTTAGTTTGCAGCTTGCAATGCTCCTTATTAATGCCCTAGTCAACCACCTTTTAAAAACATATTTAATTTTATGGTATTTTTCTTCCAAATTTACCTAGCCTCCAAATATATAATGTTGGACTGAGTCATGGGAGACTCTGACACTGATCTCAAAAAAGCTGTTGTAGACATTAACCAGTTCATGATTATAAATACCTAAAAATAAAATGTTATAGAAATGTTAATTATAGTGGGGCCAGCAAGATATATAAAATTTTGCATTCTGCTTGATAAAAGTTACCATGGTATTGTCTATGATAAGGTACTATGGCAACATTAAATAGTTGCAGATGGTAATTATATAGAATCATAGAATCATTTAGATTTGAAAAGACCTTTAAGATTGAGTCCAACTGTAAACCTAGCACAGCCAAGTCCCCTACTAAACCATGTCCCTGAGTGCTACACATACACCTTAATACTGTGACTCAAGCATGTCCCTGGGCAGCCTATTCCAGTGCTCGACAGCCCTTTCAGTGGCATTTTTTTTCCTAATATCCAATTTAAACCTCCCCTGGTGCAAGTTGAGGCCATTCTCTCTTGTCCTATCATTTGTTACTTGGGGAATGAGATCAAGACAGCTGGTGACCAACACTGCCATGTTAATGTTGACCACTGCATTATTAATTGAATTAATGAGATTTGTAAGGACAAGAAGCAATTTCAATAAGATACAGAACATTGTATGAGAGCTGAAGAAAGCAAAGAGAAAACACCAAAGAGAAAGCAAAGAGAAAATGCTAGATGACCTCTAGTATCTTGGATTCTGTTTAGTTCTTTGTACTATGCTACTGAAATAAGAAGTAATAAACCCGTCAATGTCTTTCACTAAATCATCAGAAAATAAATCTCTCCTCCTACATCCCCAGAAATGTGTCCTGTGTCTTCACTTAACACTTAAACATGTACATCTAAAGAGCAGGGTTAGAGAGGAAGGTCAAGTCTTTCTGAAGAATGTTCAAGATGAATGACAAAGAAGGTTGTTCAGGAATTTTATTCATATTGGAGAAACGCCAGCTGCACTCATAGTTACTATTTGAAAAATTAATTGTGCTTGCCAAAAGACCCTTTCAAGACAGATGCTTAAATTCCTTTTAAAAATGCAAGATCAAAATATGTACCATCAGTTACTTTATTTTGAAACATTACAAACTCTGTCCAAGATCAAATTAATGACACAGTCACACAAGCTGATATCTGAGATCAGGTTTTGGGCCTTTGTTTATTTTGAGAAGAATAGGCTGTTTCTCCACGACTAATATTTAAGAAGAGATATAAGAAAGATAATATGAAAAAGATGATCTGTGTCTTCCTTAACGGGGAAAAACCTTTTCCTAGATAAAGGGCAGGACTTTGACAAATATTGGGGATCCAGAAGTCCCTTTACTTCCTGTTAATTCTACGTCAGATCCTGCATGGCTGGAGCATTATAGTGCACTGTCGCTGTAGGTCTCACTGCAGGAAAGCAGGGTCAGTTATCAGTGCCAGAAGGTGAGGGAGAGGTTGAGAAGCTGCTATAGCTTAGTTTTTAAGTAGGCAAGGACAGTGACTGAACCTGCCCCCAGGTAGGATGTGCAGTCATAGGAAGAAAATGACCAACTGGGTAATCCTGTTTTCTATCACTCCATATTGCTAAGCTTAGCATCAATATTCATTTTAATTTTTGTCTCTCTTACAAGTGCTATTAAAAAAAGCTTTATAGGGTTTCATAATACATGATTGTAATTCCACACCCACACCCCACACCCCCCATGCCTTGGAGTTAAATAAATTCTGTCCTAGATTTGAAATATAAAGCATGATGTATAATATATGACTGTGGATCAATGGCCACATCTTCAGTACATATAGAGCTGGATATTGGCCACATATTCCAGACACTAGTCAGGCTCCCAGGGAGTATTTGCCTTAAGAAGTGGTACCTGAACAAGCTTTACAAGAGTCCAGCGTCTTTGTTAGCTCTTTCTTCAGGGTTTCTCCTCTGAAGTGTCTCGTCACTTTTTTATTCAAATTTTCTCCGGCTCTTCCCTGGCATGCACTTCGGGTACCTGCTCTTTTACTGGTATTCTTTGGCCACTGAGGTAAATGATTTGGTAGCCATTAAACAACAGTGCAGACCATGTGGCACTAAAGATAACATGACACATGCTGCTTGAGGAACTGCCTCCCACAAAACCCACAGTGGGCACAGCTGATGTGAATGTAAGAGTGCAGATATGCAGAAAAGCCAATTAGTTTTGTCTCTGCTAAAATAAAATACATACTGTGGACTGTTTGATTCATGCAGATGCTATATCTTATGATATATCTGCTAACCTGAAATCAGAATGTCTTGACCCATTGATGATAAAAGATTTGTGGAGGACAGCAAAGAGTTAATAACACCACCACTGTCTGGGTTACAGAAGAGTTCTAGAAAAAATAAATTAATGTAAAAATAGCATGAAAGGCTCATCCTTCAAGATTGTACTTCTCAGTATAAGAGGTAGGACTTGCTGGCAAGACTCTGCAAAGAGCTGGTGAGACAGAAGCAAGCTGGTACTGCTGGAGTCCTGCAGTCTTCATGGTAGGTCTTCAAGTCTAAAATTAGGTATGAGTTAAATATTGGAGCAGGCTTAATGTTAGTAATATATCCAGCATAACCTGGTGGGTGATAAGTCTTCAACCTAGCAGGAAAGCGACCTATAATAAGATCCAGTGCTTAAAAGCTGAATGTTGACAAAATTCATCCTAGAAATAAGACTCTGAACTTTATCTGACAGAGTAATTAACTACTAGAATAATGTGTACAAGGATGAGTAAATTCCTGCAGACAAAGTTGATTCATTTTCCTAAATGATGGAGCTTCTAAGAGTAATCCTGAGCACAATGCGGTAATTGGTGAGTACACTTTTCTGGCAAGTGTCATATGTCATGGAAAATTCATATTAGCCTATCAGTACTGCATATTTAGGTCTTCAGATCCTCTTCAACTGCTCCATAATCAGATGTACTCCAGAAATCTGCATGGCTGCTGCAAGGTGGCAAGCAACATCCAGTACTCCCACTGTTCTTCAGGACACGATCTCACTGCAAAAGTCAAACTCAGGTCTGATGAATTGAAAATTTCATATGTTTTTGAACTAGTGCAGAGCTACTTTCAAACTAACCAGAGTGAGTTGCTTATCTAGGTTTTAAAAATCTGTAGGTTTGCCTTCTTTGACACAAAATCCTCTTGCTGTGGCTTCCTACAGTTCTTTTTGGCACTACCAAAAATGTTGATCTTGGCAAAAAAAGTCAATATTAAACTAATAGAAAATGATTTATGACAGAAAGCTCCAGCAATGAGGAGTTGCAAACCACAAATATTTTTTTCCTTTTAATCTGCTCAGTTTTGTCCTCTTTCAGGAAGGCCAAGTATCTCAAGCGTGTGTGTAAGTATATTAGAAGACGCTTTCCACTGAATTGTTAAGCCACATTTTACAGAGGCTGCTGAACTGGGAACAAGAAAAGGGAAAGCTCTGAGCTGCTGTTCTCCCTCCAACCTCATCCTCCAGGATGGACTAGCTGGTCCCCTCTCTACAGAAATTTCAGAAAATGGCAGGAATTCATTTGTTCTGTGGTTTCTGATCACATGGCGAAGCCTATGTCTTTTCACAGTATGCCTTCCACAGGTGCACCAATGGCTAGAATAAGCTTTTTCACTGGGTCCCTGTCTACTCCTTAGCTGAGCAAGGTGTTTTCCTTTCCCATAGAGAGTATATTCAGTGAGTCATGGCTTTTTGCATTATGTCTTTCTGAAACTACAGAATATTTGAAATTTCACCAGCTTTCACTTTGTGTATATGGATTTTAAAACAGAAAATGGGGATCAGAAAATTGTGATGAACTACAACTGACCAATATCATTAAAAATAAATATGAAATTTACAATGAAAGAAGCCAACAATGCTACACAAATGTAAATATGCAAAACTCCATCCTTACCCAGTTTCTTGATTTTCCAGCCTCTGCATAGCACCTCCTCCAAATAATTAATGAGCATGGCTCCCTGAGACCTCAGAGCTTGTTTGGGTTTTTTTGTTGTATTTTTTTTTTTAAATCCATATCTATCCATTTCTCCATGACAGCTTTGATGTAGATTCCCTTAGTTTGCACTAGGAATCTTAAACTCACCAGAAAGCTTGTACAGGCTAGAATGAGACAAAAGACAACAAAGCTCTGTTACTGTGAAGCAATAACACTCAAGAGATTCTATTATATGTCTGTCTTTCCCAGTAAGCTGAAGCATCAGATTCTTGCATATATGGATTAACTTTCAGTCAGCATAGATAAAAGACTTTTGGAGGTGTTACTTTCACTAAATCCTCTCACACTGGGGATTTTTTGTTATTTTCTGTGGCTAAGCAGTACTCATACTGAAAAGGAAGAATGCTGATGTGGGGAGAAAAAGTACAGCATTTACCTTTTCACAGTCAGAACGCAAAACACTGCTGTGCTTCTATCAGAGATCATAGCAAGAACGCTGTGCCAAACATTGCTAATGCCTCAATGATGGAAGTCCACCACCTTCAGAACTGTTGGAAAGAAAATGTATCTCATGGAAGCCTCTGCCAAGACTTAGGAGTTATGCCAGATTTTGTTCAAGGATGATGAATAAAACTTCCCCCTTTTGACAAAGCACAGTGATTTGGAGAATGGGTATCTGGAGGAGGGAGATTGGGTTTCTGACCTGAGATACCAGCAGCAGTGGTATCACCTAGTCCAGGAGGTGGTTCCCACTGGTTGCAGTTGATAGTATCTGCAACCCAACAATCGAGGATGGGCATCCATGTCCTCATGTGTCCGGTGGCAGATCAGAGGGTTGTGTGGGGTGGGCAATGCCAGCTTTCGCCTGTTCTGGGTCGTGACCCTCACAAGGAGGCAGCAACATGGCTAAAGCCGTGCAGCACACCCTGGCAGTTATAGCAGGACAACATTTATTCTGTCTTTCCAAAAGTTTTCCAGAAACAGTGGTAAGATGCAAAAAATAAACAGGGGACAAAAAAACCACTGTTATTTCAGTTTTTCCAGTACAAGATCTACAAGGTGTCAAACAAAACTAAAGGACCAGATGAAGCTACATGGTAAATTCAAATTGAACAAAAGGCGGTAGTCCTCATTCACATACTACAACAGACCATTGCAGATGACAGCAGTTTATGCAAGTTCACAAATAAACTGGATTAATCCATGGATGAAAAATCCATCTTGCACTATTAAATAGAAAGAAACTGCTGCTGGCTCAGGAAGGACCTGCACCACAAATCAATGAAGCTGCAAGATGGGGCCAGAATGGTTTCATTATATGCTTGACCTGGTTTTATGCTTTTTCTTAAGCATCTTCTATTTGACAGTCTTGGATACAGGCTCCTTGGCCTTTGACCTGATCCAGTTTACGATTCTTCTTGTATTCCCATAATCTTCAGAGAATCTTGGCCAAACCTATGGTGTTTGAATAATATTTATAATTTGTATAAGTAGTGTGATGTACTTCAATAAATATATAATTGAAGGCATACACAGGCATATTTTTTTGATTATTGATATGGTAAAAGTAACTTAAATCATCCTATACAAGCTGTTTCCCACTTTTCATTTGGCTACACTTAATTTCTTTTACTAACCTGCCCACATGCTTAGCTTTCTTACTGCTGCACAGTAGTGTGCAGGAGATCTGGAAAACAACTGATGGAACACAGCCAGAAGGTGGGAGGTTTGGATTCAAAGTTTGTAGCTTGGTTCCTACTCCTTTAAGCAAAAAAAAAATCCTAATCTGAGTTTTAATGCCTGCATTGGCAGGCTTGGTTTTGGTATCTTTGCAGTGTATATGACCTAAACCCCCCATTCTGACAGGTAGAATATGAAATAATAAACCTCTGCACTTTACAGCAATGTCCATGCCTGGGGCTCTTGAGTTATAGAGCCAGGTACCCAACTCTGCCACTGGTCCAGTAAGTGACCTTGCCATGGCCCTGTTCTTCCTCACTCACACTTAGATTTCAGCACCTGACAGCTGATGTGCTCACTGTGTCTATACTCACTCCCCACACAGAGCACATCTCATTATATAACTGAATGGACGTAGCAGTGTGGTGGTTCCCAGGAGAGGGAGTCCCGGCTGAAGTTCTGCTGGAGACATGGGTAGGGCCGGCCAGGGACTGCACACAGCAGCTGGCATGTGTACAGACAATACCTCTGAGAGACGGAGAGACTGGGGGAAAAGAGCTTTCCTAGGCAGACAGAAGTTGCATTTGATTTGGCAGTTTAGATGCAGCCTGTAAGTCTAGGTGCAATCACTGTTTGCAAAATAGAAGGTGGGATGAGAACCCACTGAAGGCAAAAGGAGTCTTCCCTGTTTTGTTGATGGGGTTTGGACCAGGCTTACTGTGCCCAGTCAAATTGGTGTTTGTAGCTACAGAAATCCTTGGGGAATATAAAAACTATTTATCCATTCTGTGAGGAGCAAAGGCATTTATCTGAAGCATATTGGTATGCCATGCATTTTAACAGTTGATTTGTGGACTGCTCTCTAAGAGATGCCAAAAATCAATGACATTTAAGGGATTCAACTTTTAGAATGGAAAATGTAGGACTTTAAAGTGATTACTCATATCTAGATATGTTTTCCTTATCAAGGGAATGCAATACTAGAGTTGATAAAGTAGCGGTTTACAACACTCAAAGGCACCAGCTGCACTATTGGCTGTTCCCTAATGTTCACAAGCAACAGCCCTACAAGCTGCAGAGGATGCTAATGGCTTTCATACACCAGAACCATACGGAAGTCTTACAGCCATTGTGACTTGCCTATTGCATCCTGTTATGGCAGCATTTCTGTACCAGTACTACAGTTCAATATTGGTATGATGCAGATATATTAAGCTATTACATCCCTGTTTCTAATGAAGTATTAGCAGAAGAGTCATGTGCGTACAGATGTATTCCTGAACGGTCCAAACATGTTGAGTTCCCAGAAACAGCCAGCTTGAAAGCTGTTGTCCAAAAATATCTAGATCATTCAAAATTATTTTTGGCAGGTGAACTGAAAAAGATCTAAACTCTTTTTTGAAGAATGGCTATATTTTATATAGACATGTAAAATGTCATGTAACAGGTAACACATTTTTGGACTGCAAAGACCTAAATAACCATGGGTTGCAAATAGCATTACACCAAATGCCCTAACTCCATGGCCTTCAAAAATGGTTCCTAGGAAAAACGTGAGCATAGGAAAATATTTCGTAGTGCTTTTTTCCCTCTTTTTTTTCAACAGTATTTCAAGTAGGTGTGCTGATATTGAGATAGAGTGCATCAAGCAGGAGGGGAGGCTTTATTTTCAGTATAGCTGTGGGTAAGTACTATCTACTTCAGTGGGTACTGTGGGGCTTAATTAGTGTTTATACTGCCTCAGGAGTCTTAGCCACATTAAAGGTATAATAAGAACTATTCCTAATTAACTTCCTACTAAAAAGCAAAGTTTTCTGAAGTTTTAAAGCAGAACAGTGGGTAAATTTGTAAAATCCATTTATTTGAATCCCTGGAGTAGGAAAAGTTAGTGGGCAAAGTGGTAAAATCTTCAATTAATTTTCTTCAACCTGTGGAATTTAATTAAGAGGTTAGTAAAACCCTGCAAGTTTCCTGTGGCTATTTCTTCTTTAATTTTCACTTTCACAAAAACAGACCTTGCAGCTTAAAACAGATTTGTAAGCCACGAGAAGATAAATTCAGAAATAGATGTCAGTTTATTAAAACTAAACTGGGTAAGGATCACATAATCCAGAAAAAAATCAGCAGTTATGTGCAGCACTCCATACTGTTTAAATTCTGTAGTTTCCTTGCTTTGAATTTCTTTCAAAAGGATTCCTTGGTATCTCAGAATATGTCTTACTGGCATAATTAAGCACCATGTAGAGGTACCTGAGCTACCTGTGAAAGTGCTAGCTCAAGTGTTAGAAGCTACACATCTCTGCTAGCTTAGAATTATATCTAAGTTAATTAGTCCCTGGGGAGAAAGGGAATATATTCTATTCAGTGGAGCACAATATCACATAGTGATACCTAAGCTACCTTCTCTAGACATACCTTCAAGGATGTATTTCCAGTTGAAAAGTAGGAAGCTACTAAAAAGACCCACAGAACTGTGTGAATTGCACTGCACTAAAGAGTAGCGCTTGCTTTTGCCCTCAGGGTGTATCTACACTCAAGTGTGGAAGACTCACTACATAGTGCAGAGCTAGCCTGTGACTAGATGTAATCAAAATTTCGTATTAATATGCTACCAATCTTGGCTCTATCTTTACCCATCAAAGAAACCACTGTGGAGAAATATGAGAGCTGCAAGTGTCCCATTTCCTTGAAGACCAGTGAAGGCAAAAGGCTGCAGTTTAGAAAACTTCAGGGTTGATGAGCTCTGTCTGTGCGAGGAAATAGCAAAGGAATAATTGATGATTGAAATAAAAAAATAGAAAGAAATAAACTTAATTCTTGGTTTTGAAAGCGTAGGTGAGCTTTAGATACTAAACTACTTGCCTCAAAATCATATTAGGACAGACAGAGGACTATGTTCAGTTCTGAAGGTGAGTTCTGGCTCTGGGCAGCCCTTATTCCCTTTCTTCACTTGCCAGGCTTTCTAGCTTCCCGCCTCTCTCACAAAGTCACGTAAGGCTCAGTCACCAGGCTCTGCCACCTTGCTGATCCTAAAGAAATCTTCTGCCTTCAAGGAAAATGTCAGCAGCATCCAGTATTGCTGGCACACCCACAGCAAGAGGAAACAGGTGAATGGGACTTGAACATACGTGGTGATAAGTCTTCAAGCTCCTTGCCAACAACCTGATTAATTTAGACACATGAATACACCTATGGCAGTAAATGTTTAAGGCTAACATTTTCAAACTAGGTTTGAAGGAATTAAAGATCCAACTCAAACAGACTTTCTCAGTCTAAGTGCTTTTCTGGATTGGGGCCAGAGTACTAATCAACTTTCTGTCCTAAGCTTGTAATGAGAAACGTAAAGCCCAACTGTTCCAACGTGCTGTTTGCCTTCTTATTTGAATTTGGCCAAGAGCGTGCAATAGCATCTCTGTTTTTAGAAGACTAAGGCTTCACAAGTCTTATCTTACATCTTTTTTTGACAAGATTTTTGCCTGATGTGCAGCACAGCCTGCAAAAATATATCCTTTAACAAGTAGAATTCCAAAAATTGTGGTAATATCTGTCTAATGCGACATCTGTCTAGCATTAAATCTGAAGACTTGGAACCATTTGTTTGATGGGCCATGTAACAGAGACGAAAACACATTCTTAGAATATCAATAGGGAACGACTTTTTTTTTTTTAATGAAATGTGAGATTATTTCAACCAAAAATTATGTCTGCAGCACATATAAGCCTCCAGGCAGCTTATAAAATGTTTATAAAAATAAAGCATAGACTAATTAGAAGACTTTGGGGGTAAAATGCAAATAGCCTAAGATTTATATGCTGTTTAGCAATATACAGGTGCTCCTCATGAAAAGAACCAACTGAAAACTTCAGGCATTCGTGCAGACTGTGTACTTACTGCCACACAATAGGTTGTTTGTCCTTGTATTTTATTCACAAATAATTTGAGACCACAAATAATGTGACAGTCTTCTATAGATATCACTAGGGAAGTGCAAAGTTGTCTCTCAGAAGTGCTAGACATGGATTTCTAGAGGCCCTCCTCCATAGGCAACTGAGCAATTTATAACTGTGTGAGGACCCTCTGTGCCAATGCAGCAAAAGTGATCTCTATGAAATCATATCATCTTGGCTGGGATACAATGAAGTAGACAATTTAGGAAAAATTTACCAAGAAAAAAAAAAACAACCAACAAACACATACCTGTCTGAGGAGAAGATGCCAGCACCGCAGGCAGTTGTCAGTTTTGACAGGGTTTTTAAAGGGGTCAGGGCAAGTTGGCTATGAGTAACTGTACAGCTGAGGGAGGTGGACAGGTGGAAACAGATGAACTTTGCTCACAAAATGGTAGTATTAACAGGTGGAAGTGTGAGTATTTACTCCTTCAGAAAACTCTTAAAACCCACCACCCCCCAGAATCTATTTGGCCTTAGGAGCAAAATTTAGAGGAAATGAATGCTGCTATTTTGCTGCAATCATTGCCTTATACCAGTCATCTTCAGCCCAATGTAAAATTTCAAAACCAGGCTCTTGTTTGAAGACTCACTGAGATTTTATTCTGTTTTCCTATTAGTGTCAAATATAGTATGATCTTTCTTGCTTCTCTCAGCTGGCTCAAAGCATAATTCTGTGCTCAGCTCATCAATGTTACATATAAATAGTTTCTTCCATTGCAAAGTCTGTTAATTTCTCATTAGTTCTTTTGTTTATTCGTTTAACAAAATAAGCATTATGTGAACAGTAAACATTAATTTTTTAGTGGCTCAGGAAAATAAGAAGTCTTTATTTCAGACCATAATGAACCCAGGCCTATTTTATTCTCAGTTGTTCAGTGCATATTTGAACGCTTCGATTATGTCTCCCATTATAACTGGAAAACTAAAACATGTCTGTTAGAAATCAAATAACGATTATTTATGACTCACTTCTAAGATTTTTTTCTCCCATAGTTCTCATTTTATGTAGTACAATTAAAATACAAAGGACAATGGCTATCCATAGCTTTCGGCACACTACCAATTATTTAAAATATAAGTCCAACACAACAGAGCTCACACAAGACAAAATTAAATTAACTAGTAATTCAAAGCAGTAAAATACATCCAGTCCTATTCATTCCCTCAATTCTTCCTAAAAAGCCTTAGGAAATAGACAGTCTTTGTAGTATGCTTTAAAGGTCAAAGGATTGTGTTGGAGACTTATTCTCTCTTTCCAGCTGAGGATACTCATGTTTGCATCCTTCTGGTGACACCAAGATTGGTTATGTCAGCAAAATATGAAAGAAACGGTACGGTAAACTTAACAATACCTCAACATCTGGCCAAGAAACCAACCTTCACGAGACACAGATCTTACATGCTTACAGAAAAATACTGTTATACAAGCTCTGCCAGCTGATTGCTGGCTCAGTGCAATTGGGAACAAAAATGATGGAGTCCAGCTAAGGATCATTTAATGGAAATAAATTCTTGTTGTGATTAAAAGTATAAGTTTTTTTTTTTAGTTTGACCACTGAAGGGAATAAAAGTAAACACACACCCCCAAATTAGACAGTTCAGACTTCAGAACTAAAGCAGAACTCTTTGGTTTTCATCTCGAACCCCATCAACCAAAAATGAGAAAATATGAGGTTTCATTTCAGTATAAAGTTGTTTCACACCAATTGAAAAGTATTTCAGCTTCATTTGAGGTATCTTTATGAAACAGAAAGCTACGGATGAGACTGAGAGAACCTGCATAGCTGTGATGAAGGCAGCAACACAGCAGCCTTCTACCTACTTGCCATCCAGCTCGCTCTCTACTCCCCATGCACGGAGGACAGGAACCACTGTCCCAGCAGTGCACCTAGCTCCCAGTCCAGAAGGGAATGCCTTTGGTTGTCCTGATGTCACTATTCTGGTTTTGTGTGAAAAAAATTAAAAAGCCACCAGCACCAGGCCAGGACTCCAGGTGCCTTTCCCCTTCAGTGAATACCCAAAGGACACAGGATCTGAAGTGATCCCTTCTTGACCAGTACTTGTGAAAAGAGGTGGTTGCAAGAGAAGAGATTTGCCAGGACCTCCTTCCTTCTTGTCCCAAAGATTTTGATTTCATATATACCCTGAAAACACAATTTCTAGGGATGTGTTGTTGGACTAGATTTTGCTACTGTCACTTTGAAGCAATGTGTGTGCTATGGGCGGTATGCATGGTTGAAAACTCTGCCCTAGAGCATTGTGGTGAAGTTGATTCCAAGGCTGGTGGGACTGGTATGTTCAAATCTCCTCAGGCAGAAGATAGAGATGAAGCTGAGTTTTGCACAGACTCGATGAACATTCAAATAGCCGCGTTACTGGGGAGGCCATTCTCTCCACAAACACACATCTAGCCCTGAGGAAATAAATTTATACTCATCTACCTGTGTGGACAGAAAAAAACCAAACACATTAACCAGCTTTGCAGATGTGGATTTTTTCAGGCCAATAAATTTTTCGTTTTTCAGTGAATAATCTATTTGTTGGAAATAAGTGGCCTAACCCTAATGGAGAGGCAGTTCATTTCCTTCTGCTGGAATAAACAATTCCCCTTTTTCCCTGGGGCAGGAATCACTCCCACATGCTTCCAGGCTTCCTTTCAGAATTACGTCCTCAGACAGCATCTATCTCTGATGAGAGGAGCCACACCTGAGAGTGGTATCTGTACATAGGCCAAGGAACACCCACTCCACCTTCTACAGAGTGCCTCTTGTTGCACTCTGATCCTCAATAAGTGACCTGCCATTGTCTGTGCCAGCTTCAATTTCCAGCCCTTGCTGCCTTTAAGACTTCTAGACTAAACTCACAGGGCTAAAACAAAAAAAGCCATGATTTCCTAGAAGCATCTTGCAGGAGAAACATGAAAGAGCTATCAAAACAACTCTACGTGTTTATTTTTTAAGACTAGGAGAAGCAACTTCAGAGGCCCAGTCATTCTCTGCTTGCACTCTGCCTGTCCAAAGTCTGTATCAGGTTTCCTTACTACGAGTCCTCCTTCAGCATTTCACCTCAATTAATGTGTATCCCCTCCACTGTAAACAGGGATTCAGAGAATTAATAAACGTGCATATACCCTTTGCTATCCCCAAAAGACATTTCAAGAGCAGTGGTTTATTTATCATACTGTGAGATCTTCAGGGAAAGAAAACAGAATATGCAGAAACAGAGTAAACCCTGTGGATGTACTTTTCAGAAAATCTCTTTTTTTTGTGCTACTGAGATGTCAGATTAGCAGGATGTATTCTCTTAGGTAGCAGCTAAGAAGCAGTGGAGAAACGAGGGACCAGGTTCAACTCTTGGGGTTAGGAATGTAAAATCACTGCAAACTTCAATGGGTTTGGACCCATAATATCAGAACCTTATCCTCTCATGACAATGCAGTGCTAACGTGTCATCCGGAAGAGGCATAAGTGATTTTTCCTGAACATGACTGAGTATATGAGTTTTCTGTGAGGATGGAAAGAGTATAGCTCTTCTCTGAAGTCAGTTTACATTCATTACTCTCTTAATTAAAGCAGGGTGTTATTTTTCCAGGCTGAAGTGGATTAGAAATACAATGGCTTCAGTGAAAGCTGAGAATAACTTCTCTGTGATGCATTAGAAAGATGACTGAGAAATGAAAGGTTTAGTAGGCCTGCTTCTCTGAATTTGTGTACACATCCAAGAATAAAAAACTAAAACAGACTTGAAAGTCTATTGCCCAATAGAAAGCTTTGTTCCCAAAAGCATTTTCACCACAATGAAAGTTAACCAAATATTGTTTGACTTCCCACTCTTGGATGCAGAATAGAAACAAAAATTCTATAAGTTCTCAATGTGCGCATTTACTGTAAGGTTTGGAAGGGAATTTTTTATTATTATTATTTTTTATTGCAGCACAAAGAATAGCATTAAAATTGTACTTTTTCCTTACAGAAATTAAGTCTGTCTGGGTTTCATGCTCAGAGTATCTATAGCAGTACCTACAGCAGTTATATATAGCAGAAGTTAAGACAACTTAGAGTAAAAGAAAAGTCCATTAAATGTTTACTTTGGCACTTGTACCTAATTTAAATGCCATGGCTATACTTCAGTGGAGTATATACTGGAATTGGCTCAGAATAACTTCTGTTAAGCAACTACCGTTGCCAGGTTTAGTGACTAAATATTACTTATTTCTTGACCAAGATTAACTTCTGATTTTACAGATTTTTTTTGTTTCTCTGCTGTAATCAGTACAGATAAACAATTTCAGGGATACAATCCTTTAGACCCTCCTCGGGAAAAATGACCAATAAAGGAAACAAAAGTTTTTCTTCTGTGGACTGAGCCCATGCTGACCTAGCTCTGGCACAAGGAATAGAAGTTAAAATGATGCATAATTGTATTCAGGACAATAGGCTGGTAATTAAAGACATCTAACCTTTTAATATTTTATTTCTGTACTTGAAATACTCCTCAAGACTCAGTAAAGGATCTGGGCATCAATAGTGGGCTATGAGGAGATTAATGCTGATAAATCCTCTCTTGTGCAAACTTAGTTGTGTTTCCATGCCAGTGTTTTGTGATGGCCAGGAAAAAGATTCTGCAGGATAGCTTCCTTTTGCCGACCAGCAGGAAATAATAGAGTTTTTTTATTGCTGCTATGTTAAAATTTGACTGAGTGCACTAAGAAGGTGACCAGATAATAATGATCTTTTTCCTCATTATTTTCAATGTCTTTATTGTGAACTTTACTGTGATGTGACTAAAAACTCACTTTAAAAACATGTGAAAAAGATCACTAGGGCTACAATTACAGAGGGTTTCATGCTGAACACAGATTTTTTTGACAATCAAAATTAGATCAGCTGCCTGCGGGAAATTTTCCACTATGTTATTTTAACAGCTTCAAGTTCTGCCTGTTAGTGCTTTCACTTGTGAGAAGGCTTATGATACTTAGCCCGGCATGTGCAGAGAAAAAAGGCATTTATTACAAGAAGTTATCTGGTTGGTTCTCATCTTAAAAAGTTAATAGTTAAGTACTTAAACAGTCTCAATCTCTCAGGCTTAGAGCAGACATTGAACTGCTGTTCCTACAGTGAGGACCTATTAAACACCACTTATTCCATAACCAACAGTATGAAATAGCCACAAAAGTCATTTTTTCCCTGGTAACATAATTACATGCATTAAAACACAGAACAGAGAAAACTGAGTGGATGTCCACTCATTATCATTTGAAAGCAGATTTTAGTTTGCATATACAGATATTTAGGCATAGCATAAGCTCATTTTCAACATAAGGCGTCAGCTTTCCTCATCACCCATGCACTTAGAATCACAGAATCATAGGTTTTGGTTTGAAAAGAGCTTTAATGTCATCAAGTCTAACCATTGATCCAGCTCTGCCAAATCTACCACTAGACCACGTTCCCAAGTGTGACATCAACTTTTCTTTTAAATACCTCCAGAGATGGTGACCCAGCCACCTCTCTGGACAGCATGTTTCAATAACTGACAACCCTTTCAGTGAAGAAATTCCTCCTAATATCCAACTTAAATCTCCCTTGGTGCATCCTGAGGCCATTTCCCCTTGTCCTGTCACTAGTTATCAGGGAGAAGAGACCAATCCCCACCTCACTACAACCTCATTTTAGGTAGTTGTAGAGAGTCTTCCCTCTGTCTCCCTTTCTCCAGAGTAAACAACCCCAGTTCCTTCAACCGCTCCTAATAGTGTTTGCACTGTAAACCCTTCACCAGCTTTGTTGCCCTTCTCTGGACATGCTCCAGCATCTAAATGTCTTTCTTGTAGTGAGGGGCCCAAAACTGAACACAGTATTCAAGGTATGGCCTCACTAGCACTGAGTACAGGGGAAGAATCACTTCCCTAGTCCTACCAGCCACAATATTCCTTAGGCAAGCCAGGATGCTGTTGGTCTTCACCACCCAGGCACATCGCTGGCTCGTATTCAGATGACTAGCAATCAACACCCCCAAGTCCTTCTACTCCAGGCAGCTCTCCAGTCACCCCTCTCCAAGCCTGTGGCATTGCATGGGGTTCTTGTGATCCAAGTACCTGGCACTTGGCCTTGTTGGACTTCATGCAATTGGACTCAGCCCATTGATCCAGCCTGTCCAGGTCCTTCTGTAGGGCCTGTCTACCCTCAGGCAGATCAACAGTCCCACTCAACTTAGTATTATCTGCAAACTTCCTGAGAGTGCACTTGATTCTCTCGTCCATGTCATTGATAAAGGTGTTAAACTGAACTGGCCCCTGGGCAACACCACCTCCATTCACCACGACCTCCTGTGCCCAGCCATCCAGACAGCGTTTTACCCAGTGAAGGGTATGCCCATCCAAGACATGAGCGGCCAACTCTCTAGGAGAATGCTGTGGGGTCGAAGGCCTTACTAAAGTCCAGGTGCACTAGATTACATCTCAGTTTCCTCTGTGACGGTCACATGAGGTAGTCTAGCCTTTCTGACAAAGACAAAAAAAACCCCCACCCTTCTTTCACATATCCATAGCTCTTCTTCCTCTCTAAGCTAGGTATACCTTTACTGATATAGCCGTGGGCTTTTCTAGCTAGACAAAGGTAGGGATGGGATCTTGCCATATTTTCCTAGTCCTCACACAGGAGAATTTAGATTGCCAAATTGCCTCATATAACTCAAGCCTTTTTCTTCTCCCCCTTACTCTGCATGTTGAAGCTTGATTCCCTTAATCCTCAAGCTCCTGGCAGATCATGATCCAGACCAATGCTTATCTCTTCTATGCCCTCCTGATCTCCCTTGGACCTTTCCACAGCACCCTCCCAGACAGCTTCCTCTGTTCTCCTACAGAAGAAGTTACATAACATATTCTCCAAGCCCTCATCTACCTCCAGCTGAGGAAGGAACTTGTCTTAGAAATTTCTCATTGTATTTCCTAGCAGGGCTTGGACTCCCTGAATTGCTCCTTGGGACGAAGAAGCCACTGGCTCTTTAGTGGGTGTCATTGCTACCACTGTCCTCTGTCAGGACAGCAGTCACGAGACACCCTCAGAACCATATGAACTCTTTAAGTAAGAAAATTTAAAAGTACTCTATTTGAAAGCTTTTTATGTGTACGTTTTAATTCAGTTCAAGACATATTACACTTTTAGGGAAATCTGGTTACATTCATCTCTTCTATTTGAGGAGTTTGGAAATTTAGATAAGTGGTTTGGATTAGGACAAAGCTTCTAGTCCTACACTTCTGTGGTAGTCACAGAGAGAAATAGAAGTTTCCTGATAATGAACCAGTGTATGTGAAGAGATGAGCCTAAAACTGGTCTCACCAATTGCCTTCTCTCTGTAGACCATCTAAAGAGACAAAGGGGACTGGTACAGATCTTGCAGAACAGCTTGGAAAAGTCCCTGATTTGTTGAGAGGAATCCTTGGTGATATCCTTATATCATCGCGGAGAACAGACGTGGGAGTGAACAGTGTGTCAAGTTATAGGTAGGTGTAAATGTGGCTGTACCAGGGTGGGCTTGCATGCTATACATTTCTGGAAGCGAGCCTGGTGGGAGCCCCAGCTGACAGGATGACATCCTTAGTGAGTGTGGATGTCTGAGGGAGGCTAAGTGGTAAACCCATGTCAGCCCTCTCCAGAGCCCAACTCTGCACAGACACAGAGTGAGAGGAGCTGCAGCCCCTTCCTTTAGAGTAAATCTCTACATCTCTATGGAAATCAGACATCTAAATACAAAATTTTCTACGAGTTAAGGCTCTAGCCAGAAATATCTTTCAAGGGATGAATGTAATAAGAAGCAACATTACCTCTCTTATTAATCTCATGTTTATAGCTGCAGTGTTCACTAGCCTAGCTGGCAATGCTGTCAGCAGCAAATCTATACACATGGCACTTTTCACCTGCCTTAGCAAGAAGGAGCACAGGGAATTGTCCATCTGTTGAGAAGAAACCAAACTACAGAGAAAAAGAAGTTAACAGACCAAGATTATATGGGAAACCTACACAGGCTCTCCCCACTCTTAGAATTGACTAAAATGAGGAAGTGTTTAAAGAATTGACATTTCTAAATTGCTGTCACATCCAGAAATCCATATATGAAACCCTAATATTCTGTAATAGTCTGATTTTTACATTTTCCTATTTCTGCCTCATAAAAATCTGTACTATAATAAATGGTGTTGTGTTCTTAGCAGTAGGCATAGTTTCAGTCTTTAGATCTGCATTAATCCATCAAGTTTCTCTCTCAAGTTTTATTATGTCATCCAGATTTCACTCTAAACCATCTACTCTTTTCCATATGTTCTTAGCAGGAAACGTGCATGAATTTAGAAACACAGCAAGACATATGATATTCAATAATAGGAATATTTTGAAGAGACACAAAAGAAAAAAATCTAAATGAAAGTTCTAGCTAGCTCCCAGCCTCACTCAGTCAAACAAGATACCCAATATTCCTTAATTTAAATCTTTTAGTTATGGTAAAAAATGTGTTGCTTCTTATTTATTTAGCTACATCTGAGATTTTACTGTGGATACAGACTTAGAGGTGTTGCTTCATGTTTACTCAAGTGTAAATTTTTTGTATTAATACGTAGAAATGTGAGTTTTTCCTGAGATTTATGCAGACAAAAGTAAAAAGTGTTTGAATACTAGTCTTTGTATTTTGAGTTTCAGTAAATATAGAGGTATGTGAGACACAACAGCTTGATTTATGTATTACATTACAGATGTTGTATATATATATAAAATAACATGATGTAACTGTCTAAAAATACCTAAATGTTATACACACATCATATCAACAAGAAACTGCAAGTGATATACAGGTAATTTTCTGAACTCAGATAAATGATTCACAATTATTTTTCCCATTAACAATGAACTAAATAAATTGCCATAGACCCTGAGCATTTCCCCGCCTGTGGCCCTGCATGTAGGAATATGACAGAAGAATCAAAAAATACGAGGTTTGCTACCACAGAAAAAGGAAAGAAACCCCCAGTCTCCAGAGCCTTGTGTGTCCAAGAAGCATGCATGAAGGCGATGAAGGGGGGAATGAGAAAAGCAGAATGGGCAGATCATGTGAGTTATAGAAGCTAGAATTGCACCCTGAGTCAATCAGGGATGTTCTGTAAGTCCGTTTAGCCCCATAAAGCCTGGTAAAAAGATGGTTTATTTGATATCCATAGGAAAAAATGGAAATCTTTATGACAGGAAGTCACATTTTTTAAGGGGAAAAGACCGCTTTCTTCTGTTTTGTTTTACTTTATTACTTGCATGCGATGTTTTATTTTATACTGTTGTTCTCCAAGATGACCAATGTGTATTATAGCCCTCAAAAAATATCAATTCAAGCAGGTGCTGTTCGCGATGACTTTCTGTCTTTCCTTGGTGGTGGTGGTGGATCTCCAGGCACTGAATGGGACAGTTTTCTTGGGGGTTTCCTTGGGATCCACAATCTGGAGGAATCAGGGAAGCTGGGGCAGGAGATAGGGAATGAATCTTCTGCATTCTACTCCACTACCCTAAAGAAATGGCATAGGATTAGTTCCTGTTGCATCATGTAAGGATATATTATGGGCGTTGATGGTGATACAGCCGTGCCATTAGTAAGACCTTATTTAGACTGGATGTTGTCAGCAGTGTCAGGCTGCACACCTCGTGTCTGCTCACCAGTCCTGTCTCTGCTCTGTCCCTACCTCTGCCTCACATGTCATCATCAGGACGACACCCAGAGGTCTACCTCCCCGCAAGACAGAAAATAACTAAGGCTGAATGGTTTTAGAGTCTGCTAGGACCACTGGAGGCAACACTTAACTAATTCAGTGGAGGAAGCTAAATTTAATATTATTTACATGAAATTGATATAATTATTAAAATTATTCACCAAATGGGCGACGTTTTTGTTTCAAGAGCACAGACACACAAAATTTATGATCGAGACCAGTAGTTGCCAAACTGTCTTCACCAGATCATCCTTTATGGAGCATGAGTGAGTAGCAGGCAACTGATCCACCCTGTCACAAATATACTGCTGGGATGTGTTAAGTATGTTCCAAATGCTCTGTCAGAGATCTTAAAAGCTTTTTCCATCACCTTTCTTTCCTGACTTGAAATTGTTTTGAGCCTCAAAAGGATGAGTCTGTTAGCAGCAAATCAGAACAACATTCACTGTTTCAGGCAGCAAAATATTTCCTTTTTTTCTCTTATGAAATAATTGCGGTATGTAAAAAACTCTAGTTTTTCCTGGTGATACTTTTTGGTATTTCAGTTTTGCAGTCTAAATGTACCAGCTCTGTCATTTTAAGCTACCCATAGGCAAACATGGTAAGTCAGTATATGTATAAATCAATGGGTGCAACAGGTGTGAGACACTGTGACAACTCTTCTATACTTGAAGTTAGTCATAAATATGTGCCTTTTGCTAAGCAGCCTCTCACTCTCATAAAACATAAGGTGATCATAGAAATTGCCATTTAATTTGGTATCTTAAAATGAAAGATACATGTGGACCCAGCATCCAACAGTGAACTCGCCAAACAACCCATATTTTATTCATTGTTACAATATTAAAAGAAGAAAAGGTTTGCCTGTCAGGGATGCAACCTCCATTGTTAAGCTTTTTAGTTTGTTTTGGATTTTTCTTTTTCTTTGCACACAGAGAATTTAAAGTTCAACTATTGCTCTGCATATGTCCTGGCACGGCTGCTGAACAGCAAACACCCCAAAGTTCGGCCAGTGCTCCATTCCTCCGTTCCTCGGAGAGTTCCTATTTCATGTGTTTTTCATTTTAAGTTCTGCCTCCTTGAATGCTATTTCCTCTCTTTCAGTTTTCACCAAGGTCAAAGAAATCTTTAGCAAATAAAAATCCTGAACACCCGGTCATCTACTGGAAATGTGCCCATCCAGTGTCTAAATAAGTTAATAGGTTCAAGGAACAGTTCTACATGCACTAACGTGAACTGCAGTAGAAACTGAGCACTTTATCACAGCAAAATAGAGTACTTATCAAGTGAGGGCACTTTTGTCTTATTAACTACAGAGAAATGAGTGTAGCAGAAATCAAAATTGAGGCAAAGAAGACTCTCCCAAGGTGAAAAGGCGCACACCTTTCCCATTGGCCTTCACCAGTCTGTGGCTGGAGCAGCAGAGAACCCCCAGAGCAAAAATGGTGGATAGCAGTTGGAAAGCCCAGCAACTGAAAGTATGTCTAATATTTTGATAACAGTACATGACAACTGTTGGAATTAAGATTCCATTGAATCTATTAGGCAAGTTTTGGGGGAGACGTGAAAATTACCTACAAAAGGGAAAAAATGCAATTTAATAATAAAATTTACTACCTGCAGCCAGCTTTGCTGTCAAAGTTGCCTGAAAATCAAGAAAGTCACTAAGTAACTGGATTTATTACAGGACATGATAAGGAAATACATTATTAACAAGGATCATTTGCTACTGCGGAGAAAAATATGTATTTGGGGATTAAACCAGTCAAGTGTTTAACAGCTACAGATATTTCTTATAAATTTGGGCTTTTTAATCAAAAGTGGAATTCAAGCTCCAGACAGCCTTTAGGTGATACCTAGCTCAAGCTCTGCATGAACTGTGAAGGAAGTCAGATTCAGATGGGCTCTCTTGGACTGCTGCCTCCAGTCTCCCCCAACTGCCTCGCTGTACCAGCTTCCATAAACTGATAAGGGTCTGTCTTAACAGCATATTTGGGTTGATGGATGACTGTTCCAGAAATGTGTGGTTCTTCTGGAGCCATAGAAACCTCCTAATTTCTAGTTGAAGTATTTTGTGTCACAGAATGGTACTGGTGCTTATCTGGAGGTTCACCATTTGATACTTTCGAGAACCAGATTTGTATTCTTCACATGCACACCACAGATTGCATCATCTGGTGATCAAATAGTCCATTCTCAGGTCTTTTTTCAAAGCTTCCTGCTTTGGGGAAAAATTATGAGTCCTAAAATGCCTGACCTCACCTTTTGGGTTACTCAGATTCATCCCCTTTATATTATTCCAGTCCTGAAGCTTATCCAATTCTTCCTGTACGCTGTCCTCCTCCACATTCACACTACATATTGCATTATCAGAAAATTTCTTGAGCAGAGTACTTTTTCTGCCAAAGTTGTTAAAAATGTTAAATAGGATCAGTCCCTAGACACATCTTGGAAGAACTCCACTAGTAACTTCCTTTCAGTTTAGTATTTCTCCTTTCAACATGATCTTCCGTTCTTTTCCAACTCACAGTTCTTCTGCTAATCCAAATTTTCTCCAGCTTAATGATCAGTTTCCTATGCAGCATTGTGTCAAAAGCTTTCCTGGTACCTGAATGGCATCTCATTCTCTTAGTAATAAAAATAATTTGTCAGGTTATTCAGACATAATCTGCTCTTGCTAAAGTGAGTGACATTTCATTTCACTTCAATCTTCTTGTCCTCATCTGTTTTTTCTCCTACTTATATTTTGAAATTTCACATATTCTTAATGCCAGAGCAGTGACCGCCCAGACTTTTCCTCTTTTTTACTTAAGTTAGATCCAATGCTTGCTTTTTCACGTAAAAACAACCATCTCTGATAAACACGTTTAAAATCTTTGTTAGCAGACTTGCTGTTTCTTAAACTAGTTATTTCATAGTTCTAGGATGTGTCTCTACTGCAAGCTGACTCAATCACATTAATCTCTTTAGAGTCTGGTGTCTACCTTAGATGTGGTTAATTCCATTTCCATTCTTATATTCCCATTAGCAACACAGCCTTGTTTAAAGTCATCATCCCTGTTGAAAACTGAGCCAAAGTATTCATCTTGGGACCATATCTGTATTATCCTTAACTTCATAAACATCTTTGCTGTGCAGTTTCTATAAATCATATTTTTGTTTGTTTGGCTAAAACGGTCTCTGTTTGATTTAGCTGTGTTTGAAAAATCCAACTTAGTTTGTCTTTTGGCAATTCTTATTTTATCCATGCACTTCCTGACCTCTGAGACTTAATCACGTTAGCTGAACATTACTCTCTTTTTCCATTCTTCATACGATGTCTACTCATTCTGAATAGGTTACTTTTGAGCTGGGTCCAGCTAGGTCTAGATCCCTTCCCTTGATTTCAGTAGAGGCCCCAGAGAAATGTTGCACCTTTGTTATTCAGAAACTCCAGCTCTCTTTTGAATTCAAATCCATGAGTTTCCCAGTTCAGTGAACTGCATTTTTAAAACTGAAAATGATAGGTTTGCTTTCAAGTAGAACTACCTGTTTTTATCTTTACATTTAATTTAAAATTAATCAAGCTAAGTTCTCTTGGTTCAAGGTTACTGGTACAGTGAGTTCTTCTTCGGTGTCCAGAGTAGTATTCCAAACTGCATCTGAGTGATGTGTATCTGGTTTAAAGTTCATTTTGTGAAAAATACTGTCAGCTATCTGGGATAAAAGACTCCAACAGTAGCACAATTCTCGATAATACTTCTAAGTCTAATGGTAACTGGGGGATTTCTATCCAGCACCTGAGTTGGTATAAATCTGTGTTCCTCTAGCTGAGCTACACAAATCTGAGCAAGCTCTTTGTCGTAACAAACCAGATCAGACACATGACAAGCACAGCACACTTCATTTTATACTATGGAGCTTGCTGAACTGCCTTGTTCTCTGCAAGATTTCACATCTCAGAAAGGCTTTTTATTGCACAGCTTATAGGTCTTATCCCCTAGAGCATCAAATGAGGACATTCATGTCACTCCTCCTGCCACTGAGAAAGCATCTCACATAATTTATTGTCATTCATTTGCTCACTAAAAAACCAAAGAGGTTTCATTAAGTAGGTGGGAGAAGCTGAAGGCCCTTTTCACACTCACATGTTTTCTCTCTGTTTCTGTTTGTACAGGTGCAGTGAAAAAGACTCAGAGGGTGTATTCATAAAGACAGGACTTGAGAAATGCCACTTTAAATTGTTTGAAATCAAAGGCTTTGGTAGCTCATAAACAGGGAGCTATTTTTTACATGGGACTACAAACCAAAATACAAAGACCCACCTTCATGTACAAATATATTCAATGTACACATATAACTACCATTAAAATTGCCTGCCCTCAGATTGTGAGAACAGGCCTTTTCCACTCATGTTCACTGAGAATTTCAATACCAAGAAAGGAAGAAAAGATTCTCATAATCAACCAGCATATTCGTAAGTTCAAGTAAAAGTATCAATGAAGATGTCAGAAAGCCTGTACTCCATCCAAACTGACCAATTTAATGCTTGCTATAAGCATACTTCCAGACTAGCATCTGGAAGTATTAAACGAACAGAGATAGACATAGACACCCTTACATTCTGGGAAATAATTAAAGTTGGAATAAGAAAATGTTTGTGGACCAGATCATCAGCTGGTATAAATCAGCACAGCTCTAGTCATTCCAGAAAAGCAATGCCAGTTTATGCTAGAGTTAAAGCGCTGTCTGGCTCCTGTAGCTTTCCTTTGCGATTAATTTCAGTGCAATAATTTGCTGGAACATGCTTTTGGACTAAGCTTCCTGAAGCATAACTTTTACAAATCTCTTGTGTGCTCTTGGACTGCTGTGGGTAGCACAACCTTCTGTATTGTCTGTTTTCCTCCAGCAGAAATCATGATGTTTGGGGTTTTTTAAAAAAAGTTATAGTAGAAAATAAAAAAATGTACATTTTTGCTGAGCAGTTATTTTATGTAAAACTCTCCTGACTTTCTTCTGTGAATCAATGGCACCTGACTCTTTTGTTCTTTGCCTTTCTTTAATTAGACTAGCCTTATATTGGTTAGTGTTGGTATTTTCCATTCTTTGTATACTATGGACTCACATTTAAATTAAGAAGGGAAATTTAACCTCATGGTAGTGCAGAAGCAGACACAGGGCTGCCATGAGATACCTCCAGCTGCCAGTGCATTTTTGCTCTTTCTAGCGCACAAATGCACCCAGAGTCACAGTCCCAAGACCCTGGAAGCACCATGATACCTGAGGACCCACCACAGTACAGACTAGCATAACAAATGTTCCTACACTATCCTTTTTACGAAACACCCTAGGAGGTCCAAGAGCTGGAGTCTTTTGCTAGGACAAATTACACAGGTAGCTCTGTTAACTTTCCCCTGGTGTCTCAGACCTGCCAAACTTCCCTCCCTGAGTGCAGTGTTCCCAATGAACTCCCTCCTTCTGGGACCACAAGCACTGCACTTGGCCTCCTGTCTGCCCTGGCAAACACAGCAGCACCAAACTTGGGACATCACAGACAAAGAGAGAAGCTGCAGGACTGTCCTGTGGCTGGAGAAATGTTGCCAGAAGAGGCTGTGCACTCAAAGCCCACTTGTTGGAGCATAGAGCTTCACCTTGAAGCCTTGTGTCCAGTCATTCTCTGGCAGAATGAAGTCATGTCCTCTCTTGAAAAGATAATTCCCAAGAAACTGATCCGACGGCGTGGTTCATGGCAATCATGCAGCTCCTCAGCCACTTCGGGCAGCCATGGCTGGCATATTTGCTTTTCCATATATTGACCACAGAAGACAAAGTCCAAATTACTTTAAAATATTGTGTGTTCATTCATATATTGCAATTAAGCCCACTTTGAAAACACACAGAGACCTGTAATTTAGCTTATTACAGTCTGTGCTACCCTTCCTTTTCTTCCCCAGCTCTCTCCTTTTCCTCCTTCCTTCCCAGTTCCAGCCAGAACACATGAACACACAAAGAAATGTAGAGAACCTCTCAGTACAAGGTCATGACTTATTTCAAGACCACAGTAGCTCCTAAAATATTCTCCAGCATTGTTCCTCAGATGTGGATGTTATTGCTCCTGCAGGAAGGAGGGCTCACAAAAGAGTTCAGGACTGCAACCTGCTGTTAGAGCAGTAGCTCAGCTGCCCTTTGTCACCCACAAACAGCTCATTCTCCATTGCAGGGCATAAGTGCAAGACCGTACAGTTTACAAGTGTTCAAAGAGACCAAGGACTTTCTAAGCATCATCAGAGACTCATTTCCTTCAGGGCACTGGACTAAATGCAGATATGTGCAGTTTTCTGCTTGTAACAAACCAAACTGCTACAATGCTGGGGGGGCTGTGCATAAAGAAATGAGCCAAAAGGAGACTTCACCACACATCATCTGCCAGCAGCACAAGACTATAATGATTCCAGTGCTTAGAAAGACACAGAAGATTGTCTTTGCAAGGTTAGCCATGCTCTTTCTGTGGCAGCAACTTGCAGAACTACTTTTTCTGGGTGCTTTGGTTTTGGGTTTCCAGGTCCTGATTTGCAGAAGTACTTCTATGTGTTTGAAATTTCAGTCCTCCGAGAGATTTCAGATTTGACTAGATATGACCCTGGAAGACCTGATCTGATTTCAGAATTGGGTACAACTTCAAAATTGGCCCTGCTCCTTTGAGCATGATGCCTTCATACCAGAATTATTCTGAGACTGCAACTGCTGCTGCAGTCACTAGAAATTCTGCCTTGAGCAGGCATGAGCTCAAAAAGATCAGAAATTTTCTGCCCAACACCCAAAATTATTTGAAACTTCTAAAAATATTGCATTTAAACATTACATCTATAAAATGGAGCAAATAATGCCAACACAATTCATAGGTAGAGGTTAAAGATTGCTTGTAAATTGCTCAGGTATTATTTCATGAGCATTAGAAAAGACTCTGAGGAAATCAGCAATTTACTACTCTGGCCAGGGATTGGATAATGTAAGGGGACAGAGCTTTTCATGGAATCATGATGCTTAAACACAAGGCTGGAAACTCAATCATTAACCACTGTCTGTTCTGCATTGTTTCATTGAAGCATGGCTTCTATGCAGAAGTTAGTATGTCTTCATGTAATTAAAAACTATAACAAGCTTTAATTTTTTTATTTTGCACTTATTAGCATTTATCTTGTGAAAAGTAAGATTTGGCAGGCATATCAATCAATAAAATATAAATTTATACCAATATTGAAGCAACCGTTTTTTGGTTTTGCCCTCTTTGGTTTGAGTTAAGCTTTAAGTTTATGAAGGTGGAAATCTGTAAGCTTATAATTACAGCAGATATCTTGAGTCTGAGTCAGAGTTAGTGATTAATATTGAAAGGATACTATGAAAGCAGAAAAAAATGCTGCGGAGGACACAAACTTACATGTATCTTGGTGAAATCTACTGCACTCAGCAATTAATCAGGTACAGAAGTCTATTGAAGTAACCGAGATTTCATCTAACACATTTCTCGTGGGTAACAACTGACTGTGATAGCAGAAACCAGCCTTCAAGACTAAAAATAGAAAGCATTCCTATTACGAGTTTTGCTCAAAGCTCAAAAATGAAAATGCTGTGAGAACAAGGGAAGGGGAGCCTAATGAAAACATTTCTCTGACTTTTTCTCTGCAGTGCCATGCTGAGAAACAGCACTTACTTTCTCTGACACACAGAAACCTTTGTGCCTGACAGACAGAACAGGAGATAAAAAGGATACAAAGCATCTGGTTTTCCAATATATACATGGGATGATGATTTAAATTACAAAGTTTGAAGAATTTGGCACCTAACAAACTTGAACTTTGCCCAGGGTTTGTGTTTCCCCTCAATAATAAGTTTAAAACATGAAAAAAATATTTCCCCCTGTAACACAGTGTATAAACAACATCTGCACTTTCTAATGAATTCAAAACACCTTCAGAATGAAAGGTTTTTCTCTTTGAACAAGGAAGAAACCCTTCCAGCATGCTCCAGCGGAGGGAAAGTCTTGCAGAGATTGAGCCGTCTGGTTCCATTGTAAGGCTGCTGGCAGAGACCCGGCAGCAAGATTGATGTTACATTAATTACCGGGCCTGTGGGCCCTCGGACCTCGCTCCACCACGAGACATACTGGCAATAGATCTGAGGAACGCTGGCATTATCTTAGTCTTGAAGACCTGAAGGCAAGTTGTCACCTGAACTGCAGGTAAAGGGAAACGTTTCACTGCACTAATAAAATACATATTTGTCTGGCATTCAGACTGTCTGGGAGATAACTGTTTAATGTATTACAAATTTCATGGCTAATATCTGACTTTAAAAAACACGATTACAGAAAAGAGAGGCTTTCTCAAGCATTCTGGTTTGATAATATTTGTTCCTGCACCCTGGTAAGGGCAATCTCAAGTACAATTACAGGCTGGGTAGCGAATGGATTGAGGGTATCCCTGAAGAGAAGGACTTGGGGTGCTGGTGGATGAGAAGCTCAGCATGAGCTGGCAGTGTGAACTTGCAGCCCAGAAAGCCAACAATATCCTGGGCTGCATCAAAAGAAATGTGACCAGCACACCGAGGGAGGTGATTATGACCCTCTGCTCTTTTGAATCCTCACCTGGATTACTGCATTCAGTTCCAGCGTCCTCAGCACAGGAAAGACATGGATCGGTTACAAGTCCAGAGGAGGGTCACAAAGATGATCAGAGAGCTAGAGCATCTCCCTTGTGAGGACAGGCTGAGAGAGCTGGGGTTGTTCAGCTTGGAGAAGAGAAGGCTCCAGGAAGACCTTATAACAGCCTCCAGTGCTTAAAGGGGGCCTACAGGAAAGCTGGGGAGGGGCTCTTTATCAGGGAGTGCAGTGATTGGATGAGGGGTAATGGGTTTAAACTGAAAGAGAGTAGATATAGATTGGATATTCTAAAGAGATCTATTTTGCTGTGAGAGTGATGAGGCAGTGGCACAGGCTGCCCAGAGAAGTCTGGATGCCCAGTTCAGAGGTGTTCAAGACTAGGCTGGATGAGGCTATGGGCAACATGGTCTAGTGGAAATTGCCCATGGCAGGGTGCTTTGAACTAGGTGATCTTTAATGTCCCTTCCAGCTCAAACCATTGTACGATTCTATTATTTTATGATAATATGATTAATATTTTAGTAATAGATACATATTATGAGGTATAGATTTTGCTCTTTATTAGAAGACATTGGGTTTCATTCTTATTTATGCCTCTTCAGCAGGAGAAAGTAGCATCAATATAAGAATCCTATGGCATACAGTCCAAAACAGTGCTGTGCCCACAGAGGGCTGTGCTCCACATTAACTTTCCTGGCTCCCAGGGTAAAGAGAGAACAGCGCATCACAGTTATATCAGCTGGCATTTTTTAGCACTTAGTCCTTTCAGACACTTTATTTCAGCTGGCTTAATTTGAATCACACTGCACCGGCTGGCAGAAATTTGGACGACTAGCATGATCAATTCCATGCAGATTCTTTAAGGCCATTCCAGTTTGCACACTAAAAAGTTAAGCACTTATTTCACTGAGATCACAATCTAATTGATTCATTCCTGTCTTGCTTGATTGCATTGCCATTTTAGCTCAAAATCAGGTGTAATAGCTAAGAAGAAGGGAGCCATCAAATGACTTTTTAACCAGCACTGGTTCCTCTGGTTATCAACCTTGACGATAAAGCAGTGACAGACGAAACCATAGGACTGCATAGTGGTCTTCTTTATGAACGGGTAGAGTTGTTGAATTTGGCATCCTGTCACTATAAACACTGAAGTCCAAAGAAATATCATTTGCAAACAATAAGCAACAGTAGAAGGAAGACTTTTTTGCTCAGTCTATATACAATCCTTTCTTCCAGGTGGCATTTAAACTAATATTTGGCCTTGACAATTATTCCCACAGATTGTGCAAGTATTAGAGATTTATAACAATGTTTATATAAACAACATGAAATGCAAGATAAAGAATTTGATAATTACATATCACTATTAGAGATACAAGTGAATTGTTTAAGTCTTTCAAATCAAAGTCATAATGGATTGCAGCTTTATATGTAGTCAAAATAAAGATTTGTGGAATATGATTTTTTTATGGCTTGTAGATCTATTTTTAAATATTTTCAAAAATAAAGCATCTCGTGATTAGCCCTTTCAAATACTGCATCACATAGTTTTTTTACAGACCTTAATTATATCTTAGATTAAAATTCAAAACACCTGCTCTTGTGGATCGCACTAATTTCAGCCTCAAGTATTTTGATACAAAGAGCTATAATCAGTGAGAACCAAATGATTTCTTATTCTCTGTACCACATCTTCTCTGAGTACAGCTAGAGATCTCCATTTCCTTATTTTTTGTTATGATTATTATATATTTCATCTAAAGTTGTCATTTTAATGCTCAAGTATGTTGTATTTTTACTTCTACCTAAATCAGATAGAGTGTTTAAGGCAGATATTAGCTTTTAAAAACAACAGTAATTTTTATTTTATATTACAGATTACTAGCGTAGCTTTCTTCTCTTAGCTTTTTGGTGCAGCTTTTCATTTTGGTGTAGTTAATATAAATACTTTGTTCCTGGCTTTTAAGAAAACTGCTCTTTAAAAACCCTGTAATTTGTGTTCAGGGATTTAAATGGGAACACATACTTACTTGAAAGATATTATTATTCATGCACTATTCTGCGATTTAGGGGTATGATCCAAAGTCCACGGAGTCAACGGAAAGATAGGCAGATTTCACTGGACTTTGGGTCAGGTGCTAAATATGGTCTGAAGATTCCATCACAGTAAAATAAGGATACCTTTAAACAGCATTTACTTTTTGATAATAAGATGGGATCTGAGATCTTGCACAGTTACACTGGTTTTAAGCCAATAAGACAACACCATAGGACACAAAAGAATAAGAAAGGTCATGATAAGGCACAGAATCAGGCTTATCGCCTCCCTCCAAGGCCCTCTAGAGCAATTTAGTTTAGCTGAATTTTGTGCAATGGTCTATTTTCAAACAACACTGTCTGCTGAAGCTGTGGGGGTGGCCTGGAAGTTCTGCGCCAGTTCTGCTGATTTTGTTTCTCACGCTGTACTGTAACTTGCCACTTTGCTCTGTTGCAGCAGGCAGGTTTCTGAAAAGCCCATGAAAAGCCACCTGGCTCTTGCTCCAGAGTACATTAATGCCATGAAAATAGCTTTAATGGCATGTCACATCTGACTTAGGACAAACTTCTCAGAAATTCAGCATTTTTATGCCCTATGTTCCTCACTGTTATAAATTAGCTGTAAATGTATTTATTGATGTTTTTCTCCCTTTTCCATGTCACGCACTAGAGAGATAGGAAAGGTAAGTTCTCTGTGAAAAAATTCAAGCCCTTTGCAGGATAAAATGGCATATGCCCCTGGCATGCACCAAACTCTTCGAGTTTTCCCTAAACGCCTGAGAAAGCTGTGCCCGACTGTTGTGCAGTGTCTGAATCACCTGTGGACAGCTGTTCTCATTTAAGACGAATGATAATATGGGACAGAGATATTTGTCAGGATCTCACAGACAAGCCAGCTAGCTCTGATTAACCCTATGCACTGGGCTTTGCTGCATCCAGTGGTTCCAAGAAGTTTCCTCTCAACTTTAAATAAACTTAAAAGTGGTTTACTTTCAGCTTTTCTCAGATGCACATAGCCAGCTCAGGTCTGCGACTGTTGTGGGAAAAGGAGACCTTCCCTAGGTGGGCGAGAAACATGCAGAAGACATGTGGAGGCACAGAGACAGCTCTGTGGCCTTGGCCTCACACTCCTCCATCTCTGGGAGCCCCTCCCTGCCCCATTGAGGTTGTACAGCACTGTGACCAAGTCAATAAACTGCTCTTACGAAGGGTAAGTTTGGGTGAAGGACCAGGTTTTTTTCCTGTTGTCCAGAGTTTCCAGTCTTGCAAGTATCTCAGGACAACTGAAGCTGGCTGGGTACCTCCCTGCCAGCCTGCAGACTGCTGTAGAGCCGAGTCTGGCAGCCGCCAGCACCAAGAAACCTTTGTACCCCCAAGGAGAAAAGCAATTAACACTGGTGGCACTAAGAACAGAACAAGTGATGGAAGTTTTGTGCATAGGAGCCAGGGCCTTGGTTCATAACGTCTCAGCTCCCTGGATGGCAGACACATGAAATTTGGTGTTTGTCTAATAGAGCTGAAGGGCTGAGTCAATCCTGCTAAGATTTAAGCCAGCAGTTCCAGAGAATCAAGGTGTTTCAAACGTGGTGCTTAAACCACTAAACTACCTCTTGATCTTTATTTAGCTGCTGCTACTGCTGTCAAAATGAAGCACACATTGCAAATCTGTTTACTATGGGTTTGTTGTGGGTTAACCCTGACCTGGATGCCAGGTGTCTACTAAAGCCACTCTTGTCACTCCCTCTCCTCCGCTGGACAGAAAGAAAAAATGCAACAAAAGCCTTATGGGTCGATAGAAGGAGAGAGAGAGATAGTTCATCGATTACCATCACGAGCAAAACAAACTCATCCTGGTGAAAACTAATTGAAATTGTTACCAATCAAATCAGAGTAGGATAATGAGAAAATAAAAAATAAATCTTAAAACACCTTTCCCCCACCCCTTCCATCCTCTTGGGTTCAACTTCACTCCAAACATTTCTCCCTCTTCCCCTCAAATGACACAGGAGAACAGAAAATGGGATTTGCTCCACCCTGGGGTCCTCCAAAGGCTGCAGGTAGATATCTGCTCCACTGTTAACCTCCATGTGCTGCTCTAATGCCTGGAGCACCTCCTCCTCCTTCACTGACCTTGGTATCTACGGAGGTGTTTCTCTCCCTTATTCTCAGTTGTCTCTGGGCTGCAGTCGTTGTTGCAAAGCTTTTTTTTCTCACTTCTTAAATGTGTAATCCCAGGTTCACTACAACCATTGCTGATGGACAGAGCCTTGGCGAGCAGTGGGTCCATCTTGGAGCTTCTGTCGTGGGCTCTACTGGACATCAGGGAAGCTTCTAGCAGCTTCTCACAAAGCCATCTTGATAGCCCTTATACTACCAAAACCTTGCCACACAAACCTATTACAGGTTTCATGCTTCATTTTATGTGAAACTTTTTTTAAAGCATGACAAAATCTTGTGGTAATCAAGCTGCTTTAATTGTTTAGCTACACAGCATGTGTGTTATCCACTTCTGCTTTAAAAATCCCACCTTTTTCCACAGCGAAACTTAAAATGCACATAATGTTTTTAATTTGATATTTACTGCCACTATAAAAAGTCTGTGTACCACCTGGTAAGTGGAAACATTAGTAAATTAAAAAGATAATGACATAGATGTTATTCAAAAGATTATAGAAATCAAAGCTGCGCACAAGCAGTATGTGTCTTTTGTCTGACAGGAGTCTTCAGACAGCAACATTATGGCATTTTCCAGATTTAAATTGCATTATTATAAGAGCTTTAAATTAAGCACCTAGCCACGACCTTTAAACACGGTGATTGCCATTATGCCTGCTGAAGAGGTTGTGGAGGGTTTGGAAACCCTGTGAAAGACTGATGGGTTTTAGTACATAATCAAATATAGGTTCATTTATCAGAGCTGTTAAACGGAGGGCCTAATGCTGTGTTATCACACGGAGCGCCCTCTCTTCTCTTCCAGGCAAATCAGTGTTAGCAGTGGGAGGCAGGGCTTGTTAGTGCTGGGGAAAACAACACCGTCACTTCATGATGATACAGGAAGAGGACATGGAGATTAATAGATATGCATCTCCTTTTGAGAGTGACCAGGAATAAAATGTTCCTCCAGCACTTGTACAGAATCACATCAACAAAACAAAGCAACTGATGTTTAGGTTTTGTCTGAAAGTATTTAGATGGGTACAACCCAACCCAAAACTCATCCTGAGGACCATTAAAGATAATAATCCAAAATTACACTGGAATTATTTTCTCTTAGATCAGGTAAAACCTCATACAGTGCATACATGAAAAAAACCCAATGTGTTAAAAAATCGGTAAAATCTTTAAAAGTGCAAAGAAGTAAAAAATGAAAAGTTTACTCTCTCTCCTTAGCACTCTGTTAAAAACACTGTGAATTAATTCTGTTCTCAAATCTGCCTGTTGACATGTATATACACATCTTATACCTTTTGCCCTATACATTGTCATATACCTAGCTTACGTGTTACATAATTATTTTCAAGATGAAAAAATAAACACTTTAGAGAAATAAAATTAGGTCCTAATGCACTGTATGGTTACGAAGTGCCAAATCTTCAAAGGTACCAATGGAACTTATCCTGAGGCTTGCTAATTCTTACTACAAAACCCAAGGCTTTGGGTCAGTGCAGGAAACAGATCTGAGTAGCTGACTTGCTTCATGGAAGTCCCATCTCTTTTAGCAGGCCAGACAGGACAGCCAGAATCCGTACAGCTGACTTTCCAAAGCAAGACAAGAGTAAAACAAGGCAAAAATAATCTGCTTTGTACTATCCATGCTGCAAATAAGCAGTAGGACCTCCCTCTGGCATGCAGACAGATGACTTTTTTCTGGAGTACCTGACTCTCCAGGGTTGCTGCTGCTTGTACTCCTCTGCAGGAATTGCAGCCATGAGCTCAGCCCCAGTAGCTTGTGCCTGGAGACCTCCCACCACCCACTCTTGCTGGTGACCTGACCAGCCCCATGCTTGAAAAGACCCAGTCCCTGCTGTCAAGTCCACTAATCAAACACAAAGCATAGCCTGAGCCTACAGGTTATTAAATACATCAGAAACTTTTCTGATACCTCCTACAAGTATTTGTTTGTCCAGGGCTGTAATTTAAGCAGCCACAATGTAGCTGATTTTGGTGGATGTGTGACAGGTTTTCAAGGGGCTTGACCAGCATAAATGTACTGCACTGGTAATATTGTGTCGTACTGTGTCAATAATATTTATTCTACATTTTTTTATTAGTTCGATTCTATTCAGTCAATCAAGGAAAGGTAGGTAAAGCTCAAAGCATCACTTTCCTATTTTAATGATATATTAGGCCAATGTGCACAAGAACCCTGTCTCATTCTCAACTACTCATTCTTTTCCTCTTGTATCAGGCATGATCTGACAGAGCTCTTGAGGTTCTCTGATCATGCAGGTCAGCTTCTAGGAAAGTTAAACATACTTCTTTGTACATATTCCACTGGCTGCTTCTGGCCAGTGAAGCATGAGTTTTCTTTTGTTAGGATGTTTTATTGGAAGAGGTCTGCACAGATTCTTCAGTTTTCATTCCCTCATCACCAACATGTTGCCACAGTATTTTTCTCAAGGCTTGTTCTTTTTTTAATTCATTCTTTTAGATATTATTTCAATAGTGATGCAAATAGAGACAATAAAACTTGAAGTCAGTTTAGCCACATATCTAATGTAATCTCAAAGGAGAGCACTATAATCTTCTCACTCCACATTTCTGCATTTCACAACAGCTTGCTCGATGTGCAGCCAAGTGCTATGTGTCACTTGGGCTTTGTAGGAGAAGGTGGAATATATGCCCCTTCAATCATCAAACTATTATCTTAATTTCCCTGATTAGAAAACTATTCTAAAACTGGATTTAACACTAATACAGAACTGCTTCTGTTCTTTGTGTGGGATGAAAGATTCTTTCTCTTGATATCACATCCACTATACAGTTTGCTTTCTTAGTCTGATGAGGTTTGTCTTCCATTTACTTTGGAAGGAGGAAAAAAGTGTGTAAAAATGCATAGCTTCCAAATCCAAAAATTTGTTCCCTGGTCCAGCTTAGGTCACAGGGCAAATATGCTTGGTGGTTTTAGTCACCTTTCCAGAGGAAGCAAGCATGCACTTGTACAGCACAAGTAATACTTGATATGTATTGCTATCAGTCACAGTACAAAAGCAGCTTTGCAGACAATCATATCCAAGTCAGTGGTCCAAGTATTTCTTCTTGTAGACATCTGGTTAAACTGAGTGATTTATGATTATGTGCTCTTTAAATCTGGGTTGTATTCTTATTGTCTGCTTTCCTCATGCTTTTTTGCTGGTTCCTCTTTCTGCACTTGCCATCATAATAGCGTACTTACAATAAGTCGACATATAGTATTTTCTTAGGATTGTGTCAATCCATATTTGGTTATCAAATATCTAATATCAAATGATCAACAGGAAGGTATATGGAGAGAAAAGACATCCTCCTTAGGATTGTGTCAATCCATATTTGGTTATCAAATATCTAATATCAAATGATCAACAGGAAGGTATATGGAGAGAAAAGACATCCTCCAGATGAGACTTTCAGCTGGAAGTCATAAAGAGGAAGTCATAAAGTCCCTATGTCTATAAAACTTGCTGTGTTCCACAGACCCTATGTGTCTATAAAACTTAGAGTGTTCCACAGAGAGTTATCTGAAATACAGTCTGTGACCCTGATGAGGGTAGCCCGTAGACTGGGAATCCAACTGCTGCGTTTGCTGTAGACAAATCAGCAGGACAGTACGTGAAACCCAACAGTTGAATATCTTCCACTACCCTTTGGTGTAGCCACCGGCCTCTGAGACATGTCTATGAGGATTGTGGGAATGAGATTGGAAGGCTTTGGGGTACTTTGTAGATTCTTGGGCTTTATGCATCTGGTTTAGCACCTTCTAGGGTGATGTCTCCAGGCCCTCCACTCCTTGCTTGCAAACAGATTAGGACTTCCAAAAGTGTGTCTATCCCACCAGATACAGTAGAACAGCACAGGAAGTCCCAGAACTGAATGAATCCTGCAACATTTGTTGTTGGCAATCTGATGTACAAGCAGCCAACCCTTCGGGGCCTACAAGAAGGGTTCCAGTGGCATACTACCCCATCTCCCAGTGTCACATGCATCATCAGTATGTCCAGATCTCCTTTGATACATTTTACTTAAATTTGCAAGTCTTAGAAGTTACAAACCTTTTCCCTTTACTCAGAAAAAAAAGACAAAAGACATCTCTAGTTCAAGAAAGTTGTTTAAGGATATAATTTGGGGTTTTTGTATCAAGTATAATGTCGAGTTTTGAGATATGTTATCACTTTGCTATGTGTTGCGTCCTTATTTTATTTTTACAAGAGAGAATTCATCATTCTCCAATTCACTGGCAGTGACATTTCAATGTGGATGGCATAAGACTTCATAGTACGGATTTTGGATGCTTGAAGCTTTATAGGTGCCAAAAGTGATGAAATGCATCCAGTGTAAGCAAAACTGTTTATACAAAACTACTTCTTTCTGGAAAAGCACCGGCTTGTTGTTTGCTGGAAGACGGCAATGTATGAGGAGGAAATATCACTATAGATTTGCTTTTCTCTATGCATCTGCTGCTGGAACCTATCACAGAAAGGACACTTTTGAATGGACCTTTGGTCTAATCTGGTAGAACTTGTCTAAAATTCCTGTGACTCCATACTTTTAGAGTGATGTCATGCTGAGGTACCACCACTGTACTGCTAGTATTTCAGTGCATTTACAGTATCATAAAACTGGCCTAGTGAAGCACAGAATTAAGCCTGATAATAGCAGAACACTAACTTTCTAAGCTGTGTTTGAAGAGTGACTGAGTGTGATTTCACATGGCTTGCAGGCCATACCTAAATGCTACCCCTCATTTAGGGCAATACAACTTCTTCTTTGTAACTGCAGGAGCTCTTTAAGGATTTCCCTACAAAACAGCACTCATTTCTTGGTCAATGAGTTGTAGATTATTTATTACTTTCTTAAGAATAATTACCCCTGAAGATAGTCAAACATTTCAAGACTGAAAAGTAAAGTAAATGTAGGTTAAAAGCCATTACATACAGATACAAAAGACTTTTTGTCAGTAAACTTTTCATACAATCATCTAAAATAAATTCTATGGGTTTAATCTCTGTTCTCTGCAGAGATTTCTATCTGTGCAAATAACTTTATTGGCCTATTGCACTCTTGGCATTTTGGTAAGGAACAGTTTTGAGCAGATCTGTATTAAAGTGATATTTTGATCCAAAGACACAGGCATGAAATTGTCTCCCCACCTCCTGTCTCATGTGAAAGCACTACCTGGAGAAAAGGAACAGCATTGACTTTAAATAACCCAGCCGGGGGGGGTGCCAGGCATCAGGGTCCTCCTTGCCAACAGCCTGGCCCCATTGCAGCCAGGGCTTCCAAAGGCAACCCAGCTTCCAGAAGTTCTAGAATGGATCAGCACACTGACTCCAGCCAGAAATGCACTCAAAGCAACTGTTGTTTCCTCTTGGAGGAATGCCTCAGAGGTAAGGGCTGAGTTTCCCAAGAACAGCCGACCTTATACCAGCTGAATGCTCTATAAAGGGCAATATTCTTTAGCCGCTTTTGGATAAATCCCATTCTGCTTCTGAGAAAATAGTTGCAGCCAATATCTCCTGAGCATCCTGCAACTGACTGACACAGATATACATGGATTTTATTTATTCTTGTCTGCCTTGTTTTTAAATTTTATGCATGTCCTCTAGGCACGACTTTGATGCTGATTTTTCTAGGGGGGTAAAAAAATCTGGATACATAAACAAAGGAGTCATACACACAGGAAGTAGTAAAGCATAAATCAAAATCAGCCCCGGATTTTTTTTTGTTGAATACAAAATACTTCAAGCAAGATTCTGTTTCACTGTCTGTTTGCCTTAGTTCTTGTCTACTTCTGTTTAAGGGACTTTTATTTCTGCATCATGACCTCCTCAGAAATTTAGTTACAGTGTGAAATTTTGTAACTGTAAGGACAGAAAGTTAAGAGCTGTGAAAGATGCTGTTTCATTTCATTTTTTCCCTATGCGTATATTAAAATGACAGAGGTCTGTTTTCTATCTGATGCGATGCTTTTGGTCTCAGAGAAGTTTACTTTGTCACCTGTTAGCATAACAAACCAAGTTCTCCAGCTTTTCCTGAGACATACTCTCACAGAAGGACTGAATCAGGATTCTGAGTGGGAAGCCACTCACAGACATTTTCAATGACCATGCATATATTTTGCTTCCCTTGCTGATCTCTGTGCACTAGGTGAGTGGCATTGGCTTTACATTGTTCTTGTCGAGGAGCAGCCAAAACGACTTTCACTGTGGAATTCTGAATCTTGAAGTGCTGCCAAGGGCGGCGACACCTGCACATATCTACTGAGCAAGTGACATGCCAGTGAGATCTGGCTGGACACAACATTAGCTGCACATCCAGTTTCTCCAGGAATCTAGAACACATTGCCCATGCATGTAATTCTCATGTTCGGTCAGTTCTTGCCCCTGTCCTTTCTTGTAACTTCTCTGCAACCATGAAATGACTGCATAGTTCTCGAAGTGCCATGGCTCTCATGCTGACTTCTCTTTGAAAAAGAAATGCCAGATTTCTTTGAAATGGGCGAGTACTATGAAAATGGGATATATAAATGCCAGATTCATCCCAAAAGGTCCACTCCATCACTCTCTTCTTTCTTCAGCCTCACCTATGAAATCCAAGCAAATGTAACTTCTAGACTTGGCAGTGGTCAAAATGTGTTTGTCCCAGATACATCAAAACAGTTCAGAAATTGGTCCGGGATGGCACGTTATTTTCTACTTCTAAATATCTAGAATTTCTCAGATTGATTATTTCCTGTGTTTGATTGCAGGTATTTGGTAGCTAACATGAGGGTTCTGACTGGGGAAACATCACACTGCAAAAGTTCAGCTGAAATAGCTCCCTGCCCACACATCTTTCTACAGCACATTAAAATATGCATTTCCTCCACATGCTGTAATTAGGCTTTTTCATTCTTCCTCATGTTGCTATTAAAATACTCATTATCTACTGGAAAACTCTTCTATGATGATATTTCTTTATACCCCTCTTGTTGCTTCAGGAGGCAAATAGAGACATTTCAGTGGATATAGTTCTAACAAGTGAAATTCCAACATTGCTTCTCCATGACAATGGGTCACAATCATCAATGGAGCAACAACTTCACTGTGGATCACTGCAACTGCTGAAGGATTTGCAAATGGCTTGCAGCCACAGACAACATCTGCAGGACTGCCTACCTCACTTAGCTGCAAAGGCAGATGCAAAACTTGAGCCCAATTCAAAAGAAGTTATAAGGATTAATAATAGTCCTTGGAATCTCAAGCAGGGAACAATAAGTGAAGAAGCAAGGAGGCAGAAGAAGCTTCTTGGTTATTAGTATTTTTTTAAATAAGTAAAAATTCCCCCCAAAATGTGGCTCATCCAGAGCAAAAAGAGATGGGTTTCTGTCTCAGGATCATGCCTTACTCTCAGAGAGGGCATCTTGGATTTTCAGTCCAAAGTGCAACCTCTTCAACTAAGCAAAAAAACCTAAACCAGAGAAAACCCCAAACCTCCAAATGGAGTCTTTGATTTCTAATGAAGGGGATTGGGGCAGGGGGTCAGACTGTTTTCTTACTCTGTGTCTCTGAGTCAGCACTTACAGTTTCACACCTGATGAAACAAAAGGAAAGATGCAGTGTCACTATTTGCAGATGGTCATAAGTCAGCTGCTGGAAGAATACTGGATACCTGAGCAGCAAATGCACCAAAAGGATTAAAAATGGTTTCTTAAATATTGTTTGACTCAAATATCTTCTGAAGGGGAAAAGATTTCTCAGGGAGAATATAGCTTTCAGGAGAACTGAGGCACCATATACCTGCTTATGGATATATTCAGATTAAAGCATGACCCTTCACTGGTGCTCTTCTGATCTAGGAAGCTCAAACTGGCTGTGAAAAGACTGACAGGAATATGTAAAAAATACATCATCATCGTATTTTGTCTATATATAAATCTCAGATATGCAATATTACTAAATATTAGAAAAGATCTTGGCATGACCAAGATCTACAATAACCAGACAATTATAATTCCCATTTCAGCTAAGTCAAAGTACATTAATGTGCAGTCTTAAATTTAAACTTTTATATATAAATGTATAAATATATAAATATAAACTTTTTTATATATTAACAGGTTGCCCAGGGAGGTGGTTGAGTCACTGTCTCTGGAGGTATTTAAAAGACGGATGGATGAGGTGCTCAGGGACATGGTTTAGTGGCAGATAGGAATGGTTGGACTTGATGATCTTTTCCAACCTAGTGAATCTCTGATTTTGTGATAAACTGAACTTACATTGACTTCTCCCAGAAGACATGTACAATGCAGTCTAAACTCCAAACAGGATCAAACATGCAAGGAATATTAACAGGTTTAAAGTGCAAAGTCAGGCAGATGCATACTTCCTATTTAAGCAGAGTTGTATAATTGTCCATGTCTTAAAAAGGTATCATTAAACTGTAAGTAAGGTAACATGAGGAACATACTTTCATTTGTCTTTGAAACACTTTAATCTGAAGCGCTGGTGGTAACAGGTCCGCAAATCAAGATAGAAGTTCAAAGATGCATAAGCAAGGTGTTAAACCCTTAATTGCACAGTTGAATGTGCATATAGACAGTGCCTCTTTCAAATGTTTTGGCAGGTGGGTTCATTTTGTACAAGTCAGCTTGGATATAATCTGTAAGCAGTGGTTTAATGCACATGTACTGCTTAAAACAACATTGTTTACATAGGAAGTACCACAGAGTGCATTGAATTCATTTTGAGGAAGATATTAGTGATACACAGCAAATGAACACTTCAATTCATTACTAATTCTCTTTTCTTTTTGTTTGAAGTTTATCAGCCCTGAGATTCCTCCCCAATCATTAGGCACTTCTATCCTCATCAAGCTCTGCTTCAAACCATACAGAAAAGATTGAAATTATATAGTGTCATAGGATCACTAGCTATAGTCTATTGCATGGCATTCTTTTTCTTCTGTGGTCTAGTAACCGCAGTTTGGGAAGTGCTGCCTTGTTTCCAAGTATAGTTATCCACCGGTAAAAGTGTATCATTCTCCTTACCCTGAGATGTGGCAGGTCCAACCATGCTTTTAAAATATGCTTTGAAAAATGGAAATGTCAGTGGTTGTTGGTGCAAAATGGAGCTGCTTGGAAATCAAAGAGAAAATAATAGGAAAAAAAAAATCAAAGCTCATAAACAGGGAGACAAGAGGCAACTTGAGATAATGCAAACATCTCCCAGCGATGGGATTCCATCCTCAGAGAAGACCTCAGGAGTCAAACTCCAAATGGCTGGGAGCTGTAAATTACTAACACATTTGTCTCAGAAGCATATCCACACACTGTTATGACAAATCTGTGCCCGTGGTCTGTTCCTGGCATCCAGTGCTTAGTAGTTTCCACATAGCTGTCTAACATGAATATATATGAGCAACATCAATCATATCAAATTGTAAAGCAATATCTTTCTGTATAAGAGATTTTTTTTTTATTTTGTTCACAAGACAATATGAAAGCATGTCTAATTAAATGTTCTCCACTTTTGCTCTCTTGGAATCCAAGGAGTTTTTTGATCATGGGGGACATTCATTTCTGCTGAAGACTGCATGACTTGAAACTTTGCCTAACACGCATCAAACACTAAACCAGACGTTTTTAATTACTAGCACAAAGCCTGCAGAGATATGTTTGGTAATGAGGAATGTGGTTAAACAGCAAAGTGGTCCCGTTTGCTTTTACAACAGACTGTTAGCATTTCATTTTGACCTATCCTTACACTACAGCTCTGTTTTCTTCCTAAAATTTTACAGTATTTGTTGCTAAGTCAGGTAAATACAAATGGACAAATGCTGGCCTGCCAAGGCAATGCTGAAGCCAGTGGACTTCTGCCTACTCATATGTGCCCAGGATATTTCACAAAAACATTTAAAAACCATTAAGATAACAGCACATATCAACAAACAGACCAACCAACCAACTAACCAACCAAAAAAATTTTATACTAATGCCTTATTTTAAACATACTAGGAAAAACAATGGATGTTTAAGAAGAGGTTTTCTATTCCCTGAATAGTTGTATATTGATAATTTGCACATAATACTATGTTTGCCCTTGTAGTGGCAGTGTTTAAAAATGATGGTATTAAAAAAAGAACAAACAAATTGTTTTAAAAGTTTCCTAAAACTCTGCTTCAAGCTTGATAGTGTTACAGTTACGCTAAATCAAATTCACCCCAGCAACCTCCCATCTTATAGAGAAGACTTTGTGTACCTTTCTTTAAGAACTTATTTAGATTTAAAGCAGAGGAAGAAAAGGAAGTCAAAGAAGATGTACACTAGCCCATGTTTCACAATGGTTGTGATCTACCAACCATTGCTGCACAGAAATGGCCACTTGAAAAAAAAACTGTTTCTAATCTCACTCCAAAATATATGTTTAAGTCAGATGCGTTACTCTGCAAAGGTGTCTTTTTATCTCTGCTGATTATAAATGGAGAGGAAAGCTATTAATTGTCATTTAAAAATCTAATCTTTAGACATCCATTTTTGAGTTAAATGAGCTCCTGCCTATGGGAGCATGGCATAGACAGCAGCCGTTGAAAAGTGCTGTTACCTTCTCTGGCAGAGGTTGTCAAGAAAGGTGATATTGAAAATATTTAGCTCCCTTAAGTGGGACATAAATTGACATGAGCAGAGCTTTACCTTATATCATCTAGAAAAAACATGGTAGCTTTTTGTTCTCTTTTGTTCTTTTACGTTCTTAGGACTTAAGGTGTCTCAGATTTAGATCATTAGTTAAGCTAGCTGCACAGATTTAAGCTGAACTTCACCAAGCTACACTTTGTTGCTGTTTTTTTTTTCCCCTGCAGCTACGTCTGAGAAAGAAAGACCAGATAGTGGAAATGAGAAGGATCATCTCTTTGAATGAAAAGTCTGAAAGTAATGAAAATATGGAGGCTGGAGGAAAATACAGGAACTTTGTTTTTATCTTGCCTACTTCTTATCTTACAGTATATTTCAAAGGGCTGATGGCTGAGGACAAAAGGATCTGAACATCATTGCAACATTCTGAGACTATTAAGTGAGAGGAAAAGAGAGCTGAAACTCTGAAGAGAAAAATTCAACGCAACTCAGTTTCTCAAAGTGGCAGTCTCAAAAGGAACATCCTCTCTACATCTATAATCTGATTCCTATAAATACAAGATCGGACAAGGCACAAGCCATTGTGAAAATCTTGTTGTTTCCAGTATAATGGGCTTTTTTTTTTTTTCTGAGACTTACAAACCCTGAAGGAGGTACAAATTGAAAACAGAGCTATTGTCTGACAACAGTGCTTCCTGCTCTATTAGAGACAGAGCTGCAGATGTAGGCAAGCAACAGTTTCAAAAGTCAGGAAAGCTGACAGCTTCGCTAATCAGACTACTTTCTTAATGTGCTGCAGCTTTGAATGTTTCTGAGGTCCCAGTGAATTGGGATAGCTCTCTACAACTCCCAGCAGTCATGCAATGTCAGCTAGTTTTATTTTTTAAAGAATCCAGGGACTGAGTGTTCTTGCACTCATGGAAAGCATCCTTAAATATTTGCCAGCTCTGCTCTGCTCCCTTGTCCCTGAGGACCATCTCCCAGAGGGTCCTACTGACTAACTCCTTGAAAAGCTGGAAGTTTGCTTTCCTGAAATTTAGTATCTTGACTATACTCCTCATCTGTCTCATATCCTTTGGGACCTTGAACTCCACCAATATGTGATCACTGCAGTCCAACCTGCCTCCAGTCGTGAGATCACTGATGAGCTCACTTGCATCAGAGATAATCAGGTCCAGTAATGTATTCCCTTGGGTAGGGCTTTCTATTACCTGGGTTAAGAAATTGTCTTCAATGCACTTTAGAAGTTCCCTGGATTGCCTACAGCTTCCTGTGCTACTTTTCCAGCACATGTCAGGGTGGTTGAAGTCCCCCAGCAGGACTGTGAGAGTGAAGCCTCCTGTAGCTGGGGGAAAAAGGCTTCATGAGTAGGCTCCCCTTGATCAGGTTATCTATCTGCAGTATACGCCAACCACAAGAATTCTTTTGTTGCCTCAATCTTTTATCCTCACCCATAAGCTTTTAACCTGTTTGTGACTACTCTTCAGGGACATCTCTTCACACTCTATCCATTTCCTGATACAGAGGGCAATGCCTCTGCTGCTCCTTCCCAGCCTCTGCTTTCTGAACAGCCTGTCGCCATCGATAGCCACACTCCAGTCATGGGATTCATCCCACCAAGTTTCAGCAACGGCCATCAAGTCGTAGCTTTCTAGCAGCACCAGAGCTTCCAACTCCTCCTGTTTGTTGCCCAGGCTGCATGCATTTGTGTAGGGGCACTTCATCTGGGCTGATGGCCACATCACCTTCTTAGTGGAACACCCCTTATTTCCTTTAAGGTGTTCCATGGAAGATTCCTTGCTGGCTCCCACTATGTCAGGAGCCCCCTAGCTCATCTCCACAAGATTTCAACTGTGCTGCAAGCATCCCCAGCGTGTGTTGGGGCAATAGGAAGAGAGCTCCATACTAGGACCCCATCCCTCTAACCACAGGTGTCCTCCCGCAGCTTGTCTCAGGCAAGCCTGATATTGTCCTCCTCCCCCCTGACATCTAGTTTAAAGCCCTGCCAATGAGCCCTGCAAGCTCCTCCTTTCCCTTTGAGAATGGTGGCTCCCATTTGATGCCTGTAAGCCTGGTGCCATGTAGGCCATCCCATTGTCAAAAAACCCCAAAACAGTTACAGTGACACCAGCCATGGAGTCATGTATTAACAGACTGGGATGATCTGTTCCTTCCAATGTCACTGCCTGCAAATAGAAGGAGGGAGAAAAAAATCAGTTGGGTTCTACCACTAGCCAGCCATGAAGTCTCTTTTGATCACCCTTGATCACATGCATGTAGGTGTTTTGTTAAGATTAGTAACTGGACAGATTTTGTGACCTCAGATGCTAAAAGAGAGACATAAATCTCAGGGCAAGATCCCTCACTCTGAGTGGTGCACTCCATGGAGGTCCTTGGGCTTCCTTCCAACACCCATTTCACGGCAGCTGCATGTGAAAGCAAGTTCTTGTCTCACCTCTGGAGACAAGCTAGTTTCAAGCTATTTAAGTTAAAGCAACAGAACTTGCCAGTTCTGGTGAAGATGGCCTCAAGCCAGCTCTGTGGCTCCTTTCTAATACTGCTGCCAAGAGTCAGTCTGAGTTAGTGATAAGACTACAGTCCTTGCAGAGGCTGACCAAGGGCCCCATATCCCTGAGACCTTATGACACTGCCTTCTGTCTCCCCACCTTGGCTATCTTACAGTTAATATAAGCAAGAGGGCTCATATCAGCTGCCTTGCCATATCAGCTTGCCAGAGGGATTAGGACAACAGCACAAAACACTGACCATGTTCTCATGACAGTTTACATACAGTATCCAGGAGCTAGGAGGTGTTCACATAAGATTAGACAGTCAGGAGTATAAAGAAGCAATTCATAGAAAATGAAGACAGCATTTAAGATCATGAAGGAAATTTTTTAAGCCAGTATAAGATGTTTGTCTGGGGATATATGTGTCTAGGTTCACCCTTCCTGATATGCTTGCAACTGCCCAATGTGCATTCTTTACATCAAAGACAACATTGATAAGGAGAAAATAATTTCTCCATAGACTTTCATGGTCTTGTTCATTGTTTTTTACATTTGGAGTGATACTTTTTGTGTCACCTGGGGTCAGATTAACAGCTGCAGATCTGTGAACTATGGACCAGCAGTGACAGGGAGTTTAGGCACAGGAAGCAGAAGAGGTAACTGCACTGCACTGAGCTGATGGCCACCAGCACCAGCTGGAGGGAACAACAGATCAGGCTGGTGCATTTGTAGAAAAATACCAAACCAAAGGAAGGAAATAGGACATGTTCACCCGAGGGTTTGGAACAGAAAGTCTATAATAGGCGTAGTTTTATTAATTGTGGGTTGGAAACCCCATTAAGCTTTCATCTAATCCTGATTGTAGAGATCTTGTCTCTTGCTTTCTGCGTCTTATGAACTATGATCTGAACTTCCTGTGTCAGCTAACGCATTCTTTACAAAATGAAACAGCACAATACAGTAATTGTTCTGTTCTTAGTTAGTGGTTTTCATTTTAACACTGTGACTACCATAATAAACGAGAGTAAAACATTTGCACTCCCACTTCACACATAGCATGCCTTTGCCTGCCAATGCAACAGCAGCCCAAGGGTTAATTTTCTTACATTCTGAACATATGCATGCAAGAAAATGTATCCTAGGGCTATGATTAATTTGAGGAGTTTATAGGTATAGAAAGGCTCTTGAACTGTAACATTTAAGTCTTGTTTAGAGCTTGCATATTTAACTGATGAATCTTTTTACTAAAATGCATTTTAAGTTGCTTCTGAATTGGGCATTCCTGCAAGAAATACACAGACCAGATGTTGTATTTTAAATAGCTTGTCTGGTCTTGAAAATTTTATCTGGGCAAAACTTCTTGTCATTCATGAGACGATGAATTTCCTTAATACATTTTGCACCATTAGGGAGATTCTCACCAGGAAGTAAATATATTTATTAATATATATTAACGTGTTATTAATATCTATTAAGGGCTAGATCCCCATATTCTTTCTTTGATTACTTTCTCACTATAATCAATGGAATAAGAACTGCTTTTCTGATAGTAACCATCAACTGATGCTGTTATAAATTAATTCAGTTTTCTGAATTAATCAAAGACTGTGGGTGATGAAGTTCAGCTTTTTGAGAGCCCCGACAGTTGCTACAGTGTAAGACGTAGTCTCTCACCAGCCCTTCTGGGTCCCATGCATGAATTTCACCTAAAATGCAGTGCTCTACCTCCCAGCCTGCTGCCATGCCAAGGGCACCAGCAGGTCAACCTCTCTTCTGCTAACATTATTCCTGGATGCCAAAGACAGAACGTTGCGCTGTTCTCAAGCAGTTGCGGATATGAAAAATGTAAAAGCCAAGACTCCACTTCAGCTCCAGCAGCTTTTATAACTGGCATAGCTTTAGTAGATTCAAAGCAAGTTTGAAAAAAAGTTTGCATATCTCAGTGCCAGGAAGTGTCTGGGAATTTGCTTTGAGCTCTGGTAGACTTCTAAATAAAATTGCTGAACCTGGCAAGGGCTATCTTTGCCTAATGGGCTCTTCAGTGAGCATCTCAAAATCTTCTTCCTCACTCTCAGAAAAAAGTGCTGCCATACTCTGGCCCATCTATGCCTCAGCACAGGATGAAAATGATCCTGTTCCCAGCAACTATCTGTCCTCTTGCCTCTGCAAATCCTATCCACATCATGCCAGTGTTACGGGCTTCAGTGAGAAGGAAAGGAAGAAAAAAAATGTGGGCTACAGACTCAGGGCTGCTGCAGGAACTAAGCTCAGTATACAGCAGAGAAGAGCATGTACACATACTGGTTCCACGTGTCCAGGAATCCATAAGGCTGAATGATTGATAGGATGTTAAGACACACTACATGTGTGGAGCCTGTTGCTCCAGGAGACCAGGAGAAAGAAACAATAATTGCTTTAATTATCTGGCAATAAAGGACATCTAACTCCTCCTAGCTGCACTGAATCGCTGTTCCGGGCTCCAGTCACCTCTAGTTTGAGAGACAAAGCAATGGAAGCTGTGGAGCTCCTTTTGGCTTGGAACATCCTCTGTCCCTCTGGCCAAGCTGATCTTCATGGGCTGCTGATTTATTACCCTGGTCACTGAGATTCACCTTGGGAAATGTACCTGTTGCTCTGGGGCCTCAAGAGTGTTCCAGGACTGTGATGTTCAGGATTGTCACATCCAGAGACATGGAGTTGTTGGCCAAGCAGTTGGCCATTAGTTCTAACTCAAGACAGGAGATAAAAATTAGTCACTGTCCATTTAGAATATCCATAGCAGACAGCGTAACTATGAAGACAGGGAAGAAAAATTACATGCCATTGATGATCCAAGAGCAAACCCAGCGGGTCCTTCTCTCTCCTGGTATGCAGCTGAAGTGCTGTGAGTGCCCACTCATTCAAGGAATCATAACAAAAACCTGCCAGAATATAAGCAAGTGTGGAATATAACAGCACATACATCCCTGTGCCTCCATCCACAGCCTTTATAACCTGACAAGGGCCCAAAGCATCTTTCTGCATATCATTATTATTAAAATGTAATCTCTCAGCCAAAATATACCTGTATAAGATTAGGTAGTTTATAAAACCCTCCCTGGTGTTTGAAGCACTTACCTGCAGCTTCTTTATTTTGTATGTTTTTAATTAAAGGCATTTTTCTACAGATTTCTAAGGCAGAATCAAATACTTATCTTTTGATTTTAAGAACAGCATCTAGAAGATATTTTCTGTGGGTCTGGAAAGAATAATTTGTCTAAGTATCCACTGCATATGAATCCCATCAACTTTCATTCAACCTGACAAACATAATCTAGTTGAATTTTGGGGATGGTTTTAGCAGTGCCAAAATGTCTGAAACACTTAAGCAGAAACTGTACTTCTAGTTTCCCTCTCATGGTTTTGAATTGTTCAGCTCAAGTTTGTGTTGAGGTCCAGTTTGTAACATGGCTTTCTTTACAAATACCTCTTTTTAAAGACAAATATTTAAAGTGCTCATAAGGAGTTTATGCTTCCTTGCTATCTTCCATCACTGAGGAAGGTGATTTGCAAAATCAGGACACAAGCTGTTCACAGACTGTTGACAATTCATAAATGGTGATTAATGTAAAAAAAAAAAATCTCATAATTTTCAGTTATGGTAATTTTATATACTATTGTTGACTAGAATCACTAGAGGTTTTTTCCAGACAGGAAATGGAATTTCAGAATCAATGGCCTTCAGTGTTATTCTGTTTCACAAAAAGTGGCATATCATCAAAAATATTTACAAATTAATGCCAAGCTATCTTCTAGTTTTCTGGGAGGAAACGAATACAGTTATAACTTTTGAGAAAGGATCCACAATTAGAAACCTATTTTTGTGATGTTTTTTCTCAAGAACTTCCCATAAGTCAGATCTAGACTATTCCTGGAAAGCAGAATCAAGCAATGTATCACAAGCACCTTAGCAGACCTAGCTGTGCCTTGGATAGCAGCTCCTTTTTTGGGGAATTGCCATTTTGAGAAGGAAAACATTCAGAGAAGGTAGGTAACACCATGAATAACTAATAAAAATGAGCCAACACCTGGAAGCAATGATATGCTTGATGGAAGTTATCCATCATGAATCTCATGATGGGAAGGTTGAAATTACATTATGTATTAAAAGCTTCAGCTCAAAACATTGGCATAATACACCATTATGTTATTTCCTGAAATGAAGTAAAACCTATAAAGATTCTGAATCAAAATCTGTTTTTAAAGGTGTATTATCAGCCACCTCAATCTTCTTCTTGTCATGTCTGAAAATCCTTTGTATGGCTGGAAATTCAAAGGAACACTAAAGATTTTGCTGTTGATATTGGAAAGAACAGTGTGCTTTCTTCATGTAAAGGCATGGAATTTTGAGAAATACCTTTACAGCTTAAAATGGAAGAGGCACTAATATAAAGCAAGAGTGAACCACGATATAATTTTGCTACGCATAAAGGAGGGTGAGATTTTCAGAAAAGAATTTGTACTTTAATTATTCTGATTTAAAATAAATCAGTAAGAGAAAAAAATATCACCTACTTCTTCTAGCAGAATGGAATGGTTCATCATGTGCAAGGCAGTGCAATATATTCTCGCCTTTATTAACCACAGGAGACTTTGGAAAATACAGATATTTACATGGAATTTCTTTGATTGGTATGAGCACAAGATGCATGTGTAAATGCATAGAAGCATTTTTCTCCTCACTTTTTTTTAAAGACTCTTCATTCTACTTGACTATCTCTATTATTGCTTTCCAATTCTTGACAAAGTAAATATGCTGGTGGCTCTTTTGGCTCCAGATCATATATTCAGTAGCATCATAGTCTAATGCAGCTGGACTTAGAAGCCACCACTCTCTACATACCAGACATGATAGTTGTCACAGTAAGACCTTGCTCTGAAACTGCTGGTAATCTACATTAAGAAAACAGATTGGAGAAAGGCAATAACACAAAAGGGAGAAAGAGCTATAATGTCGTTATAGTGTGGGGCAGAGCTGAGGCCACCTGGCCTTGTCCCCTTCCCAACACATACTTATCAGGCAGCGAGCCTTGATGCTTGAGGATCTACAGCATTTTACTGATCCTGAAGAATGAGAAATATCCACCCTCTGGAGACCTATAGAGTGAAGGCTCTTCTTCCATTGAAATCACTAACAGTTCCTATTGTCTTCAAGGGGAACAGACCCTCCAAACAAAAACATGAGTTTGGGTCAGCACCCACAGCTTCCAGCCTCTCTCCATTTGTGAATCTCCAAGGGACATGCTTGCTTCCTTATAAATGAGGATCAGTGCTCTATACAGATCTTGCAAAACTATTTTATGTCCTCTCCTTTTGTGGACGTCTCTGAAGCAGACCACATCTCCTGGCAACTGGTGGAAACCCGCTGTACTCATGGTACAAAGTGTCAATTGGTATAGCTAGCCTAGATAACTCCAAGATCATACAGCCTGTCCAGCAACGTGGTATCAGCAGGTGTCTTCTCCAGACATGTCTGATAACAACAGCTTGATTATGTCAGATTATTTCCATTCTTAGAAACGTGGTGGTGTGGCTATCTCAGTGCAGGCTGCTGGCAAAGCTCATACCTTCACTGTGTGGCTTCCTCTTTCTCACAGAGGCTCTACAGTACAAATGAATAAAAGCAAGATCTGATCACCAAAAAAGCAACATACAGCACTAGGTATTAACCACAGAGCCATGAAATTATTCCCAACTGCTCTGCAGTTGTAACAGATTGCCAGAGCAGTTTAAAACCAAGGCAAGAGCTAATTGCTGGCAGCGACAGGATAGTGTGGAAGACGAGACTATTTCCCACCCAGAACCTGGGACCTGGTGGCAGGATGAGGTGTTGCCCCTTTGCGTTCTGGAGTTGGAGACAGATAGGAGGAGGAAATGTTGCTCAGCTGTGAAATGTCACTTGCTAGGTGGTGAAAGACGATAGACAGCATGGAGATGGCAATGGAAAACAAGTGGTTCTTTCTCTTTCAGGAACTGTAGCGATTTTGGTGTCATTTGTGCTCCATTTTTGTCTGTAGCTGTCAAGGGAATACATGAGAAATATATCAGCAGAACCCTGTGAAAAGTCCCTCCAGTTCTGGATGTTCTTGACACCTCAGCTGGAGACTTATTTTGCTGTTCTATGTCACAAATATTCCTCAAATATGCAATGCAAATAACCCACAAAACTGCTAAGACATTTGTTCAAAATACCAGTTACAAGAAGAGACACCAAACCAAAGTTCAGAGTTCGTTTCCAAAAGTACAGTCTAAATGAGAACCTTCTGCAGACATTCATGATAAGTATTAGCTGCTACTTTCCAACCTGTTTGAAGTGTAATTATGTGGATAAATTGCCACACGCCTCATTTTTTTGCAGGAGCAATGTACATTGTGAGCCTTAAGCATTCCTGAAGACCAACTCAGAAAGCAAACTGTGCAATAAGACCACCACCCTCAACTTGACTGCACTGACAGAAACAAGCCAGGGTTGAAAAGGCCAGAAACATCTCCAAAGGCTCTGAGAGGGAGTGTGGGGAATGTCGGCAGTGAGGCGTTCCCCTGCAGCCCCCAGAGCCCGTGACTGGTAAGCTGTGCCAACTCAGTGGGAGTGAACAAAAGGGAAGTAGGATCCACGGAGCAGACAATTTCCACAACATGTTCTCTGCCTAGACCAGTGGCAGTAATTGTGCCAGAAAATGAAAATAATAAAAAGAAATATTTTATTTCTGTTGTCTTGGAGTTGATTCCAGCTATGGAGCCAGTGGAAAAAAAATAGCTAATGAACAGAGAGTTTCAATAGTGGTTTACTCCTTGTTGTGAGAGGCTTGAAACTTCTTGTGAAAGCCCCACAGGTCCCCAGTCCTGAGAGATGCAGACCAGATGTTAGAGGGTCTTCCCAAGGAAACTAGTTCTTGCTGCAAACAAGTGGCAGGGATGGCAGTGAGCAGGGTCCAGCCGGGTCCTGCCTGCCATGGCTGCTGTGACGGTGGGATTTTCTCCAGTGAACATTTTTCCATTTTAAAGCACCTTCCTAACCCAAATGAGCTGTACAGTGATATGAAGTTTCTGTGACTTCTATACGTTATTGTAAATGTCAGAAATGTGATCCAAATGTTGTGGTGCTAATTGCCTCTAACCCCTAAGGGAAATGAGCTTTCTTGTTTAACTGTGCTTTCTCCAGGGCTAACAACATGACCTTTCAAGTCACAGGAAAATACATACCTCACACAAGTCTGACCCTCTAAATGATACTCAAGCACCTCCCAGCCACAGCACTGATGAGAGGCGTAAGCATCTAGGAGTGGAGATGGACCACTTTAAGCTGTGTCTGGTAGGATTTCATATTCACAATATTTATTTCAACTGGGAAGAAAAAACAGTCTCCATGTTATAACAAATTGAAATCCCTTGTGCATTTATTTGCCTGAGTTATTAACCCCTAGTAATGAAGGTTTGAAATTGAGATATTAACTACCAGGGGTACAAATTAAGTTGCTTTAATAAGGCTAATTAGACATTACCTGCAGCAGGGCTGGATGTGACCGCAAGCCACTGGCAGCCAGGCTTGGGGGCCAAGTCCCTGGCTCCTTGCAGCTTATCAGTGTCAGGCAGCAGCTCCTGCAGTGGGGCTCACCCCAGGACCACAGCCAGGTCCTCAAAGAGGTGTTTATCCAAAGGCAAAGCCATCATAGGCAGAAGAGACACAGGCACAGCCATGCATCCTCAGTCCTGCTGAGGCTTTAGTCTTCTAGCTCTGATGAGAGGCAGCTGAAGGCCAGCATGGCCGTGGCACAGGAGCAGCACGGTGCTTACAGCAGCCACGTTTGTGACAGCTCATCCATGCACTGCAGTTGTTGTCTCAGCCAGACATTATCAGCCCGATTTACATATTAATTGTAAGACAATTTTTACTCCTTTTTATTCTCCCCCTCCCCTTTTTTTTCCTAGAGCTCAGAAATATTTCAATCTGTGAACTGTGAGTTTTAAGATATGGGGAAAGGAATAAAAAGGAAAAAAGAGGCTAAGGCTTTTCATTCCAATTTTTGAGTTGACTGAAATGTTAAGAAGATTGGGAGCATCTGCATAAGGCTTACATACTTCTTCTGATCCTCTTGTGCTGATTTGCTTTTTACCAGCTGACAGGTTGATCCAAGCATAAACAATTGCATTATCATCCTCAAAATTATTTTCCATACAGTTGGTATTTTTCTTTTAAAAGTCACACAAAATTGATTCTATAAGAAGTCTTTGAATAATTAAAACTATTTAATTAACTGAGAGGTACCAAGCCACCTCCATAAAATAGACTGAAGTAGCCTAATTACTAATACACCATATGGAGGAAAAGCAGAGGTGTGGTGCAGTCTGTTGATGGATCAACTAGCACACAAGGCAGAGGATTGTGTCATCATTGCTATTACCATCAAAACAAAATCCTATTTTGCATGTGCCTGTAATATCACACAAACGATCTTGTTTTTTTCCATTTGTGCAGCACCTCTTTCATAATGAAGATCTCAAAACAATTTGACAACATTGGTGAATTCAACTATCTCTGCCTCGGCTTTATTCCGCGCTTAGAAGAGTATAAATGACAACCTGGTTTATCTACCAGGTAAAAGTAAATAATTTCTATATCGGTTTCTTCATACCGCACTGAAAACTCAGCACTTCCACAAAGTAATGGAAAAACTGCTCAGAGTGCTGAAGATGTCTCTGTAGGTACAAAATGGTGAAGGGCTTTTGCCTTTGCAGTGAGGGAAGGGGACCCCAGGTGTTTACTTATCTTCAGGAGTTTAGCAAGGCACTGGGAAATTGCAGTGCAGTCTAGATCTCTCCACTGTTTTTATCAGTATAGTACACATTGCATTTTTGGGGGAAATGTTAGTAGTGTGATTTTTTTCATACCCAAGCATGATGTAATTAATTACCACAAGCAGTTCACACTGTTACATTTAAGAGAAATGTAGTCTCTCATTTTAGGCTTGGATTAAGCTCCTATAGAAATTCTGTACAGGGCTTTTGTGAAAAATAATACTACTAAAACTAACCAGATGCAGTTTAAGAGCCAAAATGTCACATTTTGAGAAGCTGTGTTTTTTTTAAATGACTTGATTTTAAGTATTGAAATTTCATGGGTTACCAGTATTTTATGTGGTAAAGCATAGAGCATGCAGAAGTACAGGCTACCTCTACGTTGGGGTTCCAGTTTATACTTTCAGCAGCTACTGCTCTCAATGGGTAATCCGATAACTGTAGGTCTGATGCATCATTCATATATGTCTCTTCTATAAAAATTGTAGGCTTCTGGGCTTTCTGAGGCATACTAATGCCCAAGCATCAGAAAAGTCCACCCTTTGCTCTTACACAAGGATGGAGCTGCCACCTTTCCTTCTACATAATTACTCCACCAGTGCAGAAGATTTGGTTCCTAGTACAGTATCTATGAAGGAAAAACATACCATCATACCTAAGTGCATGACCTTCAGGGGTCCATACCTTTGTCAATTTTTGAAAAGGCAACTGTTCCTGATTTCAATCTTTCCTCCACTAATAGAAATGCTGCTTTTAATTTCATATTCAGACATATGTTTTTCTCTTTGATGAATTCGCTTTTCCTCTTTTCACTCACTTTCTGCTGCTATGCAACATGGGAAAATGTGCCTTCTGCACAATTGCTGTTTCATTCCTCCTGGTTTCATCCGAAACCAGGTTTCATCCTTGTTCTATCATCTTTCAACAGTCCTGGATGACCGGGGAGGTTCCGCTGGACTGGAGGCTGGCTGATGTAGTGCTCATCTACAAGAAGGGTTGCAGGGAGGACCCAGGAAACCACAGGCCTGTCAGTCTGACCTCAGTGCCAGGGAAAGTCATGGAACAGGTGATCTTGAGTGCTATCATGAAGCACATGCAAGAGAACAGGGTGATCAGGCCCAGTCAACACAGGTTCACAAAAGGCAGGTCTTGCCAAACTAACATGATTGCCTTCTATGACAAAGTGACTTGGCTGCTGGATGAGGGAAAGGCTGTGGATGTGTCTTCCGAGACCTCACTAAAGCCTTTGACACAGTTTCTCACAGCATTCTGCTTCGGAAACTGTCGGCCTCTGGCCTGGACAAGCGCACACTCTCCTGGGTGGAAAACTGGTTGGATGGCCGGGCCCAGAGAGTGGTGGGAAATGGAGTTAAATCCAGCTGGAGGCCAGTGACAGGTGAGGTTCCCCAGGGCTCAGTCCTGGGTCCAGCCCTGTTCAATGTCTTTATCAATGACCTGGATGAAGGCATCGAGTGCTCCCTTAGCAAGTCTGCAGACGACACTAAGCTGGGTGGAAGTGTGGATCTGCTGGAGGGTCGGGAGGCTCTGCAAAGGGATCTGAACAGGCTGGACCGCTGGGCTGAGACCAACGGCATGAGGTTTAACAAGGCCAAATGCCGGGTCCTGCACTTGGGGCACAACAACCCTGTGCAGAGCTACAGACTAGGAGAAGCCTGGCTAGAAAGCTGCCTGGAGGAGAGGGACCTGGGGGTGTCGGTTGACAGCGACTGAACATGAGCCAGCAGTGTGCCCAGGTGGCCAAGAAGGCCAATGGCATCTTGGCCTGTATCAGAAACGGCGTGACCAGCAGGTCCAGGGAGGTTATTCTCCCTCTGTACTTGGCACTGGTGAGACCGCTCTTTGAATCCTGTGTTCAGTTCTGGGCCCCTCACCACAAGAAGGATGTTGAGGCTCTGGAGCGAGTCCAGAGAAGAGCAACGAAGCTGGTGAAGGGGCTGGAGAACAGGCCTTATGAGGAGCGGCTGAGAGAGCTGGGGGTGTTTAGCCTTGAGAAGAGGAGGCTGAGAGGAGACCTCATTGCTCTCTATAACTACCTGAAAGGAGGTTGTAGAGAGGAGGGTGCTGGCCTCTTCTCCCAAGTGGCAGGGGACAGGATAAGAGGGAATGGCCACAAGCTCCGCCAGGGGAGGCTCAGGCTCAACATAAGGAAAAGATTTTTCACAGAAGGGGTCATTGGGCACTGGAACAGGCTACCCAGGTAGGTGGTTGATTCATTTTCCCTGGAGGTGTTTAAGGCACGGGTGAACGAGGTGCTGAGGGGCATGGTTTAGTGTTTGATAGGAATGGTTGGACTCGATGATCCAGTGGGTCTCTTCCAACCTGGTTATTCTGTGATTCTGCGATTCTGTGAAATGCATCAGAGAAAGCAGCTGCTTTCCAGCTTTCTTGGGCCACAATCTAAATCTTCACTTGCAACATCACTGTCTGGTAAGTTATCCATTCCTTAAAATTAAACTGACATTGAAACCAACCCTTTATCCCTGGAAGAACTTTAGTCCACCATCATTTAACTGTTCCCACTGCTGTCTCTCCATAGTTATCTTATAGGATTTTGAAGTCAAGTGTCAGACAAATCACCTGTTTACTGAGTCCAAAATATTCAAAAGTGACTAAGAAGTATAGACAACTCTACCTGTGGGCCTCCTCTAATTTTTTGGAAGCCATACAGATTGGAAAGCAAGATAGATTAGAATTGTCTCAAAATGCATAAAAGTTGGGCAAAACTTGAAACATCCAAAATCATGTATTTCTTTTGCAAAGCTAGATCTAAGATTTTATATACTTCTGGAAAGACTGACAGAAATGATATGACTCAAGGGGATGTCAGAATAAACATGGCATCAGGTTTCATCCATCATGCAAGCAAGATGTCCAGGAATCTGTCTGATGCCGAGGCTGTGGGCAGGTGCACCCTCTCTTCCTAACGGGACAGCCACATGCATTCGTGTCATGAAGTAAGGCTGCTCCTCTGGGTGCTTTTATATGTGCAATAAATTATTGCAACACAATATAATTGCTAACTGCTAGAAAATTACTGTCATAAAATTCAAGAGCAACCTAAAGATGACTGACATCTTCCATCATACCCAGAGAAACTGAGTTGTCTGAAGCTTTGAGGGTGCTTGCTACCAATGGCAATCTTCCAGTGGCAAATTGTTTACCATTGGACTGTCTCTATATGGTAGGCACAGTGCAGTAAAATCTATCTCTCTCCTGTTGGACTGGCTCTCTGCCCAGCCTCCTCCTCCTCCCACCATCCATGTGCCCAGTACACATCCCTTCACAGGAATGCTGCATAATACTAAAACATTATGGGAATTGTATGTCTAGAAAATGAAGAGGATTTGCAAAATAATATGGTCTTCAGTTAGAGTTTGGTTTTATTTTAAAATGCCTGAAGTACAGCAATGCTTCTATGAATTCTACTGAGAAACTGATGGCCAGGGTGAGAGCTGCACCTATGCACCTAAGGATCCATATAACTCCTTGCCTGCACATCCAGTCAAGGAGTGGGAGCAGCAGTTGCATGACCCTGACGTCTTTAGGCCTTACAGCCATGCGACAAAGCGCACACATGTCATGTTCTATTTTACTCCTGTGCTGTTATGGTTGTACCTCAAGTACTACTTCTCATCATTATTTGAAAACATTGATTTTTTTCATGTATAGCCTTTTTGAAAACTCAAATACCTTTATTTTTTGTGAAGGAAAAACCACTACTCACTCTATACATATGCCCAAGAGACACCCAGTAAGCCTGTCTATAGACTTCAAGCACTGTGGGCAATAGCTGCAAATTAATACAGTCATTTGTGACTGGGGATCCCTGGAGGTGTCAAGGGGATAGGAACCCTATGCTCAATTCACATTTGGTATCTCAATAGTATTTTTCAGCATACATGATTTGGTACCATTCTACCCATAGAAAAACTATCCTTCAGAAAGAGGAAAGCAAGTAATTATTAAAAAATTTCTTCTTTATACTAGAACAGCTATAAAACTGAAGCTTCAGTTGAACAGTGAAGAACACCTACCCCACTGAAACTCCTATGATTGTATCAGAAACATTATAATCATAAGACAAAACACATAATTTGGACATGATACCACTCATTCAAATCCATTCCGAAATGCCAGTGGATTATCTGTATCAAGCAAACGTCAGCTCAGAGCAGGTATTGTTAGCCACACCACTCTAACTTAAGCTGCACTGAATGTCATCCATCCTCCCCCAGCTGGTATAAGGCCAACGTAAACTCCATGTGAGCTCTGTACGGTGTGTTCTGGCTAATTTGACAGAAACATGATCATGTGCCCATACTTGAGCCAGATCAAGTTTGTACTTCTGGGAGATCAGTCAGCACATAGGCCTCCCACTAATGGCTGTGGAGCCGCAGCTTGAGCATGAGCATCACATAGGTTCCCGTGGCTGAGGCCACTGGGGCTTGGACAGCATCCAACAAGTTCCCTAGATTCCCAGGCCCTCAAACCAGCTACATTTGTCTTCCTTATATTTTATTTTTCTTTATATTTCACATTCAGACCCATTTCAATCAAATGAAAGATTAACACCGTTCCATACTGTGCTGCTTTCCTCCAAATACTCTTCTTTGCCATCGAACATTTGCAATCCTCTACGTTATTTGAACTGCTTCCCTCAGCTCCCAGTCCTCTAAGTTGCTGCACTTGTTTGTAGCAGGGGAGTGTTCATGAGTAACAGGTTAGTTAAAAGAGAAGGAAAAAGTCTAGAATCTGATTTACTCAACATTTGAATGCCATAACCCTCTAAACATGTCCTTCTATGGTTTTGCAGCAGTAGCTCCTGTGGTCTCAGCTACATAGATGCATTTAGCAGGGTTACTGCTGTGATATTTAGGAGGTATTTTTCATGTTTTGTGTTCAGATGGCATACTAAATGCACAAAGCTGCCTTCACATGAAACTGTAGTTTTATGTCCAGTTTGGTTGCAGCTGATATCAACTACCAAAGAGCAATTATTTCAGGAAAGTAGTATTTTTTTAACTCCTTGTGCCTTGTATTGAAGCTTCCTGCAGATCCCGACTTCAAAAGAGGTAGGCAGAGATAAATAACTTTGTTGATATCATTTATATTTCTATACTTTGTACTTTCTCATTGAATTGCTTAAAAATACATAGATTTTGCTAAAAGGCAGAAGGTTTGTAGAACATTTCCTTCTTTTTCTTTTTGAGTTATACCTTCAGAGTGAAATACCATATGGCAGACACACACACTTCGTAACAGGGTAATGAAGTCCCACAGAAATTACCTTTTCCCCCAGGGAATAGTTCTGCCTGTACTTCACATAGCAAATTTTATACAGTTCTTTCCTGGTAAGACAGCTTACATATTTTTCTTTAAGAGAAGAATTCTTCTGATACTTATCCTGGAGTAAACCTAGAGCAATTTTCTTAGAGGCACTGCAGTTATTTAAGATTTATGCTGGCATAACAAGGCTCTGAATGTCATCTATATATTGTTAGTAGGTGCTTGTAGTAGGAGACCTGAAAAACATGGTTAACAAAATGTCACTTACTCTGAAGTTATTATGAATGTTTACACTATTAGCACTCACAATATAGGCAAAGAACAATAGCATTAAAGGACAACTGTGCTAAATGTAATTTTTCTAAATCCAAAGTCATTGTGTAGCTAAGATACCATGGACAAATTCTGAGATCTTCAGCTGTTATTAGATCTTTACTTTGCAAACATCACTACTGAGGCAAACATGGATCCAAGCATGTAGCAAGTATTTAAATGTATGTTTCTTTTGAAAGCATTTTATTTTTAAAATGATTATAAATACATAGCCTATGAAATCTTCTGTAGCATTACTTTATTTTTCAAAGAATAACCAAAATTACTATTTTGTTTTTCAACATGGAAGATGCTCTTTTAATTCCAGATGTAGGAGATATATAAGACATGAATTCAAGCTAAACTTCAACCATAATAGACTCTGTATGTTGCCACTTCAATGACCTTTTAATCCCTTGGAGTTTAACCATTTCCTAATGTCTCCTAACAACCATTTTCTTGTTGGGAAAGCCCTTTCTAACTGATAACATCTAAACAAGCTCATAGCTTAATTAGAAAAATTCTCCCATAAATATTTATGTTGCTGTGATTAGGCCATTTACTGAATCCAGCTACCCATTATGAGTTAAAATAGAGTGCCTTGTTTTGAGATGCCTGGGGCATGACATAGTTTATACTAGGGGACTTCAAGTTGTAATTCATCTAATCAAGTGCCTGACCCCTTGCCTCCAAAGTAGCCAGTAGTTGTTGGAGGAAAATAACCTTCTGCTGAACATAGCATCCTTCAGTCTGCATTTTTCTATGTTGCAAATAAATGGGATACATAGCTAAGCAATTATTTAACTACAGAATAGCCTCATGCAGTATTTTTTTGCTTCAACAGCGAATGTGAAAAATCTGAAAGGGGGAAATCTGTCTTTTTCAGAAGGAAATAAAAAAAATTACAGAAATACCAAAGGAGGACTTCTACCCAAAGCATATTGCTGCTATCTAATGAGGCTCTCATGCCACATCAGTGCTGAGGGGCACTTTGGTTATTGCAGGTTGCCGCCAGGCAGGCTGCCGTGCGTGGAGTTAGGTACCTGGTATGACGTCTCCCATTAAGAGGGTGATGAAAGATTTAGGCAGTCTGTTCTCAGGCGCTGCTCTCTGGCTCCTGAGGTGTAGGAAGCACAGAAATGGGGCAGTGTGTATAATGTGTGCTTCCCTCCTTTAGCTGCACGTAAAACCAGAAGTCATACTGCCCTAGAAAGAAGGGCAGTATGAATTGCTCGCCTTTAGATGCCTAAAGACATTGGAGTACTTGGATTGGGCTTCTGCTCGTAGCCTTTGGGCAACCTGCATATATCCATACAAGGAAATTCAGCCATGCCTGGGAGCTGGAGAATGACTGTCACGTGGTAGGTGCATTTTTGGTTGTGTCACTCTGTCACATGACTTCCAGGTACAGTTTTGGCAACAAAATCTTCCTGGGAGGAAGCTTGTGTATGGTCACTTCAGTTTGGTAGCTGAGGAGTCTTGTAGCATGGACACAGCAGCTCCTGGCCTGTTGGCCTACATACGTAAGAGCATTGATGAGTATATTTAATTTACTAGCATTAATGTGATTTCTGACACCAAATATGCTAATTCCATATGTAGATAATGATCCAAGATTGCTTCTGGAGTTCTAGCTCCTTTAGCATCACATGGAAGAAAATGTTGTTTCGTAAAGGTTTTTAAAATAAATTCTCACTTTATTCATCAGATATGATGGATAAAGGAAGAGTTGCGTTCACTAATTCCCAGACATCTGAGCCTAACTTTGAGTAACATGTTTAAAATGACATGACTTCTCATTTTTTTCTGCTTTTCACCACTTATGTTATCCTCATTTGTAAAGATACAATTCTAGAGTTAATTCACCTATCCTTTAAAGTCAAAATCCCTTTGTACCTTTTCCATCTCTCAGTTTCCATCTCTGGAATACAATTCACATTTAAAGCAAGAAAAGTTCCCTCATCTGTGTGCTGCCTTGCTACTGCAGTTACTTAAACCAATTTCCATTATTTTTTATCTGCCTTTCTTATTTCACTTAAGATCAAATATATCTTATTAATTGATTTTTACAACAACAAATCTACTTTGAAACTGTTTACAAGTAAGGAAGTCTGAAAATACAAGAGATTCTAAACAAATGCTTTCTTCATGTATTGCCTATTGCTATTTATCTACTTCTTAGTTACTCTATTTCCTCTCTTTACACACAAAAAAGAAAGCAAGCCATTAGGGAATTTTCTGTGGCTTCACTGTTTATTTCTTTATTGTATGTAGAGTCCAGTTTAGCTATATATTCTTGAAAGACAGAATGTACTGACATTTTACAATTATACTATAATTTATTGTCCTGGTAAGGATAACAATTTTTGAGGTAACTATGGTTTATGTTTTAGTTGCTGTCAACTGCAGACTTCCTAAATTTGTTTCATGTTCACCATATCATGATAGTGACCTTGAGATAATAAGATTAGAAAAATAATCATTTAAAGTCTTCTTATGTGTAGTCTGGTTTCTGAAATGCTAGAGGTCACATTTTTGAGATTTTTCTTTGCAACCATACCAGGAACTTCCTTGAAAAAAATGATAAAAATAAAGCTGAGACGCTCTGCTTATTGAAAGAAGTACCTTAAAGTGGTGCTTGAAAAGCAGCAAAAATGATGTGATGATCTCTGAACTGTCTTTGTCCTCTATGGTAAAATTCCTTTAATTGTCCTTTAATCTGCCCTAAGCAGATGGACCATTCTATACACCTCAGTAGTAGTAGTCCCACACTAACCAAGTGGCAGGTCCTTAGTTTTTCCATGTGTTAAAAGGACTGACTTATTAATTTTCCCCTAGCCATCCCTTCATATCATGTGGCAACTTGGCTGTGGAGCAGAAAAAGGGAATGCCATCACTGAACACATCGTTGAAAACACTGAATCATCTCCATGACATTTCACATTTCCGTGCCTCTGAATCGCCACTAAATTTAAACACCAACTGTCCCAAACTCCCCTGATACCAAAGCACTGCAATAGATCACATCTGTTAAACACCAAGAACTCTGACGTTTTAAGAACAAATTATTCATTCTCTCCATGTGTAACTTAACTAACTCTGGTGAGAACATCTCAGCTGACCGTTTGAGTCTACGTGCACACGCAAGTGCTCTCAGAAGGTTTGGATGATGACGCTTAGCAACAAGGACTCATTTTCCCCATTTTTTTTTTGTCTGGTGATAACTATGAGTTACCCCTCAAAGGGCCTGGCTCCTTTTCAGTGCTACAACTATAAAAAGAATGAAACAGGTGTAGAGGACCATGCTCCAGATTTGGGAGTGAGAGCCATGAAGTCTAACAGCAGGAAATGAAAGGCAATATTCCTGCTGTATATATTTTTGTTGCCAAGGCTGACATGAGAGGGTTGTTACGTGCAGAAGGAGTTGAGATTTGCCACTTGGAACATCCTTGCCCCATTTTATTTTATTTGTGACACACAAAGAAGAGGTCAGAGTACTTTTCCCTGCAATTTCTTTTACAGTCATGTGTGGACCAAAATGTCTAAGCTCAGCTCACTTTTTGACAATGGGACACATTTTTTCCTATTTCTGTTGTGCTGCAGGCCTCTGTGGTTCACCATGAATGCTTTAGTGCTGACATTTCTAGCTGATCTTCCTTGGCTTTCCACAGTTCTTGCCCAGTAACAGACATGGAAATAGTCCAGCAGGCAAATTGTGTAGATATCATTAATTCAGTGTTCTTCTCTTGCTACTTAGGGCTGCTTATCCCATGCCCTCGTGCAGGTGAGGAACCCTCACTAGGTATCTCAGCTATAGCTAGGATCTCCTCTGCTATCACCTGAGCACTTGTTGAACAGCAAACGAGATAGTGCTCTGCTGTCCTCAAGGAGGGACTGGACTGACATGCCTTGTGTGCCTTCTCCACCAAGACCTTCTTGTCTGGTACATGTCCTGCATAGCATTTCCAGCAGCAAGGCATAGATTTGACTAGTGGATTGTTCAGTGGATAAGGAATCAGTTGGAGGGTCACAGTAAGAGTGTAATTTCCAATGGCTTGATGTCCAGATGGAGTTCTGTAACAAGTGGTGTCCCTCAGGGGTCCATACTGGGACCAGTCTGTGTAATATTTTCATTGAAGATATAGACAGTGAGATCAAGTGCTCCTGTAGCAAGTCTGCAAGTGACACCAAGGTGAGTGGTGCAGTTGTCACATCAGAAGGATGGGATGTCATCCAGAGGGAATGGCCAAGCTGGAGAAGTAGGCCTCTGTGAAACTCTTGAGGTTCAACAAGGCTAAGAGGAAGTTCTTACACCTGGGTTGGGGCAATCTGCGGTTTCAATACAGGATGGTGGAAAACGTGATTGAGAGCAGTCCTACAGAGAAGGACTTGGAGGTGCTGATTGATGAGAAGCTCGACATGAGCCAGCAATGTGCGCTTACAGCCCAGAAGGCCAACGGTGTCCTGGGCTGCACCAAAAGAAGCGTGGCCAGCAGATCAAGGGAGATGATTCTCCCCACTCTACTCTGCTCTCGTGAGACCCCACCTAGAGTATTGTGTCCATGTCTGGAATCCCCAATATAAGAAGGATATGTGATTGTTGGAATGGGTCTAGAGAAGGGCCACAAAGATGATCAGATGGCTGGAACACCTCTACTATGAGGACAGGCTGAGAGTGTTAGGGTTGTTCAGTCTGGAGAAGAAGGCGGCTCTGGGGAGACCTTATAATATATGTATATTCCAGTATCTGAACAGGGCCTACAAAAAAAGCTGGGGAGGGACATTTTGCAGGGACAGGAAGTGGCTTTAATTTGGAAAGGAGAAGATTTAGACCAGACATTAGAAAGACATTCTTCACAATGAGTGTGGTGAGGCACTGACACAGGATGCCCAGGCAAGTCTTGGCTGCCTCCTCCCTGCAAGTGTTCAAGGCCAGGTTGGATGGGGCCTTGGGTAGCCTTCTCTAGTGGGAGACATCCCTGACCATGGCAGGGGATTTGGAACTAGATGATCTTTAAGGTGCCTTCCAACCCAAACCATTCTTTGATTCCATGTTTCTATGATGAAGGAAGAACAAGAAGTAAAGCCCTGCTGAAAGTACAGCTGTTGCCATTCCCTATGTAGGTGTCTCACTGCCCTGTGAGACCTGAAAGGAGGAAACCAAGGGAGTCAACTAGCAGAATATTCTCCATAAAATTTCTGTTTGTGCCTTGCTGTGCAGTGAAATTGCTACTTTTCATGAAAGCAACAAACAGCCACTTTATCACCTCTTGATTCCAGCACAGCTTTCTGCAACTTGCTCTCTATGCTGACAGCTAAGGTCCACAGTCCTCAACAGCTCTGCCCAGAGACCAGCATTTCTTTTATTCACTCACTGTACTGTGAAGGTTCCCTTCCTATGGCAGCTCTCAGCTTCCCAGGCTGAAAGGAACTAATGTAGTGTTTGCCCAGAAACACTGGTTAAAAACTTAACCTGTTGAGTGAAGGAAAACTTACAAGAGGTGTATGGGTGGGTGTGCAGAGAAAGCTGAGAATTAATCTTGGTGCTGGGAACAAGTGTATGCAGATATTTACAGACATTTCAGTCATGGGAATAAACGGAGGTGGCCACGATTGCTGTGAGGTCTCTAGGCTCATCAGGTCTGTGCTTTGCCATAAAGTATTCCTTGTTTCCTGCTGTCAGACCACCAGGAGGCTAGCTGGAGGGCACCTGGCTGGCACACGGAAAATTGGCTCTGATATATTCATGTAGCATATAATCCAAAAAGGCTGCAAATAGCCACTGGCTGCACACAGCTGCCCATACCGACTCTCATAGTGTTCAGATCTTGTCCCTCCTGGCCTGGTCACAGACATGGCTGGCTTTAGGGACCCAGTGGCGCTTGGCTGTGTGTTGTATTTGGCCGCCTCCTCCTCCTGCTCCTGCACACTGGCAGTTTGCAGCATCTCCTTGAAAGCTGCCAGCTTCCTTTCCCTCTTCCCTGTTTATACTGGATCATGTTCACTATCCTCTTGGCTCTGGCGTGCAGTCATGTCACAGACAGTCTGGATTGACCCACAGGTGCTGCAACTCTGAGCACAGGGCAATGAAAGCAGTCTCTGTTCCCCTCACTTGCACAGGAGCAGCAGCTTCTCTTCCTGACTTTAAGGGAATTTGCCAGCCCCTTTCTCCCAGCATGACTTCACCTTCCTGCTTGTGGTGTAAGGATCTCTCTGACTCAGAAAACAAAAGGAAACTTCAGCTTATTTAGCATCCGAGAGAAGTGGGGAGGAGAAGGTTGTGTGATCATGGTGGTAGGAGCTGTGCCTGTAGGACCCAGGGTGTTTGCGAAGACTGAGGAGGACACAGGAGCAAATCTAATTGAAGGACTGTGTTCAGGGGAAGGACTCAGATGAGTCTGGGACTAGTGCTGTGCAAGAGCAGTAGCTGATTGCCCCATTAAGAACAGCTCTGGCTTTCTCATGCTGGATGAGATGGTCTTGTTCCAGCTCGACAAAGCTGTTTCTTCACTTAAGCAAAAGGAAGTTCAGCCAAATGAACCAGGGTGCTGGAAAAGTCAGAGCCGGTGAGGCATTGCAGGCCAGGAATAAGAGCAAGGCAATGCCAACATGTGAGACCTCCACCAGGTGTTATCAGTCATTTGGTGACCCCATCTCAGACGTCTTGGCTCACCATAGGTTATTGTATTTTCACGTCCAAGATTTGAGGCCAGAGTGATTTGGCCCATCAAGAAAAGTTCTGAGCCCTGTGATTCTTCAGGTGGAAGACAAAGTGCATGGGCTAGAGGCCACTCACAGAGGAAGAAGACAATATCTTCAGACCTGTACCTGAGGCACTGGGAGCCTGAAGGGTCTGGTAGTCACACCTAGGCAAAGATTAAGGCAGGACCAGTACAAGAATCGTGCATATAACTGGACAGAAAATGTGTTTACACTTGAGGGGTATTTTAAAGTCTGTCACACAGTGCTGTAAACCCCAACCTCCCACCATGCTGTTGGTGAGGAGGGGGCATAGTGACAAGAGCAGTAAGCAGCCATGGAAGCAGCAAAGCTCTCAGGCACCTTTGCCTTGATTTTTACAGACCTAAGAGGACACACTTCTGCTGATATACCTGTTATCTATAGGGAAGATGAACTCTGATCTCATCAACGCTTTCTGTAGGAGCTGCGTGAGAGAGATGCTGTGTGCAGGAAAATCTTCTTCGGCCTCCCCTCTGGAACAGAACACAGGTGGAGGTTTCCTGAGCTGTCCCACTGCTTTCTTTCTACTATGGCTTTCCACTGTTCTCCAAGTGTATGTTTAGAAAGATAGCGCTTTACTTTGTGGCACTGCTTATACTTGCTCATTCAGTGTAAATAACTATATTAACTTTATAGGCAGCCCCAGTTTGAACTGACTGACGTTTATGTAACAAACTGGATCTACGCCAGGCCCACCAGAGCAGAGTCCTATTCGTACAAGGTGGAGCCCAAACAGCTCTCAGAATGGGAGGTCTCTCCAAATGAATGTGATCCTTCCTTGTTCTTACAGATTAGTTTTAACACTGACACAATGGCTGCCAAGTACTGAATCTGCCAGAAATGTTAACAAAAGACACTTTGATCTCACTCACTTGTTCTTGTTAAGAATATATTGTATTATTTTGCTTCTTTTGCGGTCAGAAGAAGATTATTTTACCCTTGCATATCACTCATGTTCAATAATCTGTGTGCTGTGTTACACAGGACTTCTGCCTTTCACTGCTACTTGCTTTTGGGCTGCTTACTTTATCAGTGATTGCATGCTATACATTTGTTTAAATACTGTAGGGAGTTTTTATAATTTTATATAAAAGATTGAGATTTTTGGATACTTCCTGATGATCTCATCTAAATAACTGAAGAATTTAATTTCGAGAGTACGTGTAAAAATTACTTGAAAGCAAGTTTAAAACTTCATGCTCATTATGTAGTTAATGCAGTTCACATAACTTTTCGTTGCACAGTTATGTTTACTAACCACATATTTACTATAAAAAGCAACTAATACTCACTAATAAAATGATACATTCACAATTATCTAGCAGCAGTATTTCTTGCAATGGATCAGCCTCACGGTATATATAGCACACCAGTCAAACAGTGTAATTTTCATCTTCAAACACAGTGGAAGTTTATGGAAAATGTAATCCCCATTAGCAAATGAAAAAAAAAAGAGGAAACTGTTGATAAGGAATATTGGTGTCAAATCAAAGTACTACATTTGTTTACATATAAAGTTGAAGAATAAGATGTAAAATGTTAAACTTGATGCCATGAGGTATTGAGTATACTCTGTTTGGCATGGCAATACAGTCAGAAATTACACTGGAGAACATATAGATAAAATTGTGAAATAAAATGAATATGTATTGTTATTGCTGTTTCTTAGTATTCTAAAAACAGTGCTTGTATTTTTTTATCTTTGAGAAACAACCACATGGAAAATCGTTATGTTCAAAATGCAAAGAACATTCTGTTTTCAAAACTGATTGATTACTTATGCTGTATTCCATGCTATAGTTGATCCACTCTTATTCTGATCTTCAAAGATTGATTCCAATGTGTGATCACGTAAAACAAAAATATATTGTACTCTTTTTCCAGAATCTGGAAGTCAGAAAAAAATGTATGCACATTTAGAAAATGCTACTCCACATGAGTAATGACTCCACTCTGATGCTGTCTTCTTTCCTATTGATGGCCAACGTAACTCTCATCAGATGTTATGAAGTGTCTTAGGTGAGCCTCTTGAAACTATTGACCTGCTAAGTTGCAGCTTCAGTAAAATCATGACACGATAGGTCTTACTAAACTGGTCTCTTTTCAGGGTCATTGAAACACCAGTTGCCCAGGGTAAGCCCCTTTGCCTGTATGCAATTCACACAATGGCAAATCTTAAGGATTTCAAGATTTTTGGCCATTTCATTCTATTATCTGGAACACAGATTCATCTTGCCACTAAAGATATCAAACTTTGTGGTGATGCTAGTGATGTTGGACTTGGACAGCACAGAAGCATCTGAAACCCATCATTTTTACCATCTGATCAGTTCACTGCCTTACAAATAGTAAATTACAAGACTTGAGAAGAATACCAGCCTGTAAGAAAGTCACCAGGAGAGGTTATGTAGGGCTGCCTAGATCACATAGACTTGAGCATGGACCTCCATAGCTCTTGGGGTTTTGGCTTGCAGGTTGTGTGACCTGCTTATTCTTTATGATTCTTTCCAATTACCTTTTGCACTTCTCAGGCAGTGACTAGCATTAGCAAAATCAGGTACCGCTGCACATTCCAGAGTGAGAGTATCAGTTCTCACTAGCAGCAGCAGAGAAGGAGAGATCAGGACCATGGGGAAGAAACAGAGGGAACAGAAGGATACAAGCGGGCACATTTTCCTTCTTAGCAAAATACTTCAAAATTCAGACAGCTTTGCACGGTAATGTATAAATTTCCAGTATGTGTCATTTAGTCTCTCTGATCATGTTGTCAAAGACTTACCAACAGCTGATAAATTTAAGGCAAGTGTAAGTGCTGTGCACTATTTTTTGGAAATGACAGAGTGTGAAAATATGATCAATGTAGGAATTTGTAGGGGGAAAAAGTGTTCTTGAAGTCTGATAGGTAAAATTGTGCAAAACAAGCATGACTAGGCACCATTAGGCACCATCTACCTTACAGATAGATACCTCACAAGTACTTTAGTACATAATCAGGCCAACTCAAACATTTCTGGCAAGGTTTTATAGCAAAGCTGAGCTGCTTTAGGCTTTGTCATCTCCATTGGTACTCTCTGTTGAAGAAGTAAATCTCTCACCCATCTGCTTGGCACACACTCATACTGGGTAGCATTCTTGTAAATTCGCTGCTTACAACTTGTTCCTGCTTTTAGATTTTAAGTCTTGCTGGTGTCTTGTTAACCAACAGCTAAGGTCACCTTTGTTACATGGCAAATAATTCAGATCAATGTAATTTTTAATCTTCAGATGACAGCCAGTTCTGCTTCTCTCTTTCCTGTGCTGTCTTCCAAGAATAAAGTGAGGGATGCAGTCATATGCTTCTGCAAGATTATGCAGTTTTAAACTCTCAGAAACATACAGACTCACTGGAACAGGTTAACCCAGAGCTACAGAGTATCAAACAGAAGCATGGGAAATGGCAATAACTCTGTACTTGAAGACTACTTTAAGTAGGTATTCTGAATTAATCTGCCAAGGGAAGATTGGCTGGGAGAAAACTTGAAAACACTGTAAGCTCAGTAACTATGCCACATATTGGGTTAATATTGTGCTCATTGTATGAGCACCCTTTTTCCTTCTTTAGATAAAGAAGTTTTGACAGGTTGATTATCATTCCGAAAACCAAGAGCAGAAGATGTAGCTACAAGGAATTCAGGTAAAAATGCCTATAATTACAAAATGTCCAACTCTTGAAATTTTAAGATGTTATGTTTTAAATCCTTGTCATTTTGTGCAGTTTTAGTTGTTAGAACAGAGTCTAAAAATATTTTCCAGAGGCTGAATTTTATTTGAAAGTCTCACTTGAAAGAGTTCACCCATTTTTCAGAATGACATATGTTATTTCAGAATGACATAATGCTATTTTACCCACGTTAAAAATAACATCTGTCAAAGCACTTCCAATGTCTTACTGGTTTTGGTCTGAGATCTGAAATATATCAGGGCTGTGTGTATAAAATCCTGGCATTAAGAATTTGTTTTTAGTCATTCCTTGGGAAATTTTCCCAAATTTGGTTAAAATAGAAAATATGATAATTCTCAATTTGCCCTGATAATAAATCAGGGTTAGAGGTTGGCACCTGCATTTCCCCAAGAATCTCTGCCTGTTTAGCATCCTCCATCGTGGGGTAGAATTTGTTCCCCTGCGATTACTTTTGTAAGCACTCAAGGATGTATTACTCAGTGTCTAAAACCACATGCAAGGAAACTCTCTTCTATTCTCCCACTATTTTTCTGATGTCTTTCAGCTCCATGAAAGAGAAGGAATGAGCTGCCTTGTATCAGAAGTATGAGGAGTCCTGGAAGGAAAGGGGAAGTGGCGGAGGGAACAAGGGAGAGGGCAAGAACTGGAGAATGGGAGTCAGATTGGAATGGAGGAGCACAGCACCCCCAAACTTCAAACCAGCCTCAAGGCCACTTAGCTTCTGCAGGATCCAGCATTGTGTACCCGGCTAATGGGATCTGATACAACCCCTTCAGCGCCTGTCTCTTATAGAACCATACTACTGCTATTAATTACATTTAACAGCTTAAAAATACGGTACTATCAGCTCCAGGTCTGAATGCAGTTAACAGCCAAACAGGGAGTCTCACAAAACTCCCCTCTTCACTCACAGAACTCTTGCATTTTGTGTTGTGTGTGTTTGTATTTGTTTAGTTCCTAGTTTGCAAATATATTAAAAGAAAACTGATTTAAAATACATTCAGTTTGAGAGTTCACCTACTTAGATAAATGCATTTATATAACCCACTGTGCTAAGCCAAGTGGAGCTTCTATTTCTTGATGTTGTTAGTTTCTCGTTGCATCAGGAGAATGAAATCTGAAAATAGGGAAATACTTAGAACTTCCAATTAACTTTTGAAAGCTTGATGAGTGCTAGAAATATCATGCAGAGCAGGAAATAAACCAACAAGCCTACAGTTCATTGATCTGTTTGTTTTAGTCCTTTGTGTATTTTCTAAAGATCTAGTGATTGCTCTGCTATACATATTTGGAACTGCTACACACAAGAAGAAAAAAGGCTGCTACAGCAGAAAACAAAAATATAATTTCCCATGGTTTAATGAGAAAATAAGGATGATTATCATAAATTCACAGGGAATTAATGTATTAATTTTAGAGTGAAAAAACTATTCAAAGAAAGCTGAAGCATTACACTTTTTAAAAGTAGCTTATGCATAATTAGCTATTTCACCTAGCTTGGTATTAAGCGATTCTTTATTGTAAAAATTGTAAGACAGGATCTTTTTCTTAGATGTTAATAAAATTTGAAATAAGTCAGCTTTAACCTCATTTTAATGGGGTTAAAGAAATTTAGAATAATTTGAGAAACATGTATCTTATTAAGATTTCTAAAAAAAGAGAATCAATTCCCAACCAACAGAGAATAAATTCCCAAACCACAGAAAATCATTTTGTGCATATGTAATTCTTCTGAGTAATACAGAATTAAATGTGTTCAATGAAGTTTGTGGAAAAATCAGTAATGGTAGAACACATTTTTAACTACCCATTCTCCATTTAGCCCGTAGCTTGAACTACTGCGTTTCTGATCCCACGCAAGCTGACCAAGCAGGAATGCACAGTTTTGAATATTGCTCCAAGAAGATTTTGTATCTATAAACTATGAGAACATGGTTTGCAATCTATTGTGCAATACCAGGAAGTATTCAGAGAGTTTCATTTAATAAAAAAAATGGACTGTTCTTCCTCTTGTCCCCCATCAGAAGCGATTACTATCTATGAGAGCTGATGGATATTAGAGAACTAAGGCTTTCTGATCAACAGCTTCAGGGCAACACAACCAAACTGAACTTTAAGACTGATAAAAATCATCGCTGTGGATGGAGAAAAGGCAAGTGCAGAAGGTACAGCTTAGCTGTGAATGTCATGTCTTGGCCCTAATTCAGTGATCAAAGACATTCCAAAACAAGCACTAAGCGTTTGCAAGCTGCCAAAGAATTTGGGTGCAGTGTTAGGAAGGAGATGAAGAACAGATTAGACATCAGTAGCAGCTACTCCCTAGTTTGATGAGGATGGATTTATAAAAAAATAGCTGAGAAGATATATAAGCCTGTTATGCATTCATGAAGATCTGCAAGAACAGTGGTGTAACGCATATTGCATTATGGTGCTACGAGTTACTATTTAAAGGAAATATATCAAACACGAGGTTGTGGAGTGGAGGCAAGAGAGAGAGTGATGAAAGAAATGGTGAATTAGAAAAGGAGAGGAGAGACTAGGAGGCAATTGAGATACAAGGGCAGCTTTGAAACTGGGAATCTCCTGCTGTGAAGCTAAAACCACTGCCAGAAAATCACATTATAGAATTAACATCTTTTTGCACCTCTTTCCTGCAATGACTCCAGGAGAGGAGGGTACACAAAAATCAAAATGTGGAGAGAGCTTTCCTGTTTGTCACGAACAAGACATCTTGCTTGGAACAGTAAACGCACAACATGCACTTCTTATAGAGCAGAATTGCAACTTACTTTGGCCATCCCTCTCTGTGCTACCCGTCACAGGAGAATTGAAACAAGCTCTAAAAAGAAAGCAATGCACTCTGCATAACTGGTTTGCAGTAGCATCTGGTGTCTTGAAAACCTTCTTCAGCCTGCTCTGTTGGCCGCTTTGAAGATGCAGTGATGTTCAACTGCAATATGGTTAGGCTTGCTTCCCAGATTCAGTCTTCACTGGCCTGTGCATCTTCTGCTTCCAAAGTACTGGAGGTAGATGGAGAAACTGCTCAGAACATGTACGTGGCTAGAACAGACTTGCACCAGATGGCCATTCAAAATAGCAGTCAGGAGAAAAGTGTCACACTGAGCAGATGCAAGTCTTATCCTTGAGAAATGTCTTCCCAGCTGCCATTTTCCTCTGACTCATCTTCTAGAAGAACTGTGTTTATTTCAGTCAAAGCCAGTGTCAAGTCACAGATGCCATGTGTCAGAACAGTTCACTGGGTCCCCTTCTTGTGTTGGGTGAGGAAAGTATTTTAGGCAACTAAATGTTTTTGCTTAGCACATGCAAAGTCTCAGATTTCTTTTATTTTCAGTTGCATGTTTGCTAGAACAGTGGCACAACTTCTGAAGTACTAATACAAGTATAGACAAAAATAGATCAGATAGAGATTGCTGACAGGGATAAGGAAAACCCCATTGATTTTAAGGAACATTGGATCAGCCTTACATTAAACTAGAACTTTGTCTTTCAGTGCTGGAAGTTAAGCTCTATTTTAAACACAAAGTGGCTGAGATCTTTATAGATTTAATTATAGAATCACCAGGTTGGAAGAGACCCACCAGATCATAGAGTCCAACCATTCCCACCAATCTCTAAACCATGCCCCTCAGTACCTCATCCACCCGCACCTTAAACACCTCCAGGGAAGGCAAGTCAACCACCTCTCTAGGCAGACCATTCCATTGCCTAATGACCCTTTCAGTGAAGAATTTTTTCCTTATGTCGAGCCTGAACCTCCCCTGGCGGAGCTTGAGGCCATTATGAGAAACAAGAAGTTCCTCTGAACATCTGCATCAGTATGAAACGTTTTTTCAGCTTTTATGCTCTTGAGAAAGCTTTTTCCTTTGATATTTCAAGAACTGCCTTTTTCAATACTTAAGTCATGATTTCTTTGTACTAAAATTGGATAATGTAATATAATGTTATGAAAGGTAAAAATAGAACTTTAGGCGGATTTTTTTCATTTCCTGATAATTTCCTCAGCAAATTCTGAAAGGTTTACAGCCATTTCACCAAACACCAATACTGTCTACACTGAGCATATGATCTATTTTGATATTCTTTCTGTTCCCAAAATACAAAGCTAAGGGTCTTTTGTGAATGTCTTTCCACCCTAACCAGAAAACCTGTGAAAGAAGCTCTGTCACTCCTTTTCCTAGGCTCCAGTCTGTGCCACAGAGAAACAAGTTTCAGTTCCAACCTAAGGCTAACTTACAAAATGCGTAACGTTTTCTTGCTTCAGCTGTTGAACTCTGCCTCTATCGATTCCTGCTGCTCTCCTGTAGTTCTTCCTATCAATTCCTACCATTTTACTGAGGCAGATTTAATTAACCACTTTCTTGTCACAAGTTTTTAACAACTTTCATCAAAAAAACACTTTTCCCAAATGATATTTTTATGCTACTCAGGATTAAGTATTGGGGCAATACAGTCATGGACCAACTCCAAAAATTTCCCTTGAATACATTAAACTGAGAGGCAGCTCAGATGCATTTGTGTTTCTGCAGAGATGCCAGGCTCCCAAGATTTCCCAGTTTTTCACCATATAGACTTTTTCAGGATGCTATAAAGTAAAAAAACAAACAGCAGAACAAGAAAGGTAGCTTCACAAAGGCTTAACAGCACACACAGGGACAAAACTCTTTGTTCCATTTTTATTAGTCTGATGAATTTTTCCATGGCATTGGTCCGAGTTATGCAACAAGAGGAGGAGTATCAGCATTTTTTTGACTACTGCATTGCCTTGAGTCTTTGGCATCGCTGAGTAAACCTGCAGGATTTTCATACAAGGAGAAAACATCCTGCTCGTAGGTGGTCAGACACCTGCTCCCCAAGCTAGAAAGACAGCAGCTGTTGTCCTTAGCATGCCTGGTTTGAGGAAAGTAAGATGTTGCCTACATACTTTCATGATGCCATTAAAAAGGCAATGTTTATGGCTTGCTATCATGTGAATTATTGCCTTTGACAGGAGGAATAAAGTTTTAATACAAGCCTTTGACAGAAATACTCAAAAGATGTGGTTTTGAAAATACAGGCTGAAGAATTCAACTGCTTTTGAAAACCAAATAAATTCTGTTCCCAAAGCTGCTTTGCTGTCCTCCAGAATAGAAACTCCAGAAGCTTGCAAGCAAGTCCAGCCCCTTCCATCCTGAGACAATGGTTCCAACATACTTTAGGTATTTTATATTTCTGTAGAATCAGATCTGGTTGAGATGGAGCAGAATCAGATGTGAGGATGTTTGGATTCTGTAAGGAGGCTCATCTAGAAGCAATGTATATGTTTCCTTTCTTTGCAGAAAATATTTAATTCTAATCTGTCATGAAAGCTCTTTCTCTTGGAATAACTCATCTGCTTGAAATTAGGCATGTACTTGTTTTTCTTGCTGACTTGAGGCCATACAATGCACAGTCCTCTGATTCCGAGTAATTTATATGCTTGCATAAATCAGTGGGCAGCCAACAAAGAACAGACTGGATACAACAGTTTCACATACACATTCTTCTTTTATGGTCAAAAGATTGTGGAAATTAGCTTTGAAAGTCCCTTGTTCCTTCTGTCACCTCTGGAAAATGCAATGGGTTATGATTATTTTCAAGATTCTTAGTGAGTTATTTACAATCCTCAGTATAGAAAAACTGTGGATTCAACTATGTTATTCAGTATTTGGAATGAAGGTTACTAAGGTGACCACAATCTAGAATGGTTTCTCCTCTCCCTGCTTTGAAAGATTTAAATGTATGAACACTGTGTAAAGCCTCTAGAAGTCCTAGTCCTGTAGGAGAGCCAAAGACTAACAAGAAGGTCATGTACCCCTACTTGCAGAAATGATTCTGTAAAGGAAGATTTGCAGGACTGTAACTGCACATTTCCAGGTCCCTCTGAGACATGAAATAGAGAGTGCTGAGCTAGAATTGTAGACTGGTTTGGGTTGGAAGGGATCTTAGAGATCATTCAGTTCCAACCCTCCTGACATGGGCAGGGACATGTCCTTCTAGACTAGGCTATCAAGGCCCCATCCAACCTGGCCTTGAACACTTCCAGGAAGGGGGCATCCACAACATCCCTGGCATCTATGAATGCTCTTAGAAACACCTCTCATTGGTCTTCTTGAGTTACAGATTGGTCTGCACATTGAAAGCAACTGAGTTAACTTGTTTTGTTAGCATCCAGAATGTGTTTTTCATAACTATATTGAAAGTGTAAGCACACCTCGAATCCTTGCCAAATCACAGAAAAAAGTGTGATAAATGCAGTAATACAGGGTAGGACTTTTGCATAGATGTGAATAATAGAGTAGAGGTAAAAAAAAAAAAAAAACATGGCTAAGTCCAGACTGGTAAAATCTCCATTTCCTACCCTCATGGGCTTATTTGCCATGTACCAATGTTTAGGAGCTATCCTCAAGAAAAGGACAGATGCATTGCTAGGTGAAACACACACTGAAACGTAGGTCTTTCTGAAGGTTATTTTTACCAGATCACATTCAGCAGGTTTCAACAAACCATTCTGTAGCATTCCAAGAGCTCTGAAATATATGGAGTTAAACCCAATGCAGCTCCCCCTGCCCAGCTCCCCTGCAGGATCTGGGAGCTGTACAGGGAGCTTTTCAGAAAGATGGGGAGGACTTGCAATCCCACCAAGAGGAATACCCAAGCCCCCTTTCCAGGCAGGGTGGTGGGAGAGGGCAGGGGTCCTGCCTCCATGGAGTACAGAGGGCACCGCAGTGCAGCAGCACCCACAGGCAAGGGCTTCCAAGTGCAGGAAAAGCAGCCACAAACCAGCTCCTGCGTTGGCAGCTATAGCAACACCAACACAGCAGCAAGGTGAATGCACTAATGTGCTGGCAGGATTTGTTAAAATATCAGTTGCTTCAAATGTTCGAGTGTGTTAAGCCAGGCTCTGCTGATTTTAAAAATCCTATTAAGCCCTTCACTTGTAATTCATTGCTATTTTCCAGGTCACATTCACTAATGATAGAGACTCTTCTTGTGCAGTTAGAGTTCTTCCCGTAAACTGCATGTTCAACATTTAATTCTTGAAGTACATGTTAGAGCCAAAGGGGTAAGAAGGAGGCAGCACCTCTAAATCTTTTTTTAATTTAGAATTGGGGGTCAAAATTGTTGCCAAATTGAGAGACAACTGAAAACATTGCAAGATTTATGAAAAATATAATTTTATACCAATCAGAATCAGAACTTATTAAATTTGACTAGTTTTTCTCATCTAAAGTGATAGTAAATCATATGAATTGAAGAAATTGAGCTAGTGAATGCTCTCTCCTTCCCCTCTGAGACCTTTACACACACAGTGCAGACTATGTGTGATACTGATATGTTAACGCTTTTTATGTGCCTCTGGTCATGAGCAGAGCCTCTACATGACAGACAGGAGAACATCTGAAGTAGGTTGACATTGAACCAGACTACAACAGTTGAGTGCAAGCAGAACAGACAATACTTTCTGCCCTTGCTTTAATAGTTTCCTTAAATTCTGGGAAACTATAGAGAAAATAAACAGCAAGGTAATTAAAACATATATTGCTCACTTCATCATTATGTGTGGCTGAGAGTTTTTTGGACAAAATATTTTCCTTTAGAAAATCCTTAAAAGAAAAATGTCTATTGCAAATAGTCATTTTTTCAGAGATTACCTATCTCCAGTGTATTTAAATAATTAACAAAATATCCAATTTCAACATTTTTAATATAAAAATTCATCTCTGGTTCAAATAATTTTTCAGAGTTTCAAACTAATTCTAGTAAAAACTGTAAATCAAAGTCTGAATCTACATTAAAAGTCTACAAATATTGACATACAATGTTTTAATTTATTCATATCAGCATTTTATGTTTTACTTAACAGATTGCTGGAATTAACATGTGTAAGATTTTGATTTTGCATCCTAATTCAAGCTAAAACATTTTCTTCAAACATCAACTTTCCCCCCCAAAAAGTAGTGTTTCCTCGTCAGCTCTGTTCCTCATGAACCTTAATTTAACAAGTGCATGATACACTGATTTCTGTCAGCAGATCACAGTGAGAATATACTGTGTCAGAAATAAACTCCACCTTCTATTCTGAATTATCTTAAGCAACTCTGTTAATATAATAGTCTTGTGGGCATATATTATACAATGACATGAGGCCTAACCTTTCCCTTTCAAGCAGTTTCTCATTTCCTGACTTCAACAAACTTAAGAGAATATCACATGGTAGAAGAATGCTGTGAAAAGTATATTGAATCATCTGGCAGTATTTAAACCATGACATGACATTTTATTTTGCTTATCCTACATGGAAATTCCTAACATCAGCTCTTGCTCAAATACTTCAGTCCAGGCTCTACTGTTTCTTTTCAAACATCCTTTATTCCCTTCTTCTTGTTCGTGTTATATCTTTTTATCTCTTAGCTGGAATGTGGATTTCTGTGGATGTCTAAAAGGAGATAAACACTCTAAGTCTGAGCTTCTAAGTTTTCATTCTGAAAAAGAAAATTCTGAATACGGAATTATCTACCAGGACTTTTTTTCTCTCTCCATTTTCTTTTCCTGTACTACTTAAGAGCCGTAGATAATCAAAAGTGTGTTAGTGACAGAAGTGTGTTAGTAACAAAAATAACAAAATAGTGTGTTAATAACTAAAGTTATTAACAATAGGCTGCCCTAATACTTCAAGGATGCTTCAGGAACCTTCAATAGGTAAATGTCAAAGTAACGACAAATCAATTGATTTCTAGCAGCTTGACCACTATGCTCTGGAGGATCCAACTAAAAACAGAGAGCTTCTTAGCCCAGACTACTCATTCACCTAAAGATGACCATTCTCTTAAGAGCTCTCTTGCAGAAGATCCAGAGCTCTCAGCACCTTGACGAGCTGAATCTCAAAGACAGAGTTGTTTCCCAGAAGAGTCTGCACTTAGTAAAGCTATGAAAGAAACAATTCATGAAAAAAGTATGTGACAGTATGAAAAGAAAATAAAATTAACAAAGCACAATAATACATTGCTTGCATACCTCTAGAGACAAGTAAACAATGCATTACAGCCAGGAAGCAGCGACTCATTGCTGCCATTTGAAGAAAAGGAAAAAGTCTTTGCTGTTAGCAGGGAGGCTCTTATGACACCAGATATGTTTTCATGGATTTGAAACCCAGAAAGGACTATTAGATCTTCTAGTTTTACTTACTTCATAGCATGGGCCATAAAAATTCATGCTCCTCCTTCCACTCAGTAATGACTTGTGTGCTGGCAAGAGCAGTATGGTCCTCGGGGGCACCTCCAGACTTAGTCTGAAAACTCAACAAGGGAAGAAGTGGTCTCCTGGCCCTTATAGTCTTGTTACAGTCCATCTATTCCATCAAAGGTGGAATAGATAGCCCTTATGCACTCCAACACCAACATTACATTACTCAGTGACATATAATTATACACGACAGCCCATGATTCATTTCTTGCTTCAATTGTTCCCAAATGTATCTTGGTTACATGCCACTGCTGACGATGATAGCAGCTCCCAGCTGGACAGGACACTCCAGCAATGCACTACTTCACTCCAGAGAACATACTGCAATTTCTGAAGACCTAGTCTGGCTGAAAATTAGTTTGTGGCAGCTGCAGTATTTTCCTCCATCATTTCTGCCTAAAAAGATGTAGAGACATCTATATGTAACAGAAAATTTGATTTCAAATTCTTTGTAGTCAGAAAGGAAATTACTTTCTACTTCAGCTGACTCCGTGTAAGACACGATAGGGTGGGTGAGGCTTACTCAAGGAAAGAGGGAATATGAGTTTACAGCATTGGAGATGGTATTAGATAGGCCACAACACCGTGAGCTTACTGTGTTCTTTAGAGCAATTCCCAGCAAATTTGGCTATTGATCCAGTGCATATGAAGAAGTACCTTTTCTGAGTGTAAGAGTTATAAGTTCATTTTCACCAAAACAGAATGAAAAGGTTCAGAGAAGAGGACATAACCAAATTTATCTTATAAGAGAGCTTTGCTGCAATCATGTATGCAAATTTTCTGGAAGGAAAGTTCTTTTTGTTTGTTAATGTTAACTCCTAAACTTATAAAAGACATGAAAGGCTGTTTCTTTTGAAGCTGTATAAAACAGAAGCCTTAAAACACTTTTATTCATCAACTTATGAATAGCCACTATATGAGGTGCAAAACCATGTCCATTTTTTTTGTTGTAGAAGACTTCTATTCCTTCTGTTTTTAATAACATGGGAATAGATTAAATTTCATCTGTAAATGTGCATATTTTATTTTGGAGATATAGAACTTGCAGTTAGAGATAAAAGATTGCTTGGTGAAAACACAGAGAGAAATAATTTTCAGAAACATGCCTTATACTACAACACTGGTCCCTGTTACAATCAAACCCGTTGCAATTGTAGAGGTACCTGTACATGATCCCCCAGTCTGAGATTATGTTCCACCTCTCCCACATTTTTGCAAGTGCAAATTCAGAATTTGTTCCACTCTTTAATGAGATCTGTGCATACACAAGATGAAATTGTGAATGGCAAATGGAAACAATAGCAGCAGCAAAAGAAGTCTGAGCCCCAGGGGAATTTTCCTGAAAGTTGAACAAGATATTTCATAATTTTTGTGCAGCACATATCAGAACAAAGTCTAGGAAAAAGTCATTTCACTCTCAGAGCAAGTGCAGGCTTTCTAAAGAGAAAGAGGAAGGCAATGTGGAAGGGGGGAAGGAATTAACTTGATTAATTCAAGGCACAGTTAGACACTTGGTTCACAAACAAGAACTGATCAGTCTCAAAGCCCAGTCTTCTCTAGTGCTTTGCATTTATTGAGTTCCACGGGTGCTCTGCGCTTTGTAGCATTTACATTGCCTGTTCCAGTAGTACAAAGAAAGTTGTAAGCTTGGGTAACCCTGCCTGACTTCCAGTCATCCTAGTAACAGCCCAACAACAACCATGCAATGTCTGTGAAACATCCAGGAGATGCCAGACAAATAATCTCCCAGGTTTTTCCAAAACAAAAGAGAGTCTTTAAAGACATTTTATTATCCATAAACAGTTCTGAGACAGATAGCAATTTAGGAAGACAAGCAACTTCAGAAAGACTGGAAATTCTGAATTCATGCCCAAAATTAAAATAACTTTTTAATAGCCTTGCTCTTCAAGAGGAATTAACGAATGCTCTTTCACATCTTTACATAAAGCCAGACTCTGGCAGATGTGAGATAGATTACTGCATACAACATAAACAATATTTGGTATTCTATCCTTGCAGTGAGGAGCATATATCTTTGTACTTGAACAAAAAGCTATTTCTAGCTTTGGAGAGGATGTAAACAAGCCCAGTCACCAGCCGTGCTCCAGGAATACCTGGGTAATATTTCTACCAAGTTCTGAAAATCAGGCTAAGGAGCAAGTGGCGCTGGGGAGACAGCAGCAATCCTGAGGTGGAATTTGGCCTGAACACCATAACTGATCAGCAGTGTTTGCTTTTGTGCGGGCTGAGGACTGCCAGTCCCTGCCCAGCTGAGCTCTTCAAGCTGTAGCTAGGAGATTGCCTCCAACACACTAAAAATACGTCCCCTGCATTAGTTATGACAGCATGTTCGCAAGTGATGGGGGAGACCATAGATGCTGTCAGACCCTGGCTTCAGCAGACTGGGAAGACAGAACCGAAGTGCCCAGTGTGGGTGCACATGAGCGCGTTCGCAGCAGGACCAAGTCCAGGACTGCTGAGGCCACACTCGCTTCTGCCTTATGTACCACCACCATTTCATGCGTGTAGCTGACCCTCATTCTCACCAGCAGTGGGGCTGTTCAAATCTTCTGATGACTCTAGGTAAGTGAGGAGGAGAAGACCATGCAGAGCAGGCTCCATATACCCACACTTCAGTGGAGGAATGTGGGACAAATCCTCAGGGTGTTTTCACTTGGTCAAAGCTCACTTGTTGCCAACAAATGTTTCCTCAGAGCAGCAACCTTGGCTCTCATGAAACCAGTCCCCAACTCTCTTTTCTGAATCACCTGGACTGAGCACCTGAAGACCAGAAGGGACATCACACCTGTCTTCACCACTGCCAGCGTGCCGCAGACAATGTGAACCCTCTGCCCCTCCATCGATGTGATATGATGCGGGAAGTTGGTCTGTGTGTATGCAAACACAACTCTGGGGTGAAAAGCATGCTAAAACATATGACAGAAGAGAAAGGTCATTTATTACCAATTATTCCCTATTAGTGCTGCCCTGCACATTGTGCCAAGCTAAAGGTAAGACCTAGAGTAAAGAATTATAGGGGTCTGCACAGAGATTTCATTGTTTCAAATTTTTGCAGGTATCTGTGGCTATTCCCAAATTCCCATCCACATTCCAAGGACACATATTTGCAACACAGGATATTTGTTTTGGGGGAACTGTGCTTTCATAGTACTGGAGGAGCCCTGAGCAGAAGAGCTACGCAGAGCTGTATGTGCCATAACCACAGAGGTGCCTTTGATGAACTAGATCTCTTGCATTTGCACATTTATGACTAAACTTAGAAAAAGATGCAATTTTCTTTAACTAGAAAAATCTATACCTCCTGTGTAATGTTAGTATCCATGGAGATACAGCACAAAAAGCTATTCTAGTATTGGTTTATAGCATCTTTGTTCAAAACTGCAGAGAAGCGCAAGCACTAATACAGTTTAGTTGCTTTGAAATTAGTAGATTAATGTACCACACCACTCTGTGCACATGGATACGTACAGCCACAAATTCACCTACCCTTCTCCGTCTGTCCTCAGGACTTTCTTCTATGCTTAATTCTCATTTGTTTTAGTATCAATAAGTCTTAATATATCACCTTACAGTAATCAATGCAAGTTTAACATCAATCTGTTTCAGCATTTCAGCTATTGTTACACACTGCAATGAGCCTGGCAGCTTTTGGGTGGGGTCTGGGTTTCCAGGAGCACAAAAACTGGTTTGCAAAGAGGGAGTAAGTAATGAAATGCCAGGTAAGTATTTAAAAGATCACAGACTGCATGCATTTTTTGAGAGACAGCACTGAGCAAAGGAAGAGATCTACTTAGTATTGTCTTTTCCTTTGAATTTCCTCTAATATTCTGATCTCTCCGAGCCATTAGTCATAAGAAGAGTTTCATTAAACTTACTGAAGACACTATAAAGGAAAATTAAATAGAGTGACCTGATAGAGCTGGAGCTGGATGAAGTTTGAAAAGCCTGCCTGTTGGTTTCCTTCAGAAATCTTGGCAGGTATGCAGAATGCACAGACCTGCTCCTGCAGTCTAGCTGTCATTCCCTATCCCATGGTAGCTACCTTTATGATAAACTAGGTATGGTTTGGAGATTTTTATGAGTTTCACAAAATGTGTAGCACAACCTGAAGACAAAACATATAAAGAATCCATTAACTCTTGTAGACAGTTTGGCAGACAGTGGCTCCCCCAGACAACCACATGACTGTTTACAGTAAATGGTATCACTTGTTAATCAAGTATCCATCTGAGTGAAGACTGGAGGCCATATCCTGAGGTCTTTCAGCAGTACAGAACATTCTGCCTGCACCAGCTTTGCAGCTGTCTTCTCGTTAACCTATTGATAATCAGCTGTTTTAATATTGTTTTTAATATACTGAAAGTCTTTGTCTACCCCAGACAAAATTGGTTTTGAAAACACCTTTGCTTTTCCCAAAGGCTGGGCTTGCCTTTAATCTATCATGTCAAATCATCCTTAAAAGTGTAATTGAAAATGTTCCTTGGATTCCTCATATTTGGGGTTAACCAAGAAGGAGTCTAAAAAGCAGATTTGAATTGTATCTATAAATCTAAGGAGTTGGTATTTTCAGCCAGATTTACCGGAGTGACAGTAATAGCTCCTTCTACCCTTACTGTCAGTGTCGAACTCAGTAGTCCTGCTTGTGTGGTCAGGTTGACCAAGTTCAGCACCCATTATAGAAACTGGTTGACAGCTCCTTGTTTGTACAGCTGCTCAAAATTTGTTCTCCAGTGTTTTGGGGGTCGGGTGCTTTTTGCTGATGAGCTGTGAGTGTTAGCACCCTCTCTTCATTGGGGAGTGTGGAGGGATGCTTGTTGCACGCTCCTGCAGATACACTTGCCCATGCAGCTGCCTGCTATGCTGCCATTGCCATTGGTATAGATACAAGAATATCAGAAAGCTTGAAGGATCACCCAGGACTCTTGCATAGGTCTAACTAGGAAGCACAAATGCAGAACAGTAGCCTCTCCAAACATTTCAACAGCATTTCTAGCAACACCCTGCTCCATTCTTTTTTACATTCCATACTCATGCCTGTGCACACATAAAAATGTATTCTAATGCATAATATTTAATGTCATTTTCTGAATAAGTATAACTAAGACACATTCATTTATGGAAATTACAGTTTTCCATACATTACTGACTCCTCCACTTTCTCACTTTTAAGTTACGCGTGCATATATATATATGTGTGTGTGTGTTTCTCACAGTCTTTTCTCTACTTTTTAATTTGAGCCTTTCCCATGCTGATGTTGCTCCTGTTTTCTATTTCCCTTTCAGCACTGTTCTCTGGTATCAAGTTGTAACACAAGTCTTCCTCTTACCAAACCCTTTCAGAGTGCTTTGCACTGTGGGTAGGTTTGGCGTTTGCTCTCTGTTTGTTGTTTTTAACGTGGTCATTAGAAATCCTGAGGACTCTCTGAGCTTCCTCAGTAGCGATTATGAAAATCTCTGAAGCTGGTTGAGGTTGGACTGTCCCAAGCTCTGGAACTGCCTTTCCTCTCAACCAGAGCTTGAAAACTGAATATGCATTACGAAGGTAGTGACCCTTTCTGCAGTTGTACACATGTAAGCAATATATGCTTAAAGAACAAAGGTAAGGACTGATTTAGTGCAGACTGATTCTGTCCAGAACAGACTGGGCAATGTATTAGGGACTTCAGGGCCCTAGGAAGAAAGGTGAAGGGCTCCAGGGCACAAGTAGTGCTTACCTCCACCATTCCAATAACAAGGAATGAAAAGGGAGAGACTAAGAAAAATCAGAAAATTAATACCTGGCTCCAAACCTGGTGTGAGGAGCAAAACTTTGGGTTCTTTGATCATAGACTGGCCTACATACCTCCAGGTTTCCTTTCCAGGGATGGGGCACCCTTGTCCCCTAGGGGTACAAAAATTCTGTCCAAAACTCTAGCAGGGCTCATTAACAGAGCTTTAAACTAGATGTGAAGGGGGAGCGGGATGAAGCTGGGCTTGACAGAGGCGACCCTGGAAATGGCACTTGAGTGCCTGAAAGATGGTGTACTGGTAAGGATCTCCAGTATATCAACTCAAAGCAAGTGGGGATGAGTACATCTCGTGACAGAAAAGATGTAAACAGCTCTGATTCGTTAGATAATCTAAGAAACAGTCATTTGGGAAGGAATGCTATTCCCTTCATGAGAGCTGTGGGATTAACAGCCCAAAGGAAGTGCATCTACACCAACGCACGCAGCACAGGCAATAAACAGGAGGAATTGGAAAGTATTGTAGGGCAAGGAGACTACGACATAGTTGCCGTCACGGAAACATGATGGGCCAACTTGTACAACTGGAGTGCTGCTATAGTGGGACATAAACACATCAGGTGGGATAGGAAAGATAGGAGAGGTGGTGAGGTAGCCCTCTAACATAGTTCTTTGATACCCTTTAGCTTCATTATGGTGATGACAGGATTGAGTGTCTGTGGGTAAAAATCAGAGGAGACCACAAGGCAGATATTGTGATGAGAGCCTGTTAGAGACCACTGAGCCAGGAAGAAGAGGCTGACGAGCTCTTCTACAAACAACAGGGAGAAGTCTCAAGATCGCTAGCTCTTGTCCTTGAGGGAGACTTTAATCTATCAGATATTCTGCTGGAAGTACAATATAGCAGAGAGGAAGCAGTTTAGGAGGTTCCTCACACAACTTCCTCACACAACTGCTGAGTGAACCAACAAGGGAAGGTGCCCTCCTGGACCTGCTGTTTGTGAACAGAGAAGGCCTTGTGGGGGATGTGACGGTTGGAGGATGCCTGGGGCAAAGTGATTACAAGATGGTAGAATTCTCAGTTCTAGGTGAGGTGAGGAGAGGGGTTAGCAGAACAGCCACCTTAAACTTGCGGAGCGCAGACCTAGGACTGTTCAAAAGGCTGATGAAAAAGTCCCTTGGGAGACAGTTCTTAAGGGCAAGGGAGCTGAAGAAGGCTGGGTGGTCATGAAGAAAGAAATGCTGGCAGTGCAGGAGCAAGTTGTCCCCATGTGCCGGAAAATGAGCCAGTGAGGAAAAAAACAGCTTGGTTGAGCGGAGAGATCTGGGTGGACATCAAAAAGAAGAGGAATGTCTATGAGCTTTGGAAGAAGGGGCAGGCATCATGTGTGGACTACAGGGAAGAAGTGAGATTGTGCAGAGGAAAAATGAAGGCTGGTTGGAAAAGTCCCATGGGAGGCTCTCCTTGAGGGCAAAGGTGTCCATGAGGGCTGGGCACTCTTCAAAAAGGAACTCCTAGCAGGTCAGGAGAAAGCCTTCCCCAAGTTCTGGAAAAATAGCTGGCAGGGTAAGAAACTAGCATGGTTGAGTAGGGAGGTCCTGAGAGACATCAATAGGAAGAGGAGGGTCTACGACCTCTGGAGGAAGGGGCAGGCATCCTGGGTGGACTATAGGGAGGAGGTGAGAATGTGCAGGGAAAAAGTCAGGAGGGCTAAGGCCCAACTAGAAATGCGATTGGCCAAGTCTGTGAAAGACAACAAAGTCTTTCTACAAATACGTCAACAGCAAAAGGAGGGCTAGGGAGAATCTCCAGTCCCTAGTAGATGCAGAGGGAGCAAGAGTAACAGGGGACAAAGACAAGGCTGAAGTACTCAATGCCTACTTTGCCTCAGTCTTTAACAGTAAGGAAAATTGTTCCCTCTGTGCACAACCCCAAGGGTTGGAAGAGAAGTATGAGATTCCCAAGGTCCAAGAGGAGGTGGTTAGAGACTTGCTTGCCCAGCTAGACGCCCACAAGTCTATGGGGCCAGATGGAGTCCACCCAAGGGTTTTGAGGGAACTGGCAGGTGTGCTGGCCAAACCCCTTTCCATCATCTTCCAGCAGTCCTGGATGACTGGGGAGGTTCCGCTGGACTGGAGGCTGGCTGATGTCGTGCCCATCTATAAGAAGGGGCGCAGGGAGGATCCGGGGAACTACAGGCCTGTCAGCCTGACCTCGGTACCGGGGAAAGTCATGGAGCGGATGATCTTGAGTGCGATCATGAAGCACTTGCAAGAGAACCGGGTGATCAGGCCCAGTCAACATGGGTTCATGAAAGGCAGGTCTTGCCAGAGTAATCTGATCACCCTCTATGACCGAGTGACTAAACTCTTGGACGAGGGAAAGGCTGTGGATGTGTCTTCCTGGACTTTAGTAAAACTTTTGACAGTTTCTCACAGCATTCTGCTTTGGAAACTGTCAGCCTCTGGCCTGGATGGGCGCACACTCTCCTGGGTGAAAAACTGGTTGAATGACCGGGCCCAGAGGGTGGTGGGAAATGGAGTTAAATCCAGCTGGAGGCCAGTTACAAGTGGGGTTCCCCAGGGGTCAGTCCTGGGTCCAGTCCTGTTTAATGTCTTTATCAACGACCTGGATGAAGGCATTGAGTCCTCCCTTAGCAAGTTTGCAGATGACACCAAGCTGGGAGGAAGTGTGGATCTGCTGGAGGGTCGGGAGGCTCTGCAAAGGGACCTGAACAGGCTGGACCGATGGGCAGAGACCAACGGCATGAGGTTTAACAAGGCCAAATGCCGAGTCCTGCACTTGGGGTACAACAACCCTAAGCAGAGGTACAAACTAGGAGAAGCCTGGCTGGAAAGCTGCCAGGAGGAGAAGGACCTGGGGGTGTTGGTTGACAGCGACTGAACATGAGCCAGCAGTGTGCCCAGGTGGCCAAGAAGGCCAATGGCATCTTGGCTTGTATGAGAAACGGCATGACCAGCAGGTCCAGGGAGGTTATTCTCCCTCTGTACTCGGCACTGGTGAGACCGCACCTCGAGTACTGTGTTCAGTTCTGGGCCCCTCACCACAAGAAGGATGTTGAGGCTCTGGAGCGAGTCCAGAGAAGAGCAACGAAGCTGGTGAAGGGGCTGGAGAACAAATCTTATGAGGAGCGACTGAGAGAGCTGGGGGTGTTTAGCCTGGAGAAGAGGAGGCTGAGGGGAGACCTTATTACTCTCTACAACTACCTGAAGGGAGGTTGTGGAGAGGAGGGTGCTGGCCTCTTCTCCCAAGTGACAGGGGACAGGACGAGAGGGAATGGCCTCAAGCTCCACCAGGGGAGATTTAGGCTTGAGATAAGGAAAAAATTCTTCATGGAGAGGGTGGTTAGGCATTGGAACAGTCTGCCAAGGGAGGTGGTTGATTCACCTTCCATGGAGGTGTTTAAGGTGAGGGTGGATGAGGTACTGAGGGGCATGATTTAGGGATTGGTGGGAATGGTTGGACTCGATGATCCAGTGGGTCTCTTCCAACCTGTTTTTTCTGTGATTCTGTGAAAAATCAGGAGAGCTAAAGCCCAACAAGAACTCAGACTGACCAACTCTGTGAAAGATAATAAAAAATCTTTCTACAAATGCATCAATAATAAAAACAGGACCAGGGATAATATTCAGTCTTTATTGGATGCAAAGGGAACAACTGTGACACAGGATGAGGATAAGGCTGAAGTACTTAATGCCTTCTTTGCTTCAGCCTTTAATAGTAAGGAAAGTTGTTCCCTGTGTGTACACCCTCAGGAGTTAGAGGAGCAGAACAAAGCTCCCATGATCCAAGAGGAGGTGGTTAGAGACTTGCTTGGCCAATTAGACACTCATAAGTCTATGGGGCCAGATGGGATCCACCCAAGGGTGTTGAGGGAGCTGGCTGTGACTTTTTCACAGAAGGGGTCATCAGGCTCTGGAACAGGCTGCCCAGGGAGGTGGTTGAATCACCATCCCTGGAGGTATTTAAAAGACAGGTAGATAAAGTGGAGAGGGGCATGGTTTAGTGGCAGATAGGAATGGTTGGACTTGATTCGAGAGGCCTTTTCCAACTTGGTGATTCTATGATTCTGTGATTCTATGTATTCTCTGTGAGCACAGGGTTTGCACGCCCTTGGTAAATCATACTAATGTCTCTTGTGTAAACACTGTCCTTACAACGTTAAACACAAAAACAGTTTTTCTTCGACATACAGCACATATTTCTTCAGTTCCTGAAATATGCAGTCATCCATGCCTCAGTAAGGCTAAGGAGTCTTTGTTGGACAAACCGTTTGGGAAGAAAATTATTATAAATAAAGTAACTAGGATATCTTCCACATGCTTAAAAAATCCCAACCGAACAAAAAACAAACAACAAATAAAACTGAAAACAAGCAATCAAAAAGCCCCAAACAAAAGAGAAACTAAAAAAAAAATACCCAAACCTCTTGCAATGGGCAAGAGTGCAGATGATGCTCTTTTTTACCCATATTAGATAACACAACTATACAACAGCTGCAGCTGTCTCACCAGCCGTATTCAGGACAGTGAATAAATGCCTTGCAGTGCTGTTCCCCATGGGGCCAACCTCATCTCTCCTGGTGAGAGAGGCCCCACACCTATGACTTGGGGTTGTGATAGAAACAGGGATATATTACACACTGTGACAGCCATGGTGAAGTGGTGTTGGCCATGACAGATTAGGAGAGGAACTGTGTCATTCCTTATCTTGAATAACTTCTCTTATCTCGTGTATATTTTGTTTTAGCCCTGAAAGAAAACATTGGAGGATGGCAGATGGGCTGGAGTGCAGTTGTCTATCCTACTTCAAGCAGCTGTGATTTCTCATGGTCTAATTTTAACTGAATCACCATTTGCATTTGTAATTTAAACCCACCATTTTACTTTTAGGATATCCTACCCTGTCAGGACTAAACATCTCATTTAATGACCTTCAAAATGGTCTTCAAGTCTGTGTAAAACCACAGTTTTTTCCTGTTCTTGTACTTCCCTTTTTACTGTATATTTCAAGCAAAAACCTCTGTTTTAAAATCCACAGTCTGGCTTAAAAACATCTCAAACAACCCACAGTTTTTTCATTCATCTGACTATCTATTTCCAAATGTATTGGTTCCAAATCCATACCATTCAATAAATGAATATAACTAATACACACAGGTTATCTCCAACATTTGTCATATGAGAAAAGAATTGGTGAACTCATACTTTTTGTGCTTTTCTAATACACAAGCCAAGTTTCAGACTTCAGTCTAAGGAGATATGTGCCAAACATAATTTAAATATGTGTAGTGGTGTATGCACAAAACAATTTATAAACTTTTTTTTCCCCCCGGACTCTATTCATAATGTTAAGCAATTGACTTATAAGCTCAGGGCATCAAATCTCAGTTTCTCACCTTCTGCTTATGAAGAGACACTCATTGGCGTTTGAGTTCTCAGCCTGGACTGAAGGTTGCAGAAGGCTCTGTTGATGTTTATAAAACACGCATGGTTTGGATGTTCTGAGAAGTAACGTGACTCAAATCACCAGTTTTGCCTACACAAGATTTTCAAAATCAATGCCGCATTTATATGGTTTTTAGCAAAATCTACAGAATACAGAAAAATGCACAAGTTGAGAATTGTGAACTTAGCTGGTTAGTGTGTACTTTTTCCTGTCAATGTGCAATTTAGGGAAAAGCAAGGATATTAGAACACTCAGTCCATGATAGCTTTTGTCTTTAAAATTAGTCTCACCACTTTGGAATTATAATTTATATTTGAGGCACTGAATCTGCAGAGGGCTAGAAAAAAGTCCTATAAAAGTGGCTGAATTATAAGCAGACAAGTAATAGATAATTGAAATTTCACTTCAAGATACTAATGTTATTTAATTAAAGTTAATTTAATATTGTGGTAAAGACATTTGACTGACAAATAAAGTCGTATGTTGTTGTATACTATATTTCTGGACAGAAATGTTTTCAAATAAAGCTAATGGGATTTAAATTATGAACTTGTAGAAGCAGCAGGGAGTTTAAGAAAAACAACACATTGGATCATATTTTCCATTCACACATTTAATCACAGATCAGCAGACAGAGCCCTTGGAGTGACAGTGATTTACCCTGAGAAATTCTTATTAGAATACAGAAAACCAGCAGTGCTTCAATCAAAATACTGCAGAAGTACCAAAATTTGAAAGTTTTACTTTGTTCACCACAGCAAGAAAAGGTTAGAAAAGCCCCAAGGAAAATACATGTTTATTCATAAATCCAAATTATATGAACTGAAACAATTAAGTGGCAGTTTAGAAGCACTAACTTCAAGTCAAAGTGCCACAATTGTGTGGCACTTCAGATTCATTAGTTGGCACTAAGCTTCGATTACTACAGTGCAGGGACCAGCCTTCGTCAATTAAAAATGATGTATGTCCCTTTGTCTGAATTACTGCTTGTTTTAGGGATAATCCGTTCATCCAGAGGGCAACTTATCCATCTAGCTTTTGACAAGAAATTGGTTTTAAAGTTCTGTAATCTGATTGGCCAACATCAGGTGGGAATGTTTAATAATGAAATGTGTATTGATCAGTATAATCACAGCTACATTTGTTGCCAAGATGTGGATGGGAGTGGGAAAGCCTTCTTATTATTTATTTGGACGTCTTTAACTCCCTGGGAGAGTACGCTACCATTGTCTGCTACCTACTCATTACTTGATAATTGAGAAGAACCCACACACTACTTAATTCTGAGTTTTTTCAGCAGATGTTGGAAAGTTGGGATTAAACTGTCTATCCAAACATTGCTGTCTTTCCACATGTTTATGTGAAGGGAGAGGAGGATAGACATGCAGGTCTGGATGTCACAGAACAGGAAATAACACAGAAATGAATGGAGCATGAAGTTAAATTTTAGAACTTCTGCATTGTTTTCTACTTCAGTGATAGTCAGGTAATTAAACTCCCTAGCTTCAAGATATCAAATATTTTCTATAATCCCACATACTTAAGCCTGGAACTCAGCCAGGTAACAATTAAACCTGCCAAAAGAAGATCCAGGAGAATGTCCTTAGATTCAACGAAGCAGTTGGGAGTCTGAAGACATTTCAAACATTGAAATAGGCTGCAAACCTCTAGGTCCTGAGCACAGGAGCTTCTTTCTTTTCTGAAGAGACAGGAATACTATTTGCTGATCAGGGAAAACATCTATTTAACACCATCACTGGAAGAGCCTGAACGTGGCTTCCAGAAAAAAAAGGAAAGGGCACTCATCTTGAAGTTCACACAGTAACTTTGAAGTTCTGATTTACATAAGTAAGACTGAATGAGGATTTCTTTTTCCTTTCCTTTTTAATAAACTACTTCTATGAAGTTTTACTCAGCTTTCATTTTTCTTCATTCTCCAGTCAGTAAGGATGTTTGCACACTGGATGCAGAAAGTTTTTTGAGTTTAAGGAGTCTTCCATTAGATGATTCAATAAAGTTAGAACTTCTCTGCTTTATTCAATTTCAGTCTTTGGCAAGACAAGCTTCTATAGACGTGATCCAGTCACTTAGGCACATTTCAGTGCACATACAGCTTTCACACTTGCTTGAACTTCTAATTTGTATTACTTGCTTTTTGCTAATTTGATGCAACTTTATGAAAAAAAATCTGAGAGAAATGGAAAAGCAAGAAAATATAGCAAAGCTGATCCAGGGTAGAGTATGGGTTTCTTGAAATAGCCATCTTGTTCATATAAAAATTGCAGGCATCATTTGCTCATTCCATTTGGGCCATCTTTTCCTCAAACAGCTGAAATGTTACTCCAACCAATAATAAATTAGCCCGTTTCTCTTGTCAGCTGTATCACATTCTCATCTGATATTTATTGCTGCAACTATAGTGATTAAATACATTTAATGACCAGAATCACCAAATTGAAATTTCATCCTTGATTGTCATCACTTAAGAATGCAGCAATTATAAGTAAACTTTTAAAATAGTGACTTTTTCTCTTCTTGCAGTTTGCAAGGCAGAACCAGCAAGTTTGGTGTGATATAAAGTGATGCACAAATAACTTCTGAGCTGGATTCTCTCATATGTCTTGTTTACTGTCACAAAGGGATTAGGTTCCAAAAAAAGAAAACAGTGAAATTTGTAGCACTTCAACAGCGCATAGCATGCATGTCAGTGAAACGAAATGCCAATGCATCCAGCAGTGATGCATCCCAGCTGAAAATGTCTTCTGTGGCATACATCTTACTGCTCTGAAAGCCATGCCAAATATTATTAAATGCTGAAACTCTTTTGTCACATGAAGACAAACCATCCATATTCAGTAGTGGGTTTGACAGAGGACACTATGAAGAAAACGAAGCAATATGCAGAAAAATTTTTACTGTATGCAAGTGGCTAACTGTTGCTGCTTGTGCTTCTTCTGTATCTTTCTTGACTTATCTCACATGTTAAATATCTTGGCACTGCCCTGGATCTCTGAAGGGGTGTAATCCAGACAATGATGTGATAAATTAAAATTTTACAAGGTCACAAAACAGCAAAATGCTCCCAAATGTTGGAATTTGCATTTAGGCATGAGTTGGTTGAGATAGCATTTCAATGGCATCTCTCTAAACTACTCATTGTTAATACTCATCTGAGGAAGAAAATGAACTGTCTAAAAAGTGAAAATGCACTCACAAAATCTGCTACCTTGATCAAATGACACTTTTTTTTCACTTATCTGGCTACACATTCTCATGTGTGTTTCTGGCAGCTCTTCCCCAACCCCCTCAGAATGGACTGTCCAGAAGCAAAATGTGGACTTCAGTCTGTGCTCTTCAAGAGGAGGAACTGCAACTCCCTGAAGGTTTGCAGTGCAGTGTCTTTGTGCAAGAGCCTCTGACTGAAAGGATCAGGCTTCTGTAATAAAATTTTTAAAAAGCAATAAAAGCAAATTTACAGTGGTGACATATTTGGGAAGGTCGTAGCTCTGCACACCAGGCAGTGCCCGCCAGGCTTGCGTGGCACAGCACGGCGGCGCTTTGCAACAAGGATAAGCCAGGGGAAAGGAAGGGCAGTATCTCCCAGAGGCACTTTAAAAAGATCCTCGGAGCTGCAGATTTGTTACAGGAAGAAGGAGGTTTTAATTGTATCACATCCAAGTCTGTACGTGATTTAATCCCTCGGCTGTCAGGACCTCAGCTCCAGCCATCCCTTCCTGGAGGAGGTGGCGTTTCTCAACACCACCACACTGATCGCAGGACAAGGGATGGGATTCAGCCTCATGCTGTAAATCACATCCTCAGGCAGCCCCCTTCCCTGGCGAGCCTTGGGAGATAACAGGGCCTGGCAGCCACACAGGCTTCCAGGAGCTCACTCAGCCGCCTTCCCCAACCCCAGTGCTGCTGAAATAATTGAGTTCATGGTGACCAGCTGGGGAAGGGCCAGACATGGCCCAGAATGCCTGAGTCAGAGCCAACTGCAGCACTTGTTTCAGCCTTTGCTGAAGGCTCAAAGTGCTGCACCAATGACAGACACCTCAGGTGTAAAGGAGAGGGGATTCTGGTTCTCAGCAATTGCCTGTGTACTCAGTGCAGGCTCTTTCTTCCATTCTGCTGCAAGTTTCTTTGGCTGTTTTTCCTCTGCTTACTTTAAGGGAATGTTTCCTATGACGGTGTTGATTCAGACAGGAATTCCCTCATTTTGCCTTATCTGTTTCTAAACTCTGCCGAGGTGGCAGAAGGGGTCAATCTGACATTTTTCAACATGAGACTTCTTGTTTTGATGACCTGTTTTGCGTTCTTTTCAGATCCTTCGCCACCAGGCTAATCGCCCGTGCCATGTACAGAACACATCCTCTGTGCAGAGAGCAGCAGCCTTCACAAGCACTTCCGAATTAAACCACCCAACACCTTTGGCTAAGCTCTGTTATCCAATGTCGCAGGAGGAACTTTAAAACAGAAAGAGATTAAATAACTTCTTCAAGGTCACATAGCGAGTGTGTGACAAAGCTGGGAAAAGAACATAAATTACTGCAACTCACCATCCTTTGTCTACATTAGCTTCCGTGTTTTGTTGTTACTCCTATTAATAAACACAGACAGTATTACAGCAGGCACAGTTTCCAATAAGGAGCAGAGACCATTGCTCCAGGCAATGTAAAAACACAGATGAAAGGATGGCCTTTGTCTTAGAGAGGTTGAAATCCAAAAATAAGCTTTTCAGTTCCTCACATTGCTGGGATGATCCTGTCCAACCTAGAAATTTTCACTGGACAGTCATTCAACATTTCACAAATGCAACTGTCTATATGAGAAAAACTGCAAAGCCCCCTTGTGCATTGGAAGCAGGGGACTGGCAACACAAGGGATGCTGAATTTCAGCTTATCCTTTTTTCACCTTGTATTGAAAAGCATTCAGAGCAGATAGGTTTTTTGCTCATTCCCAGTGAACCAATCTGAGAGGGAAATTTACTGATAGCATTGACTGATTTACGAGAAGCACACACACAGCTCAGCAGGACCACGCATAAAATTCAGTGTGATAGCAAGCCCTGTACCAGCCAAACCTGATCTAATGCCAGTATTACAATGTGCAGTGCTGCCAGATTCAGTCATGGTTGCCTTCATGGATTGGTCACAGGTCTCTCTTTAGTTATGAAACAGCTTCCAGACTGGAGATGTGAGTGCAAAGTGCTGACTCAGTGCCAGGTATGTCATGCACAGGGCAATAACGTCCAGGAAGTGAAAAAAATCTGGATTTATTTTTAAACTAATTTTTATTTAACACATCTTAAATGCAATTATAGTAAGTTTCTGCTTTTTCAATTCCTCCTCTTTTCCTGAGCTACAACCTAGGTGATCAGACAATAAGTAACCCCAGGCACTGAATTTACAGGGAAATTGTTACACTTTTCAGGTGGTTAAAGTCATTAACTCATACCTTATTACAGCAGCTGAGGCGTGCAATGATCAGCCCCAAAAGTACTGTTCTTTAGGTCTTAATGCTCAATTAATTTTCTGGAATCCACATCAAGAAACAAAGGAATGAAACCACAATAAGAAGAACTGAGGGAAGAGTTATTGTGTTTCCTTTACTCTTTAATTTCAGACTTGGCTTATCAGAATTATAAATACTTCAACAAAACCCCATGCAGGTCAAGCCTTGCTGCCAGTCCTAATTGTTGTTTTATTTCTGTTGACTTAAATAGGATTAATTGCAGAGGGCAGCCTTGTGGGTCAGACTACCCTAGCATGAGTCTCCAAAAGTGCCCAGCAGTGGATGCCCAGGAAATAGGGTATGCACAGGGCATGCAGAAACTGGTCCTTTTCTGGGATATCCACAGATTCAAGTGTTCCACTTCTCTATGAAATAGAGATTATGTCCTCCTATGTAATATCCTTCAATGGATTTTTATTCCATAAATGAATCAAATCCTTTTTGGACAGATCTATAATGCTAACATCTACTGACACTTAAGACCTATGACTTAACCTTGCAGGATAATGAAAGACAAAGATCTTCAGTTTGTTCTTGACTCAGCAACTGCCAATCTTCTTTGATGTCACAACATCCTCATGACTTTCTCTTTATCTGAGTATTAATGGGGCATGGCATAGAAAACTATGCAGCAGTCATCCAGCCTCCCAAGATCAACGATATTCCTTTCTAAAAGGCAGCAATCGCTGGTTTTAGCCTAAGAATATCATAAAAACTTCTTTGCAAAAGAGAAAGAAATGAAACAAAGTACAAAATACACTTGTATATTTTGCACAGGCCCACAGAAGAGGTTTTGTGTCTGAAACACTTAACAGAAAGCCTTTACTGACAAGCTACACTTCAAAGCAGTGTAGGCGTGCAAGTTTCTGGTCAGGTCTCAGCCTCCTTTACTAGAACAGCTGTAGAGGAATGTTATCAATGCGAACTTGGGAAACCCCTGTATTCATGATTCAAGGGCAGTACTCCTGAATCTTTCTACTGCTTACAAGGCCAGACAGTGCCTTGCTGGGTCTCTGGTCTGATCACTTGGCTATGCCTCTTAAAAAAGTACTGCTGTCATCAAGCCCACATTTTCTTTTAGAGATAAAAACCACTCATGCTAATTGGGAATTTAAGAACACTCTCTCGGGTGCCAAAAATCCACAGTGGAGAGAGATGGAGACAATGTTCTGCTTTGTTTTTTTAAAAAATAATAATAACATAGGAATAAAATGTAATAAAGCAAGTCACAAAACTATTAAAATGAATGGAAAAGCAAGAAAATTGACAGCATTGAATATCATGGTACATTGGGAAGTGAATAAGGCAGGAAACAGAACACAACATAAAATCTATAGCAAAAAAAAGAAATATTAATGAAAAAAGAAATGTGAGTATAACTAAAATAAAAGCAATCCTAATAGTAATTTCAGTACAAGAGGGTAAAATAATAATACTAATAAATATTCCTGGCCCTGTGGTTGGAAAAAAGGCAGATTTATATATATGATAAAATATTTTGCATACCATTTCTAAAGAGGATGCTAAACAGCCGATTCCAAGTAAAGAGTTCACGTCAACAAAATCAGATAATTTCTATGTATGAATTTCAAAAAGACCAGACAAGGATCTCTTGAATATCTGCCATAATTTCTAGTAATTTTTGAAACACCTAGTGATTGTAGAGGATGACTTTGTAACAGGACATTAGAAGGATAAGCAGACAACCTCAGCAACCACACTCCCAGCTGCCTGGTATCAAAGACAGTGGAACAGCTACTGTTGGTTTCTATTAATAAAACAATTTGAAAGGTAATAAAAGAAATGCCAGTCAATATGCATTTATTTGTCATACTAACTCAGTATCATTTTCACAAGATTACAGCCTTGGCTCATTTTTTTTATACATTTACACACTGCATATTATCAAAACTGGAGGCAGAGACAGCATGAGGACATCTCCCCAGAGGGAAGGTGGTGGGCAGAGGGGGAAGACACTAGAGGACTGGGGACCAGGCACTGCATGCAGAAGGAGGAGGTGCTCCTCAAAACCTGTCCTGGCAGAATCAGAGGGATGTGGAGGTTTTATAGCTACAAATGCCATTTAAAGGTCATTAAGCAAAACACCACTGTCAGAGTATCAGAGTTTTAGAGAGAAGAAGTGTCCATCTAGTACAGCACCAGGTCCTAGTGTGCCAGTCCCAAGCTGAGCATCTTCTTAATTGCAGTTTTGTGAAGGGTAACCAATATGAAGACTGTATTTGCAAACATGGTATAAGTTGCCCTAAGTTTCATTTATTGCTCCTTTTTTTACGGATTCTGTATGTGCCTCAGGTGATGAACATATGACAATGTAGTTTGATCAGGGTTATGCTCTTTTACAAATTTAGTTCAACACATTGTTTTACGGCTGATCTTTGCATGTGGTTAACAAATACCACATAAACCTATAAACTTTCCTTCTGACCAGCTGTGAGAACATACTACGGTTTATATATCCCACAGTGAAGAGAGAGGAAGACTGTTTAATGAGTCCAAGTAGTTTTTGAAAAAAATAATCTAGCAGTTATATCCCCAAATAAATGTTGATTAGCACCTATTTCATGCATTGTCTATGTGCATGAAATTTGCATGAACTCTGTTTGCTTTGCAAAGTTAAAAACTTACTTTTCATTTTCTACCCACTACCAGATGACCAGTTTTAGTAAATTAATGGTTTGGTATGTTCTAAAGCATTCCTTTGTTTTGTTTATTCAATCCTTTGTTCATTGTTAGTTTTCTAAGAAAACTTTCAAGTCTGGTTTTAAAATAAACCTAATGTCTCTAAAATATGAAAAGCCTTTAAGCTTTGCAGTGAAGTAACCCATGGATATACCTTAACTATTTCTCTTCTGTCAGAAAGACTCATAATTGTTATGAAGCAAAGACTTGCAAGAGAAGGAAAATTGAACCTCAGCTGGCCAGTGCTTGTTAAAACAGGTTCAATTTCAGTAAATACTTGAATTTCCTAGATGTCACTTAGTGAAGCAAATGTTTCTCCTCATTTAGTCCCTGAGTGTTTTTACATTGCTATTACTGAGCAATTAAGATTTTCACTTGTTTAAGATATACAGAAGGGAAGAAAGTGCAGAGTTACCAGGCAGTGTTTGTCAGGAACACGGACTGGAGGTCTAAGGCACAAGGGGATGCAGCCTTAGCCATTGATATCAATTAAGGAAGTATTACCCTAACAAAGTAGAAGTCAATTAATCTATCAGCTGCTTCTGACACTCAGTTCCTCCTGCCATTTCCTTCATATTCTCATCCCAGTGACCTCCAAATCCTTTTGTTTCCTATCTTGCTGTCTTCTTTTTCAGCATCCTCATCACTGTTATCTTCAAGCATTCTGTTGCTGGCCATTCTTCCTTATTTTCTGTCATTTCCAAGAGACCATTTCTCAGTGAGAGCCTAATAAGCATTATGTGAAGTGGGAGGCAGCAAAGAATGAATGAATATAAGATATTAGTAATTAAAAAGTAATTAAAAACATACTTGCTAGACTGGTTCCTGCAAATCCCCAAAGGTGAAAATATCTTTATAACAACTTAGAGTGACCTTTGTGGGAATAGTGTTTTAGCAAGGACTGAATAAGTTAGCTGCGTTCAAAAGTGCAGATGGCTGAATTCATTTCTTCAATTCTTTTAGCAGCTAAAACAGTCACCGAAAAAAATCAGATTTTTGACATGTTTTATAAAATCAGGTCTTATTCCATGGATATTTCAAAGGAATAAAACCAGAAATGGTTAAAATGTTTTATATTAAAAAATATTTTCTGTTTATATTTTAAAATTCCTCCTTTTCAAAGGTATTGTTAACTTAGAAATAAAACATCCAGTGAAGTCTCCAGCTGATCTAAAACAAAGATTAAACTGAACACTACTCAGCTACAAAACTAAGTATGTCCAATATAGTACTGGCACCAACCATAAATGCACTCTCTGTTGCTGAAATAAAAAAGAAGTATGTAGAATTTAAAAGTACACAATTTGAAATAGTTTCCTTTACTGCCACAGCAACTGGTACCTAAAACTAATGCAAATAGAAGAGAGCAGCTGAATTGTTTAGTTTTCTTTTGAACAGTTGCTGTCAGTGTTTCCCCCCTTGTAATGACTTAATTGTGGTGGGATGTTTCCCATCTTTATGCTTCTTTTATAAAGCAGCAGCACAGAGAGACATTGCTCTGAATGGAGCAAACATGCTTAAGAAGTCCAAAATTGTCCAAAAGGAGTGCGAAACAATGGTTGCTTTGCAGTATTCTGATACTAGCATTGCAAGATAGAAACACTGTTTTATTTACCTAGATGCATTTTGAGACCATTTAACAGAGACATTTATCACACGCTCTGGATAGTCCTTTATGAACTCTGAAAAATAAAAATGCTTCCTGCACAACCCACTTCTACCCATCATCAGACCCCCATGTAGAGAAACCAGTCTGTCTCCAAACCTGAGTTACAAGTGCCCCAACCTCCCGTACCCTTTTTCCTCCCCGCTTAGAGAAAAGCTTTGCAGCGTGCCCAGGTTACAAATGCAAAGGCTCCAAGGCAAAGTACAGCTCATGAGGCATAAGGGACTGGCTGGGAGAGCTTCCCTTCAGCAGCCCTTCTGCTGGGGCATCCAGACAAATGTTGTGGCTGGGAAGTAAGAGAAGAAAAGCTGTCTCCTAGGCATATGGAAAGGTGACTCAAACTTTTCTTGACCTTTCCTATAAATGGAAAGATAAAACCATTCGCTGCTGAAACTGTAGCTAGAGTAATGTAGTTGGTATGTGTTTTTTCAGTCTTGTAGCATGTAACCATTCAATCAAACTCATGCACCTTTTTTTACCATTTTCCCACATAATTTTTTTTTTTTTTTTTGGTTAAGTGGCATAAACTTACTCTGAATTTTAGCAGACATCACCACAGGAGAATAAGACACACCACCCTGACACTGACTGGCAACCTTGCAAATCTGGGATCTGATCTCTGAAGGGGACAGATAGCAAGCAGCGTGAGAACATTTTCTGTTTCATGAAGACCTATTCTCTCTGAAACATTAGAATTTTGAGTCTTTCTCTAAAATTTTCCCCACTATTAAATTCTTCTGCTCCCATTTCTGTTCTTCTGGCATCTGAGTGCTAACAATGTGATGCAGCTGTGTCCACAAATTCATCGCCTCTTGTGAAAAAGTGCAGCCTCTTCTCAGCTTTAAATTTCTTGCTGCTTCCTCATGAAGTCTCCTAATTACCTTGCCTGGTGCAGTCAGTACTTCATACACAGCAGCCACATTCCCTGTCGTCTCCTTTCTGAGCTAAATATAGAACAAGTCATTTTGCAGTGCTAAGGGCAGCATAGCTGCACGAGCCGTAGCATCTCGACCACCCTCAGCGTCAGAGGTGGCTGCTGTGCTACTGCATCATCTCTGGAAAAACAGATTTCTCTATAAGTTTCCTCAAGATCCATTTTCTCAACAGGATCCCATCCTTCGTATGCATACTTAAGCCAGTAAACAGCTAAGCAGGCCAGCAGAAAGTGGGGAATTCAGTGTCTCCCTGAAAGAGAAGACAACCTTTTGAAGTGTGTGGGACCCCTGGCCCAGTCTCCAAAACAGCCACTTCCAGGCTCTGAGTGCACCGACAGAAATTTTGGGTTTGCACAGAGTACTGCAGTGAGATGTATTTGCTCTCAGTTGATAAAGACATCTGATAATCAAGCATTTTACAAAATAAAAAGTTTTGCTGAGAATTCACTGCTCATCTCTCTAAATTCTACCAGTGTTTGAATGCTGGACCACATCATACGAGGTCAGAGGTGCAGGGATCACTAGTTATCTGTGATGGAAAATCAGGACTGTGTAAATTGATTAAGGAATTTTTGCAAATGTTTTACTTTGCTTTTAATTAGAGCTCCAAAACCTTACCTCTGTGATTGATGGCATCAGTAATTTGATTTAAACCTGTACCATAAAGACATATAATCTGATTTTTTAAGGATTTAATCAGTTAAACAGATTAAGCAGAGTTTTTACTTGACTTTCACTTCAGTTTTGGAAAACATTAAGAAAAAAAGCTGGTTTGTTCTTGTCCCCTGACTGTCAATTGTTCTGCTTTTAAAAAGTATGATAATTTCTAAAAGCAAAGTATATCTCAAACCAGTGACAATACTAAGGAAGTGAAACAAGTTCAGCTACCTGGCACTCACTACCAGCTGTTTTCCATGAGTGTTGACTGGTCACATTAAGGCTGAGCATCAAATCTCAAAAGCTTTAAAACATTAGGGGACAAATCCAGGATTTTGTACTCTAGCTTAAATGTCCACCCAAAGCTCAGCTGTGAGCATAAAATCATTACTGAAAGGAGAGGTGGTAAGATGAAGATTAAATATTAACTTTTGCTTACTTGTTTATTTTAACATGTGATCTATGCCTCTGTGTGTGCTATAATGAGCCGAGCAGCAATTTCAATCAGATACACATAGAAAGGAGGAGAATCCCCATAAAAATATTTGTACATCCTTTGTTGATCACAGAAAAACATTTTTATTATCTGGCTTCAGAATCATCTTAACAAATCCAGTTTCTACTTCTGGAAAACCACTATGTCCTGAATGAGTGAATGTCAGTCACATGAACTACTATCAGACTGAAGCAAGTTTCCAGAATTTTTCATAGTTTGGTCTGCAACTTTATATCCAGCTTGTCCCGTGGGATGAGATCTCCTGGATGCTACTCTCAGTCCCTGTAGAAATTGTCTCTACTCACTATTGAAAGAGCTTGAGGAACCACTATGCTAAGAATGTACTTAACATAACTCTAGGTTCTTGTGGCTGGAAACAACAAAGAGGAGCATGTGACCATCCAGCTCTCCACAGGCTATTGTCAAATACCCTGGGAACCCCACTAAATCCCAAATTCACATTTTTCCCAACAAATCACTTTTCAGCGCACAATAAAGAGCTATGAGCAATTATTTTACTCTTACTTATGGAGCTGAGCGTGTGCCTACTTGCAGTATAGTCACAGCAGGTACAGGCTTGCCAGGAGTGCCCGTGTTTGTCATAAGACTGACCCATGTACCTCACAGGGGCTCAGGTCATTGTTCAGGGCAGGAGCTAGACAAACAGGTTGATCAGACATCTCTTCCTAACTGGTCTTGGGTGTGCATCGGTGCCTGTGGGATGAGTCTTCTGTGTGATCTCCACTTCCCAGAGGATGACATGGGACCACAGCTCCTGCAAAGTTGGTGCCCTCCAGCTGGCAACATGAGTGTATGAAGTGTGGGCTTTTAAAGAGTTTCCGTTGGCCAAGATGTCTAGAAAGCTCTCTGCAGTGAGCAGGGTGAAGGAAGCTTTGAACTGCCATCCAGTCTCCCTTGGGCTGGGAGTTTCTGTTTATTAGCTGAAGACCTTGAGCAAAAGCTTTGGATCTTTCAAGCAAAAATGACTGGGGTCTTGGTTCCCAGGTGCATCGGCTGAGCAGTAGGAAGGAATACTGATACATTAGTTGAAAGTAGATCCAAAGTCCCAAACCTGAAGGCTGCAGACTACTACCCATTACTGCTCTTCCGCGTGGAAGGTGACAAAGCTTCAGTACATAGCCCAAGGTGATTAAAAGAGACTTCATGGCCTTGGGACAGATAGTGAGGGAATCTGGGGCCCAGAAGACTTTTTCTTCCTTCCTTCCAGTTGCAGGCAGTGACATTAGGAGGATCACACTGGACCGGTCTATCCACCTGGCTCTGTGACTGGTGTCACTGTAAAAACGTGGGGGGGTGTTCGACAATGAGATGGCCTAAACTGCATCAGGCTTACAGGCATCAAATGGGAGCCACCATTCTCAAAGGGAAAGGAGGAGCTTGCAGAGCTCATTGGCAGGGCTTTAAACTAGATGTCAGGGGGGAGGAGGACAATATCAGGCTTGCCTGAGACAAGCTGCGGGAGGACACCTGTGGTTAGAGGGATGGGGTCCTAGTATGGAGCTCTCTTCCTATTGCCCCAACACACGCTGGGGATGCTGCAGCACAGTTGAAATCTTGTGGAGATGAGCTAGGGGGCTCCTGACATAGTGGGAGCCAGCAAGGAATCTTCCACGGAACACCTTAAAGGAAATAAGGGGTGTTCCACTAAGAAGGTGATGTGGCCATCAGCCCAGATGAAGTGCCCCTACACAAATGCATGCAGCCTGGGCAACAAACAGGAGGAGTTGGAAGCTCTGGTGCTGCTAGAAAGCTACGACTTGATGGCCGTTGCTGAAACTTGGTGGGATGAATCCCATGACTGGAGTGTGGCTATCGATGGCGACAGGCTGTTCAGAAAGCAGAGGCTGGGAAGGAGCAGCAGAGGCATTGCCCTCTGTATCAGGAAGTGAAACTGTTGGACAGGGTCCAGAGGGGTGTCACAAATATGATCAGAGGCTGGAGCACCTCTGCTATGAGCACAGGCTGAGGGAGCTGGGGTTGTTCAGCCTGGAGAAGAGAAGGCTCGGGGAGACTTTGTAGCAGCTTTCTCATATCTGAAGGGTGCCTAGAAGAAAGCTGGGTAGAGGCTTTTAACAAGGGGATATAGTGACAGGATGAGGGGGAATGGCTTTAAATTGGAAGGGATTTAGGTAAAATGTTAGGAAGAAATTATTCACAATGAGGGTGGTAAGACACTGGCACAGGTTGCCCAGGGAAGTTGTGGATGCCTCCTTGCTGGAAGTGTTCAAGGCTGGGTTGGATGGGGCCTTGAGAAGCCTAGTCTAGTGGGAGGTGGGAGTTGGAACTGGAATCTCTCAGGTCCCTTCCAATCCAAACTATTCTATGATTCCATGATTCTATGATATTCTAGGGGAGCACGCTACATGCTTAAACTTTTTTTATACTCTTTCCAAGCATACATTTTTACCCAATATCAGAGAGAAACAAATGAGAGGGTTATACAGATCTTTTGTCCAACATGGTATGGCCACTCATATATCCCCAGGAGGACATGTCACCTGTGGGAAGGTGTGCTGTGCAGCTCCCTGGCAGCTCCTTCTCCTTGACTTTCCCAGAAGGTCACCTTACAGCTGCCTGTGCCACTTGCATGTTCATGTTTCATTTGAAAGGACCCCAGCTCTGGAGAGGTGTGGGGTGCAGACCCATCTTCTTCCAGCATGGAGTCAGGACACAGAGGGGAACTCCCCAGGAGTGGGTCCATGAGGCAAGTCACAAAGAAGCCAAAGTATAGACATAGCCTGTGGGACCCATGCAACTCATGTCAATAAGAGAAAGATCAGACCCTGGTGTCTAAAATTACTTGCTTCAAGTTAATGTTAAACATATTGCCAAAGCATCTTACACAATTTCAATCATGCACTGAAAGAATCTGCATTGTGGAGTTCAAATTTAATTATGTTATCATTTACTCTAAAGAATGCTGTGGTTTGAACACTGTTTACATTTATTATCTTTTGGTTTACATTTTTTCCCAGATTAATAGATCGTAAGATACTACTGCATCAAGATTCCACATTAAGGCAAGATGATATTTTAAAATTACGTGGTAACTCTTTAAAAACCAAACAATTGTCAACCTCGTCCCACTGAAATAACTCTTTGTTCCAAATTCATGTCCCTGGAAGTGCTGGAATGTCCTTATGGTGAGGTGGCCTGCCAAATTGCTGAGCAACCACTGGGGTCAGCTCCCCTGCTGGTGTAACACTAATAACTCCATGGGGCAGTGCCATTAGAGATTTTGGCCCTCAATATCTCTTCCACAAGGATGTTCATTGTTCGATTATACATGTGCTATGGACATGTAATGTTCTTCAAATAATCCACCCTGGCAAAGCAACTTTAGGAGGCTGGCTAGTACACAGAAATAAAGAACCTGAACTGCCTGTTGGCCCCAAGAATGCAGTCCCAAGTGGCTGCAGAACCCTTCAGTGTAACTGCTAATTTCCATCACAAACCAGCCATGTGATTACAGGCTAACAGTGGAACTAGTCCTCATCATACCAGCTCAGTTGTGCTCTGGTTCTGGATTGTGCCATCAGATACCAGGTAACTTCCCAGACCATCCAAGATGCTGACTTATGAATGCCTGCCTGGTTACAGAAGGCGCTTGCACATGCTGGTTTTCATAGGTAGATTCTTACATAAGCAATGGCCAGCAGAATTGGATTGTCTGATAGGAGAGTCCTCCATTTTGAGAGCAAGATTTGGCTTTTACAAATTTATCAGTAACATCAGTATCAAATAGCATCACTATAGTAACTGTAGAAAAGGACTGAACTGAAGGTATCATGCAAAAAATGCGAAGTCACAGCAGCCTGCATCTTTCAGATAGCGAGTAAACAGTACAAAAAAGAGGAAGAGAATTAAACCATTTCTTCCAGTCTTTCCTATCTAGCTTCCTTTGGGAAAGACTTTTGTCCACATTTAATTTCAGATTATCACATAGGTGGGACAAAACCTCCTCAAGATGCATTCAGACTACGCCAACTACAGACTTATATTCAGGCAAATGTGTGTCATTCGATGTACTTTCAAGCACAGAAGAAAAATACTGTACACTCAGAGACGATGTATTATCATAAAATAATACACAAACTATTCTTGAGTATGATATACTAAATAATATGATAAACATAATGCATATATATTCATTAGCATACACGAACACAAAAGCACATATATAGGTCTGGTTTTATCCCTTCTCAAACCAGCAACAATATATGTTTTCTTGAACATTAATATTCACTGTGCATTTTTGAGGACTGAACAATCTGGTCATAATAGAAGTAGTAATAATGTCAGAGTTGGTCCACACTCCCCAGTATGTTACATCCTAGAACAACGTACAGAGGGTTGTCATCTGTAGTAATAACTTACTAAAATACACATGGCTTGATCAAAACTATATACGTAATTCATATTTCCTTTTTCTAATTAAATGACAGATGTGCCCCCATATAAACTGTGAATGTGTGTGGAGACTGCTAAACTACTCATTATAAATGCAGACATTTCTGCAGTCAATGAATCACTTGCAAATAAACTTATTTAATTCTAATGCATTCTGCATACTTAAGGATGCACCAAATATTTTCTGTGACAAACTTTCAGCTGATCGGTGCTACTCAGCATTCACTGAGCAAGGTTAGTCGTAACCCACTGTGTAGTCCTTGCCTTGATTGAATGAGGAGGAGGAATTTGTCAACAAGAAAATAAGGAAGCATGATTAATTCACCTCCCATCTGAATTTTAAGGCATTCAGAATAATTCATACTAAAATTCATGAGACTTTGGGGATTTATTCATACTAGGAAATTAATTTCAACTCATTTGTATAGAGACTGGTTTAGTGAATCATAGACCAGTGACCAGCTCAATTCTTTCATGATTTTTTTCATTCACAATTTGTTACTGTTTGGGGTTTTTTTAACTTGTTTGTTTTCTGTATTTAACTAGATCTAAACATATATTCATATGTATTAACATATCTGTAACAATACAGGAAATACAATGGTGGCCACCATGGCCAGGAAAAAACATTGTGAAGGGGGTAGGAAATACCATGATGACCACCTCCTTTGAAATCTGGTAAGGGAGGAGATGCTTTTGTGACCAAGGCTACCCCCCTGAGCTTTCTTAAATGGTAAGATGAAGTTGGAGAATGAATCAGATGAAACTTCAGCCATCCAAACTGTAGCCATCAGTTAGGTTGGTCAACTACATGGTCTTCAGCATCAGTGCAGAGGTGGCCCTTCCATGATGCTGCTCACCCCAGTAGTCCCAGAAAGGGATAAAACACCATCTGGAGAAATTTATCTCCATCTAAGGGGATATTAGAATACGGGGACAACTTAGACAATTAGCTTAGTGAGAAATTTAAGTTTTATGTACTTCAACATAATTCAGAGGTATCTTACCCTTTCATCTGAACTTGGGAAATTAACCAAGTAAAATAAGAAAGTCCAGAAAGATTCTGTCTTTTTATTATTGCACTCTAACAAACATTGTATAAATGCTGGCTAAGGCATTTCTGTATCTAGAATAATAACATGAACTGACATTGCTGCCTGCAATTTTTTTATCCTTTCTATCTGAGGAGACTGTACACATTAAACAAGTCACTGGGGGCAGTGGGGGGGAAATGCATGAAAAATGTAGCTCTGCCTGCAAGTGGAACATTTTGCTTATTAATTCTCAAAGGACTTAAGGCAACATATGGAAGTTTAAAATCTGACAAAGCTTAAGGAAAAAAAAGGCAAGTCCTAAAACTTTTAAGGTAATAAATCATAGGTTTTAGATTGCCCATTTCTTAGAATGTCAGTGAAGATGAAAGAGCCTGAGAAGGGATAAAATACTTTATCCTCTTCAAATATTCCTCTTCCAAACTATCATTCCTGTGTTTCTTTTTATTTTACCTGCAGAAGACCCATTTCTCTGTGTGTAACTTACAGTTAATTTGCAGAAGGTCAAACTTTTCCATGGCCTTTTGCTAAGACTGTAGAAAAATCTCTGTGATGGACTGACATGAAATAATGTCCCAAGGTACTGTACTGAAAAATTATCTCAACATTATCTCCTATTAGACAGGAGAAAGATGCATTAGATCACAGATATATTACTCAAATCAGACAGATGCAATATCATGCACATGCCTCTGCAATTGTAGAAAAAGGCCATTGAAGTTGCAAAGTACAGCATAAAGATGCTAGAAAGTCCTAAAATTAAGGAAGCATTAAGCACAGTGTTGCTGGGGCTTCATAGCTCATTGGTACCAAAGAGCAATTTAATGTTCCTGTGCTGTGCACAAAACTACCTAGATGCAGCCAAGAGAAATGTCAGACATAGTGATATTTTCTCTACAGCTCATGCAGTAAAGTCAAGACTGCACATATATGTGGGGTTTTGTCCACTTGAAATGTAAAATTTCAAGTTTACTCCAAACAGTAATTACCTGCCTGTGCACAACAATGGAGGAAGTTTCATCACCACGACCTGTGATGGGAAAACAACTGAACGTGTGTAGCACTTAACCAGGAGGAAATAGGAGCTTAGTTAATTCTCAAAAAACATTTTAACTGAATGTGAACAGGACACTCCACTGATCACTGAGACGGTCAGCTGGAGGGGCAAAGTTGTACCCTCATCTTTGAAAAGCCCACTGCACTGTTGAGCGTGAAAGTACCGTGCCACCAAAAAGACAAGGAGTGGGAAGTGCTGAAGGGCCCCAGGTGCAGGCTTAGCAGACTGGCCTCTCCAAGTAACATTTGGGGACTTCTCCACTCACCTATCTGGATCATGGTGTGAGAAACCAGACAGTACACTCATGAAAAGACAGCTGATCTGTCCAGCCTAGTGTCCTACCTCCAGCAATAGGGCAGTAGCCATCAGCCGATGTCCAAGGAGGATTTGGAGAAGACAGCAAGACACAACATGCTTCCCTGGTACCTGCCCCACCTTGGATGTAATTGTTGAAGTCTTTGTGCCTGATAGCCCTTGATGGCTTTTTCTTCTGTGGACTCCCCCTCTAACACCATGAACAAAGCCAGTCTCCTGCGGTGACAGAGATATTTGTGTGTCCACAGGGACCCTCAGGTCCAGAACAAGGGGCTGGCTGGCAGCAGTGTGGGTCGGGCTTTCTCAACAGCTCCCCAGCAGCCAGGTGCCTCAGCTCTACTCCAGTCTGCCAGAGGTGCTGAAAATAGCTAGACACAGTCTGGCCTCAGGAGTTTAATGTTCCCTTTATTGCTGAAGCAATAGTGTAAACCATCTGAACAGCAGTTCCAAAATGTAATCTAACACATTGTTTTGTTTGCATCTTCTTAAAGTAAAATTACTAAGTTATAAAAGGCATTCAGTGAATTACGCTGGCTTTCATGTGAAGCCATTCAGAATAAGAGTCTGTTGTGACAAATATTGTATTCATACAGTAAAGATAGTACTATCTTATAATTTGAGAGAGGACATTTTCAGAGCGGATAATCCTTAGCTTTCTTGTTTTAATTAAACTCCTTAACCCTGTGCTATGGTGTGGACATTACAGATAGAGCAGGGACTTTCCTTCAGCCTCCCTTAGACATCCCGTTAGGGGCTTACAACAGCCCTTCATCAGAAGCCACCTTCGCAGGTCGCTGGCGCCTGATTTGGTCCCTCCCATCATCCCTCTGGGAGCTCAAAGCAGACAGTGAGGCTACCCCAGGGAAAAGACTTCTGTGCCTACGAGTGGAGCTGGGTTTTTAAATCCACTCAGCAACTACCAGCTCCCAGAAAAGCTGAAAGCATTTAAAGTTTCATCACTCCATTTAGCTGCCTACATGGGAACTGGTGGGTGCTGGACTCTTTGGAAGTGCCTGCCCTGTGAAACTAGTCTCCAAGCATTTTACATCACAGCTGATGGTGTCAATGTCGACTTCTACTTGTTGAGTAAGTAAGGTCCTGACATAATATACTATAATGACTCCCTGTGCAGCTCTTTAAGGCTTTTATGTAAAGACACACTTAGACATCTTAATAGGTCAGAGTTGTTACTTTTACTACTCATAGCTGTCTTACACATAGGGGGTTATATATCAATTCATGTATGTGCAACTGTGAGGAGAATATATTCACTCAAGCCTTAGACTTTTTCTTGGAAAATGCACCACAGTTTTCCTCCCTCCCCAGAAGATAAATTACATCCATTTGATGGAGTGCTTTCTCTGGTATTCAAAAAGGCCCTTGCTAAAAAAGTTAACCAATTATTTGCCAGAAAATTAGTTGTAAAGATATGTCTCTCCACATACTCACTAAGCTAAGTGGTTTTCAGTCTAGTAAGTTAAAAATAAGACTCTGTTTAAGTCTCAAGTTTTAAAATTAAGAATTCTTTGTTTTCAACTTTGGAGAGGTTTCTTCATCTAACTATTGAATTTCTGAAGAAAACAAGTTTATGTCTGGAGCTCTACAGTAACAAGAGAAGCAAACCTTCAGACAGCATGTATACTTTACACTACACGTATTTTTTACAAACACAGTCCATGTGGGTATATATAACAATGTGAAGCATGTCACAATGAATGAACATTTAAAAGTAATCATATAAAGGTCAAGAGAGATCTCTGGATTAATCACTACGTCTTTTGGGTGGTCCAGGGTATGCTTATAAAATTTTATGCTGAGTAAATTTAATATTATGTAGAAAAATCATCTTTGCATTGTACTTCACTTCTGCACTCCTCTGTCTACCTTTCTCCCTAGCAGAGCTAGCACAGCGTTAGGTGCTAACAGGGGCTCAGCCTCTGGAAATGGAAACACAGTGCAGACCCATCACAGCCGTAGGACCAACTGTGTAGTTACCTATTTGTTGGTAGATGATGGACTTTTCCATTGGTACATGCCAGGTGACTAAGCAGACTAGCTCCTCTTCTTTCAAAAGTAGTCCTGATGCTGCTGAGACTTTGAGAAGGCCCTTATTAATGCGCTGGGCTTTATTTTGGCAAGGCAGACTCTCTGAACTCAACTCAGGAAGAATGCTTTTGTCCCCTTAGCCTCTAGTAATATGTAACGAGGCAAAATCATCATTTATATTTAAAAAGTAATTAAAAGCTAGAATACTAGCCAGTTAAATCCACTTATTCAGATCTGGCATTTATTGCTTTCTCTGTTCATAAAATCTAGGTCACAGTGCATGTTCATTTTAAAGAAAAAAATTTAAATACACCTTTCAAGCACAAATTAGGGCTTCTCAGTCATACCTTTCTGTTGTGTTCAAAAAAGTTATTTAAAATAACAAATTTAGCATGGAAGTAATGAAAAAATTTCTGTTAAAAGAGAAAGGGTATAATAATTTACTGACTAAAGATTTAAAGTTTTCAGTTCCAGTAAGGTTATGAATAGTGGTAAGCCTACTAGCATCGCTCAAAAGATAGATTTATTGGTTATGGTTTTAAATATTACATCATTCACAAACAGTACTGTCTTTTTGTGACAAAAATGGAACTATTAAAGTAATATCTTTTTCTTGCTATAGATGTCTGTCTGAAAACTATTCCAGCAAGAGAATAATAAAAAAGCAAAATTTGTCTACCATTGATATTAAATCTTCCAGGATCTTCTTCAGCTAAAATGACAAGAGAGGAAAAGAGCAGAAGAAGCTGAGGTCTTCAGCTCTCCCCAGTGAGTGGACAGGGGTGCTTCCCAGATGTCAAAACCTGTACATATGCCTCAGCACTTCCCTCAAGCCTGTACAACAGCACTGGGAGAGCAGAAAAAAACAATTTCATCCAGATTTCTATTTTTCCAATAATAAATCAGACCAGAGAAAAGTCTTTGGTAGAGAGCAAGAGAAAAACTTGTTTCCCTTACAAAGCTTAGTAGAATTTTTGATTCCACCAGGGCCTAAGGAAGGGAAGTTGTGCTGATACATGCCAGTAGAGGCACAATGCAAAGTGCGTTTGCTGCCTTCAGAAAAATGTGAGCTTATTCCCTTTTCAGCTGAGCCCTCTTGGCTGGATGCAAACAATACTGGTGAGTGGCAGCAACAGAACAAAGCACAGACACACCTCCCTGTTTACTGTGGTCTGCTGCTAGATATACACCAGCTTTTAGTTAACATTTGAAGTAAGGAGTGACTGAAACAAGTGATCAGCTCTAGTGTGTCTGCTGGTGGCCCTGCTGGAATTAGCCTTCACCCAGCTGCAGGCCCAAGGCAAAACAGTTCTGCAAGGGTCAAGGCTGCAGGGAGGCTGGAGGGGAAACTGGCCAGGAGGACAAGAAGGAAATTTGCCCTGCTGTTGCCCATATTCTCTTGATTTTGTGGCTAAAAAGCTTGCCCTTCCAACTACTCTGCAATGTATTAAAGCTCTTTCTATCTCTCTGTCTCTAGCTTCTATTCCATTTTCATAATCACAATTAAAAAAAGGTTTAGACTCATTCTTAATGTTAAAAGACTCTTCCTCGCTCTGACTAAGGAAGGTAATGAAAGAGGTTAGATGCTGAAAAAAACTGTTGCTAATATTAGCACAGAGGTAAACAGTCAGGTTTTCACACTCTTAGTTCATTTTGAAAAAGCTTTCCAGCATTATCATTTTTCAGCTCACATTCAACATGTAGCAGGACTAATGACTCACTCTCTAATCCACTGGCTGCAAAGGATGCCTCTGCGTATACATCCACAGAGAACCATGGATTAACGTAAGTGCAAACAAAGCTGGTGTTCTAGGCCCCTATTGTTTAGAACTGGCAGCAGAAATAAAGCAATAAAACTGCTAATAAACATTTTGAAATACCTCCTCAGTCATAGCTAAACCAGACCTAAACCCAAACTTTTTTGGAAAGACAGAAAAATCAGACACTTCATTTCTGCACCTCAGATACTCACGAGCACATCCCTTGTGTGTAACCCTGGCAGGCTCAGGCACACAGACCTTAAAATTACAAGAGTATTAGGTGTAGAAAGCTGTTTCCGTTCTTTCTTGGGAGTATCTAATTGGGTATCACTTTTTTGGCTTGGTTCATAGTAGATACAAAGAGCTTTAACACAAAAATGAAAAATGCCTGGGATGTTGATGGGGAGGTGAGAACCCAGAAGTCTTTTTCCCTCTGCCTGGAAGACCTTTTCAGGAAGGTAAATTATCTGGGAACTGCTGGACCTAATCCAGCTGTAATTGCAGATTAAAGCATTTTCATCAAGTATGGGGTGAACAGGATCAGCCTTCACTTAAGATAAGCTATGAGTATTTACTTGTGGCCTTGCCTTTCCTAGGCAATGGAGTCATCCCTAATAATCACTCCCCAGAGGACACAAGCCCCACCAAGCAATAAAGTGTACACACATAAAAAGACTGTCTAAAGGAGTTTAGTCTACCTAATGTACAGACAGTCAGAGAATCAGCCATATTTACTTACCTGGTTTTTCTCAATCAAAAGTACACAATATGTGTAATTTCTTTTAAAATTATTTTTTTATTAGTTTATTGCATATTGGTTGAAAATTGACCTAACAAAGAAAATTGGTAAAATGTATTTGAAATTCATTCACTCACTGATTTCTTACACCAGTTATTTAAAATAACAGCATATGATTAAAAATTGTTTTGGTTAAGCCAAAATATCAGTTGTCCCAACCATTAAAATGTCCTGGCTGTGCTCCTAGGTGATGACAGTACTATATTTAGTCACTGAGTACCACCAGCTGTCTTGCTAACAGAAGTCTGGCATTTTTCTTAATTGAGAGATGCAGTATGTGTGAAATGATACCACTCACACTCACTCATGATAATACAAGCATGACCTAGTTGAAAGATTTTGATTTTTTTTGCTTCTTTGTTCAGAAGAATAACAGTTGGTTCACTGCAATGTTAAAAACTGAAAGCTATCCAAGGGGTTTATGAGGAATTCTCTGCAGATTACAATCTAGAAACCTCATTTTTCCCCAGCGCAGAAGGGCAGGTGAGGGGAAGAAATGGAAAATGTAGCCTTGAACTTTTGACAATTACTTTCCCAGTCATCCGTATATTGCAAGTTTGGGTGATGTTTTCTTAGCTTTTTTTGCCTAACTGAACACTGTTCCAGAGTTACAGGGTGTTACATTCTGGCAAGTATTACTGCTCTCTGTCAACCTTCTACCTTAAAAACAATGGTATAACTTGAGGCAGATGATGAATTCTCTTCCTGAATAGCTAATCTGCCCCGAAACTTTAGATTTTGGATGTAACAAAATTATTTACAAATTCTGGTTTGAATTCCTAGGGTATAAATTTCAGAGAGAAACCAATGGTCCCTTTCCCCACTCTCACTCCACAGCTGCATTGCCTGGTAAAGTAGAAAAATCATCAAGCCAGAAACATAACTAAGCACACCAGTTCCCACAAAAGCTCCTTGGTTCTGGGATCTGAGTGCTGGGTAATGTAACTCAATTTTTTTCTCTCTTGTTGACATGCGTCCACTCAGATTTGTAAATAAACATTTGCCTAAGCAACAAATAAAAATCTGAAGTTGCCCTTGTCAAATGCCTAATCACTATTTTAGAGAGATGTATACTATTTTATATCCCATAAATTTTTAAGTCTTCGTTGTTAAGTGATCCAGACCCCTGCCTCTGCACGCACTGCAGCTTAACACTTGCAATATTTTTGGAGTAGAGCAGTCTAGGGTTAAAATTCCTGCTGTGGACCAAACAAAGAGGGATCGGACCCAAGGTTTCCCATAGATGATGTGAATGTCCAGCACTGGCATCTAAGGCACAGGAGGGAGGAACAGCTTTAATATCAGCTTCTCATAATTACCTCATGCCTCCTGTGAATCTGGCCCTTGGGTTTTATTTATGATATCCCAAAGTGAAACCAAATGATTCAAGGTGAATTAAATGTTGCAAGCAGTCCAGACCACTTTTTCCTGAGTCATTGAAAACATTGAAAACTTTGGCTGGGGGACCAGTCAACCACAACACAGTCAAAATAAAAAGGAAGAATTGTGCCTGAGCAGGGAACATCCTCATTCACTGAGCCTCCTCCTCAAGGGCCAGCTAGAGCTGACGTGTGCAGCCAAGCATCCTTACCAAGAGCGCGACGGCTTGTAAACAGACAAAATAAATATTTAATAGTATTTATAGGCACTGTGGGCAAGTGAAGAGACTGAAGCTGACCCTGCAATTCAAGGACAAGAATTCAGTTCCCAGCTGGGCCTCTGTGTTTCTGTGCAACCTCAAGTGAGTTGTTTACTCCCTAGATGTGCTTGTGCAAATTCTTGTAGCTCTGTGAGATGTGGACTGGCTTCTGTGGACCGGCTATACCAGTTGAAGATCTGGGCCATGACATCTCATGCCCCTCAATATAACAGGGTGAGTAATGCTGGCCTAGATCTTGAGGACCTTGAACTAGTGATAAAGCCACTAATTTTTCATGGGTGGCTATTGTGATGGGCTTATAAAGACCTAAAAAAAGTAGAACAAGTAAAACAAATAACAAGGCAACACCATAAGCAGCAATTTCTTGTATACTACATGGCAATTTGCTATGTACTATACGACACTGATCATGAGCTTTTAAAATCTTTAATATTTTCCTGTTCTCACACACTTGATGTTTCTTCCAAATGGGGAACTCCTGGGGTGTAGAGCAGATGAGCAGTCCTCATATTCATTGTTCTATGAAGTCATATTTTTCAGGAGTGAAGGAGTGAAGCTGTGACATTTTGCTTCAAAGGTGATTAAGAAGACAGCTGAACTCATACCGCTTAGTAAAATAATGTAGCTGGTCAGGATTTGTCACCATGTATTAACTGTGAAATGTACTTGAAAATGGAGAATTTAATTAAAAATTAGCGTACTTATCTGACATCACTGGAGGGTCACTGATCAGCATAAGAATGCAAATTAATTCTGCCCTACATCAGCAGTGGTTAACAAGCTGAAGGAGATTATAGCGTCTCACAGAAAGCCCAAAGATCTGCATAGGAAACATACTGCGTTTCCCAGCCTTATAGTTAGAAATGATCATCAGGTCTGTTTTTCCACTTTTCTGTTCCACACTTTTATCTGACATGAGGAAAAATCCAGAAGGGATGAACAGGCTCTCAGTCACTGTTTAAGTACCTCGCTTTTCATAAAAGCATGAAGCAGAAGTGTTTTGTTTTCCATTGCACTTCACAGCTTCTGCACGTTAAATGCCTTGAGATTCCTGCAGAGCGCTAAATCTAGTGTGCAGGCTGCAGCAAGTAAACAAGGTATATCTTAATGAACTGCCAAGTAATAACATGAGGGAACTTTTTAACACAGCTTCACTGTCATTACTCATTCTAAACTCTACAACTTCTCCTATAGCTTCTAATCTCTGAAAAAAGTGTTTGTCCCTATGATTCCTGATGTAGCATAGCTAATAGGCAGGGAGGCACAAACCTGACCCTAATTTAGTGCAGCTGCAACACAAACTTTCACCAAAAGACTGGGTTATTTTTTTTAAGGGAAAAGAGAAAATGTTAAAGATCTACATTTAATTAGAGAAGATGTTTGGGTTCAAGAATATGCCCAGCAGGGTAGCATTTAGTAGCAGCACTGTGTCTTCTGGCAGTAGCTTGTCAGACTAGGGGTACCCGGTTCTACCTGCTGTTCAAAACAATCTGAGAAATAGATTCTTCCTAGAATATATTAGGATCTCAAAATAAAATGTGACAAGTTGATGCAAGCAAACAAAAAGGGCTTGGAAGGGAAAAGCAAGGAAAAGGAAGGTCATATGGCAGGAAAGCTTGGATTAAAGTGACTTGGGCATATGCCCTTTTAAGAAAAGAAAAGAAGAGTCTAATAATATCAGTGTGTCCCTTCCATCAACTGGTAATACGGCATGGACATTGCAGTAGCAAAGGGTTTTGAAAACCACGCTGAAACATTGTGTCTGGTTCTGGAATCCTCAGTATAAGAAAGATATGGAGCTGTTGGAACGGGTCCAGAGGAGGGCTACGAAGGCAATCAGAGGGCTGGAGCACCTCCCACATGAGGACAGGCTGTTCTGTCTGGAGAAGAGAAGGCTCCAAGGAGACCATATAATGGCTTTCCAGTACATGAGGAGGGCCTCAGGCTGGGGAGGGACTTTTTACAAAGGCATGTAGTGATAGGACAAGGGGGAATAGCTACAAATTGGAAAGGGGAGGAGTTAGATCAGACTTTTGGAAGAAATTCTTCATGGTGAGGATGGTGAAGCACTGGCACAGGTTGCCCAGGGAAGCTGTGGCTGCCCCATCCCTGGAAGTGTTCAAGGCCAGGCTGGATGGGTACTTGAGTAGCCTGGTCTAGTGGTAGGTGTTCCTGCCCATGGCAGGGGTTTGGGACTAGATGATCTTTAAGGTCCCTTCCAAACCATTCTATGATTCTAAAAGGCAGAATTGCTGTATCATGGATTGGTTGAGGTTAGAATTCTGGAGGTTAGCTGGTCCAGCCCTCCCTGCTCAGGCAGTATCACTTAGAATCAGTAGCTCAAGATCATGTCCAGATGACTTTTGAATATCTCCAAGGATGGCAACTCCCCAGCCTCCCTGAGTAACCTGTGTCAGTGCTTGGCCATTCTCGCAATAAAAAAAATGTTTCCTGATGTTCAGAGGGAACACCCTGTGTTTCAATTTGGACCCAGTACCTCTGTCCCTGTTACTGGACACCACTGAGAAGAGCCTGGCTCCTTTCAGTGGAGCCTGATAGGCAACCAGGAACAACGAGGATGTTCTCTAGGAAATGACTTTTGCTCACAGATTGCAAGACTGCAGATTCTGTGTTCACAAAGCGTGAGGTGGATAACTTGATAAAATTCTTACTGGGTTACTCACAAAGCCCAGCATTTAAGAACCAACAGGTCAGCTCCAGAGAATGTAACATGATGACCTTGTTTGAAAAGCAAACATGCAAAAATTGGAGATACTATATCCAGTATCTTACTTTGCAATAAACCAGGGACTGCATGTTGCATTTGCAATTGCTTTGTTTCTTAGGCTTCCTAGTAGCATCAGTTGTAACGCCACACTATCATTTCATGTTTCAATATAACCATTCCTCTTTCTAAATGAGCCACATATTTGTGCTCCAGAAATCTATGTTTTAATTCTGAGCATATTAAAGCCATTAGGACAATTAACAGTACAGGAAGATGTCAGGTAGCCAATGTAAGTTCTCTGATATTGCAAACAACACGGAAAACAACACCTTTGATATATGTGACCTGTTCTCATTCATCTCTATGCACTATTAACAGTGGAATATTAATTATGAGCATAATCCTACTTCATATGTCAACATTTTAATCTATTTCACAGGTCACATTTGTAAAAACATCAACAGCTGATGGCTGCAGTAGCAGATGTTACAGAAAGATGCAACAGGCAGCCTGCTATTGTCATTGATGCTGTGGATCGCAAGCATTATTTGCCAAAGTATAATTTACTTTCCAGAACAAAAATACTCTCCAGGTTTTGCACTGAAGGAATCATCTGCCTTCTATTCCCAAAAATCACAACCAGGTACATGTCTCAACCTACCAGTTTTCCGAAGATTGTTTCCACAGGTCATCTGCAATACAAGATTGAGTGATACCAGAGTGACCAGCTGACCAACAACTGATCTAGCACTAATTATATTGTTCCAAGGGATGGCACATAGTTCACTCCATCCAGATGATATCACCTAGCCTTGGGATATTTGCTAACTCACCGTAATCTTTTTCTTGTTAGGCAACGTAAATGATTGCTAGCAATGTATCAGTCAAACAGACCTACACAGTAGAATGTCTCTACTATGCTCTCAAACAGGAGCCAGATGCATAATTCTATATACTAACAGAGAAAAGTGGATTTGGGGGGGTGGTTCTTCCCTTATATGAAGACCTAACTTGAAACAATAAGCATCTGGTTGAATTTGCAAGAGAGCTTAGTGGAGCCGATGGGCTTAGGCAATGCAAGGATACCTCTGCAGCCTCTAAAGTTGCCTAAATGTCTTAAAGACCTGAAAACCTTTGAAGACCTACATCTCAACACTGTAAATTACATTTCTGAAGGGTGAGATGATTGCCACCCAATTCAAGGGGCCACAAACTGCAAAAGATGTAATTTGATGCTCCCAAGCCTTTGAGAACAAGGAAGGAAGCAATCAGAGGGCTGAGGGGTGAAGCAGCACTTAACTAGCTTCTAGTTGCCTTCTAGCTTCAGAAGTCCACTGTGAAGAGCCTCTGTGAGTAGGAAATACAGCAGGAACAGGAAGACTTGAAATTTAAAAAAATTCTTGTTTGCATATTCAGAAACCGGACAGGTGATTGTAATGAATAATGCCAAAAACTGCTTTGAGACTGCATCTTTTCCAAACATATTGACTGTGCAAAAAACACCAGCCACATTTCTGTGGGATGTGGACTTAATTGTGACTCAGGTGAGGGGGCATAATTATATCTGAATGACCAAGGCTGACATCTCTGTTAGGAAAGCCAAAGTTTGTCTGGCTTAGTGGCTTTGTTAACTCCCAGTTTGATGATATCAACCCCTATCTAACCAAAACCTGGTCATGTTGTACCTTTTACAAGTGGACTTTTCCTATTTTCCATGTTCTGCCAGGAGAGGAAAAAAGGCCAGTTCCAGGCTAAATATATTTACTGACTTTGCTCTTTCTTGACTAAGATAAGCACAAATGAGTAAAGAGAGCATGATAAATCACATGACAGATTATTCTCAATAACAGAAGCAGAAGCCACAAAAATAAACAATGAAATAATTCTGAAAATACAGAGGGATCCATTTACAAAGCATAAGGCCCATTTGCGTTGTTCATTCCTTACTTCCATATGCAAATTGTAGTGGGATCTCTTAAATATTTTCCATGTCTATTTATGTTACAATATTTCATGGATTTAACCTCTCTGTTTCTAAAATGTTTCAAGTACTGTGGCTGGATAGCCCAGCTGGGGTACAGCTGTGTACTGTCCAGCTTTGATGATCTATAAATGTTTTCCTTTTTTGCTGACATTGTGACACTGCCCACTGCTTTGGTTTCTTGAATGCTGGTGGTTAAATGCCAGATCTGAAATCCCCAAAACTGCTCTTTTTAGTCAAGCATTTCTCTCCTCCTGTATCAGCAGTTTCTAATTAAAGGGCACCATATTAGAGGACCTAAAGATCATTAAAGGTGCACTCAGGGCATCCAAGAATAGAAACACAATGCAGGTGTTGTTCCCTCAGTGTCTTTTCATAAAAGGCTGGTCAGTCCCCTCATTGATTAGCAATTGGGCTAAAAGTCTTATAAAAGTCTGACCCTAACACTGTTAATACGTTCGGCCAGCCAAATAAATTCTTTCAAACTTTCACAGGGGAAAAAGCCCTCTATTTTATGATTTTATAACCCTGTCATTAGCAATCTTTGAAACAGCATTCCACCCTCAGGCTGTGTTCAGTGGTTATGAACTTCATTTGATCACTGCCCCATCAATTTGACATTAACTGCTACAATTTACAACTGTTCTGGCTTTCTACCTGTTATTGTCGTACCTCTGCAAGTGCAAAAAACTGCTGCCCAGGGGAAGTCTGAAAGAATGCAATGTCTTGTTAAAACCTGAAAGGGCAATGGGGGTTGGGAGACGAACCTCCTAGAGGAGAAAACCAAAGGCTTGACAATGAATAATGCTTCCTTCTCTGCTGTGAACACAGGTGACCTGGCATGTAGACCACAGCAAAGCAGTGAGTAATTCACTGAGAGTCATAGACCTCCTGGTAGACCACAGCATTGCTTTGTCTCACAAATATGTTCTCCCACAGAACAGGGCTCGACAGGATGTTTCAGTCTACAAATGTTTAAACAAAAGGCGGGTGTGATGGGGTATGCAAGGGGAGTACCGTGCATGGAGCAGACCAGCCCACATGACTATTTTTCCATTAGCAGTTGATTGATAATTCCATAGGCACTGCACATAAGAGCAATGGAGAGAAGAATAGCTTTGATGGAGCTGAGGCATAAAGCTCATGTCCGATTTCTAACCCAGACAAGAAACCAATTCCACTCTCAGACAGGAGCATTTAAACAGCATTAATTGTCTGAGCTGAAGCCACAGGAGCATGGGCATTTCGAGCAGCAGCTGAAATCCAGGCTGATTTCCTGACCTTTATGCTCATAAAAGGAAAAGCATCCAAAGGAGTTATTGGGGCTGGAATATTATTCCAGATTCCATGTGAGTTACTTTCTTTGCTTTTGTGGGTTTCTAGGCCCCTGAGAGACAAATCTGAGACCAGGTTGTTTCTGGTTTAGTTTGCAAAAGCAAAAAAGACTCTCAAGTCACTGAACACCATGCAGGCTCTGCCTCCCATCTCTGAGCCCAGGACTGTGAGTACAGGCTTTTGTCTTGAGGGCAGTGCTGGGGACAGGATAAGAGCAGAGCAAAAAATCTTAAATCCCAGCTCTGGTGTGGGTTTCAGTTGTGTTTGGGAGTAAAGCTAGCAGGCACTTTCTTTTAACTTGGACATCAAACTGTTTGTAAACCTTTTGGCCATTTCTCTTTTGCTTTCTGTCTTCATAACGAGAAATATTTTGAGACTAATCTCATGGTATTTCTGAATTTTAAACTGTTTGGTCTGATGGGGTTTCTGAGTAAGTCACTTCTATATCCAGATGCTCTCATGTTACCTTACTCACACTAAAAAAGACATTTTGATTTCATTGTGGCTATTTCCTCCATGTAATACAGTTAATATCTAGCCTGTGTCTTTTTTCTCTTATCCAGACAAGCTGAGCTGTTCTCAGGCTCTGCAAACTGAAGGAGAATCAAGCAACTATTCCTCTGTTCTTCTTCCTGCTTAGCCCCCCTTATTGCACACTTACCGTAGATCTGTTCTTCTGACATATCAGGCAGTGCCTTGTCCTGTCACATGGTAAAGGCCATGCCTGATCTGCCAGCCTACGTGCTCTGAGGAGAACATCCAGATGCTAAGATTTTAGTTTGGGACAATGTCCTTTGGGCAAAGGGCAAGTGTGAGTTCTGACCATCACTTGACAGCTGCTGTGTCTGGCTCAGGAGGTCACCAAGCAGAAGAAAGGTTGGCACCATGCTTCAGAAATGAGCAGGATGCCATGCTTACTCCATGCAAAACAGAAGCAAGGGCCAAATGCAGGATTCCCGTGCTGTGCGTGGAGTCTCCAAAGGAAGGAAATGATATCTTGAATGAGATGTTGTCTTTCAGCCCCCTTCCCTCTTGGCACTGTCTCCTCAGCATCACTAATACTGAGTGATGCTCAGTATGCCTTGGTTCCACTCAACATCACATCACAGAGGAAAAGAGACATTTCTGTTGTGATTCTGTGTCAAAAAGCTTTTTGTCTTTTCCATTTGCAGAACTTGTAAGAGTGGGACAATTTGTTCTAAAAATGGTCTTTCCAATCCATGCAGTTCTACAAATGCTCTACACAAGACTCTTTACAGAAATGCTCACAGTAACCTGGCTTTGCAGCTAACCAGAGATTTATTTTAACTGATGGCCTTATGAGGAGTGGCTGAGAGAACTGGGGTTGTTTAGCCTGGAAAAGAGGAGGCTGAGAGGAGACCTCATTGCTCTTTATAACTACCTGAAAGGTGGTTGTAGAGAGGAGGGTAATGACCTCTTCTCCCACTTGACAGGTGACAGGACAAGAGGGAATGGCCACAAGCTCCACCAGGGGAGATTTAGGCTGGACATTAGGAAAAAAATTTTCACAGAAAGAGTCATTGGGCTCTGGAACAGGCTGCCCAGGGAGGTGGTTGATTCACCTTCCCTGGAGGTGTTTAAGGCACAGGTGGACAAGGTGCTAAGGGGCATGGATTAGTGTTTGATAGGAATAGTTGGACTCAATGATCCAGTGGGTCTCTTCCAACCTGGTTATTCTATGATTCTATGATTCCTGAATGGATAATGTTCTTGATTTTCACCATATGCTGCAAAGTTGTCATTTTTAAAAGCAAAGCAATTTTGGTGTGTGTGACTGCAGAAAGATGGCTATTCCACCTTATTTTATGGTGCTTTTCACTCTCAGATCAGACTGGTTCTTCTCCTACTTAGTAAAGCCATAAATGCTTTAGAATATCTGATATTTTTATTCCAGATTCTCAGAATCATTTAGTCATCATTTTGACTGCTTAAAAAGGATTTTAGAAGCTATACCTAGTATTTACAAGCTTCCACTGTAATCTTATTAGTTTTCCAAACATCAAAGTCACATGGTCTCCTGCAAATTGGCTCAATGAACACTACATTCTCAATATCTTTTTTATTATTCCCATCTATTACATACTTCCCTCAAGCTGAGAGGAAACTTTAAAGGAACACAACTAAAGAATCTTTGTTTGTTATTTGGAAAAACTTGGATGTATTTCCTTTGGCCAGATTTTACTGCAACTGGAGAGCTAAATGTCTCTGTTGTTTCTAGTAAATAACCTTTAAAATACAATTTTCTACCCATGGTAGATAATAGCAGATAACACTACTATTAGTATCTGATAAGTCCTCATATTTTCCCAGTCAATGGATGCCTGGCAACTTCTATGAGAATTTTACTTGAAAACAGACTTACTTATTGTTCAATTTCCAACAGCAAGGTTCATAGGCAGGATTCTGCTACTCACTGTCTCCGTTTTTCTTGCTTTCTGGAGGGATCTGGTTAGGTTCCCCACTGAAATCCAGGGAAGCCAGGAGCACTGTCACCCTCCTGAAAGTCCATCAGGCCTTTCGTGGGGCTGAGTCCATCGTTATCAAGGACTGTTTCAACAACCTGAACACACCACCAGGATAAGTGAGCGGCAACCCCATTCCAGGCAGAGATGCTCTGAAGTCCCTGCACAACACCTCCTACATATTTTAAAAGGTGGACCACTATCAATGCTGTGCAACTCCACTGGTTAATACATCGTAAAATTTAAATTTGCTTCTTTGTCAAAGTGTTGCCCCTTCTATGTGGGCATCACCTTCTATTACTGACCTGTTAATGAGACTTTACCTATTGACAGTACAGATGAAGCTCTGTTCCCATGGTGCACAGCAAGAATCAGTTTCCTTCTGCGGTTACCCCTTGGAAACAAGACTGACAGAATCTAACCTTTTGCCCCATAAAAATTGCATGTTGTTCTGAAAGTCAAAATGCAAATAATTCATGAATTTTGTAAACATCTCAAAGGGAAGAGAAAAACGGTAGGTGGAATTGGAGTCTGCTATTTTTACCAGTGTGCCTAGTTGATTACATGTCATTCTTCTCGCAACAAACTAAATATCTTAAATGCAAATAGCCAGAGGTTGTACATTTTTTTGCCCTTTCCACAGCTGTTCATTACAGAGCTCAATAGCAGCTGACAGCAGGTGAATATGTGGATGATGGGCCATGGATATATTCTGTTAAATAGAATGAATAAACCATTAAATGATCTTATTTCTTGATATGCCTGAATGCAAGCTGCACCTACAAGCAAAGCAACATCAAATTCTGTGTAGCAAATCCCTCTTTTATTTTGCAGTACATCAGTCATGCAAATTTTATGCTATAATCTTTTAGCAATTATAACCTCAGTTTCTTTTTAATGATAGGAGTATCCTTTTGCTTTTAGTTGTAGACAATTGAAATAAGAATTCATGAACCTGGAATATTAGACTACTTACATCTGGTTCATTTTTGTAGTGTTTTATGTAACTTGTTTGGTCTGGGTAGGAATAAGCAACAATATATCTTCTCTTTTTGAGAACCAGTATCTTTTAAATCCTATAACACACAAATTTAGCTTATGTTTGTATGACTTTGTTATCACAGGAATTGAGAACAACTTGGAGAGTGCCATCTCAGAGTGAATGCATATTGCACACATGTAACATATATGCAAGTATAAACATAAATTGCAAATTTTAGGCAAGAGGAATTAAAAGATAAAACAAATTATAAAATCAGTCACAAAGCATCATCTCCAAAAAATAACCACAATATTTTGACTTCTTTCTGATTGAGAAATCTGGTATTGGACTTGGAAGTATCTCCCTTCAGTTTACAAGATTCTGTTTGCTATAGAATGTATTGCTTCAGGTCTGCCTTCCATTTGCTCAAAAAGGGATTTATTTCCCAGTAGCTGCCAAAATGCAGGACCTTCAGCTTTTTCCATGGCACACCCTCACACAGGTGTGACACTGCCAGCCCAAAGGCTGTGTGAGCTGGTCCATGAGAGTGTGGGTTTTTAGAAGTTCAAGAGGATGACAGCAGTCCTCTGTATAATGAGGAATTAAGAAGGAGAAGTGTAAGAAGTGTTGGCTATTACACCTGAGGGATGATATAAATGCATAGCTATTTCTTTACCTCCAAGTGTGGGGCTGGGAAAAAAGTGACCGAAGAGCATAAAAATTTAACCATACCTGCCTTCAGGGGCATTTGTGGCTCATTGCTTATTCTCCACATCTTGCTTACACAGGAGTTTTTGTCTGGACCCCAAAACCTGATGAGAAGCCTCATCACCTTCACAGAGACCACCATGGCATTACCCACTCTGGGAACTACAGGAGAAGACATTCATCTTGGATTAGTAATGCCTGTCTATGTGACACTTGCACGAGTATTGTGAAAAAAAGGATGAATGCAAAAGTTAGCAGTTCAAATAACACTACAGGCCACATGGAGGAAGGGTACTTAATATAACTAGGAGTTTTCACATTCCCTCCTTGAGTGCAAGCAGAAAGTAGTGTGAATATTTTCTCTTCCTATTCAGTAAAGCTCAGATACAGCACGATTCATTAAAATCAAAACTATAGGGCCTATGAACAACAAGCTGTAGTAAACTAGAGGTGTCTTACACCACCAGCCCACATGAAACTCAGGCTCCAGTTCCTCATAGCCCACTGCTATTATATTTTGTGTGAAATTAGGTTATGTTGTACAGCTGGCCTAATGCTATTTCATAGAATCATAGAATCACCAGGTTGGAAAAGACCTACTGGATGTCTGAGTCCAACCATTTCTATCAAACACTAAACCATGCCCCTCAGTGCCTCATCCACCTGTACCTTAAATACCTGCAGGGAAGGTGACTCAACCACCTCCCTGGGCAGCCTGTGCCCAATGACCATTTCTGTGAGGGGTCCAGCCTAAATCTCCCCTGGCAGAGCTTGCGGCCATTCCCTCTCGTCCTGTCCCCTGGCACTTGGGAGAAGAGGCCAGCACCCTCCTCTCCACAACCTCCTTTCAGGTAGTTGTAGAGAGCAATAAGGTCTTCCCTCAGCCTTCTCTTCTCCAGGCTAAACAACCCCAGCTCTCTCAGCCGCTCCTCATAAGGCCTGGCAACTGTGAACTAAGAGCAGGAGAGAGATTTAGTTAATTTTAATCCTTTGGTTTCTGCCAGTTTCTGGAAAGATGCTGCGTACTTTATATCTGGAGTTTTCTTTCTTTAGAGAATTCTTCTGTTACCAACTTCCAGGGAGTCCTTTTTTCAGTCATACTGCAGCAGTTTAGCCACAGTTTTGACCTGTTGTATTGTAAAAGACAGCTGTGCCATTTCTTTGCAACACTGAAATCCACAAATATGTTCAAAGATTTAAAGGAATGTTTTTCGAAGCTAGCAGAAGTAAAGCATCCTCTCAGAAGAAGCATATAAAACATAGTAGTAAGAAAACATGAAAATAAAAAGCAAAAAGAAAAAGAACACATAGTCTACAAAAATATAAGCTAGATAAGATTTATATATTAAAACAGATTTTAGTAGTGTATAAAGAAGTTGCATTGTAATGAAAAGCAGATCCAGAACTGTCTAGTTATATACAATGCTATAGATTTGTGCATGTAAAAACTATCATAAAAAATGAGCATTGAACTAAACCCAGTTGAACAGACCAGAAGACAAAGAGCAGCCCTGTCAGCATACCAAGTTTCAGTAAGATTAATCTGCATTGTAAGTGTTGTTCCCAATGTATCTCTCTGCACTCATCCATCATTTCCCTCCATAAAGCCAACATGAGCTTGTGGCCTTGTTGCTGCCTAAGGCAAACTGGTGTATATGTGCTTGTGTGGAAATATAGATTATTTGTCCACTCCCCAAGCCAGTAGTCCACATGGACTTAATAGACAACAGGATATTTTTCTGTCCCCACATGGGGAAAATGCAGGCCTTCTCCTGCTCTTGTATTCAGATCGACTAACTTCAGCCATTAAAAAATGGGATTTTAGAGTACTACTAAAGTTATTGGAAAAGATTGGGCACTTCAAAAGAAATTAAGTATTTTAGACACGTCTTTTAAAGCTATGAAAGAGTCTATGCTAACAGCAGAGGAAATCTAAATGTCTGGCTCAGTCTAGACATCAATTTGTACATGGTTAACACTAAGTAAGGCAATTCAGTGCTTAGAAAGGCATATCCAAGCCCCACCGCACACATGAGCACCTGTTACAGTCCACCTGCTATCTCTTCATATCCCAAGTACTTGTTGGACCAGCAACCGAAAACCACCATTTGCTCACCAAAAGTTTGCTCTCTCTCTCCGGCACACGCTGGCTCTACATTGTAATTAGCTTAAATTAACTTCCTTTCTTCTTTTTCATAAGAATGGCAATTCATAGTGATAGATTTCCTAGCTCTTATTCACTCAGCTTTCTGTTCTCCCTGTCCATGTGGACAGAGCCCAGTGCGTGCCCCACACCCACAGCAGAGATGAGAAAGAAGTGGTATTTCTCAGATTTCTACCCCTATGTGGTGCCATCTTCTCCCCTACTCCTCAGATTTCCTCCAGTATCATCCCTGATGTCATTACAAGCGCAGAACAGGGTTAATACACATCTCACAGGAATGTTGTGGGCATTAATTAATAAATGTTTGTAAAATGCTTGGAAACCTTCAGGCTTAATAATGTCTAAAAACTTTCCTATATATTGTTCTTACTTCCCATATATATATACTATGTCTCCAGAAGCCTCCACAATTTTAAAGTAGGTCAAAATTTGGCTTTCAATAAGTTGAGTTGGGAACACTGACATTTTCCTCCAGACACAATTTTGTACTGCTTAAACTAAAAACACATTAGGCCCACCTCCCTGCACCCAAATGACACTGCCAAAAATCTGCGTACAATAACGAAGAGACCAGAAGATCTGCTTTGCACGCCCAAGAAAGGTGCATTTGCACACTAAGTGTTGATCTCAAGGTGTCAACCGCCCCCATGCTAACACACATCTGGGTTTCCATGGGCTTCTACAGTTTTATCACTTAGCTCCCAACAAAAAGCATCCATACAATACATCATTTGCATTAAACTTCCTTTTGTATAAACCTTCCTTTTGGAGGAGCCATGATAAGCCACGTGGATGAAGAAGTTTGATTCATGCCATCTAACCAGGTAGAACACAGCCTGATAATACTCTCCATACATACCAACTGGAATGGTATCAACCCCTAAAAGAAATACGTGGCATTATGCTTTTCATTTCCACTCCATAGGAGCAGACAAAGTTGAGACATAGGGTGTTTCCTGAGGTTAATGATAACCTGAGGTTAATGGTTTCTGGCTGTACTTCAGGCCCTCAGCTCCCCCTAACCTGTCATTAATCCCCAGGAAATGCCCGAAACCAAGCGTATTATTTAAATCTGGCAGCAATTAATTTATCTCTGGACCTTACAGATGTTCATATTAAATTAAAAAGAGGATGATTTATGATGAGATCCAATAATGTCCAGACCTAGGCAAAGATAGATGTTATCCTTAATATTTAAAATTCAAGTTTCCTTTTTCACTAAGTTATTTGCTATCAGCTGTATTAAAGGCTTTTATTTAATTATTGTACCAAATAGGATCTTTTCCTTAATTATTCCTTTTCAAAAAATACTTGTATATCCTGCCAGCTGCATCAAGATTTTATCTTTTTTCCTCTTTAGAAGTGTTCACTGTTGCAACTGAATCAGAAAATAAATCTATTTTTAGTAACTTAGTTTAAGAAGAAGCAGTCAGAACAAATGCAATGGCATAAGAATTATCCTCTCACTCAGCGGTAGCTCTAGAAGTCTTAGACAAAATAACAGCTGTGATTTTATTCTCACGTATTAAGAAGATAGGCCAAAACCACAGTCTAATGTTGTCAGTTTCTGGAGAGCCAGAAGGTGAAGCTGTACATCAGTTTAAATTCTCAGTTTATCTCTGGCTTCTAGGCTGAGGCTGACAACAGCATGTACACTCTATGAAGACTTCTGAAGCCTTAGCAGAGCTCTCAGGGATGTGGTTTGGCAATAGGTAACATTAAAACAGAGGCACAGGCCTCTCTTGGTACAGTTGGCTCTGTAAGTGCAAACAGCCATAAATCCATTGAAACTAATCCATGTACCAACTGAAATAAAATCCTTGATCTCACCTCCTTTCTGTTGTTCAGCTTTCACTTTCAAGTCTTATCACAGCATAGTGCTATTAGCTCTACAGATAACATGGAGTTTTCCAGAGTCCTTAAAATCTGAACTTCTGCTGTAAAAACAGCTTAAGAAAAATATTCTGGACCTTCTGAGTTAAAGGTGAACTACAGGGAGAAAAAAATTGGAGCTGTGAATTTTTTCCTTCTTTGCAGAAAAATACATCTCATAATGTTTGTCATGATAAGATGGTTACTGAAAAAAACACACTTTACGCTTTAATATTTCTGTAAACTGATTAAATCCATTCCCTACAGAAAAATTACTGCCTGCACTGCAATATGAGCTCTACTGATACACAATATTACTCCAGTCTTGGAGAATAACAGGAACAATCTTACATGTGTGTATGTGGTCACACATCTGGCTTTGTGCAGCATTAGCACTCCCTTTCCTGAAATCAATATCTCCTGAATATTTTTTTCCTTAGCAGCCTTTTCTCACATACTGGTCCTGCTGCCCCTCAGCAGTTTCTGATATAACCCATCTGTGGAGAAGAAGACAGGGCAGGTGTGGTGGTATGATATTCTGGTAAGGCTCCTCCTCACCAAGGTGGGTTTCAGCCCCAGCATTGCCTGCTCTGAGGATGTTTCTATCACAGGTAACACCATCTGCATATGCGGGGAGTATGCGCACTGCTGTATGCATGTACCCATGAATTCTGCTAAAAAAATTTCCTGTGAGAACTGGAAGACAGACTTCAGCCTCCTCCACTGACACATGGCTCCTGCTGTTTGAAGAAAAGGATCTTTCTCAAGATACAGTGCAGAAAACATTCAGAAAATCTTTTTTAACCCACTTTTTTTTCAAGCATGGTATCATAGAATAGAACTTCAGCACCTCCTTTTATTACATTATTTTGTCTCCTTCATTGTGAAAATATCACTATCAGTCTTCCAGACACAGATGTTGCCCTGTTAATAATAACTACTTAAAATACATATTCTGCAAGACTGTTTTCCAGTTGCTACAAATGAGTTAAAGAAATATGGCTACAAAATGCCAGCCAGGGAATGAAAGGGCAGTGTCTGCCCTAGTTGTATCTTCCCCTTTCCGGCAGAGTCATGTACAGGGCACATTTCTCCCAGGATGCAATCGAGCAGCTAATGAGCTTCATCAGTGCACTGGAACCTCCTGTTCCAGCTGATACAAGCAGTTTTGGGGTTTTTCCCTTGAAGCAGTCAAAAAGTTTTAACCATGACTGAATAACTGAAGTGCCCACAAATTTTAATGAGCTAAAGAAAACCTATTTCTAGACTTTCTGTAATCACCTAGGGTCCAATCTGTATCCTATATCATCCAGGAAGGACTGCTATGCAATTCCCTAGTCCCTGGTGTGAAAGTTATAGAATGTACTATCATGCATGTTTTGTCGAGATATCTTTATGGCAAGAGACAAATTCAATGATGTTTATATGCTGCTTAGAAAATGAATACTACATCAAGGAAAAAGAAGCCAAATATCAAGCTGCAGTTACATTTCTTATGGTTTCCTGATTTTCTGCCTTCTGGTATACCTAAATCCTCTAAATATGAGCTACTGAATCAGCATTTTATATGCTTAGATGTGATTAAAGCTGTTCAGAGGACAAGGATTCCATTTTGCTGTAAATTTTGAGGTTTCAGAATTTGTTTTCACTATTCAGAGGAATGAAAATAAACCTCTCAAACATTTTTGCAAATGGAAATTGTTATGAAATGTCTGTTTCTGAACAGAAAACCTGATCTTTTTAGTTCAAGTTCTTTCTCCACTGGTCGTAAATGACAAGGGAACCCTAGGCAAAATCTTTCTCAAGAAATGTTTGTCAAAACTGATATGTTGAATCAACATTTTGGCTCTGATGAAGTGATATATTTCATTTCACTGAAAACATTCTGACCAGCTCTAGATGTGATTGATTTACTTAAGCTAAGTAAATGATTCATTGCGAGAGTCTGAATAAACCAATAAATTAATAGAGTAATGCATGGGAGAGTCTGCATAAGCTAATAAAATAACGGAGTAATGCAATATTCTTCAAATGAACAGTACTGGATCTGAAGTCTTACCTTTATTTATAAGATAAATTAATAAAATATAAACAAATTTATACAGTAGGAAGGATCTTTACGTCTATACAATATTATCTCCTGGATAATATCGGCCATTTCATTTACAATCCTGAAGTCACAGGGAAGTAAGATCCGTTTGTAAAATTTTCAAACAGAAAAGAGTCTAAAACTTCTCCAGATAGCCATTTCTGTATAATCAGGATAAGCTGATCATTGAAAATATTTTCCTACTACTTGACCTACATTCTCTAGATGAAACCTCAGCTAATTAGTTTAAGCCAAACGTAGAGAACACTTGATCATTGTCCCTAATTGTACCAGTTTCAGGCATATTTCAAGTATAGTGAAATTTTCCAAGATTCCCACCCATTATTCTTTTTTCTTAAGTAAATAAAGCATTTCTTGAAGTGTTTCCCAATTACCTCTGTTTTCTAAATTCATCTTTTTGAAGAAAATATTGAATGAATTAATTTTATGGAATGCTTTTTGAATCATATTCATATTTCCTGATTAGTTGTCTAGATACTTACATAACTGTATATCTTAATATTTGGGTTGCATTTCCTACATCAGGTTCAGCTACTACACCACTTTTAATAAGGGGCCTCATCTCCATTTCAAAAAGAAGTTAGCTGTCAAATCATCCACAAGTTCACTGTCTCTGACTGTCGTAGCAATGTTGTTAAGTGAAGCTCTGGCCACCAAATTAATGTCACGCAAGCCTTGGCACCACCACCAGATACAGTAAAGGTAGGGTGGCTAACTTCTTGTGAACTTCACACTTATCAGGAACTGTAAATCCCTGCCTGAACTAGAGCTTTGAGTTGCAGCTGAGGAATTTCCCAAGCCATCTGACGAAGTGCAGGCTTCACATCAATAGCTCCTGCCAAGCTATAGCAGTGATCCAAATGCCATTCCCTTCTTAGTGTGTCAAGAAGATTGGTGTGCTATCCGCCCAAACTAGACTTAAACCACAGAGCTGCAGAGCATGAGTGTGACCATGAAAACACCATGCTCAAGTTTCACCGTGAACAGAAAAAAAGGGGACAAACACCATTTGTTTTGTTTTCAAAACCAGGAAAGACCAAGACTTGCCACATTGATTTAACCTCAAAACCTATAAACAGAAAATGTGACTGGACCATAACAAGGTTCTACTGGAGTCAACGAAGATAACTTTCATAATTAATTTGGGATGTTTGCCTAATTAATGTAATTGCAGTATCTGTTTGATCCAGAATTTATGCAATTTGGGTGGGGTTTCAGCAACAATAGGAAATCGGGCCTTGTTCTTAGTCATTTCTCTTGGGAACAGGCTGTCCAAGCCCAAATAGATCAGAAAATCTGATTCTTACTGTTTTCTTTTCAAGAAGACTCCTGGGGCCAATGGAAACATATGAGGTTTCACAACAGGTCATTAAATTGTCATGATTTGTTCTTTGATTTAATTAAAATCTCCTTAGTTATGCAGGCTTCTATGCTACAAGCTGAATTGTAAATGAATGATAAGATGAATGGTTTAATATCACATCCGCAATAGATAAGACAGTTCTATACTTCTTCTTACCTGAGAAGCTAAAATTTTGTAATGTATTTCTAACTGCATACAATCATCACTTCACAGTGTTCAGAATAATTGCCTGTTTTGGAAAACTAGAAAATATAATTTATAGATTTTTTTACTAAAAATGTTCCCTAAAAAAAAAAATCTCTTTTGTTTTTCTACCCATTAAATGTTGTTTAAAATGCTATGAAGTTTAAGGGACTGAACAATGTCATACAGGATCATTTTGATATTTTCATATTTCACCTAAATAAGCACAAAACCTGATTGATATTGTTCATAATTCAATATCCTCTTTTTTTTATTCCTTTGGTGAATAGGAAAACGCTTACTCCCATGGCTGTAATCTAGTTTTTAATATACCATTAATGATTTATTATAGATGTCTCTCAGGAAGAAGATGACTCTTCTGCATTCTTCCTCTGCTGACTTCAGCAATATAATCAGATATTTTATTTCCACTGATACCATTAAGTTTTAAAATCTAAGAAAAACATGTGTACTTCTTGATACCACTGGAAACTAGCACTGAACACAGATGTTTGCATTCTGCACATTTGCATTCTCCATAAGTATTCTGTTTTTAAAATCTCTGCTTAGTGTAGATGGCAACCTACTCAATTAGTCTCAGAATATTTTGCTCTTCTAGACATAAGATCTGCAATTCAATTAAATGTTTCATTTATTTTCTTCCTATCATTCCAGGTTATAAACCTTGATTCTGTTAATCAAGTGATGATGTTTGTTTCATTATGAAAAGGACATTTTGAAATTCTTTAAAACAATGCAATACTTGAGAAGTGAAAAGAAAGCAGAGTATTTTGACTTAGGAAAAGCTACTATGGGATCAGATCAGTGATTGCTTCATAATCACAGCTTTTCCCCAGCAGGCAATTAGAGAAGATCATATATGCTGGATTTTTCTCTGTGGACACTGAAATGCTTAGTTTCTGTTCCAGTTTTCAGTAACAAAAAATTAACAGTTCTGCAGCTTACAGTTCTGTGAACAGTCTCTGGTTTTGATCCACTTTTTATATAATTTTGTAATAATTTCTGCAAGAATGAGTCATTTCAAACAGTGGATTTGCAGAAAGAGATCTCACATGGATCGCTGTGGACTAGCCCAACACTAGACAACCTGCAAAAAGAGGCAATATTTCTACAGATAGTCCAAGAAATGCCTACTTATCTTACATAAATGCTCTTGCAGGCTATTCTGCATCACCGGACTTCGTAAGACCTTGTCATCTAGGTATCTGAGCACATCTAGATGTTAATTAAATGACAGTATTAATATCTGTCACACTTTTCTTTTTGCATTTGTTGTCATTCCTTACTCATAACGACAGCACTGTTCACAGTGGAGGATTTTTCTCCTTCTAGGTTCATTTGCTTAACTTGTGTCCAGAGCTTGTATGAGTTCAGTTACTCTGGAAAGTCAATCTACCATCTCCAAGGAGGTCCCACTGCTCCAGGAGGTGGTACTCATCTGTTGGACCAGGCGGTATTGGATGAGTATGGCAGCCACTCACAGTCCTCCCTCAGGATACCCCTCAGAGGTGTCAGCCTCAGGCTGCTGAGTGCCCTCAGCCCTCACAGAAGTGAAGAAACAAATACAGGGAAGCACAGTTGGCAGCTCTGGGAGCTCACCCCTGGCTGAAGATTCCTCAGTGTCTTTCTGGTCACCGGCTCCATGCTGCTGCTTGCTGCCTTCCCTGGGGACTTTGTTCCAGTCCCTTCCTTGAGGAATCTCAAAGGGCAGCTATAAAATCTGGGCTCTGCCTTATACCAAGCAGATTAAATTTCAGAACTCACTATCTGTATAACTGCCTGGATCTGGACTCCTGGATCTGGTCCAAGCCAGCCTTGAACATGTAGTGGTTTAGATATGAGTCCTGCACCCAGCAATTGTGTGTATCCTTTGTCTGGAGAACATGCACCCTTCCCAACCTTACCTTTTATCTTCTCCTCATTTGTATTGTGCTTTTAGCTTGCTAGACCAATTCACTTTAGGCACAACATATAAAGAACAAATTATTCAACCAAACAGCACACAGAGGAGACAGCTTGTGACAATAGCATCAAGTGTTGATACTGAGGGATTATTATTTTATAATAGAAGCTGGAAAAAAAATTATTTTTTATGAAAAAAAAATCTGCTTTCACAAATGTAGAAAGTTTATGTAATACTCAGGAATTGGCCAGTTCAGCAGATTTTATACACATAAATATTCTATGTAATATTTTATGTATAAATGTTCCAAGTTTACTCCAGTGTAAAGCTTTCCTTTAAAGAGTAATTTTCACCCCATAATTCACTTTTATGATTTTCTTAGGGCTTTAAGTGTAAAAGCTCAATCTGGTTTTGTTTTATTCTTTAAAAAAAAAAAAAAGAGGCACAGAGCAAGTTAATTTTTACATTGGCTCTGCCAAAGGCACATTGTCAGATTTGAAGTTAAACATGTCACTTTTGCAAGCACATGCGCAAACACACGTGCACATCCAGATACACAACAGCTTCTTAAGGCTTAATGACAATAGAAATAGTTTCATGTGAGTGGAAGAAGGGAGGCCCTGTCTGGACCTGATGACTGTGGCAGGCTGTGCTCATACTTGGGCTCCTCTCCAACCCTCCCTCAGGCCCTCATGTTTCACATCTAGTGTAAAGATGTTTCTCTCCCCCAGACGATTTCTCACAAATCTGAAACTCAGCCTTATTGCCAGATGCTGGATCTTAGGCTGAGTCCTTTGCCTGACCACAGCCCTTTCCATGTCCTGTCCCTTGCCTTCAGCCTCAGAGAGCTGCAACAAGCAGCAACAGGCAGGTTCTTTGTTGCTTCTTCCCCTTCCTCTCCTGCCCCATACACAGAGATGAGAGTGCTGGCTCCTGCTCAGCCAAACCATGTGTGCACATTCTCAGGTGTTTCAATACAATGCCAAGGACAGGAGTTGATGAGGCTAAATGAGGAAATTAAATATGTTTGGGCTGGAAAGTTATCACATCAGAAACCAATTTTGAGCCCTCCTTGGATCCACTGAAGTCAAGGATGGGCCTGTTTCTTTAGGAGAATGGCAAGAATGACTGGCAGGGTGTCTGTTTCTGCAGTGTCTTTCTTTCTTCGGTTGCTGCCCAACTTTCAGACATACCATGCAACCGACCCCTTTTTGCCCTGCAACATTCTGGTTTACACCAAAAGTGTTCCCAGTATTTTCTAGTATCTAAGCTATACCACTTCCAGAACTGAAATCCAAAGCCACGTGTGGCTTGTATTACCAGGACTAGGTCCACTAGGATCCTAATATATTTTCTCCCCATGTGAACCGTGCTGTATTTGGGAGCTACAAGGATTCTTCTTGCATTCTATTTTATATTTTAAAATATTCCAACTCATCTATATGCTGCAAAATGGAAATGCTTTTACCATCAGGATGCTATATGAAAGTGTTTAAATCCCCTGCTCTTCCACATACAGCACAAATAATGGTGGCATCCACTCCACTGTCACTCCCTCCAGAGTCACTACCATCTTATTGCTATGACAATATGATAGTGAAGATGCCTATTAAATAACACTTCAGTATCAGCCAGGAATGTGGTTGCAAGGCTCATGGCACTGTACAAATACAGAGCAGCTTATGGGATTCCTACTGTTCTTGAGCAGCTTACAGTTTCTGATGTGACTATTCTTCAGCTATCTAACCATTTTTCTTGGCAACAACATTTATAGAGGTGGATCTAGTTATGTAAAAGTTAGTCTTACCAGGAAATCAGAAGGGTTTTTTTTCAGTCAAATAAAATATGCCCAATTGACCAGGGTCATTCAGACTGACTATCAGAAATAAAAAAAAAAAAAACATTGGTCTCACAGGATTGCAGAGGATCCCTCAGATCACTTAGACTGACAATTATACGTGCTGTTCATATATTGGTTCACTTTTCAAGTGAAAAAAAAATGGTGCTCCCTAGGGCAAAAGCCCTGTGCAGTTCCAGAAATAGTTTACTTCAGGAACTCATATTTACTGCAAGAGGTTTGATTCCCAGCAAGCAACATAATATCTGCTCACATGTCGGCACATAACTGATACCCTCAGTATCATCTTATAAAAAACATCCATCTGCCACATTGTCTTCACACTTCAGACATCTTACACTGAAAAATCATAAGTAAAAATATGTATTTATGTATACACAAATTCATACACACACGTCTTATGGACACAGAAGTATCAACAGTGCCTGTATGCCCTCAGCGGCTCTGCTGTAGAGAACCTGCCCCAAAAGGATGAGAGTGACATCACTCTGTCTATACTGTTTAGGCACTGCTTGCTACCACCCTGCTCTATTCTGACCATCCTGGAAGAGTGATCTTTCCTTGTAGTGCTTTAATTGCTCATTTGGTGGTCGCTGTGTATCTGTTAAATGAGGTCTGTGATCATGTAAAGAAAACATACAAAGGGTCAGCAAAGGAAGTGAGGCAAAGTTCACAAGCATCTTAATTTTGGCATCTTCTATCTTATTAATGACTTCACTGTAGATTCTGCATTTTATTTTATTGTGAGAACTTCCATCCTTGTAAATATATTTCTCAGCTACAGTTCACAGCAAGTTTGATTTGAAGTGCTCCAAAACGAGAGCACACCTTCCTTACATCTTTAACTGTTTCTGGATCCAAAACAGAATGACTGGATAGTTAATGTGTCACCATAACAACAGCTGATCCCTTTGGTTTAAGTGTTTTTTCTCTACCCTTTTTTTCAAAGAACCAGTAGCTGAGTCATAGATTTTTCATCCTTATTCTGAAACAGGCTTAATCAGAGCAAGACAACCATTTTAGTCTGTTTGTCCTTGGTACACAATAGATCATGAAACAAATGTTCTTTGGTCCCAAATAGTATGTCCATTGAATAAAATACTTTAAATGTATCGTTACTATTATTGTGTGATCAGCAGAAATTAGTGCTTCTGGCAAAATGTTGCTAGCTTGTGATTTAGTTCACATTTTTTGAAGGTTTCATTTCCATTCCTAGCAAATCTTGAATGAACCTAATTAAATACATCTAAGCAATAGATTTCATATGTCCATACTTTCAGAGGCATTTCTTTTTCTAGTGAACACACCCACACAGATTTTCAGATGAGCTTTAAAATCTTGGTTCCTTTACAAAAAAAGTCCTTTACTGGAATCAAATACTGGCAAATGTTTATTAAAAAAACCTTTACTTAAAAAAGCTTTTGGTGTTTGTAGTAACAGCGAGACGTGTCATCTCTGAAGAATTTAAACCAAGCATAACAACAAATATAAGTACGATTCCTAGTTTTAAAAATGTTAAAATTGTACTTAATCTCTTTGAAAACTATAACATATTCATGTAAAAAAATATAAAATAAATCATAATCTTCCATCACAAATTCCCTATAGGGCTCTCTTTACATAACTCAAATTTTGGTGTTGACACTAAGCAGACACTAAGATACACATGGAGACCAAGCTTCTACTTGCTTCTATAATTGAGGTACTGAACTATACAAATAATGCTGAAACACAGTGAAGAAAAAATCTCAGATACATGATGCAAGAATTTCTGCCATAGTCTATGAATAGCTGTATGCATCAGGAGGCTGGGATGCAAGAAAAAACATTGGCAAGCATCAAGCAAAACTGAATGTGTATCACACCCTTGTTTATCATGCCACTCCTTCTGAGTGGCTGTATAGCAGGAAGAATTTTAAAATTTTATGTTAGTAATGTCCATGATGAGATAAAAAACAGCCTTACATCCTGAGTTCTGGAATCTTAAAGCACTGGTTATGCCTTTGAAAGTTCATTTACATTAGTCCAAATATCAGGTGCAGATACCAGTCACTGCATTTCTTAAAGATGTTCTCTATTGTGAATAGATAAGATATAAACCAGCTCAGCACAAATCCTCCTTTGGTCTCTCTGCAGACAAAACTACAGCTAAACACCTGTAGAAAAGATTATGTACAGATGTTCTCAAAGATTCAAACAAAGAAGAGCATTAAGGAAAACAAGGTGCTGTGAATTCAGGAAACTATATTTGGATCTCTACAGTTGCCAGAGCACTGCAAAAGTCAGACTAATTTGTCATCTCGTAAGTCACAAAACCTAGATCTGTCAAATAAACGTGAACCTCCACCAGCCCTTATCCTGTTTCATAGCTGGAAATAACATTTGATTAAGTAGCTGAGAAGATAAATTAATTAAGAAGTAATAAAATAGCTTGCAAGAATGTTGCAGTGTTTTATCCTGAAACAGACTAAGTGGATTTAGAAAATAATTATACAAATAGGCATAAATCACCACCATCTTTCAGACACAAACTTTTGAGCAGCACACAGAAATATACATATTCACAGGCATTTCTCAGACAAACCAATTGCTCAAAATTCTTGATTTTGAAAGAGCAACTCTAGAATACATTATGCTTTTTTAAGGCTGCGCTTAAACCCACTTCTAATACAAAGTAACCTTGTGCCCATGCTGCACAAGCATGCATTCCTACTTTGTGCCAGTACCATTCCTTTTATCTCCACACCTTGATATGATTATCTACTGACTGTTTGAGAAGAATGCTCAAAAGTTATTTTTCTGAAACATTTACAAATTTAATGATAATTCAATTAGAAATATTTAATCTCAAACATGGTTGTCCTATTAAACGATTTGAAAATATAGGACAAGCCTGCCTAGCTGAGCCAGAGGTTAAATCAGCAGGAACATATTCAAGTACGCTCAACAGATCTTTAGATATGTTGGTGCGATTTCCATGGAGTTAATAGATTCTTATCATTTCTAGAAGAACTAAAAAAGGTGAACAATGCAGAGGAAAAGTGATCAATTTCAAAGAATGTTGGTCCAGATATTCTTCTCTGATGATCTAACTACAAATTCCTGCTCTGCATCGACTCCTTGTTCATATAATACAGTGCATTATGAGGCTGTCCACACTAAATGATGAGAGGACCGTTCTGTTTAGCTGTTAGCAAAGCCCCCTGTGATCATGGCTCACATTCTTCTCACCTGTGTGGAGAGTCCTGATGAAGGATTGTTCCTAGCTGGCAACATGAGGAGAACCACTGTTTTGAGGAGAAACACACATGGCTTGTGCTGTGCATGTACTTTCCCTAAGGGACACTAAATGCCCTCAGAGGGAATGGCGCATTTTATTCAGTAGAATAATCCTAAGTCACAACCCCAGACCAAACGCCTTCCATAGCTGCTGAAACGTGAATTCAGCATTTGGGGGTTTTATTGTTGATGGTTTTGTTGGTGTTAGTATGCAGAGAAGCACAAGACATAAGAGGGAAGTTTTTCCTACTGTGCCCTATTCCCATAACCTTCTTCACATTTTCTTTAAATCCCAGGCATACATTTCTCTTCATTATGGAAAATGCATGCTTAATTTAAGGCCCAAAACTGAAATGTTGCTTACAGTAATGCTTTCTTGAGTCTTATTAACTTATGAACTCTTGGTGGGTTGCCCAGCACTCAGAGCAGCTTTTCTGTTATTTTCCAAGCTACATCAAAGTGTTTGTCTCAAGGGCTTTTTTTTTTTAATTTTCAGTGAGCAAAAGCCTCAAGAATAATTTTCTAATGTTAGTCATGTGTGCTATAACTGCATTTCTCTCTTTATGCTAAGCTTAGCAGTTCCTCTGCGCATAACACAAAGGGGAAACAGTACTTTAACACCAGATGCAAGTGATGTGTAAGTTATCTGATGTAGTATTCCTTCTAGCAACCTTGGGAAGTCAGAAAAGGGCCTCAGCCAGGCAGTGTGAATCTATAGCCAAATCTGTTTCTGTTACAATGGCTTAGGGTATTGCACAAAACCCATCACGGATTCTGGGTGAATTTCAAGACACTGCAGCAAGTACAACATGATTTTTTTCTTACAATAGCCCCTACCATTCCCACATGCAGTAGAACCACATATATGAAAAGTACATCTAAAGCCAAAGTCTGCTCTCTAACTGGCAGCATTCATACCTGAAGATGGACCTTCCTTCTTTTTCTGTAAAGTCAATTTGTACAACCAGCCTTTTTCCCTCAAAACTATGTGAAGCTGCAGCTGCAGAGTAAACACATTGCCAATGGGATCTGGAAGGCTTAGAGTGGCATATCTCACACGCTGCAATCTCTTCTTCAGTACATATTAGGTAATATTTAGGTGATTAGTAGCCATACAATTCTTGAACTGTGTACGGCAAAATTCATTTGATAACAATCACTGTCCAGCAGAAAGAGTCACAAGTTTCTCCTGATGCCTGAAGAAGTGACTGCTTGAGTCAGGGATTCATAAGCACCTGAAAGCCCTTTTTTCTAGTTGTGTGTGAAGCAGGACCACCGCTGCACACTGCCGAGCGACAGGGTTGTCTGTGCTCAGATTCAGCTCCTGTTCACACATAGAGCTAACAGCAGGTATATATTTTGCCACAGAATTTCACCTCACCGGTTTCTGGAAAGCTTGGGAGCAGGTTTAAAAATTCTTTCTACTGTTTAACCCTGTCCTGTCTGGAAGAAAAGCTCTTTTTTGTTAACCTTTTCAGATGCACTGTATAGCTACTGATATAACGAAGGCTTCAAGTAGCAGCACATAATGATGCCAGCAGTTCTGAACATTTATTGCCCCAGCAGGAGACTGCAAATCAAATACAGCAAACCGGCAGCTCTCCTTTCAGCAAACAAATGTCCTGCCTTCGCTTTCTGAGAGTTCAGAGCTTCTTGGCTTCTGGCCTCTGTTCTTTACAGCAGAAAACAACTTGTATCTATAAGCCCCAGAGATCTGTTGGACTAGAAGTGATCCTTAGAAGCAACCTGGGGTGGACGTAGGGCCACAATGTGATTTCTTTATGTTGCTACATGAGACAGAGAAGTTACAGTGACCTTCTAATGCAAGTCTCAGATTAAGGGCAGATTCATGCTGCCAATACGCATTATGGATGTGGATCTGAAACCACCAGCAGGGCTTGCTCCCTAATGTATGCCACAAAACAGCCAGGTACATGTTTGACAGGAATTTGGAGAGGACAACTTTAACATTTGTTGTTTTTTTATTTTTCCTGTGCAGTAAGGGAGAGTGGGGATTAATCAGTATGTGTACAATGTGGATGATGGGAAGATATTGTCTCCATTGTAACAGGGAGATATCCAGCTGGAGGGTGCAGCCCTATACCTGCAGCAGCTGCACGTGTCTTCCCTGTGCTGCCCTGGAGACCTGCAGAAGAAAATGCAGTGGTGTCATGCCGTGGGTCTCCCTTGTGTACCCAGAGATGAGCTCATGGCCAGAAGAAATGAGGTTAGCTGTTCCTGATTTTTGCCTGGGCTGAGCATCTTTAACCAAGCTCTGTGGGCAACACAACATGGAATCAGTCCTCTAGGTACTGACATTATCCATATTGGATGAACTTTGGGTCTCAGGCTGAGGTCTGCATCTTACAGTTAGCTCTTTTAGTATGTGCTGGGTGATTTTATGCTATGATGTGTAGCGTATTGCAATCCACTATACCTCCTCTTTTGCATGGCAGCTTTAAAGAAACATGCTTATTTAAATGTAATTCACTCACTGGGATTTACAGACAACCTTAAGTGACCCCATAGGCAAAGGCAGGTAACAAAGACACGACCTAATCCTCAAGTATATTAATGCTGAGTTTTGTTGGGAATTACATCTGAGCTGGGGTGAGAGGATCTGGCCACAAAGCATTTGTGGAAGCATAACTTTCTCAGAAAATGTAACCTATTGAACCCTTCCCAATTAGCAATCAGCCTCCTTTCATTCTTCTGAATTAGAAATACCAGCAAGAGAGGGAGGGAGAAATCCACACTGATGCTTTACATCAATTAATTCCAACAGAATCTCAGAGTTCATGTATTATAAAACCTGCTGTATAATTGTAACAAAACCTCTTGCAGTGGTTTGCTAGATATCTTAAGTAATCACTTTTCCTAAATCAGTCTTCTGTTTATTTCACAATTTTATCTTTCAGTACATAGTTCTTTTATTTTTTAAAAATCTCACAGTTCCTTGGAAATTATTAGACATTTTTCATCGCTAATGTTCTAACATCAGTGGTAATACAGGACCAGACTGTGGCCTCCGTACTCAAAATAGCCAAAAGCTGTGTGTACCTCTGCTGACTCCAGTGTAACCTCTTGTGTGAGTATTTTTTACCCATGGAAGGTGTTCATGATCTGGCATGTCATGTTTTCTTGATTACTGGCACTTCTGATTTCTGATAATTTATGAAAAAATAGTGGCTTATTCTGTCATTTAGTTGAATCTTGACAGTCTTGTGAATAAGCACACATGAAAAGGAAATATTTCTATTAGCCCTGTTTTACTGATGAAGAAAGGTGGGCAGAGGGATGATGTACCACTTCTAAGGCTTGCTTCATTGGTATTTTAGGAATAAGGGGGAAAGTGACTGAGGTGTTCGGTGCTGTGGCTCATAGGGCATAAGGCATTTTTTCAGCAGACTGCTGTCTGCAGCTCCTGGGCTCATGCCTTCTGATGCCAGGAGGAAATCCAGACCTAAGTTGTTCCTATCTATTATTTGTGTATTTATAGGGTGTCAGTGGCTGAAGTATTGAAAGGCCAGACTAGCCCGAGGCCACAGACTCAGCATCCACATGCAGTTCAGATCACAGGAATTCCTCTGCCCCATTCCCATGCTCCATCCCCTCCTCTGTGTGACATGAAAATAAAAATAAAAATAAAGCTTAGGCTACCATTATGTCTAGGACTTTTAGACAGAAGTACGTTATCACTGCTGCCAGTAAGTATACTCATTTTGCCCACATTTCTACCAGCATTTTATGATATAAAGAGCAGAGTTGTGATCATATAAATCAAGAGACTTGTTTAATGATTGCCATGATAAACAATCACATTCCCCTTGCTTGGAGTTGACAAGAAGGAGTAAGAGAAACAATGGTGACAGAAAATATATGTTAACATTCAGCCACATCTGCAACTTACTCAGCAAAGTGCTGCTTCATTGTCTTAATTCATTCTCATGCTCTTTTTTGTCCTATTCAAGACAATAAAAAAATGCAGCTTTGAAAAAGAATGAAGCAGTGGAAGAAAAGAACATTTGGATTTCTTTGGTACTTTTTTGTTGCCTTAATTGTTTACCTTTTTCTAATAATAAAAATCATGTTGTGTGTAGTAAAAGTGACCTTTTATACAAGTCTTGCAAACTACAGGGACTTGGGAACCTCAAATTGAAATCTGCTGAGGAACACAGAAAAGTTAACTCCTTTGTTCTATCTTTTGCCTAATCTACAGTTAGAAACAAAAAGAACTAGGCTTCACCTAATAAACATACCTGATTGTATCTGAGTAAGTCATCAACGCTCCCTCTACAGTTAAGAAAAAGAAATAAGTAACCCAGCTAATGAAGGCCAAGTAAATCTTACTCTAATATTTCTGTCTCTCCACTAGTTATGTAGGGGGTTTGATGGCTACTTTGAAAATGGTTATCTGTACTAAAACCCTATGAGACAAATCCCAGCTTGAGACACTATTGTTAAACCAGCTTTATCCTTATCATTTTTGGATTATGAACAGTTTAGCACAAGTCATGAAGTGTATAACCCTTTATTTTAATTGCTTGAAATAAATATTGCAGCTTATCTTTTACCTGTTCTCTATGAAGGGCTCTATCCTAAGGGCCCAACTCAGTAGGTATTGCTCAGCTCACTCTTTAGTGAGTAAGAAATGAGGGCCAAAGACATGCAGAGCTCACAGAGCTTCTCTGCTCTCCTGTCTTTTAACTTCTTCCCATATTCTTCTCTCTCACCTAAACTCTCATCACCTTCCACAGCTTTTAGCAGCTGGTGGCCATGATAACACAGGTCAGCTGCTGAAATTCTTCAGATAACTTTTGACAGTCAATTTGGATCAACAGTCTACAGGAATAGTGCATTTCTGAAAGCCACACTCGGTTTATACCCCAGTGCAAATGGCTAATGCTCAAATATGTCAAACAGCTCAGGATTAACTGTACTGGAAAGTACGAATTTAATTTCCTCTGTTTAAGAATTAGAACCGAAGCTTGTTTTTAAACTTCACAGAGCAGAATGGTAATTTCATTTTACTTTAGGGTTGTTTTTTTGCGGGGCAGGGGGGTGTGCTACCTAGGGCACTATTTCAACAATATGCTTAAGCACACAGAGTTATAAGCAAGTAAGTATCCTTAATGAAGTAAATAAATGAATATTTTACTGTACTTCTGTAGGCAAAACCTGAAAGTCTGAGAAATCATTTGTATCATTTTCCCCACAGGAAAAACAACAGATAAACACTCAATTCTTTGAAACCTACTCATGCAGTAACTAATGGCTTGACTTTGGACTGTGGCATTGTCTTGATACACTTTCTTTCCATGGTACTGGTTAGTTTACTCCAGAACAGGAAGAAAGTGAACAAGCGAGAAAGATTGACACAGGGTTGTGTTTGAGGCCAGATTACCCAGAGGCAGAAAGTGGTGGGCAGCCTTCCTTGGGACCCTGTTCCAGTGACATAGTATGTCTTTTCATTAGAGAAAAACTGCTTTCAAAGGCATCGCAGCAAATCCTGAAGGACACTCTGACTTTCAAAATGGGACAGAGAGTTACTGTTTAACACTGAAATACTATTTATTAGATAAACATTAAATTTAAATAGCAAGAAAACACATGAAACCATTGCAAAAGTTAATGTATTTTTTTTGCTGTAGCTTTGTCTTTCACATTACTTTTCCTGAAAGAAGTGTTTCACATTGGAAAAAAGGTACAAAAAGCACCAATATATAAACTGCAATTTACTTGCTCAGTAATATTGTGTATTCTCCACACTTTCACATCACTGATTTCAACGTTTACTCCTGAATAATTGCCTTCTTTTTCACAACTCAAGGATCTTCTCATTAGTGCAGGAAGAAAGTAAAACTTTTGTGAGTGTGACATCAGCCTGCTGCCACAGTACTGCGTGCCATTTTACACGCAACCTTTCAGCCTAAATTCTGCTCTTAATTATACTTGATTCATGCTGTTGGCTTGCATACTTCTGCAGAAATTTAAGACACGAGAGAGATCTGTTGCAAGACTATTATGGGTACAGCTCTGCTCCCATGCTAACCTTACTTGACTGCTTTCAACCAAGTTGCTCCTGATTTATATTAGTTTAGCAAAGATCAGATTTGAGCATGAAAATTATCAGGAAGTAATAGACTTCTATTCAAAATAAAAATATTTTCCCTTGTTAATCAGGAAAGGCTATGGAAAAAGTAAAGAAGTGACTTTACATTTGCTTGATATGTGGGAACATTTGCCCAAGTACTAAATCCCCCCCTTAAAGAAAAATAACATGTGCTAAAACATTAAAAGGAGTCCAAACACAGGATTAATTGAGGAGATTGATTTCAGTTCTCCCCACCCTAGTTTAATAGGCTTTTTCCCAACTGGCTTTTGGGGAGTTTGGTCTTTTAAACCACTTGTTCTTAACAGCAGCAAGGAAGAAATCTGGGAATTGATTTATCGTGAGGATTTTCCATTGTACTCAATGGATATTCTGTACTGCCTTTTTTTTTATTTTGCAGACTTTCTAGCCAGTATGAATCTGTCATAGTTTATACTTTGCATCTACTAGTATCATATATCTTACTTAGACATTAAACACAAAAGATCTGGAGCCTGTATTTAAAAAAGAACACTTCATGCTGATTTTTTACAGCAACATATAGCTCTTATTTTCACATTCCTTGGGACCATAAACTTGCTCATACACTATTGTGCCTTAGCACTGCTGTATACTAGCTGAAGAGCACAGAGTTACACAGAATATGAGAACCAAAAATCTTCCATAACAAATGTAGCATTTCACCACCGATCAAATTCTGCCTTGATTTTGGGTCATATAGGTGCAAGTCCCTCATCAATCAAGTTCTTTTTGAACTGATCTAATTCCAGGACATTAACTCTTCAGAGCCCCAGAGCCAAACCAGAGAGGAAATTACTCCTTTTAACAGAGGATGCTCTTGTAACTGCCGCACCGTGACCCACCAACAAAGACAGCTGTGTCCCACGCTGCAGGAGCTGGAGCTCAGGGCAACTCTACCCAGAGAGCTACATCTACTCTTGGTCATATCACAGGTGGGGACAAGCAGTTGGAGGCAGCTATTCCTCCACATTGCTCTAAACTGCTGCTACTTAAAGCTCTGGCACAGAGCAGCCTGATCTGGCTTTACTGCAGCTCTGCTAGGGAATTTGGTCCCGCTCTGCATACACCGGTGTAACTCAGACCGGAGTTAGACATGTCAGGCCAGATCTTTGGCTGTGTTTGCAGACCACACACCCAGCTGGCTTAGCCTTGCCTCAGCTATTAACAGCTAGCCCTACTAAAAAAAAAAAAAAACCAGAAGGAGAATTTTCCTTTTTTTCTTTTTAGCAGTGTAATTTTCAATTGTGAAAATGTTCTTCCAGGTTTATTTAAGCAACAAGAGATCAGAACAGCAGGCAGGGAATCAACTCGCCAGAAAAGTATCCCAGGCACACCCCTTTCTCTCTAGGAACAGATATGCCCATGCTATGGCCAGAAACTGCTGACTCTGTGATGCAAAGCACATGATTTGGCCCCTGTACTATATTTTCTGTCAAAGCTGTACCTAGAATTTATGAAACTCTGGTGATTTTTTTCCCCTCTGTTCTGTTTTAGATCAGGCTGAGAATTCATCTGAGCATTCAGAGCTTTTTAATATCGTCTTTTTCTGGCTAAACAGACATAATGTTTTATTTTCCCACATTGCAAGCTTTCCAAAATGTACTGGTTTTATAAGTATAAATGTAAGAAGAGGGAGAGAAAATGGGTAATTGTGTGTCCTATCCTTTCTTATCAAAGGTTTGGTGGAAAAGAGGGAGAAACTGACAAAAAAGATAATAAAATTTATTGTAGACATTATTTCTCATTTCAGCTGAATGTCTTACAACTATGCTTCCTCTCCCAAACCCTGTGATTTCAAAGACTGTGTATGATACATTTTATATGCAAGGATTTTAATTTTTTTTTTTTGCAATGCAAGAAAATGTTTCCAATCTAACTGAAATGCCAGGGGAAGAAAGTGTGTTCAGTGATATCTCCCAGAACCACAGCTGCATTACAATTGTACAGAGAATTTTAAATGCCTGCCCTGCCTATAGAAATGAGCTGGGGAAAACAACAAAAATAGAAAAAATCGTATTCCTACAGGAATCTGAGGAAAGCATAATTAGTGGATGTTCTCACATACTCTCCAAAAGCTATAGCATGTGCTCCTTTCCCCAGGACATATATTAGTGATCTCAAAGGAGCATTTGCTGTCACATTGCATCCTGGAGCTTTGAATCAATATTTGCCTACTCTTGTCAACTTCAAGCACTTAAAAGTCATGACTCCTACCCCAGGCCAGTATGTGATGAGCTCCTAAATCCTGAGATTTTTTTTTCTGGCTCTTTCATTTTCCTTGAAAGATTTAGATCATATTTTTAGGTCATATCTTTCCTTGCCTAATATCCAGACTGTATTTGCTGTGCTACCAGATCCAAGACATTGAGACACTGAGAAATACTTTTTTAAGTTCTTCACAAGACCTCCACTTGTGAAACCCACCTGTGGTCAACTCACAGTGGCTTTGTTTCAGCATTATGCCTCGTTCAGTTTCACATTTCACATGTCAGTGACATTCATTCCCACATCTACAACTTAACTCTGCAAGCAGCTCATCCCAGAGAGCAAAAGCAAGCACACACTCTCCAGCTATAGATGAGTTCAGCCTCCAGTTTCACATCTGTTTCTTGACCTAGCATCACCCCTGCTTCTTTGACAGAGTTGGAGGCTCCATGTCTGATGAGGTCAGTCGAGTGAGGGTTCAGCCCCCCTCTCCTCCTCCTTGTCCTGAAGAGGGATGGAGGCCGGCAGATGCTTTACTCAAAGACAGCAAGGTGAGAGGAGCAAGAATGATGCAGTGAGGCCCACCACCCTTCTGAATTACTGGGTCTTTTCCTGATCTCCTCTTCTTCTTCCCTCCTTTCAGTTAATATGGGATTCTCTCTCTTCCAAATTGCTGCAGAAAATGTCCCCGACTCATGCAAGAGAGCAAAGGAGCCCTGTGACTGCTGGGGACACGGCAGAGGCAGCTAGCCAGTACCGCAAAGCATGCAAGAGCTGCAACCTCTTACTTCACTGGGAGGTCAGTATTTGTTGGACATGCTCTTACTACCAGTAAGTACCAATGAGGTGAAACCATTTCTTCCCACCTGTCTTACGCAGCTCTAGTCAGGCTGGTCCTGTTCAATAACCATAGCAGGAGATATGTTTTGTCTAGAACTGCTTTCCAGTGACCTATTTCCTCTCCAACTAGAAATTCACTGGCACTTCTTTTCATAAAAATATCTACTTTATCACTGTTTCTCATTACTTTTAGTGATCAAGTTGTTCTTAAATATGCAGCTATCAGTTACACTTGAGTTTAATACTCAAGTAGTAAAATCATCTCATCAGTCATTCACATGAAAGGCCAGCTTGAAGTTTGGTCTCAGCTTCTGAAACAGCTTATTGTAGTTTTTAATATAAGTTGTAGTTATAATATTCAGCTGTAACCAGCTACTGGAGTTATCCCAGTACCAGTGAGAAAAAGAGGAAATCTAAATGAAAACAGTGCCCTGCATTGAGGTATAGAGGAAGGATCAAGTTTCTTGCATCAAAGCTGTACAGGATGACATGGGTGTTGCAAGTTAAGACAAACACAGAGGTTCACATGAAAGATCATGCACTTCATAGAAATTAAGTTTTGAGGTGCATGTGTACTTTGGGTTTGAAATTAACATGGGATAGACTTTTCACATTTTCTAATGTACCCAGTTCCCCTATGTCTATTTTGTGATAATCTCTTGGCTTTTTGATGTTACAGCATGGCATGGGTAAGAAAGAGGAAGAATGGTTACCTATTTATGAGCATAAATTCTATGTTATGAAGCACAATGAATACTTCCACACAACAGTATCTTTAAAACTAGGTCCAGCCTATTGAGTAAAACTGAAGAGAGAACAGCTTTAGAAGAGTGTTTCTGAATCCTAAACTGTAATGATCTGTCCTATACTTTACCATCTGGGAAATTATGAAGAACATCCAGGCAGTGGAGGTCCCCATAAGATTCAAAGCAACAAATATGGAAGTCCTACATGAAATCAGGATGAAACATTCAGGAGAGTTAGGAAACATAGCAGTCTAGAGACAGCTGCCTGAAAAGTGGCAGGGAGAGGGAACAGATGAAGTAATTGTCTATGAAACAGGAGCATCAGTTATGAAGTTTGCTACTGCTGAGTGGAGCAGCAATAGGACAACTAGGAATCAGTCAGAGAAGTCAAATTAAGTGCAATATCTCCAACAATATTGTACAATGGGATTGATTTTGATCCTTGTTTCATCTACCCCTCCTTGAATGTATTTATTGGCACACTGTCTTCATACCCCCCACCACACCTTCTGCAAACCTGCTGCATCGAAGAAGAGCATTTTGCACACCTAGTAACTCAACAATTCAAAGGTACCTGTGCAGAAGGTCTATTTTTTCCATTTTAATTGGTGGGGGTGGGGGGAGAGCATTACCTTGCACCTCATAATTCACTTTTGCTTGTGAAACAGAAGAAGAGCATGTTTCTCTTCCATTCCATTTCTGGAACAGTAAATCAGACTTCAAAGGGCTCCTAATTTCTTCTTATAGGAGTCAGATCAATAAAAACCATTCTGGACACAGTGCTACACCCCTCATTTTTTTGATTCTCTCTGTCCAGAACAAAATCTGTTAAACAAGTGTCCCAGACCTGGTGGGCATGCTCTGACCATGGCACATACAGCTGTGCTGAGTGAGCAAGCAGTACAGGGATGTATGTCAGAGAAGGAAGCCTAATAGCAAATGTCATGGAACAAGGTAAAATGACATCCCACCTCTCTTCTAATCAGGTCCCAGATACATACCTGAGTGATTTGATGACTGACAGCCTGAATACTGATATTTAAGTTATCCCTTTGGCTCTAAGTGGCTCACTTCATTATTTTAAAGATGTCCTGGAGTGATTATCCATTATTTACTTAATAGCTTCTTGTTTAAAGCACTTGGCCAAGTGACAGGCCTAGGATGAAGTAATTTTCCCAACTACAATAAAAACAAGGGAATAAGAGAAAGGAAAACTCTTCACTACTGCTGTCAAAGCTCTATCACCTTCCAGGAAGTAGAATGAGACTCATGGTGCTGGGGAGAGCTACAACGTGGCTGTGCTACCCAGAGCTACAGGCAGCTTCCAGCCAAGCTTTGAGCTGCACATCAAACTCCAGGATGCTCATGCAACAGGAATCAGCCACTAGTAAAATAAGAAAGAGTGCTGGGAAGGCAGATAATCTACGATCTCCAGTTGTGTTTTCTTTTACCTATATTCCCTTACTCTTCCTCAGTCCTGCTCTCTCTTACACTCTCCATGGTCAGAGGAATGGTTACTTTCCTGCCTAGCACCCTGTGCCTCTTTTCTCCAGCACAAGTTTGGGGAGGGGGGGGGTTTATATGGTTTTGGGGTTTTTTTGGGGGAGGGGGGTTGTTTGTTAGTTGTTTCTGGTTTGGTTTTTGTTTTTTGCAGAGGTAATTCCTCTGCAAGGTAGGAGATATGAATTTTAGCCTTTAAGCCATGAATGGAAGAAAAACAAAGTAGCCAAGCCTCAGGTTACTGTTCTAATGATGAGGCTGATGTAAGAAAGATGGGAATCACGCTCTCCACTGTCAGATCTGGGCCTGAACTTCTTCCAGTTGGCACGCATCCCCTTGATGCCAAGATGACCACCTTTTAGAAAGTACCAACGCAGAGATACAGATTTTACAGTTCTCTCCTCACTGTCTTGGTATTGTCTGCAATGTCTTTGACCAATTCTTAACTCTGAAACCATATAGATTAGAAAAGAAAATGCTTTCACTTAATGAATGCCATTTCTTCCCTCTTTGCCCCTTCTATAGTCTGTTTTGTGTGTGTGTTAGCTACATTTGATAAATCAGAAGCTAGAATTCAGTGATGTATTGCCATTGTTTGACATAGATTTGATGAGTACTAACTAATCCTGACAAATTTCCCACTGATGGCATTTCAAGATACAGTTTTGACACTGGACAACAGAATAGGGACTTTGTAAGATGTCTTTGTGGGTGAGTAAATTTCTCAAATTAGTACAATGAGAAGAATGAAAAGTATCCCAACTAACGCACACACAAGAAAATACCATTTTCTATGTAGGAAGGAAATGTGCTGAAAGATTTTACAAAAGGTTGGGATTCTGAAATTTTTGTATGCAGTCTTAAGTTCATTGTCACAGGTGCTTTCCTTTGATACAATTAAATGATGTGCAGAATAAAATCATATTGTATTATAGGGAATCTTAAAACAATCTGAAGAGTAGTCAGTCCTGAGAAATTTTCTTCTCAGCTAGCTTAAACCGGCCAAATAACTCAGTGTGAGTTTGCCAAAACCTGCTTTGCTGACTCCAGTGTTTTGACTTTCTGGAGCTTCCATTGTATCAGGTTTAACTACATAAAATGCAAGCAGAGAAATATAAGGCATATTTAGCTGACAAATCAGAACACAACATATTTTCACATGTCAGCTCTGACAGACAGATAGGCAGTGTCTAAGAAAATTACACCTCCAAAGGAACAACTTTATCTTTTTACATACAGTACCTCGGCTTACTTAATTGCTGGCACTTCACAGAGGCAATTAATATTCAATAAGCCTTACAGGATGGAGAATGAAAAGAGGTACAAAAAATTGGCAACACTGTCCTCTAACTAGATCTAGAAGGAGACTTAGCGCTAAAGGGAGCTGTTAGGAGTATAGCAAATTGTGTGGTGACACACCATAAAAGTGAAGATAACAGAAAAATAGATTTAATGCTTTATTATCAACTTGCATCTTCAATGCATCTTCAATGCAAATACTTGATATCTGTATCTGGCAAATAATGGGGGGAAAAGAACAAGCATTCAAATTCTGTAAACATTTCTGGTTTTCAGAAATGCTGCCCACTCTTTATCCCCTTTTCCTTCTGTTGGATTTCTGGCTCTTTACCATCTCAAAAAAAACATCCTTTGATTTATTTACTCACAGCTTTTATGTTTCCATGAACTGCTATGTTACCAAGTTTTATAACTCAAATGTCTTCTGAAAATACATTTCAAAGTAATTTCAAACTGCTAAAGGAAGCAGTATCTTAAATTTGTCTATTCATACAAGAGCAGCATTGTGCCTTTACCCAATAAGAAAATATAAACAGCATCATGCAGCTTAATACATGGGATCACAAATAATTAGAATAATGAACATTAAATACTGAAAACATGATATGCATTTAAAACACAGAAAACAATTTATTGCTTGCATTCAATAATATAAATCTGAGTATTTTTTTACTTTGTTTTAGGCCTGGTTCTTTCACATTTGAAAATTACTTTCAATAAATGTTGAAAATTATTCATTTGTTGATACTTAATATAAAGACCAAATAAAATATATTTTGTCTAGCAAAGAGGAGAGAGGAAATAAATACTTTTGTTGACATTACCATTACTGCCTCACTTGAGAAGTCTGTCTAAAATGCTACTTAAATCTGATTGAATTCTGTTCTCCCTTTTCATTTTTCAAAACAACAGCTATTTAGGCAGTAGAATACTTTTTTCCACCTATGTGTATGCTACCTGCAAACTGCAGCTTCTGAACTGATTGTTACAGTGCATGTCGCCGAGGTAAAATGACGTAAAAAATCGTGAAACAACTTATATCTAAATCATAGTCCTAATCATAAATGAAAGCATATTGCCAGTACATGAATTTCAAATCTAGCTAAATATTTGTATTCTGTGTATTACCACACTCATCCTATCTGCTTCAAAACAATGTCATGTGAGGTTAGTATTTGCAACTAATAGCTGGAATCAGTTATATAGCTTGAATGGTGATTACTTCTAGAGAACAGTTCATCCCTGGTCTTGAAAAAACTAACTTAATCAATTCCTCTGAAGTATTTTTTCAATTTGTAAAAGATTAATGATTTCCCAGTTTACTTCTTCAGGTGGAAGACCATTTTACTCCCTTCATTTTCAGTGTGACATCAGAAAATGCTGCATATTTCAAGACAGCAGTCACACATGTTGGGGACTGCTGTTAAGATCAGACTTCACTTTTACCGGAGATCATTACATTGAGGAATTATTTCATTAACAGTGGTTTTGATGAAGACCAGTGCCCATATTTTTATAGCTTCCTAGAGATACTATTTCTGGGCATGTAACATGACTGAAGACAAAAGGAGATTTTCTATTGATTTAAATATCCTGCCGTCCAGCTCCTGTATTTATGAAAATAATAAACCAACTGATAAAGTCAAAACTCCATAAGATTTGCAAAACCAAATTCTTATATCAATATAACTTTAGTCATGTTCATTTTGAATCTAGATTTTAGGGAGGACTTAAAAAGCGAAACAGGCTAAAGTTAAATTTAGCATGGGAATTAAATGTTTGTTTTTAAGAATGTGGTTTACTTTTTTCAACCAGTGCATCGGTCACATAATACTGAAGGATAATAAAATCTGTAATCATAACAGAATCTTTGCATTAGAAAGAAGTAATGCATGGGGAAAAAAAGAAAACATTTCAGGCAGCAAATATCATCTGTGTTCCCACATGTGAACAGGCTCTATCAGATTACACTTTTGTAAAATCATTACTCAGTGCCTCAATCAGGCTGCTCATATTTTAATTTCAATTTGATTTAACTGCAAGAATTGTAATTTCAAAAGAAATTATCAGTGCAGAGTCCAATAGTGTTTTATCTTAATTACAGCTTATTCGTCATGTCATCTATTCTTCTCGGAGGATGATGAATAATTGATTACATGATTTACCATAATTATTTGATGAATAATCAATGGCATTCAATCAATTTGTTTAGCGATTGTACTTTGCAATTTACATTTAAGTAAAAGATTAAGATCTGCACAGTTAAATAACGAACTTTGTTTAAATAATGTTAAAACTGTAACACAGTGAAACAAAAGCTAATCAAGTTAGGCTTGTGATTTACACTTGTGCCATTATAGAGAAGGAAAAGGACAAATGGTATGGCATATTATCCTTAACTTCAAACACTCTGGATTCTCAAAGTGTAGTTTTTAAGTTAATTGAATTGAGTAAGAATAAAAGATTCTTAAAATCATCATGGACATTTATCCAAAATAGTATTTATTGCCTTCTAGCAACTTTTTTTCTGTTTAGTACTTATAAAGCTGGCTGATCTTATGAAATGGCTAATCACCAAGTGTCTCAGTGGATGTGGGATCAGACATATGCTCTCAAAGCTGTTTCATCTCTTAGAGCAGGGACAACAGAAGGTTGTTCAATCTCAGTGTCTGTTGTTCAAACAGAGACACCTCCAGGCAATAGAATGGCCACACTCAGGGAAAATGCTGTGAAAAATCCATAGCAGACTCGCAGGCATGCAGGTAGAAACCTGGGTAGGAAACAGATACACAAAGGACGACTGGGTTTCCAAGTATTCATCTGGAACTAGAGAAATGCAGGGATTTTTGCTATTATTTCTTGAATAAAACTAGATTCACGTGAGACCACTCCAAAAACAGAGTACAATCATCTATGGATGGAAAAGCTACAGGAACATTGGGAAGTTTTCCAAGAGCTGCTCTGAACATCACTGCAGCTAGTAGGACTGACTCCAGCTCTGGCAGGAAGAAACACAAGGCATAATAGCAGATCTCAGAAACAGGACAGGGATTACTTACGTGTATTGTAAACCAAATCTTGTTCTGTTCATCTCAGTCAAGCTACACATTTTATTCTGGTCCACAGGAGATAACTAGGCTAGAAGAATCAATGAGGAAGTCTGCAATCAAAGGAAAGGCATGAAACTTTCATATAAGGATGACACTTTAGCCCAAGTAGAGAGGACGTAGGGAGTTACTAGGGAAGATGACTGGGAATTAAATCCATAAGGGACTTTTTTAGTGGGCTATGTGAGGATTCAGCTGACTTTTAAACAGACATTAGGAAGGACTATATAGTTGAAAATGTCATAGAGCCAAGGGATAAAACCAAAGCAAACACAAAAAAAAAAGGGGGGTGTGTGTGTGTGCAAAAATTAGCAGGAGAGCTCTTAAACAAAAATTAAGGACTATTGTAAAAACAAATCAGAAAAGGAGATCCTGTAGCCTGGAACAACAGTGAATTGGAAAACCTAGGAAGCCATCATCTCTTCCAAATGCACACACATATTCCAGCTTTGTCCTGACTCTATTAAGACGCAATTCTTTCCCTCAATGTGTGATACGCCCAGGTTTATACAAGAGAAGAAATCCAAACCTGCATGCTGAGATGGGGGCATAGCGCTCCTCAGTCGATCCCCCATTCAAATGACTAGTGATAAGGTTTCCAGCTACCCTGCAAAGACCACTCAGCACTTAGAGTAGGTTTGACGGAGGTTGTTGAGACTCCTGAGGATACAGAGGAGAAAAGTGGTACACCTGCTAAGGTAGTGGGGAAAGCTATCCTTTTAACCAATGGCATTTTGAAAACTCACTCTTAAGATTGCTTTTTTTTTTTTTTAAGCCCAAACTATATAGCTGATAAAGAACATATTGCTGGTTACATGCCAAAGAAAAGAGTTGTATTTATAAGAATGAGTATCTGAAAATTTATGCCTAACTGCTTCTGGCAGTCCACACGACTTAATTCCAGTTGAGGTGGCCCAGAAACACCCATACGGAACTAGAACAAGGTGCCCTTGTTAATATTAATCATTGATCTGCTTTTTGCCTGAAAAACTCAAGTGCTGCACTAACATTAAGTAAGCCTTATAAGACCCATGTGGCATGACACAGTTCTATTTTCTGCATGCAAAGAGGGAAACTGAGGCATTCTTACTGTTACTTAGAAGTACAAATAGGAACAGAATGGCCATTGTACCCATTATGGGCTCACTTCCTAAAGAAAGCCTAAGAATTAAAAGAGAAAGTATAAATCCAGACCAGAGTGCCATATAAAGTGCACAGCAGAAGCTAAAGCACTGTTCCTCCCCCAAAATCCCCAAATGATTGCAGAAGTTGGCCTATGCTTCATGACACAGAGAAAAAAGCTAAACCAAACCAAAGCAGTCCAATGTGACTGTGCAAAAAAAGGTAAAATCTCGCCCCTAATCTTATGTAAATATTGCTCTAACTACACAAGTAGATACCAGTGTGGTGCTTAATATCAGTATGAAGACCACCATGCTTCACTTAAATTCTCCATGTCTAGGCATGGCCTTTTTCTATTCCTCAATAGTTAAACTGTATATTAGTTTATTAGTAGTATATTAGTATATTAGGCTGCGTAGTCTGACCTGTATCTTTTTTACTGGCTGAATCAAACAGCTCTAGATCACAGGATCACAGAATTATCAGGGTTGGAAGAGACCTCTGGAGGATATCTGGTCCAGCCATTCCTTCTAAGTTGGGCTAGGCTTAGAGCTACATCAGTGCTAGTTTATATTTCTGCTGCCTAGCTAAGGAGTTATTTTTGTTTACCTATCTGCAGCTGCAGTTTCAAATCTGCGCATAAGGTTTCTGCAAAAACAGTTTTGTGCAGTCTCTCGCCTATCAAGCATTAGTCCTTTCAAGGTGAAAACATGGGACACTAAGGATTACAAGAAATATTAGAAGTATTTACTGGAAGAGATAGGACTGGAAAAGAAGGTCTGATGGATTGCTCTGTGTATTTCCTTGCAGGGTACCTGTGTGAACCTATACAGATGCTTTGTCCCCTACTTCAAAATAACATGAAAACTTTCTATACTTCACATTTTTTAAAAAAGCTCCTGCAACATAGCCCAAAAATTGCGTTCTTCATATGAGATTCATGGTAACTGTCAGCACTATTTCTTGAGAAAATTCTTAAATATAGAAGACATTTTAGAATACATTTTTCATACAATAGGTAATTGTCCTATGCAAGTTAGAGTTTTTTATGTCAGGATAACAAAGCAGAGAATCAAGGATCTTTTAAACTTACTTATAAGTAGTCTAGATGCTTTTTCTTGCATCAATATTTATGAAATTTAATAAAAGTTTAAAATATACAAAAAGACATTGTAATTACAGACCTCACTTATGTGTAAGTTTTACTTACACCCTCTCTCAACTCACTCCACTAGCAGAGTAGACCCCATCTTCAAATTATCCAGACTTCAAGTGAATAAAAAGTGCATTCAGCCGTAAACCGTGAACAGTCTCTGATGGTAGAATGCAACAAAATCACAGCAGAGCCAAGTAGCTCCTGCAGAAAGTGCTAGAAATTAAATGGAGAATATCATAGATCCTTCCCAGTACTTGCATTTGCAGCTTGTATTTTTTTATCTTATTTCCAACTCTTTGCAGAATTGTGGGTGTACTTTCTTCCTGGCACAAAGTCCCATAGGTCCAAAGAGAAAACTGTCTCAGTTGTTTCATCAGGATTAGTTGGTAACTTGAATAGGCTTTATTTCTGTCCATGTTGTGAAAAACAGAGTAGGCTGTAACACAATTAGAGCAGTTATGCTGGATTTGCATTGCAGACATGACTGTAGAAGGGGTAAATGACATTACTGTAGCAAACTTGCCAGGCTACCCATATGGTTAAGTAGAAACTTAGAGTTTATAGCTTAATTAGATTCATTTGTAAGTGAGGATCAGATAAACAGATATACAACTTGAAAGAGAGCACTGGCCGTAAATTCTTTCATTCCAGATTCAGATCTGCTAATATATGACTGTAAACACTTTTGACAAGGTTATTTAAAAGCCAAGCAATCTTATTTCCTATACCTTTGGAACCTTAACTGGGAAGAAGTAAATGACGGAAATCATGCAGTGCTGCCTGCTCAGTCTAAACGTATTTAGATCTTTATGATAAGTGCTACAGAAACACTTGGCTAGGTGGCAAGGAAAAACACACGACAAGGGACAAAGACTTCTATTGCAGCAGATGGCTACAAGCAGCTCTTTTGCCATTTTTGCCATCCTTTTCTTCACATTCCTGTTCTTTTTTTTCATATTCCTACTTCATCCTTTGTGTTATTTTTCTTGTGTTATAGAAGACATCCAAAATCATTCTGACGGACAAAGTGATGGAGATTTCTTTTAATGAGGTTTTATCTGTCTGTACAAGTAGCTTTGCTTTCTCTCTCCAGACTTCCTTGCAGAAGCAATCTGAAATAGCTTATTTTCAGACTTGGTTACGATTTAAAAGGAATTGTTCAGGAAAGTGATGGTGTTACTACATCCAGGCTGCAAGGAAACAGCAGAGCAAGCACCCAGGATTAGGATTGCAGCTGAAACTTTTAAGGTGATAAGTAGGTTTAACACTCTTGCCTGTAATAAAGTTGTAGCCTAGGGTTGTAGTCTAAATTTGTTTCCTGTGAGAGTTCTATTTTTATTTTTTCTGATGCAGAAAGATGATTTTGACCAGATTGGATTCCAGACAACAAACTTATTTTGCTAAGACAGGAAAACCAAATGTGTTTCAAAACATGACAGGAAAATTGCCATTTCCCAACTTCAAATAATTCCTTTTTTAAAGAATCAAGAGAGACATTGCCAGACAATAGACCAATTTTCAGCTTTAAGTTAAGCTTTCACAGTTGCAAACACATTTGTTTCACCAAGTGAGGAAAGCTTACTGCTCTGGTAAAATTATATCACCTTCCAATATCTACAGAAAAAGAAAAAGGTCAATATTTTCATTGTTACTCAAACTTCTTTTTGAATTTGTCATAGAGGATTTAAACAGTGTGAGACCCCTGGAGAACCAGGAGCTTAATTCACTTTGCTTAAAGGGTGTGAGTTGTGAGCAACAAGGGCTGCAAGCTCCAATAACTTAAACAGATACCAGAAGTGTCAATAACAAGATGAGGGAAGGGATTTAAACGCACACGTGGCTACTTCGGTGTCCTTTTAATGCCTACCAGCCTCAATTTGCTGTCTTATTTACGTTAGCAGAGGGGCTGCTTTGGGAAGGGCCCACCCTTGGAGCTTTTGGAAGCCTGGCTGCTGCAGGCTCCACACACTCGGGAAGGGCAAGGGACGGGGGACAAGGAGGACGATGTCACCAAGGAGGATGATGTCACTGTGCCTCGGTCCCCACCAATGGTGCCCTGGGTACAACCGGTGGGAATCTGCAGCCCAACACCACCACCATGGCCTGCAAATACCTGCTCTCCATTACCCACACATCAGTGGGAAAAGGTTTAATTAACTTTCCTTCTCCCACTCCGCTGCCAAAAAGCCGATGGCGAGGAATGCAGCAATTGGCCTCACAGCTCGGTTTGATGGGGAGTAAATGGAAGGAGGGGCTTGCCTGTGCTTCACCTGCTCCCCAGCCCTCCCAGACTGGGGGAGAAAGAAGATCAATAGCATCTTGGCTTGTATCAGAAATGGCGTGGCCAGCAGGACCAGGGAAGTGATTCTCCGCTTGTACTTGGCACTGGTGAGGCCACACCTCGAATACTGTGTTCAGTTCTGGGTCCGTCACTATATGAAAGACATTGAGGTCCTGGAGTGTGTCCAGAGAAGAGCAACGAAGCTGGTGAAGGGGCTGGAGAACAAGTCCTGTGAGGAGCAGCTGAGAGAGCTGGGGTTGTTTAGCCTGGAGAAGAGGAGGCTGAGGGGAGACCTCATTGCTCTCTGTAACTACTTGAAAGGAGGTTGTAGAGAGGAGGGAGTTGGCCTCTTGTCCCAAGTGACAGGGGACAGGACGAGAGGGAATGGCCTCAAGCTCCGCCAGGGGAGGTTCAGGGTGGTTGTAAGGAAAAAACATTTCTCAGAAAGGGTCACCAGGCACTGGCAGAGGCTGCCCAGAGAGGTGATTGAGTCCCCATCCCTGGAGGTGTTTGCAAGGCGGTCGGATGAGGCGCTTGCAGACAGGGTTTAGCCGTGGGCAGGTCCTGCGGCCGCCGACGATCTCCCGCGTCTCCTCCCCGGGCCGGGCCCCCCGCTGGCGGGCGGGGCCGAGGCCGCGGGCGGCGGCGATTGGCGCGCGGCGGCCAATGGGGGCGGCGGGGCGGGCGGCGCGGGGCGCGGGGCGGCCGAGCCGCGGTTGGGCGGGCGGCGGGCGCGGGGCTCGGGCAGTCGCGGCGGAGGCTCGGCGGGGCGAGGCTCGGCGCCGGTCGTCTCCTCCGCGCCATGCGCTGAGTCCGCGGGGCGCGCTGCCGGGGGAGGTGAGTGGCGGCGCCCGGCGGAGCGCGGGGCAGGAGCGCGGCTGGCGGAGCGCTGACAGCTGGGCTCTCCCAGGGACCCTCCTCCTCCGGGGTCCGAACGGGAGACTCGGGGCGAGCGTCGGGCTGCCCGCTGCGAGCGCGTTGCCTTCCCGGGGGTTAAATCCTCCTAACCCAACTATTTATTTATTTTTACCTCCTTCTTCGCCGAAGGGGGAGCTCTGGAAGGGCGACGGGCGCTCCCCGAGCCCCTTCTCCGGCGGTACCGCATCCCACCGCGGGGTTTGGAGCTCCGGAGCCCCCCGTTCGTCACCCGGCCGGGCTGAGTCCGGGGCGACTTCGTCGTTGTCCGAGCGTGGGGTGCCCGGGGCCGGCCTGGGGCAGGAATCTGTCGCTGTCCCCCAGCGGGGTGGCCGAGGGCAGCGACATAAAGCACCGGCCGGGACCAGCGCTTCTAAACGCCGTCAACTGCAGAGCCGGGAAACGCGGTGGGGGATGTTTTACAAGCCCTCGGAGAAATGTTTATACAGAGGATTTAAAGGTTAACAATGCATATTTGCTACGTGCTAAAACCTAAAAGGTGGCAAAAATAAGTGGCTAGCCAGTGAAATTCCCCGTTTTCGTTGTTTAGCTGGTAACTGAGCTCTTCGAACTGCGTGGTTTTCCACGGCAAACTCCGAGTGGCTACTGAGATTTTTCCAGCAGGATGCGATTTCCCCCCGTTTAGCTCCGCTTATTACTTCTAGGAAGAATTTTTTGTATTCCTTCTCTACAGCGCAGGTATATTGCAGTGCCCAGGTTTTTACCCCCAAATGTCAGCAAGTCAGAGTGGGCTTGGAAAGAGAATGAAGGGGACAGGAGCGAGGAGAGCAGCTACTCTGACTGCAGTGACAGATTCTTTCATTCCTCACGGCAGAGCCCGGATGAGCTGCTCTGGTGCAGCTCAGCCAACAACACGGTTAATTGTATCCTGTAAATCAAGGTCCACGGGGCTGCTCTTTTTCTGGATAACAAAAGGTTTTGTAATGAGTAAGCCCAGGTCAGTCATATAAAAATTTTAACATCGACTGGGCAAGGTGTGCGAGTGTGTGTGGGGACCTTACAGGGTTAATAGCTAAACTATTAAGATTGGAGTCAGATGTGGGTAAAAGCAACAGGAGAGTCTGGTTTTTCCTAATATCCTGTAGTATGATAACTCTGAAGAAGGTGATTGTTTAAAAAAAAAAATCTGTTTCAATTTAAGGTTTATTAAGCAAGAAGAACCTTGTGTAAACATCAAAAATCCTTTTCTTGTTTGGAAAGGCAAGAAACAGCTAGAAATGTCATCTGAACTTAAAAGCAAAAGACTACAAACTATGTGTGGATTTTCATGCGTGTGTGCAAGAATGTTATTAATCTCATTTTCAACTGGCTTGTCCTATGTCTTGGGGCGACTGGGGTGTTTAACTCAGGCTTTTGGCAAAACTGCTACTGTGCTTCCTTCAACATCCCCCACCTCCCCAGCAAATGAGTTCATTCTAACATTTAATAAGATGCTTAGAATAAAAGAGTAGGAGATAGCAAGTGTCTTCCAAAGAAGGAGAAATGCAGGGGGTGGAAGAAAGAAGCCAGGTTTTACTTCCATATATAATGAGTTGAGAATGTAAATTTGTATATAAGGAGAAGATCTGAAGAATGACTTGGCAGGCTAATGACCTGGCGTTTCAGAACTTCAAGAGTTTGGTCTGTCTCCCCCTATGGTTATAATAAGAGATTAAATGCATTTGGCATATTTAATTAATTAGCATATGAAAATCAGATGGCTTTTACTTTGTCATTGTTTTTCTGTGAAATTCTTCTATGCTAATGAACGTCTACATTTTACAGAGTAATTTAAATGGCTTTGGTTCATATTATGTCTCTGCAGATTGCTTTGCCCCTTTCTAATGCTGCAGCCTTTGTATCCTAGCCTAAAAGTCCTTTGTAATAGGGATCTTGCGTAATGTATTGTAACGGCTGCTACACCAGCTTCTAACCAGCTGAGGGTTGCACTTAAAATTAAAGCTTCTCTTTGCTTGGATGCTGTGTCTTGTGCATTCCAGAGTTAATTGTATATGCAGTGGTGAAGTCCATTTAAAGCAAACAACCTGGTTTTGTTTCTGTTTTCTGCCACTACCTTATCCTAAAGTAAAGAGATCCCTGTTGTTGGGGTATGAAAACATGCTCTGGAACACTACTTTTCAATTTTTTTATAATGAGTCATTTTTCTGGGAAAGCTGTGGTTTGATATAATATTGCATTCAGAATACTTGATTATGAGATGGATGCGTACCGAACAAGTGGCTTATATCACTGTTAAGTTTACTCCTTTATATTAAGGCTTAAGCTTCAGATTGGCCAGTGCTGTTTTCTCCTTATGCTGTTTAAACAGAGATAAACTTGAGGTTAGCTGTAGTCATTAGTATCTGCTTGGTGGAAGCCATGCATGCTTAGGTCTTGCTCCTGGAAATGTTTACAAAAACGAGTAGCTTTTACTTGTAAGCTTAAATTGTTTGGATTAGGAGTTGTATAATGGGAAAAAACAGCTTGGAAGAATACAGCACAGGAATCGCTCATCCTTCCTCCTCCCACCTTATGGCTGAAGAATGATGGGAAGAAACATGTTTTGCAAGTAATAGCACATTGAAGTTGTAGCATTTCAGGCAGAAATTCCCAGATAGACTATCAGATCATAATTTGCCAACATTAGTGTTTTTTACAGAAGCAACTCTTTGGCTGCTTGTTCATTGTCAAAGGATGTTTCCAGTTACTGAAGAAAATTTCACAAGGGGTCGGGTGTAACTCTCTGTATTTTGCTTGTTTATGTCGTGAACTAAATACATTATAATTTTTTTTGGCAGAACTAAATGAGCAAATGACTTCTCAGCACAAGGTGACAATACTTCTCAGGCATGTTCTTGTGCAAGGAGGTTTTTTTAATGTACAAAATGAGATACGAGAAGTATGAGCCAATACAAACATTTTTAGTAGTTTTAACGTATCTGTAAATGACAGCTTTTTGCTAGTTTACCTTTTCTTGGAACTCTGCCTGGAAGGCCAACTCCTCAAAAGTTCTAATATAACCATAAGATTGGTGAGTTACTTTTCATGATCATTTTGAACCTATCAAGCTCAGAGTGTTTTTCTAGCTAGTAAACTTGGGGTAGACAGTCTCTCAGGCAGGCCTTTCATTTCCAGTGGATTACACATCAACAAAAGCTGGAACTGTGTTATTTCAGTTGTTCTGTACCAAAGTCATGTACTTCTAAGGTTTGTGTTTGAAACGTTGATTTATAGCACCTGATAGCTCTTACTGTTCTGCCTTGTGTGCTTCTCTCCTTCATTTTCCCTCTCTTCCCTCCCCCTCTACTACTCCCTTGCTCTCTAGTTCTACCAAATTGGCAATAAAGTGATAACAGTATTATGGAGTGTGTTTTTAGGTTTATAGATATAACAGTTTTATTCAGTTGCCCCCCTTTTATCTAAGCACAGATCCCACAGCTTGCAATTACAGTCTTTGACTTTAGTAATAATTCTGTTTTCTTGAAATGTTTCCAGTTACACACAATATTGGCTTCCTGGAACAGCTACATGCCAAAAAATCATTTTTCCACTGCCATCCAAATATTGAAATATAATTGCTTTGCTTTTATTTAAAATAAATTTTGTTTCTTGTAATGATATTATAACCACCTTTTTGAGCTTGTTGCCTTCTAATCTTGCATTAAGTAGCTCAAATCATACTACTATATGACTCCATAACTAGGCTTTTCTGAGGGCAATGTGCCAAATCCATGTCTAATGTTTGTGTTAAGTATATATGAAGACTGACTTCTCAGTGGATTTGATCACTGATTTGTATAATTGCAACCAGCATGATTAGAAATCTGCATGTCAACATCATGCGTCTATTAAAACTTGTAGGGTTTGTTTGTTTTTTTATGCAGGGTGATGTTAATCCCTTAAATTTTAAGAAAAGGAGTCTTCATTGTCCAAACATCATCATTTGTGAAGGTGTTTGTTCTAAAAAAAAAATTATGGATGCAGTTATGAATATATAGCAACATAGGCTTCAGATCACACTGTGTAGGAGGACTCTTACATACCTCTGTTCTGTAGGAAAGCTGCATTTTCTCTCACTAGTCTTAAAAAGACTGAAATTAAGAACTTGAACATTAAGAATTGCACAACTCAATCTTTAAACATATCTAGATAGATACTGCTACACTGCTTCTCAAAGCTCACATCTCTTTCATATTCCCATGCTCCTCATGGGAGCTATGTAAGCCACATCTGACGTAAGTGTTGTAATTGTTCAGCTTTACCTATTTTACCTTCCCCTAATCTCTTTATGAACAAAGTACTCCTGTGACAGATATAGAGCTAGCTCAGCCAGAAGCTCCACTGAGGCACCCAGGAACTCTTGCTCAACCTGTTGGGCACACGGGCTAGTCGGACACTGCCTTCCTCTGTGGCCCGTGTCTGTAGCACTGCAAATGCACAATAGCCATGGCACAAATTGAAAGCTGCCTTGCACTTTCAAGTGTGTATCAACTTGCCTAACTACAGTAAAAGCTGTTTTTCAAGTATGTTAAAAATCAGTGCATGATTAGTGAAGATGTTTTTCAAAGATCTTTTTGTAATCAAGTGTTACAGGTAGATACCCAGAAGTTCAAAAGTGTTTATGTAAAGAAATTGCATATATTTGTGTTAGTGCTTTAGGACTAATATATCGTGACTTTATTTTATCCTTCTTCTAGAAATGTCGTCTTTTTGCAGGAATCAGTGTTTTTGAGGAAAAATAAGCTTCATGTGCTGAGTTGACTATTTAAAGTGTGAATATTTATATACTTTAAAATTAATTTTATGAAAGCGTTGAAGTCTGAACCTGGTGTATTTGCATTTGTATATACAGACTGCTAAATGAATTTTCCTGGGTCTAGAAGCTCACTGGTGAATTGCAGATGTCTCCTGTGAAAGTGGCTCTCCGAGAGCTTTGAACTGTTTCCTCATGCTTTGCTCATCAGAAATATCACATGGATAACTTCACTGTGAGAGGGTTTTTTTTCCAGTCTTGTTTGCAAAGCATCATGGATCTGTGTGATAAACATTAAGCTCCCATTCATCCTAGGGCTGAAATGGGTTTGCTCTGTGCATATGGGATGTGGGAACAAGATACACAGAGGATATGTTTGTATATAGCAAAATTAATGGTATAAAGCAAGTGTAAAGCAACTTAAATTGGCAAGCCAGTAGCCAATGAACGTCTTAGAGAAGTGCCAAATGTATAGAAAGCAGACTAGGCTTTCATCTGCACCGAGGTACTGGAAAGGTGTGTAACTTCCAGCCTGGCAAGGATGTTGTTACCTAGGGTATAGCTTTATTCTATTTTCTCAGCAGCTCAGTGTAGGTTTGGATTTCAGCAGGTATCTACTGGGAGGTACCACTACTATTTAGGAGAAATGTGGGCTGCCTAAAAAAAGCAAGCAGTTGCGTTACAGCAGCAATTTTCTGCAGCCAGATCCCAGAGTGCGAGTCCCTTTTTGTGGGGCATTGGCCTCCCCTCAGGAGACTCTGGGGAAGGGAGCCATATACTAAGGATGAGGCTGGAGAGAACATCCGCATGGTAAGAGGGAGCTGTATGTATTGATGTTGTGCTCAAGTATGAGCTGCCAGAAAGCTCTGGAAGCATTTACAGTGAAGGATGCGCTGCTGAGTAGGTTGTGACCAGAATGGTTGATTTAGCTGTTGGTGAATTCAGTAAACATCAAGCTTTCCCCCCGAACTTTGATTCAGATGATCTGTTTGGGCAGTCTTTACAGGGGATTTCAGGTGGTGTGAAGGTGTAGTTCAGTGTTCCAGGCTGATAGCCCATTTCTTTCTCAAGATAGGATTTTCCAGTTACATAAAATTGTTGATTTCATGCAAGAGCAACTCTTGCTGTTTTCAAGTAGCTGTTACTATATTGAACTTGAGCTATGTAGGAACTTGATTGGACTGAAGTGACCACAATGACAAGCAGACATCTGTTTCATCGCTGCAGATTTATTCTTTTGGGGTTTCTTTGCACAATCTCCCCTGACACTCAGAGCTCTGTTGTCTAGTTCTGAATCTACCACCTTTTAAGCTGTAATTTTTGCATGTTCATGTCTCCCTGTCTGTCTTGTATTGTATTGTAGCTGTTCATAAACGTTTTTGACCTGTCTGTTGATGTCTTATTAGCCTGGAGCTGATGCTCTGAAGAGGTAGTACTGATATGATAAGGACTCCTTATGGTATAGTAGCACAAAGGTATACTTGGTGACCTTATTTGAGGAATTGAGGTGATACCAGGTTCCCATTCATTTAAGGCTTTTTTTCAACTTTGATGCATAACTCTGTGTTTAGCACCTAAATGCAGACTCCAAAACTCTTGAAGTTGGATATTTAAGGTCATGGGTGTTTGTTCTTGGATCTCTTTCCACCTTCCTGTGGCCTCTGGAGGGAGCCTAATGCTTTGAAAGAACAGCTCTCATGAAAATCAGACAGTATATATTGAATTATGCAACATTTTTCTGCAAGTAGCAGTCATCCTCCTTCATGCAATTCTGTGCGCTTATCCTCTTGCTAATTTGTTGTATACTCAATCATCTGATACTGTAAGCAAGTGTGAGAAGAGAATCTAGACTTGTTTTTAAAAGGAAACTGCCAGCGTGTCTTCCAGCTGGAGTGCAGGGAGAGACTTAAAAAACAACCTGTGAGCTGTGTAACGCACAGGAGTGAAGATAGGAGAAAAGCATTTCCAAACGTGCAGTTGCAGTAATATTCTGTCAGTGTTGGACTCTAAATCAGTATGGATTACTTCAATCTTGCATTACTGTGGTGTATATAAACCTGATAAACCAATGAAATATGTCTTCCCTCTGTAAAATACTCAAGCTGTTTCCCTTGCACTGTTGCTTAGTTGTGCTGGCACAGCTTGAGCAGGAACGTAGAAATGGTTTGAAAATGTTTGTGTGTTTTGAGGGTTTTCTTGATTATTTTTTTTTTTAAGTGAGCTTCCCAAATCCATACAGATTGGCACAATGATTGTGTGTTAGTGCATGAAGTCTCTTAGTGGGGTGGTGAAAGAAGAGCTTCTTGATCCATGTGCTGCTACACAGAAAAAAAGACTATAAAGCTGTAGCTTCTCTTGTGCCATGAAGTGGGTTTGTCAGCTATAAATGATCTAGTATTTTGTCTGACTTCGGTTCTAACTGCAAGTTTATCTTTCTAAATACTGTAATATATGGGTTGTCTGGATGATTCTAAAAGATTTTGGAAGATCGGGTATTTAAGCTTGGGCATAAATGATGGTTAGGCACCACTTCTCATGATTCAGATAGTTCAGACTTCTCCCCCTTTCCCAGCTTCTATGAGTGTAAAGTCTGTGTCCTTCACAAAGAAAATAGCTTGCTCCTCATTTTATAGAATAACTACAGGAAAATATAAATCAATGTCTGTCAGAAAAAAAGTGCAATATTTATTTCTACGATTTTATTTTAAAGCAGTTTAACGGCTGGGCTTCTGACTTCTTAATGCCAGTCCCAAGTCTTAAAAATGAAAAAAACTGGATAAGCTGCAAGTCACCACCACCACCCCCAGCTAGAGCCTCTTTGCCTGCCTTTGCTTGTGTACTCTATCTGTTTCACAGTTCATATACTTGTGTTTTTTTAAAATCTCCCCCTGCACTCTGGCGGGAAACATGTCTGCAGTTTCCTTTCAAACACACAAGGCTTGATTCTCCTCTCACAATGGCATAAATTGTGAAGAACTCCACTTGAAATCAATGGATGTAAAGACATTAAAAATGGGGTGAGAGAGGAGCCCAGCCTCTGGTTTCTATTTTTAAGTGAATCTGGTTAACCTAAAATTGTTCAGTGTGCCACTGTGACTTACAGCTTGTAGCTATCGATTGCTATGCTTGTTTCTCTTCATACATAATGTTTCATTTTCATATATAATACATTACAGCTAGTACCCCTAATCATGATGCACATTTCTTGGATTTATTACCTCAGTACTGCTACATCAGTTTTGGTAGTTAATAAGCAACATGCATGGTAAACTACTTGCCTTGCTAGGGTCAGATCCTACAAAAAAAATCTGGAGTGTGGCTGTATTCCTGTACAAGTCCTGAAGGAAAGAAAGCTGGAATGGCTCGATCCATGCAACTTAAACTTTGTGGTTTTCTATTGCTTTAGTAGTTCTAATCTGTGAATCTTGTTTGTTTTTATCTGGGTTCAAGATAGTAATTCTTCTTAAATAAAACGTTTTTGGCTATTGTTGGTTTTCCTGTGCTTCTTAAGTGTTCAGCTCCACTTTTATGCTTTGTATATGCTCAGGAACTTAAATTTTAACTTCAGATTTTTCTTTGTACAACCAAGTACTTGGCAATAAACCTGGAACATCCACACACGATTTCTACCGTTGCCTTAGTTTTTGTGGTTGCTCACATTTGTTTATTTTTTGGCAATGGATTATGGTCATTAATTACCATCAGTAGTCAAATAACTGAATGAGATTATACAGCAGTGCTGTAAAAACTGTTCATGCTTGCTATGTTCTGTACATGTGTGGGTATCTTTGAAAACAGTTGCCTCATTCATTAACCAGTGCAACAGACTCCAATTTTACCACTATTTAGTTTTTTAAATTAATGCAGCATTCTCTACCTAACTGAAACGTTGCTTTGACTGCCTACCTTTTTATAATTTAAAAAAAAATAACGTGAAGTAGTTGATTTTTGTAATGTATTCTAACTTGGACTAAATCTCTTGGTTTGAGTTTTTGTTTTCTGTTTGAGTAACAAATCACAGGTGTCCACAAGGGAGACTCTTTAACCTTGAAGAATGTGATAGGCTTAGAAATAAAATTTAAGTGATACTAACTTGATTACAATGAGAGTGGAAACTCTGTGGTGTTTACTCTTGTGCTGTTCAGTCCTTCATCTTTCCATTTCAACTTTATTTACCTACCCCTCTACTCACCCTCCAGCACCTATCCCCTCCCTCTGATAAAAAAAGTCAAGTGATTACTTAGCCAGTATGTGGTGGCCTTATGTATCAGTGAAGTATCTGGGACAGAAGATGCCACAGGTGTTACAGACCTCCATCTTCAATGTGGCTTCTCAGCCACAGAGGTGATGCGCAGCCAGCTTCTGACCTCTTGACTATGGTAATTCCAATAGTGAGTTCTGCTTTGTCCCTACGAGATTTTCAGTTACTTGCCATGGGGAAAAGTCAAGTGTCTTAGATAGTTGATTTATCATGGTGTATTGATGGTATCTTTAAATGTGGCTTTGGCTTTTTTTGAAATGGAGTTGTTGATCGGTGAGGTAGCATGATGGTGGCAGCTAAACCAACATGTGGTATTTGCTGCTGTGATGGTGTGCAGTAGTATTTCCCAGCAGCTGATGTGAGGAGGGGTGGGGCACAGGAAGGTGTTTGAAAGGGATACATTTGTTTGTCAAACAAGGACACTCTTAGGAGTTGCAAGCTTCTCAGCGCTGTTTTGGTAGAGCAGTCTTTGTGGAGTCGGACACTGACAGCCTTCTGAATGCAGAGATATGCCGGTGGTCTCCTGGCAGCAGATTTTATTTTAATCAAATGGCTTTAGGACTCAATCTGTCCTACCACCTTTGGAGCATTTTTAATCTGATGTATGAGTTATCGTTGTAGAGGCGACAGTGCATGGCTAGAAGATAAATTACTTTTTGGTAGTATTTTCAAAGCATAAGGTCAAATATGTAAAGGGCATTTTTGGGTACAAGAGAAAGAAGAGTACTGTTTCTATAGTATGAGGATCTCTAGGAAAAGTAATCTTTAGTGTAAACTGGAGTGTACAGCAAACTTGAAGACTGAAATCTTTGCCAAGGAATATGAAGCACCACCTTGTAAGTTTCATGGATGAAGCAGCTTCCATTGAAAAAGATGTGGGAATAGAAAAGTGTCCTTCTGTCTCTTTAACTAGTCAAAGACAATATCATGTAATAAGGTTGATGACTGAAGTCTCTGAAGAGACTTAAGTAACTTTCTGCCTGTTGGGAAGATGATGATGTAAGACTTGACGTCAGGAAATTGAGTTGTATTTAGAGATCCAGAGCTTGAACTTGTTTATATATAGTTTTGAGGAGCTGTCACCACAAAATACAGAACTGATGGTGCAACGTTTTTGCAAGACAGAAAGTTGGTTTGGAAGTAGCAATAAACCCAAAGTAAATTTTAGGATGCAGTCCTTCTAATAAATAATTCCAGACCTGTTTTCTTGCAACCTTGATTTGTATGTAAGTATCCAAAAAACTCACTGCTGAATAGTTACTAGATACCTATTCCAGGCCTCTTCAAAAGCAAGCTTTTAATTACACAAATACATTCTGACAAGAGACGATGCTTGGCACCCATGTCTTCTGTGTCAGTAAGCATGCGTATGAGTGTATGGCATGTCTCGAATAATCCTCCTTTTCAGAAGGACACGTTGCAAAGTAATCATCTCTAAGGGATGTGTCCCAGTGGGGAGGGTAGCAGCCGGCTCTGGTCAGGAAAATCCCACTTACAGACTTAAAGATGGCAGGAAATGCACCTGTTCACTGGTGGGGTATGGAAAACTTATGGCCTGCAGTGTTATGGTTCTGGCTGCTGTTCATGTCCAGTGGGGACCTCAGAGTCCTGGTGGAGAAGCTGTTGCCACCTCATGTGGGAGAGGTGTGATAGAGTGCAGCCACAGAGTTGGTGTCACTTGTGATGGCAGTTTAACTTAGAGCTGAGTAAAAAGTCAATGAGCAGCTCTGCAGAGAAGGACCTGAGAGTCCTTGTGGACAAGCAGCTAACCATGAGCCAGCAATGTGACCTCTTGGCCAAGAAAGCTAATGGTATCTTAGGGCACGTTGAGGGAAATGTAGTAAGCAAGTTAAGGGAGGTTCTTCTTCCCCTCTGCTCTGCCCTAGTGAGGCCACATCTAGAGTATTGGGCAGCCTGATCTAGTGGGAGATGTCCCTGCCTATGACAGGGGAGTTGGAACTAGATGATCTTTAAGGTCCCTTCCAACTCAAACTATTTTATGATTCTGTGATTATGTCCAGTTTTGAGCTCTGCAGCTCAGGACAGACAAGGAGATTCTGGAGAGAATCCAGCAGAGGGCTACAAAGGTGCTAAAGTCCCTGTCTCTTTTGAGGAAAGGCTGGTGGTCTGTTTAGACTGGAGAAAACTGAAAGGGGATCATATTAATGCTTATAAATGTCTAAAGGATGGGTATTAAATGGTGTGACCAGCAGGTCCAGGCAGGTTATTTTCCCTCTGTAATTGGCACTGGTGAGACCGTTCCTTGAATCCTGTGTTCAGTTCTGGGCCCCTCACCACAAGAAGGATGTTGTGGCTCTGGAGCGAGTCCAGAGAAGAGCAACGAAGCTGGTGAAGGGGCTGGAGAACAAATCTTATGAGGAGCGACTGAGAGAGCTGGGGTTGTTTAGCCTGGAGAAGAGGAGGCTGAGGGGAGACCTTATTGCTCTCTACAACTACCTGAAAGGAGGTTGTAGGGAGGAGGGTGCTGGCCTCTTCTCCCAAGTGACAGGGGACAGGACGAGAGGGAATGGCCACAGGCTGTGCCAGGGGAGGTTTAGGCTGAATATTAGGAAAAAAAAATTTCACAGAAGGGGTCATCGGGCACTGGAACAGGCTGCCCAGGGAGGTGGTTGATTCACTTTCCCTGGAGGTGTTTAAAAGACGGGTGGACGAGGTGTTAAGGGGCATGGTTTAGTGTTTGATAGGAATGATTGGACCTGATGATCCGGTGGGTCTCTTCCAACCTGGTGATTCTATGATTCTATTAAGAGGATGGGGGCAGACTGCTCAGTGGAGCTCAGCAGCAGGACAAGGGGCAACAACAGGTACGAGCTGGATTCCACCTCAGCATGACGAAAAGCTGCTTTGCTGTGAGGGTGACAGAGCCGCAGAACAGGCTGCCCAGGGGGCTGCCGAGTCTCCTTCTCTGGGGGTATCCAGACGCGCCTGCATGTGTTCCCGTGCAACCTGCTCCAGGTGAACCTGATTTAGCTGGCGGGTTGCGCTGGATGCTCTCCAGAGCTCCCTTCCAGCCCTGACCGCTCTGATTCTGTGGGTGGCAGGGAGCTCCTTCCCTCGTTCGCCTCGCCCTGGGGGTCGGCGGGGCTGCCCGTGGTCGGTGCCCGCTCCGGGGAGGCTCGGTCTGTGCTAGGTAGCGCCCGCGGCCCCGCGGAGGCTGGCCCCACGCTGCCCGCGGCGCGAGGGTTTCGGCTCGCTCCTCTTTTGGTTTTCGGTGCGGTTTGTGGCCCTTGAAGCGCTTCTGCCTGGCTGTATTTCAAGATGCAGTGTAGGGATCTGTAAAGGACTTGCTTGCTGAGTGCAAAATAAAGCGTGGATGTCCCCTCAAATGATTATAATTCTACTTGGAATGAGTGAAATAAATGGATTTGAAGATCAGACAGCAATTTGCCAATGCAAACACCAGAACACTTGCTGGTTTGGTTTTGGCTGTTTATTTCAGTTCCTCTGCTCGCTGTGTTTATTTGCTGCTGCCCTCAGATTATACTGAAAGCCAAAGAAAAAGGGGGCGAGGCTGAAGGTCCCAGCTCATACACTCAAAGATATGTTTAGACATACATCTTCTGGGAGGACATCTGGCATCATTTTTTTCCATCGGGAGAAGATGGACATGATGTTGTGGGCAGACCTGGGGAACGTGAAGTGAAACGAAGCACTTAGCCCTCGAGTTGTCCTGGCTGACCAGAGATGTAGAGCCAGAGCCAGCAGGCTCTGGTGCTTGATGCCTGCACAGCAGGCTTTTCCTCCTCAGGCTTTCCTTGCTCAGAAGACCCTCCGGCAGGATGAGGACGTGAGCCGCCTGTTGGGGCGGTGGTGGCTCCATGAGGGGTGTAAGTGGTCTGAATGTGTAGGTGGAGGCTGGAGCCTGATAGCAGCCACTCCACAGATATGAGAGACAAAAACCAAACACTTTGATGTCTCTCTCCAGGCCCCTGGTAAAGCTGCCCAAACTAGTTTAACTAGGCCCAGTGACAGAAGAGGGAGGAAAAAATGGGCTCTGCCGAACAGCCAAAAGAGGCTTCCTTATCGTCCTCATTCCTGGGGAGATTTTGCACTGCAATGAGCATGTCCTGAAGGTATGGGAGTGAGACAGGCCTGCCTGAGAATACAGGAGAAATGTGTTTTGTTGGCTTAAGAGTTCAGGTCCCTGTGCACATACTGTTACCATTAGATAATCATAAGGAAGCTGTCTGAGGTTGGCAACTGTTTGCCTTCCTTTCGAAGGAAGGATGGGCAGGTGCTAAATTCAGGCCTGTGGAGTAATCCTGCTTGGGATGCAGGCTTCAGCTGCCACAGGATCCCTCTGATGGCCTTGGAAGGATAAGAGACACTTCACAAAGTCATTAAGACTTCAGATGGGCTGCACTGTCAAGTCATAGAATCATTTGGTTAGAAAAGACCTTTGAACTCATCAAGTCAAACCATACCTGTCCACTACTAACCCATATCCCTGAGCACCTCACCTACCCAGGGAATGCCTCCAGGGAGGGTGACTCAGCTGTCTCCCTGGGCAGCCTGTTCCAGTGCCCAATAACCCTTTTCATGAACAATTTTTTCCTGATATCTAATCTGAACCTCCCTTCGTGCAACTTGAAGCCATTTCCTCTTATCCTGTCATGTGAGAGAAGAGAAGAGAACAACCCCCACCTCGCTACAACCTCCTTTCAGGTAGTTGTAGACCATGATAAGGTGTGCCTTCAACCTCCTGTTCTGCAGGATAAAAAAAAACCCAGTTCCCCCAGTTATAATGTCAGTCTCCTTCTACAGGTGCAGGATGAACATCAAATAAGGGAGGGATGCAACTCGCCTGGCAGATGAGTTACGGTGATAGCCTGTAGCCAGAAGATTTGTGGATCAAAGCTGTGTAACACTGAACCCTGAGCTGCACGCATGGTGAACTCCTCCACCTGGATAAAACTAGCCTAAGTGCAAGACAGTTGTACCTGGGTGAATTTTTAAGTGTCCATGAAAATCTTCTGCAGAAAAGAAATGAGGAGGAATCTCTGGCACTGCAGAACTCTAACATCTGGACAACTTGACCAAAATATTGTTAAAAAATAAAATGGTGGTTTTCTCAGTATTTTAGGCATATGGTTTGAGAGTTTTTAACTAAAAGTTTGTGAGTGTTTTCCTGTTACCATGAAAAGTGTTATTAGTATTATAGAATTTCTGATGGGGCAGTAAGTCAGAGATGTTAATAATGGATCATCTGAGTGGCAGATGCTGAAGCCATTCTGAAATAGACCAGAAGGCAATTTTTTTATCTTCTTCAAATACAGGTTAGTGTTACACCAAACAAGACCTGTCTCCTTTTGTGTGCTTCTTTCCACAAGAGGAAGAAAAAAAAAAAAAAAAAAAAGAGATGTTTTTTTAGGGGTGGTTTTTTGTTCTTTGAATTCAATGTTGGGAAAGGAAACCCTCAGTGGTAAATAATTAGGCTAGGAACTAGCAGGATGAGCTTAAATAAAAGTACCTCCTTCAGTGATTCCTTTCCCTTCTTAATTGTACAATGGACTTTCTCAGCACTGCTTCCTGGTATTCATCCAAGCCCTCCAGCCCTGAGTACCTGTAAACAATTAGTGTTCTCCCACACGGCATACAAATCCTTGGTCAGTGTTTCACAGGGTATTTGTGTGTGGCTGCAGTTTAACCTTCTCTACAAGTCCTCCTGTCTTCCATATGCCTTTTTCTCTGTGTCCTTTCCTTACGCTTGTTGTTGATGATGTATTTAGAGCCCATATATAAATTGAATAGGGCAATTTCTGTGATGTTACTGTCTTCTGTGTCTGGAGAATAAGCTACAATTCCACATTAATGTCAGGTTTTAATTATATATCTCTAGAGTCTCTGTCCAATATGTTGTTTGTGCCCACATATCAGTTTGCTATAGTAATAAGATGGCGGTGGGAGAGGTTCCACTTTGTCGTACTGGAAAAACTACACGATCTTTAAGGTCCCTTCCAACCCAAACTATTCTATGATTCTATGAAAAACAGAACAACCGCTCCCCTACTCACCAACCAATAGGAAAATCAGTCAACTCATATGTACTTCTAGAAAACCGGGGGTTTCTTGAGTGGCAGGTTTCTTTGAAGCACTGCTCAGCCCCGGTGCTACTTTTATTGTGCAATCATGAGGCATCAAAATGCCATAGAGAAGTGTTCTTTTGAAAAGGAAAACAAGCCCCAATTTTTTTAATGTTATTCCATTACTGTTCAGTTTTCATCAGATGATGCATGGCTTCACACATGTCTAAATGATGACTTAAAACCAAAAAACCCTTTAAATGTAAGGAAGTAATAAAAACAATGCAGTTGTATCTAAGATGCCAGTCTAAAGAACTTCAGCAGCAGTTGGAGCACTTCAGGATTCAGCAGGTAACGGTAAAGTGTGTGATGCATGTAGTTATCTTCTTCATCTTGAGCAACCTGCTCAAGAAAATGACTTAAAGGATCGAAGTTGCATGTATTTTATACCAAAAGTGTGTGAATAACAAATTGCTAGAAATAATTCTGCCCAGCAGTGAGAATGACTGACAAATAGACTGAGAACTTTAGAACAAGGGAGGAATGGAAATGGCCCTAGTGTTTAAACAGTTTTTCTTATAATGTTAGTAGAAGGCTACGGTTTCTTAACAAGTACCACTTTATAACTAAAACTACAGATACTTTCATTGAAATTTAAAATACTCAAGTCTCACTGTAAGCACTAGCTGAATGTTTTGTCTAACTGACCGTTTCTTATTAATTGCAAAGCTAGCAGTAGATTGGATTGATAAAGCATAATCCTGAAGCTGCTTCCTGTACATGATCTTTAGTGTTTTTTAAAATCTGTTTGTATGTTCTAATCATGTTTGGCAGTGTGGTGCCTTCAGGGGATGACAGACTGTGGCTTTGTGGGGTTTTTTTTATTCTTAAGTCTCCCAGTGTAAATTGTAGTAACCTTATATCGATTAGGTAACACTTCTGCCTCTGAGTGGGTAGTGCACTGTCTGTACATTTGTATGTAAAGACTAGTACAGGAATAAAAAAAACTGACAATACATGCAACAGTCTGCAGCTGATATTCCATAGTTCAATACTAATGCTCTCACTAAGGCAAGCTAAGGCTTCTCAGGATTGTTAGCTCCAGGAAAGCCTAGGGATGTAAATACAATTACTTGCATCTCAGTGTTGCTTCAATCTTTAAAAGTCTCTGTAAACTATAGACAACTCTTCCCCTTCACTGCAGCTTGTACTAAGTGTCAAAAATGTTTCTTGAAATAAGACAAAATGCATTGAAAAACTAGGACAGGGATGTTTTGTTTCTTCTGGAAGCTCTAGTCAGTTCACTGGAGAGCTCAAATTACATGAATGACTGCTGCTGATTGCCATCTCTACACAGCACCTCTTTGCTCCATGAAACTATATTTTATTGATAATCTAAAACATACTGGACTGCTGGGCTGAGACCAACGGCATGAGGTTTAACAAGGCCAAATGCCGGGTCCTGCACTTGGGGCACAACAACCCTAAGCAGAGGTACAAACTAGGAGAAACCTGGCTGGAAAGCTGCCAGGAGGAGAAGGACCTGGGGGTGTTGGTTGACAGCTGACTGAACATTAGCCAGCAGTGTGCCCAGGTGGCCAAAAAGGCCAATGGCAACCTGGCTTGTATCAGGAACGGCGTGACCAGCAGGTCCAGGGAGGTTATTCTCCCTCCGTACTCAGCACTGGTGAGACCGCACCTCGAGTACTGTGTTCAGTTCTGGGCCCCTCACCACAAGAAGGATGTTGAGGCTCTGGAGCAAGTTCAGAGAAGAGCAACAAAGCTGGTGAAGGGACTGGAGAACAAATCTTATGAGGAGCGACTGGGAGAGCTGGGGCTGTTTAGCCTGGAGAAGAGGAGGCTGAGGGGAGACCTTATTACTCTCTACAACTACCTGAAGGGAGGTTGTGGAGGGGAGGGAGCTGGCCTCTTCTCCCAGGTGACAGGGGACAGCATGAGAGGGAATGGCCTCAAGCTCCTTAGGCTTGAGATTAGGAAGAAATTCTTCACGGAGAGGGTGGTTAGGCATTGGAACGGTCTGCCAAGGGAGGTGGTTGAGTCACCATCCCTGGAGGTGTTTAAGGTTAGGGTAGATGAGGTGCTTAGGAGCATGATTTAGGGATTGGTGGGAATGGTTGGACTCGACGATCCAGTGGGTCTCTTCCAACCTGGGCATTCTGTGTGTGTGTGATTTTCTGAAGAATGTATAGCTCAGATGCTACTGGCTGTCCTTTTGCCTTTTTTCAATAAGACTGAATTCACTTGACAGACATAGCCATGATCTGCTTTTGCAAAGCCACTATCTGGTGCATCAGGGCAGCATTTGGACAAAATGCTTCACAGAAGTATGTCGTACTGCTGGGGAACTTAGCTCACAGAATAAAGTGAAGATCCAAAACGCTGGAAAAGGCCAACCTCCATAGCTTGTCCAGCTCTCAGGTTCCTACCTGTTCAAAGCTGATGTTTCGTGGAGGCTGCTCTTGGGCAAATTCACCATGTATAAAAATAATCAGACTTAACAGCTTTGGACTACTACTGGCAATGCCTTTGGTAGCTACTCTTTTAAAACCAAAGCAATCCTTAATCAAACATTTACACCCTAGCAAAGGCAAAAAATTTTGCTTTAAAAACTCCATTGTTTTTCTTGAAGTGTTCATACTCAATTCTGATGTGCTTTTGACTAGCACTGTTTCTATAGAATACCTTAAATTATTGGGATAGAGTAACATCTGGTAAATATTGATTACTTTGGCAGATGAACACAAGATTTTTATTCCATCAAAGCCAAGTTTTTCCATCTGTACTTACAAAAAAGAGCATCCATTAAAGAACTGAAGAGTTTCAAGTGTGAACATGCTTCCCCCTCTCCCACCCAGTCCTTTCTTCTTATCAGTAGAGTCTGTCAGGAGGACATTTAGAAAATTAAACTTACTACAAAACTAGTTTCATTTGCATATAAAATATTGCATATGTTCTTTCCTGCTGCTAGTTAACTTGGTCCAGACTTGGATCTACTCTTCTCCCACTCCAGGACTTGAGTCTTGGATGTTTACAGCGGTGATTACAGAAGAAAAATGATATTCATGGAAACACAGTAAAGATAGAAGAGGTAAAGATCAACTAATTGAGAATCTGGAGAGAGAGAGAAAAGAGAAAGTAATTCTCTTATGCACTTTTCAAACAGTTCTTCCTTTCATTTGAATAGAAGCAAGCTCACAGTGACCCAATATAGCTGGTAATGAAATGGCACTACAGCTCTGACCTGAGTGGGAGATGTACACTTCAAAGGATAACTTGAGTGTTGTACTCATCAGGAAATAAAGTTATTGTATGAGCAGTGCTCATAGATCTGTACCACCTATAGTTTGCTTAAAGCAAATACAATGGACATTGTGTTCAAAATGTAACAAATTCATTTAAAGAGAGGACAAACAGTTCTGTAGCCTTCAAGTGTGTTCTCACCAAACTTAAGCAGCCACTCTGCTGGATGGGTGAGTTTGATCACAATTGAAAAACATCAGATCATTGGAAAACTGAGTTTTGGACCCTTAGGCTTATTTAATTATCTACACTTAGTGTCAGGTCAAACCCAACACAAATCCAGTGTGAGGTCTAGCATAATTACTTACTGTGTTCCCTACAGGAGAAAGTGCAGGTGCTTTTGTAGAAGTGTTCTGGTTGGAAACAACCTCAGTAGGTCATTTGATCTAAGCTTCTTTCAAAGCGGAGTTGACTGAATCCAGGCCACCTTGCATCAATGCAATATTTGGATTTCTGCAGCATGTAGCAGATCTTTTAATAAATAAGCTCATGTTTCTATGAATCGTATCTTCATAAGTTATTGTGTTTAGTAAGTCATGTGTTCCCACTGGAAGAATGGAGGTAATAGAAAATCCAACATTCTTTTCCTTGTGTGTACAGTTATTTTTCAAGGATGCAGTACTGCATCACGATTGGTTACAAAGAGTATGTTGACCTGTTTGTGTGGCTTGCTTCGTTCTTGGATGTCTTGTTGGTGAAGTAGCCGACTGGATGTCTGTCTAAGTGGTATTTGAGTAGCAATGTCTTCCACCACTGTTAGGAGGTGATTAAGATTCAGTTAGGCTCTAAGTTAATTTTTGTTTGCAAATAACTTATAAAATGTGAATTTAGAAGTGGTATTCATGAAGTGCAGGCTTCATGTTGCTGTTTAGAAAAATACTGTAAGTGATGGACAATTGAGCTCCGTCATGCTAAGGCAACTTGGCTATTATGTGAGACAGCAAACCCTACTCATATTCATGACTCATGAATCACGAGGGATGTGTTCTGAAAATGTTTACGAGATTAGGAAAACCTTCAGAAACAACTACTTCTGAGTGCCAGTCTAAAGTACTTCCAGAGGAAAATAAAAATAAATGGCGATAAAGTTTGTAATCTCTTATATCTACATGGTATGAAATAAGGTTGAGAAACCAGTCATTCTGAATGAGTATAAATTTTGCAGCTCAACTTGAACCTCTTAAGTTTGTTTTGGTTTTACATTCAGTGTGTCTACATCATGCTCCCTTGCAGACAGCTGAAGTTGCATGTTCTTACCCTTTCAGACAGTCTTTATTACTGTGGATTCCTCCCAGGTGATTTGACAGTAATGGGGAAGTTTGAGAAGTCATAGCTACACCTCAAAGAACAAGAAGAAATCTGCATGTCAGATGCTCAGAGATGCACAGCAGTTTAGCGTGGGGATCATCATGGAGACTGTCTTTTATTGCTGTGACTTTTCTGGGAATAGGAGGATAGTTAGAGAACTGTTGAAGGTATCTAAGCTTAACAGGCCTGTTGTCAGTGAGCACTGGTAGGTAAGTTGGTCGTGCAGGGAAATCACATCTTTCCAAGGAATTCCACTGTTCTGAACTGATGTTTAAATCCAAGCTCCGAAGGAAACTCATTTTTTTTTGTGTTGCCGCCCAGCATGCAAATCTATTACTATTCAGTCAGTTTACGTTTTTCCAGGTAAGTAAGCAAAACTTTATTATTCTTTCTATGAGTTGTTAATCACTGCTTAATCCTGTTTTTATCGAGTAAGCATTCAGATACTTTGGCCATTGGAGTTCATGTATTATACTTTAAAACTCCAGTACTCTTCACTAATACAAACAGCTAATACCTGCCTACAGTAAATTTATCTTTGTGTCTTTCTACTTCCCTACCCCATGTGCAAATACAAAAGAAGAGAAAGATTCAGGGTGTCACTCTGAATGTGAAAATGAAATCACTTGGCATAGATGCAATGATGGTGGCTTGAGAACAGCAAAGGAAAAGTGCTCACAGAGGGCCCAAATCTACTGGCTTAGAGCACTGTTTAGATAACTGCTGCTGTGGTGTGTCTTTTCCCTTGCAACATTACTGCTCATCTGACCTCACAGTGAACTGGTTTAAAAAAATCAAATCGACAGGAAATTTCACTTTTTTTTTTTTTTTCTCCTTGGCAGAGTTGCCTTTCTGCTTGTTTAAATTCTTGAATGGTTCTACCATGCAAGTAACTGAGTGCCAGTGCTGGCACAAGGAGGCTGTGAGGGAGAAAGAGCTGTCCCTGCAGCATCCCAAACACAAATGGCTTTAATTTGTGTCTTTAAAATCCCATTATCCAGTTCTTGTGTGTCTTGCTTAGTCTGCATCAGCATAGTTGTCACCCCTGACCTCTGCCAAAACTTACTGCTCCAACTCAGTGAAGGGAGCAAACTGTAGGGTGGGATGGCTAGATCTTGGCCGTTTCAGGGGAGTTTTCAGTCTAAACCATGGATAAAGATGGGTCTACACCCAAATGGTAGGTAAAGAGTACACGGCCTGGTAAAAAGAGGCATATCCTCAGATCTTTTAGGTCTGGGATAAGGGAAATCGTTACTAAAGCCGGAGTCTCCTACAGAACAGGCTTTTTTTTTTTTAAACATTTTTCCTGTAGATAAAATCTGACAACTTATGTCCCTGTTGCCTTTCTTTAGTGTGATAGACAGCGAGATGGAATTAATTCTGTTTTTAAAAAATATATTTTTTTATGTAGTCAGTTCAGTGTTTGGTTCTTAGTCTAGGGCACTATATTTTTGTTTGTGTATTTCTGGTTGGTTGAGTTTGTTTTCCAAAGCTTTGTGTTTCTCATTTGTGCCATATTGGTCTTGATGCACTTAAGGATCAAAAAGGAACAGTGGCAAGAGATTTAAGAATGTTCTAAAATCATCACCAACCTCTGAAAATTGCTGGAATTTGCTACTTCTTGAATGCTAACATTAGTCTCTTCTGTGCTGTTTGCTTTTGTAAACACACTCCTGTGTGTTCTGTTGTTAGTTTGATCAGCTGATCTATGTTGTACCTGCAAATGCAAACTCAGGTCTGGTGTTAATAAACAGCTTCTTGTATACATCAGGTGTACAAAAGTGGACAAACAAGGCTTAAAAAAAGAGCTTAATGTATTCAAACTGTGTGTCTATTACTATACCCTTAATGAAGATTTTAGAGGTCTTGTATCTGAGGGATTGTAGAGGAGTATAGTGGCAAGTGGTGTGTTGTTTTCTTATTGAGCTTTACTAACACCTAGGGTTTGGTACTGACAGAGTTGAGTTCCTCAACGTGAGGAAGTGTTAAAGAGTATTAAAATGAATTTACTGTTACTTAAGGGAGGTGCTTTGGTGTGAATTTATATTTTATTGATATCTGCATAAAACGTTTTGTTAGTAGTTCAGCTTTGTATTCTAATGGTTGTCATAAGAAAATGTACAACATTATTTAAATATTTGTTTATTCTTTCAGAGAGCAAACTTCTTGATTTTAGTGCATTATTGTGAATCTCCAAAACTTTAAAAAAGTGATCACATAAATGTAGAGCAGGCAAGGGGACTGGAAAATAAAGTTGTCAGATTCTCCAGCTGTAGTAAAGAACAGATTCTAGATGCTGAGATTTCTTCAGCGCTTGGCTAGCAATGCATTATCTTGCTGTATTCTTGACTCTGAGCAGCTATTGTGCTAAAGTGTGGGTCCCGGCTGTCAAAAGTCTTTCCCACTTGCTGCATGCAGCAATGGCTGGAGCTCTGAGAGAACAGATTGTCTGGCTCTTTTTTGTTTTTTCTTTTTCCTTTTTTTTTAGCCAACCTTGTTCCCAATCTGGTCTGAATGTAATCAGTTATCTGTAGATAGCAAGCAGTGACTGGCTGTGAATAATGTCTGTGTTACTTGAAAGTGACATCTGTGAGTTGCCAGACTGCCTACGTGGAATGCCTCCAATGATGTAGCTGTTGCTGCCGTCCCCTCCTACAAGGGTGCATGAGCCTTAATGCAGGACTGCAGTGTTGTGCTTCCCTTTGTTGACCTCGCTCGTGTGCTGCTGTAGTCAGAGATCCTGAAATCCTGGTAGAGGTGATCCACTTTGACACAGCGTCTGCTCCTGCTGCTAGTGGCTGTTACCCTCTCACATCATTGTGGAGATGGTGGTATGCAGGAAAAACAAGACTTTGGAAACCCTGTGTTTTGACACTTATTCAGAATGTTTCCTTTGCTGAAAGAGCTTATGTATCAAGGTTAACTTATGAGGATTTGACAGCGAAAGCTGAATTTTCACTTCAGAGGTCAAAACCACACATCTTTTGGAAGTGATAATATGGACAGTAGATCACCCTAGAGGTGGCTGAAGAGTGTAGTTTAAGTGACTTCCAAGCCTTATCTACTTCTAAGAAGGAACAGGATAGTTGCTTAGCTGCAGTTAAAACAAGGTTTTAACATCCGCTAGTGCCTCTGAGGTGAGGGCTTACACAGTGAAGTATAAAATAGAAGTTTGATTCGAAGACCTGCAGTTGCTTACTACTTGCATTCACAGTGTGGAGAAGGTAGCGGTGAGAGATTGTTCTCACTGCCATGGTAAGTTCTCTTTTCCACTATATTTCATGATGCTGCTGGGCTTCACCCTAGTGACTGTGGCATCTCTCCCTGCCTTCCCTCATGTCTGTGTATTTTTTACTGTTTATGTTTACAGATTGGTCAGTGTTTGCAACCATTCAGCAGAGACAGAAGCACCATTTTTGGGGAGGGGGGATAACAAAGATCATTAATTGAACAAAGTTCCCTTATTTATCGATAGCCTCTCACATCTGTTAGCTGTCCTGAATGTTGGTTTAGCGAGGAATCTAGAGATATGCTCAGGTGCTGAAGAAGGGTTGTTTGCTATACTCGCATCTCTCTTCCAGGCTGGTAGAAGTGGGAAAATGACTCTCACATATGGGCTTGTGCAGAGAAGTGGTTTTGGAAAGAGTTCTGATAGTGACTTCTGTCTAAGAAGCAATAATTATAGCTTTTGAACCTACTGAAGCAAAAGACTGATTGCTGTCTAAGGATACTATTATTTCTCTGATTTTTATTCTTTTTAAAGCAAATCCAGAACATATGACATACTTAGAAAGTTAAATAGGCTTAAACTTATCATGTTAACTTAATCCTATAGACTGAACAAGATCCCCTAAACAAAGCTATTGCTTATTTTTACCAATTGATCATGGAGATTAAGGTAACTGAGTTTAATTATCCCTATGTTATGCCTAAGGAAATCAGGCAGGTTTGCTGGATGGGATGCCACATAGTACTGACCAGGTTTGCGTGCAGTTCGTCTCCTGGACTCTGGATGCTATGGGTCTTATGTTAAGGACAAATGGATAAAACTTTACTCCTCTGTCAGTGTTTCTCAAGCCAGGGGGAGAGGTTTAGTGCTTGAGGATTTTACTCCAGACTTATATACTACAAAAAGCTAGTAGTAAACAGGATGGTTTGTTCTCCATCATCTATAGTTACTGATTGTTTTGGAGAAATAAAGTGTGCAGATATGAAGACTATCCTTTGAAACCCTTGAATCTGCACAACGGTTTTCTCTTGCAGTGGAAAAATGGCTTGTTCACAGACATGAAGGTTTATATTTACAGAAGTTCTGTTTACTCTCTAGCCAGGAGATGGCTCTGTCTAGTCATTCCCAAAGAACATCAACATTTCTGATGCTAGAGGTAATTGGTATTCCTTGGGAGAAGTATTTTTAAAACCAGTATTTTTATGCATCCATTTCATGAATTTCAGGATAACTGTAGGGAAAAGCTTGAGCAGAAGAGAACTCTGAACAGAATGATGTATTCAGACATCTTTGCCTGTAATTTGAGATCTGTTTGTAGGAAGCCAAGATAAAGGCCTTACAGTAACCAAAATCCAGCTACAAAAGCCAGGTGGGTGCTCAAAGGGTTGTCTTTTGGCTGGAAACGCAGCCTTTGGGTTGAAGCATAAGCAGCTGTGAAGCATGGTATTCTTATTCCTATGCAAGTGTTGTAACACCTAGTAGCTACTTCCACTGATTTTAAAATAACATAATAGTGGTACATGCTGAGTGGTCTCACACTGTTAAGCTGCTGATATTTCAGTCTGTGTTGCTCACAGGAAGAGAGAAAGGAGAGCTACTAATCCACTCTTGAGTACTTAGTGGTCCAGTACAAGCCTAGGGGACCCAAAAGGCAGGAATAAATATAGACCATTTTACTAAATGAAACCAGTAAGACACAAAATTGGGAAGAGTCATCTTAATAGTAGTTGTTGACCACCATTTAATACGCTCCAAAAAATGAGGAGCATATTGAGAGTCTTATGTACTGCACAGAGTGAGCTGTGACATGAAGGAAGTGTTAGGCGTGCATAGTTTTTATAGTTAAAGGACTCAGCTGAAAGAACAGATACAACCTCACCATGAATTGTAATTCTGAACTATTACTATAGATGCAAATCGTCACAAGTCTTACCACCATACTCCTGTGTCTTCTAAATGTGCACAAGTGAATCCTTGCTGATAGGTCAGGTATCTTGTCCACGCTTGTAGCTTCTCAGGTCAAAGAAAACTGTTGTGTTTTTCTGATGGGCGGTAGGTTCTAAGCTGTTAATTTTTTCTAAAATCAAGTTAAAACGAGGTAATTGACTAGTATAAAACTTCTTACTCTTACTGGTTGTCGTCTTTGTTGCATCGCAGATTACTTGCTTGATTTAGACCCACATTAAAAAACGATAGAGTATCACCAGATATGGGTCTCTAAGTAGAAGATTTCTCTCTAGTTGTACTCTTTACTGGTAAGAAATGCTGCTAAGATTTTGCATAAGCAAACATTACTGAAAAAGGAGGAAACTGCAATTTCCAGCCCCAGAGACTTCAAGTGAAGTCTTCATCAGGGACCTTAAGTTCCAGGCACAAAAATGCCACATGATGTATTTGAAAGTATTGTTGTAAGATTGTTTTTAAATGGCTAATAATTTTTTCTTTTTTTTTTTTATTCTTAATATTTGGTGAAATTCTCATCAGAGCTTAATGCTGGGAGATCAGCCTTCAGTTCATAAATAAAACCTTTGATTTAAACTCAGGCAAATTTCTTCTGAAAAAGAGAAAGGTGAAATATGAGCATTTTAAAGTTGCAACAAATATGGCAGCGTGATGGAGACCATCTGTTCTCTGGGGTTAAGACTCTGTTTAGGATTTCTGGAAGTTGCTTGGTTTTCTGTTTTCCTTTGCTGCTTCCTTTGTAGACAAGATGGTTTGCATTTTTCTTGATAGTAAAATGCCTATGTGATCTTGACATAAGAATCTCAGTTTTTTCAACACTTCTGGGAAAACCTGGTTAGTAAATATGAGTACGTTGGACTTCTCTGTGAGGTTTCAGTATGGTTAGTTTTGTTTCAGTTGGGAGAGGTGTGAATATAGTTCGGTTTTTCCCCTGGAGTTTCATCATACTGAATAGCTTTCGGGCACACAAGGCTGACTTGTTTGAATGCTGCTTTTTTTGTTGTTGTTTCCTGAGACTAGATACTTAAATATTTATATAATAACACTCAAGTATTATTTGTATGGCTGAACTGTCTATAAATGTTTTGCAATGTAACAGAGAATATAGGTCTAATCAGTAGAGGGAGCTGTGTTGAAGACCAATGTTTTCTTCCTTTCTGTGGTCCAAATACTGAGAGGCAAGACTATTTAAAAAGCTTTTGAGAACTGGCTGACTTGCTGTAAAATACCACTGGCTGTTTACTTGAGACACTGGTGTAAGCTATTCTAAATGCTTTAGGGAAGTGCATTTCTATACAAGTAAGTATAACTGCAATTATCTTTTTTCAGATGTACATGAAATCATAGGCTGGTCATAGGAAAGTTAATTTTGAAATGCAGATCCCAACTTGGGCTGTACATATATTGAGCAATAAGTTGCGAAAAAAGAATGGGAAGCATCCATTTTAAAATCCCTTTAATATCTGTAATGCTCCTCAGAATGGGGCAAATCCTTGTCTTAAATGTTCAGAGCTCATTTACAACTGTACAAACACTTATGCACTAAGGCAAATAATTGTACTTGATTTTTTTCCCCACCCTCTTTAATCCTTGTACTTTTTATAGCTCTAAAGTAGGATGGCTTAACAGCTGCCTCATGAGCAGCTGAGACATCCTTATTACCGCTCATCTTAGAGAAGGGTGGGACCGGCAGGTGGGGAAGTGAACATCTACAGTCATATAAAGATAAGTCATTCTGAAGTCCTGGCACAAAAGGATCTAGAAAGCAGACTTAAGTTTTTTTGTGAATCTTTGATTTACTTCTACTGAGTCTTGTAACTATAAGAATTAATAAGCGTGGCTTTTAGTTCAGTTCTGTGATATAGAAGGTCTGCCTTGGTAAGCTCTTCACTTGAGATGCAGAACAGCTGGTTGTTGAACATGTAATTTTGCCAACGTTAAAATAAAAGATTTAAGAAAGAAGCTTTTTCTCGTAACTTGTGCATGTGTATAATTAGTAGATTAAAACTTTTCCATCTGCATGATTGTTCTTTTGCATTACATAAGTCTTCAAGAAGAGGTTTAATTACCTAATTAAGGCTATGGTTATTATTTCCTGTGGAACATTTTAATTACAAATAAAATCTGAGGTGAAGTATCTAATGCTGAAGGAGAAGGTTTGTTCTGAGAATTTACAGCCATTTAAGCTGGTGTAACTTAGTAAATGTTTCCATATGAAACCCTGAGGAGCAGGAACTCTTATTTACATATATCCACCCACAGGAGTGATTCTTCTGAAGGTAGCCTGCAGAAGACATTTTTGAAGTTGCTCTCAAGCCACCTTTGCTTCATACCTCATTGTAGGAGTCCTAAAAATTGTTTCAAGTATGTATTCTTTAAATAATTCCTTCTTGCCTTAGTTACAAAGGGTATTGGATTAGTTACCTTGATCTTGATGGACTGCTGGTCAGGTTCTCCACAGTATGCGTTTTTGAAGGTTTACCAAGGTCCGGGGCAAGAAATGGAATTTCTTCAAAATTCACATCACTGAAGTATTAAAAGGCATTAATTAGTTCTTTAATGACTGGCTAAAAAGAATTTCTGCTTTTAATACGCGAGTTTTTCTTCATGATGAGAAGACATTAGAGTAAATACATACATACACCTTGTCCAAATACTGGATTCTCAGGAAGGAGATTGACTTTTCAAATGAAATGCTGAAACCTGAAAGCAGTTTGGCTGAACTGGTTTTCTGATTCTTCAGGATTTAAGCTTTTCAAGACAGCAGTGGCATTTTATGTGGGAAGATGCTCACTTCTCCATCCTTCAACCCTCAAGAAAATCCAAGTTAAAATGTACTTTTTGCACACAACAGAAAGCTGGTGATGCTCTGTGTATAACAATAGCACAAGAACTAATGTTTGTACAAACACCTGAGCTTTCTGTTAGATCAGACTTGAAGCTTTAGTGTGAAAATGATTTGAAAATAAGTAATGCTTACTCAGAAAAGGACACTATAAATGTCAAGTCCACAGACTACTTTTGTGAAGTGGAGTAAGCTGTGTTCTTCTTTTTACAGTAAAGAAAGTGAAACAGATGGACCAAGTGGTTTGGCAGAAGCACAAAGTTTTATTGTTGGAAAGGATTAGAGTTTAGGAATTTTGGTTTAGTGGCTTGCACACACCCTTCTGACTATTTGCTTATTAATTTTTTTTAATAAGGATGTGGTTTGAGATGCAGGATTTCTTGAGGGGTTTTTTGGAGAGGTAGGGGAGGTAGTCTTGCTTGACAATTTAATTCATATGTGCTTAATGTTATGCACTGGAAATGCAGCACAGACAAAGCTCCTCAGATGAGCTCCAGAAATACGTTGCTTGCTGGGGAGAGGAATATCCATGATTTGTTTGCCCTGGTGAAGTGAAATGTGGTCACAGATACGTGCCTGCATTCAGACTTTCCTTCCAGTGACTGGAAAATTTGTGGTGGAAACAAAACAGATCTTCATGCCACTTGCCAGAATGAGCATGAGGGTGCGCACTTGGTAAGCCTGTTTCAGGGCTGGCAATGAGAGAGGGTAACCTTTTTCTTCTTTGTTGGTGAAGCTTTATGAAATGTTTGTTCTGTGGATGGTTCTTGGTGCATGTGGGAGAGAATTTTCTTCTTCTTCAACAGTCCATGTCTGGCTTGGATCTCCAGAGTACAGATAATCTGACATCTGGAAGACCTGTGTCACCTGGCTGCTAGGTTAGCACTTTAAGAAAAGTAGCCATGACTTTACACAAACTAGAGCTATATCTGTTTAGGATCTAGCCATAGAATAAAACCATGTGAAAACACAACAATTTAAGACTTGTTAAGCTTGGCTGAGATTTCAAGTCAACCTATTCCAGGTCAAACTCATCTTGTACCCACACAAACAATTAAGAAAGTTATTTGAAGCAGGTTTGCATTAATTACTCCAGAAACAAATTTTACTAAATACAAAATGAATTATTCCACCATAAAAATACATGGAGGTACTTCTTAGAATAATCTACTTCGCATCTTTCAGCTGTCAGCTTGCTCTTATAAATTGTATTATTACTTACTTGTCTCAGCCTGTCTACTGTTGTGTCCTTAAGTGCTCGGAATCATCCAGCCTGCGTATAGTCTTGCTATGTGTGTGTATACATACATATACACATCAGTAATGTATATCTTGTATATGTGTATAGGGAAAGCATGCAGCTAAACATGTCTTTGTTGTAGCTCACAGTCTGTGTGCTCTGCTGCCCTGCTGTCCTGGCTCAAAATCTTTCCCACCCTGCACTTATGATTCCTGTCCTAAGAATAGTAATGAAAGTGTAGAGATTACTTCATTTACTTTTCAAATGAAAGAGAGGAAATGTGTCTGGAAGAGTATTGCAGTGGAGTTGTAAAAACTGAGATGGTCTTGGGAGAGAAATCATAAGGTCTATACGTGTCACTTTTGTGTAGTGAGCATGATAGTGGGGCAGCTCCTTCTTTTGCCAGGCAAGCTGCCAGGGATATTGTTGCCATCACAAAATAGTAGAGATCTGAAGCCCCATTAGGTCTTAAGCAGAAAGAAATCTGCAAAACCCTCTGGTGGTGCTGGGCATCCCTAATTCCTGAGCAGAGGAATGAGCAGGAGATGCTAGGCTGCAGGTAAAGCCGAGAATATTCTCCATGGAGCAGCCCATCCTCTCTAACCATGGCATGCCATGGCTTTCTGGCTTGTTTTTCTGAAAGCTCTGCCTTCTGTGGGAAAGTGTTTGTGCCCCAGTGGTATCTCCACTACAAGGGCAGCCTCTGGAAGTGCGGATGCTGTCAGTAACCTGCCTCCTGTTGTGCCTGTCCCCTGCCCCGGGATCTCTCAGCACTGCTGGAGCATGGGGGACCAGGGTCCTCCAGACCCAGCACAGCAGGGTATGGGGGGCAGAAGTGGGAGGACAGCACAGTGGTGTTTTTCTGCTTCCTGTCTTCTGTGTAAAAAAGGAGAACACTTTATGTGGGCAAAACAGATAATATGAGGTTGTATTGCTTCAGTATTAGCACTTTAATATGAAAGAAGAGGGAAGGGAAAACAGTCTCAAACAGCAACCACTGTGTGACCAGACTTCTGTTCCCAGTATTCTTCACTCACTGTAAGTAGTTCCAGTGATTTATGTAGTTTAATCGAAGTTGTCTTCTGTTGCCTTTCTGTTCCCTTCCCTGCTGTACACAGCAGTGCCTTGTGTTTTGGCCTAGGGCTACAGGCCTCCCTGAGAAGCTTTCCTCCCAATTTCTGAATCGTGGTTCAATCTGCTGTGTTGGTGTTGGCTTTTTTCCTAATAGTGCCAGTGCTGAGTGTGCTGCTTATTTATCCCACTGGACATCATTAAAATAAAGCTTTGGTATCATTTTTAGGCTATCTGGTAGATCAGTGTTATTTACATATAAGGCTGTCATAGTCTTATCGATATTCAAAGGTTCACTGAAAGCATCAATGCATTCTGGGTTTACTCTGATTTTTTGTTAAAGACTGAATTCCTATTTGAAATTTACACTTAATAAGTTTTGCACTTACAGCATTTTCTTTTTTTAATTCTTTGAGCATCTGTTTCCAGATCCAGGCTGCCTGCATTAGCTCTCCTGTTCACCTGAATCCCAACCTCTGCTCCTGGGTATCACAGCTGCTTGTTAGGATGGGGGTGGGGAAGGAGGTTGGTTCTTAAATCTCTTCCATCTTTTAGCTGGCAGGAAGGCCGTGATTCATCCTGTCAGCTTTGACTTGGAGCATTTCTAGACCCCAGATGTGTGTTCCCAGTTTTTCCAGATTGGCTGTACTTCCTTGGAAGTAGAAGCTGTGGGGGAATGTGATAGAGACATCCAAGTTCAGCAGCACGAGAGCTATGTAAATGCAGCTATATTGTTGCTGGCCCGAACTGAATATCCAGCTGCACTGCATCATGTGGATTTATGAGCCTGAGTCTCTGCTAGCTCGTGAATCTCTGCTTCTGATCTTTTGCTTAGTGTAGGCACGCACATTGTTGCTGTGCATGTGCTCAGGGGTCTGGTCTGAGACAGTTGTAATTCTCTGTATCTTACCGTTTTGAGTACTGATTCTTGAGCTATGATGGGCAAGGAGCCCAGCAACCATATGGCAAAGGTATGTTGCCAATGCTGCCTTATCTTCACTGACACCATATGGAGTCATATCTAAATTTTGAACCCTCCAGACTTTTGGACGGACTGCCCCAGTCTTCCACTTTGAAGCACTCTCCCAGGAAACAAGTGGGCAGCTGTGAACCTTAAACTGCAAGGGAAGATGTGAAACTTTCTTCTTCCTAACAATATTAAATGAACTTTACAGCAAGATTTTTCTTACAGAAAGGTGCTTAGAAGGTGACGAGCAATATGAGAAACCCCAAATGGGTGATGATGGAGTAGCTTAAGATAATTACATTAATGAAAAGATAAGATCAGTAGTAACTATTTTAGAAAACATAACCGATCAGTTTCTGATTAACCTTTACATACCAAATCTTGCTTTGTTTGGTTCCCAGGGCTATCCTGGCTTGCTTATATGTGACAATATAAGTTAAGCATGTGCTGATTTTGACAAATATTTAGTTCTGTATCTTGATCCAATAAAGAGATGCTTCAGGATAAGTTGAACATTGCAAAATCTTAATTCAGTGTTTTGTTTCTTTCTTTCTAAAGTAAAGTTACAAAATGACAGCTTACACTGCAGTTAAATCGGTGTTGTCAAGGACAGCCATCTAGATATTAACAGATGAGATCTTAGCTAAGCTTTTCATAATACAGCTGTCTTGTCAGTCAGATCCCTGCTTATGTATGCTTTGGAAGAGTGGCATTAAGTTAACTGGTCTCCATTAGTTAAAAGTAACACATACATCATAGTCTGCTGTCCCATATTTTTGTACTATAAAACTTTACAAACCAATGCACAATGGCTTGATGATTAAATGCAAATTAGTTGTTTTAATAGACATACAACATAGGTGGCAACTCATGACTCTAGAGTGCTTGTAGTTGTTACTATCTTGAAGTCTTAACAGTAGGGTTTTTTATTTCCTGTAAAGTCTACTAAACATTGTTACATCCCTGAAGATCATGGATAATTTTTCAGTAGCACTGGCTTAGAATTTCTTCTAAAGTAATAAACTGATATGTTGCATCTAATTGCTGATGAAGGGAAATGGCTGGATAGTCCCTGGCAACTGCTGAGTAATAACCCATTCCTTGGGCACAGATTTAGAGTTTCCCCTGGCAGAGTGCTTTGCTGGGTGGCTGGGGAGTTGATGGGGCCAAGGTATGTGGCTTGGGATTGAAATGCTTTCTATTTCAAAGTGTGTATACGTAAACAACAGTGTTTACAGAGGTGCAAAGACTTATCTGTACAGGTTGCCTCTGGCACGCAAATGCTGAGGAGTAAAGAAACGGGGCAGCTCGAGAGGAAGGGCTGCTGGTGTACATGCTGGCTGTGTAAGGATACCTGTACAGCCTGGTAGGCTTAGCTCAACCGCTTGCCTTTAAGCTTTGAGAGAGTCCTTTCTGAGTATATTTGCTGGAAACAAGACCAGTGGTTTTGTTAGGGGTTACTAGCATAAGTATTTAAATAATTTCCTACTTAGTTCCTCCAATTTTGTTGTCTTTATTCTTCTCTGAAACTCATATTCCTTGTGGAAAGGTTCCTCCTTTTAGAGAGAAGGCAGGTACTAATGTTTATAGATAAAATATAATCTGAGAGATCAGAGAACTGTGTTTTGCTGTACTCCTGTGACTAATTGAAAGACAATGCAATAGAAGGGAGGTGGGAGGAAGAGGGCAGGAGAGACTATCTGTGTGCAGGTCACAGCCACAAGCTGTACTTCTTTGCTGCCGGAGGCATGGAAGGAGAGAGTGTGTAAATACACGTTAGCTGAGATGGAATAAAGCCGTAAGACAAAACTGTTTGTAACTTCTGTTATATCCACATCAGCCTGTCTACAGCAGAGATTAAGGGTTGGTTTTTTTCCTGCTCAATTTTATTAAAACTACAACATGCCTTGTGTTGTGGGCACACAATGGGGAGTCACTAATTTGCTAAGCCAAGGGAACTGCAGCCTCTATAAGGTGTTGTACACTGCACTTAACATCTTTGCTGCTGGAACTTGTGGCTAGTAAGTAGCTTTTGTTTGCATCTCCTGACCTTCTTAACTATATCTGCATAAACCAAGCAAGTGAAGTCCAAGTGTAAGTTTCCTTTTCCCTTCTGAAGGTAACCAGAGGGACTAGAAAAAATGTAATTCCTTCAGTGAAGATTGAATCTAAACCCAGTGAAGATTGAATCTAACTCCTATCTGAGTTAAACTGATTTTTTGAATTAAAACTTAATTTAATCATAGTCTGTTTGTGTGCTTTCAATGGACACGTTTTAGTAGATGGCCTTAGTTTTCTGTGGGTCACATGATAACTTCTCTGTGTAAACCGTGGCCTGTTATTCAGGCAGGAAATGGTTGGGGTTGAAAAGCTTCCTGGCCTGTCTTCATTCATATGAAAATGAAGCTTCTTGCTGTTGCAGTCTTTTCTGGCACATCTTTTTACTGGTATCCCAAGGGTTACAGGTAACAGGTAGAGGGAACTGCCCTGCAGATATTCAAAAGAGATTGCCGAGCTCTTTCCAAAGGATGTTGCTCCATCCAAGCAGATGGCTGGCCTGGGAAAAAAAACAAGGCTGAGTCTCTGGGACATTGCTCCAAAGAAAGTGGGGAGATAGCTAAGTGAAAAGGAATTTTAAAAGATGAACGATGTGCAAACTTCTTGCTCTCAGGGCAGGAGAGTTTTACTTAAACCATATGGTTTATGTGCGAGGAAAGGTCACATATCAAATGCTGGGAGAGGTCTGAGGCTAGTCATCTAACATCTAGATAAAGGTACGTGCATCCAGCACTGATGCAAACTGGCAAATGTTGGATCACTGTGTGTGCTCCTTAATTTACTCAATATATGTGATAGGATCCTGTGGCAACTGGAGAATGACCAATCAGTCCATGCTGACTGTGCCTATTCTCCTCACCTTCATTCCACAGAGCAAGATAACAAACAAACTCCGAGTCTCTCTTATCCTGTGAGGGAGTACCGGCTTTCCTGCTTACACAGCCAGCGTAAAATGAATCCAGGCCGGTGTGTCAGACAAGCAGCTAGTCAATAGATCTGCTTTTCCGAATGTCCACTCCTGCAAGTTCTCCTCAGTAATACTGCTGTCTGTGTGTTTTTTTTCCTGTGGGAAGGAGGGATGCGGGTTTGTGGGATATAAGCAAGTCCTACTAGCCCCAGCTCCCTGCTACAGCAGGTTACTTGAACTTTATCCTACAGTAGCCCCCTTTCTCTCTTGGTTGTGCATGGGCTTCTCTGCACCTGGGAAAATGTGGAGACCCGTTTTGGGAGTAGAGGCACGTGATCAATTTGCTGCATTTCACACAACTTATTTTATTACCTGCTTTACATCTGCCTAGTGAAGACTCTGACCTCTGCATGAAAAAGTCTGTTGGATAGTGATGGCATAGAGAACTTGGCAAAATCAAAGCATTTACAACATCTATATCTTTGAAGTGCCTGTTTAATAGTGCCATTGTCATGCCAGTTGGAGGCAACACTTCTCTTTGCAATTGAAAGGCTCAGCAGAGCTAGCTGATAAGCGCTGGTGCCCTGCTGGGAAATTGACCCTTTGAACTGGGAAGAATCCCTCCAGATAAGCAAGTAATGGAATTTTTATCAGGTCTTGCTTTTTATTGTAGCATGTTTAGAGTTGTCTTTCTGTGCAGCAGAAGTGTTTGCTCTCTAGTTCTGATAGGTGCATGGGTAATCTAATATTCACACCTTAAATACACTGGTTCTAGGCTTGGATGGAATAGCTTTGCCATGTGCTCTCAGGAGAACAGAAGGGAAGCCATGACAATATAACTTAAATAACAAACATATGTTGATTTAAGAGCCAAACTTGCTGAGCATCCTAACACCCAAGGGAAGCGAGAGGAGTTGTGAGGATAGTTTTTGCATCTTTACAGGCAGATATGAAGGGTTTTTTCACTGTTACCTTTTAAAAAAGAAAAATCAGGAATTATATTTAATTTTTCATTTCACTATGGAACTAAATGCTCTCTTCAGCATTAAACTTCATAGTCTCAACAACATAACATTTGTAGGCAAAACACTGTTAAGCACTAGGTTTCTTCTGTGTTAGTGAATATCTGCTTTGTTTTAAAGCAGGGATCAAACTTTTCAAGGCTTTCTTTTCTAAGCCATAAAGCAGAGTCCTTAGACTTCTTGTCTCAAACCCCAGTACTAAAAAATCAAAGGAAGAAAACTAAAATTCAGACTTGACCTGGTTTTGAGCCTTCTTGTGTGCTTGTACTGTACTACATCTCTAGTTTGACCATTACAGGAAACCACCGTGGGTCCTGTGGAAAGGCTGCTGTCGTTCATGAGAGTATTTGAGTCAGCTTCGCATGTTCTGGTCTGGGACTTTGCAGATTCAACCTGTGCAATCTGTTTGGCAAAGCAGCCGTCTCTGGCAGGCTACACGTCAAATACAGGTGGTTTGAGTTTACAAGTTCAAGACAATAACAGAGGATACATCTCTATTAAATATATCGATCCAAACAGATCCATATCATGGATGACCTATAGAACAAAAGGGAATTGTAAGGAAATGTATTGCGAAGCAACATGGGAAGCTTTTACTATTGCAGGGAGGGACAGAAGGACAGTCAAAACACATTGCTCTGAGTACAAATTCATCAAGTTCAGGCTGACATTCCTTCGTGTCAGGTTTCCCCTTTGGTCTCCCTAAGACACTGGTGCAGTGGAAAACCTTACTCTCCAAGTAGCTTTATCCCATTTAATTGCTCTTTAAAATGTGCTTTATTCCTTGCTAACAATATAGTACCGCTGTGCTATATTAATGAATTTTTAATGTAAAGAGGAGGGGGCAAGGGCTGACATATGGCAAATACATGCTTTAGTTCTGGTAAGCACATGATTTTGAAGATAAACAAAGCTGTTTCCTAATCCTCAGCATGCACTTGTTTTGTTTTGCTGATAATGAGAAAAAATTAACAGCATTAAACATGATTGAAAACAGCAGTATCCTCTGAAATTAATGTCTCTGTAAATGACATTGAAAGTCTTTTTGCTTCTTTGCATTTTTTAAACTTAAGTCCATCTGTAAGTGTAAGATGCATTTGAAAAACCATCCTAACTCCAAAAAGTAGTTTCATATCTCTCTAATTTTGTTTTCTTTTTAGTCTTGTAACAATTGTCTTTTGGCCTTTGCTTCTCGAATGTGTACAGGTAAAGCTATTTTTATTAAAAATTGGATTTTATCAAAAAGTCTCCAAATGATGGAAGAGTTTTTAAAAGTATTATATAGATGTTTTGCATTGAATTTTGTTAATATTTCCAATGCTCTGTTTGGAGTAAATCATAGTTCCAGAATTTTGTTTTATAACAAAACTTATGTATGGCTAAAAACTCAGAGAAGGCAGCAGTTATCCTTCTAATCCACATTTTGAACATGTTTATTAAAGTTAGTGGAAAGTGGAAGACTTCTTGAAAGCCCAAGACTACATCTGCCTGAGCAGTGTTTCACTTATCAGTAACTGGTCACCTAGCCCTGGCTACCCAAATCCATGTCATCTAGCCCTTGCCCGTACTTGCACTGTGCTGTGCACCCCACCACACACATCCCCTCCTCCTAGAGGTGTTGCTCTTTGGTGGGTTGCCTTTGTTTCCATTCAGTGTTTCTGAAATACTCGTCAAGGAGCTGAGAGTTAAGTGTTAAATGCATTGGGGTACTACATGAAGGCACGGCCTGAGTGGTTCAAAGCCTTTTTGAGCTAGAGCTCTGAGGACTGGGGAGGGAAGGTGGAGAAATCCAAACCCAACTCTTTTTCTGGCACACCTGGTAGGAACAGTCCTTGGCCTTTCCTATATCCCACACACTGTGTCAAGTTACTCAAAACCACACCGTGGAGCATATCAGGAACGAAATGGTGTAAGTGACTGCAAGCTAGTGCTTGAGCATCTGCTGTGTCCTTCCCGTTAAAGGAGGACTGAGGTATTCTGTGTGCCTTTCGGCTGTAGTTGCTGGCTGGCACTGCACAGACTCCAGCTGCATTGAGGCTCATGGCTTATGTCTTGCTCATTCTCCCAGTCCATGCTCCAACAAGAGTGCTCTCCTTTGCCCCTAGGGCTAGGGGCTGAAGAGCTCAGTGTGACCTACACACTACAGCAGTCCATCTAGTCCCCTCCTGGGGGCTTCCTTTCTGATGACTGCCTCTCTCCAAGGTGACAGCAGGTCAAAAATGCCCAGAACACCATCCTGCACCTGCAAGAAAACTATGCACTTAGGTTATTATGCATGTGCAGTACATGAGAAGCTAATCTAGGCTGTAAAAAGAAGAGCCACGTTGAGGAGGTGTTATCATCGATTGTACTTTCTGAGGCTGAACTGAAGTCAGTGGTCTGTCCAGAAAACAAGTTGGACACTGCTGCCTTATAGTACTGTAGTCTTAACTCCTTACTCAAGCATTCTAGCAGAGAGTCTCACTGAGGTCATGGGGAAAGACGCTGATAAAATCAAAATCAGGAACCTCATTCTGGCATAGCCTAGGTCTGCTCTCAGTTTAAAAGACAAGACCTTTTTTGATACAAAGCCCAGTCTCTGAAATGGCTTCTCACCACCAAATCTGAAAAGTGTCTTTGTGTCTTGGAGTTATGGGAAGAGAAAAAGAAGAGAGCATGCAGCCTGGAGATCTTTTTGTGATTTTTTTTTCTGTTATCTTTTGAACTAGAGAGGTAATTTATCCCTTGTATAGCTATTTCCATGGACTGAGCTATAGATGTAAAATTTTTTGACACCTTGTGTTAATACTATGATGTTCTCTTACAAAGTGACTGTATGGTGAATGGCACAGAAAAATATGTGAATTGTTCTGTGTTTCTTTGTCATTCTTCTGATTAATGTTGTCTGATTTATTCTAACCTCTCTCATAGGAGGGTTCTAGCTCTGCTCTTTGAAACAGCTATACCACTATGACAGTAATTAGATAAACTCCATTGACCAAATTTGGCCCGCTATCCCGTGGTGGATTCTCCTGTTTTGCTTACATCGGTGCCTAAGAGCAAGAGAGCACCATGCAGAGCAAAATATGTTATTTAGCTGGAAAAGTGGATTCTGTTGCTGCATTGGTTTTCTACAGAAGAGATGCACATGCTGAAACCTTTACTAATCAAGTTCCAGTCATTCAGAACAGAGTTAATTGTTGTCAATATTTTGTGCATGATGCTTTCCAGATGAGGTGAGGGAGCAGTGCTTTCAACATTCTTGCATTGTTACCCCTTATCATGAAACATGTTTTCTTGAAAAATAACCAGAGTTTCTCCATGAAGTTGAGTGGTGTGACATTAATTTCTCCACTGTTGTAAAAATCTTTTCTTTGCCTCCATTTAATAGTGTTAAAGTAATGCAGTGTTGATAATACAATGGTGCACTATTTCACAGTGTTGTCAAAGTAGCATTAAAATAAGTAATGAATCTTTGCAAGACAAGGTGATGTGAACCCATCTCCTAGATGAGGAAAGCTGGTAAAGAATGTAAAGGTTCTGCTGGAAATCTGTTAGTAGTCACAGAAAGGTGATAGCAAACCTTGATCCATTTTGAAGGAGTTGAGTTTGTATTGTGCACTCTGTTTGCATAGCTGCTCTGTCTTCTTTTCAATGTTCTGTATAGTTCTAATGAAGCTTCATTCTGTCTCATAGATCAGAATTGAAAGGGTGCTGTACACATCTTGCTGGAAAATGTGACTACATTTGATTATTTGGCAGTGGGTATACTCACTGCTGGTTAGAATAACTAATAAAACATCTTGGCATCTTGGCTTGTATCAGAAACGGCGTGACCAGCAGGTCCAGGGAGGTTATTCTCCCCCTGTACTCGGCACTGGTGAGACCGCACCTCGAGTACTGTGTTCAGTTCTGGGCCCCTCACCACAAGAGGGATGGTGTGGCTCTGGAGCGAGTCCAGAGAAGAGCAACAAAGCTGGTGAAGGGGCTGGAGAACAAATCTTATGAGGAGCGACTGGGAGAGCTGGGGCTGTTTAGCCTGGAGAAGAGGAGGCTGAGGGGAGACCTTATTACTCTCTACAACTACCTGAAGGGAGGTTGTGGAGAGGAGGGGGCTGGCCTCTTCTCCCAAGTGACAGGGGACAGGACAAGAGGGAATGGCCTCAAGCTCCGCCAGGGGAGATTTAGGCTTGAGATAAGGAAAAAGTTCTTCATGGAGAGGGTGGTTAGGCATTGGAACAGTCTGCCAAGGGAGGTGGTTGAGTCACCGTCCCTGGAGGTGTTTAAGGTTAGGGTGGATGAGGTACTTAGGAGCATGATTTAGGGATTGGTGGGAATGGTTGGACTTGACGATCCAGTGGGTCTCTTCCAACCTGGTTATTCTGCGATTCTGTGAACATGCAATTCTGCCTCATGTTGTCAGCGTTATCCCAAAAAGCAAATGCCCAGTGTTTGAGGGATTCTGTCTTTCCCTAGACAGACCATGTGCTTAATTACTGCCTTGCTCTGCAGAGTAGAGATTGGCTTCTAAATGATGGGATTTGCTTTGGGTTCTCATTAAACGTTGTATGCCATAGTGTGACACACAATATGCCCTGCAGTGTGTCATGTGCTATGATGCTAATCGACATTCAATACCAAAGGAGGAGAGCAGCTGCTCTGCAGTCAGCATGTCTGAACAGTCCTGCACCCAGCAGGATATCACTTAATTCACGCTAATGGATAAAGAACTGGCCTCGTAACACTTATGTAAATGAGGCTAATGATCAGGGAAAAAAATGCAAACTAGTTTTCATTTATTCATAGAGATAGGTGTAATTAGAGGTAATAGCTGGATCCAAAAACTTGCTCTCCAGCATTTATTTGTTGATAGTAGAAAATATGAATGGCTTGTTCTACTGTTGGTCTTTTGTGAAGTTATTAACTTCACACAGAAGTTGAAGTATGTATGGTGTTGAGTTCTCATTGAGTTACAAGGCTTAATGTAGAAAAGCTGCAGATAATTGCATCTCCTAAACTTACCTCAGTCATTTTCACTGTATGGTAATAGATCTCTACTGAAAATCCACTGCTGGGAGGAACAGCATATTGATGTAGCTTTTCAACCTTTTACTTCAGCTCCGTTGCCATGTGTAGACCAGAGACATCAAGAGGAGGCACCCTGTCCATTGCAGTTGTGGCAGCTGAGTAATAAGATCATAATTAAATACGAAGATCTTATTTTAGCATCCAGGCTGTAGAGTACTCACCACCCTCTTCCATTCCCCCCAAACATTCTTCCTCGTTCTCGACGTCTGTTGTCCCTCTTGCAGGTGTGTCATCCCAGTGGCACAGCTGACATCAATTGATCATTCATGTCTTGAAGAATCAATCAGTTATGGTGATACAGTCTAATGGTGTGAAGCAGGAGTAGATCTAGGTACAATTTTAACAAGTCATCATCTTCTTGGGTATTTTAGAGACTGCCGAGCACATGCTTCTGATCCTACACTACAAGCTGGTTTTGGCTCTACAGATTTCTCTACCAGTAGTCTTCCCAGTGTGATGTGTAGTGAAGAAGTAAATCCAGCCTTAATCTCATTTACAAGAGGAAGCTGAGTAACACTTGAGGCTCTGTGGTCATGACAAAGAGCCAGTATGGATTGGTATGGGCGTTTGTAATTTTCTGTAGTTTAATGTGGTGCAAACTTGCTACATAAAATTCTGCAAGAGCTAGTTTTGCTCCCACTGAGCGGACACCTGTGTGGACCTTTGCATGGTAACTAAGTCTTGCAAAACTTTAGATGTTATCTGATCAGCAAGCCAAGAATTGATTGAGGGAAGACTTTCTAATCCAACTGCATAATGGCACCAAGGTGGTTGAGAAAGCAGTGGCAGTGCTCAAAACCATGTCAGGATTTTCCATTCTGTAAATGCCATAGTCTTAATGAAACTGTAGCTAGTTTAACTAGATTGTCTTTTTAAACCTTTTGTCCCTTTTTTTTTTTTCTTTAACGTGCTCATTAGTAATCCATTTAAGGTTCTCTTTCTGTGAATGGAGCTTTCACCAGTCTGGTGGTTTGTGTGTGGGATTGGCTGATGAATGCCAATCATCCAAACCTACGAAGTGATTCTTGCCCAAATCCCCACCCTCCTTTTTGTTGGAAAAAGTGTTTATTGCTTTAAAACTTGGGTGATGCAAGGTTTGGACTATCTTCAGAAGACTGAAAGTTCTTGATGGAAGTTCTTGATGTTGGAAGTAAACTGCAGGCCAGCTGTTATTAGATCGCAGTTACAAAAACAACATGATTATCAATGACTCATTGCTTCTGCATATCAGAGGAGAATTAAGAAGGAGCCCCACTGAAGAGAAAGTGGATGATGACTGAGGACGGAGGGATGTGTGTGTAACAAAAATCGAAAAGATTACATCATGCTGGAGAATCATATGCATACAGCTGTTGTGAAACAATTATTCTCATCTTTCCTCTGCTTACTAATTGACTGAGAGTTAATCTTATTATAGCAATAATTGCAGACAAGAAAGCAAGTCAGGAAAATATGCAAGTTTAATGGTTCTAAACTGTCACAAACTTAAACTAACACTAAACATACATGATTATTCTCGGGACTTTTTATAGACTCTGTATGTGACAATTGCCATTTCTCAGGCCTGTAAAAATGCCATGTCTTGACAAATCACCTGTCAGACATATCTGAAGTCATATCAAGCTGCTCTGATATTCACAGATTTTACTTAACAAAAACTGATTCATCAAAATATGTGGTTCTGCTCTGAGTTCCCACTGCTATCTCAAATATTTGCTTTCAAAACCCATTTGAAAGATACTGAAGCACTATGTGCTAGAAAGGCTGCATTTTTTTCCGCTGTCTCAGCCTGAAAATGATTCCATTTTTCCTTAAAAACTGCAGAATTGCAGAAATTAATATTGAACTATTTTTGTGAAATTGGTAAATTCCCTCAGCCTCTTATGTTGGAACTCATAGCAATGCTGAAATGCTTCAGTTCATAGTAGCTGAATGTAAATACAGTTTTAAAAACAAAGGAGGAGAAGTATTGTCTGCTTTAGAAGCATGTCTTGTCTATGGCCACGGATTGCATTAGCAGTTGGTCAGTTCCAATAAATTCTGGTACCCTTTCAGATCTAGGCTTTATTACTTCAAGCCCATGCATCTGAAGTAATCTATCCTCCTAAGCAAACTGGGAAGAAAAGCTGGGATATGGTGGCAAGTCCAGGTGGATGTAGCTTAAAGCTTAGAGGCTGCCAGCGAAGTATCAGGTGTCAAGTATTGTCAAGCAGTTGCTGTTTCAGCAGCTGACGGAACAATAAGGATTTAGGGATAATGGACGCTTGTACAAGGGTCACTCAAGTCAAGGATACCAGTTGAGTGTTCTTAAAACAGTTTTCATTTGTACTGTGTGCTTCATACATAAGAATTTTCATTATTATGAATAATCTAAAATCTCTTAAAATATATGTTCTTAAAAGTCTGCAAACATTTATATAAATACAGCTAAGGAAATATATGTGTATTGGAGTCTCCAAGCTTGTTGGTAGTAATGTCATGTAGGTGATGAGGTGAAGCTTGATATTTAGGGGACTTAAACTGATTTTTCCTTGTTGTAGTTACAATTCAACGTCTTGCCAGTTGGTGTGGAAAGGATAATGACTGCTAGCTAAGGAGCATAATTAACCTGATTTCTGTTTGAATATTTGTTTAACTGTGATCCTCACTATTATCCTGCTGAAAACCAGGCATAACTTGTACCTTGAACAAACACTGCTTGTCCACTTGGCCTTGAATTTCAAGTGCAGTGGAGATGAGAAGGAGCCACCTGATCCTAAGCATCTAAGTCTGTGGTGAAAGGAATACTTGGAGGAGAAATTTGACTTTTTCAAATGCCTTTGGACTGTGACTCTGTTAAGTCTGTTATTACTGATCTAGCTCTTCTTGACTAATCTTTCTACTCAATTCATACTTGCGTGTCCATAATCCCAAGGGCATTTGGCAGGCAACTGAGAGAAGTGCTGGTGAAGCCATCTTCCCTGGTTGCCTTTTGATGTGGTTTTGATGTGTCTGTGTAGTTATAATAGCTAGCTACTGACCAGGAGTGGGACTGTCCCTCTGGGCTTTCCTCCTGTGCCCTCCCTAATGCTGACAATTGGAGTCAACTCATCCTGTAGTAAGCCAGTTCTGGGAGCTGTTGGGTGGGAAACGAGGATGTAACTTCCCAGATCAACATTCCTTACTCTGTTAAGCTGCAAGCCTGTTTGAGTTTCCCAGAAAATGTGCTGAATCACAGCCCTCCTAGGAAAAAAGACAGCAAGCATAAACCGTGCACATTTACCCCTCATCTTACTTAGTCATACACAGTTAAGATTAACGTTAGTAAACTGAAGCTTGTACTATGGGCAAAACCCCCTTCACAGTGATTTTTACTTGGCCAGGTAAATGAATGAGAGCTGATTTGGTGCCCATTTTGGGGTATGGAGTTACATTACAGCACTTCCACTGAGAAACAAGACAGTGTGAATTATTTTTAGCACAATGCCAGCTTATGAAGATTAGTAACACATTCAATAAAGATATGGGATCGAGGGGGAAACCTTCATGTCTCTCATAGAAGGAAATTCAGTAAGATGGAGGACTTTCTCTTATTTGTCTCCTTTTTCCTTCTTCCCCCTTCCCTGGCGTATCATTTCTGTTTTAAGGCAGCAATAACTTAAAGCATGGAAACTCATTGTAGAACTATGCCTTATATCTGCAGTCCATGTGCCATTTGGAGGCTGCCTAGCCCATGAAAAGCCTTCTTAAGCATGAAGAAACCTTGTGAAAATAAAGCTACAGTAACAGTAGTGGCAGAGGGCATGAGCTAGACAGATACGGAAGCCTAATTAACCACTGTTGGGGTAGAAGCCTGTCTAGGTTTGAGACAGAGTTTTTTGTTTGCTGAGCAAAAAGCAAGAGGACTTTTCCCAGGATTACCTGGCTGGGATCATTATTTAGCCATTGATCTTCCTAAGCAAAAGACTTAAACAGTTATCTTTTTTTTTGGTGATGTCTTCTGGTAGGGTTTTGTGGCCTTCAGTCTTGACAGCTCATGAGTCTGGTTAGTCTTTCTGTCTTGCAATTGCTGTACTAAAGAAAGCTAATAAAATTGTAATGCATCTCTAACATTTTTTACATCCTCCTTGCATCACTGTCTGCCTTGAGGCTGACCTCTGAGATTAATTTGGTAAAATAAACTAATAGTTAATCTTAACATTGTTCTCGCCTGCATTTATAATGCGCTGTGGGTATGGCTTATGGAAAACAACAACATAACACTCTGCTGGTAACCTGTTTCAGCAACTGCTAGATTCCACTCACCCTGCTGATTTTGAGGAAAAGGAGTTTGCCACAAACCTTTGCAGGTATCATTCTCAGCTTAAAGCTGATTTTGTTTTCCCTAGGTATAATGCTGCAGCAGTGTTGTAATCCTCCATGTCAAACTTTGCCTTCATTTAAACTCAGTCACCTGTTTTTTTCTAAAGTTCAGGCTGCTAAAAAGCATCACCAGCAACAGGGCAAACTGAGTGTAACTTGAGCATTACTGCTCAAAGGATTTGAAATTTATTTTTAATTATTTGTTCAAATATTTGTCTAAATATTAATTTAGGTATTTGTTCTTTACATGTATGTCCCACTTCTGGGGTGAGTCTCCCTTTGTGTGTCTGTGTGTATGCGAGTTGGTCACAGTAGAAGAGCCACAGAGTTTGCACCATTTCCTATTTTAATTTAAATTAATTTTCAAACTAATTTAGATAAATTGTGAGGAGTTCTTCAGAGGTATAGCCTGAGAATGAAGCTTGATACAAGTAAGAGTGACATCATGCATTATCCACATAGGTTTTGGCACAATATTTGGCTGAAAAGTCCCTCAATAAGCAAACTACGCGTTAGCACCAGCTCTGCATCACCTTCCCTGTTGCATAATGGTGTTTGTGCTGGGGTGTTATTAAAAACTCAGGCAGCGATTCCACGCTGCGTCAGCCTCTGCTACCAGCAAAGCATTGCAGGCACACGTTGTTGCAACACACTTTGTTGTGCCTTGTGCAGCCTGGAAAACGGGGTGCTAATTAAGAAGGTGTTGATGTGGGTAGGAGAGCCCCGCTCGCACCCGTCAGCCGGTGGTTGCGGCAGTATTGTGGGCACCCGGGAGGCTACCCCTGCCCTGTGTGACTGTGGGCTGCACGGAGCCAATTATGATAAAATCAAGATTACTGTCTTCAGAAAAGCCTGTGGGGTTAAGGCTTTCCAGATACGGCAACAGACCTGTTGGTTCAGGAGCAAGTCCTAGCCCGAACCCACAAGGAAGGGCATTTTAATGAAACTAATTCTTTGCTGCTGAAGCAAAGTAGGATTGTAGTTTTAAAAGGTGTGTTGGTCTTCAACTCTGAGAGCACTAAGAAAAGGAAATAAAATAAACCTCTCTCAAACCTGCATTCCTAACACAGAATGGCTGATGCCAGCCAGTGCTCAGGCCAGCAGTACCTGGTGCAGCTGACCATAGCAAGCTATTCAGATGCTGTTTGCTCCTTGGTGTCTGGTTGCTGGAAGTCCCAGTGCCAGTGTTTGGTGGGTGAAAATAGAAATGAGCATTTCTTCTATTTATTTATTTATCTATATGTCTTTGCCACTTGATTGTCTCCCGATTTATGTATAATGTTAATATTTCCACTGGATGTTTTCACTTGCTTTCTAAAGATGGTGGGTCATTGTTGCCTTTTCCTCGTTTTTCTTTACTTGTTACATTCCCTATGCACACTTCCTATTAATCTGTTGCATATCTCCCCTTCTTTGTTGCTGTTTATTTGCCTGTCTCCTACAGAGCTGGTTTTCTCTGTATTTTTAAATTTTATTTAGAAATTAGCAAAGATTCAGACTCTGGAGGTATCAAGACTCAGAAGGGGCTACATCTGTGCCCTTTCTTTGCAGCCTCAGAAAAGAAAATACAGGAAGACACGAGTAAGTGGTACGATCAAGAGGGCCTGATACATCAGTAACAGCTTCGTATGCTTCTTGTAGCTTGTACTTCCAGCAGGACATTGTGATCTGCTGTTGGTGCTAAACTCTCCCATTTTGGTGGGCCAGAAGAAGCAGTGTTGAACAGGAGAAGTCAAGGAGGTTTTACCTAGGACTGTAGGTATGGAGTGACGCAAAGAGGGGTGGCCTTGCTCTGGGGGCCCATTAGGGTACTTCAAGGCTTCAGTTTTGCTTCAAGGGCATCCAGTGCATCAGGCATCTCCTAGTGATCATATATATTGGTAAAATTGTGCATTGTTCCCATCTATGAAGCTCTACTTCCACATTGATGCTCTTAACTTGTGAGAGGAGGCCTGGGGCTAGGTTTGACAAGACATTGTCGTAACTGCGCGTAATGTAAAGTGGTCTTGGAGATGAGGCTCTTTATGCATCTGTTTGTGTGTGTAAGGCCCACAACTCCCTATTTTCCCAGAAGAGAGAGGGAGCAAAGCTGAAGACTGAGCCTGCAGCTCTACGACATTCCAGCCTCTAGGAATTGGTCCTGTTTTACCTTGTGCTGACACCAGCAGATCCAGAGAACTAAACCTGCATTTTTTCAATGGGTTGGGTTGTTCAGTAGGTCAGCTCAGACCACATCCCTCTCTGGCCTTTTTGCTCCCTCAGGGAATAGACCTGGGACCACTGAAGGTGGAAAGCACCTTGATGCTGTAAACACATCTTAGAGCTCCCTGTATTGTAGCCTGCAGGCAGGATCGTACATGATAGTCTCAGTCCCTAAAATTCCAGAGGGGGGTACCCACCTGTGTAAAGCAGGCTTTGATTTGTGCATAAACCCTTGGAGAGCGGTTGTTATTCCTGCTCCTTGGACCACTCCTGTACTGTCAGCAGCATGCAAAACCTTTCTTGGTCTGTTTTGTTTCAAAACATGAAACCTGGTTTACGTTGAATAGTTTTCTCACTGACTTCTCTGGAAGAGTTATTACTCAAGAGATTTTTTTTCTGTTCTAGCTTCCATTCACTGCATACTTTCACCTTTCATAGCTGACTCGCAACTTTTTATTTTAAATGAACAGGTGAGATAGTGCTTAATTAAAACTCTTGGAGTGGAGGTGGTGATCATTAAAGGGTGATGATGTAGAGGGTTAACTCCTCTGTTTATCCACAGGACTAATCGGGCTTGAGAGGCGGGTGCTATGCCACTGTCCTACCCGGAGAATTCGCCTCTAAAGCACCAGAGGTTAATTCATTCTCTGCTCTTTGGTCTCTCTTCTGTGACTGCCAACAAAGGTAGCAATTACCTGTCTTATCTCCGGGGATGTTCCCTGATGTGGATAATTGTGAACTGGGAAACCACAGTGAATTTCTTACAGGCCAGAGGACACCCCTGGCCTGGTAAGTAGTACAAGAAAGTTGTTACCTAGACTAAATTCGTGTTAATACCTTAGGGCAAAAGGTTCCATATCCATTACAAGTCCCTTGAAGCATCTGGCTCTTTGAAGGATAAGCTCTACCCAGGCACAGTCAAGAATCTATAACATGCCTGAAAGGGCAAGTTGGTTTGTGCCTGTCTGTTTTTATTTTTGTTGGTGTTTGGGTTTTTTTAAGGCAAACTTCTCTAGCATAGTTTATGCTTCAGATTAACAAGTATGTATGCTGTCATTACATGTTGTGTAAAATACATTAAAAAATATCATAGCAACAGTATAACATATATTTTTATGTTATAAAAATAACATAGTTCTTGTGGAAGCAGCCTGTATCAAAAGACAGCGAAGGAATTACTTTCACAGTTTGCAAATGCCATGGGGAAGTTAGCTGGTTCTTTAGCCTAGCATTCAAGGGTATCATACGATCCAGCATTTGAGCACTGAAACACAGCAATCTGAGATTTTAAAAAAAAAAAAAATTAGAATAATTGACTACTTGAAACAATTTACCAAGGGCTGTAGTGGATTTAACAGGAGTTGTAGTGGGTTTTTCATTGCTGGTACTTTTAAATCAAAATCAAATGTTTTGTTCATGCAGACAGTAATTTTAGGAAAATCTTATGACCACATGAGTTGAGACTAGATCGCAATGGTTGTTCTTGGCCTGATAATCTTTAAGTGCATTGCCCAGAACAATATAGTAGTTTCTGTGCTCAAGCCAGAAAAGTCCAGGAAAAAAAGAGCAGTGCAGCCAACGATCTCTGTATGCCGTCAAACACCAATGTCAGAGAAAGCGTTAGCGAGACCGGGGACAGTTTGACTATCCAGTAAAGTAAGTGAATGCCTCTTCTTTGGCTTCGGTAGGCTAGTCGGGAAACTTTGCAGAGTCAGGAAACTTTGCGAACTTATTTGCAGCCCTTGAGTTGGTTGTGTTGCAGAAGTCCCCAAATGAAATTTTCCTTTCTGCAATGTGCTGTGCAGACGTGGTGAGCCCTCACTGTGGGGAACTACTGAGAAAAGGTCAGGCATCTCTGGAAAAGGAATAGACAATATATGCAAATTGTTCGTATTTAATTCAGTTGTGTAGTGGGAAAGATTAAACATTATTTCTGACATTTCCATTTTTGATTAACGATGAATGGAGTTGGCAGATGTTCAGCTGGCCGCCAGATGGGGTCTGCTCAGTCCAACAAACAGAATAGAAACAGTCTGGGTCTTGTAAAACCAGCACTGACAAAAGCTCTGACAAAAGCTCTAGTTCATCCAAGCGATACCCCAACTTTCATCTCAAAACAACTTCGCAGTTTACGAACGAAGGCAGTACAACCAGCGAAACTGCTTATGGAAGTGAAATGGGGTGTGGAAGGATCGGAGCCGGTTAATTTGCTGGAGTTTCAGCAGGTTTTTTCCACTGCAGGAGCCGCAGACTCTGCAGCTTTGATCTCATGGGGCTGTATCCGTGCGGGACTCAGTTCTCCCTCCCGCCTAGGATCCCAAGTCGAACTGTAAGGTCTCCGGGCACATCCCAGGGCACATCGTGGCGGGGACAGGGACAGGGACACCTCTCTGAGCGCCTCTGTCCGCCGCAGCGCCTTTACCCAACAGGGCCGGTTCCCCTTCGCACCCTGCGGGCAAAGGCATTCAAATTTAGAAGAGGGAATTTAAATTCATGCAAATGTAGCTCCTGGGGGAGGCGATAAGTGCCTGCCAAGCGCCCCGTCCCGCAGGGGCAGATCAGGGGAGCTGGGGGGGGGGGGGCTCTCTCCGTGGCGGGGGCCGCAGCTTTGACCCCGAGATGCCGCGCGAGTAAATTCCCTTTGATAACGACTTCCCAAGGGAGACAAGGAGCGGCAGGGAAGAGGAAAGAGGAAATGTGAGCGCGATGTTCGCGGTTCCATTCACGGTGCCGGAGGGGAAGCTGCCCGCCAGCCTTTGAAGCCCAAGCACCCGTCTCCCGGCCCGCTGGGAGGGGGGCAGTACAAGCGAGGGCTGCCGGGTCCGGGGGACTTCAGGGAATGCCCCAGCGGCTCGGGTGTTGCTTTTCTGTGCATAAGCTGGGGCTCGGACGCCTTCTCACTCGAGATGTGCCAGGGCAGGCGGTGCTGGACATGCGCTCGCTGTGGTCCGCAGCTTCGGGTGGATTTTTGTTGATTTTATTTATAGCCAGCGATCCAGAACACACGTTTTCCCGTGGTTATCCGAGCCCCGCGTTCCCCCGTGTGCGATGCGGCAGGACGCGCCGGCCGGGCAGGGTCAGCCCGGAGCACGGCACAGGGTGGGGTGGGAAATCTATTTCCAGCCTAAACACCGACAAAAGGGTTGTCGCAAAACCACACTGTCTGTCGTGTCCCCAGCGCAGAAATTTATTGCTTCGGCAAACGCTCGAGTCCCCCGGGTTGGCAGGCGGCGGGGCTGGAGACCCCTCCTGGCTCGGGGTCGGTGAACAGGAGCGGCTCCCTCCTCCTCTCCCTTTCTCGCCCTCCTCTCCCTCCTCCTTTCCCCCTCTCCTGTCCCTGTCCCTTTCCCTCCCTCCCTCCTGTCCCTCCCTCCCACTCTTCCTCCTTTCCTTCTCCGTCCTTTCTCTCCCTCCCTCCCTCTCTTCTCTCCCTCCTCTCGCTCCATCTCTCCTCCCTCTCTCTCCTCCCTCTCTCCTCCCTCTGCCCATCTCTCCTCCCTCTGCCCATCTCTCCTCTCTCTGCCCATCTCTCCTCCCTCTGCCCATCTCTCCTCCCTCTGCCCATCTCTCCTCCCTCTGCCCATCTCTCCTCCTCTCTGCCCCTCTCTCCTCCTCTCTGCCCATCTCTCCTCCCTCTGCCCATCTCTCCTCCCTCTGCCCATCTCTCCTCCCTCTGTCCATCTCTCCTCCTCTCTGTCCATCTCTCCTCCTCTCTGCCCATCTCTCCTCCCTCTGCCCATCTCTCCTCCTCTCTGCCCATCTCTCCTCCCTCTGCCCATCTCTCCTCCCTCTGTCCATCTCTCCTCCTCTCTGTCCATCTCTCCTCCTCTCTGCCCATCTCTCCTCCCTCTGCCCATCTCTCCTCCTCTCTGCCCATCTCTCCTCCCTCTGTCCATCTCTCCTCCCTCTGTCCATCTCTCCTCCTCTCTGCCCATCTCTCCTCCTCTCTGCCCATCTCTCCTCCCTCTGCCCATCTCTCCTCCCTCTGCCCATCTCTCCTCCCTCTGCCCATCTCTCCTCCCTCTGCCCATCTCTCCTCTTTCTGCCCATCTCTCCTCCTCTCTGCCCATCTCTCCTCCCTCTGCCCATCTCTCCTCCCTCTGCCCATCTCTCCTCCCTCTGCCCATCTCTCCTCTTTCTGCCCATCTCTCCTCCTCTCTGCCCATCTCTCCTCCTCTCTGCCCATCTCTCCTCCCTCTGCCCATCTCTCCTCTTTCTGCCCATCTCTCCTCCTCTCTGTCCATCTCTCCTCCTCTCTGCCCATCTCTCCTCCCTCTGCCCATCTCTCCTCTTTCTGCCCATCTCTCCTCCCTCTGCCCATCTCTCCTCTCTCTGCCCATCTCTCCTCCCTCTGCCCATCTCTCCTCCCTCTGCCCATCTCTCCTCCCTCTGCCCATCTCTCCTCTTTTTGCCCATCTCTCCTCCCTCTGCCCATCTCTCCTCCCTCTGCCCATCTCTCCTCCCTCTGCCCATCTCTCCTCCCTCTGCCCATCTCTCCTCCCTCTGCCCATTTCTCCTCCCTCTGCCCATCTCTCCTCCCTCTGCCCATTTCTCCTCCCTCTGCCCATTTCTCCTCCTCTCTGCCCATCTCTCCTCCCTCTGCCCATCTCTCCTCCCTCTGCCCATCTCTCCTCTCTCTGCCCATCTCTCCTCCCTCTGCCCATCTCTCCTCCTCTCTGTCCCTCTCTCCTCCTCTCTGCCCATCTCTCCTCTCTCTGCCCATCTCTCCTCCTCTCTGTCCATCTCTCCTCTCTCTGCCCATCTCTCCTCCCTCTGCCCATCTCTCCTCCTCTCTGTCCCTCTCTCCTCCTCTCTGTCCCTCTCTCCTCCCTCTGCCCATCTCTCCTCCCTCTGCCCATCCCTCCCTCTCCCCGCTCCCTGCCTCCTCTCGGAAGGGAGGCATCTCTCCCTGCGGTGGGAGCGGCTCCCGGGCCGCGGCTGCGGGAGCCCCGGGGGTGGGAGGCGCTGCGGGCGCGGGGCGCGCTCGGGGCGGAGCGCTGGGGAGGCTGCGGCCCCGGGGCCGGGCCGGGCGGAGCGGGGAGGCAGGTATCTCTCCCGCTGGGCTCCCGGCCGGCGGGACGAGCAGGGGAGGCGGCGGGGCGGGAGGAGCGCAAGCCGCCCCTTTCCTCGTCGGGGCTGCGAGCTCCGCCGGCGGTGCCGGGCTGAGCCGCCCCGGCCAGAGGCAGCCGAGGGGTCGGGTCCGGCGGGCGTCGCCTCTTCTGCTCCTCTCCCGGCTCCGCCGCCGCTCTCGGAGCTGCCAGGAGGTAATTCGCGGTTGCGGGTTTCGCCCTCCCTCGCTGTCCCCCCGTGGAGAGGCTGCGGGGAGCCGGGGCCCCTCGGACCCACCGCGTCGTCCCTGGAAGCTGAGCGGGACGGGAAAGCCCCACCTGTCCCTCCGGGGGGAGGAGGCACCGTCCCTGCTCCTCGCCGGGGGCGCGTTTGGCTCGCGGGTCTCTCAGAGTGAACCGGCCGATGCGCGGAATTTTGTTTTTACAACTCCGGTCTTGTGACTTATTGAACAGTTTCTTGGAGTGTTTTCTCTGGAAACTCGTCTCAAGCGAGGGCTGCGAGCCCTAACAAAGAAGGGTGTTGTTCGGGAGCCAACAGGTGACGGGGTGAAACCCGAGTCTGTGTGTACATTGGAGTAGAGTCTGACTGCTGTTTAAAATAGAGTTAGAAAAATCAATGGGAGACTGTAAAAGGCAAGATTGCTTCTTTTATACATCCGTACGCTCCTAAAAAGAGAGTGCGGTGGCGGGGGGGCAGCGTCCGTGAGAATCCCGGTTCCACGGCTGGAGGTGCGAGTCCTGCCTCCCCGCACCGTCAGTGCGTGATGCAGCCAAATGGGACGGGCTGGAGCGACGCTTTGTCACTGTGCTTCCTCCTGTTGTTAATGCCGGTAGCTTTGCGGCGTGGCTCGTTAAAAGAAAATTCCCTGAGAAGGGTCGTAGCTCTTTCCAGCTGGAAAAGTGCTTTTCGGGCTGGGATGCTAGAGGAGGGACACGGTTAACTCCTCTGACAGTCCTTGCTCGCTGGCTAAGGAAAGGGAAGGGAGCTCTCGCTTCTAGGGTCTGTCAAACAAATGCACAGGCTTCATTCCTTTCCCTCCGTGCTCTGGATAGGTCGTTACTCAAAATACCCAACAGCTGAAGAAGTTGCTGTGTGCTGGTGCTGATACAAATACTGCTCATCAACTCTGGATCCGGATTTTCTAAGTACAGAGCTGCCTCTGAATACGTTACTTGTAGATAGGGAATGGGATTTTCTGATCATTCACGTAATGCACGTTTGAAATAGACTTTTAATTATTGATACAAATTTTATGGTGGTTTATTGCTGCTGTATTACACTCTTCCTCCTCTAATGTAGTTATGCACCAGGGATTAAATAAGCAGGTGAATGGGCTGGCCACGCTAATCTTAACTCGTTGAGCCTTCATTGTGAATGGATGCATGTGATATGCATCTTGTATCCCCTATAGCCTTGTTAACAAGCCTTCTAACAAAAAAGTTGTTAAACAATTTGCCCTGCAGGACAGAGTAAAACAGCAGGGGATGGGCACGGAGATGTTTGTCTAACTGTGCTCACAAATCATGACCTCTCCTATCTGGTCAGGGGTGAACGTAATCAGTGAGCTGGAAATCCTAGCATGGGGATAACCTTCACGTGGGGTTCAGCAATACTTTTGCTCTAAGTTTGGTATTCTTGTATTTTGCATACCATTAGTTTTGTAATTAGGAGTGTAACTTGTCTTAGCTTCTAAGAGTTTTGTCATAGTATGGCTGGTTTAATACATCAGTATAAAAAAAATTATTTGCTTTTCTTTTTAAATCACATTTAACTGTTCAATTCAATCATGTTATTCATAGTTGTCAAGCTGCCAGTGAGGTAACTCCTGGTATAGGGTATGAAGCTTTTTTTTTAGATGTAGTATTTGAACAGAGATGAAACCTCAAAGCGTTACACAAACTTCATGAAAGCAAAACAAAACATCCTTGCTGTGTTTTGTAGATGTCATGGCAGGAGTAGAAAGACCACCTTTCTACTCATCCCCTGGAAAGCATTTATTTCTTCAGCTGTTGTTTATATTCATTTGAATTCTCCTTAGGATGTAATCATTTTAAACAGACCACTTTGAAGGATGAGTGCGGATGGGGGGTGGGTCGGAAGAACCCCGTAGTTTTTAAAATGCAAACCAAATTACACTTGAGCCCGAGAGGAAGGAGAATTCCTAAACAAGCAGTTGCTAAAACAGTTCTGCAGATAGCCTGCTGTTAAGCTGGGCTGTTTCAGAAACCTCACTCTCAGCACACGACAATATTTGTGACATGGCCATATTGATTTATGGTGCACTGTCGGTCATTTTATAGCTGGCTTAACATCAGCACTACGATAGTTTTTTTTATTTTAAACTGAATGCTGTCCTTTGAGTAATCTCGTTCATTGAGATTTACGAACCTTGCTTTAGATATTTCCAGTCGCCTTATCTGGGGAGGAGCAGCCTGGCTGCAAAGTTGCATTTAACAGTTGGAGGTGAGGTGTGTTTTACCTCTATTCTCTGCCAGCCATACTTTGTCTTCCCTTTATCACTGTGAAAATGGGCTCGTGGGTTTGTGGTTTTCTCTTGTTGGAGCTGGAGCATGTACTGTCTGAAAGGGATGAGTCTAATGGATGGGACCCATGAAGTAGGCTCAGTCTCTATGGGAAAGCAGCATAGTCTCTAATGCCTTGTCTTCGTCTGTAATTAGGCAGTGCTCCTGTATTTATCTACCTTTGCTATATTTGAAATCCCAATGATACCCCACACTGCTTTTTGCCGTGTAGAAGTAGTGTGTATCGGCAGTGTTCAAAAGTCTTCAGAAAATTTACCAAGTCTGCATACCTTCCAGTCCAGTTTTGGTTTGTTTCTTTGTCTTTTGAGAGAAGAAAGTGAGTCAGAGAAGTTAGTCTTTGATCTTACAGAGAGTGGTTTTTGAACAATCAATATGAAGCAATTACTCATTTACCTGCTGTGCTGGTGAGTGCTGGGTGTTGTGTGAGGGGGTCGAGTACATCCCTCTCCAGTGCCTGGGGAGAGGCAGAGCCGAACCTCTCTTTTTGCTCAAGTTACATTTCAGATCTCCTTCCTGTGGTAGTGGTGAGGTCAGGCTGCCTAATGAACTGCTGTTCCATCTAGTGACTCCTTTTATCCCTGGGTTATTGAGGGGGAATCAGTTCTTGAAAAGTGACAGACGGAAACAAGTTGTTGTGATGCACTAACTTAGGTGTCAGCGAGTGGCACGTTCCTGTAGAACAGGTATCTGCATCTTTCTGAAGGGAAATTGTAAAACAGTTCATTTGTTGCTAAGATCATCTTGGAAGGATATGGGCTTCTCAGTGATACTCATAGTGATTTTATACTTAAGATTTATTTGAGTTTAAATTATGTGGGACACAAGCTGCCATCCTGAGCATCGCCATCAGTCTGCAATAGTGAGCACTGTTGCCTTTTTTGCTAGCAGTGATTTCTTAACCGCATCTCAGTATTCCTTCATCCCTTCTCCCCAGCCCCTAGTTTTATATGAACAATAACAAAACCCATACCTGATGGTCAACTTCACTTCTACTAGTTCATGCAGAAGAGAAATGGTTTTATATCACTTCCCTTCTTATCTGTTTCTGAAGGAAATTAAATCAGGGCATCTAGTATGTACCAGGATGTCTGTCCTTGTATTTTAAGTGTACAGGATTGAGCTTTTAGCACTGAGTTTGGTTTTACTCGCCTTCGTTGGCAGAGGTTGTACTATGGGGATGCTAAGCTTGGAAGCTGTTTTGCTAACCTTCAGTTGTTCAGCTAGAGTACTATTTCAGAAATTCGCCTGACAGCTGACAAGCTTTGTGGAAATAGCTGCTTCTCAAAGGAGAGGTTGGCAGATTTGCTCACCCCATTGAAGAGCAGATGAATCTTTTATTACAGTACAGCTGTATAGTGTAATAGAAGTGTGTTGGTGTCTTAGGAGTGAACCAAAAATGGTGCATAGGTTTTCAAACCAGAAGGTTTTGGATTAAAGTCAACAAGTTACATTTTTTGAGCCTAGTGGAAGAGTTGAGAAATCCCATCGCTTTGTACTGGGTGTGGGAATGTATAGACTTATTGAAAATGGGGGTAGATAGACTGTGTAATACCGAATATTGTCATTTCTCCTAGTTTGTAGCTTTGGATGCATGTTGGCTACTTTTTGTGGAGCAATTTTGGGTTTACGTACTGAATCAACAGAGCCTGGCACTCACGCTTGAAGAAGCAGAGGCTTCTGTTGAGTAAAGAGCAGAACATTTGGGAAGGCGGTCTTAAATCCATCTTCCACCTGGGATCTAGCAGCAGGTTATTTTTTCTAATATGGTGGTGATAAGACCAGAAATGTGATGTGGGACCCACGAGAAGTTTTTAGACTGTTTTCCCCTTTAGACCCATCAGCAAGGTTATATGTTAAGGAGTTTAAAATTCTCTGCAGCTCAAGTCTAGCACTCACAAAATTGCATCTGTTTTATAGGTTAATAATTGCCTAAAATGGAGAAAGCACACCTTGTACTTAATGAAGTACTGACTGTAAAAGCAAACCCCAGTGGTCAGGATGTCTGTCATGGTAACATATATCCTCTGTGCTTTTGGTAGCCTGTATATCAAAGAAGTTCCTGGTCTGAATTTCCTAAGAACTTCTGCTAGAATTAATATAAGATATTTATCTTAATAAGCTTTTTACTGCAGAATGCTATGGATGTTGGCGAGAGTCATCTTTGAGCCAGCTCAAAATGATCCCACCGATATTAAGATTTGCAGGCTTCATGAATCAACAGAAGCATCTCGCTGTAGGGTTTTAAATTAAGAGAACAATTATGATGTATTTTACAGAGCCTAATCTGGCATAATTGGATTTCACATATTTAACTGGACCAACGCCCTTCCACTTCGATACAGCTAAAAAAAGTTCTCAGAGGAATCTAGCAGGCACTCACTGTTCTGTGTCTGCTTTGTGAAGAACAGGATGCTTTGTGCTACAGCCATTGCCTTTCCCCAACAGTTTCTTTAGGTTTTGACAAGTGATTGTCATGTCTTTGGTGTTATTAAGTTGGTGGTAGTGATGACTTCAGGAAGAGCTCATGACAAACCATTTCTTAATATCTGCCCAGTGAGGCTTTCCTAGATATATATGCATATAACCTGTGATATGAAACAAGCCGAAGTATAAAAGATGATATGTTAAAAGAAGGTAGTGTGTGTCTAGTTTTCTTGACTAGTTTTAAAACTCTTCTAAGCACTTTTGAATTGCTTATAGCAAGTTGTAACAATGCTTCAATCATGTATTGTTCTGGGTAACATGAGGAATACTAAACTGTTATAAGATCATTTACACTGATAATTAGTTGTTGCGTGTTCAAATTTATTAAAGTTCTGTTAATCTTTTCTTATAGATCAATTACTTGATGAGCTGCAGCTGAAATATTTAACGCTTCACACTTATGCCATTGGAGATGGAGCCCAAAGCTAACAATCTCATTTTCGGGTGTCAGCGAAGCTCAACATCTGACGACGACTCTGGCTGTGCTTTGGAAGAATATGCCTGGGTCCCCCCAGGCCTCAGGCCAGAGCAGGTACCAACTCTGCTTCTACATTTTTAAAATAAGCCTCGTAAGGACTGTCTAAAGGAGTGATGTCTTGCCTCTACAAGTCTAATTAAATTCTTATATAAAATTTAAATTTCTCTCTAATTTTTCAACTATTTTACCATTGAGCCTGTGTTTAGTGAGCTTAAAATCCTCCCCACTGAGGAGTTTCATGTTCCAAAAAAAAAGTTCCCAGTCAAGATTTTTCATTAAATATGTACTGCAGAGATCTGTATTGTGGAGTCTAAAAGCAGCATAGAAATTTGCTTTCTTTTTGAAAGAAGTTATTAGGTCAAATTAAAGCTCATGGCATACCTTGTGGCATTGTGCTGCTTGGCCAGTACTTCACTGCACTTGTACAACTCTTTAAATAATTAGGCATTTGACATCTAGAACATATATGTTACTACAGTGCACATAAACAAAAGCATTCTGACACTGTGACAAACAGTAATGTATTTCATGCTCGTTTAAATAGTTGTATACCTGCCATTGGTTCATGCCAGGATTTCTCTTCTACAGTCACTGGAGCTGGCTTCCATGGTTGATTGATTGGGCTGTTCCTTCCTCTCTCCCTTTTCTTCTTCATCTCTTATGACATCACATTAATGGAAATAAAGTGACATTAATGAGCAAGTTGAGATCAAAATGAACCTCTCATGATATTCATTCACTTGATGATATTGTGCTGAAGCTGTGTGCTCAGTAATATCCAGTTAAATGGATGGAGTAACTTTGTAGTGTTTGTTAATGGAGGCAGAGCAACCCTCCTTCAGCTGGCAAGCTAGTACAATCCATACTTATAAAGACGCTGAAGATGTCTCCTTTTTGCTTGCAGAGATATTCTCACTCATGGAAAAAGTAAAAAGTCAGCAGGAATGGCTATTTTTAGGGGAACTCTTTTTAAAATCAATTCCTTAAGCATATATAAAAATCTTGATGAATCGGACCTTAAGACGAGTAGCAATCTAAGAGTTCTGCCAGAACGATTAAATGTCATAACGTATCCTCATAACCCAACTAGCTCAAGTTCACTAGAGATTTTTTTTTAAGAAGAAGTAATTATTTTCAGAATGGTACAATAAAATTGAGAAAAGAGCATAAGTATTTTTAGAGCTTCCATTTGTACTGCATGTTATCTTTCCTTACAGCTTCTGCAAAAACAGTCAGTGGGCTTACAGTGGACATCTGATGTTTAAATTTTGGTTAAATAAAGACCAAATCATGTTTCAGTCAGCTTTTCCCATACAATTATGATTGTTTCCTGAGTCAAGTGACTGTTTACTGCTTCTTTTTCATCTGTCTTGTACAGTAATAGGCTGTTGATCTGAGCATTATTTAAATCTAGATGGCAAGTAATATTTTTGCCAATAGTAGGCTCTTATTTACAGCCCCAGGCCTCGTGACAAGCTGGAAACTGCATAGGAAAAACAATAAATCTGTAGCTGTTCCACAAAAATATTTTTTTGCCACTGGGCTCTGTCATAGTGTTCATTATAGCTTTCCTGTCATAATTTTCTTATGAAAAAAGGAAAAAAAAAAACATGAAGATTGATGGGTGTGTATCCCTAATATTGATTCCTTTATCAAAAACATGCAGCCTGTGAAAATTTCATAGTTAATTTGCATCTGATTGAAATGTGGCTGGACCCAGCCTCCTCCCAAGGGAAGGATGTTTCCACCTTCTTACCAAAGGCCACATGGAAGCAATGAAAGCTGATGCTTTGGGTGAACCTGATCAGCAGGAGACTACAAAACAGCTTTTGTCTCAACAACGTGTAAAATGCAGAGAGCAAATTAAATTTGTTTATATAGTGGCTGTTTTCTGGAAAGCTTCATGCCTTGTGTGGTAAATTGCAGAGGGAAACTTGGAATTTCCATGAGGTTGTTGACCAGCCCTGAAGGGGGTGGGAATAATGAGAACATTAAATGTGCATAATTTATGGTACCCCCCTAATTGTCACTGCAAATTGCATTCCAGAAAAGCAATTCAGCAGCTGGGTGCTAGTTTTATCAGAGACAATTCAGGTTTGCTGAGCTGGTTCATCTGGGTCTCGTATTTTCAGCACAAACCCTGTCACAGGTCTAATGTAGCGTAACGCTCTGCCTTCGTAAACGAGACTTGAGATAAAAGAGTAGTTGAGAGATGCTTGTGGTGCTTGGGTGTGATGTGTGTCCCGCGGTCTGAACTCTGCATTCCTCCTGGTCAGGTCCAGCTGTATTTCGCCTGCTTGCCAGAGGAGAAGGTCCCTTACGTTAACAGCCCTGGAGAGAAACACCGAATTAAACAACTCCTCTATCAGCTGCCACCCCATGATAATGAGGTAAATACAGAATTCAGGATGCACCGTCAAGGCTTAGGTCTCCCTGGCAGCTTTTATGTGGAAAATTACCTACCTGTGTATTTATTACGAGCCTAAACTGTGGCCTGCAGTGGCATCTGACCTATAAAGCAGCACGGTGTGTACACTGAGTCCATTGTTTAGCTGTCCGGTTGGCTTGTGTGCAGATAAGAGCTGTCTGGAAGGACACTGCCTTTGCTTGTTAGGGAGGCTGGTGTCACTGCAATAAACTTAACACAAGTTGGTTTTATAGTGTTTGCAGCCACCCACCAATTACTAGGAACCTACAAATTCCTGGAATTGCATTGTAGCACACAAAAAAGATGCTTTGTGATAGTAAAAGGTTTGCATCTCAGATATGCTGTGTAATTTGGAGTAGAAGTGGAAATAACAAACAAGCCCTTTGTAAGGAAAAGAGGCGGGGGTGTCAATACTTAAGATCTTGTGTATACTGCAAAACTTAGTTGTGTGCACTTAACCATAAATCTGAAAGACAATGTTATGGCTGATTTAGTTTCATTCCATTATTTTAGGATAGCAGCAGGTTTTGGGTTGGCTTTTTAAAATTAAAAAAAATCTTGCCTAGACAACATAATTTAGTATCATCTTTTTTTCCCCTGTCTCTGTATTGCATGTTATGTATTACTTTGTATGATGCCATATAAGCTCAATATTAAGGTGGTAGAGAAGACAAATTGGAAAAGTTTAATGAGGGTTGTCAGCATGCCCGATGTATTTCTTGCATATATGCACTTAATTATGTGCACTTTATTATTAATCTGTTGCTTTGAAAGCTCAGTGTCTAAAATAAGTTCTCCTCTGTTTTCAATGGAAGGTGAGATACTGCCAGTCTTTAAGTGAAGAAGAAAAGAAGGAGCTCCAGATGTTCAGTTCCCAGCGCAAAAAGGAGGCACTGGGCCGAGGCACAATTAAACTGCTCTCAAGGGCAGTGATGCATGCAGTTTGTGAACAGGTACTACTACTCGTGCCACAAGCCAGTCAGCAGGCTGAATAATGTAAAACTATGGTTTCGCAGTATTACATGTAAACTTAGTTCTGTCTATATCTGGACACACACAAAAAAGAATATTTTTGAAACTACATTTAAATAGAAAGTAAGTACTGCTTGCTTAAACATGACCTTTTATACTAAGTATGAACTGAATCCTTTATATATTTTCTACTCAAAAAACCCTGTTGCTGACTTATATTAAAGTAGTGATACATGAAAACCAAGTGTATGTTTAAAAATGTTATTATGTGGAAAGTGAACTTGTATTTAAGAAGTTTTGTTAATGCACAGAATATGTCTAGACCAAAATGGAGACTATTTTTCCCCCCTTGACAGAATTTTGGAATAAACCCTGCATATTTGGTTTAGTGTTATAACTTAGTTTCAAAGCCAGAAGCTGGTAGTTTGGGATGAGAAGTGTGTTCACTTTTTGGTTTTGTTCCTAGTGTGGTACAAAAGTCAATGGTGGTGAAGTTGCAGTTTTTGCCTCAAGAGCTGGGCCTGGTGTGTGCTGGCATCCCTCGTGTTTTGTGTGCTTCACCTGTAACGAGCTGCTCGTTGACCTGATCTACTTCTACCAAGATGGAAAAATTCACTGTGGCAGACACCATGCTGAACTCCTCAAACCTCGCTGTTCAGCCTGTGATGAGGTAAATAATTCACGTTTTACAGTCAGTCTACACAGTTGTTAACAAACTGCATCAATTGCTTGGGCAAGTGCTAACTTCAGAAGCATTCACTTAAATAGTAAGGACTCTGGCACATAGATGTGTTTGAAAATGAAGAGGGTGTTTAATTTCTTGTCAGATGGCAATATTCCAAGCAACATGATGGTATTTAGAAAGAACTGAGCTGTTTGTATTTAGAATTGGAACTTGTAGACTGAATTAGAGAAAGGATCTGTACAAATATTCCAAATAACCCGATAGCAGCTCCTTTAGTTGTGGAGTTACTATGTTCTCATTTAATTGCTTTCAAAAGTACAGATTTTCTTTCCTGTTTAAGGAAATATTAGAATGCCACAGTTTTGGGAGATTGTTGTCTCCATTTTTGTATTCAAAAGGCACCTAAATAAAAAATAAATGTAGTTTGTGAACTGTACAAATAGGATGTTTTGCTTGCTTTGAGTCCCAAGGTGAGGTTTTGGCTGCTTCAACTAGAAGTTTACTTTCTGTCTTTGAAAAGATCATTTTTGCTGATGAGTGTACCGAAGCTGAGGGTCGCCACTGGCACATGAAGCACTTCTGTTGCCTTGAGTGTGAAACAATCCTGGGTGGACAGAGATACATCATGAAGGACGGGCGACCATTCTGCTGTAACTGTTTTGAATCTCTTTACGCAGAATACTGCGAGACCTGTGGGGAACACATTGGTAAGTGTGTCCTTTTTTTGCATTAAACTTACAAATCAAGGGAAAGAAAAGTTATGAAATAATTTCACATTCCAGAAGCACATATTGTGCAAGTGATTTTTTTTTGAGAAACCCAAAGCATTGCTTTTTTTCTCCAATTCTAGGTGTTGACCACGCTCAGATGACCTATGATGGGCAGCACTGGCATGCCACAGAGACTTGCTTTTCTTGTGCTCAGTGCAAGACCTCTTTGCTTGGCTGCCCTTTCCTTCCGAAACAAGGGCAAATTTACTGTTCAAAAACCTGCAGCTTGGGAGAGGATGTTCATGCCTCCGACTCTTCTGATTCTGCGTTTCAGTCTGCTCGATCCAGAGATTCCAGGAGGAGCATACGCATGGGAAAGAGCAGCAGGTCAGCCGACCAGTGTCGCCAGTCTCTCCTCCTCTCACCAGCCCTCAATTACAAATTTTCTGGCCTATCAGACAATGCTGATGATACTCTTTCTCGTAAGCTGGATGATTTAAGCCTTTCAAGGGAAGAGGCGAGCTTTGTTAATGAAGATTTCTGGAAAGGAAGAGTGGAGCAAGAAACGCCTGAAGACCCCGAAGAATGGGCTGAACATGAAGACTACATGACTCAACTTCTTCTGAAGTTCGGTGATAAAAGCCTCTTCCAGCAACCAGCTGAAGTAGACATTAGATCAAGCGAACACTGGATTTCTGATAGCATGGTCAAGAGCAAGTTGGACTTGAAAAAAAATAACCCAAGCCTAGCAAGTAAGAAGTATCAATCAGACATGTACTGGGCCCAGTCACAAGATGGCTTAGGTGACTCTGCCTATGGCAGCCACCCAGGCCCTGCCAGCAGCAGGAAAATACAGGAGCTAGACATGGAACACGGGGCGTCAGGATACAAACATGACCAAACACCGTGGTATGGAGGGTCATTGGAATGTTTGTCTGACCTGAAACAGCAAGAACAAAGTGTTCGAGACTCAATGGATTCTTTGGCTTTGTCTAATATAACAGGTAATGAGGGGAAAAAATGCCTAGGTTTAATGGAGTGGCCAACGAAAGCATGTATATTGGAGTATTTTGAACTTTTCATATCTGGAGAAAAGCTTCTATAGCAAGAGATGCATGTAGAGTAGGTAGTAGCTTTTATCAAGCACATTTTATTGCACAAGATACTTTTCTGCTACTTAATTTCTGTTCAAATTCTTGTCCTTTCCTTTCGTCTTTGTTACAAAAAAAAAAAAATCCATAATGTTAAACAGTCCTAAACTGTATGGTTACTGTATACAAACCACCGCTTTATTTCCATTCCTTAAGTTCAAGAAATTGCACTATATACTACGATAAGAGTAAAGATAATCTGCAAAACACTGTAGGTAATTTCCTGATTTGTTTGCAAAAATATGTAGAAAATCTGAAAGGATGGTAACCTTCTTAGCCTTAGGAAATGAGGTTTCTGAGATTATCTCTCTCCATTGACTAAAGAGAAACCAATAATCTACTTCTGTGAACCTCCTTGTCAAGCATGACTGAAATTAGCCAAAGGGATAAAAGTCAGATATGCAAGTGTCTGTGTAAGACTGTGCAAGTGTGTGTGAATCTTCCTTTCCTATTTCAGAAAACCACAAACCTGAGAGTAAGATATGAGAGACCATTTTAAGATTTGTCCTATCCTCTTCTCCATTCCTTCCCTTGAGTTATTGTAGCTACTTGTGTAGCTCAGGGCTGACCACATAAGCACTAATGAAGGAACTGACATGGGAATCTTGGTTCAGGGGGCATGGCAGGAGGAAGAACTGGAGGTTCCGGAGCTGGAGGCAGATGACACTGTTGTTGTGGGAATGAAGGGTGATTGGACACAAACCTGGAGGAAACTAGGCCAGCTTATTGCTCATCATTTTTGGAGGGTACAGATCCTTCTTTGCGAGGCAGCAAGCCTGGCTTTCCTGTAGCAGCAGCTGGTGCTATCCCAGTTGACTTTGGTGACACTAGAAATGTGAAATATATTAGCCTTCAAAATGTCAAGTGTGGACTGTAGAATAATTTTAAGTAATTCTTTCTTCTTAGAGGCTTAGCTTGTATGCTGTTTAAATATTTTAAACTCATTAAACTTCTTCTATTCTTGATGTCCTATGTTAGCGAATTCTTTGGTAATCAGAGCTAATACTTAAAGGTTTTAAGTAAAACCAAAACTTATTCTTCTATGAAGCGAGTTCTTTTGGTAATAGTTCAAAAAAACCCCAAACCACTAATAAGGTCTAATTTATTGAAAATATCTGTTTAATATTTTGTTATACTACTTACCTCTTTGCTAGTCCTCTCATTTTCCTTTTCCTCCTTTCTTTGTTTGCACCACAGGGGCTTCGATGGATGGAGAAGGCAAGCCACGGCCATCTCTCTATTCTTTACAAACTTTCCAAGAACTGGAGGTAGAGGACTGTGAGAAAATGAGCAACATGGGAACTCTGAACTCTTCAATGCTTCACCGGAGCACAGAGTCTTTGAAGAGTCTGAGCTCAGAGTTGTGTCAGGAAAAGGTCTTGCCAGAGGAAAAGCCAGTGCACATGCCTGTACTGAGAAGATCTAAATCCCAGTCTAGACCACAGCAAGTGAAGTTTTCAGATGATGTTATTGATAATGGAAGTTACGAGAATATTGAAATACGTCAGCCTCCTATGAGTGAAAGGACTCGTAGGCGTGTTTACCATTTCGAAGAGCGTGGAAACCGGCCTTCTCATCATCGCAGAAGAAGCAGGAAGTCTCGTTCAGATAATGCACTTAACTTGGCCGCAGAAAGAAGATGCTCTCCAAGAGAGAGATTTCGTTATTACTCCCCTCAGGATCATGAAAAATTCATTCAGAATAGAAGCTCACGTGATATTCGGTCATATATTCAGAACGCAGAGCTGTATGGACAATACGCCCATACTAGGTCTGATTATGCACTGAGGAATCAGGTGGTTGATAAATTTTTTGGATTGTATGGTGAGGAAGATGACTCCTGGTGTTCAACTTCATCCTCATCATCTGATTCTGAAGAGGAAGGATATTTCCTAGGACAGCCCATTCCACAGCCACGATCACTGAGATACCCATACTACACAGACGACCTTTCCGGTCCAACTACTGCATTATCTAGTTCTCAGTTTGGACAAAGGACAACCAAAGCAAAGAAGAAGAGGGGACACAAAGGAAAAAATTGCATCATTTCTTAATTTGTTTTAACAGTGGGGAAGACCAGTCAACCCTGTAGCTACAGTTTGAACCACATCTTTTTATATTAATAATTGTACTTAGGCAAGTTGCTAAGGTTCTTAATGCTTTGCCAGTGTAAATGATAACCCTGCCAGAGTTTACATTGTACATGTAACTTTGAGAAATGTCACCATGCCAAATGACAATCTCCTCACATATTGCTAGATTTACATACTAAGTTTCAGCTGTCAAAATACAGTTATTGCAGTTCTTGATACAGACTTTTTGTAGACATTTTATTTTATGCTCTCTATTCACTTATGTTGAATTATCCAAGAGAGGAAATTCAACAAAGGTCAAAAAGTAAAACCTTCAGTCCTGTGCTGTAGCTGTACCTACACAGGGTGATCTTTGACTTTTTCCTCTTACCGCCCAGAAAAAGGCGGCTTTATACTGTGCCCTTTCTTTATTTGTAAAGCTCACTCTTCCTTCTTCAGGTTTCCCTAAAAAAAACAGGATTCTTTTTTTAATTTGGGAAAATGCTCCTTTTCCAAATAGTCCGCTCTTAAGAAGGCAAAAATTTTAATTGAAATGCTTGAGGCCTTGATATATCCTAAATGTTTTTCTCTCCACATTTTTTTTAGGAATTCCATCCCTCTGTAAGGGTGGGTTTTTGTGCCTGTTTAAAGGAAGATATTAATTCAGCTGCTGGAATTTGACTTGGCTGCCATTGAGTGGTGACATTTTTTAGGCTGTGTCCCTTGCCCCAGCAGCGAAAGCCAGAGGTACAGCTGCTGGAGTCCTTTGCTCAGGCATGTAACCCTATTTAAGTCAATGAATACTTACGTAACAAATACTTTCATAAGGGCTCAAAGGATTAGGCTCCAGAATTGTTCTTTTCAAATGCATTATCCAGGTTTTAAAATGTATTCACTGCAATTCTAAATCAAAAAACATTGATATTTATAATGTAGTATTTCATAGGCTTAAATGTATTCATAATTTAACAGTGCAAATACTAATGTACATATTGTACAGTTAAAATTTTAAAAGCTGAATATTTTTATATCCCTGAATTTGAGGGAGTTGTTACAGTATCAAACTACATTTGTTAGAGGTTTAACAGGAACATTATGGATGAAATACTGCTTGTATTTTAGGAGGTTTATGTCGAAAAATATTGAAAAACGTTTAGTGCAAACCAGCTTAATTTTATCTCCTACGTATTAAAAGCTCTGTATGCATGGTGGGGCTATGTAAATACTCTCTAAACTATGGCCCTCTTAATCTTGCAAGTGTTATTTATGGGTCAAGCAAAACGTAAACTATATAAATGTAAAAATCACACAAGCCTGGAATATATCAGTACAACAAATATGCAACTCCTGTGGATGTGGATTTCTTTTTGTTATTATTGTTCCTCTCCTTTGCCAAAAAAAGTTTCTGAAGTCGGCCTGCATAAAAGAAGAGAGATGCTGGGTTGTTCTAGAAGGCAAGGTGACAAAAAACTGTGTAGTAGTAGGTAATGTCAAACATTGCCTTGAACTCATGTGCAGCAGGAGGTATGTTAAGTCATAATAACCTTCTTCCAATGTTTTAAATAAAGGGCAGAAATTTGTTACTTGAACAGGGGCGCCCACCAATTCAGACAGTAAATACTAAAGCTGTTGCCATTCTGACCACCTGAAGAAAGGTCATTAATGAAATAACAGATGCTTCTTACAATAAAAAAAAAAAAGCCTGGCAAATTGAACTAAGCTTCCCCTTCTTGAGGATATAGAAGTTTTGAAATAAAAGCTGCTAGACGTAAGGGAGGGAATGGACACATGGGTATTGGCTTACACCAAAGAAAATGAAGCTATTGCTGAGGCTAAACCAAACTAGCAGTTACTTGTATTTTTCAGAGTAAAATAAGCAAAAGATCCTTTGCTCCCAGAGGTGGTATTCATCATAGAAGTAAGTCACTTTTCTAGTACAAACAAGTCTTGTGTACATGAAAGCTGATCAAAGTAATATCATGCTACATCGTATGGGCCAATGGGCGGCTCATGGGATGCTTCCAGCTGGCAGGCTGCCACTGGGGCTTAAGCCGCGTTTGCTTTCCTAGCAGCCAAATGCCTGTTGTGCTTAAGTATATTACAACCACCAGCCTGCCAAGACTTAAAGGCCTTGAGAAGACAAGCTGCCTTGTCAGTGCATTCCCCAGGATGCTCAAATAATGATTTGGATCTTCCATTCTTTTCTGCATTTCCAAGTGTGAGGAACCAGGATCCTCAGAAATTAAATGCTCTGTCTGCTTGCTCCTGCTGCGTCCTTTTTGGAGCAACTTACTGTCTCGCGGTGAAATGTCTCCACCAAACATTCTTTTGAATAGAATCATTGAAGCACCAGGTTGGAAAGGACACACTGGATCGTCGAGTCCAACCGTTCCTATCAATAATATGTGTACTCCTCCAAAAGTGCAATGCATTATGGCGCATTAGGTGAGAGAAGTTCTCCATAGACTGTTAGCTGCTGCTTGTTTTTTCTTAAAAACCCCACTATTTAACAGTGTGTCCTTTACCAACTATCTTCAGAGTTAACTCTCAGATTACCTCCCTCTAAGCCTCAAAATAAATGAGTTGACAGATGTATCTCTTTCCACTTATGCTTCTACAAAACCCCAAGCATAACGGGGCTAGAGTTGTCATTGCTGGGACACTGTGAACTCTGCTCCTGCGAGGGCTCCAGCTATTTCAAAGTGAGTGATGTAAATAATAACACTTCCCTTGTTCCACCTGCCTTTTTTCCCTCTGGGCCAGACTGGGCCAAGGCAGGAACAGCTCGAGCAGCGGGAGGCCTGGGGCAGCCGTGGGCCAGTGTTGTTGCCTTCCAGTGGTTGAGCAGCTTGTTCAGAACTAGTTTAGATGCTGCTGCTCTGAGGCACAGACAGCTCCTTGCCGCAGCCACGCATTAGACATTTGGAAAGCTTTGTCTTGCTGAGGAATGGACTGCTAGGAGACATTCACGTCAAGGGAATAATAACAGGTACTTGTAACCACACTTAATGAAACGGGGGCCAACTCCTATTTTCATCCACATTACAAATTAAATGCTAAGTTTGAAAATAGCTGTACAACTCATTTGGTTTGTCAGTTTGACATAAGAGATTTATACTTCAATATTTTTTAAGAAGTAGCCAAAGAAATATTTTTAATTGATTCTTCCGCCTTAAATAGAAAGAAGCTGGTATGGGATGTAGCGTCTGCTACCAGCACAAGACTCTGACACAATCACTAAAGCAGTAAATTGCAGTTTGTGTTATTAGAAGTAAGTATTTATGTTCCAAGTGGAGCTTATAACCTGGTGAGCACCTAAGCATCACAGCCACTCACACCCCCCACTCCCTCCATCCTCCTGGTAGGAGGGGGGAGAGAATTGGGAGTGTAGGAATGAGAGAATTCTTGTGTTGAGATCAGACAGTTTAATAGGTTAAAAAAAACAACAAAGAAACAAACCTCAAGTGATACAATAACTCGGTCGCTCACCACCAGCCAACTGATACTCAGCCAGTCCCTGAGCAACAGCAGCCCCAGAAAGCTTTGCCCTTCACCCCAGTGTTATTGCTGAGCATGACGTCATATCGTCTGGAATATCATAGAATAGCTTAGGTTGGAAGGGAAGTTAAGGATCATCCAATTCCAATCCCCTGCCATGGGCAGGGACACCTCCCACCAGCCCAGGCTGCCCATGGCCCCATCCAACCTGGCCTTGAACACCCCCAGGGATGGGGCAGCCACAGCTCCCCTGGGCAGCCTGTGCCAGGGCCTCACCGCCCCAGAGAGAAGAAATTCTTCCTTTTGCCCTCAGCCCTATCACCACAAGCCTTTGTGAAAAGTCCCTCTCCAGCTTTCCTGTAGCCCCTTCAGGTAGTGGAAGGTCACTATAAGATCTCCTTGGAGCCTTCTCTTCTCCAGGCTGAACGAGCCCAACTCTCTCAGCCTGTCCTCATAGGGGAGGTGCCCCAGCCCTCTGATCATCTTTGTGTCCCTCCTCTGGCCCTCCTCTCTCACCCAGCCTACTCCCTGGTGGGAAGCAGAAGAGGGCTTGATGCTGTGCAAGCACTGCTCAGCAATAACAAAAACATCTCTGTATTATCAATACTTTTTCCAGCACAAATCCAAGACGTAGACCCCTACTAACTACAACAAAGAAAATTAACTCTATTCCAGCCAAAGCCAGTACATCTTTTATGACAATGAGAAATATTAGGGCACTAAATTATGCTCCTCATCATGAACAGGGAAACCTTGCACAGAAAACATGATAGCAAGGAACCAGCCCTTCTCTGATACGTGGCATGAGCTCCTTTCATATCTGTAGTGGTTTTATCACCAATTTTCATGCTAACTGCTTACATTGCCACTCAAAGCTACCAGCTCACCCAGTGAGGTTACAGATCTGTTCAGAACCACTCTAGCCTCAGCAAGCACTTCTGAACTTCCACACTCCTTTCCTTCTTTTTCTCCTTTCATTCTTCTAAGAGTATCTGCACACTAAGGAGCACTAGGAGTAAGGGCTTCTTTTTTTTTTTTTTTTCTTTTTTTTCCCCCAGGAGCTTTTAAGGTTTTAATTCTTCCAGCACAACATGTGGTTCCCTCCACCAATACTCTCAATACTCTTCCTACCCCTTTCCAGGAGCCCCATCAAGGCTGTCCCCAAAAGCAAGGACAACTCTTTACACTGAGATGAAATAAATCCAGTTTGTTTGTTTCTACAAGAAGCATGACTAAACCCTGTGTTTCCTACTGAAATGATTGATCGGTATAATATTTTACTTGCATCAACAGAAAGCACACATCACAGAAGGCTAAATGTAAATATTCAACATGACAAGTATTAAAATGGAAAACCATTTACCTATCACATATAAATATTAATTAAACCTTTCACAGAAATAGCACATAAAAGAATTCTAAAGGCTCTTTAATTTATAGGTAAAATTTAATCCATATTTTTTAAAAAGTCAGATTAAGCTAGTCACAGCCTAACAAGTTTTTGAAAGATCTTACTGACCTATTAGCTAACACACAGAAGCTCAAGAATATTGGCTGACGGATCAGGCTCAAAGAGTGATAGCAAGTGCTGTTAGGTCAGGCTGGCAGCCAGTCACCAGCCGCTCAATTTTAGGGCCAGTGTTCTTTAATGTTTTCCTAAATTAGATAGACACAGGGGTTATATGTATATTAGGTAAGTTTGCTGATGATATTGAACTAGGGGGAGCTGTGGAGTCCCTCGAGGGTAGAGAGGACTTGTAGAGAGATCTGGATAGACTAGAGAGGCAGGCAGTCACCAACCACATGAAATTTAACAAAAGCAAGGGCTGGATTCCTCACCTGGGACAGGGTAATCCTGGTTACACCAGGTGAAGTTCAGATGCGACATTAGGAAAAGGTTCCTTACTGAGAGGATGGTTGGTCTCCAGAACAGACTCCCCAGCAAAATAGTCACAGCACCCAGCTTGCCAGGAATCGAGGAGCATCTGGTTGATGGATTATGGTTTAGTTTTAGGCAGTCATGTGAGGAGTAGGGAGATAGACTCGATGATCCCTTCCAACTCAAGATGTTCTATGATTCTACCACTGTGAGCTTATGTCTTATTATACAGAAAAACTCTTGAAAAATCAGATTATTTTATCATCATAAATTTAATCAGGCTTCTAACAAAGGAGTCATAACAAACTGTACAGTAATAATGGACATTTTAAATCAAAAATATATTACATAGGATTTGACTATTATTTTAATTAGCATTTCTAACCCAAAGCAGAAACATTGATCTAACACCCTGGAGGCTCTTGGCCCTGCAGGCAACTAATGAAGCACTATAGTTACGTTCCTGCCTCAGAGAAGACTTTGCCTGTGGTTTCATGACTGTTCTTGGCAAGCCAGGTTGTTGCCAGCAGGGGCAGGGCAGGTCTAGCTACTGTGCCACAACAGTTTGCCTCTTTTCCCTTCTCACCCTCCCCAGACTAGGATCCCGTAGGATCCGTGAGCTGATTCCCACTCTCTGTGTGGCCCGCACAGTCCCAGGTACCAACAAGGTAAGCTGTAGGTCATCTCCTTTCAGTAACATGAACTCTAAGGAAAAAAAAAAGAGTTCAAAAGCCAACTGCAAAACCACAACCAACTGACACTAAAACTAATCAGGCATCCCAGGAATCTGATGTAATACATATTTAATACACCGTATCAAGATTTACATGCGTAAGAAGCCATGATACATACAGTATCACATGCGAAATTATAGCTATTTTGATTACACTTCTGCACACCATTCTAATGAAATCTGAGAAGCTGTCTTGGTACGGGAGCTGAAATTCACTTACTTTTTCATTTAAAAACACTGTGGACTTCGGAAACGGTGAGCTTTAGTCATTAGTCCTTTTACAGAATTTCACGTTTTTAAATGCAAACGTATACAAAACAATCTAGCTTATACTTACCTCTTTGTGATTATGACTAAAACTAACCCTTCCCTGAAACATTCATAAATACCAGTGCCTTATTAAATATAAAACAATTCAAGTCAGGATACCAACAATGAGTTCTAAATATTTTTCATCTCTGAAAAGTAATCACGCAGCACTGGCAGACTCTTGACTCCTCAGCCACTGTTCTCCAACTACAAGTCATTCTATCAGGTCAAAAGTGGCTCCAGACATGACCCAGGATCACTTAGGTTTGAAAATGATGATGGATTTGGGGCCTTAGGGTTCAACTTCATGCTACACCTAAAGCAAAGCAACTTGGAGCAACTAAAGACATGGTCCTGCTCACCTTCCTTGCCCCACATTGCCACCTCAAATTCCTGCTTCTTCTTGATGTCAATGAAGACTACACACAGCCTCCAAATTGTTAAAACTGAAAAAAACCCCAACTGATGAAAAGTGGTGAGAAGGCTTAATGGGGAAGAGGGAAAAAGGAGACAAGGGACCCTTCCCTGATCAGCAGCTGTAAGGTAGAGTCCAAAACATAGCAAAGGAAATGTTTAGTTGCAAATATTAACAAAAAAGACAGTTCATCCTACATAACACTGCTTAACAACTAGTGATACAGAAAACACCAAAATTTCAAAAGGCATTTGCAGAACTTCGAATTAGAGCAAATATACAGCACTTCTTGTATAACGTAGCTAAGGAACGTTCCTCTGGCAGTCAAAGACTGGGGATAACCCTTAGTGTAATTTTACAGAATGAACTCAAAGTTTAAAATTAAACTATAATAAATAATCTAAATAATAGTTGCAAACAATTTTGCAAGTCTTCTCTTCCTATAGTATGTGTGAAAACAAGACATATTTCTGCATAAGTTGAGAAATGAAATGCTGCTTGTGATTTTAATTAAAAAAAAGTGTTTGAAGTTACATAACAAACATTAAAATTAAGTGTACATATATCAAACCAAACATTTTTTCTCACATAACTGTGTAAAGGTTTCAATACTAGTTTGTCACTTTACAGCATTTTTGAAAAGAACATACTTTCAAAGGAATACATGTCAACAAGTACAGGTAGGAAGAACACAATTGTGGAGATCACAGTGAACAAGATATGGCCACCTGAGCTACCACGAAGGAGTGCAAACCTTCAAATCTCCAGCAAGATCTCCTCCTTCCCCCACAAAACACAGATTTATGTATTATGGCATACACAACACAGAGGATCGAAAAGCACACTGTTGTCTTTAGTATGAGCCCTCTTTGAAGGATTCAGATAGATCCTGATTGGCAGCATCATACTGAGCAATGAAATGTTTGAGTTCTTCAATGCATCGCTCACCTATTTCATGCAAATTCTGCCTCAGGGCAAACTGAATGGACTTCTCTAACGACGGATCTTTATCAACTAGCATCTTCACTACCATGCCAAAGGTTTCACAGTCTTGTCTGTAGACCTAGAAACAACACATATTAGAAAATGATTAAATGCATGACACTTTACATTAGCACACCAACAGTCCTCATTGAGTCAAGTACTACTGCAGATCCAAACCAAACAAAGAATATTGGATTTAACAGATTGGATTCAGCTGTAAAACATATTTGCCTTTTCCTCTCTCCTGGCCTGTGCTAATACAAATGTAACTAGGCCAGAACTATATGGATAGAAGAAATAATTCTTACTGGAAGAAATGCCTTAAAAAGAGATATTATGTCCTCTTGCTGAAATATTTAATAAATAATAGCAAAGTAGTAAAGCTAAACCAGATTTTCATTGCAAATATATGTAAAATTAATTTAACAGTGGCATGTTTAATGATCTCAACCTTTACACAAAGCAACAATAACCGAGTTTGTAATCTTTCCTAATACTTTAAATACAAGTTGTGTTCAAATAATTTCATCAAATTACATTTGTTTGTTGGATATCTGGTTCTCATAGAAGTCCTTGACTTTAATTACTTGGACTGCATTGGTGATTCAGCCACTAAGGATAAGAGAAACCCTGGCAGTGGTTTACATGAACCTGTCTGATCTTGCACTGCAGAGAATGAAGAGTTTGCAAACTGGTTACGTACCAAGTCTGAGGAGAAGTAACTTCTTATTATCACTGCAATTGTTTTCCAAAAAAGCATCTGACTCTGCTCTGAGGCGGTTTTCAAAGCAAGTAAGCTGGCCTTTCAAATTTTGTTATTTAGTTGGGTTGCTTTTTTCAAATTCCAGTTAAGGTTATTAATGTAAACACCCACAAAAAGGAACTTGTCAAAGTCTTCCAACTGCCAGATGCGATTCATTTTCACACCTCTGGCCAATTCCTGTTTAGAAAATACACTGGTTTTTCGAATGAAGATAAGTCAGGTTCATATCGCTGTACATTTTAGGAGATAAAAAGCACCCCTAACACGTTGATATTCCTGGAAGTATTATTTTCTTTTAGTAAAGTGTGCTTGTGTTATCTCTAAAAAAAACAAGTTCTGTGTGACCCTTTCCTCCCATATTTATCTATGTTGTGGACACAAATGATACCACTGTATCAAGCAATTCCCCACTAGCAAAAAAGAAAGAAAATGACAACGAAAACCCACCCCACAATCAAACACCACCAGTTTTATTCACAAGGATCAGTCCAAGGGCAACTCAAGCATATTCATGTCAGAGAAGCAAGGAAAATAAAATACATTCTGCATACAAATTAAATTCTTCTTAGAAACACGATTTAACACAACACTGTTAATAAAGAGTTTCCATTTTTAATAGTCTATTTTATAGTAATAGTTCAAAACAAGATCCACTTTTCAAACACTGGTTGGTAAATACAAGAAACCTTTTGGAAGAAACTTATTTTCAATAGAGATCAAGAAGTCAAAAAGAAGAGCTCAGTCCAAAACAAACTGAGGTGAAACATATTAAGTTTGGAAAGGGTGTGCACATGGCATTTTTCTGGGAGGGAGGGAGGGCGGGTTTCCTGCTTCATATCTTTAGTTCTTTGGTAGAAAAATATCAGCACAAAACCCAGACTCTCAAGAGTTCACGCTCCACAGCAAGTGAAATGCAGTACTTGCTAAGAGAACTTCAAAAAGAGCAAATTTGGTTTGTTTTTTTTTTTCCCCTAACTCCTTCCAAAGAAAAAGCTCAGGAAGAATTGCTGTCTCTGATTAGCCCTATGACAGACAGATGGTATTTCACTTTGGATAAATCCCGCCTTTCATGTACTTGCAGCATGCTTACTAGGCACCTCCACAGAATGATTTCTGAAAGGTTTCTTCTCCCCAGAGCCATTATGTTTTGGGGAAAATAATTCAAAACTTCCTCTCCTACAGCTGCACGTCTATTTGCCCTATTTTATCACCTTTGAAGTGGCCAGACCAAGTATGTGTGAATGATCTTCCACAGGTAAACGAACCTGGTAACTGTGAGTTTGCAGAGGATGCTGTGCAACACCAGTACAAGTGAAACCCTGACACTAACGAAGAACACAGACACATCACCCAGTCTTCTGCCTGGCAAGGCACCCAAAGCTACAACTGAAGTGAATGCTGTACTTTAACTGGTCTTTAAATTAATGGCAAGTAGTGCTTTCTGCTGTTTCTCTCACCCGCCACAAAAACATAACCCAGAGGAAATGCTCTGACTCTTAGCATATAAATGTTAGCTCAGTCCAAGCACATTTTTCTTCAAAACTTTCACAAAAGAAGACCTGGAGGAGAATCAAGAGAGCCATCGTCATCATTGCATCTGGAGTCATAAAGGATTTTTCAGTCACAGCTATCTGGAAACTACATACAGAATCACAGAATCACCAGGTTGGAAGAGACCCACTGGATCATCGAGTCCAACCATTCCCACCAATCCCTAAATCATGCTCCTCAGTATCTCATCCACCCTAACCTTAAACACCTCCAGGGATGGTGACTCCACCACCTCCCTGGGCAGACTGTTCCAATGCCTAACCACCCTCTCCGTGAAGAACTTTTTCCTTATCTCAAGCCTAAAGTGAAGAACTTTTTCCTTATCTCAAGCCTAAATCTCCCCTGGCGGAGCTTGAGGCCATTCCCTCTTGTCCTGTCCCCTGTCACTTGGGAGAAGAGGCCACCACCCTCCTCTCCACAACCTCCCTTCAGGTAGTTGTAGAGAGTAATAAGGTCTCCCCTCAGCCTCCTCTTCTCCAGGCAAAACAACCCCAGCTCTCCCAGTTGCTCCTCATAAGATTTGTTCTCCAGCCCCTTCACCAGCTTTGTTGCTCTTCTCTGGACTCGCTCCAGAGCCACAACATCCTTCTTGTGGTGAGGGGCCCAGAACTGAACACAGTACTCGAGGTGCGGTCTCACCAGTGCCGAGTACAGGGGGAGAATAACCTCCCTGGACCTGCTGGTCACGCCGTTTTTGATACAGGCCAAGATGCCATTGGCCTTTGTGGCCACCTGGGCACACTGCTGGCTCATGTTCAGTCGCTGTCAACCAACACTCCCAGGTCCTTCTCCTCCTGGCAGCTTTCCAGCCAGGCTTCTCCTAGTCTGTACCTCTGCTTAGGGTTGTTGCGTCCCAGGTGCAGGACCCAGCATTTGGCCTTGTTAAACCTCATGCCGTTGGTCTCAGCCCAGCAGTCCAGCCTGTTCAGGTCCCTTTGCAGAGCCTCCCGACCCTCCAGCAGATCCACACTTCCTCCCAGCTTGGTGTCATCTGCAAACTTGCTAAGGGAGCACTCGATGCCTTCATCCAGGTCGTTGATAAAGACATTAAACAGGGCTGGACCCAGGACTGAGCCCTGGGGAACCCCACTTGTCACTGGCCTCCAGCTGGATTTAACTCCATTTACCACCACCCTCTGGGCTCAGTCATTCAACCAGTTTTTCACCCAAGAGAGTGTGCGCCAGTCCAGGCCAGAGGCCGACAGTTTCCGAAGCAGAATGCTATGAGAAACTGTATCAAAAGCTTTACTAAAGTCCAGGAAGACACATCCACAGCCTTTCCCTCGTCCAAGAGTTTAGTTACTTGGTCATAAAAGGTGATCAGATTACTCTGGCAAGAAGTACGTGAAGAACATTTTCACTACTTTGTGACAAAAGACTGATAAAAAAATAGAATTTACCTAAAATAGGGGAAGAGGGTGGAGGTGTGGCAGGAAGGCTGTTCTAACAACAGAAAACAAAGGAAATAGCTCAGCTTCTCTAACAATTGAGCAATTTTCCCTCAACAAGCTTTCTACCCCAGCTGCTAATTCTAATCATCCTGGTGCAATCCACCTCCTTCTCAGTTGTGCCGATAAGTCTGTTTGTATAGCTGCGATGTGAATTGCATCACCGAGATGATCCTTTTTAAAATTACTTCCCCCCCAATTAATGTGATTCAGTGATTCAATTCTAAAACCAGATGCATCAGCACAAGGATTGTGAAAGGATTGTGAGCCACAGTCATGAAACAGAAATAACTTTATAAACTAGTTAATATCTGAAGCCAGTGCATGGCTACCAACCCTCAGAGAGAAGTTACTATGTTTTGTTGAAGGAAGTAAAGACTATCAATTACAAGAATATCAATTACAGCGTAACCAACTGTTTAAAAAAAATGGTGAAAACCAAAGCTCCTGAAAAAGTGGATGGTGGAATAGCATATTAAAATCCATCTTTTTAATGGAATTGGAGTAGGTTATTTCTGGAAAATAAACCAAGATGATGACGCTTGAGGAAGAAAGAAAACTGCAGAAAAGACTCCAAACAAGCCAACAAGCTCTCTGTTGGAGAAAAATACTGGAGGAACTTGTGACCCAACTAGATCTGAAAAAAACAATTAAAATTCCAGATAATATTGATTCTGAGCTCAGATCATGGAAATCTCATCTGTAAACATCTGGAACTAAAACTTGAAAATGATTCCATGTGTGGGGAAAGAAAAAATAACATTTTTATACTGAAAAACAAGAAAGGGAATGATACCAATGACATGATTATTCAGTCCGATATATACATCAAGTACTCCTGAAAACAGCTAAAGCCATAGGGCGATTATCTACCAGGGCCATAGCATACTTTTATTCTCTAACCTAAGCTACAGCACTATCATAATGGAAAGAATGCGTACCACTTCATTAAGCAGATGAAGCAGAAGCAGAAACAGCTGTTCTATTCCCATATATAAGTGTATAGATACTTATTTTATATATAGACACACTATATATATATATAGTCTTGATTTTCTATGAATGAGAAGAACATAAGCTAAATTGAAGTTCCCTTTGAAGTTTTCCAAAATCAGCACATCTGGCATCTGTGAGGTCAGAGGATCACAAATATGCCTACTTTTATATTATTCTCATGGCTTTTTAGCTCTTTTTATTCTTACACTATAATAGCATAGAAGCTCTGGTGAAATCAAGTCTTCACAGTGCTAGTTTCTGCATAAGCACTTAAGTTTTGCCTAGATGCAATTCTAAATGTGTGATGCACCTGTAACATCTAAATGAACACTTCTCATAGACTTGAGAGAACCAACCCAAAATTTGCACTTAGAACTGTTTAAGTATAGCCAGATCCAGCTAGAGCAATAGAGATGTTAAATCCCCCCAGGTGGAGGCGATCAAGCCCTAGAACAGACAGAATGAAACTTTTGAGAACTCTCTAATCTGTCTGCGCAAGGTTTCCACGCTTAACCTCAAAATGCCAACCATAACTTAAATATTAATGTGTGATACTGACATTAAAGAGATGAAGGATACTACACGTTCTCTTCTTTGAGCTCAGCTTTGGGACATTAACCTCTGGTGGGGATGGAAGATGGGCAAAAGCAAGCATGCAGTGATTGCTCATGTCTTAGACTTTTATATGCCTCCTGCAATGAAAATGGATTAAACTAAAGAAAACATTGAAAGGCGCCATCATCAAAACTTTGTTGTGCATCTGAACTCTGGGCATAGATGAAATTATGCCTAGCTAGGGAATATCTTGATGGCACGTCTACTACTCATTGGCAAAGTCTGCATCATTTCCTTTCTCTGACTAGAACAGCCTCATGTTCTTCTCCAAAACTGTTCTGGAGCTGCCTGTTTATTTTGCGCAACAGAGCTGTTAGGCAACATAAATAGTAATGAGAACAAAAACTAGAACTTATGATGTCCTACTCTGCAAGTGACTGTAATCTGCAGAAGAGTCAGAAACTGTCTTGGCCTCAAAGTCTTGTATACTTGTCTAAAAAGCAGCTTCATTTCAACAGCAATAGTAAACACATTATTCAAAGGAGATTAGGCCAGGAAAAAAAGAAGGTAAAATGGAGATATTGGCAACCTTATTTCAATCCATGGTAGTTTCCCCGGCTTAGATCTAAAGTCTGTGTGAAGAAAGGCTTTTAACTTCCCAAGGTTATTTAGAACAGTTAGAAATACAGCTTCTGCTCTAAGTAGCTTTTGAAGAAGAGAAAAACAAGAGAGAAGGTCCCTGATAACTGGAAAGGCTGTCAGGAAGACTGGTCCTAATACAGGCTACAAGTTAGCTTCCCTCTCTTATGTCCACAGCTCCTGGAACGTAAAACCAAGTACCTATGGGAGATGCCGATTTTTCCTCTCCAACTCAGAAAGGACTCAATTGAATTTTCATTTCTTATTTTCTGGAAGAATTGTTCTGATGCATGTGCTTTATTTTATAAAAAGGTAGAGAACATTAACTATCTTCTCCAGATATGGTTTTGAATTAATATGACTGTGGCACTTTTGTTGAATGCTCCTGGCTTTATGTACATGTAAAAGCCTCTTGAACAGCAACTGTCAAGAGACTTTGGCTTGCAAGGATTGAGCAGTTGCATGCAATAAATAGGCATATTCATTTCAAGGCAGAAGATGGTACTTCTGCTCACAAACACAAGTGGGACCACCAGGCATGAGGAGGACCACATCCTTTAAGTGGATGTGATGATTTAGCAAGTGAAATTGATGCTTATGATTTAATCTGTAATTTCCAATCCCTTGCTCTTTTTCATCACAATCTTTCCTGCATTTTTGAGTATTCTTACCATTCCATACATTTACAGATTCATGTGACGCTCTCTCACCTCTGCCAACACTGCTTCTTCATAGCAACATGACGCAACTCTATGCTGTCTGAGCAGCTCTGCACCATATGCACGCAGCCCACCGCCAGTGCTTGTGAGTCAGTGCTCAGCTTCAGATACGCCTGTTACCAGCTCCTCATCCAGAAGACCGTCAAGTCTCAGTTCACACAGGGGAAGGAGTTAAGATCATGGCTCAGAAACCACGTTAATCTGCCTGCAACCCTTAGATACTAACTCACTCTTGAGAAGATCCAACATGCTCAGCAATCCCAATCTTGTATCTGAGATTCATGCAAGTATTCATGTAATGTATTATCTTTCAGAAGACAAACTTTTCAGTTATTAAGGGCACACTTCCCACAAGTATCAAATACCCCATACAAGGAGGAAAGAAACATCGTGCTTACTTGTGGTTGATTTCTGACAAGGGCAGAACTTGAACTTGCAGAGCACAAGTTTGAGAGCCACAGCTTATCCCCTCCAGACACTCCATTAATGAAAACTGCTTGAAATCCCTCCTGCTTCAATGATGCCCCAGGGCTCCTCTGCACCAGGCCGAGGTAACCGCTTTTGTTCACCCAGCTAAACCACAACAGCTAGGCTGGTATAGCCCTCTGGTGGTATAAAGCCAGTTTCTTTTTTCCCCTCCTCAGCAGACCTAAACTAAGCCTGACAAAACACTTCTGTCAACACAGCCACATCGATGCCAGGTTTTGCCCGCGTGCGTAGACAGACTATGAAGTATAATTTTTCTGCCACTTGTAACTAGGAGCAATGCTAAAGGATTTTGTACTGCAGACCTAGCCCTGAGTGGATTGTTTACACAGCATTTTTTTGCATTATAATTGTGCATGTAACCTCTAACAAACTGGGAAAATACTGTACATTCAATGACTTCAGTGCTGGTGGTATCAAATAAATTTTCTTGCCAAAGATACATTTTAAAGACAATTATAACCTCTCCCCAAATCACTTCTTTTTAATTTATTTACATACTATCTTGAATTTTTCTCAACCGTGCAAACTAGACTTCATTGGCGTACCTAAAATTTACTCTCCTCAAGTACAATAAGCTAATCCTCTACTGAAAGAGTACAAAGACATTTTCATTACTGCAGTGGCAATGTAATTGTGCTGTTACGTTTATGAGTACAATAAATAAATTTATAGTTCCATGGTGCAAAAATGCTCAGAACTGTCATTAAACTAGTTGCAGACAATTCCCATGATCAAGATATTTAAAATTGGTTTTCAACCAAGATGAACTACTTTCATGGTTACAGAAAACTAAATTAATGTAAAACAAATCTCATACTTGATTACAATAGTAGTATACAATTTTTAATTCTAAAATATCAACAAGTTACTCTATTTCTTTCTTAAAAATGCACTAACAATTTTGTCTCAAATCTATGTAGTAATTTCCATACCCATTAAACAATGTGCATTCATTGAAACTGAAATTGGTAGAAATAAGTTATTTAAACTACAATATAATAATGAACAACTTCATGTTAATTTGAAGATATGCAAAATACATTTTTGCACTTAAATGTAATTCTGCCTCCCTTTCCACTTAATGTTTCAAGCGCCTGGTTTAATAGATTTAATTAACTTTCAGAATGTAAGCCCACCATTTTCTGGCATGTAAATATCTGACTGAAAGTTTTGCTGCAAGCCCCACATTGTGGAAGAGATACTGATACAGTCATTGTTTTAAAAGAAGCGTGAATTCTGATTTGAACTCTGCTTTCCCCTCAAAGACCGGACCAGCAACTGGCGCAAGCACCGTGCAGAAGGGATGACCACCAGGAGCTGTAGCACCTGGCAGGAGGCTCTGAACTTTTGAGGAGCAGTTGTTGCTCCCCAGCATGGGGCTACGGGATTTCTATTTAGCTGATCTACAGCATCTGCTTACAGATCACACACTCTTTGGGTTTTTTTACTCCTTTGATTAAACTAATCTGAAAGAAGATGCAGTTTAAAACAATACCAGAGCAAGTCTTCCTAATTTTGACACAGAATTCTATTATGAAAAAAGAGACTAGGAGTGCTCTCTAACACTGGGGCTGGGAGGTGGGTGTCTACAGTATCAAACTCTCTACTGAGTTTACTCATACATTTTAAGGCTGAAAATCCTGAAGAGCTGGCTTGGGTCCTGAGACATGGCTCTTGTAATGCTGTGTAATATATGTGGAAGAAAACATGTCAGCCATGTTATTTACTCGCATGAACCCATTATCTCCAGTTTAAGCTCCAGACTTCATCTGGATATTCCTTTGTTTCATTTCATGTCCCTGCTGACACCTCTGCAATTACAGTGAAGTCATGAGGTTTGCACAGGGTGGAGCCCACTGCAGCTCAGGAGAAGCTGATGACCCGCTCAGGTATGTGATGACTGCAGCCTCATCTTCTGATGACTTTGGTTGTGAAGGGCTCTGCCTCTCAGCAATAATACTTGTAATCATCATTTGTGTAGAGAGGCAACATCCCTCCTCAACTCCCTTCTTCTTCCCTTCCCTTCTTTCTTCTCCTTTCTTCATCCAAAAAAAAAATTATAGTCTTGTGCATTTATTCACTGCTTATAAAACAATCTAAAGAAGAAACATACACCTTTTGTCTGAGTTTGTTGAGCAGAGCCAAAAATAATAAAAAGCAACTAAAAAGACAAGTCTTCAACAATTATAGTGTTTACCGCTCCAGTTACACAAGAGGCACGGCTGTACCTTTCTGAACAACCATAGCAAAACCCAGCCAAGTTGGTATGGCTTAGAAATCTGAACTATTGAACTACCTCGGCTCTTTTAAGTCAGCATGAAGAGAGAAAGCATCATATACAAAGTAATCAACACAGGGCAAGGTAAACCTGAAAATGCTATGACTTGTACTACCTGGCAATTAAATTAATATCTGGAAAGTTCAGCAACAGTTTTCATGTATGGAAACTTACACTTTCCAAATAGTTCCCCATTTCCTTAAAATTACTACAAGCAAGTTTTCATTAAGAAGCAAGACTTTTATTTGAAATTTATTGCTAGGAAATTCATTTATAAATTATTAATAATTCTTATCCAAATTAATAATTTTTAATACCACAGTGGAGGACTTTAAGTGAAAGTTTAAACAAACAAGAATTGATACACAATAAAAAGGGTACATGACGATATGCTTCATTTAATGCCATGTTTTGGCAAGAGCAAGTGCATTATTACTTCTTCAAGAAATGTCTTGCTCAGTCAAGCAGAAGTAGCTCTCATGTGGGAGAGCAAGGACTATTGTGTTACATGGCTTTACTGGAGATAATTCTTTACTAAACCAATCACACCCCATAATAACAGCATTCTAACACCAACTACAGGGCCTTGGAGACCAGTTTGTGTGTGGCCTAGATTTCATAGGCTTCTTTACAACAGATGTGTTGGATGAGGGTAATATTACTTCATATATTAACTTGTGTGTTCCTCAGCTAAAACAGCAGTGTCAGTTTAAGTTCTACCTCTTGCATATTCTTCTTATAGAAAGTGCGTGCCTTCCACAAGCAGATGATAAATCTGAATTAAAATAATCCACAGCAATTATAATTCATCACTTACTAGACCTCAGTAGAAGTGCTGATAATCTCTTAAAGACACATCAATGACACTTTTTTAGCTCACATACACTCAGATACATGTTTAAGAATGTCCAGCTCCAAACGAATTAAAAAACTATCTGAAAGAGCAATAATTTCTATATCTATTAATTTCCATTTGTTCTATAATGATCATCAAGTCTATAAACTGCATTTTCATAGGACCATAAATTAAAACAAAATTCTAAAAGCTCTCCTTTCGGATACATGCTGAAAAAAACAACAAAAAAATCCCATTACTCGAAATGCACCAGTTCAGTATTAAACAGGAAATATATCAGCCTTATGCCAGAGGAAGGACCTCGCCCTGCAACTTTTTATTTATAAAACACTGAATTGATGGAAAGCTATTTCCTAAATCTGCTCCATGGTAAACTTATTGCTCCATCCAAAACAGGAAGGGTGAAGTTTATCTACAAAAGACTCTGTTAATTCTCTTGTTAAAAATGCTTTAATAGCTCTTAGTTATGTCCACTCACCACAAAGGAAAACAATATTCATTTAAGCTTCATCAGAATGGGCTGTATATTAACGGCAGCACTTACATGACAAACCAATCTTCCTTGTCATAAAAACACACAAATATTTTTGTATGGGAAGCACAGTAGTTTAAAATCCACATATATGGAGTGTGTTTCAGACAAGATCAGCAATGGTGCATGAGCTTTTACCAAAAAAGTGACTTGTGGTGATTTAATTTTCCCTCAACAAAAGTCTTCATACTTTCAATTTCAACAAATATCCTCAGCTACAAATATTCTCAGATTCAACATTCTGCTTTAAGGGGACACAGTTTTGTTAAAGAGCAAGACTGACTTTTATTCCAAGGTGTGGATCACCTATAGTTTTTTCAATGGCAAAATGTAAACAAGAAGCAAGGGAAGAAAATAAAAAAACAAATTTTCCATTTTTCTATTAAGAGCAACTCCTAGCATGATGAAGTGGCAGCAGCATTATAAGTGTAAGCTCAAAGCTAGTGGATCAATGTTTTTAAGAAACAGCGCTTAAATGATAAGATTTTCTCACCATCACTGCCTGCCTAAAAAGCATTTTTTTTTCCTTCTTTAATGGTTAAAAAAAATTCTAAAACAGATTTGGACACGAAAGGCAAAGGTTAGGGTTTTTCATCACATATACAGCATAAAGAAAATACTACACAAAATAAGTAAAGTACTACTGTATGCAACAGACAGCTTTTCAGAAAGGAAAAGCAACAGCTGCAAGAAGAAAAACAATTACTTAGATTACCAACATTTTATTACTTAGTTTGTGTTAAACCTTAAAGTTTCTGAAAGTTTAGAATTACTTCACACATTATATTAGCCTCACAAATCAGTTTTATTAGTGCCTCAATAATGTATTGAATTTTTTTCATGTCCAAGTCATGGTCCTGTCTTTACCCTCTAAGTAGTCACTCATCATTTACTTTGCACTCATTTCAAACAAAATCAAATAAAAAGTAAATTAAGGCCATGTTTTTGAAGACTTCTGTAAGAATTCCCTAGCTTGTGGATGGATATCTTTTTTCCATATGCAGCTGTAGCGGCTGAAAAGGCTATTCCCCCTTCCCAGCTGTCGCCATCCTCATGCCAGAAATCATCACGCCACTTGTTTGTGTGAGCCAGACTACTCCTGAAATTCATTTTTAGGCAAAACCAGCCTGGTTAGGTCACACGCTAGAACACCAACTGGGCTGTGGGAGGAATCACCTATTTTGGGTAAAAAGGTGATGAGTATCTGTGGGTGACATCTAAAGGGGACATTTATCTGGAGCCTTACTAGTGTGTCCAGTCTCTGAGCTTATCTAGGACCACTGATACAACTGCTACCTAAACCCAAACAGACAAAGCACACAGGATCTGTGTTTAAACATTCACATATCTTAGCATGTATCTTCAGTCAAATACAAAAATATATAAAGAAACAGAACATAAAGCTAGCATAACAGCTGGGGATGGAGTAAGTCAGAAAGGCCGCACGCTGAAGCCTCATTTCTTAGTGCAAATATATTCATTTCTTCTGTACTTTTAGCATTCAACACTCTCTCTTGAATTTATTCCCACAATTCTATCTATTTCCACTTCTATTTAGAATCAGAAATCCAATAAAAAAATTGGTAAAAATAGAAAGCAAGTCTCTCCAAAAAGAGAAAGCCACAAGTAGTAGAAATTGTCTTTTATGGTCAGTAAATCATATGTCTTAGGGCAGTAATTACCAATTGTGGTTCCAAGAGAATATAGTAGAAGTTCTGCATTTACTCAGCGGATGCAAAACTGACTGTACCCCACAGTACTTGGAATTAGTTATTGGATAAGCTTGGGTTACAGCTCATAAGTAATATTGAAAAATCACAGCTATTAGCTAGTAGAAAAAAAGCTTGGGAATCACTGTTTTCATTCTTAAGTGTTCTTCCATGTGAAAAAACAAGTCTACTTTGTATTTTAAAAGATCTTCTGAGACTAAGAGCATTGGCTTTCTATTTCCTTGTTACAAGCCTTTATGAACGAGATAGTTCAGTAACACCGCAGCATTTCAGCACAAGAACTGTTACCTATCAAACTCATTAAAGGAATGTCTGCCCTGTTCAGCCCAGTGCCACTGAACATTTTCCAGAAGTTGTCTGATGGGGTGAACTGACAGAGGACAGATTTGGGACGAATTTGGAAAGATATGTGAACACACTCATGACTTTTTGAAGTGTTCGCTTATCTTCATTATTCGGGCATGCACTGAACAGCTTTGATTCTTTAGGTTTTAGTCAATCCTTATAAAAAGCATTATGACCAACAGAAGAAAACTGGGATCATCAGATACTGATTTATGCTGGGGTTTTTTTTTGAGAGACAGTTTTTGAGAGCTTTAAGTCTGTATTTTCAGATAGCTTAGAGATGCTTTCTGTGATTCCCTAACAACTACAAACTGTGAAAACTGCATGATGCAACAAATTCGCTAAGTCAAAAAAATGACAAGGACATGTCTAGCACTCAAGAGACAAAACTTGCACAGGGACACTAGAGGTCTAGAGCCTGTCCCCTTTCATTATTTAATGAAATACTTTATTTAACTGTAAAACAAGGAGCCTGGCTACAGTATAAGTATTTGTTTTCTTATAGTAAAGCACCATGGAAATTAACACATCGATGAAAAAAATTACAGCTAGAACAAATTAGTATTTGCCCAGCAATTCTATCAACTTCCTGCAGGTTAAAGATTTGTTGAGCATCACCAGCAGCATTACAAATTGTGGTCACTTAAGAGATGCAGCAAATTCCACTTCTGGCCAATCCCCCAGATATTTAGAACTGTACTCTGGCAAATCACACAGACAAGTACAGTTATGGGCAGGGTTGACCATGTGAATAACAGTTAATAAAATCCAAATTACAACTAACACCTTGATGATTGGAACATATCTTCAAATAAGGAAATCAGTTATTACCTGCAAGCGTACTTACTTCGCCATATTAAACTTATCTTTAGAGATACATAGGCTATTGTTTGACTAGTCTAAAATGATTCACTTTAAGGCAGATACCAAACCAAAAAATTTCAAGTCAGCTAAAATCTGAAGAAAGAGTAAGCTAATAAGGAGGTAATACAAAAGAAGATCTAAACTAGATAATGAAACTGGAAACCACAGAAATATGTATGAAAATATTTGTTGAATGAAATGTAGTATTACAATATAAATAAAACTTTTTTAATGCTGTATCTCTAAGCAGAATAAAAGCTGTTGCTGATAAAGTCTACTGATGCTGGATTGATATGGTATGTTTTGGATAAGAACAGCATGGAAAGAGAGCAGTGAAGTCTCTTTTGATAAGCAGGACTAAACAGTTTACTGCCCAAGATAAAAATAGGTTGCTAGAGGTCAAATACTTTCATGCAATAGCCAAAAGAAACAGTACCATGCCATTTACCTTTTAACCTTACTTCATACAAGACTACCATGTGCTCTCAAAGATACAGAGTAGACAGGGGTTATTTGTACAAACATATCCTGGAAAATAAGGCATTCCTCACTCACACAGCCTTCCAGAACTTACTTTTTTTTAAAAAAAAAACCCAAAAAAACAACAAACCAGCTCATGCTAATAAAGACCTGGCTGAACTATGCTGTCTGGAAACAGAACTAAATGAGGACAAAAATTTTAATTATTTTAGAATAGAGCAAGCCAAATCAAATAAGAAAACACAATGAAAATTAATAACATTTTCTCATTACATTCAGAAATTCCAGTGGGCTTTTTTTTTAATCAGCACTGTGAACTTTCTGTTTCCAAATCAGTAGGTAAGACTTTGTTATCTTAAGGATTAGTATCCACAAATAATTGATTTACATGCTAAACAAAGGATTATGCCATTTATGTATTTATTTAAGAGTATCACACGCTGCATAGAATTATAACAGCAACTGTTTCACTAAAATAAAAGAGAAAAAGTTGCCTTCTACAGAGCAAGTCAGTAGCTTACAGTCTTAATGAAGAAAATAAGACTAACAACCACCATTTGTTGGCTGCAATGCACTGAAATCAAATCTTAGAGTAATTGCTTAGTTTTGATATGAACTGTTTACTCACTACATCTCACCTTAACTTAATATTAACCTCTCTCTCACTTGTTCACCTCTTCTCTTTGTTCTCCTTAGCCCTGCACTGCTCAGCAAACTACACTCTGGACAAAGCTAAACTGCTCCTCCTGCTCCACAGACCCTGCCGTTGGCCACTACGTACATAATAATGGAACCACTGCAACTTCTGACTACCTTCATTTCTGCCACCACAATTTTATCCATCTTTTCCCCATTCCCACAGCAAGTCTTCAATCAAGCTCTGATATAAGCTGGCTCTCTGAAAAATCAGAAATTCATTGAAAAAATATTTCACACCAACTGAATTATCTAAGCACCTTTGTATTACTTTGTGGCATAAATGCAGTTGTGCTTCATGAATTTCTACGAAATGCAAAAAACAAACAAAAGGTATGCTTCATAAATAAACAGAAACATTACTTAAAGAACGGAAATTAAATTGCTCATGTTGTATTAGACATACACACACATGTTCTTCCAGGGCTTTAATTTTAGCTAGATAATACAGTAGCTTGCAGGAATACAGTAAAAGCTATTATCTGACATGTTACACGTGTGCTGAGCAATTCATACAGAAATTGCAATTCATATACAAATGAATTGCAAGCATCCCAATGAAAGTTTGTACCCTTTATACGCATAAAACCTTACCAGACACAAGACACTGAACATTCAGAATTAGTTAATGTGTTAAATAACTTTGGTTCTTTTAAACTTAGTTCGTAAGTTTAAAATCTTACTTCAACCCTAGCAGATCTCTGCACATTTTACTATAACGCTTCAGCAACATACATATATATTTTTCAAGAATATTTAGTCTTACTGTACAGAAACACTCAGTCAAATAGCAACAGACTGAAAAGAAACTGAAGCCTGAGATACAGAATTAAGACATGAGCCACATTACTGTGAAGGCACTAGACTTCCAAAAATAACCAGTATAATTTTTAATAAAAGGGCTATAAGGGCTTGAATCCTTACTTTTGTAAAGGAGAATGGATAACTTTTTTGACAAATGTAATGATCAAAAAAGTGAACAAACTAGTCCACACACAGAGTAAAGAGTTTTGTTTTGCAAAGCTGAGGTTATGTTCTTGTAAGTCCCCAATGTATGGCACGTACAAGATGAGCAAGGAGTTACCTTACATTTTCACTGCACTGTCAGAAATACATACACGCAAAAATTATGTTTCTCCCATCAATAAAAAAATGTATTTGGACCCATATAAATGAACAAGGAGGGAATAATCTTTCCGGTACTTTAAATACTTCTCTTTATAGTCACTCCTCTGGCTGCTTACCACGACATGAATAACAAATGAAGAAGCTTCAGAGCCAGGTCATTATAATTAAACATGCTTTTCTTGGTAACAAAAGGCCCACCTGGTTTAAACCAGAAACAAACACTCCTAAAATGGAGTTTCTTTGGTAACTTATCTTGGTCATGAGAGCCAATATAATTACTTTAAACTCAAGACCTTTTTACCACCCTCTCGTTGCCCAAATACTGGCTAACAAATGATGTAGAAAATTCACACACCCGGAATGCACACTGTATTTATCTAATTTTTTAAAAGTCTGTCTTATCAAATCACATATGAATTTGCAATTTTAGATTAAACACATCTGGTTTAGGCATGTTAATGACTCAATATTACAATAATTTTACTGTATATTTACTAGTGTTCAGATGATAATTGTCACATTTGGAATGCAGATGCAATTCTGGATCCAAAAGGAGACTGTAAGAATAACAAGGCCAATAATTTTGTTGTACATATTATGAAACATTTCACTGTGTTACTAAAAGTACAAATCATTTATATGCAGGCTCAAGAAATCAATAGCCTAAACCAAAGGGTGAGTCAGAGAGCTCTCCAGAGCTCGCAGTGAAACATTTAGGTATCCTGTTACTAGAAAATCAAAGGAACAAAAGCATTAACTGACCTCAGTGGAACCAGAAACAGAATCTGAGTTTATCTTTGCTCTATATTTGCAAGAAAACATCCTTCAACAGCAATGAAAGAAAACCAAAAATTGTACAGTAAGCCGTAGTTATGCCTAATAGTAAATAAGTGAAAAACTTCTAAAAGTATTTAAAAATGAAACTCATTACAGTAATTTTTTAGTTATGGCTAGACCTACGCTTGGGGAAGCAGATTAATAGTATCATTAAAACTAATATTCATACTATTCTTATTTTTAGTTGATGAAAAATATACTAAAGTGAACCAAACTGTGAACAGAACAATCAGCAGTGGCTGACGTATTTATCAGTTCTTCAGCAACAGATTTCAGGTACTCGATGCAGGAACACTGCATATCCTGCCTTATGATTGCGGCTTCCTGCAGACACCTCAAGGGCATCCAGAGGGGAAGACACCAACCTGGAAGCACCTGACTGCTCCCCACTTATCTCTGGCACCAGAAATAGCAACAAGTTTCCTTGCATGATGTAGCGTCTCCACCCTCCAGCCAGGGAGAAACTCCACTGCATTTGCCCATAGGCTTCAAAGCTTCTGTAGAATTAATTCCCATCTCCACCCATGTTCCTCTCATTCCCCATCTCTTTATTTTCTCCACCCTCTTGGCTGCAGTTCGTGATCTTGGCACAAAACATTTTTCAGCTGCGAGTCTAGTCCCACCCTTGTTCATCGCGTCCCATACTCCCAATTTCCAACCTTACCTCTCCTGCCCCCACAAATCCTTTCTTCTCTTCCAGATCTCCTCCATCTTCCAATTCAGAGGTCATTTCATGCCTCAACTAGGCACAGTTCCACTCCACCTCTTCCTCAGAAACTCTTGGATCCTTTTACCCCTGCCTTTTGAATCCCCTCCTGCAGCCAGTCTCTTTGCATCTTCCCTTTGGCATGGTTTACCTCTCTCCATAGAGAAGGAACTTTGACAGGAAGATTCCTAACTTAGGGTACACACACCTTCCAACACTGGTTTCCCTCCTTTCAAATGTGTGAAAAACACTGAATTTTTGTTGGAGGTGGAGAGGTGCACTAGTCATTGCCAAGACCTGGTGAAGGTATAGCCTGAGTCCCATTGCTGGGAGAGCTACAGGTGAGACTGCCCTACCAGTGGAAGTAATCTAATTATAGATTTCAAGGGGGCTTCATCCATCTCACAGGTTCCCCGAAATGAAGAGAGACATCTTTATCTTAACCATAACAGTGTCCTTATTGCCACTTTCCTGTTCAGTGGCAGGTAGCAGATGGATTCAAAAGGGCATTTAGCTTTACTTCAGTGAGCTGTGTCTTGGTGTGGGAACATTCCTTTGTAATTACACACTTCCAGTTCTTCATCACATTAGCTGACAGGCAATAAATACATAAACCATTCAGAAATCTTTTGATCTTTGTTTTCCTATAAGTGAGAATACTCTAATGAACTGGAAGAAGTTAGAATTTTAATTAAAAGGCACCATTTAGTTCACAAATCTGAGCTATCTCACTATCAAAACCACTGGTTACTGTGATTGCTCTTTCCTCTCAAGACCTACACAAGAACGTAAGAGCTCAAGCAGCTGGGTACCAGCTCAGTTCACAACTAGATCAAAGTTCAGCTCCAACAAGTGAGCTGGAAGAAGCTGTTATGAGGTTGACTACTGATGCAGTAGTGCTCCCAGCTGGGTAAATTCTCCAGCATACGTAGAAACAAGGCTCCTGAACAAAAATGACAAACAGGAAACTGCTGCTATGTAAATGCCCAAACTACCAAAAACTATAACTTTCTATAGATTTTTGCCCGATAATTAAAGCACTGGCCTAACACAGTGCTTTCAAGATACTATATCTTCAGAGATGGTAGCAGCGTGGCACACAACACCGCGTAGGTACTCACTTATGGTAGCAGGCACGTTTAACCACACTGTGAGTAACAGAAGTGACTAAAGAAATATCTGCAAATTTTTCATTCTTTTTTCCTGGTCTGATGCATAGTCAGGCCCCACAATGACTGCTGTGCCAGTGCAGAGGGCAGCACAGCACATAATTTCTTAAACTATGGTTGCCACCAAACTCTTTGTAACACAGAGCTGGGGCTGCAATGTTACAAGTTTTTTTTTGTTTGTTTGTTTTTAAACAACTTCAGCACTTGCTTAACGGGACTTTCCGATGTCTAATAAAATACAATCTTATTATGGTCTTTCTCCACTGAACGTGTAGTTTCTGCTAATGCCTATTTTCATAATGCTTGTAACAACTAATCATCTTGGGGTTTGCCTAAATTGAATTTGGTTGAAACCTGACAATAGACTCGAGAGATACACAGCACAGATACTTTGTGATTGCATCAGCTAGTTTCTACAGGAAGCCAAGGTAAAATAAATGTAATAAAACAGGCAAATTTCCAGTTGAAGATGATCAGCAAAAAGCTTGTGTCAGCATACCCTGATCTATTCAGATTGTGTGTTTAAAAATGCTTACATGGAGTTTTTAAATTTAGGTAGCACAGTACTGAAAAAGTTAATATATAAGTTAAGGTTAATATATAAATTATCTACTATACCAAGGTGGTGAACTGCTTGTGGGAAGTAATTACAGTCAAGCAAGTACATGAAGTACCCATGTAAGTACAACATTTTAAGCTGTAATGAAACCAAGTATTGAAGCTATCTGAGGGGGCAGGAGAAGAGGAAAAACTGCTTGGAAGCCAATTAAACAATGGAGAAACGGTATCAAATCCATCTATTAAAGGTTATTAGTGTCATTGAGTGCAATACTTCAAGTTCAATAGTTCGGAAAATTAACGTATAAACAGTCTTTCTCAAGAAGCATGAGAAGCTAAAGAACCAAGAGCAACATGATCTGCTTGATTTTGTCAGTATTCGGCTTCTGTGATTTTAGACTTTCAAAGTTAAAGTACTAAGGTAAAACAGGCACACTACAAGCTTTGCCCTGTGGTGAATCTTGACTCTTCTTTTTCTGCCGTATTTTATGAAGAATGACATTAAAAGTTGTGATAGCCAGTGTATGCCCAAGCAATCACTGAGAACTGAAAGTGACAAAACCAGTGAAAATAAGAGTCAAACAAAACAGGGAAGTGATCTTTGTGGGTTGGTGATAAATTATGTGCGTTAGTCATTTACACCCTAGGATAAAAATCTAATGTTTTTATAATCTTAACTTACAGTAGACACACATGCATAAGCAACTTATGCAATAAACTATTTTTTTCCCCCTATCATTTAAGAAACTTAAGTTCCTAATTCTGATGCCTTTTGGAATTATCCTTCTCAAAATTATTTTAAAAAGAACTGTAAGATTACTCATGAATACTTTCTATGCCAAGATCTTTAAGATACCAATCTATATGCATACTATGTGTCCTTAATTTGAACAAAAAACATAGAACAGTCCTCTATAAATTGTAGCTTTTTAATTTAAAATAATTTGTTTGCTTTCTAAATACCATCCAGCTAATGGCTGTCAGATCACTAACGTCCACAGGAAAGAACAAGCTATTAAAAAAACCTGTGGAATACCCATATTTAAAACATATTAAATTTATCCTGCTCAGTGAAACAATTTCTAGAAGAAAGAATATATCACAGGCTAGGCACTGAGATACAGAATATAAAAAGAAATAGAAACTAAAGAACTAGGTGACAAATACAACCTGTCACCAAAGTGTCTTTGGTTACAGATGATCCTATATTTACACACAAATCAGTGTTGTATACAAATCAGACTACAAATGCATTTGAGGATTAAACTACATGCACCAGCAAACTGTCATCTACAAAACAAGTTACTGTTATATTAAGATCAGCCCTGCAGTCTGTAAAAAAACACAAAAAAACATAGAACCCTAGATTCACACTTCAGCAGATTTTCCCTACCTACAGGTTGTCAGCGTGATACTCTTCTGTCCCTGACTACTCAAACCTCCCGAGACCTGAAAGCTTTCATCCGTACATGAGAAATGGAAATCAGCCTCCATGACAAACATCAAATCCCACCCTGTTGCTGACGTTCCTGCCACTGCTTTGCATTTGCCACTTACCAAGGGGTTTTTTTGTGTTTGCTCAGTTACCACCTTCCAGTCATCACATATGGTTTTATGCAGGCTTTCCTTTATGACACTGTTCTCCACTTGCCCTACATATGTTCTGGTTTAAGCACTGTTTGGATTCTTGTTTCTTTTCTAAGCCTTTCAGAAGATCAACGATCAGAATGTACAAGGAATACTGATGGTGCTGATGGGCAATCACTGTTAAGATCGGGGTGTACAGATGACACAGTAATTTTTTGAGGGTTTTTTTTGTGGCAAATTGCTGGATCTATTTATTAGGTATATGGGACTGATCCTATTCTCATTCTTTTTCAATCCAGAAATAAACAGATTTACCTGGCAGCAATGATTCCTCCAAATATTCCTCCAAAATTCAAAAGATGTCTTGTTCAAGAGATAGTAGGTTACAAGAAAGAAAAAATACTAAAAAGTTAAAACTCTCAGTTCACTGGGCCAATTAAGAAAAAAATTTGTTTTGTCTTCTACACTTAAAAGTCTTCAAAAATAGAAGAAACCAACACACCTAAAAACACCTCTCAAGTTCACGAGTGCTCTTCTGTTAAAGCACAAATAAGCTGGAAAAAGTTGGAAAGTAAGTTCTCTCTACCCTCCAAAATTAAATTCAAGTTATTAAAAACAACAAATCCACAACAATCACCCCCTTACACGCACATAAAACCCAATAATTCTCACTCCCACAGAAACTACTGCCTTTATCAAGGTTCAGACTATTCATCAATTCTGGTTTTGTCCTTCAGCTTTCTCAGGAGGCTCACCTGTGTCACTTCTGCTTATCCTTCCAAGCATCTCAACTTCTGACAGCTTTCCCAGTAGGCAATTTCTCATAATTAGTTCCTAATTATATATCAAAGTCCCCACATTTTTAGAGAGTTTGTTCTCTTTCTAACGCCTTTTCCAATCCTGTTTAAACTCATCACCTCTTGAAATTAATCTTTCTTCTTCCTAGTCTACTCAGTATTATAGTTTCCAAGTCTTCTTTCATCCTGTTGTTCTTCTAGTGTCTCATGACAGAATAAGAAATTTTAAATCAAACAATCATTGCTAGCTGTTGACTGAAAAGAATACTACTTAATGGACAACTCCTTAGATTTGCACTTTATCTGACCAAGAAGTGATCTTGTCTTTCAGATCTGAACAGCTGAGCAATGACTGAAACAGGTACAAACCTTCTTTCATGTTTTCTTTGATTTTAACTAAGCCCAGCAATTTTATCAAGTATCTAATTACTAACACACTCTCATTTAAGTCTTTCAAAGATTTGCCATGAAATTATAGTATCTATAAACAATCTCCTTTAAAGCTGTCTGTAAGTAAACAGTCCTCTCTGAGATCTTGGAATCTGCAGTCCTGTTTGGTCACACAAATGAAGCACCAATACGTCAAAAACTATCAATGACTAGATTTGTCAACAGGTCAAGTCCCCAGCATTCACCAATTTCATAAAAATGTGATTATTACAGGTCAAAACTGTTATATTAAAAAAAAAAAATAAGCAAAAATAAACTGTCAAACACAAAATCTTCCATAGAGAGATGATAGAAAACTAAAGGTGAATTCGACCTAATGTATTTGAGCCTAAGGATGAAAATATGCGACTGTTACTTTATACATGAGTATATTTCTGATGTTAAACTCTCTTGAAAGAATCACCCTGTGAGTGTTGCATAACAAATAACACTTTTTATCAGCTTTCCAATGAAAAAAGCTGCTGGCAAAAAGCTGAAATGTGGTAATACATTTCCTTATTAAACTATACCTGCAGGTGCTGAAGTAAAATGAGTGAGCGGCACTGATTTTGCATATGCAGCAGTTTGTAATTACAATCACTGCAAAGCACAGCAAATAACCCATTAACGTCCACAGGAAGGGAAAAGAACATACTTTAAAAAATGGAAAGTGAAGGACTGTAACTTCTAACACAGTGAGCCAAACACAAGAAAAGCAAAGTAGCCAAAGTTTTCAGATCTTTTTACAAGTATCCTCCTTTAAACCAAAGTATTCGTAAGGAGAACCAATGACACTAGGAAGGTTCTGCCCAAAAACTTTTATGTTCTCCATCTTATAGTTTCATAAACATGAAAACACAGATTTCTAATGAACAGCTCTGATTTAGAAAACAAAGATCCCTGCACAAAAAAGACTTAAGGCAAGTGCGAACTCTAAAGATGCAAATAAGCATAGCTTTATTGTAGTAGCTTAATTGTTTTGATTTTGCAATGGTAAAATTAATGAGGTCTAGAATAAATTGCCTGTGTATAAGGAGAAGGGTACTCATACAACTAAACCAATTAACCAGAAAAGGATGAAATAATGGTATCACCTGCTTAAGAGCTTAAGTAAAGGAATACTTATCGATTTTTCTGAGAATGCAAAATACCAAAACCTGAGACAAATGTTTTCTTGATTATGAGAAAATAAGTTAACACACTTAATTACATTTTATATTTAAATAAAACAAACATAAGCTCAGAGGAAGCATGATACATACTACACTACAAACCAAATTAGACTGATGATGAGCCCACCACTAAGACCTTGCTACTGTGCATACGGTACACAGGGTTTGAAGGACAACAAAAACACCAAGAGAGAACCAAAATCTACAGCTTCCTCATCTTTTACTCTCACCTGGCCTGTTAATCTTGTCTGTTTCACTGTCAGAAACAAAGCATGTCTGACCTCATCCATAATCAAAAATAATCCTTTAATGTGTTTTCTAGCTACTCTTCCAGTTCCCTGAGCTTCACTTCACTTATCCTCCTCTTAACTCATATTTTAATTAGGGGATTTTTTCTGTCTTAGATAATTTTGCCTGAAACAAGCAACAGCACAAGCAAACCAACAAGTTAATCCATGGAAACAGTAACGTTTCCCTGGCTCAGCTGAAGTCAAAGGAAAAGGTACATCCAAGGCCAGCTTTGACAGCCTCCTTCATTCCTTCCTGGATTCCCATTAGCCCAATTTATATATTTATTTATTTTACTACAACTGCTAGTACTTTAATGGTTAATCTAACGTACCCAGAACTTCTAAAACTTTTCCAATACACTTACCATGGCTCCTCATTAGATTATTCCTAGCCAAGACACGGAATCTACTTTGTATTTACATCCTCTTTTGCTTTTACACTGTTGAAGCAGTGTAGAACAGTTTTGTTTGAAGCAAAACAATGCAGCAGGGAGGAAGGCATGCAATATACCTCCATACATTGCAGAAATGCCTGTATATTTCTTTTTATGGTCTAATATGAAAACCAAAACGTTATTAACTAAATCCTTATAATGTAAAGTATAATTTTGTGAGCTGGCAGTCTTCTCTCAGTGTAGCGCTGCCAGAGAACAGAGTACCATTAAAGCTTTAAGTACACACAAAGACAATTCAGTTATTGCCATATAGACCTTACCAGAACAAAAGATCTGGCAAAGCAGGAGAAAAAGAAATGGTTCTTCTGAAAGCTACACACTACAACTGCTAAAATCTGTTTCTCTTATGTAACTGCAGCTTCTTCGCCAGAGATTTAAGTAATTTACCTGAAAATTAAAAGCAGTTAGACATCAGGTCTGGAAACAGAAACTGGACAGCCTATTGGCCCATCTCAGCCACACACCCATTTTTATTTCTATTGTATGCACCATTCCAATGAAGTTTCAAATGCAAGCTTTGGAAAAATTTTACAAGAAGGTTGTCCAAGAAGGGTAACAGTTCAGTAATACTACAGAGGGCTGTTAACAAGTAATACTATTTTAGAAAATCAAGTAAACAAGCAATTAATCCAACTGTATGAACACTTAAAAATATTATTGTGCAGAATACTTAAAAATATTGTTAAACTTAAAGCACCCAGTCAGCCAGTAATTCCACTAAGAAAAAAAAGCATTTGTGAATGCATTAATTCCTATGCTTCCTTGTTGGATGCCACAGCTCTGTGGTAACAGACAAATTGAGGTCTGAGTGTCAAATCTCATTCAGAAATTTAGAGGCTTGAATCTTTGCCAAAATCAAGGAAGGTACTTGGCTCGTTTGGCAAAATCTGCCTTCAGAAAATAATAGATTTTCAGAGGTAACTCATTTCACTTCTACCTTCATATACAACATTTAAGAAACTGGACACATAATAATTGACTAATTAATACAGTGTTGCAGACTTGATGTCTAGACAAGATAAGACATTTCAGGAATCCCTGCTACTCATGCTCTAAAGGAACAAAGGGATAGCCCTTTGTGTAACACCAACGCTGAATTGCTCCAACTGTGAATTTAACACCAGGGACTATTTGTCATCACTTCCGAAAAAACCCCACACTTCAGCACATTATGTGCTAAAAGGATAAACTGATCCTTAACTATATAAAAACTGAAACTAAACAAATAAAATCTTCAATGTATATTGCCTGTTGTTAAATGCAAAAAAATAAAAGTCTATGAAACAGTTACAGCAGCAGCCTATAAATATTCATTGACCTTGACATGCTGATGCAAAATTCCCTGCTACACTATTCTCGAGTATCCAGACCAATTTTTTGAACACTTACTTACTGGGCTTTTACCCTACCATGCTCCAACAACGCATAACACCAAATTTCCAAACTGTAATCGTGGAGGAAAGAGGTGAAAGCATGTGTTCAGAGGCATAATGAAACACTTAACTCAAAAAAAAAAAAAAAAAAAGAAAAACACCAACCCAAAAAACCACCCCAAACCCAAACAACAAATAGAACATAAAAGGCCACATCACAGATCTAAACCTTACTTCACAGAATATATTAAAACATGAGACACACTAACATTGCAGAATATGCATTCAGCACAGAGGTACAAAGGTGGAAAAGAAGATGCACCAGGATGTAAGGGATCATTTTCCCAGTACTTGCCATGCTCAAATGTCAGGAAAGATCCTGTTCTACCAACCACAAAGCAGCAGAGCCAGCAGGTCCTGGGAACTCAAGCCTTTCCTGAAAGCAACTCCAGTCGGAGGAGGTTCCTCACTTCCCCAGGTGGGGCCTGTCAAAAGCAAGGGACCACAGCAAGGAGCCGAGACTCCACAGTTCAAGGATGTAGACAGGAAACTGTCAAGATGAGCAGGGAGCAGAAACGGTGATGCTGATGGAAAGAAATCATGTTCTGGAGAACAACATGCAGGACTGACGGCAGCTGACCTTGGAGAGAGCAGTGAAACACTCAAATGGGCTGCGCAGAGAAACAGTGGTCTCCCTCACTGGCAATATAAAGGACTCAGCTTGAAGGAGCCCTGAATGACCTGACCTAAGGTCCTGTTCTATCCTCCTCTCTTTATGTCACCTTCAGTCAATACTTGCAAAGCAATTCCAGACTCTTAAAAGATAATCACTAAATAGCAAACAGCAGCTACCACTTGTTTGCTATTTTTTGTTTCATTATTGTCAGCACACAAAGGATTTTATGTTTCTTCTAATTATATGATTTTACATGAATGCTTGGATTAAGCCCCCATGAAACAAATAATATACAAATATTTTGTTGATGAGCCAGAGTGACCATTTACAATCACGTTCCATTTAAAATTCTGAATGTAGTTATTGTGTTATTGTAACTTAAAGGAAAGGTAGAGGGAACTTTCCAGAAGAGTGGTATCAGCAATATGTAAGATACACAGATGAACTTAATTAAGCAGAACACCTGTATGAATATTTCATTCAACTGCTTGAGCGATTTTTTTTGTGGTTTTGGTTTTTTTTCTTGCAGAAAAAAAAAATTTACTCTTTTGACTGTTTGGAGCTTTGAATATGGAGCAGACAAAGCAAAGAGGGCTTTACCAGGAGTCTGGACGAGCAAGAATACCCAGGAATCAGGATGAGAACAACATGTACTGAAAAGCAAACATCATTAGATCTGGTACTGCAAGAGAAAGCAGAAAAACTTGGGAGAGAAAAGCAGAAGAGGTGTGACGGGTCAAACCTTCTATAGTAATCAAGCCTCGCTTTCTCAAACACTAGCTGGATCCCCACCAACTGCTGCATATCCAGTGGCACAAGAAGTTATTTCTACCCTGTCTGACCTATCTATTTATTTATTAATTATTTTTAAATGACTTGTAGCTGTCCAGTGAAGACTGAAAACCAATCTTTCCAAAATCTTCCTTTGGAGAAGGATTACAGCTTCACCCTTTTTGCAGAATAACTCCTTGCAATAAGTATTTTATTTCAGTGATCTTTCCATAAAATTACATTCCAGAAACAATACATTGAACTTAGGTATTTAGAAGCTATTGTAAACACCTGAATGAAACTCAGCTGGAAAAAAGTCCACAGAATAAATTTTTTTTCTGCTGTTATTTGAGTCTTCAAGACAAATAATCACAAACAAATTATATAAATGCTTTCTTATAAATGTATTCTATATTTCGTTAGCAAGTCAGTCTTCCTATTCCTGAAGTGTATTATAGCCTACAGTTCACCTTTAAGATTTAAATGTTGCATCTATATAAACAATACAGCATGACTAGCAATTGCATTAAATTTGAATGCTGAAGACCAATTTCTCTGGGCAAAAGTCAGAAACATGCTTTCAGTTAAACAGTATCAAACCCACTACATATAACATTGAAAAGCTGAGTCAAAAAAATTCTAGTAATCAGTTTACCTCGCATTCCTTTTCAAAGGCAGAGAAGTCAAGCCATATATATTTTTTTTTTAGATGCTGAAAACTCAAAGTCAAAGGAACAGTGTACAAATTCCTACAGAGTGACTGCTTCCATATACAGTAGGAAGCTTCACAGTATTTCACAACTATGAAAAACAGCCTGAGTAGTGTGAGGGTGATGAGGCACTGGCACAGGTTGCTCAGACAAGTCCTGGATGTCCCATCCCTGGAGGCATTCAAGACTAGGTTGAAGGAGGCTTTGAGCAACCTGGTCTAGAGCAGGGTGGCCCTGCCCATAGCAGGGGAGCTGGCACAAGATGACCTTTAAGGTCCCTTCTAACCCAAGCCATTCTATGATTCCATGACTATCAGAACAATAAATTTCTGGATTTTTTAAAAAAATCGCTGAAGAAGTTACTTCTAAATGCTTACCTGAAAAACACATGGGTCTTTACAGTCTTATGTTTAAATGATTAAATACCTATCTTTTCTAGCTCTCAACAAATTCACAGTACCTAATTTTATAAAAAAGTAAGAATATTATTCAGTTTAGTAGAATATATTCAAGATGCTTCCAGTATCACTCTAAAATCTTATTTTAGTTCTCTGGAAGGTGACAGCATCAATATTCAAATCAACAACTTGTTCTGTGAAATCCAAACCTTTTTAAGTTATTCGTCACGCTCTTCTGAGCTAAGGTCCTAAAAGTATTCTGTTTTACAGAACATAATCTAGGTTTCCTTAGAGATAAGGATAAACTCTACCCAATATAACAACATCAGATCATGTTGAAATCAACACTTGATTTTTATGCCCAAATTTTAATCCATCTATTCGCCTGTCCTTAGGACCCAGGGACAGATCTTTGTGGGAAATAAACCAATCACAGATTGACCAGCATCAGGCTGAATAATTACAATTACTATTTTTTAAAAATCTGCTTCTCGTCTTTTCAGTTTTTCAGTTTGCCATTTTTAAATAGTCATACATTTATGCATTTGGTAATAGCTGATTTAGGCCACGTACAACCTGGTGATCAGACACACAGGTATAAGCAAACTACATCAGGGCCTTCTCAGTCATGGCATAATGTGATTAACTCCATCCCAGCCATACCCAGCACATATGCAAAGCCATGCCCATCAGAAAAATGATGATGCATTAAAAAAAAAAAACTAAAAAGAAACAAAAACAATAGAGTAGAAAGTAGGATTTCAGGTGTCAAGACAAAAGGAACAAGTGTTACAGCACAGGAAATGGGCTCACAGGCAAGAGAACACAGGCCACCAGAACTAAGATAGAAAACAAAGACCTAGAATAAACTAATCTCAAACAAGACCAGACCATTTTCTTGAAGATGTTATTATGAGATAATCACAAGAAGAAAAACATGATCTATATTTTCCTTCCACCCATCACAGACACACACTGTAAACATTGTAAATCAGAGCAAATTATGTCAGAAATATCAAGTCAAAAAAACTTCAAACAGAAAGGGTCACTGGGCACTGGAACAGGCTGCCCAGGGAGGTGGTTGAGTCCCCTTCCCTGGAGGTGGACGAGGTGCTAAGGGGCATGGTTTAGTGTTTGATAGGAATGGTTGGACTCGATGATCTGGTGGGTCTCTTCCAACCTGCTTATTCTATGATTCTATGAAACTCTAAACATGCAGTAGCAAAACTACAGAAAGAAAAACACTTCAATTGTTTGTGACAAATAAAGTTGAAGAGGTTATTGTAGATAATTTCCTTACTGTGAAGTGAGATGATATGAAAGGTGAGTAAACTTCCACTGAACCTCCTCAAAAACTCAGTGTTACAAGAAGAGTAACAGAAATCTTGTTTTGTATTAAATCAATCTCCAAGTACTCCAAGAGAAAAGAACACACACTTTGATCACAATATCCACATACAGAACACTGCAGTTAAAGAAAAACTTAAAGTTCTTACTTTTCAGAGAATAACAAAAGCAACAAGATTTAAAGCTGATTATAAAAAAATCCAAACACAAAACCCCAACAAAACAAAATTCCCCCCCAAAACCACAACAAAAATAAACCCAATAAGCAGTTTCTAGTGCTCGATCCCACACTGTACATAAGTCAAGGAAATTACAGTGAATAAGTAAGTTCTGATAATTTGATATCATGTAAAGCCTTACATTTTAATTATATTTGAAATTATCTGTTGCATGTGCATTATAGAAAATTACCACTAATTCTCACATGCAGATAAATGCCATCCTTGTTCAGTAACGTACAGAATTAAATAGATGGGGATGTTACCATCACATCATCTCAAGAAATCAGATTACATTCCTATTACACTCCAAGGAGGAAAAAAAATAAATCACCATATTTCTAGTACATCAAAGCATTGCACAGGCACTGTATCAGTGACAAAATGCCAAGAGGACTCACCTGTTCAATCTCCTTTGTCTTAGTTGCAATTGCTTTTGAGCGGCAAAGGTGGCCATCCTCATATAACTCTGTATTATCCGTCACATTTGTTTCCGTTTCCTCTGTTTGTTCAGCATACAATGCAGCTGAAGATCCCACCTTAAAAGGAAAAAAACAAATAAAATTCAGAGTGCTGAGAGCAAAATAAAAACACGAACATAGTCATTCACTTAGTATGATTTTGCTTATCAAGACTACCAGTGAAGTGTTACTGCTACAATCTAAGATACAGAAATATGGATTTTAAACATGTAGAAAATGCAGCATCATAAAAAAAAACAAACCTATGATTCAGTTTTAACTGCGTAAGACAATGATGTTAGATAACCTTTACCTGCCCTTCCACTGAGAAGGAACTTGTATATGTGATATTTCTAACACCAGGTAGCAATAAATCCACAATGAAAGTGGGATTAGCTTTCCGGGGAAGGATTAAAGTAACAAAATCAAAAGTAAATAGGCAATGATAAAATCAAAATGCTGTCAGAAGAATTCTTGCAGCATTCAGGACCACAGGTTAAATATTAAAGGAACAGAGATCTCTGCTGTATAGAAAAAGCAAACATGCACTCAGATTATTCCTGACAAAATGAGAAATCTTACTGAAGTACTAAAACCGTATAAGTTTCTCTCTAAAACAGAGATTAAGACAATATCCCTGCCTGAATGAAAACAGACTTCCATTCCAAGGAAGTAGAAACATAGAAACAGAGAAGAAATTACTACAGCATATTTAAACACACTGTTATGGAACAAATTTGCAAAACAGATAATTATTTTTTTTAAATAATAATTAAGAATTGAAGAACATGAATGGGATTTTTCTATTATTCAAAAATAAAGAGGCAGAGCATCTTAACACTTCATTAATGTGGAAGAGAAGAGCATTAGAGAAAAAACAAAAGCTTAAGTGGTTCTATGAGCACTAGAGCAATATAATAGTATTTACCATGGTAAATCATGAAATGTCCAAGAGGGACATTGAAGTTTAAGATGTGAATTTGTAAAGCAGATACTATTTTGGTTTTGTAAGAATGCCTCTAAAGCTGATGATCAAATGATGACAGAATTAAAACAGATTATTTTACCAAAAGACATTGCATGGCATTTGTTTTAAATGACAAATACATATCCTGCTAACACAGCAGAATCCTACAAAGATATCCTATGCAAGAGCAGTGTAACAAAACAAAGAGCGAAAAGGGCTATAATCACACTTCAATATAGCAAGGAGTAGAAGACAAGGAGGGACAAGAACAGATGGGTGTAAATAGGTAAATAATCAATGCTGATTATTAATGAAATAAATGTTCTGAGGAAAAAAAATATCTACCCACTGCAGAACCAAGGCAAAAGCCTAATTTTTAATGTAGAAGAGGATTGCTTTCTGAAAAGGAATATACCATTTGGCAGGCTGACATGGCATGGAACTGAACTCAATAAACCAGAGATTTTCCTCTAGACTGTATTTTCTACACGTACGCTCATGTTTTGACTCAGAAGTCCCTTGCTAATTTTAAGGAGTTCAGTAGGCACAGAGACTTACAGTTGTCTAAGAGATCCTTGGAGAATCCCCAGAAGAGCTGGAGCTTTATTTTGTCAGCTGTAGCTCAATTCAAATTATACTAACAAAACCACTCTGTTTTGCTGTACTTTTTAAAATCAACCAATCAATCACAACTCTTCAGTTTCCCCTCTTGCTCCCTTTCAACAAACATTTAATAGCATAGGTAGACAAATTCAGGGGTAAATTACAAAATGTGCCTTTCAGGAGAATACAGATAAACAACAGTCTGTTGCTGTAACACTTTAAAATAAATTAATACTCCTGTCTTACATCATACTCCGTTATTTCAGGTAAATTGCTTTCATCGGCCTTTTCTGCCTTTTCAGCTGCCCACTTGCTTGCAGCTTCTGCGAGTTCCTTTTCAGAAAGTCTGTTGCTTCTTTCCAAGGCCTGCACAAAAACATAGTAAAGGTTTAACATGGAAAGCTTTTACACATGGCAAGATATCTTGAAAACTAAAACAAACATTTATTCAGATTCTGAAATAACTTAAAATAGGAAATAAGGAAGCTGAAGCTCTTTCATTTGGTGACTGATTTCTTTAAAAAGAGAAGTGGGTGCGGAGGAAGAAAAAAGAAAAGAGAAAAGAGAGGAGAAAAAGAGATGAATCAATGAAGTTCAGTAAAATTTTTTAAAAGCACCATACTTGCAGAATGAGTTTTATTGAATTCACGGGACAAAAATAACAGAAAATTTCTTTGAGACCAGTTGAATTTAAAGAGGCAGGGATCAAATGGGCACTAAGAAATCAAATACAAGTGTGCTGTGATCTAATAATTTAATGTGATTTTCAGGCATAAAAGATTTCAACAAATTTAAAGTAATAGTGTCTGTCATGGCTTTAAATCTACTTCTTCAGATGGAAATACTCTCATAAAGAATAAAAATTCATTTCTCTCTAAGAATATTATTTGGCTTTTACTAACAGCAACAATGACACCTAAACCAGTTCAGGAATAGTTATCTTTATAAAATCTTGTTACCGGTATGTGGGTATTTTATTTGAATCAAGTATGCACATAAAAGCACCTACTCAAGAGTCTATACCATTCTATTATTAAAAACTGCAACACCAGGATGGACATCTGAAAAAAGATGCGAAAATCCTTCTGCCTGAAAAAGTTTATCATCATTTCTACCCAATCCCTATCCCTGTTCCATCTTAGCAAAAAGCTGGAGAAAAAAAGGCAAACAAAAAACTAAACAAAAAACCCTACTCCCCACCTTATCATTAATTCATTTCAAATTACATAAACAACTAGAGGAAGTAAGTACTACGACTTGTAATAAAACTGCTTCACCTTCAAACCTTTTGTGTTTACCCCAAGTAAAATATTTCACAAACATTTCTTTATGCTGTAGTACAGCATAAGCATACAGTTCAGGACTCTGTGTCATAGACATCATCCTTTATCAGAATGCAGAAAATATAATTTTTAAACAGGAATCCTCCTTTTCTATAATTACAAATTACAGAACTATAACCAGTGAATTCAGAAGGTGACAAAGTCTGATATGCAGGGGTCTGAGAATTCTTAGAAGAACAGCTAATACAATAAGCCCAGCTCACCTTTCTGAGCTACACAATTATTCTTGCACTAGTCTCACTACAAATTATCTGCTAGCAAGGGTTCTTTTCCCCCACGTTTTTATTCCCCATACTATGTCTGACTTTTACCTTTAACCTGACTTCTCCCTAGTTGTATTGTGGTTCTATTGTGAATCACTCCTCTTCCTTAAATGTAGCTCTGGACAATAATAACAAAAAGAAAATACCAGTACTTTTGTCACTGACAGTTGGCTTGGCATGAAATGAATGAAGATAAATAAAATTTCACATGCCTTCCAACATTTCCAGAAGCTGTAAGCAGAAACTAACCACTATAGTATGCACTGAATACAGCAAAGAGAATCTGTTCAATTTTATATCACTAAATTTAATTCTACAGGTAGCATGTCAATAAATATATATTAAAAATCCTGACTGCATTTTACGTAATAAAGTAATGGTATTTCCACAGGCACATGACAACTGAAAAACAAGAACCTGGGGGTGTTGGTTGACAGCTGACTGAACATGAGCCAGCAGTGTGCCCAGGTGGCCAAGAAGGCCAATGGCATCTTGGCTTCTATCAGAAACGGTGTGACCAGCAGTTCCAGGGAGGTTATTCTCCCTCTGTACTCGGCACTGGTGAGACCGCACCTCGAATCCTGTGTTCAGTTCTGGGCCCCTCACCACAAGAAGGATGTTGAGGCTCTGGAGCGAGTCCAGAGAAGAGCAACGAAGCTGGTGAAGGGGCTGGAGAACAGGCCTTATGAGGAGCGGCTGAGAGAGCTGGGGGTGTTTATCCTGGAGAAGAGGAGGCTGAGGGGAGACCTCATTGCTCTCTGTAACTACCTGAAAGGAGGTTGTAGAGAGGAGGGTGCTGGCCTATTCTCCCAAGTGACAGGAGAAAGGACGAGAGGGAATGGCCACAAGCTCCGCCAGGGGAGGTTTATAGACTGGACTTTAGGAAAAAAATTTTCACAGAAAGGGTCATTGGGCACTGGCAGAGGCTGCCCAGGATGGTGGTTGATTCACCTTCCCTGAAGGTGTTTAAGGCACGGGTGTATGAGGTGCTGAGGGACATGATTTAGTGTTTGATAGGAATGGTTGGACTCAATGATCCGGTGGGTCTCTTCCAACCTGGTTATTCTATGATTCTTAGAGGAAAACGCCTGCATACTGCAAGAAATGAACAATCTAGTGTATAGTGTAAAAAACAACAGTTCCCTTCCTACCTCAGAGGTGTCTTTAATTTTTTAATGTTATACATAAGAACAGCAGCAAAACCTGACAATTTTCTTCTATCCTTGCTGAGAAGCTTTCCCTGCTTCACACATCTGCCTTTTGCTCTAATTAGGTTGGATACAGACACCAACGCTTGCTGTCCAGACAGCTATTAAAAAATAACACAAAAGACTTCATGCTACGGTCAATTAAACAGGTGGTTAAGATCAGATAATACCAACATGTATTAATTCACACACATGAATATGTAAAAAAATAATTATAAGACAGATAACAATACCTTTTCAGATTTGCATATAGTTACTACAGTGAAAAGAGATATTGCTGCAGAAGCATATACCTTTGTAAGTACTTCCAAAACTAAATTATGACTTAGAGTGCTGAAAATTATCTCCTTTAATCTATAAAATAAATAACTCATTTTTCAAGACTAAGTAGACTGTGGGGCCCTGGCCCCAGAGAAGTTCATCAAGTTTTGCCAAGACCTTCTATCATTATTTCTATGACAGTGAAGAACAACTGTAACTTAACCAGTCAATACAATCCAGTCATCTGTCTAAGAGGCTCCACTGAGAGAACACACTACAACAGAAGAAGATTTTGAGACTTCAAGAGTTAAGTAATAAAAGGTCACTGAAGTACTTCCATTTCTGCAGCTGATGAATACCCCATAAATGATTGTGTAGTGTGGGAAATGCCTTCCATCAAACAAAGTTTAATTTTGTGTAGCTTACATCTGTCCAGTCGATATCCACTGCCAGCAGACAGACACAAACTGCTGGCAAAAAAAAGCTATACAGCACAGATCAGATCTGACTGAAGAAGGAAGCAAAGCGTTTAAAGAATATTTTATAGTTCAAGCTCACATTCCATATTAGTACAAGAGGCAACAGATTTTGCAATGCCTCCATGTTCTCAAAGGTTTGTATTAAGCAAGGATTTGGTATAAAGCTGCAATATGCTAAGCCTGCAAGCAAAACAGGTGAACTAATTATAAAGTTTATTTTATAATCCAAAAAAATCATTATAATTTGTGCATAACAGCTTTTATCTTACTTTCCTTATTTACATAACTGAAAATACATTGCCTGCCTTCCCCCTTAAGGATACTGGCAATTAACTGATGCCTAGCACAGCAGTTCTAAAAGAGCTGCATAAGGGGTAAGTACTTAAAATAAGATAGCACAACCAAAGCCTGATTTTCCTCCACAACTAATTATTACCCTCAGTCTCACCTTTTCACAACAAAAAGTACCTTTCTTGTATTAAAAAAGATCTCAAGAATAAGGCTATGCTGCTTAGGGTGAACATTACTTTTTAATAGGACCTTATTCACTTAGAACAATACAATGCAGTGTTTCTTTATTACTCATTAAATTATTACGCAAGAATTTAGAGAAAATACTCCTGTAGAAGAGTAAATTTTAAAATCAAATATAATTTACAGGCAAAACAGTCTGATGTGAAAATGGTTTTGCTGCCACAGTACAGCCAGAACAATACTGAATATCAATTGTCCATTAGTGTTTATTAGCCTGACTATTTAACTAATCAACAAGATTATGGAATAGGTGCTCAGCCCACAGGATTTTTGTGATGGGAAATTAAACAGCATTATTTAGAACATAAAACAACATTTACCAAATAATCTTGCAATGTGCCTCCCTTCACATGTAAACAGTATCATTCTTGCCACATCCTCAAGCAGCCCTGCTTCCAAGCTAACTCCACTACTCATATTCCCAGTCAGTCAGACACTCCACCACACTGTCTCCAAATCCAGTAACAGCTTAGGAAACACTGAAGGATGGAGTTCAGCGCAAGTACAGACTTGTCCAATTGATCTGTTGCTCCTAAAAGCTGTTTCTCTATTTTATTCCTCATCTTTCCTTTTCTAGAACACTCAAGACTTTGACAAATGATAATTCTAAAGACATACAAAACTCCTTTTGTCCTAAGATGAGATAGTGAATACAGAATAAGAAGGTTTGTTGGTGTCATCATTAGATTCACATCATTACTGGCACCCTACTGCCAGATAAGGAAAACTCTGCTGGATTTCAGAGCAATTAAAGATGCTTCTTTCTCCTTAACAGCTGTAAACAGTATCTCCTTCCAACCAAAGAAGATATCCAACAACAATGAGCAATCTGATACTAGAGTGAGAAGCGCTCAAAAAGAAAATTCACCTTTGATGAGGGTACTGCTGTGGAGCCTGACGGTGAAGCATCTCTTGATGTTTTCAATGACTGAACTGACGTTCTCTCTTTACCTAGCATTAAGAAAAATAATAATGACCACAAAATTATATTGAAGATATATTGCAAATATTCTTATTGGCTTAGAAGAATCACAGTGAAATTCAGTCAAGTCAGACAAAATCTACACGCTCCACCATCTAATAAATACTGATACTACTTTCTTAATTCTCAAAAAAAGGAGACATATAGCTGTATTATCGCACTTATTTAGGAAAAAAAACATTATCCTTTTTTTTCAGCATTAACTGGAAGGGTATATCAATATGATTAGGCAGATGAAGCGTTTTTTCTTCTTAATATTCCTGTAATAATGTAAACCGGTTAAATATTAGACAACAATCAATCAATCCAGGAAACCAGGCAGTGTAGGAACTGGGTTAGCAGGCCACAGTCTATTGAAAAGCCCTGCCATGGGAAACCACAGGCTAGATGCTCTTTGTATTATCAGGGTTCTTCTTGTAAGAGTTAAAACAGGCAAAATGACAATTCAAATTCCCTGTGCTAATCACAGTCTGTGCACAGTCTCACCACAGAGTGGTTACAGACAGCCTGCAGCAGCAGAATTGGACCCATGGTCCACAGATTACATCTATGGGATCTGCATCTAAATATGAAAAGCAAACAAGTTGTCAGTAGGGCTAATCAACTAGGCTATTCACACTCACCGGGAAATGGCTGATTGTTCACAGATGGAAAACAGTACAGATTGACTCTGGCTTCCATGACATTTGTATCAATTCAATTAAGAAAGGGATGAATTAAAAAGTCTACCAAATACTTATGAAAATTGGGATATAAATTATTTTAGTAGACCTATAAAGAAGTACGCCTTTAATGTAATGGGTTGAAGCAATAAAGAACAAACATGGCATCCCACTCCTAACAGTTATGCTATTTTCCTTTTTTATTCAATGTCATAAAATAAGACTGCACCGTGTTACATATTTTAAAATAGCACTACCTACACAAAAAAAAAAACTAAGGAAAAGTCTGTGTAAAACTCATACTTTTAACCATGGGAAATGTTTAAGAGCTATTTGAAAAGCTGGTCTTCTACTATTTCCTCCCATATTCATACCAAATACATAGTGTAGAATTTATGTGAAGCCAAGATCAAACATGTTCAGGTACACACGTTGTTAGAGGCAAGCGAGTTACTGTTATGAAGTGAAGAGCCACTAATCCATGCGAAGTCTTCACAGCTACTGACAGGTCTTTCAAAAATGCTACTGAAAATAGTTGGGGAAGTTACTTTGGCAAAAGCACACATTTCCAAATCACACTTTAACCCTTGATTTGAAGATGATTCTAAACAGAGAGCATACTTAAAAACATAGCAAGCAGGCTTATTTAATAATTTCTAGTAGCCATAAAATAAAAGATGAATTATTAATTACCTTAACTAAAAAAGCTCTTTAACAATGAGAAGAAAGAGCAAAAAGAAAATCTGTGAAAAATTATAAGTTCCTATAAGTACAAATTAAATGACAAAACCATCAAGACAGAAATAATCACGTATTTATTCTGTCACATCCCTTGAATAACAGAATGTCTCCCTTGACACCACCAAGTGGCACAGAAGTCTTGCTCCTGTGATATCTGCTTTTCAGACCTAGGGGTGAGCTGTTTCCTTTTAAATTCTGAAGCATTCCTAAATTTTTTATAGTTTCTCACAACCATTTTTTCCTGTTCCTGGTATTTATGATCTGTACACCAACACTTCCACAAATTTAGTTGAATACTGTATTTTTCTCTTCCTCTCCTACGCTGACAGGAATTCAAATTCACCAAATATTGCAATTCTTTTGACATTCTGCAGCAATGATGAGCTAGAAATTTTGCAAGGAGTAAAATGATTCCTCAATATTTAAACAATGTTAGCTAAACTCCACAAGATCCTTTTCTGGCAAGAGGTGCTACAAAATGGTCAAGTGTGCAACTCTTGAAACACACAATATGCATACAAGTGAATATAAAAAAATCTAATTAATTTTGTAAAGCTGCCAAGATGAACAGTACATTTATACAGCTCACTAGAAAGCATTTGCAGAAAGGGAAATCAAATTGGACTAATTAACATAAGCTGTACAAAAACAGCAGATAAGATTGTAGTATCCTAAGAAAAGCAATTTTGCCCCCCCTTTTTTTTTTCCAAATTGTTTAAATAGGAAAACTTGAAATATTTTCAAAACAGATGATTCATTAGATTTCTGGTAAAGACTAACAGCCAAGCTTTTGAAAAGCTGAACATACATAGTATAGACTTAACTGAGATACGTTTCACATTTCGTTGAGGAAAGCAAGATTTGAAAGAATCTGATGAGGAGATGAAATTGCTAAAAAAAAAAACCCAAAAACCAGCTTCAAAATCCTAATATCACAGTTTAGGAATTACAGAAACATTTTCATAAAGGGTTATGAGTAGCACTATGCACTTTATTTTTTTGATACCCCTTTTTCCCTGGCTGAAGGAGGAAAACTCTTCATGTGCTACAGACATCAGCAAAGTTTCCTTTAAGGGAATCCAATGAAGCACATAAGTAACAGAAGCAGTTGATGCTAAAAGGAAAATAACATAGGATCCTAGAAAAAGCTGTGCAGCTGACACGTCTACAGTCAGTCTAGAGCTGCTACTGAAGTAACAACTACAATCTCCCACAAGAATTTCACAAGGGAACAGAGAGTACACTGAAACAACCAAAGAGCAGACAAAACATAACTAATACAAAATGCCTAGTTTTCTCATCGTAAAAGACAACATGTAAAGAAAAAGGACTTATAGGGTGATTTGCAGTTTTACCTCACTAATTAGTTCTCATTATTAATCCACCATTACCTTGCTGAGAAGAAATATTTCTTTTATGTAAAGATGACATACTTCTGCTATGCTGGGACTGGTGGAAAGGATAGGCTTTGCTTCTTTCGGGAGAGTAGCTCCTGCTGCTGACACTAGAGCCAGATCTGCTGTGCGGGGAATCCCTTCGGCTCCCTGGCGATTCCCTGAAGAATGGAGAGTCCCTCTTATGAGGAGATCTGTCTCTCACATAATGAGAGGGATAGAAGCTTTTTCTTCTGAAGCCATCTCTGATGTCCCTTTGAAGACCACAGAAAAATAAAAGTGACTTGGTTATCCTTCCAGTGTTTGTGGGACAGCACTAGATAATAGAATGGCAACTTCTTATGTCTAGTAAATACAAATAGATTAGCTGTCATCTGCAGAACACATGAAATCTTCAGCATTCTCAGATTACCAGGTAATAAATGAAAAACAAGTAGGAAACTAGAAAAAAATACATATACGTATGTAATTCTTTTCAGATTTCATTAAACTGTGTCATCATTAGAAGCCAACTCCTTCCTATTTCTCAATAATAAAGAAAAAATATAAGAGAAAGACATTCAAGAAATTGGGACTTTAGCTTTTTATTTTTTCAGATTCACTCAATTTCACTTAGAAATTAAGCCTTCATTTACAACAGCTAAAAACATATATGCAAATATTGCTGATGCCATTTGCCTTGTTTTCAACTCTGTTTTTATCTTACCCTAATTTTCAAGGGACTATGTCTCTCATTTGATTTCACACACCTTGCAATGGGAAACATCACTGAGGTATTTCAGTTTGTATCCAACAAGGGCAAAACCAAAACTGCACAATATCTATCCTCCTGCCTGTATATCCATCCAAGGGTAAAACCTGAATGAATATATGAAGATTTTAGTAGGTATAAAAGTCTGGCTTTCATAATAAACAATATTAATTTTGAACTTTACTATAAAATGCCACAGACACACTCAGTGTATTATATGAAACCAAACTGATTTAAAATCATAAACTAGTAAACACTAGAACTTTCTACTAAATTCATATGTTATTACTCCAGACAATACCCTAAATGTCCTGTTTACCTGCAAATTATATTAATATACATATATATGTAAAGGTAAAAAAACAGAATCATAGAATCATTAGGTTGGAAAAAACCTTAGAGATCCATCAACTCCAACCACACCTGTTTACTACTAAGTCACGTCCCCAAGCACCTCATCCACCCACCTTTTAAACACCTCCAGGGATGGGGACTCAACCACCTCCCTGGACAGCCTGTTGCAGTGCTTGATAACCCTTTCTGTGAAGAAATTTTTCCTAATGCCCAATCTAAACTTGCTCTGATGCAGCTTGAGGCCATTCCCTCTCGTCCTATCATCTATCACTTGGGAGAAGAGACCAACACCCACTTCTCTACAACCTCTTTCCAGGTAGTTGTAGGCAGTGATAAAGTCTCCCCTCAGCCTCCTCTTCTGCAAGATAAACAACCCCAGTTTCCTCAGCCACTAATAAGATTTGTTTCCCAGCCCCTTTACCAGCTTTGTTGCTCTTCCCTGGACATGCTCCAGGACCTCAATGTCTTTCTTACAGGGAAGGGCCCAAAACTGAACACAATATTTGAGATGTGGCCTCACCAGTGGCAAGTACAAGGGAAGAATCACTTCCCTGGTCCTGCTTGGCACACCATTTCTGACACAAGCCAAGATGCTATTTGCCTTCTTGGCCACCTTGGCACACTGTTGGTTCACGTTCAGTTGGCTGATCCCCAGCTCTTTCTCTGCCAGGCAGCTTTCCAGGTGCTCTTCCCCAGGCCTACTCAGGGTTCTTGTGTCCCAAGTGCAGGACTGTGCACTTGGCCTCGTTAAAACTCATCCCGTTGGCCTCAGCTCATCATCCAGCCTGTCCAGATCCCTTTGCAGACCCTCCCTACCCTTCAACAGATCGACAGTTCCTCCCAGTTTAGTGTCATCTGTGAACTTGCTGAGGGTGCATTCGATCCCCTCATCCAAGTCATTAATAAAGATATTGAACAGGACTGGACCCAGCACTGAGCCCTGGAGGACAACACTTGTGACCGACCCTCAGCTGGATTTAGCTCCATTTACCACGACTCTTTGGCCGTCGGGCACAGGGTGCGCCTGCCCAGGCCAGAGGAAGCCAGTTTCTCAAGCAGGAGAAAATAGCATCAAATTGAACATTTCCTAAAGAATCTCAAGGCTCACAAACATGCAAGAGAATACTTACTGCATCTAGACTTGTGATATTTGGCTTGGTCAGCAGGTACATTGTTAAGAGAAGCAAATACTTCTCAGCTCTTTCACAGCATTGCTAAGTAAAACTAAAAGACTTCATAGGATTTATAGAGAGCCAGAATCTACCTTGTTTCACTGCTTTTCTCTCCTATTTCTCATAGTCCAACATTTTGAATAAGGCAGTATCTCACAACGACGAGCAAACATCTGGTGGCCTCACTTTGCACAACGTAGCTATAGCTAATTTAATGCTAGCGGAGAAAAGGAAAAAAGCCCTCTAGTGTACAATTCCTATAGCAAGATACAGGCCCACATTTGTGATGGGTAACAAAGGACTTCAGTGTGCCAGAGGTGTTTTGGAGTACTGAAACTACACAAGTAGCACCACAGTAATACAAACACTATTGCATTGATGTGCTTTACATAGCGCTGATTTCCTTTTTTCATGGGAAGGCACATCTGCACAAGCAGTTCTGTTTCAAAGCACAAACACCCCTCAAGCAACACTGAGGTTATTCTGCAACAGAAAAATCACCGGGGCAGGGGCATAGCCAGTAAAAACACAGACAATCCTTCAGCTTATTTCTCCAATTCCAGATGGAATAAACTATCAGGAAAACAAAACAAATCTTAATTTTGAAAAAGTATGAATCAATAGCTCTCAGCCACCTGGTTTTCAGTAAAATGCCAGTGAAGCAACACTAGGTTTTAGAGTTAAATAATTATTTCATTGTTAACAAACTACAGGGCTTTTATAGGTATCTTATCTTATAGAAAAGCCTATTTTCCAGGACTGCATACCAAAGCTGATACAAGACAATGTTACACAGATTTATATCTAACAGGTGTGCTAAAAATCAACATTCATTTCCTTTCTAAACAACTTTTCTTCTTCTGTTTATTACAACACTTTCTTCTCCCAAAGCAAGGCACCAAAAGAAACATTTAAGGAATTGTTAAGTAGACCCTGTTTAACAGCCTCTATACAGTAGCCATTGTACAGACACTTAGATCAAAGAATGAGGCACCCCAGAATACACAGAAAGCTAATCCTCCTCCTTTCTTCAAAGGCCTAAGAGCAATGTGCTCAGCTTCAGATACTGGTCCTTAGGAATCACGTAGATTAATGGGAGACTTTCCAGAAGGAAGTAACGGAATTATCAGAGCCAGAAAACACATTTAATGAAGAAGCAGTCAAACCCCTTGGTCCACTTAAATTTACAAAAAAAGAAATGTAAAGAAGCCAGGCAAGTTCTCAAACCTCTGAAATGTAGGTGAAAATAAGGAATTAATGCTTTATCTACATTACATGTATGAACATTTCACGTATCAATAGACTTGAAATGAAAGTTTAGACTTTAAGTATACTAGAAAGATTAGCTCAGCACTGAACTAGTTTGTCTAATTAAGATGGAAGGCATTACTTATCAAAGAACATACTGACCAAATATTTATCAGGAACAAGTTATGTATACCACACCTCTTCAGTTCTAAGTCTCTCTCTTTAAATAATCTTATTTATTTTTAAAGCACAAGCTTTCTGGCAGACCAATACACTTCTTTTATGACCAAAGCACGTCTTTATGAGCAAGTTACTAAGCCCTACTACACAGAGAAGTTTATTATGGAAATGTTTACAGAGCCCCAGCTATTGCACACACACAACAAATGCTCTAAAATCCACATAAGAATTTACATAATATCACTGAAACCCATTTTTAAAGAAGAAAACATTTAAAAGCTCCATTCTACAATAATATTATGCACAAAAAAAAGTAGAGTCTCACTTTCATTATTTAAATTTTCATTTCAAGACTCCATGTTAATTCTTAATGGGACTGTATCTCATACTGAACGCTCAACAGTACAGCATTTCTGATGTTTTCCATTAATGTAACAAACTACACTGAACAGAACAAAACAAGCATTGTTTTACTTCCCCCTCCTTAAATACTTCAGCTAACATACACCTGCAATTTGGTAATGAAGGCCTCAACTTAGCAAAACAGCTACACGCATGCTTCAGATTCCAACACATACTCTAAAGGTTTATTGACCAGGGACAATATTTAATAGAGATGCAAAATTTTGTGCTTGGCTGTAACTTTACAATAGAACTACTACTCTTAATAACAAATACAGGATCAATTCCCTTTATATAGGATCCTTCTTATCTTTATACTTTGTATTCACATCTTATACTCGGTCCTGAAAGCACAATTTAGTTCTCTCGGCAGTATTGCAACAGAAGTATTAGCATTTTTAACCTCCACAAAACGTGACCATTAAATTCTCACCAAAGCTGATAATTTTGGATGAGCTCCTTAAATAAATAGCTATACACTGATAAAGCATCTACTAAGGACAGCCTAGGGAAGAGAACAAGCCTGAGAGCTATTTCTGTTAGCCATCAGTTCTAGTTTCCTGGAGGGAAAAACATAAATGCTGAACAGACAAAGGTATGGTTTTCTGCACAGCAGGAGACCAAGGGAATACAACACAGGGAAGAGTTTCTGTTGGCAAAATATCAGAGACGTCACCTTTCCTAAGCTATCACTACCACACCAGATACTGCTGGTATCTCTTCCTACTATTTCAAACCCAGCAAACCATTCACCAGCGATGTTGTGGGAAACTGAAGGCTGCAGGAAGCCTTCTAGGTTACAAAAGGGAGTGCGGTACAGCTTAAGCTAGATGAAATGAAGACTAACACAAATTGGTGTGTCAGTCTTATATTTCAAGAGTATATAAAGGCAATACTCAATTACTAGCTAGCTGTGAAATTCCCGGAATTGAGGTGTCCTTGGGTACATGAAAGCACATTGTATGCAATAGGGGAAAAAGTTTTGTGTGTAAGAGAAACAGTTCACTCTTGAATTCATGCTACAGGGCAACTGTGAACAATACTTCATGCTTAATGTTCTCCCAATCTTTTACATTCCAATAAAAACATCTATCTTTTCAACTAAAACTTCAATCTACAAAGTGGTCCAGCCATACAGGCATAACTCACACTTTTGACACTGCACCGAAGAGACCAGCAGCTCAACAGGATGTCGCTGTGGAGCAGAAACTGTAGGTTCTTTCAGTAACTCATAAGTGAGTGCAGTGTATCACCTATGCAAAAAGTCAACAGAGAAGTTTATGGGACCCTTTCCATCTGAGAAAGATTACTGCTGTTGTCAAAGGGGTTAGTCACTCCATTTATAGGCTTAGGCCTGATTGCTAACCTTGCCTGAAAGTAACTCACACCTTTTTAAAAAGAAATTGAGAAAATTATACATATCTCCTAAGACAGCAGACTTCAGTGCAAAGAGACAGACGAGACTTGGACCATGGTTCGTAACTGAATACATTTTTGCTGCCTCACTACACACAGACAAGGGAGAAGAGGAGGAAGAGCAAAATAAAAATTAAAGAATCCTCTTTCCTTCCTTCTCAGGACATTGCAGGGATTAACAGAGCTACTTACGTGGTTTAGATAACGTGGAAAACATTTAATAAAACATACTACACTCCTGATAGCTAAGTTTTTTCAAAATATTTACTGTGTTATGCATCCAAAAGCAAACATGAAGAGTCAAGGCTACCTCTACTTTTAAAATCTTCAAAGTAAATATAAGTAGTGGAGGATTCCAGCCACCATTCTGTCTCCCAGAACTCACCCCCTTTCTTTCCAAGGTATGCAGTACATGTTTGTGCAACAAACCAACAATTTACTTTGGCTCTGCTTTAATCTTACTATAATTCATTGTTATTGGCCAAAGAATTTTAAGCCAATTTACCATAAGCTAAAACAACATAGTGAATCACACCTCTGTAGATATAAGTAATTGCATCTAGTTCCACCCGCTTTCACTTGAACATTTGAAATGATGACAGATTTATTTTGATAACTAGTTTTCAATGTTCTATGACTAAGCATGTAACTGCAGTACTTGTAACAAGCTATATTTGCATTTGCTTTAAATGAAATTAGCATAATTAAGTCTACTCAATATAATCTTATTAATAGCTTTTCACATGAAGGCAAAAGGAAACAGGCATTGCAGAACAGCAGATCTTGTGAAGAGAAGCATAACTAGGAATACCTAATATACAACAAAAATTAAAAATATATAAATGTTTCACAGTTCTTATGCTGCATTTGGCACTGCAGAAGTCATCATATGCAAACACCAAAACTCCACACTGAGGTCACTTGTCCACCTCACTCACCATGAAAGCTACTAAACTCATCTACACCCCTGCCTACCTCAGGATGTCATGACAGATTAGGGAATAAAAACTAAGACAACTTGAATATTACAGCAACATTAGAGAGAAATGTCTGCGATGTTCTTTAACTGAATAATGAAGCCATGCACTTCAATTGAAACTGGAAATCAAATTACACTTCTTTTCATGCTTGTTAAAGGGTACCCCCTTTTCTACTTTCATTGACAATGTACTTTATTAAACTTGCTGGAAGATAAGCCCACACAATAAAAGCACATTTAAATTCAAATACTTTCTGTCATCTGACAGGAAGAAACTATGGTCATGCATACAGATTAGGACAGAGGAACAAGAAAAAAATTAAGAGTCCAGAAAATCACAGATTTAAATTTCAAAGAATTAAAAGCAAACAGCTTTATAAAACTGTATGGAGAATAAAGACAAAATATGTTAATTAGGCAAATCAAGAGCAAATTAGACAAAATAACTGTATTCAAATGCACGTGATGTTAGCTTACCTTCTTTAAAAAAAACCAAACAAACTGAAGGCTTAGTAAGTCCCTGCAATTTGTCTCTAATAGAAAATAAATCATAGGTCTAAAGTTCTAGAGAGTACATTTCCTTAAAGTGATGGACCAAGTTACCACTTCTGTTAACAGCTACGGCATTTAAAATAGCACGGAATTTCACTGATAAAATATTTACTGACGGACACTGCTTTTGAGCCAGGTTTCCCACACACTATTTTCTAAGCAGCTATCATCCCAGACATTCAAGCAGTCAAGGTAAGACCAGAGAAACTAGTCATCATTATTACTTCTAGAGAAAGTTCTAATGGGATTGACCTTCTAATAAGATGTGTTAGCGCATTGTCATCCTGCCTCAGGCACTGAGACCACCACATGGGAAAAAACTTTAAGAAGTTTCCCTGTGGTACCAAAAAGCATGGGGCAATGGGGTGGAAAATGGAAAAACTTCCCAAGTACTACTCAAAGCAAGCATAAAGGTATTGAGAACAAAGATCTGGGGACAGTAACATACCACAAAACACAAACAAACAACTCTATGCAAATTATTAAATAATTTTGTTTCTTAGATACCTTACAAATCAGTACGGGAGACTACGTGAGACTGAGGAGAAAAGCACATGCTGTTTACAGTCATGCAACTGAATAATGCCGAATATCTAAACAAAAGAAGGGCAGGTTTATGTTTTTATGTGTCTGTTTGCTTGCTTGTTTTCCCTAGTGAGTTTGTTGGGGTTCTTTGCTTTATTGTTTTTTGAGAGGTGGTACTGTTTGAGTGAGGGGCCATTTGTTTGGAAGCTTTCTTTAGGGTTTTGAGGTTTGGCTTTACCTCACAGTCAGTGATTGCTAAGCAACTCCATGTAGGCAAGCATTTATCCGATATATACAGTAAGTATGTGAAAGAAAAAAGGAAATATTTTTGTACTATATTTTTATGTGCATTAAGTGAATTTTATGTTGAGCAAGCTATTAATCTTTATGTCAAAGGCTATCTTTAAAATTCTTAAATAGAAGAACACAGAAACCATGAAACATCTGGTAAAAGGAGCTCTTTCCATTGGAATGCCATTAGTCCACCAATACTTAAGAGAAAGCAACAAGGAGTGTACTGTAACAGTATATACTGACTTGATCAACCCTCGTATTGACTTTTTAACACTATCAGTAAAAAGCTGCAAATGGAAAGAGTAAACTGTGGAACAGATTTGTAAACAGTAATATCTTACGTTAGTAATACTGACGCACAATACCTTTATTATATTTAATTTTCTTCTCTTTCCAAATCCCTTAATGAGATCTATAAGTCAGAAAAACACTCGTTTTCTCTACTTTGGAAAAACAGTCTGCAAATTGCATGTTTAATTGTTAAATTTAAGTGAAATCTGAAGCAATTGGGTCAAATATTTATTTATACCAGAAGTTTTGCAGCAGTGGTAGATTCCTGCACAGCAAATTTAAATAAAGGTTAGCAAACTACATCTGCTTTTGGATTTCTGAAGGTAAAAGACAATATATGTAGGAAGAAAGATTTTCTTCTAAGTAATAAGCTTTTTCTTTCTGAACTCATTCCTTCTTGCCAAGTATGTAGATTATTCAAAATTAGAAAGCTCTGAGTTAAGACAGACATTTCGTTTTATAAAATATTCAGCTATGTAGCTTTACCTTTTTTCCTTCTAGTTTGCTTTTTCTTTTCACTCTGTTTATGATAATGAACATTCATATCTCTCCTTGTTTAGGGTTTTTTTTGGTCGGAATTTTTTTTAGTATGGTTTATTCCTTTTTTTTAATTAGAACGTATTTAACACGGAGACAAACCACGCTACTTAATAAGTTCCTTATTAAAAATGTTTTTGCAGTTACTGCATGCCTTCAATTATTTCAGTGATTCAATAACAATTAACTTCAGTGTGTACCTCCACGACAAGTCATACCAATTCAGAGTGAGTGGTGCTGCTACAATTCTAAACTTCTCAGCCTTCCTTGAATCCAGCTCCATGCACAACCTGGCACTGATATTTTCTCTCAGGCACCCAAACTGCTAGATAATTATTAAATTGATTGTGGGAGATTAGGATGCAGGACCAGCTCCTTGAAGAGTACAAACACCTGAAACAGTACCAAGGAGAGGGAAGGACAGGAATGGCACCTGCTTAGATGGGTTTAAACTGCTGTAGAAAGAGATTTTTACTCTAAGAAGATCTGTCTCCTTGACGCATTCTTGACTTTTATTTTCTTATGATAAATAAAATAGGTCCCTTGGCAGAATTTCAGAGTAGTTAAAGTTAGCATCAGTAAGACTCAAAGAAGTAATACATTTTTTTTCTAAAAATAACAGACATACATACCTAAGCAACACTGAAAAAGCCCAAAATTCTGACTGTGATTAATAAATGTAGGTTCGATGATAAATTTTTAAACAAAATTCTGTTTAACAGAGACAAGTTTTAGCAAGGGATAAAAGCAACGGTAGCCGAAGAGAGAGTTGTTGAATAAGAGAATTCTTTCTTTGTCACTTCAGTCTCCTCTGTTAACATAATCCTTTGCACTACTTGGATAATCCTTACACAAAATTCTTCAATAAAAACACAGCAAGCAGGATTAAAATTGTAGAATACATATGGAGCTTACTAACAAACCAGAAGTGGTTTGTCCCTCTACTCTCCTCTGCTGAGACCCTTCCTAGAATGCTGTGTCCAGCTCGGGAGCCCACAGCACAAGGACATGGAGGTGCTGGAGTGAGTCCAGAGGAGGGTTACAAAAATGATCAGAGGAATGGAACATCTCTCCTATGAGAAAAGGCTAAGAGAGTTGGAGTTGTTCAGCCTGAAGTAGAGATGGCTCTGGAGAGACCTTATTGCAGCCTTTCACTGATTAAAGGGGTCTTATAAGAAAGATGGGAACAAACTTTTTAGCAAGGCCTGTAGCGAGAGGACAAGGGGTAATATTTTTAAAGTAAAAGAGGGTAGACTTAGGCTAGATATAAGGAAGAATTTTTTTTATAATGAGGGTGGTGAAACACTGGCACAGGTTGCCCAGAGAAGTGGTAGATGCCCTATTCCTGGGAACATTCAAGGTCAGGTTAGACAGGTCTCTGAGCAACCTGATCTGGTTGAAGGTGTCTCTGCTTTTTACAGGGGTGGCTGGACTAGATGACAGGCCCCTTCCAACCCAAACCATTCTACGATTCTATGAGTTAACACACTTAAATACCTTTTCCATTCTACTTCCAAATTGCATAAACACATTCTGAAATATAATATCCAGAAGTAATTGGGCATATTAGACGAGGTAAGGCAGGACTTCATTTAACACATACAAAAGTCAGATTTCAGAAGAGAAAGACATTCCCACAGCTAGCTGACAGAACACTATTGTGTGTCATGACATAAATATGCAATTCCTCATAGACAAAAACATTAGTTATCAACTCATAATCTTAAACTACAAAGCTTCATAGACATGCAAGAGAACCTTATCTGGTTATGCAAACAGATATCATGAATAAATGTCAAGACTAACATTAAGAATAGTTTGTTAGCATGCAAAAATAGCATCACCTTTTAAAAATAATACTAACTGCATGAGATTGTGGAATTGCTTTATCAGTGAACTTTTCCTCAGATGGAGATAATAACATGCTTGAACGCAGCAGTAGGTGGAAACGGCACATCAAAAATCTTCTCTTTGCAGCAAAATGCCTAACAAAGGATGCCTGTACTGTGAATAGAATCAAACTTTTTCCTCTCCCCTAGGAAATGCTGTATCCTAGTATTCCAATCCTCTCTCAATGGGAATTTAACTCCCTGAAATATTTAGTGTATTCAAAATACTATAAAACAAACAAGTCCTTGGAACCTAAAAGATAATGCATTTATCTTCCCAAGGGAAATTACGTACAAGTCCTCTCTGACAATACTCCCCATCCTGTGAAAGCCATAACTACATTGATTGGCCGGTCATTGACATTATTTGTTTACCGGGTCCATTTTTATAGCTAAAACTGTATTCAGGTGGTAGATGGTATCAAGCCAGCAAGTTGATGCTGTATTGGGAAATAATGAGGCAAAATCCCACAGGTAGTACTTGATTATTCTGGAAAGACTGCCTAACAAATATGTTGAAAAACAGCTAGGTACTGAGAGACATTGGAGTGGGAGAAAGAAGGGAGTCTCCCAGCAGCTAGGATGATAAAAATCACACCTCAGATTCACGTGGGAGGTTTCAGGATCCTGGTAGAACAGCATGAATGCTGGTACTGACCTCAGAAGCTCAGCAGGAAAAGTTATTAAGACATAAACATATTAAATTTTCAATATAGCATATATGACTTTAAACTTTAAAGTCCTTTCCCTTAACCTGAAAATGAAAGCTGTTTAAAGTTCTGCAAGACCCTCTAAAAAAAGCTCTAATTATCAGTAAGCCATTTCTGAAAGCAGACACATTTTTCAGAATTGGAATGAGAAATTCAGCAAAATAATAAAATAAAAGAAAACATGCCTTAATAAAGATCATGTGCAATCACTGTGCAAATAAAACTTAAAAAATAAAAGCAATCGCTCAACAACTACAACTAGCAGCCAGCGAAAGTAACATTCACCTTGCAGAATAACCCCACAATTAGCTGAAACTTGTGAAAAATCTAGTTGAAAATAAGAGGAATTTTTACCATATTGTTACACCATAGGGTGGAGGAAAAAAAAATCTGCAATTGAAACCCTGCCCACCAGTATCTCTCCTTTTCTCCCCACTCTCTGAAATGACAAACACTGTAGAAGTAGTGTGACAGTAGTCTTGCTCTAAATTAAATTTCTAGTTTTACTGTAGAGAACAACACAGCAGGTCCCACCAACATAAATAGCAACAGAAACTCAGTTTGACACAATATTCTTGGTAAGAAAACAGGCAGTGTTCACATATATAGTTCAAAGCCTCTGGTTGTAAGTTAAACAGAGGAAAGAGCTTCATCACAGTAACAACACTAGACTTCAAACTTTTTACTTTCACTTGCGTTGACCTGCAACAGAGGACAGTTCAGAACTCTTCCTAATTATACACAGCCTTCACTACAGTGCAGTTTTAAAATGCTACGTGGTATCGGTATGAGAAGATTCAAGTTCTTATAACCCATTCAGAATAAAAAAAACTGGTTCAAAGGAACCCAAAGCATCAGTAATACAATTAGACATATAATTCTTGCCAAGTAAAAAAAAATAAAAATCCAATTTATAAAACGTAAGTCTCAGTTTGCAAACAAATTTATTGTACCAAATACAAAGAGGCTAAAAAATGATGGAGCCCTCAAAGAAAAGGTAGCAACTACTGAATCAATAAGATTGCCACATAAGACGTGAAATGTAATATTAAGTCCTTAAATATTTAGAGCAAGCCAGAATCTACTTTTAAGTTATCTATTACCTATTATGTTGTTCCAAAAGGTTCTAACTCACTTCCCCATCTTCCCAGAATATCATAAGCCAAGGTAAACTAATATAGCCAGCAGCCTAATACAATGGATCTTCTGAACTAAAAATTTCAACAGACAAGTCCTTGCCTGGAGTTGTAGACAGGTATAATGAATCTCCCACAATGACCTATTATAAGGAAACTGTAATTTCATATATGAATAAACAAGTTACTCTAGTAGTTTGTGTGGATACCTGTGAGATTTAATGTTCTGAGCAGGTTTTTATTTAGTTATTTATTAAAAGAAAAAGGCATGTGCTAATGAATATGACTAGAACTCTGCTTATCAATCTCTGTCAAAAGCAAGACCATTTTCTTTGGGTGACTGCCATATTTATTTCCCTCCACACATGTTTTTTAATAAAGAATGAGGTTCTTGTATGGTGTCCCTTAAGACCTGTCAAATATCGCAAAAGAACAGCAGACTTATGTACACTTTTAGCACCATCTCATAAATCCCTTTGGCTAAGTTTCTCTCCTATAAGCAAGACAAAGATCAGTTTACATCACAAAAAAGTTTAAATCCTAAGCCTAAAGACCTCCCACAATATAATATGATGTTTTAAATTAGTATAAAATATTTAAACAGGCGCACTGTTTCATTCATTAGAGAATACATACAGGCAGCAGGAAAAAAAACAAGAAACAACAAGAAACAAGCCACCCCTTGTAATTCAAAGGTGACTGCACAGTGATATTGTAAAGATAATTGCCTTGGCCTATGACACAACTGAACTCTCAATATTAAAACCTGCTTTATTGAGAGAAGAGTCAGTCATCCTTCACTTCTATGTGGAGACTCCCTCATCAATGCTTTTGGTATAAAGTAAACATTCTTGCCAAAGAATAATTTTCTTCTTAATGTACAATCTTCAGTCCACTCCTCTAGAACATCCTGTCATCGTGTACTGCACCTGCAGGGGTTAATCACCAAATGAAAGGTAGTTCAAAGATCAGAAAGCCAAGATTGCTGGGTTTCTATCCTCAATTTGCTACCAATCTTCTCCACAGCCTTCAGTAAACACAATTGCATTCTGAAGGGTTATACATCTACAAAAACTGGGGTATATTATGCTTTACCACCGCTAAAGAGGTAACTAAGTTTCATGTTCAGAAAACCACATCAAATTTTCAGAGGAAAGATAATGTGGCATTCATTTAAAAGATTTCAAAAACAAAATATAGAACTGACTGATGAATTTTAAGTTGCTCACATATCACCAGTTGTTTAAAATTGTCGCAACATTTTGCTAGGCAGTTTTCTTTCATTTTAGCAAAAAAAAAATCACATTTTTTTTTCTATTTATTATAAAATATCTCTTGTGCGCTCCACAGACAAGCAAATCTGGTTTATATACAGAAATTTCCATTACAGACTGGACTAAGACTTCCTAATTTCACACAGGACATGGGAAAAAACCCAATAACCAATTAAAAAACACCATGTGAAGAGATTAAAAACATCCTGTATGAGACACTTCTCAGGAGTCTGTATTATATCAGCCAACATTAATACTGATGCAGAGCACTTTGTCTACAAATATGGGAATCCTTATTTTACAAAAATCTGGACCTTGGATAACTTCAAGGATCAAATTTAATGCCTGTATAACTGGGATTTACAAGTGCGTCATTTTGAAATTTCTCTTTGAAGATGAGTCTCACCCATCTTAAGTTGCCAAGTTTCACATATTTCACATCTTATGAACTTGGTTTGGCTGAAAAAAAAGAGAATGAAGTAATGCTCTGTGCACTCAAAAGGATTAAAATTTGGTATGACTAAAGCGAACAGCAGTTAACATGTAAATCATTTCACACTGAAAAGTTCATTTGACTTTAAAAAAAATGAAATTGTATGCAAAATCTGCTGTTATGAGGTCCATGCAGAAGTCCTGTAAAATTGAGGTTCTTCAACACAACAGCACAGTTCCCTGCAACTTTTCAAAAAACCTCACATGCATAAAATAATTAGAGTGCTTTGAATAAACGAGTTCAATATATCACTGAAGACATGCAGTAACACAGCCCCATCATCAGTAGAAGAGAAATATAGAAAGCAGTCATGTGTTATTTGAGCTCTTTTCCTCCCGTAATTTCAGAGTTTCACAGCATCAGCGATCAAGACATTTGAACTGTCATCATGAGTACAGGAATTTTTCTGTTCTCTGAACTAAGAGATTCCACTTTGATGTACAATTCTTGAAACACCAGGCAGGCTCAAACCAAGCAATGCCTGTAAGGTTACACAATCCACATCAGTTCCTGAATTTCAGAAATCCAGCAAGAATTCCTTAGGTCAGAACAAGAGAAAAAGGGCTGGAAACTCATTTTCAAATCCACACTCAGCACATGCTCTGAATAACAATATTTTAACATATACTATATTAACATAAAGAAGTCATTGTCACGCTGAAAGTTGAATAACAATATTTTAACATATATTAACATAAAGAAGTCATTGTCACGCTGAAAGCTGTTCACTGATCATAGTATAAAAGAGGGCTAACAACACTCAAGAACTGAGGGGTCCAGAAAGAGCAAAAAGATAAGTGACACACCGCATAATGGTAGACTACTAGCAAATGACAGCTGCTTGGAAACTGGAGCTTAACTCTATAAGAAAAAAGAAGGCAAGAAAAAATACGACTAACCAAGGGGAAAAATCTCTACAATCCTGTTATCACTCACTGAGAACTGCTGCTGGTCACAGATACATCACAGTTCAAGCCACAGGTATTCAACCGCTAAACACATACTCCCTATTTTTAAGGAAAAGGCAAGAAGCATAAAAGAAAATCCACAAAAGAAACAACAGCAACAAAAAAAACCACTAAAAACCACTCCATAAAGCCTTAACTGATAGTTTCTTCAATACAGCAAACTTTCACCCCTCAAATTCTGCATCATTTAAGGATTTTTGATATTCCAGATAAGCAGTTTCTTTTACTTTAGGAGACTATCAAGTAATGTATTTTCAGCTCCAAAACAAGGTAAGAGGAACAAGATGGAAAGAGTGAGAGAACAAATTACTTTTTGACATTTATGCCAAAAATGAAAGCAGGAAAATGTGAATAATTAATTCTTAAGAGGAAATGGGAAACATATCACTGACAACAACAAATTACACTTTTAGCTGCTGAATGAGTTTTTAAAAATATTCAGGAAAAACAATTATTTACATCAATAAAAGAGCTATTCCTTTTAGAATTTATAGTCACTGTACTGACTACGAAAACCCATTAACTTTAGAAGTCTCCCGAGTATCTTTAGCTTCACAAATCTAACTTTGTACTATGTTTTAGCCACATTCAACACAATTTTTTAAAAAGTACTTCTAGTTAAAGTAATCTTAAATCTCCTTCTACTACCTCAAAGGAAAAAAATTGATATGCACTCCAGAAAAACTTATTCAACATAGCTTTCACCATACCCAGAGAGAAAGCATTTTCACATATAATAATTTTTTAATCTCTTTTTTTTTTTTATAGTGTGGATGTCTTTGAAAGTAATTATCTTTTCTACCACAAGAGACAATATCTACCAAGTGCCATATTTCAACTTCCTCTGTCAAGATCCACTACATAGCTTAGTCACGTGCAATATGCAAAAGATCATAATTAATTTTACTACAGAGCATATAATGCTACAAGTGTTTAGTAGTCTGATCACAGGATTTTACATCCACAGTTATTCATTATTCTGGTTCTCTTCTGTACAATGAGGTTTCTGATATGCTAATGCATATCTATATAACAAATCAGTAGGATTGCAAACACATTCCAGTTGGAGGCCAGCCACAAGCAGTGCTTCCCAGGGCTCAGTGTTCAGACCAGTCTTGTTTAAAATCTTTATCAATTATATGGATGAGGGGATCAAGTGCTCCCTCAGTAAGGTTGCAGATAACACCAAGTTGTGTGGGAGTTTTGATCTGTTTGAGCGAAGAAAGGCTCTGCAAAGGAATATGGAGAGGCTGGATCGATGGGCCAAGGCCAACTGTATGGGGTACAACAAGACTGAGTGTTGGATCCTGCACCTGGACCACAACAAATCCATGGAGACTTGGGGATGAATGGCTGGAAAGCTGCTAGGCAGGAAAGGACCTGGCAATGTTGGTCAACAGCTGGCTGAACACGAGCCAGCAGGGTGCTCAGACAACAGCATTCTGGCTTGTATCAGAAGTAAGTGTGGCCATCAGGAGTAAGGAATTGATCAAACCCCTCTACTCAGTGCTGGTGAGGCCTCACCTCAAATACTGTGTTTAGTTTTAGTCCCCTCACTACAAGAAAGACACTGAGGTGCTGGCATGCGTCCAGAGAAGGGCAATGAATCTGGCAGAGGGTCTGGAGCACAAGTCTTAAGAGGAGTGGCTGAGGGAAGCGAGGTTGTATAGTACTGAGAAGAGGAGGCTGAGGGGAGATCTTATCGCTCTCTACAACTGCCTTAAATGAGGTTGTAGTGAGGTGGATGTCAGTCTGTTCTCCCAAGTAACAAGTGATAGGACAAGAGGAAAAGGCCACAAGTTGTACCAGGATAGGTTTAGATTGGATATTAGGAAAACATTCTCCACAGAAAGGGTTGTCAAACATTGTAATAAGATGCCTAGGGAACTGGCTAAGTTCCTGAAGATGTTCAAAAAACATGTAGATGTGGTGCTTAAGGACATACTTCAGTGGTGGAATTGACAGTGCTAGGTTAATGGTTGGACTTGATGATCTTAAACGTCTTTTAGCAGCCTAAATGATTCTACGATTCTATATCCTCAATTGAACCAAGTATGTTTATGAAGTTCTTCCATAGTGTTATTACAGTTGTATAACAGTTACATATTCTGAAATACATAACAAAAACATAAATGGAACTATCACCTACCACGCAACACATTGTTCAAGCCTTCAATAAAACAAGCTGACATTTTATCCTCACATTTTAAATGGAAGAAATGAGGATATACTTAAGAATCTTTTGACCACTGGGTGCCACTCTTGTTCTGCGTAAAATAAACTGCCTGACAAACTCAAGTTTCCTCAGTCTCCTTTTTTTTCAGCTTTAAATAACTCTGATTCTTCTTAAGAGGGAGGAAAAGATGCAGGAGTTTTTACACAAGTTTCTATAAAACACTACTTTTCAAAATCCTTTACTGCCGCTTCTAGCTCCGAGAACACAATTGTGAGATCTAGTGCATGCAGACCCTTATGGTATATGAAGGATTTTTTAATGATGAAGCTATGTAATAACCTAGTTATGCTATCACAATCATCTGAATCATCACATTCAAAGAAATAGATGTCTTCTGCAACTGTGTAGATCTGGAGTGCTGTATTGCCATTGCCACTAGCAGCTTCATATTGAGTTTGCAAGGACTCAAGACGGGCTTTGAGCAAGCTTGTCAGGCCTGCTCTGTCTGAGCTTTTACTGACCTGCCTGAAGTATTTTTTTTAACTTGGCACAGGCAGAACAGCAATTTTTTTAATTGATCAAGCATTTAATTGATCAAGTAACTTGATTTACTTTTGTTGATATTTATATGGTACAACCCTATTTTATATGGATAGCAGTAACAAGGAGTTATTCTATGTAGAATAAGATATTTCTGACACTATGATGTAGTATATAGAAATACAGGCCTGGTATAATACAGCAAAAACACAGGAAGTGGCCTATAAAAGTACAGCCAGGAGATGACATTTTTAGATTAGATTATTAATATTTCAGTTTCACTGACAATTACTTCTTGGCTGAATATTTGAGGTGAATTTCATCCTTGTCCATAAATTTTCAGTGTAACACTATCCTGTGCACTTTATTTATCATCTTAACTAATCCCATATCAAACATCACAGTAGGCAAACGAATGTTACAATATAACACTATTCCTTACATTTCATAGATGAGAGCCTGAGGTACAGACTAAGAAGTGCTCATAGAAATAAATACAGTGTATGATGGAAATATCTACTGATCGACCTAGCAGAGACAACAAGGAGGTCAGGACAAGGCAAAGGTGAACTTCATAATCCCATTATCCACTAGACAGAATTCTCTAAAGTCACATAAAAAGTGTAACTGATCAAGGAGATACATCAATTTACTTACAATGCCAAGCTAATATCCAAAAGGCACTTTCATTACGCCTCCTATCCTTACTAAACAAATACTAAAAGGTTTTCATGTCATTCCATTCATTTAATTTGCATTTCAAACAATGTGACTATAAAACACTTTTCCACTACTGTCCTTTACTTCAACAGATGTCCTTTCCCAGTCCCTGCCATTTCACTGCTCTGCTCTGCAAACTGTTTTGATAATAAAGAAGAATGCCCTAAATAGTGCCAGGATATGCATGGCACTGCTGTAATCTTAAAAAAATACCTGTATTCAGGCTGCCGACTTAAAGGATGATCGTCCCTTGGCCATCTGTATCCTGATTCATTCTGAAAAATATACATGCAAAACACTTGTGTGATGTGTATCTCTACATCAGATGTCAGGTACAGTTTGATGCTCCATGCTAATTACTGCAAAACCAAAGCATTTTCTGAGCAAAAAGTATTAATTGTTTACAGCAAGGTTCCCCATTCCTCTTATATTTCTTCTCTATACTAAAAAGAGTAACTTTGAAACTCTGTACATAAGACACTACAAAAAATTCCAAAATATATACACGGGCTCTGACTTCTAAAAAGGAAGTTTTCATCATTGAAATGTAAAGTATCATCAATAGTTTGAAATTACAGAATTTCTAACTGCTGGGTTGAAGGAGGAAATAGTAATGACTTTGCAAAGGAATCATCAAATTCGTACTTAACTGAGGAAAAAAAACAAACATGCATTCAACATCATGGCAGATTTCAAATAATTGAACAATTGTGCAAATTAGAAGGATAGGTAGACATTCAACAAGTTGCATGTGCAAGGACTCATTAAATAGAGAGATTTTGCAATACATTTGGATAATTTCGCAGTGCACAACAGAGAGGACTTGTGACCACTTCTGGTTTCCCAGTTCACACTCTGAGCATTTCACAGTGCTGGGCAAGGGCTCCTTTGTAAGTCAATACAGAGTAGCTAGGAACCATAAGCAGCAGCAAACAGGTATTACTATATAAATCACAAGAGGTTTGGAAGTGTAGTAACTGCAAAAAAAGGACCAAAATATCAAAATCTGGATGCTTTTTCTATTAATTCTATTCCAGTTTGAGAACAGCAGTAATGCTTTGTTTGAAATGATATTTTAATTGTTCCGTATTCAAGCATTAATGAGAAGATAAGCCTCAAACACATAAGAAGAATCACCTTACGTACACCTCGGTGTGGTGGGCCGCTTCTGCGGTCGTGAGCAAAACTGCGACCCTCTTCATAGTCTCTGTACTCAGCATGACTGTAATCATCATACCGACTGTAATTTCCATCTCCAGGTCTTTCAAGCAGTGGTGGTTTTTTGGGCACAACGTTTACTACTCTGTGGTAATCATCCTAAACCACAAAAAAAACCAAAATCATATGGCTTTGAACAGCTGTAAATCTGTAGTGAATACACAGAAGTAAAAACAAGTTATTTCTAAATACAGCGCCATAATAATCTTAAAGCTGAAACAGCACAGAGGAACAATGAACATAAAGAATCATGCCAGTCCGATGGTGGAATAACTTATTAAATCTAATTGGGCGTGATTCAGATGCAATCCTTAAGCATTACAGGTTTAATTATAGAGGGAAATTTTTCAACACGGTTTACATTTATTTTGAAAGTTTAAAGCATTAACATTAGCTGCCTAACCATCAGTTACCTTCTTTTTTTAAGCATTAGCTACAGATTTTCTCAGACACTTACATGTTAACTTAGGAATTCAATAAAGAAAGTTACATCTGAAATGCCTGTAAATTAAAGAGCCCATTTGAAAATGCTATCAAATTTCTTAATGTCAATAATGTCCTCCACACTATGGAGATCACAGTGAAGACAGTCCTTGCCTCATAATCTGAATCGAAACACACCTCCTCAATAAAATGTAGTAGGTGATCTGAGGATTCAAGTGACAGAGAGAGATTTAACATTCTTCTAACGCAAGCTTTAGATAGCTTTTTGCTAGGACACAAAATTAATGTATTGCATTTCCTTCAAATAAAATGTCATACGCTATTTACTAATTAAAGAAATACTTTATCTATTAAGCATAGATCACACACCTACAAATGATACAAATTCAATTTTCTAGAACGAAGTATTATATAATCCAGCTGTGAATAAAAAGCAAACGAAAAAAGGAATGCAAGACAGTATTTTAAGTCGTCTTCTTTTAGCAAGACATTTTCTCTAAGGACCTTAAAACCACTAGCTCTAAATGCAGAGACTTGAGTTAGAGTGTGCAGTTTGGAGCCAAGGGGAAAGATACTAAATCTACTTTATTTTAATAGCAGTAAAAGCCATAATCTAATGCACCAATAGTTTTTTTCAGATCCTTACTAGGATCTGAAAGTATGTATTTCTACTACAATCTAGATACAAACTAGATATGAGCTACTGACCTGTCAGCCTCACATCTGTGTCTGGGAAGATCATGGAACAGATCCTCCTACAAGCTGTGCTAAAGCACATGGAGGACATGGAGGTGATTAGTGACAACCAGCACGGCTTCACCAGGGGCAAGTCCTGTATGACCAACTTAGTGGCTTTCTATAATGGGGTGACCACAGCAGTGGACATGGGTAAATGGACGGATGCGATCTACCTGGACTTCTATAAAGCCTTTAACACAGTCCCGCGCAACATCCTCCTTTCTAAATTGGAGAGGGATGGATCTGATGGGTGGACAGTACTGTGGATAAGAAACTGGTTAGAGGGTCGTATTCAGAGAGTAGTGGTCAATGGCTCAAAGTTCACATGGAGATCCATGACAAGTGGTGTCCCTTAGGGGTCCATACTGGGTCTGGTGCTGTTTAATATCATCATCAATGATACTGGCAGTGAGATCAAGTGCACTCTCAGCAAATATGCAGACAACACCAAGCTGTGTGGTGCAGTTGCCACATCAGAAGGATGAGATGTCATCCAGAGGGACCTGGATAGGCTGGAAAAGGGGGCCTGAGAGAACGTCATGAGGTTCAACAAGGCCAAGTGCAAGGTCCTACACCTGAGTCAGGGCAACCTCCAATTTCAGTACATGATGGGGGATGATGTGATTGGGAGCAGTCCCACAGAGAAGGGCTTGAGAACAGGCTGAGAGAGTGGGGGTTGTTCAGCCTGGAGAAGAGAAGGCTCCGAGGAGATCTTATAGCTGCCTTCTAGTACCTGAAAGGAGCCTACAAGAAAGCTAGAGAGGGACTACTCATAAAAGCTTGTGGTGACAGGACAAGAGGAAACGGATATAAGCTGGAGAAGCGCAGATTTAGACTAGACATAAGGAAGAATTTCTTCACCGTGAGAGTGGTGAGACACTGGAACAGGTTGCCAAGGGATGTTGTGGATGCTCCATCCCTGGAGGTGTTCAAGGCCAGGTTGGATGTGGCCTTGGACAGCCTGATTTAGTGGGAGGCATCCTTGCTCATGGCAGGGGGGTTGGAACTAGATGATCTTTAAGGTCCCTTCCAACCCAAACTATTCCATGACACATAATTGGCACCTAGTTTAGAGTAGGGCAGGTCTCTTGCTCTTTCAAACAAGAAATACTTCATTGTGTAGCATTGGCATGTCTCAGTTCCAGCATACTCACCTCTCAGCAAATGCTAAGTGTGTTCATAGATAAACTTAACTAATTCAATTTTACTTATTTAGTCAAAATTAAGTCTGACCTTTATATGTGGACACAGATACAACAGCACAGGCTTACAGGGACAGAAACTGCCTGCCAACTATCTTGAATCAGCAGAGCTGTATGAGAAAGAGATTCACATCCATCTTTCACTAAGACAGAGAAGCACCATATCTTGGTTTGCCCAGTGACTGGGGATGTAATTTTGGTGCAGATGGATAGTATTGATTGTGATAAATACAGTATTCTGCCAGTCACTTTATCCCCTGTTTCAAAAACAGGTAACAAATCTAGCATTGATCTAGCTAATTCTTGCATCAAAATGAGTGCATTACTTCTTTTAAAATGTAAAGTAAAGTTTCATAATGCATATGCCATGTATTGCTCCCTGGACAGCTCGAAAGACTAAAATTATTTAGGAATGTCACTGTTACAATGGTTAAATTAAATTAGCAATTTGTTAGTCCAGTCAAACGTTGATTAAAAAAAATTAAAGTCTTTGAAAATACACTTTGCCTTTTCTTGTGCCCTGTTGCTGATAAATATTTCCAAGAAGCAGCTAACTAAACACTCAGTGCAAATTTATCTGATTTCCATTTTGCTAAAAAGGCATAAATTCTGTTGCCACTTGTAGAGCACCTTAAAAATGTCACAGAGAAGCCAAACACTAACAACAGAGTAGCTACAACATTACCAACACTGGTACATGTCCAAACCCAAAAACTTAAAATATGGTAGTAGGAACCCCAAAAGCAAGTTAAATCACCTATGCTATGCTATTATTCCAACACTTAGAAGAATCAGAAGAAAAGCCAGATAGCTGGCACAGATACCCGAAATTTTATTTTGCCAAATGTACATTGCAAACATGTAAATAGAAATACAAAAATAACTAATCTAAAATAATAGAATAAAGTAATAGCTCAAGACCCAAAGGTACAACCTGTTTTCTTTCATCTTGGACACAGGAAAAAAACAATTACCAAACTCTTTGGCACAGAGATTTTCTAGAAGTATTCTACAGTAAAGTAAGCATGGTGCCTGTGTTTGCTTTTATAAGCATAACACATAGGAGAAGTAGCCATGCCTACAAAGCAGATTTGCAACAATAGTCCTCTTGAGAAGCATTTCCCTTACAAAGTTCCAAAACAATTTTTTATAGCAAAGATGCATTTTCAATGTTTGTTATAAACATTTCCTTCTATACTTTAAATAACGTAATTCTTTTTCTTCTGGCCTCTTCTCCCAAGTGACAGGGGACAGGACAAGAGGGAATGGCCTCAGGCTCCGCCAGGGGAGGTTTAGGCTGGACATTAGGAAAAAGTTTTTCACAGAAAGGGTCATTGGGCACTGGAATAGGCTGCCCAGGGAGGTGGTTGAATCACCTTCCCTGGAGGTGTTTGAAGGACGGGTGGATGAGTTGCTGAGGGGCACGGCTCAGATATTGATAGGAATGGCTGGACTCGATGATTCAGTGGGTCTTTTCCAACCTAGTGATTCTATGATTCTATAACAAACAACTGCATTGGTGACAGGAACAATACTTGATAGTAGTCATTTTATCACTTTAAGTCACTTTGAAGATGTATTAACACACACAATAAAAAAGTCTGGGGATAAATACAACATAGTATGGCCTTTGGTTCACCAGAAATTATTAAAAGTCCTGTGTTTAATAAAGCAAAGAATTACACCAAAATCAATTAATCAAAATACAAATATTCTAAATGACTTGCAACAGGATTTAAAAAAATACAGGATTTAATTTTGTAGACATCCTATCATCTCTGTGCAGATGCCTTTGCTATATTTTTGGCTTAGATGAATGCGAGAAGAACAAAACTTGGGGTACAATATGTACATAAATCCAGTCCTTACACAAGTCATGTTATAAAGGTATAGTGTAACAGTATAATGCTAAAGACACATACTATACACTCACATCAGGATGAATCCTTGGAGGGAGACGTTCTCTTGGAACTCTTTCATAGTCATATCGCTCTTCAGACCACATTTCATCTCTTCGATAAGCCACTAAAAACAATAAAAATCCCATTAGCCAAAACCAGACTCATTATGAGCAGACGAAAGCATAGTGAGCATAGAAACACACACACAGAATAACCAGGTTGGAAGAGACCCACCGGATCATCGAGTCCAACCATTCCCACCAATCCCTAAATCATGCCCCTAAGTACCTCATCTACCCTCACCTTAAACACCTCCAGGGACAGCAACTCAATCACCTCCCTGGGCAGACTCTTCCAATGCCTAACCACCCTCTCCATGAAGAATTTTTTCCTTATCTCAAGCCTAAATCTCCCCTGGCGGAGCTTGAGGCCATTCCCTCTTGTCCTGTCCCCTGTCATCTTGTCCTGTCCCCTGTCACTTGGGAGAAGAGGCCAGCACCCTCCTCTCCACAACCTCCCTTCAGGTAGTTGTAGAGAGTAATAAGGTCTCCCCTCAGCCTCCTCTTCTCCAGGCTAAACAGCCGCAGCTCTCCCAGTCGGTCATCATAAGATTTGTTCTCCAGCCCCTTCACCAGCTTCGTTGCTCTTCTCTGGACTCGCTCCAGAGCTTCAACATCCTTCTTGTGGTGAGGGGCCCAGAACTGAACACAGTACTCGAGGTGCGGTCTCACCAGTGCCGAGTACAGGGGGAGAATAACCTCCCTGGACCTGCTGGTCACGCTGTTTCTGATACAAGCCAAGATGCCATTGGCCTTCTTGGCCACCTGGGCACACTGCTGGCTCATGGTCAGTCGGCTGTCAACCAACACCCCCAGGTCCTTTTCCTCCTGGCAGCTTTCCAGTCAGGTTTCTCCTAGTCTGTAGCTCTGCTTAGGGTTGTTGTGCCTCAAGTGCAGGACCTGGCATTTGGCCTTGTTAAACCTCATGCCGTTGGTCTCAGCCCAGCAGTCCAGCCTGTTCAGATCCCTTTGCAGAGCCTCCTGACCCTCCAGCAGATCCACATTTCCTCCCAGCTTGGTGTCATCTGCAAACTTGCTAAGGGAGCACTCGATGCCTTCATCCAGGTCGTTGATAAAGACATTAAACAGGACTGGACCCAGGACTGAGCCCTGGGGAACCCCACTTGTCACTGGCCTCCAGCTGGATTTAATTCCGTTTACCACCACCCTCTGGGCCTGGTCATTCAACCAGTTTTTCACCCAGGAGAGTGTGCAAACAAAGGCTCTCAGACTTCTCCCAGTACCACGTATTATGCACAAGTTCTGTACATATATCTTTTTTAAATTAGTCCTTTAAAAAGTCAGTCTATCTAATTACAGAAATTATTTAATAAACTTTAAGGAAAAATAGTTTGCAGTATATGCAATAACAACCGAACAACTAGAAATCAGTGAAGTATAATCAGTATTACGGGATTATAGATACTATAAACTGCTCAATTGAAATACAAGGTCTGACACAAAAAAAACCAAGAACGTGCCTGTAACTATTTAACAAATTGAGAAAATCAACTACAATCACCTTCAAAATAGTTCCCTTTTGAGTTGACATATAGCTGAATATGATGCTGCCAATGTTCAAACCAACTCTGCCAATTACCTTCTGAAAGGCTGTTGAGGATCTATGTAATTTTTGTTTTCACATCTTCTGTCAACAAAAAATGGGTTACTCTGAGCACCAACTTGATCTTTGGGAAGAGACAGAAATCACAGGGAGCCACATCTGGTAAACAGCGTGGTAGCTTAAGCACAGCACAGTTATTAGCTAAAAACTGCTTCATAGACAAAGCACTGTGAGCTGGCACATTGACTTGATGTCAACTCCCTGTTCACTATTGCACAGTATTTTCTGATTGATGGAGGACAAGAAAACATATCTATTTGAACATATGTCCACTTGTACTGAGTGAAGCAATCAAGTTGAGCCTTCTCTCACTGTGACAGGTTAGAATATATCCTATAACCATCTCTTTGTCTCTCCCCTCCCACTCTTGCTTCCTGACCTAGAGGGTTAGTCTCATTGTTTTGTATCAGACTTCATATATGCATATTGCAAACAATTGCATGTACCTTACAATAATTTTGATATTGCTCCACTAAAAATAGAAGATTTTTTTTAAATAGTTCAACTCCTATTCATTAGATTGAAAAATTTCTACTTTTTCTTATTTTTTTATAACACAATAACTTAAATTTCACCACTTCAACCACCTGGAAAGAGGTTAAAACACAACATATCATTCAGTTCCTACAAAGCTCCATATTTTGAATACATGAATGAAATGCATTCTTCAGGTGTAGATTTTTCCTGTTTTAAATTGGGAGCCAGCAGAACACAAAAATTCCTTTCTAGAGAAAGGTAACTTTCAAAATCAAAATTAGTAACTAAATACATGTGGAAATAAACCATCGGCATAAGAGACTTTTGTTATGCTGTGCTAGACAACACAAACTTGAGATGCTGAAAACTTTCTGATTATTATTAAGGTGACAAATAACATACTATACACCATTGAAAACAGATAAGGAACTGCTAGAATAAAAGTTTCCCTTCAGAATGGTAGTTCTAGCTATTAAAAATAGAAAAAGAAACAGTAACTCATACTCAGGAGAAATACATAACGTTATCTGCTTTTACAAAATAAGACTTATGAGGCTACGTAAAACATTGATTACTACAGATGATAAGAATCAACATGACAAAAGGGCTTATTAACTGTCAACAGAGGTAGCACTAATTCAATATTTTTGTGAAAAACAATGAACACTTGCATACTTACTTGTTTGTCAGTTTTCACAACTCTGCCTCTGAAGACCTGTTCAATTACCTACCCAAAAATAAAAAACCCTGAAGTTAGAAAAAAATATATGCATACTCATAAGAACATTTTTTCTTTTAAGTAACCTAGACATCTAAAATCTAAATCTTTCAACTACCTGTCCCCCATGATCTGAGTTAGTATAGAGTAATTCACTACACTCAATTAAGAAATACTATGAATTCACAATATGAAAAACCTTCCTGGGACAAATTATTACAGACGCAACACTTTCCTAATGAATTCCAGAGTTTTCTTTCCCTTTCATCACCTTTTACTCACTCAGTTTTTCTTCCATGTTAGCAAAAGCTTTTGGAAAGATACTGTAACCGTTTTCTTAGTAACACTCAGAAAAATACTATATATATTCTCTTAACTTAGGTTAATTAAAGTGTCTTTCAATAACATTAAATAGATGTGTGCAGCAGACAAAAATAAGACTCTCTTGCATGTGATGAGGTTAATTAATATTTGACTAAATATTCTTTTCCTTTTGTAAGAGATAGTAAATTCTGATGAAGTAGCTCTTTCCCCAACTATAACAAGACTTTATGTTTAGAAATATTAATGCTAACATAGGTACAAACAAACTGGAGCATCTTCTTAAAACTTTGTTCCATTTTATAAGAGACTCTACCTTAAGTATGTTCCATAACCAAGACACAGTACTAGTCTGATGTAGTCACAGATTATAAATCAAAAGCTGACTAAACCAATACCATTTGGTTAGACCCTCAGTTTGCTAAAGGGAGGAACTAGAGGGTTGGATGTCCCTGCCCTCACCAGTGTGCTCCATGAAACAGTTCTGAAATTCTGAAGCCATTATTCATGTTGCTGTATGTGTTGTTCAGGCATAGCCATCAGAAGAACCTTCCCGGCACTTGCACAGTAACTGTCTCAACGTTTCTTCATTCTCTACTTCAGCTACTTTTGCTAAAGCCTTAAAAAAATATATTTTACCAGGCTACATATGCACTAACTGCTCTTAGACTGACCCTGTGCCCTCCCCTTCCTGTGGCACCAGGAGGGTGCTCTATCTGCTCGTACACTGTCCTCATAATTCTCTTTACCTTTACTTTGTACCTAGAACAGTACCAGGAGGGACAGAATTACTTGAGCCAAGACAAAATCCTTAGACCAGAACAGTGCTATGCACCCTTTCTCAAAGCCCTTTGCTGCCAGTTCCTCGCACCCAGACCTTGCCCCACAATGGACCGTTCCTTCCACCCACAACCACTGGAGAGCATCTGAGCCTCCAGCGGTGCCTGCTCTTATCCCTTCTAGCCCACAGCCCACCCACCTCTCATATGCGCGTAGACTTTGGTACCTGATGGCAATTCTCACTCAGCTTTTAGACCAACAGCAAATATCGGGAGCTCTAGTCAGATACAGTTTTCAAGAGGGTTTTTCTGCATTTTGACAAACACAGTATCGTCTACGCCCTTCTGCCTGCAGCTATTACTGGAATTAACTGAACATCATGTTCAAAAAGCAACGTATTTCAGGTAAGTGTCACTGAAGCTAGGTGCAAGCTTAAACATCACACTGCTCTGTCAGTCAAGTCACCTCCAACATACCGACACACATCACCGGCAGCAGGCACTGACATTCACCTGCACGCTCCGTTAGACTATCAGGCAGCAAGGCTGGCAAAAACACTCCCATTTTCATCACTGTTAATGGACCTCGCTGTAACTAGCAAGAATTATCACCTGTATTGTATTTTGACAAAAAAAAAAAACCAAACCACAATCTGGATAAAAGGCAGAGATGCATTACTACGAAAGATAGAGAGCAGTAGAAAAACATTACACAAATCCATCACACAAGAAGTAAGTATGGAGGTAGAACAAAAACCTCAGAAGTGAGACTATTTGGCATTTAGAGGAATGAAATGAAGAAAATTAATCTGATAGGATCAACCATCAAGTACACTGCTCAACATGCTGGTAAGGAAAAGAAATAGGAGGAAATCGATTTTATACAGAAGACTAAACAGACAAATTTCAGGTAGGACCAATGAGATAAAGTAAGGCTGCATTTGAAAATGTTAAAAAATTGTTTCAAAGGAGGAAAATTAATTTCCTACCATCTTGAGCAAATTTTACCTGTTTCCATAGAAAAATATTTCCATACATGACCCAACACAGCTTTAATAACAACCAGGAAGAGACTAAACTCTTAGGATCAATATGAAAACATATTATTAACAAGTACTGAAGAAATCGAACTTACTACACTGTATTCAGGTTAATCTGTTTCTTCAGTACTAATTTTTTCTAAAATAATAAGTCAAATAAAAAAACATATTTTTGTTTCACACCTAGTGCCATTGTCATTCATACTGACTATTTACTACTATCATATACAGCAAAGGTAGTTGATACTTCTTTACTATCATGACAAACGATAATTTACTGTAATAATTTCAACAACCTTTTCCTATTTTTGATCAGAGGTGACTGTTTTCACTAAAGCAAGGTCTTTTATTTTCCTCAAATAAAGATATTCCAGACATTCCAGTGTATGCAGAAGCCATTCTATTAACACAGTACAAGCTGCTTCTCTGTGGCCAGCTGCCAAGAACGGCTTCACTCCAATTTATAACACTATGTCTTGCTCTATGCTAGTATAACTGATGTAACACACAAAGACTTTCTTCATCAAGCAGATTACATGGGTCACTTAAACTTCACATTTTTTTGAACAGCTGGGTATTTTTTAACCAACCAATCGCTATTTTTATATTCTCTTTTGCTCTCTAAACAATACATGCTAAATACAAGGTGACATATTTGCAAAATCGCTCCAGTATTCTGCAACGTTTTGTACACAATTCTTGCCTGTTTGCACTTACTTGTGACATCAACTTTCATCATGGCTAGAAATACCTAAGTCTTCAGGATCTTTAACTTCCCAGTGTGTGCTATCAACCTTCCGCAGAATGTACATCACAATTTCAAAAGCATACAACATTCTAACCCAGCTGACTACATCTTGCTATACATGAACAAAGCATTAAACGAATGCTGTGCTGTAAATGCAGGAGGCAGCTGCAGTATCTCTGATGCTACTGGGATATGTCTGGTTTTATACTGTTACTTTGAAAAACAGCAAAAAATGACAAATGTGGGCCAGTTCTGTGTCTCTTCCACTTCAGAAAGCTCTCAAAAAAAATCTTAAATACTTCATATGAATCAGACCTAGGAAAAATGCTTAGAGAATTGTATCGTATTAGAAATACCTATCATCGCAAATTTTGCAACAACTGCTACTTTAAGAACATAAATACAGACAGAAAACACTGTTTTTTCTTCCCATAGTTAGAATTCATTTGATAGTGCTTCAAATATATATCAGTACCTCTTATTTAGACAGGAGGTAAGGCAGATAAAACTGAGTTTTGGGGAAAGAAAAAAAAAAGTAACTTTCTCCTCCTCCAGTACTTGGGACAAGCAGAAAACACTGAATAGACTTAATCCTCTATCAGTAATACAGAAAAGCAGAATTGTAATAGTAGAAGGAAAAACCCACCACGACAGTACATATAACACTGTGAGGAAGGCATTGAGAAAAAACAAGGATAAATTTCTTTCTAAATAACAAACGTTAGGCTATAAGATTTTCAAATCTTTCATTGCTTTCTTGCAATCTTTTCTGACCTGTTTACAATAATTTTGACTTAAACTAAGAGAAAAAAAAAAGGAAAAATATATATTTAAGAAAGCATTGACCACAAAAGTCAAAGTAACTCCCACCTCGAAGGGGGAAAACACACAGAACTACATAAACTGAATAAAATTACAAACAGCAGAAGCCTTCTGGTGCCGACTTATAATCCCACTTGTTCAGTTTGCTTAACACATCTTTCTAACATATCAATGGGAGCAAAAGAAATGGAGACAATGCATTGTGGGTTATATTAAGGCAACAACTGATGTATTACCTCTTATCCTTGCCTGAACACCCGCAGTTACTAACATCCCATCCTTCATCAGCATCAATTTTACAAAAAGAATATTCTGCCAGGCTGCAACAGGGCTGCTACGCTAGCAACTCTGTGGATCATCGCCTCCACCCTGACTTTCCATCTTGCAGCGCTAACATTTTGACAACAAAATATGTCAGCTCACTATACTGTTGTCACAACCGGGCAAAGCTTCAATGCTGTCAACATTCACATTTGAAAGTACCAACCAGCTCTGAATAATTCACCCAAGGAAATAAATCAATGTATCAAACCCTACACTTTGCTTGCATAGATTCCGAGGGTTTCTACATCTTTGTTTATTTCTGACAGAGCCTTGGTTCCCTTGAAGTCCCAGAAAACTCAGATCAGGAATTATTATAAGACTATCCATGAAAACTCTAATGCTTGGTAAAGAGCCTACTTAAAGGGCATTAAGGACAGTAACCACAGAGAGTCGACTTAAGATGTTTAAATACTCATAAAGACTTTACAGGACATCCTATTGTTAAACTAACCACAGATTTACTGTAGTGCTTCTAAGGAGACCAGCAAAGCTGCACACTCCTGTCACAACCATCCCTTTGTAGGGACACGAAGAAGACACTGATTCTGCACCACCATGCCCACTGGAAGCATTCACTGTGGGATTTACACAGCCTCCAAGCACTCATTCCTAGTTAACTCAAGTTTAAAGTAACTCTCAGAAGTGTGCAGGAATAGTAACACCTTTCTCTTCAAAACAAGGCCACAAACTAAACCAAAAATCAGGATCTTGGGTTACAAACAGGTTTTAAGGATGGAAAGCCGAGGTTTACAAGGCCCACCCTTGGTGCCAACCCTCCCACCTCTCTGCTTCCATTCACCCTAATTCCTATGAAACCAGGGGGGATAAAGGGAGGGAAAAGGAAGGAGGAAGGGGGGAGAGGGAAGGGGAGGGGAAGGGGAAAAGGGAGGGAAGCGGGGTAAGAGGGAAAAAGGAGGGAAGTGGGGTAAGAGGGAAAAAGGAGGGAAGTGGGGTAAGAGGGAAAAAGGAGGGATGTGGAGGAAGAGGGGAAAGGGAAGGAAGGGGGAAGGAGAGAAGGGAAGGAGAGGAGGGAGGGAGGGAGACGAGAGGAGGGAGGGAAGGAGAGGAGGGAGGGAAGGAGAGGAGGGAGGGAAGGAGAGAGGAGAGCAGCGCCCTCCCCCCGGGGCGCAGGAAGGCAGCGCGCCCCCCTGCCCGCCGCGGAGGCCCCGGGCCGGCGCCGCCGCTCACCCGCGTCCCGCCGCTCCCTACGCGCCGCCGGAAGCGCCCGCCCCGCGCCGCCATTGGCCGGGCGGCCGGAAGCGCCGCGGGGTCCCGTGTCCCGGCGCCGCTATGGGCGCCCGCTGAGCCTCGCCGAGCCTCACAGCCACCGGTAAGCGGGGCCGCCACCCCGGGACTCCTGCGTGGGCGGGAGGGGTGCTCGGCTCGGCTCGGCTCCGCTCCGGTTTTCCCGGGGGGCGGGAGGGGGCGCGAAGGGGCGCGGCCGCGGCTCGGGCCGGATGGGGGGGCACTGGCGGGTGATGTCGCCGACGGGCTGTGACCGAGCGCCGGGAGTCTCCTGAGGAGCCTGCAGCGGTCGTGGTTGGTGTGGGTGTGCGGCTGCCGAGCTCTGAAAACATAGAGAGGTCTGGGTTGGAAGGGACCGTGAAGATCTTCCAGTTCCACCCCCGGCCGCGGGCAGGGGCGCCTCCCGCCAGACCGGGCTGCTCAGAGCCCCGTCCAGCCTGGCCTTGAACACCTCCAGGGGCGGGGGAGCCACAGCTTCCCTGGGGAACCTGTGCCAGGGCCTTACCACCTTCACAGTAAAAAATTTCTTCATTATGCCTAATCTAGATTTCCCCTGTTTCAGCCTAAAACCAGTACCCTTCGCCCTGTCCTTGCACTCCCTCATAAAAAGTCCCTCCCCACCTTTCCCGTAGCCCCCCTCTAAGTGCTAGATCTGCTCTAAATTCTTCCCACAGCCTTCTCTAAGCTGAACAACCCCAACCCTCGGCCTGTCCTCATATGGGAGGTGCTCCAGCCCCCTGATCATCTTTGTGGCCCTCCTCTGGTCTCGCTCTAACAGATCCGTGCTCTTCATGCTGAGGACTTCCTAAATGAACTAAGTACTAAAGGGAATGGAAGTGCCTGTCTCAGCTGAGGGTTTAGGAGGAAGGGGCACCCCAAATGGAGTTGCCTGGATCTGCCGCTCTGGGTGAGACCAGACGTGACCAAACCAAGTGACTCTTCTCACATCTTGGCTATGCTGGAAATGCATCTAAAAGGAAACCGTTGTTAAAGCTCTTAATGTAGGTCCTGCTGGAAGTCTGGTTGCCCAGTCTCATCGCCCCAAAGTTTTTGTAGTTAGTTTGTTCCGTAAGAGTATTTTGATTCAGACCATGGATTCTTTTCTTGTGTGTCTTTGGCTTGTGCAGATTGAAAGACTCTTGCACTCTTCTTTATTTACCTAGTTCTGATCCTATTTAATACTTGCTTTATAATATTTAAGTTATTGTACGCAGACAAAACAGATTCTACCTGACTGTTGATTACATGCCTCTTGTGTATGAAGGAAGTATAGCGAGGTTTGTACCCTCATCTTGGACCAAGGACAACATGGGACTAGATTCCTCCTCTACCACAGACTTTTGATTATAAGATGAGCTGAGCTCCTGCCACAACTAACCATTTGTTGGTTTGGGTCAGAACTGTGTTGATAGTGCTAAACCAGAAATAAAATGTGTTTTAAGGATTACACTAGAAGAACTCAAATTAGTTGGCCTAGATGAGTGTATCTTGAGTAACGTACCCCCTGATCATTTATACATACCTAATTGCTTAAGTCACAAATCTGACCTTGCTGCTGTTCACTTGAAAACAAGCAAACAAACAAACATGGCTGTGTTTTAGGTTGAAATGTTGAAGTTAAGTTGTGAAAATTTCAGTACATTCGAATTCCACTTGATGCTTCATACATATCTGAACTATTTTGATGGTGTCCTTATGTGTTTTGGGACAGAGCAGAGAAGCCAGCTACTGAAATTAATGATTGTCCTCTCTTGATGTTCTTTATGTGAGTGATATCTGCTATATTAAGTGTATTGAATTTAAGAAAAACATACTCAAGTACCCAGTGTGTTTTGCAGGAGGCTTAGTCATTACTGACAGATGACTCTTGTCAAAGAATGGCTTCTTTTAGTTTGAGTTGTTGGAAAAGACAAAAACAGTTGAATTCAAGAAATCATCATAATGAGAGACAACCCTGTACTAGAAATTAATAGGTGAAAAGTTAATAAAGAAAAATAATAAACCAGAAATGTTTTGATTTGTTGGGGATATAGAGGCCAGGTTGTACATAATTCTCAGGTGAGGCCCCTGCAGCAAGCAGAAAAGTAGAAAGCTCAGATGTTGGGTTTGGATGGTTGTTTTTTTTGTCAGCCTGTGAAGTGAAAACGTAAAAAGCAGAGAAATGGGTAATCAAGGAGAAAGAATATGAAGAAAATGTTAAACTTGTGTTGGACAGTTCTGTGGAGTTAGAAAGCACCTGAAGGAAGAGGGTGCTGAGCTTTGTAACGATGAGCCTCTGGATGTGTCTCATCTAGAGAGTTAGCTTAAAGCAGGAATTGGCTTAATTTACCCCCATTCCCTGGCTGGAAAATGTCAAGCCAATAAATGTGAAGCTGATATGGCACAGTTGGCATCCATAAATGAAAGAGGGAGTGGGTGCTGGAGGGAATTTATTGTTAATGTGGTGCTGGCACTTGGTATCCCCACAGAGGCTTCATGGTGGTTTAAAAAAACAAAAACAAGAACAAAAAAAACCCTAATGGTTTGGTTATAGCAGAGTTCAAATTGACATGTATTGTTTTGTTAACGTTTATGGGAGTAGGAAGAAATGTCCCAGTAGCTGGATCTCAAGTTGCATTTATACCACTGTATTCACAATAGATCACCAGAAAACTGCATTTTGACATGCTCAAGCTTTATGAGAGACTAGTTTTAGTAGAAGATTAATTTTTAATGTTCTGTGGGGTGACTATAGTAAAGACGATCAGGCTTTTGATTAGATAGGTGAATGGTCCAAATGTTGTTGTTGTACAAACCTGAGTGTGTCTGCTGGCTTAAATAAGAAATTTATAAACCATTGACTCCTTAATATTTAGGACAGAAAGTTCTCCTGCAGGAATACTCACTTCTGGAATGGCAGATTTGAACCTTTGCCATCTTGAAGATGAGCATGGCGATGGCCTTACAGTTGCTGTACTTTCTCTTTTATTAAAATTGTGGCTGTCTGGCGAGTCAGATATGGAAAGTAAGAAGTCCTCGCATAATAGTCCTAAACAATATAAATTGCTAAGAATATTTGGGCAGTGAGAGCAGCAAGACTGTTTAGCTTAAATTTGTCCAGAGAGCTAGAGACAAAGCTCAGCCTGAGCTGTCTGGCAGCCAGTGCTCCAGGATGCCACTCCTTCAGCTTGCTTCTGGAAGAAGCAGCATACAGCCGAAAATGGCAGTTCTGTAGCTTGCAGCCATTAGTAATTTCCTGTCGACTGAACTACTAAGCCTGTAGTAATCTTCACATGACATATCACCTTCTTTTTGGAGGTTTGCACTGTGTTGTTGCGGAATACACAAGAGGACTGCTCTCCAGTCATGCCATCCTCACTGGCATCTGTTCGTTTATTCACGGCCTGCTTAGTCTCTGTTACAAGGTGCTCAAGTTTCTCCTATCTTTTATGCAGAGTTAAATTGCTGTCTACAGCCACCTGAGGTTCACCTTTTCTGTTTTCTCCTCTGCTCTGTCCGTCAGTATATTAGCATTTGTAGCACTAAGGTAGTCCTTTCCATATCCTTTGTATCCGGCGTACATCTGGATAGCTGCACTTTGGGCCATCTATTTGCGTGGCTTGTTGCCAAGTTAGTCTGGTTAGGCTTGTCAAGGATACTAATGACAAGCAGCAAGGAATTTGGGATAATGAATCCAGTCTGTGTAACACCAGATGCAATGTGTGGCCTTTATTGCAAATTTATTCTGTTTTCATTTGCTTAACCTTTATGTTGCCATTTCTGCTCATGCCAAAAAACAGTCTCTGAACATGGAAAACCTGAGAGTTCAGTCAGTTGGAAAATGCCACTTCAATGAATTGTGATACAGTAAGCATATCAGGGAAAAGAAGCAAAACACTTGGATAATCAGCGTCTACTGGGAATATCAGGTCTTCAGATGACTGAATCATGAAATGCCAGAAAATAACCACAGCTGGATTTGGGTGTGATATTACTTACTTTGTTGGCGCTTGGCCAAGCAGTCTGCTCAGACTCACTACCCAAAAAATCCCCTAAGAAACTGTGTTTCAGCATGGATGAGACCAAGGATGTTGATTTTTAATACTTCAGTTCCTTTTATCCTTTCATCCTTTTGTCTGCGTATTTAAAATGATCCTCAGTTAGAAATTGCCTAAAGGTGCCAAGAAACTAGAATAAGACAGCAGGAAACTGGATGAAAGGTAGTAATTGGGCTATGTAGGGAACAGTTTTGCTGTACTATTTGGTGTGCCATCTCATAAGAGCTGTGCTTTATTCTGATGTTAAATTTTACCCTCATAGCTCTTGGACCAAGCAATGGATACAGAATGGATCAGAGAGAAGTGTTTTGCACGGACTTCAGCACCACTTAAAATTTTGGGAAATGTCCAAATGTTCTTTTTCACATTAGTTTTGTTACTCTTTACCGGATGATGCATATGCAGTTGCAACAGCTTTATAACACGTTTTGAATTTATTCATTGTTTCTAGGCATATTCTTGCCTACCTAATTTCAAGAGCTTAAAAGAGCTGCAAAGTTAAAAAGGCTTTGAGATTTTCCTGGTTCCTGCCAGTGCAGAGCTGCTTGAGGAATAGGAGAGTGGACTGCCTCTAGGGAAGATGCTGTCTGTGATCAGCTCTGGACACCAGCAGTTCCAGAGCAGCATAGAAGTCTGATACAAGAGGGAATACTTGCTATTTTAGTAGCTGAGGTACATTTTAAAGTCAATGAAGTACCGTTTTCCCTCCAATAATTAGGACTCTGCTTTAAGGGAGCTCCTCTCCACAACTCACTGTGGTTTATTCTATGTTGAATGCAGCTGAACAGAAACTTGTTTAAAGTATCAGAACATGCAGCTACTTGGAACAAAGGTCATTAATTTCACAAATTGGCCAGGATGTTTAATATATGAAGATTACTTGTTTCTTTCTGAATCTAAACCTTTCTTTACTGCATGGATTGGCAGAGGCTTACTATAAGTACACCAACTTGTCTCTTTTGTCCTGACTTACAAATTGACTTGCATGCAGCAAAAGTATACTTTGGATCCATGAGAAGGGGAAGGAATGTATGCCTTCTGTAGCACAGGAAGGCATACACTAGTTTCATGTAAGATGCAGAAAAGCACGGCTTTAATTTCCTTTTCATTGCCTTTATCATGACGGTCTGGGCTAGCTTTGAAAACCAACTTTTAAAAGGTCTTGCAACTATTTCACAAGTGATTGCTATGTGGAATACAGTTTAACTCTTCTATCTTTCTCCTTTCATCAGAAAAATGAGTGGTGGGTTGGCACCAAGCAAAAGCACCGTGTATGTGTCCAATTTGCCCTTTGCTTTGACAAACAACGATCTGTACAGGGTAAGTTTTTAAGAGCTGCATTGTGCAGATTAAAGTTGTTGATAATGATTTTGAGTGTAATTACAATATTGATATAAATCTCTTTACTTAGAAAAGTTTGTCTTTGTGAATTTATTACTGACAAAATGCAATTGTTTGTTGTTAATTTTTTTATTTTGTTTTATATTTCAGATATTTTCAAAATATGGGAAAGTTGTCAAGTAAGTGACCTGATATGGCCTGCTATTTTTGCAGCTTTCATTTTAAATATTTAATGTCTTGGCTTTACTTGAAAGCCTTGTACTTTTGATAATTTAAGTATGAATGTGGAACTTTTGAATTCCTATTCATTTTTAATAAAGTATAAATTTAATTAACAACTAGAAGTTCTTGCAGTTACAGACATAATGAAAGAATGTTTCTGTTGGGCACAGATTTTGCTAACCACATCTTAAAAGAAGTAGAATGCTGTTTTATAACAATCGTCTTTTCTTTGAGATAATTAAAACAATATTCTTCTAGTAAGTGTTGTTCTTCTTCCTCCAAACACTACCTGGGACACAAGTAAGTGTAAAAGCAGGAGTTTCTGCTTAAATGAACTAGATGAAACAATTCCCACAAACAGTTCCCACAACTGCAATGTACAATTCCTCTATTGGTGGTTCTAGAGGCACTTGATTTTGGCTGCCTAGCGTTATATTTAAGTTTAGATGTAAGGTAGCAGAGTAATAGCTTTTAGTACGTGGCATATTCATGAAAAGTACTTGTGAATACCTGCGTCTGTGTACAAATGTTAAGAATAAATGCCACAGTAATGCATTTCCTGTTTTGTTTTGTTTATGTATTTTTTTAACTTGTCAGAGTATTGAGACTCAAGACTTCAGTTTTTAACCCTACACCAGCAAATCTCAACTCTAACTTCTAGTAGTTGCTGTAATAATCTGTGAGATACAGAGTTAAATTCAAACTTTGTGAAGCAAGGAGTGTATTTCAAGTGACAAGGAGAAGGAAAAAACAAACTACAACTTATAAAAAGCATAATTTTAAATTAACTGAGAGGGAAAACCTTATGTAGGGCTCTGGCAGACATGCAGTGGCAAATACAACTGGATAACTACAGCCTCTTGTTTCCAGGGTGGGCTGTCTCACACAGTTTATTTGATTGTTGAGCTACCAACTTAGAAAGTTCCTAAGCAAAGATTGTGGTAGCACTGGTGTTTAATAACCATCAAGGTGCCTCTTATCCATATACTTGACACTTCTGACCTCCCTGCTATCTTTTGGTATTGTACTTGTACTCAGTGTGTTTGGGGGTAATGGCTTCCTAGTGTCTTGGCTTTTGAACTTGTTCAATAGGAAGATGAGAATTGCATGAATTATTGGCTGTATGATGCATTGCTTATTTTAAAGGTGTCAGAGCAGCATTGTCTTTTTGGGTTTTTTTCTCTGTTAATAGCTTCTAGGGGTTTATTTGCTTTTTTTTTTGACTGTCGTAGATAACAGAAATGCCTGTTTTCAGATGCCTATGCAGAAGAATTCCTGTGCTGCATCTTGTGTGAAAGTAGCTAATTAGGAACGTGCAATTCTATCTGCGTAGTTACTGTTTTCTCCCACCTACATATTTTGCAAAAAATTCACTTCCTGATACTTAATTTTTCCTGATATTGTCTAGTCACTGCTAGAAGTTAAATGCAGAGAGTCACAGAATAGCGTGTGTTAAATACTACCATGATTTTTTTTCTGTATCTGGCAAAATGTGTTTCCTATTTGCCCTTTCACAAGCAGAGCTGGCAAGTATCTGACAGTGCAGAGTCTGTGGGGTTCTACTGGTGTTCTCATTTCACTGTGAAATTGAGGCTAACGAGGATCAGTTTTCCTATTTGTAACTAGTCATTTATTCCCAAGGAAAGTCTTTTCAGATATTAGCTTGATTTCTGTTCTGCAGAGTCTTTGTTCAGGTAAAACACTTTGCAGAAAGCTTTGCGGTGCCATATAGGTCAGTTTTAACTTAATTAAATAAGCTGTAACTTATTTTTTTTTTAAGTGTGTCTTGACTCAGCAAAGTCATGGTGACTTTTCTTTTATACAGCATTTCTAGTTCCAGTATATCCTGATTATTATGATTTCAGCTCAGTTTGTTCAGTGAGAAATTATACTTTCTAGGGCTCTAAGAAATTGCTAACTGTTTAAGGATTTGTCATACTTGTTTCTTTATATGCTTGTGTTATTAACTAGTGCATTCAATATCCCAATTAGAAGCTTGACAGTTGTATTAAGGTTCTCTTGGAATTCTTGGCAAATGAAATGTTCTAAACTCAGTTTTATTGACACTTCAACTCTCTGCATTCAATTGGATGCACCCTTGTCCAAGAAGCTTTGATAGAAAAACTGTTCTAAGTTCTATCTTGCTGTGCAAGTATTTGAGGGAAAATTGAGCTTTCTTTACTGAGTTTATGCAGATTCTCTGGTGAGCTTTCTGCATTCAAGTGGGGGGTTTTGTTTATTTGCTTTTTTGTTTGTTTTTTTAAGTGTCCTGTTACTTCTAACAGTTTTGGCTTGCCTTATGGCTGAACCTTGTTCTACTTGTGGTGGACCCGGGAAGGAGTTTATTTCCTACTTTTTAACACAAACTTTTATTTTTATGTGCATGTAAACTGTCATTCTGTTTCCCACTGGTTTTTATTAGAGCTAAATACAGTTGACATTAAGACTGAAAAAATTGAGGTTTTGTGGGTCGCCCCCCGTCCGTTCACCTATTGTAATACTTTTTTCTGTCTGTTGTTCTTATTGGGTCTAAATCTTCCTGGAATTTCTCAATGTGCTAGTGGAGAAGTTAATTCCAATACTAGACTGAAGATTTAACTTTGTATGTCATGCAAAATAACATATGCGTCTACCTGCTTGGATTCCAGTTGGAGGTATTTGTAGAACAATACTCCATGTACGTAACATTACCTATTATGATTGTGTTTAGGTGGGTTAGTCCTACACAAACATAGATTTCTCAGATTGGATGCAGTTCGATACACTGTTTTTTTCAGCAATGATAGCAATGCTCAAGATTAGTCATGAATTTTAATTTCACCTCCAGTACGTGTAGTTCCCTTCAGTTAGATTGTCTGTGAATCTAAAAGTATGTTCTCTGTTCTTCAACTCATCCAAAGGAATAAAGAGTGATGCTGCACCCAGAAAGACCTCACATCCTTTTGAAAATCATCTACACTCTATCTGTAAGCACATGGCGTGGTTAGCTGTGCATATGAATTTCTGTTTCATGAGCCTTTCTATAGTTAAATACATGTTTTTTCCTCCTTGCTGTATAATGAAGCAAAGACCCGCTGAAATCTTTAAGAGAAAAGTGTCTTTGGAGTAATTTTAGTGTATCAATCATGTGGTTATATGTTTTCAGAGTTACTATTATGAAAGACAAAGACACCAGGAAGAGCAAAGGAGTTGCCTTTATTTTGTTTTTGGATAAAGAATCTGCACAAAACTGTTCTCGGGCACTTAATAACAAGCAGGTAAATTGTGGAATGTTTTTATGGTATGAGGGTTGGGTTTACAGCTCAAAAATACTTAATTTTTTTTCCCAATTTGCTGTAGTTGTTTGGAAGAGTAATAAAAGCAAGTATTGCCATTGATAATGGAAGAGCAGCAGAATTCATTCGCAGGCGCAACTACTTTGATAAGTCTAAGTGTTATGAATGTGGGGTGAGTAAAACAGAAAATGAACTACTATATTTCAGCTTTTTTCTTCAGCTTGACGGTTGCTAATCCTGTTCATGGTGCTAAAATAATTCCTTCTGTCAACACTATCAACTTGCATAGTAGTTGTACCTGTTTCAAGAATAATAATATCCCTTTGTCTTTTGTTTGGGATTTAGGTTAGGGGAAAATACGGGCTCAAAACAGCTGCTTAATATCACAGAACTACAGAATCACTAGGTTGGAAAAGACCCCCGGGATCATCAGCATTTTGCTGAAATTTTGAGATATAGACTTCTGCTAGACATTTTGTTCTGACATTGACCTGAGAATGGTGTCCTTCACATGATTTTGCAAAAGAGATTTGCAGATTATATCCTTTCGCTCTTTTGGTTTAGTTCATAGTTCTTTTCTGATACTGGACAGAGACAAGCCCTCTTGACACTACATAGTTTCTGGTTCGGGGGCAGTTGGTAAGTAAATTAAAGATACCAGCTCAAACCTGTGCTCTCCCTGCGTCCACATGCAGTATTTCACCTAAGATCGCAGATGTGAGGAAAAACTGTATGACCAAGACACTAATATTCTGGACCAAGATCCTTTAAAATAAAAAAAATCTCAGTCAAATAAATTTAACTATGGCTACTGTTTTTGCCAGTGTGAAGAACATGACTGAAAAAAATTACCATAGGAATTTAAGTAGAGAGATATTAATCCAAATTAATCTAAGGACAACTATATGGTTTCAGGGTTGCAGAGGGTGTGTTTATCTGTGTAAGCTCATCAATGTTTCTGATACAAGCCAAGATGCCATTGGCCTTCTTGGCCACCTGGGCACACTGCTGGCTTATGTTCGGTCACTGTCAACCAACACCCGCAGGTCCCTCTCCTCCAGGCAGCTTTCTAGACAGACTTCTCCCAGTCTGTAGCACTGCACAGGGTTGTTGTGCCCCAAGTGCAGGACCCGGCATCTGGCCTTGTTAAACCTCATGCCATTGGTCTCAGCCCAGTGGTCCAGCCTATTCAGATCCCTTTGCAGAGTCTCCCTACCCTCCATCAGATCCACACTTCCACCCAGTTTAGTGTTCTCTGCAAACTTGCTAAGGGTGCACTCGATGCCTTCATCCAGGTCATTGATAAAGACATTGAACAGGGCTGGACTCAGCACTGAGCCCTGGGGAACCCTGCTTGTCACTGGCCTCCAGCTGGATTTAACTCCATTTCCCACCACTCTCTGGGCCCGGCCATCCAACCAGTTTTCCACCCAGTAAAATCCACTTTGCTCATAGCTTGTTCCCAGTTTGCAATTAAACATGCATATCACCACCAATCTCTCTGTTTTCATGGCAAGCTTATAGAGAAGAGTTTGTCTTCTGTGTGCTAATTCAGCATTCCATTTATCTTACTAATTGCTTCCATTTTTTCCTCTGTGAGCTGTCTCACATTAACTTTCCTCATGATATGTTTCAACATTTAGTTGTTTGCAATGGTTTCTCTTAAGCAATATTTCTTTTTCTTCAAGGAAGCAGGACACTTAAGTTATGCTTGCCCCAAAAATATGCTAGGAGAGCGGGAGCCACCAAAAAAAAAAGAAAAGAAGAAGCGAAAGAAAATAGTTGAGCCAGAAGAAATGTATGTATAGTTATTTATATGTTAATACTACTTTTAGGCAGTTTTTTCGTACTGAATGCTAAATATAAAGATTTTTCATTTTTATTCCTCACTATGCACAATGAAGTGAGGAGGAAGAAGAAAGCGAAGAGGAAGGAGAAGATCCTGCTCTAGATAGCCTCAGCCAAGCCATAGCTTTTCAGGTACAAAACTGAAGCATAGTGTATTTATTACTTAGCACTCACAGCACTCTTACCTGACTGTAGTTGGTGACTGTAGTTGGTTTCTTCATGTTGCAGGCACATTCGTTCTTTTGGGTTCTGGGATTCTTGATTTTGGTTTGGTTTGGGTTTTTTTTACTGCTTCATTACTACTGTGTTTTTGCATTTCAGTTCTTTTTTTCCTTCAAGCTCCTTTGCTGAATAGTTTCCTGTCATCTCTGCTGTGATGCTCTTTTAAGGTTTTGGTCCACAGTTCCCTCTTAAATCTGTTCACTGAAGAGCCATAAAAATAGTCATATAAATGACCAGGCTATCCTTGAAAAACATCTATTTCTGGAGCTCTTCCCTTGCATAGTACAGTCCATCATGTTCTCTAATAGAACTTTTCTCTCAAAGCATACTTAGTGCTTTTTTTTGTTATGTAGATAAGTAGTCTGGCAGCTGTACTACTGTCTTCCTTAATACGTCTTTACATGTTTTTGTTTCCCTACAAAGAACAAGCCTGACCTGATGGTCAAATTTCATGACTCCCTAGTCCTCATTTTTCCCCCAAAAAACCCCTCAGAGCTTCTGAGATAACTTTTTCCCAAATATGACTGTAATGAGTGTAAAATTTTCACTAAATGATAGTACAAAATAATGATGCAAACATGCATAATTTTTCTCTCCATGCCCAGAAAACTTCAAAATTGGAAGTTAAACCTATAAATGTAAACAAGCCAGGAAACATTACCATTTCTCTCACTATCCAAAGATTTTAACTGGGATAGCACGTTTCCCCATAAAAATAGGAAGCATCTCTTTAAACCTTTAGCTGAATAACCTTTACATCCCTAAACACATTCTTTCCCTGAATGAGTGAATGCAAAAACCAGAAGATAGAATACTTGTTAGTGGAAGAAAGCTGGTTGAATAATGTCAACTTAAACCACGATGCATTCTTTGCTTCAGATCTAAGTTCCTCTATTGCTCTACAGGTTTGCCATGTGCCAAGTTCCTCTCTTTGAAAGAAGACAGTACTGTATGTGGCCTGCATTGGTGCAGAAGATTTACTGTTCGTACAGGAGAACTACTTTCATAAATGTTTTCTAGAGCATTCATTGCACATTTTATCTGGAAATAGAGACAAACCCCTTGAATTCTTTCACTTATCAAATAGTTCAATGCATGTTAATAATTAGCATTATTATTTGTAGTCCGTCTTATTTTTTTCTTAATCCTAGCTAATACTTTTCCTTCTTTCATTGTAGCAAGCCAAAATTGAGGAAGAGCAACAAAGGTGGACACAGACTGCAGGGGAATCTTCAATTTCAGATGATTCAAAACGTCCACGGATTAAGAAAAGCGCTTATTTCAGTGATGAGGAAGAACTCAGTGATTGAAATAATACTGTTTTATATGCATCTAATATATATAGTGTACATTTTGTAAAGTGCTGCAGTTATCTGTAATACAGGTTTGTCTTGGTGTTGAAGACACTGAAGGTCATGTTTTAGTTGCTCCTGGAACCTCCAAATTTTTGATATCTGTCTCTCAGAACTTCAACCTTCAAAGCAGCTTCTTAAGAAAACAATCTATTTCTACACTTAAATCCAGAAAAACACTGGGGAGAATGCTTCTTGCAGTTAGTATCCAGAGCTAAACCTTGGAAATGAAATTTTTTTCTAGGAGAATTTTGTGAGCTATTTTTTCTAAGATGAGCTCCTCTTATGATTACTTTTAGTACCACTGATGCTTTATGGTCTGCTTATTGGTTGTTTGGAAGCAGTGCTTTAGTAGTACTTCAGTAGCGTATGAACCTTGCACTCGTTCCTCTGCATAGAGTTGAATTTCAGCCTTGAGCGTTGCACCAGTCTTTCAACTCTCCATGCAGTAATGTAATAAATTGATAAGTCATATAAGTTTGGTCTCTGAAATCATTTAAGGCTAAACAACACATCTCTTGGTTTTCCAAAGGAAAACATCCAGAGAGATGTTGATCCTCTGTCTCATGCACATTTTTAACACCATTCATTACATTTTATAATATAATAGAGCCTATATACCATGTAGGCTTCATAGAGATGCAAGTTAAAAGTGACGTGGCAATTAGTTCAGCCTTGAAATCTGTTTACTTAGTATTTTTTAAGAAGGATAGTTCTGTTGCATTAAAAATAAGAGTGGCCCCACGTGTTTTAGAAGTGGGAATGTACATATGTTTTAGTCTGCTCTAACCTGGTATTTAAAGTCTCTTGCTGTAATAAGTGCTTATACTACACTGTTTCTCCTGACTGTATTTCAGGTACCAAATGTGGTAATTATGATTTTGCACAGATTTTTAAATATGTTTGTATCTAATATGGGTCACACTCTTATCTGTCTTCTCGGACATCTGAAACTGCTGGCAAAATCCAAAGTGTGTGAAGTTTCATAGGTCCCTAAAAATGAGCTTTCTTGTAAACTTTGAACTGTCATATCTCAAAGTAAAGCATCTTAGTGCCTATTTTGCACCTAAAGTTGTTCAGATCTCTTAACTAGGGTCGCCATCCTTAAATCTCTGTAGGGTTCTAGTCATGTTTTCCTAAAATATAAAATTAGATGTATTAGATATATATATAAAATAATATAAAGTAAATATAAAATTATATATAATATAATATATACCTAGATCTAAAATAAAATCAGTTATATATGATATAAAATATATATAAAATTAGGTATATTTTGTATATTTTATATATAATACGAAATTAGATCTGTTAAGAAGAGTACAAAGGCCTGCAACAGTGATCACTCCCAAAACCATAGACACATGGTCATGGTGTAACCCTTTTATATTGGCCACTCTGTGTAGCCAGACCTTTCATTTTTAGGAGGCACAATACAAAACACATTCACACTTTCACACTTGAAAGGAAAGACCAGCTGTCCTCTGTTTTTATTTTCAGCTCTTCCTGTGGCTCATCAGGACTTGGGTTTCTTCCAAATGTAGAAAATGTAAATTGAAATATACCATTTCATATTCTTAATTAATACCTATTTACATTCAAATATATAACTGGGTATGAAGAAAAGACACATGCACTACACACTCTCTCTAAGCTGGTATAAACTAGTCACATTAAGGTCATTCTGGGGTCTTCTGTTGCTACTTTCACAAGAAACAATAAGGTAATTGGGGAGAAATATTGGTCCGTATGTATAAGAAGGTTTTGGACTCAGTAATCGAAAGAATCATAGAATAGTTTGGCTTGGAAGGGACCTTAAAGATCATCTAGTTCCAACCCCCTGCGATGTGCGGGAACACCTCCCACTAGAATTTTTTTTAAGATTTCTTCTGAAAGCAATGTATATTCACTACATATTAAACCTGAAACTTCCTTTACTGAATTTTGAAAAGATCTCTTGATACCGAATACCTGAGAGCTGAAGTGCCAGGTGTAACCTGGTGTTAATAGATGCAAGTCACTGTCCATCATGTGTGTAATAATGAAGACTGAGGGGGTTCTAAACTCTGCTATGAAAGAAAATCTTGCTACCAGCATTCTTGTCTGCAAATACTAGGTTGAGCCTCAATTGCAATTAAAAAAAAAAAAAAGAAAGCAAAACGAACAAAAATATTGTGCCACTACTTAAAATCAGGGTTTGTCATCTCCAATACCATGTTCAATGCATTGGGTTTTTTTTAAAAAAAAAAGATAACAAAACTGAACTGTGACAGAGGACCAGTTTGGCATTGTGACTGAATGTTTGAATTAAGATTTCAGTGAAGCAATCAGGCAGCAGATTGCAAACTTTCATTTTATGACACTCTATAGTGTACTAGTTGAACTCCAGGCTGTAAGACTTCTTTCAGGATCATAGCGTCAAAAGATTACACACATGTGGAATGATAGTTATTTAAACACTTTAAATGCAGTCTCCACTCAGAGGTATCCTAAATTACCACCATTGGCTGTAAAACATACAACATTAACAGTCAAGGAACGTTTTATTATTGTGCACTTTACTGTTTTGTGTTTGCTACTGGTGGCATCTTGTGAGAAAGAATAAAAACAAAACTGACCTTTGTTCTGACCTAACAGCACTTCTTCACAAGTTCCAGTGGCTGAAGCATGTTGATATATTTTTCTACTCTGTTGCTTCTGCCTTGCTGCCTTCCCTCTAGGATTTGCTTCTGTCAGCATGAAGCAGTAGCTCAGTCGAGACTTTTACGACTGACCTAGTGGTTTTCCTCCGTGCTCTTTTGTTCCAAGCATAAAGTCACTTGAGGCAAGTGACATTGGAAGTGAAACAGCGAAAAAGTAGCCTCTCGCTCATGTAGCATTCCTTAACTTAAATCATCTTCCTTTAACAATATTTTCAACTCTATTTGAACTTTTATTGTTTAGCAGTGCTCATAGTTATTGGCGTGGTAAAGAAGAAAGCACGAGTGCCTAAAACAGCACCTAGAGGGACTTTGGAGGAGTAGAATTTTTGCACTTTAGTGTCCTGAAAAACTTTCTGTTCTTTGTTGTCAAGATTATGAAGCATCTTTAAGTGAGAAATTCTGAACACTAGCATTAGGTAACCATTAAATTAGATAGTGTGAGTACCTGTTCCACTTGCTTAAGTGCAAAATTGTTGTCTGCAGCAACCCCTGATGCTGCTGCTTCATTCTGGAAAAAGCCCAAAACTTATCAACTACATCCTTTTTTGATATTTGAATGCCAAGAAATTTACTTCTGTTCATTCTCAGTGTCCTCTACTCCAAGCAACATGGCTTCATCCGAGTCCAATCAATGCTAAGAAGCTAGATGGAGCATTAACTAGGCTCCCTATTTCAATCAAACCAATAAAATGCAATTAGTTTTAACGAACTGAGTGACAGTGGTGCTTTTGTCAGAGTTTGGTAATAAAGCACCATCTCAGGAAGCCAAAAAACAGCTTTGGTGGCTGCATGGCACTAGCCCAGACAGATGAGGCCATGCAGCCATGTTATCAAAGCAGAGAAGAATAAAAACGACCTTGTAGAGCACCTTCCTGTTTTTGTAAGAAAAACCACAGTGGTTTGTGGGTGGGATTTTTTGTGGGGATTTTTTTTTGTACTTGGAGAATCTAGCTTAGGCTAGAAAGCTGAATGCTGGTTTCAGAGTTCTATCTAATATGGCTCTAATATAGAGAAAATTGCGTTAAGTGACAGACAGCTTTTAAATAATGTCAAAAACTTGGCTCTTTCTGCAAACACTAGATTTTATCTTTCATACTTTCAAAACAGCTTGAAAATTGTCAAACTATTTCTTTCTGGATCATGGGACCTCTTGTCTATCGAAATGGCTAACCGAGTAGTGTCTCAAAAGCCACTAGAAGTTGACTTTTATCTGTTGTTGGGGAAGAACGGGCTGTGGAAGGAGGATAAGGATAATTAGCTTAACTGATTATAAACGGCATTACTCATACTGTGTCTGTGCAGCTCTTGATAAACCATTGCAGCTATGAGACACTGGGTAATTTTAGTCTGTGTTTAGCCAGTTCCGACTATGTTCTTGGCATATTCAGGTTACTACTCTCAGCAACGCAATATAAGGGGCTGTAAATATAAAGAACTATGTGTAGCTAAATAGGTGATGTCTGGAACAAATTGTAAACACTTTGTCTTTGGGTGCTGGGTCACTGTGTTCTCTGGGATAGCCCTGATTTAATCTGCAGAGATGATTTATTGTAGCATGGGAAGGTGAGCTGTGCACACTGTTTTGGCTGTAGTCTTCTGAGTCACAAAAAATCGAACTCCTTGGAAAGGCAGATGTAAACTGCGATATTTAATATGGAATTTATTAAGTGCTACTATGAATGTTTAGAAGTAACTAATATAGAGAACTCATTGTTTCTGCTTTCTATTCTTTTTGGCATCTGTAGTGTCAGTATGATAATATACACCATCATAATTGCACCATTGCTCTTCTATAAAAGCATTTCAAATAACACTCTTCTAGATGTGTTATCTTAAAATAACTGGATAGCTGATGGCTTCTTTTCAGTATAGATTACAGAACTGGTTTTAGGTGTCCTTAAAATGTTCATACTAAACAGCTTTGTTTATCTTACAGTCTTAACAGGGTGAGTTTTTTCTGTAGCTATTGATGGCAATATTAAAAATTGCTACACTGTTCCTTCTATGGAGAAAAAGGTGTTGAGAGCATTTAGTCACTCTTAACATAGATGATCTGATTTCTTGCATCTATCCTGGTGTCTATTAAAAGTATCCTAGAAGGAATAAGCTGAGGACATCCTGTATGTAAAAGAAAGCAATATTTTTTAAGTTGAAGAATTGTACAGGTTTGTGAAATAACATTTTGTTAGTGGCAGGCTAACTGACCCTGCTGTGCTTATATAATATCTAATCGATGCGATAGGTAACACAACATTAAGGAGTTACAGAAACTGTGGCAGTAAAATGCAATAGAACCATGTGTGAAAAGTCTAACCAACCCTGTGAGGCAATGTGGGTCACAGTGGCTTGAAGAAATAACACAGTTACTAATGCGAGAACTTTCCTGTTTGATTAACATGATGCTCCAGAGAACCAAATGCAACTCTGAGATTATGAGTCCATCAAAGACAACAGCCAGAAGCCAATGTTAAGATGAGCTGATCCATGAAAACTCAGTTTTATCAATGTATGGTTAAAAAAACTTACAAGGCATCCAAATTCAGATACTACATCGAGCTTGGTGCAGTACAGCAAGAGCTGTCACTTGGTTGCAGGAGTAAATGTGCATTACTGTAAAACTGTATGGTGTGGCAGAGGACATAAACCCGTTATGCCCAATGACCACATGTGGCTATGGAAGGAGAGATCCAAAATAGAATAAAAAGGGATATTAAGGACTCTGTGGGTGTGCTGTAAAGATCCAAGGCACTGAATTGTATTTTTAGAGTGAGTGGGATAGAACTGCTTGTAGTATGCCGTGTTTAATTGGAGAATGAGTCTTGTATCTGAAAATTGTGAACCTTGTGATAGTACAAGTTTGTATTGATGTGCAAATGTTCATGGGAGAGAGAGGAACTAAAGGAGGATACAGTTCTGCAAAGGACCTCACTTGGGACGCCCTTGATGTGTGAATTTGATTACGTGGAGAAGAGCCATCTGCCCATGAAGCCTGGAGCCATAAGGGTGCATATGAAATGAAATGACTTAGTAGCATATGGCAGTTAGGAAAGATGAGAACATGCAGTACTTGGACGTGCTGGCTTTGAGTTCACGAACCATATATCTGGAATGAGTGATCATAGTCCTTGAAAGTATATTCTTTCAAATAAGGTTTTTGAAAATTCAGTAGCTAGATTTATTTTCATCTACTGCAGCATAACATTTTTAAGAAGTGTTTTTACTGTGGGAGGCTTTCACATGAAAAGCTTAACAGAGGAAACTCAATTAAAATCTGGAACACAGTTCTGCAGCAAGGGTGGATTCTCTGCAGGTCCCATGCCTGTAGCATCCCAGAGAATGCAGAGCCTCAGAGCATTATTCTTGTTCATTTTTAATTTAGCTGCTGGAGAATGTCCAGAATCCTTTCCATTTGCTGCACAATTTATGTCAAGCCCACAGTGGAGTACTTGAGTTTAGGACAAAGTAGTCCTTGCAAAACTTTTACCTTTTTTCATTCTTAGGTTGCGTTAGGATGGCAGATGTAGTACTAGATTGCACACATGTAAGCCTGCTAAATATTAGAAGAGTTACACTATGTTATTATTCCTGCCAATTTCCTGCAGATTTGGAGTGTTGTTCTACCTTAGGACTTCCTATGAGTGCAATCATTACTTAAACCTTTGAAAAGGAAAACTATTTGATGGGAAGGCACTCAACTCCCTTGACCTGAATGTGGTAGGAGAACTGCACACAGATTACTCTGCTCCTTTGAGGATGGGGCAATGAGAAATCATTGTAACAGCATTCTCTGGATGCAACTTCTCTGCTCCTAGGGGCTGGGAGCAGGGGAGGAGGGAGGGAGGCAGGCAGGCAGGGCTAAGAAATGTCCATCCAGGGCAAAACAGCCATCTAGTGTAAATGTGTATCAATTACACTAAATGTTTTCAATTTTCTTTCTACAGATTCCCCTCTTAACAGTTCTTTAGATCAGAATTAATGAGGATTAAATTTGTGTGGCTGTCTGGAGTACATAGGTGTAAATTCTAACTAAAGATTTTATTTCAGTCACTTAGAAGTTTAACATGGATTATATTAATGCAAATGGGACTCACTGCATCTTACATCTTCACCAGAAGTTATCTTCATGCTTTAACTGACTTCTCCTGGGGAACAATTACACCTGTCTGTTGGTAGAACTGTTTATTGTAGATTGTTTTTTACATGGGTGTTATATTTAAACAGATTCTGACATGAGAGGCTTGAGTACAGACAGCCCAGTAGTTTTGTGTAAACTAAGAGGATGTTTTATGCTTGAGAGGAGAGGAGGGAGAGCTTCAGAAGTTAAGAAAAATAAGAAGACAATTGGCAGGTGAGACTGAGAATATTGGTAGAGCAAAGACCAGCATCAAATAAGGGGCAAAAGTGAACAAAAAAAGCCAAGTAAAACCAATAAATAATCATCTGTAAGATTAATTCTGCTCTGTTTGAAGAAGGCTTTTATAGGAAATGAGTAATTTTGCATATTACAGTGAAGGCTTGTTTTTCACATTCAACTTTGAACAAAGTTACCTGATTTTCTCAGGTGCTAAACTTCACAGCAGTATGGCAAGGGCGGATGCAGCTTAGCTTTTTTTTTTGAAAAATAAAGCCACAAATGACTTTGCAAGCTATCCTTTGTGTCACTATTTATTGCTCAAGAGCTCTTTAGCCAATAAACAACTTTTAAGACCTAATGATACTTCTGAAAAACAGTGTTTCTTAAAATCACTTCCCTGCTCTCCTGTCCCTTCTTCCCCATGGTATTGTCATTGTTCAGAACTTTCTCCATTTTTTCCAACTGTCTGAATGACCAAGTCCTCCTATCTCTATTGAATGCACCATTGATATGATTTATACTGAGGATTTTTCCCTCGTTCATAACTTGCTGTTTGTTTTCTGTCATTGATGAAGTTTTCCTCTCTAGAATTTTTATTCTCTTAGAGAGATTTTTTGTTCAGTGTTTTTTTATGTGTTAGTATCCAGTCTGCAGACCAGCTTCAGGGTGTCTCTTTGTAACTATACTTCACCTGAAAGATGTTTTTTTTTTTAGAAAAAAAACAAGCTTGCTTTCTAGCGATGCTGTTCATTTATTCATTCTGTCCAACTATTTTCCCACTTTTATTATCATTGTCTAAATGTATTATCTAAATAAAGGCCTACGTTTACAACTGAAGCAGACTTTACTCATTCAGGCACTGTTTCCTTCAGTAAACTGCTAATAATATGATGGGTTCAGTTACATTTGGCCCATCTATTTTCTAAGTTTTATTTAACCAGAAAAATATAAAATGTTTAAAAATGGACACAACCCCTGCAAGCTGAAGTGAGCAATTAATGGTAAAAATTAATCATATGTTTTGTTCTAAAATTACTTGTATTAATAATGAATAAGGAACAAAAAGTTAATTCCAAAATGTGATGCCTGGATACTTCCCTTTGCCACCACTATTTTCCTCTCTTCTTGCAGTGTAATTGTTGCAGTTCCTTGTCATAATATGAATGAGTTAAATTGAATTCACTGAGTTAATAAAATATATATGTGTGGTCATCATTAACTGCATTATTGCAGAACCAGCAATAAATAACACAGGCTAATATACGCTGCCCTGTTTGATGACAGATGTATCATACTTAGGCTTCAGCTGATGAGAGAGGCCAACAAACTATATTTCAAATGTCTAGATGTTTTCCTTTGGAGAATATTCAAGTATGAGTTTCACAAATGCCTCCAGTGTGAGTGATAAGCACATTATTCATTGATAACTTGTTTTAAAAGATGTATTTTGTGCCACAGTATTATGATGGGCCATATTTTTTTTCTGTTGCTATCTTAAAAGGTTTATTAGCTGTTCCATTTTTTTTCTTTCTTCTTCTCCCCCTCCTTTTCAAGGATTTGAGTTCACTGTGGAAATGTGCAGATGCTTGCAAAAAATTCTCACCTTAGAATCTTAGCTTTATTTCCAAATTAGAAAACAGCGTGGTGGGTAATCTCTGTGATATTTTTATGTGATTTCCAAGGTACTGTCTTCAGCTTATTCAGTTCATGTATTATAAGTTGCCTCATTTAGAACTTAAAAATAGCTGTTTGTCCCTTTTCGTAAGAATACGATACCCAGCAGATGGTTGTTCTATGTTTTGATTCATATTTCTGTAGTTCCATACTCGGGTTGTTTCCAGATGTTCCTATTTCTTACTAGTACCACTACATCTGCATGCTGTTTTAGGGAAACTACATTTCAACTCAGAGAATCGCAGGAGGGAATTGAGAGACTCGCGGGAGCCTCAGTAGGCTGCTGTCATTTATGTGGCATGAATTGTTTGTTAAGAAGCAGGAAAGTCATGTGAAGTAAACCAGCCACCTTTCTGAGGAGAAATCCCGCATGATTGATCGCTCAGCCTGACTGCTTTCCCAACCTATTTTTCTCACCCGGGGCAGTGGGTTTCACTTAGTAAAAGTACTATTGATCTTATTAAGTTTCAAACAGTGTCACAACAGAACTGAAACATTAAAAGATGAGAGCTCGGACCTCCAAACCTAAAAAAGGTAATTCCTCTAAACAGCTGTGATGAAAGCATTATTGAAAACTACCCCAAAGTGAACAAAAAATGAGTGAACTAGGAGCCCAGCTTAACTAAACTATGAACTGTTCATCCGTGTTAAAGCAGAAGAAGAAATACGGTACCCAAGTCAGTTGGCTAAGTGTAATTAGCACAAGGATACCGAGGGTAAATCAAAAGATCAGCCAAACCAGATGAGAAATAGTAATGAATGTTGTATGATTAACAAGAAAAGAAAAGTACAGAATCATAGAATCACTAGGTTGGAAGAGACCCACTGGAGTATGTTCATAGGAGGGGTAAAATGAGGGAGCAAGGCGATCGACACCCTTCAACAGGGAGGAAACCTCAGTGAGCAGCTGAAAAAGCAGAGGTGTTTCATCCCTAGTAGAATCGGCCCTCACAAATAAAGTCAACTCATAAAGCTAGCAACCATCTAACACAGCACAAGCTGCAACTGGGAAAGAACGGGGTAGGGGATGTTAGGTTAGGTAGATGGTTTTAAAATGGCTGGGCCTCCCAGGGTGCCTAGAGACCCTATGTGATTTTAGGAGCTGTCTTTAAGAAATTGCATTTGTAAGAATACACTCAAATTCTGGTTTTGAAAAGTGGGAGCTGAGGAGTTTTTGACCCATGCTTAAAAAGAAATCTGAAACAAAATTATTGAGCAAAGGGATGAAAAGTAAAAATCAATATGGACTATAATCAATCTGATGTTTTTCTGTAGAATGGTATAGATTTTGCATGTAAAAAAGGGGTGGTAGATATTTATCTAGTCTTCATTAAGGTTTGTGATATTACAGAATCACACAGAATCACGGAATCATCAGGTTGGAAGAGACCCACTGGATCGTCGAGTCCAACCATTCCCACCAATCCCTAAATCATGCCCCTAAGCACCTCATCTACCCTCACCTTAAACACCTCAAGGGATGGTGATTCAACCACCTCCCTGGGCAGACCGTTCCAAGGCCAAACCACCCTTTCTGTGAAGAATTTTTTCCTAATCTCAAGCCTAAATCTCCCCTGGCGGAGCTTGAGGCCATTCCCTCTCATCCTGTCCCCTGTCACTAGGGAGAAGAGGCCAGCACCCTCTTCTCCACAACCTCCCTTCAGGTAGTTGTAGAGAGTAATAAGGTCTCCCCTCAGCCTCCTCTTCTCCAGGCTAAACACCCCCAGCTCTCTCAGTCGCTCCTCATAAGGCCTGTTCTCCAGCCCCTTCACCAGCTTTGTTGCTCTTCTCTGGACTCGCTCCAGAGCTTCAACATCCTTCTTGTGGTGAGGGGCCCAGAACTGAACACAGGGTTCGAGGTGCGGTCTCACCAGTGCCGAGTACAGGGGGAGAATAACCTCCCTAGACCTGCTGGTCAAGCCGTTTCTGATACAAGCCAAGATGCCATTGGCCTTCTTGGCCACCTGGGCACACTGCTGGCTCATGTTCAGTCGCTGTCAACCAACACCCCCAAGTCCCTCTCCTCCTGGCAGCTTTCTAGACAGGCTTCTCCTAGTTTGTACCTCTGCTTAGGGTTGTTGTGCCCCAAGTGCAGGACCCGGCATTTGGCCTTGTTAAACCTCATGCCGTTGGTCTCAGCCCAGCAGTCCAGCCTGTTCAGTTCCCTTTGCAGAGCCTCCCGACCCTCCAGCAGATCCACACTTCCACCCAGCTTGGTGTCATCTGCAAACTTGCTAAGGGAGCACTCGATGCCTTCATCCAGGTCGTTGATAAAGACACTGAACAGGGCTGGACCCAGGACTGAGCCCTGGGGAACCCCACTTGTCACTGGCCTCCAGCTGGATTTAACTCCATTTCCCACCACTCTCTGGGCCCAGTCATTCAACCAGTTTTCCACCCAGGAGAGTGTGCGCCTGTCCAGGCCAGAGGCCGACAGTTTCCGAAGCAGAATGCTGTGAGAAACTGTATCAAAAGCTTTACTGAAGTTCAGGAAGACACATCCACAGCCTTTCCCTCGTCCAAGAGTTTAGTTACTCGGTCATAGAAGGTGATCAGATATTGTGACATAGTAACCACATGGTCTACATGCTACTCCTGTAACTGGAGTGAAAACAGACAAAATGATGAGATACACTTAGTGGGGCTCTGCTGAGATCTGTCACCAGTGCGATACTGTTCGATATTCTCTTTTAAACCTTGGATGGTGGGATGAAAAATATGCTTGTAAAACGTGTGAATAACGAGCGTCATGTAGGACACCAGCTGTCTTGGCTTTTCATCTGATACTGCTGAGTACTCAATGGGCATAAGAATAGTTTTTCTTTTCCTGGCTGTTCCTGAGCTTATCAGTTACCTCTGATGACCTCTGTAAGTACCTTCTGCTCATCCTTTCCTTCTCCCTATGGTTCTACCATGCTGGCATGAGCTTCTGCTCATCACTGCTATTTTACCAGCCAAACTGACCTGTGCTCAAGGCTTGTGTCTTTGTTCTTTGGGAACAAAGGCAGGATGATCAGAATATTTTAATAAAAGCTTTCTGGATAAAAATGGGACTGAAACTCCTGGGTGTGGTTTTACTCACCTGACCATTTTTTCGTGGCTGATCTGAGTTTGCAGTAGATTCTGTATCTCTTTCCCAGAGAATGGCAGGTCTGGTAATGTTTGGTTCACAGTCACTTTAATATTTCAGGAAGGGATCCTTAAAAGCTGGACTGGGGTGTTTTTTTGTTGTTTGTTTGTTTTGAGGAGGGGGGATATTTTTGGGGGGAGTTGCATTTTGATTTGTTGTTTTTTTTTTTTTTTAATCATCAAAGTCCTTGTCTAGCAAAACAGGACTCTGTTCCTTGGGGGCAAGTTATAAGATCTTCAAAGCTAATAACTGTCCTCTGTCTTACAAGGCAATGCTGAAGCCTGGGGCCATAGACTGTATTTCCCACAGCCCCCAACAACATTGTGCCTCTAGCTGTGATACTCCTCGAAGTATCAATAACCTCCCATCATTAATGAGGACAGCTACTTAATTTATAAAGTACTACAGCGTTCCTAGATTGATGGCAATCCTATCTTTGCCTGGGTTTATAGTCCTTTATGGCAGGAGGCTGGTGAAGTGGTAGGGGCAGACGTCCATTGCCACTGTAGTAAATGCCAAAGCTGAAATACAAATTTTCAGGGCTTATTTGAGTTCAACCCCTTCGGTCTGACAGCATGAAGTGTATCAGCATATGGGGGAAGAGAATGAGAAACAGACTCTTGAGAAAAAAAAAAAAAAGAGAAAAAGGACTCTTTTAAATGTGTTCTTACACTTCAAGACTTTTTGTTAATTGGAAAGAGCCTCGTGGGGGATCATCAGTTAAAGAGGAAGCAACTGCAAGCAATTTACATTAGACACCAATAGAGAGTAAACCTGAATGAGGTGTTCCTCATGTTCATTACATTTCTTATCTAATTCTGTGATACTATCAGGCCCTACTGACTGGAAACCCAGCCACTGTCATTATGTATAGAATCATCGTGTTAAATAACAGTGTGGTTAGATCAGAAGAAGCAGCACTTTAACGATGTTGCGGCTTTCCCTGTATGTTTGCAGGGCGATAAGATGAAAATTTCCAGGTCTTGCTTTGCTAGATCACAGTTTATAATTATAGTCACGTTGCATGTGAACGTGGGCACACTGCTGGCTAGATCAGAGAAAGAGACAGACAAGATCCAAGCCTCCTTGTTATTTTTTTCCCCTCTCTGAGTATGCTAAGATGTGCCTGGTTTAGGAATTTTGATGAGAATGTTTTCATGGTTTTTCTCCTTTCTTCATTTTTATAGCTCTGAAGGTTTCAGTGGTTCTGCTTTTTTTCACTTATAACAAACTCTTTTTTCAGTTGACCTTTATCTTTCTCCACTGCATTCATTTGACTGTACTGTATTCCCTTCCTTCCTTTGCCACAGTCTGAGCTCTCCACCCCCCCAATGCTGTCTCCACCTCCCTCCCTGGAGGCAGCCCCTGTCATTATCACCTCTCCTTCACTCCTCTCTTCCCTGACATAAGTGAGAAGTTCGATGACACACAGTTTCCTGCTGAAGAGGAGGCTGTTCATCACCAGCTTTTATTTATTTAATAACCCCTTTCACGACGGTGCTTTACAGTTTATTGTAGAAGATAGAGAAAAGAAAACCAAAGGGTGGTTTACAAAGGGGAGGTAGAGTTGTGGGTCACTATCCCTTCATCCTGCTCCGCTACAAGCAGGTGTGAGGGTGCCTTGGGCTGAAGGGCTGTGGGTCATGGCCTGACAAAGCACTAAGCCTTTTGAACACCTTGCTCCCCATCAACATATTGCAGCCACATAATACAAAATACTGATATGGTATAAAGTCACTCCAAAAAGATGAAGTGTTCTAAAAAGGGCTCGAGTGTTTGCTGACGGTTCTTACAGCAGATCATGTATTTTCTTTTCTCATGAGGGTTTTACTGGCCCTCCCATATCTATCTTCAAGTTTTTTCTTGGTTGATTCTTTTCCCTCTTATAACTGTTCTGCTCAAGAGCAAAAGCGATTCCTTGAAGAGTCTGTTCTCAGCCCTGTCCTTCCTCATCCTGCAGGTGCTGCAACCAGGTCTCTGATCTTACACCAGAGGTCATCTCCACTGCCATAGTAGCCAGCAGTGGCACTGTCACTCATCAAAACCCATAGAAATGTCATTTTCTTTCCATCTTATTGGCTGTGATCCAATATGGATCCAGGAAGAAACCTACTGAGGCTCTGGAAATGAACTGCTGGGGTAGTAGTCCCTCACTGGCAAAATGCCCCGTGATAAGGAATGTAGTACGATTGCCTTGTGCATGCTTAAGGAAAGGCATCAAAAGGACTTAGACCAGTGGACATCTAATCAAGGCTCTGAAGAGGGCCTATAAAAAGTCTAAGAATACTAATATACGGTCCACTGCTGGAGGATGTCTTGTTCGTAACAGAAAGAACTTGGCTGCATTCAGCGTAGGAGCGGGGATGCAGGTCCTGAGTACAACAGTTTGGTGGCACAGCCCCAATCCTCCCTTCTGTAGTAGCCACTTCCCCTCCACTGAAGAAGGGCGTCCACGTCCACTGATCAGAGTACCGTGAGAGCAGTGATGGAGGGGACCCTGAATAAACAAGACTCCTCAGTTCCCAGGTACCCTTGAGAAGGTCCCAGGCTAACAAAATGAGGGACAACTCCTGTGGGTGCTTTGCTTTCTTTTCTGGGCAAGTCTTATTTTCTGAGTTCACTTCCAAGCACCAAGGTTTTCCAGTAGGGCTGTCCATACTTCTCTGTTATCCCACACCCTGACCTTTCCATGGCAGAGGTGCTTCCTACTCTGGTCCGTCCCACCTCAGAAGCTTTGATGAAGACCATGTCGCATCCTTATCCCTCAGTGGCTGGGCAACTACATCTAAGCACTTAGTTTCTGCTTGCTTTCTCTCTCCCAAAATTTTTCTACTGAACAGGCATAGACGCAATTTTTAAAGTGATGGCAGACACATTCACAGATCTCACACTAACCCAGAGCTGTTTATTACCATCAGAAAGTGTTGTGGCAATGGATGGACATAAACCAACCTAGCTGTCTGTCCTTTCCCAGCTTTGAATGTTTGTATATGTTTGACTTAAGTGATACTGGAAATGAGATTACTGGGGGTTTTTTTGGTGAAAATAGGCATATTTAGGCACCTTTGTGACCAAGATATTTTCTTGTGAATTGCTTCTTTTTATTATCTGTTTAGTTCTACCCAGGACATAGTTTAGTTAGCTAATAGGTTTGATTAATTAGGTTTAGGTTTAAGCCTGATTATTAACTCACAACTAAGAACTGCACAGTTTATTTCTTACAGAGCTACCAAGAGCCTTGCAAAGCTGTGAATTCCTTTTGATATCATCATAGAAAACATTTTCTTTTCTAGATATTGACCTCAGTTTTGAATCAGCCTGACCTTTTCAAGATGCTAAGCAAATGCACCTAGACAATGCAGATGATATAATTGCCCATGGGAATCAGGCAACTGGAATGCTGCCTCCCAAGTCATGTTACTCTTATCCTTAACCTCCTAGGAGAGAGACAGAGAGATGAAGATATACTCCAATTCCACCCGCATATCCTGCTCCATACCTGATATTACCCATGACAACAAAAAGTACAAGGGGAAAGCTTGAATATGCACTTTTAAGAGATGGATGCCCTGGAGCAACAGAAACACAAAGCAGCTCCCATAGGAGAAGAATAGGATTAACTATCTTGATTGTTTTATAATCACCTCTGGTACATTTTTCCTTTTATGAGGCAAAAAAAGGTATTTGCTACATATAAAAATTATGTAGAGCTTACCTGATGTTAGAAGGTGAGAGTGTGAAGTATAAATAACTTAGAAAGTGAGAGAATGAGTATGGAAAGAGTCCTGCATGGATTTATCCAGGCATTTGTTAGTGGTAGTTTAAGGGAAAAAATGCTTAGGTTGAAGGAATTTTTACATGTATCTCATTTATGAAGAGCATAAACTGCACCTCCAGCTCCTGAGAGGGGCAAGCCAATGAAAGCTAAACTAAAAAGCCAAAAAGAAGTGGAAAGTAGCTTTTGTTACTTTACAATACTGTGTTGTCCCCAGTACAGAGATTGTGGTCAACACATCCTTCTCCTGAGTGGCTCACGCTGCACTTAATCTGGTACAACTGTGGGCAGCCACCAACGATGGCAGTTGTTCTGTCTTCACGTCCCCCCTCCCACGCGTGTCCCTGTTCTCTTCCTTGCATCACACTGAGGAATTATGCAACTTCAGGGTGAATCAGCTCCCCTGATCCAACAGGAAACGAACAGGTTTTTGGTGGGATAGTTTGCTTTGGGCTGACCCAAGAGAACTGAGCTGGGGGTAGGTGGGGAGGATGGGGAAGAAACTGATGAGTGCGTGGAGCAGTGACCTCTTCACCTCCATCAGTTTTATTCAGAGTGACCCCTCTGACTGCAGTCTTGGGCAGCTTCAAAACTGGAAAAGCACACAGGGAGACAAGTTCTCTGTTAGTATGCTGCTGGACCAATAGCAAAGATCCAGGGGAGAGGAGGAGGTGACAATAAAAATGTGATGGAAGAGGCAGAATTCTGAGGAATTTGAATGCTAAAGCGTATGAGATATTTGGAGAATGGGAAACCACTACCTCAGCTCTTTTTGGAGGACAGAAGGAGCCAGACTCATGTGTCTGCCATAGCCTAGTGACTGAGAAGAGTTTTTAGTGAGGAAATTAACATTTCACTTAGCTTCAGCCAAGAAATATTAATTGTTGTCTCATTCGCTGTTCAGATACTTGCTGCTGATCACAAGCTAGCAGATGATGTGCTGTGAGAGGTGGAGGCAGCATCAAATGCCTTGCTGAATAATTGATCACCACCCCTCCAGGCTATGTCCATGGATGAATGCATGTGCCAGTTAGGATGACTGTGTCCCCAGTTAATACTTTTAATTGACAAACCCTTGTTCTGAATTAAAATATTATCTTTACAGACATCTTATTTATGTCAGAAAGTATTTTACAATTTTTCTTTTCTGTGTGTGTTTTTCTGATTAAATGCAGGCACCTTTTGGCCCTTTATTGTATGGACATTTAGAAATAGATCTATTTTTTAAAAGCAGTAGTGTAATTCTTGATTACACCAATTCGATGGGAAACATCCTGTTCATCTTCCCCCTGTACTTTTTCATCCAATGTGTGTTGCTACCAACATATTATAATTCCTCCAGTCTTCTAAATTGGAAACCCAAATAGAAGCCAGTATACCAGGTCCCCATATCTCATCCACAAAGGCAACATAAAGCAGTAAAGGGCCAGAGAGCCAGACAACGGTTGCTGAAACGGCTTTAGAGCCATTTTACAGATTTCTTGTCCCTTCACAAGAATCACAGGAGGAAATTCTACCTGAAAATAGCTCTGATTCCTAAACATCTAAAATTGTTAATGTTGCTGATGTTATGCACTTATTCTCTTCTGTGATTTACTTCAGACTCTGGAAGGAGGGGTGAAAAAGGAAAACAATTAAAAACAAAAAGCTGAAGGAATTAAGAGAGATAGGGAAAAGGCCACTTTAGTACTGAATGGTGCCACTGTACATGAACTCTCAGCTTCCTGCTTCATCTCAGCTTCCTCAGTGTTGCTTCTCCTGAAATGCAAGGAGTCTGGGTCTTTGAGGCCCTAGGCTATTCTCTTGTCTGTTTGCCTTTGGGAGGATTAATGGTTATTTGGAGGCAGCTGCCTGGATTTTCTCCCCATGTGACTGTTCACATGGTCACATCCAAACACTATCAGATTTATTTTACATTTGCTATGATAAGCTGTTTTACTATTTCTGATATAAATTGTTTAACATGACCTTGTAAGTCTGAAATTGTTGATAACATGAATTGTAAAAGGAGATAAAATCAAATCTCATCATTAATAGTTCTTTTTCAGTCTTTTTCAAGGCATTCTTACTTTTCTTTCAGGTGAGAACCTGGTCCAAAGTACGTACAGGTGTGTCTATGCACATCATGCATATTGCATGTAACCCTCTATGTTACAGGAATATTAATTGGGATATAAGGTCCAAGGTGAAGCTTTTGAACATTAGAATGTGGCAAGTTTAAGATTCTCTTATGACTCCTTTTTCATATGTATTCTGCACTGAACCAGATGGAGATCCCATGGAGTAATGCTACGTGCTGATACTGCATAAGGCACTTTGCTCAGGGTCATGTAGTCAGCTGGCATCTTCTAAATTTTAGGTAGCTGACTTTGCTACCCACAGAACTTTCTTCTTAAGTACCTTCCTTGTTTGTTTTTTAAAAAATATCTCAAGTTTGTTTCAGAGAAGATAACACAACCATGTCACGTGTGTCCCAGGCTATGGACAGATGCCCTATTCCACATCCAGTTGTGCTAGGGTGAAGAGTTATCCTCCCTGCAGTTCATAGTTACCCACCCTTTCCTAGGAAAGATTCCTGCACCCTGGTACCTGCTGGCTGAGCATGCCGTGTAACTTTGAGGTTGGAATGAAATAATTCCAGGTTAAACAGGGTGAGCAGGAGGCTTCACTCGCGTGCCTCATTTGAACTGAATTAGTTAGGGGAAAGTCATGGGTTCCAGGGTGAGTTTTCCTAAGTCTCTCAGTGGACTCTGAGGAATGGTACCTAAGACATTGGTCATTTTTCATAGTTTTGTTCTCTGCTAATGCTACACAGATGTTTTTGTGACAGAGGAAAGGCATATCCCCTGGAAAATATCACAAACTTTACATAAACTCTGCAGCTTCTTAAATAATAAGAATGATTTCTCAAGGCAAGAAAGGACAACACCCTGAGCAACCCAGTCTGACTTCAAAGCTGACCTTGCTTTGAGTAGGAGATTGGAATAGAGACCTCCTGAGATCCCTTCCAACCTGAATTATCCTGTGGTATAGTGATTTTTTTAAAGAGAAAAAAAACCAGCTACAGGTTTGCTGTCACTAGTGCCGTAAACTGAATGTACTGTTGGGATGGTTCCCACTACAGCTGAGACAATGGGATGCCTGCCTGCCCCTAGAAGTGTGGTTCCTGCTCTGCCAATCTTTCTGCTTTCTTGTTACCGCTCACATGGCCCCACAGTTTGTTGGATTCACTGGCTGAGCTGGCAGCAAACTAGTTTAGTGAGCTAATCTGGCTCATCCATGGTCAGACGGTGCCAGAGGGAAGAAAATGGGAAAAGGGACATATGGCCAGGATTAACCATGGGAAAGCAGAGCCTTAGGTTCTCATGTCAGCAAGCTGAGAGATAGTAGTTTTATTCTTGTAAGCTAATGTAGATGGGTCTAGTCACTGACTGTGTCAGTTCCCCCACTGTCACGTTTAATTATTTAATATAGGGCCTGATCCTCCAGAGCTGCAATCCCATGGTGTAGGCTGCTTTCTGTGCCTCCATCTTGCAATGCATGTTTAGATTGTGAGTGCCAAGAATCAGGTCCTATATCTGTGAAGTATTACTTGAATGTCTGCTTTTAAGTAAGTGATAAGCTACAAAGAGGTTTTTTGCTTCCCAGTAAGTTGCCTGTTTGGAGGCTTTTCTCTCTTTGATCATAGGTCAGGTTCATGTCCTTTTAGACATTAGGACAATTTCATTTTTTGAGTGATTTTCAGTGCAATCTTATTGCTTAGGTTACCTATTTTTATATTGTGATGCGTGCAACGAAGCCTGACTCGCCGCAGCCTAGAAAGAATAGTCCAACTCTCTCATCCTTGCCTCTGGTTTCAAGCTCCTGCTGCTTCCAATCAAACAGCTGTGGGCTGAGCTGGACTAGTTCACAGATCAGAGAAGAGAAAATGAACTCTGCAGAAAACCCAGCAGAGTGGTTACAGTCAGCCTGGCAAACAGATCCATCTCCCCATGCCCTTCTCTGTCTGTACGGCAGCCAAGCAGGGAGGAGGCAGGGATGGACCCCTGGGCAGAGAAGAGGAGTTCTCCCTAGGGGTGCAGCCTACAATTAGCTTGCATAAAATTATTGTGAAACAGCAATGTCAGTAATCTTCTGCTCTTCAGAAGTACTTGCATTGAAATTTTTCTTCAGGTGATTTTACAAGTAAAAAAGATCCAGGAGAAATTCCCCATGAAGCTGTAGAATCAATAAAAGACACCCTACCACGTTTTTTTCCTTGAACAAATGTAGCTGAAAAGAATGGTTGTTTAAAAATGATTATTTCTTCTGGCATAGAGGAAGAGCAAGCTGAAGAATATTTTATACTTCATCAGTTAAATATTTACAATAGTAAAGTGAAGTGATGGTTTTCTTTTTAGCTTTCAGCAACAAATGCAAAACCATGCAATGATTAGCTTTACACAAAGTCAGTGTGAAAGAACAACAATATTTTTAAGAAGCTGTCAGTGGCTTATCTCACAGCTGGCTCCTGCTAATACAGTGAATAATTTCTGCAAACCCAGATAGGCTCCAAAATTAACACTATCCATTAACAAAGACCATGGAGTGCTATAATTATGTCAGAACACTTTGGCTGGCAGTAAACAAATCATTCTTAATGTTATAGTCACACATCTATTAACACAGAAAAGCTGTAAATTTATTTATTTTTAATACACCTTAATTCATACATACTTTAACATCCTCCAGAAAAATAACAATTTTTCTGTTATTTCCACATCAGCAGTTTTTGTGGGAACTAGCTAGCTTGACATCACACTTTTTTTCTAATAACGTTCCCATGTTAATGTGTGCTTTCACCCAGCCTCCTCACACTGCTCAGAAGTGGCACAATTACTTCAGACTCAGCAGTGCAGCAATAAATTACAAATTGTCCTCTAGCTTGTTTTTGCACACCCACAGAAAACTTCCCGCAGTTGCTCTCAAAAGGCTTGAGATTCCATCTGCTTATTTTATTTCCCAGGTGGAAAAGAAAGGCAAAAATACCCAAACAAGATAAAACTGAAAATTTAAACCTTTTCAAAATCCAGAGTGAATGCTTGGATTTAAGCAGAGTCACTGAAGCTTTACAATGACAGACAGACTGAGTTAGAAATACATGTAAACAAACTGGAAGCCAGTTTAAATAAGGAAGGTTTTGTGTCCACTGCTTATTTCAGTGCAAACACCTAATGCTGTCTTGAAATAAAGTCCATGAATCAATTCAGGAAGCAAATTTGACCCTGTTAACTACCAAGAGAAGGTTTCTTAGCTGGGACAGTGAAGAGTATTGAATACTAAGCTCCAGTGCTCAGCAGCTAGTTAAGTGGGAAGCCAGTCTGGAATAAAAGAGAATATTGTGATGATTCCAGGGATTGAGGTGTTGCAAGGGCAGCCTCCATGAAAATAAAAAGCCTAAAGACCTTACCTAACTTAGTTCATTTGCTGAAAACACCAGGCTATAATAACTGCATTACTGGATACATCAAAGCTAGAAGCAATAACTTCTTGAAAAACATAATTTAATATTTCTGTGCAAACATTTGCAGAGGTTGCTGATACTCTACAGTACTTCGCTTTCCAGCTGAAGTATGTTTTTGTTTCCCAGTACCACAAATATGAGCTCTTACCCCAACACTGCTGAAAAACATGGTATATCACTAGTTTTTACAAAGGCTCTGACTCTTCCCATCTTTACTTAATTTCAAACACAAAGAAAGTGACTGTGCAGTCACATTTGCCTGTGCAAAATCTTTTAAGTGTAATAGAAAAAACCTCCAACACAACTATTACATAGTTTGTTACCCTCTGTACAGTTGTTTCTTAAAGTAAATCTGTATCTAAAAAAGCAACTTAGTAGCTACTAGTTTTTCCAAGAAAACAGAAAAAACTACACTGACTTCCTCTGTATATGACATTTCTTGACTTTTAGAAGGCTCCTGGTATTAGAATATGACCCCTCTTCCTCGTCAATTAAAAATTAAATAAACGAGCAGACAATAAAAGAAAAATTTTACCCAGACCATCTTCTGAAACTGACTGTCTCTTTCTTTTTAACTCCCTGGTGTTCCTACTGTCCTGGTACAGCTGCAGCACACATATTGTCACTGACATCCCCGCTGTTCGTCTTTGTATGGGTAACACTAGCTTTACAATAATTCCCATATTTGATAGCACTGGAAACTGGCATTTCAAGGCTGCTTCTGAACTTGAAGGTTTTGTATAGCAACACCATTCATCAACACTGTGATTGGACTGGCCAGAAGTAATTCTTCCAAGTTCTTTATTGAGGACTTCAAAATGAAGTGGCAACATGCTGTGAGAGATCATCCTGACTGTGCCTACTACGCCAACACTTTCTACACCTTCTGAACATCACGGAAAGCTTATATAATCTGTGATCTCATCACCGTAGGTGATATTTTTTTTGGTTGCATTTCCAGACCTGTAAGGAACATGGAATACTGATGTGTTTGTGGTATGTGTCTTCTTCCAAGAGATCTGAGTGAATGGTTCAGTACTCAAAACTTCTTTGCTTTGTACACATCAAAGGTTCCAGATCATTTCAAATGAATTGTAGGATGCATGACCTAGGATATGAATTTCATAGGGTGCATGATCTATGCTTTGGGTATAGCACTTTCTGTGACAACTTAGAGATAAAATGTTTTAATTAATTTTTAATTTAAAAATTAAAACAACAACAAAAATAATCCAGTCACTTCAGAAACTTGACATTTGTCCGTGATTTATTCCACATCTCTATATCTGAAACTTTCTTTAGAGTTAAATCTCCTGAAATCTCACATGTAGGCTTCTACTGGAGGACATACATTGACAATACCTTATTAACAACTGGCACAGAAACTGCTGTAAGCGATAAGCAGGTGCAGATCTATACCTTGATGTACAACCCTGCAGATAACAAAGGCAAGTACCCTCCTTCTTCACTCACTGATTTGCATGATGCGGTTTAATTGGGCAAAATCAGTCAGGGATACCGGTCTCATCTGTTAATAGAACTCCCTGACAGTGCACACAATTACCACCCGGTCCCCACTGTCACTCTTCTAAAGGATCTCTGTGCCTGACTGCTAGTCAATTAATGATCAGGCTTATAAGGTCTCTTTGTCTGGTGTTAGTTCCCTGCATAATGCAAAGCAGCTGTAGACCTGGCCTAGCTTATGACTGCATTTTGTTTGCTTTGCATTGCCACATAGCAGCACAGAGCAACTAGTGCCTACTGATGAATCTGTCTCAAAACTTCAGATAATGCTTTCAGCTGAGCCAAGATTCTTTACATGTACCTTTAGTTTATGGCAGGTATTATTCTACTGTTCTTGTGTCTTCTTACTGGGTTTCTTCCCAGGTTTTCTGCTTAAATGTTCCTATCTAAAAAACTTTTAAAGAAATTATCTGCCAAAGATCAATGCTAAATTGGAATCAATATCGAGAGTATATCACTAATTTAACTGAAAGTACTCCCAGAAAAGATATGAACAGCATCTAGTACTGGCTACTCACATCACTTTTTCAGAGATTTGGTCATATCTGCAACTGATGAACTGAATGTCAGGTGGACAGTATCAAAGAGAGCAAAAGTACATCCGTATACTTGCACAGATGTCTCCTATCTATTTTACATCTGAAAGCTGGTATCTCGAATGTTAGAATGCTTTCAATTATATATCAGATAATCTGTTTTATTTCAATACTATTTTATCCTTTGGTCTATGGATTAGAACATTTGTTAAGAGATACAAATCTGCTGCGCAGCTAGGCACAGGGAGAAAAACTCTCAGATTGCATCAGTCTTTTTTATTGGAGTTGATAAAGCAGACAGTTTGCTGTCAATTATGAAGTGTTTAGTTTACCTCACTCTATAGTCAAACTACCAATTAGTCATGCATATCAAGGTAATCTGATGATTAAAAGCTTCTGTATGTCCACCCCTTGTCCCAGTCAAGCCATTTAAAAAAACACAGTGTTGGTCTATTACCAGCATGATAAATTGAAATTAAAACTATGTCGTGCTACTCTTTGAAGCAATATCATCCTTCGATTACTGCAGTGTCTAAAATTAATATTGGAAGGTTGATACTTACAGTGGTACCCAACGAATCTGAAGCTTCAAATATTATAGTTTACATAGAAGCGTAGAATTATAGAATGGTTTGGGCTGGAAGCGGCCTTAAAGATCATATAGTTCCAATCCCCTGGCCATGGGCAGGGACACCTTCCACTAGATCAGGTGCTCAAAGCCTCATCCAGCCTAGCCTTCACAGAATCACAGAATCACAGAATAACCAGGTTGGAAGAGACCCACTGGATCATCGAGTCCAACCATTTCCACCAATCCCTAAATCATGCTCCTAAGTACCTCATCCACCCTAACCTTAAACACCTCCAGGGACGGTGACTCAACCACCTCCCTGGGCAGACCGTTCCAATGCCTAACCACCCTCTCCGTGAAGAATTTTTTCCTTATCTCAAGCCTAAATCTCCCCTGGCAGACCTTGAGGCCATTCCCTCTTGTCCTGTCCCCCGTCACTTGGGAGAAGAGGCCAGCTCCCTCCTCTCCACAACCTCCCTTCAGGTAGTTGTAGAGAGTAATAAGGTCTCCCCTCAGCCTCCTCTTCTCCAGGCTAAACACCCCCAGCTCTCTCAGTCGCTCCTCATAAGATTTGTTCTCCAGCCCCTTCACCAGCTTCATTGCTCTTCTCTGGACTCGCTCCAGAGCTTCAACATCCTTCTTGTAGAAAGGGGCCCAGAACTGAACACGGTACTCGAGGTGCGGTCTCACCAGTGCCGAGTACAGAGGGAGAATAACCTCCCTGGACCTGCTGGTCACGCCGTTTTTGATACAGGCCAAGATGCCATTGGCCTTCTTGGCCACCTGGGCACACTGCTGGCTCATGTTCAGTCGGCTGTCAGACAACATCCCCAGGTCCTTCTCCTCCTGGCAGCTTTCCAGCAAGGCTTCTCCTAGTCTGTACCTCTGCTTAGGGTTGTTGTGCCCCAAGTGCAGGACCCGGCATTTGGCCGTGTTAAACCTCATGCCGTTGGTCTCAGCCCAGCAGCCCAGCCTGTTCAGATCCCTTTGGAGCCTCCCGACCCTCCAGCAGATCCACACTTCCACCCAGCTTGGTGTCATCTGCAAACTTGCTAAGGGTGCACTCGATGCCTTCATCCAGGTCGTTGATAAAGACATTAAACAGGACTGCACCCAGGACTGAGCCCTGGGGAACCCCACTTGTCACTGGCCTCCAGCTGGATTTAACTCCATTTCCCACCACCCTCTGGGCCTAGTCATTCAACCAGTTTTTCACCCAGGAGAGTGTGCGCCCGTCCAGGCCAGAGGCTGACAGTTTCTGTAGCAGAATGCTGTGAGAAATTGTATCAAAGGCTTTACTGAAGTCCAGGAAGACACATCCACAGCCTTTCCCTCGTCCAAGAGTGTAGTCACTTGGTCATAGAAGGTGATCAGATTAGTCTGGCAAGACCTGCCTTTCATGAACCCGTGTTGACTGGGCCTGATCACCCGGTTCTCTTCTTCATGATCGCACTCAAGATCACCCACTCCATGACTTTCCCCGGTATCGAGGTCAGGCTGACAGGCCTGTAGTTCCCCGGATCCTCCCTGTCCCCCTTCTTATAGATGGGCACGACATCAGCCAGCCTCCAGTCCAGCGGAACCTCCCCAGTCATCCAGGACTGCTGGAAGATGATGGAAGGGGGTTTGGCCAGCACATCCGCCAGTTCCCTCAAAACTCTTGGGTGGATTCCATCTGGCCCCATAGACTTGTAGGCATCTAGCTGGGCAAGCAAGTCTCTAACCACCTCCTCTTGGACCTTGGGAATCTCATACTTCTCATCCAACCCCTGGGGTTGTGCACAGAGGGAACAATTTTCCTTACTGTTAAAGACTGAGGCAAAGTAGGCATTGAGTTCTTCAGCCTTGTCTTCCTCCCCTGTTACTCTTGCTCCCTCTGCATCTACTAGGGACTGGAGATTCTCCCTAGCCCTCCTTTTGCTGTTGATGTATTTCTAGAAAGACTTTTTGTTGTCTTTCACAGACTTGGCCAATCGCATTTCTAGTTGGGCCTTGGCCCTCCTGACTTTTTCCCTGCACATTCTCACCTCCTCCCTATAGTCCACCCAGGATGCCTGCCCCTTCCTCCAAGGGTCGTAGACCTTCCTCTTCCTATTGATGTCTCTTAGGACCTCCCTACTCAACCATGCTGGTTTCTTACCCTGCCGGCTACTTTTCCAGAACTTGGGGACGGCTTTCTCCTGAGCTGCTAGGAGTTCCTTTTTGAAGAGTGCCCAGCCCTCACGGACACCTCTGCCTTCAAGGAGCGCCTCCCATGGGATTTTTCTGACCAGCCTTCTGAACAGTCCAAAGTCTGCTCTCTGAAAGTTGAGGGCGACTGTTCTGCTAACCTCCACCTTCTTCATCTCACCCTGCACTGAGAACTCTATCATCTCATGATCGCTTTGCCCCAAGCGTCCCCCAGCCTTCACATCCCCCACCAGTCCTTCTCTGTTCACCAACAGCAGGTCCAGGAGGGCACCGTCCCTTGTCGGTTCGCTCACCAGCTGTGTGAGGAAGTTGTCTTCCACACACTCCAAGAACCTCCGGGACTGCTTCCTTTCTGCTGTATTATACTCCCAGCCTATATCTGGGAAATTGAAGTCTCCCACAAGGACTAGAGGTAGCGATTTTGAGACTACACTCAGTTGTTGGTAGAAGAGCTCATCAGCTGCTTCTTCTTGGCTGGGTGGTCTATAGCAGACTCCCATCACAATACCTGCCTGCCCATGGGCCTCTCTGATTTTCACCCACAGGCACTCAGTCCCATCCTGACCGTAGTCCAGTTCGAGGGTATCAAAGCCCTCCCTAACATAGAGGGCTACCCCGCCTCCTCTTCTGCCCTTCCTGTCCTTCCTAAAGAGTTTAACACCTTGAACACCTTCAGGGATGCAACATGCACGACTTCTCTGGACAACCTGTTCTAGTGCCTCACCACCCTCGAGGTAAAAAATGTCTTCCTAATATCTAATCTAAATACACTCTCTTTCATCTTAAAACCATTATCCCTCATCCTATCACTACACTCCCTGATAAAGAGCCCCCCTCCAGGTTTCCTGGAGGCCTTCTTTAAGTACCGGAAGGCTGCTATAAGATGTCCCTGGAGCCTATTTGCTTTAGAAGATTAGTCTATCAATAATGCTAGCATTAATGAAAATAACACCCTATATAGCCCCTATAATGGGCTTTCATGTGGGTCTAGTCTGCCTGACTTCTTCCTAGTATCTAAAAAAAAGGTTTCAAACATCAAGGATGCCATATGCCAAATTCCATTTAAATCATTGATTATCAATGCTACTTTGAATGCTTGTTTTTGAAGCATTCCACATTTTCCGTGCCTTGTAAGAATGTTACAATGTCCTTTATTCTTTTAGACTAATCGAAAGAGCTTGCTCGATATACTGGAGTGTTCTGCTGTGTCAGAATGATATCTTATCCTGGCAAATGTCCAGGTGGTATTTCATTTACATTTAAACAATAGAAACCATTATGATTTTGAACTCCCTTCACTCAATTCTCATCAAAAAAACCTATGTTTGTACCTCAGTGCAATACACGACCTTCCCACAACACTGCTTGAAATTAAGGAAGAGTTAGCTTTTGGACATGCTGTCTGTATAAACTGTTACCCATCTTAAAGCTACAACTTGAATAAACCTCATTTTGGCAGACCAGAGAGATTATGATTCATGCTTTAATTTTATCTGTCAGGTGCTATTGCAGTGCTATTCTGGCTACCATCCCAGGCAAACTCCTAAGACAGAACACAGCTTTTAGACTTCAAAACACTTTTTAGACCTCGAAACCCCATGGCCCCTCTTGTGTTTGACCTCCTGATCTTACCAAATGAACACAAAGTCAATCAATCATTTCCTGCCATTATCTTCTGGAGGTGCTTTTACCTATGTCTACTATACAGTTTGTAATCTTCTAGTTATGCAGGAACAGATTCTTATCTGGAGTTAAGTGTACAGGTCAAACAGCTTGAATAAAGGTATGATGGTTAACCCAAGCAGAGTATCTGGCTCATTTTACTGCATGGTAATGAGAGACGTGGCTAAAGATTTTCTGCTACTTGTCTCCTTTCTTAAATGTGAAATAGCTTTTTTTTTCTTTCAACAAATAAAGCCAGTTTATTGGATTTTTTGTTTCTTTCAAATAATTGAATTACAGATAGAACTACTGAATTTATTTGAGATCTTCTTACATGTGCAGCTAACAAATATTCTGTTGTTGCTATATAAGCTAGGAACTCATGTTATTAATTACTTTATCTGCTTAAGTACTTCCCTGAAGATAAGGAAATGGTAAAGCCTTTGCTCTATGCTCTACTGGTATCATAAAAGACATTCAACACTTCATTCTTAGCAATATTTATCAATGTTTATATGAAAATGGTAGTAGTTAAATAGACTAAGTGAGGACAAATTTGGACATTAAAGTTGACTAGAACGATACAGAATTTGCAGTTAATTAAAAACAGAAGCTTCTACATAGTCTTTTCATAAATCCAGTCTTCAGGAAAATGTAATTCTTCTCTGAACCATCTAATTTAATAGAGTATGTGTAAAGATCTTATTCTTCTGGGAGAAGGATATTAAGGCACTGCAGGCCCTTATGTATTTTGCAAGTGGTAACTAACAAACTGAGGCAGAGATCTGTGGGCCTGTTTGAAAGCATAAATCAGAAGCTGTCACGCAAAGCTGTCTTAAAGCTTGTGCTTACACTGCCTTGATCTCAGGGTTTCTTTGAAGATTTCTTCATGAGGCTGTAAGAAAGCATTCTGAGGGTTAGTGAGATGTAAGTAATAGCCATAGATGATGATAGCTCCAGTGCAGAATTAAGTAGCAAAATTTGTTATTTTCCAAACTCCCTTCTGTGTTACTACATTTCTTTTTCCTTTTTAGCAGCCAGAAAGCAGCAGTTTAGCTTGAGAGCAGAGCTCCTGTGCCTGTGCAGCATTAGCTCGGCAGCCTCCCTGGTCATTTGCAGGTGAAACAGCACCAGTCAGACCATGCTTCGTAAAGAAGTCGTCTGACCTCAGTGTTCTGCTTCCATGATGGTGATCTGCGATGATAATCTTGCAGTGTTTTTTTCCATGGCACTTTCTTGAAAGTTTTAAATCATCTTAAAAATAGCAGCACCACAAGGGTAGACAGTCTTTTATTTGAACAGTTCTTTTTGAATACTGAACAATTTGGAGAACCTTCTACTTTCGCAGTTGCCTAACAGGAGGAATCCACACCAATCCATGTCAACTGACAGGTTCCTCTGGGAGATCTCTGCTTCTGCCTGCCCCAGACCACCTGTCAGTGCAATAGGCTCACTACAGACAGTGTTCTGAACCTACAGGCGAAGCCTGAGGGTACATTCCCTGTTAATTAAAGAACTTCATTACTCTTACTCCCTCTTAGTTACATATTTATTTTCAAAAAGCAGCTCTGTAAAGCACTTCTGCCAAGTATTGAGTCTCTACACAGTTCAGCCCTGCACTTGGCAGCAGTACAAGTCCAACCAAAAGGATGGGGAAAGAGATGAAGGGGTGGTAAGATGCAGTGCATGGTTATTTAGAGATGCTGGTGTTGCCGTAACCTTAATACAGTGGCAAGGAAATTGCCTTCTCCTCGGGGGAGAGGCTTCCTCACCTGGCCTTGATTCTGAACTCACAAAGTGATGTGTTCTATTAGCTGGACCTGAACTCTATGCTTTTTTCCTTCCTTTTTGTTGTTTTGATGATATATTTCATATTAATTTCATTGAAAGGAATAGAAAAAGATAGGAAAATATGAGTGTAACACTGGAGCTGGAGGCAGAGGATACTGGCAGGGATTATGTTGTGAAGGATATAATGTTTTGCCAAACTGAGACAAAGCCAGTGATTCCAAGCCAAAAAAGAAAAGTGAGATCTCTTACCAGCACTCCCCCATGTTTCACTTTTATTAAATCTATCATTCTCTTCCTTACATAGTATAACATGGAAATTTGGAAAAGGAGGCACAAGAGGTTTCTCATGGAGATCTCTTACCTCGAAGTATTTAATAATGAAAATGTAGTGAGCTGATTCGGAACACTTTTCAAAATAAATTTACAACTATTTTGAATATTTATCCACCCATGTCTCTGTGTGTATGTGTATAGCTAAAAGCAGTGGAATACGCTTTTTATTATAAATAGAGAAGGCATTTTTCTTAAGGATGCATCATCTTTGTATGTTTTTTTCTCACAGAAGGTTGGTTTGCTCATTCACTACTTCTATTACAGCTGAAAAAAGCAGTACATCTGCAATTTCCTTTTTGCCTCCTGATGCCACAGTGCTGCGTGTTCACTGTTCCTCTTTCATTTGAGAGATAATGCCCATAAGTCAAATTCTGGTATCAAAGTTAATCTGGAGGAATTTATAAAGGAGATTTACAGTGAGAAAAATTGAATGGCACTTTAGATCCAAAGGTGGCTTATGGCATTTGTGAATCCAGCCATTGCAGTAGGTGTTTGCGTGCTGACTGACACAATGTTGGAGTACAGAACTGAAGCTGGAACTTGCTTTAGGGGCTTTAGCTCCAGCATTTAATTTTTTTCTCTGACAGATTTTTAAAAATGCCATGTAGAACCAGGAGGTTGTGTGACTTTCAGCTGTATCCCCTAATCAGATTCAGAATGCTTTAAATACTGCTGCAAAGTGTAAAATCTCCTCTGGGCTGCTGTTCTTCCTTTGGCACTATTTCCACTGGAAGCCCGCCACCTGCACAACACAAAAATAGGAAATTCAACCTCTGGCCAGATTTTAACAATTTAAAACAACTCCTGAAAGTCAGAGCATCAGTAAATGTGGAAAGCAAGCAAGAGAAGAGTGAGACATGACAGAAAGATAACGTGGAGGATGAAGCAGGCAGAATGAGCAGTACAGAAGATCAACTAGAATGATACATCTCAGATGTAAAGAGAGGAAGGAAGACAAAAAAAGGAAACAGGGTGAAGGAACACATCAAAAGGAGCAGGAAAAACAACCAGTGAGGAAGATGACAAATAGCAGAGAGGGAAAGAGAGAGCAAAGTAGGAGGGAAAAAGGGAGATGATGAAATCAAGGAGCAGACTTGAACAGGTAGCATTGAGGGTGGGCTAGCATTTTTTTCCTCTCCTATAGCCCGAAGGGACCTTGGTTTGCTAGTCAAGGTATGTATGTGTTCACCACTGAAACCAACTAGCTGTTATGCCGACATCAGCAAGAACTGGCAGCTGATTTTTTTCTGTTTAAAGCAGCCTCTGCAATGCATACCTATTCCTCCTCTAGGGGCTCTGGCTTTGCCAAAATGAATCCCCCTTGGCTGACAATGTACTGGACAGTACCTCAATTCACCCTGAGGGGAGCAGCCAGGGAAAGGCTTAACCCCAGATTTAAGCAGTTTATAGCAGTAGCTTCACTCCAATTCCTTTAACCCCAGAGATCTAAATTCACAGAGTCTACTGAGCCTTGTCTCCCTCTGCTCCCTTTACAGATGGTTCAAAGCAAGACCCTAGCTTTACCACTTTGAACCATTTGCCCTGGAGAAGCCAATTTTTCACCATTTGTTAGGACAGGAGCTTCCACTGGCTCCTAAAGTCCAGACGTAGGGTGTGTGAGCACCTTTCAGGCACTGAAGTCATCGCTTGGGATACCTTCTGTCTAGCATTCACAGGCAGGTTTTATCACAGCTGTCCTGGGGGAGGTATGATAGAAGAATTAAGTATTGGTATTATTTATTAACAATCTTTAGTGACCTATCCAAAACAAATTATTATCTTCAGTCTATAGGACTGTCATGTGCACCACCAGGCCTGGGAATCTTAGCAGAAGGACCAGAAATATTTAATGAATGTTGGGAACAATCTTTTATTCCTAGCAATGATCTTTCACACCTCAGATTACCTCCAGGAGGGACTGAATGGAAAAAGTAGGGAAACTTCTACTGTGAGACTTTTCTGTGGCAAACTTTAGGATTTACAGAGACTACAGAGCTGAACATCTGTTATCTTTTATATTCACTACAAAATCTGCAAGGACAAAGGCTGGGCCTGAACCTGGAGAGTGAGTGAGAAGTAGACAGTTAACTGAGATAATTATTTGGTTATACCAAGCACCTGAAATTAAGTTTGATAATTTCATTCCAGTCCGTAGAGGACACATACAAAAAATAATCACTATGGTCAATTTTTTCTTGATTCTACAAATACAACTACTGCTGCTGTGCTATAACCTGTCAGCACTTTGTATTACAATCTTCTGTCTTATGTGCTTGGAGCCGAATTCACACGAACATACAGTCAAATCATGGCCCTTATTTACCATTCTGGACTTATTTACCACCGGCTTAGTCAAGGTTCACAACAGCATCTCCCTGCTGATGTCAGGGCCATTCTAACTGTGTGAAGCCTGAAGGATGTGGTGGTAAACCAAGTCTCATGAATGCAATAGTTCCCTAAAAATCATATAATGTGTTTAGGTCAGGGTTGTACAGACTCATGTTTTAGGCTCTTTGCTGTTTAGATGTACTCTAGATGTGGTCCCTCTCTGCCCCAGTGCCAGTCCATAAAGTTCTAAGGCTGAGCAAACACACACTGGAGGGGAAGTTCTCAGTGTTGCCGTCTTTATCATAAGGTTTGCAAGTATCAGTCACTTTTCAAAAAGTCTGAAATTTTGGGTAGTTGTTGTTTGGTGTTGTTGGGTTTTTTCTATAGCATATAGGAGCCTAGGCAGGATTCTGGCTTCATTATACCAAACATGTTAAAAACCCTCACCAGATACACTCCCGTGAATTGATTTCATTGTGTTGATTTTATTATATCAGTGCAACCTGAGCAAAACAGATGTACTGTGCTGGAATAATGTGCATTTGTTCCAGTGCAATTTTATACTTATGCAGTTTTCCTTTTTATAAATAGGGATTAAAAGCTGGTTTATCTACAATATAATGATAGTCATCTTTACGGATAGAGTTTTAAACCCAGAGAGTGACAAAGTGATTACTTAATTGCTCAAGATGCTGGTAATGCAGCAACTGGCATAGGTTTGATGTGCACAACAATGGTTTAAGTATTGACTAAATGACAAGTTTTCACATGGATTTACACAGCAACAGCCTATTCTTAAATAACCTCATACGTGAACACTTTTTTTTTCAGGAACAGCTGTAATTTTCTCTGCAGCAGGAATTTTTACACAAAAAGATACTTTGAAATTGCTACCATCCATTTTCACATCCTCTTTAATACGAATACACTTCTAACCAAGAAGTCATGCATGCCTGAACATTTATACCGTAAGAAGTTGAAAATATTAGACCTTTAACTTCCACAGAGCTATCAGCGTATCATCTTCAATATCATAACCATACTGTACTTCCCCAGTGCAATGCTATAAAAGTAAATTTTAAGATAATAAGAGACCAAACACTAGCTAGAAGGTGAATGCCTGTCTTAAACATGTATTTACTTTAGCTTAGCTTATTTACTTAGCTGAATTAAAATAGGGTGCAAATAACTAATCTGGACCAACTGTACTTCTAGATGAAATCAAATTTAAAACTAAGAGAAATCAAAATGAAAGATCGATCATTCATTCTCCTTCTTTCCCTGAAACATTTTTTTAAAGACTGCTAATACTGACGCCATCAATTTTGTCACTCAAACTGCCTAGGTCATGTCTCACACAAATATTTAGCAGAAGACAGATCAGTTTTCTGGGTTCACAAGCATATCACTGGATGACAAAATGTCTGGCTATGTAATTCTCAACTTTGTCAGCTGGGAGCAAAGTCCTCCTAAATCTCTCCATCAAGGGTTTGTCTGTTACACACACTTCTTCCATGTGCTTTCCTGCGTTGCTGCTAAAAGGTGCTTTCCACCACGATCTCAAATGCAGAGATGACATGGGGTGGCTTGGTGCTTTCACTGGAGTTCTGCTGTGCTCCTAACTGGGGACAGAACAAAGTGTGAGGAAAATGGCCTTTCTCTCCTTTTCAGTGTTACTCAAGAATGAGATTCATCCTTGTACTGACCCATGGGCACAGGTACCATGGGTGGCACCGTGTGGAGGGCATCATGACCCATCCACCTGAACTTTTGAATGCATCATCCGAATCACCTCCTTGCTCCCAAAAGAAGGATTAGTTGGGAGTTCACTGGGAAACAGGCCCAGCATTGCTGGGAAAACATCGTGATGTTTAAGCACAGTGGTTTGGGTGATGGCCATGCAGCAGAAGGTCTGGAACACAACAACCAGAAAGATTACTCGACTGTTAGGGATAACATTTGTGGCTGGCAGTTGCAATTCCCCCTGCTGATTAAAAATAGTTCTCTCCAAGAACGGTTCCTGTGGGATTATAACATATTCCAGTGTTCTGTAATCATCAGTGGAAGTTCTGTTTTGTTTCTCACAATCAGCATGGAAAAAGTATGCTCTGACAGAGGAAGGTCAAGAGAAAGAGGTTATTTTAAAAAAAAATGTTCTCTGAAAGTGGGGAAATAATGTTTATTTGTACAGCAGAGAGAGTGCACTGTGGAGAAAGGCACAAGGAGACAGGTTTCTTCACTGCTTCCTGTCTAGAGATTTCTACACAGCGTGAGGTTCAAGCACTAGTGAGTTACCACACATAATTCTGTAATTTTAATGGGTAGATGTCCAGTTCTGGACTACTGATGCAAAGCTCTCTTATAGTCTTTGGAGAGAAATGGTTCCCATAGGTGAGAAAATTGTACGCCTGTGTTAGTATCAGATCAATCACCTTCAGCAGGAGCTTATTACTCCCTGCTGGGGGTTGGGTCTGGACAATTTGTTCATGTAGGTGCTTAACTAAATAGAAATGAGCAAATATGAAAAAAAAACAGAGAAGACAGGGAAAATTGTAATACTGGAAGCAGGATGTGAATGGACAAGAAAATTCAGATAAGTGGCCAACTACAAGTACAAAATACTACATGGGTTTCAAATTGCTGGTGCACAGGATTGCTAGAGAAAACTGTATATCTTAAAAGTATTAGTACTTCTGCATCAATGTACTGTCACAACTAATGGTCTTTCATTGCTTCCCTAAGCCGTCAAGCACTTTAACAATATTTTCCTTTTCTTCAGCATACTCCAGTATTTCTAGCTGAAATTATTTTTGATGACTTTGCCTTCAGAATCATAAAGTTCCTCCACTGTCCACTTGCTTAATTTTCAAAGACAACTACATATTCAGTTATGCTTTTCCACACACTTGGATAAAGCTCCCCTTGAGCTTATTTTGTTCTCAAAATTCCATCCATCACAGCAAAATCAGTTTTGACCACAATGCTGACTGCTCTCATCTCATTGGCTGCTTGCACTCTGCCATCTACCTGTACCTGTGTGCTGTCTTTTGTTACATACTTAGAGCATGTGCTCTTTGTTCTGTTTGTACAGCATCTTGGAAATGGCACCGAGCCAGTGGCTGGGGCTCCTGGGCACTCAGGCCATATAGGCAATAAACACCAGTGTGATGTTTAACATTCTCACACTGCACATGGGCAGCAGGTACCGCCGCTCTCTCCTAGTTTTGTATCAGTACCCAACACCATCTCCACTCATCTGAGGCAAACCAGCTGGATTAGACCAAGGTTTCCAAGCAGAACCTCGTGTTCGGTTTTCCTGTTTCTTCCTTACTGTAAAGTACGGCCTGGAGCAATTCCTTTGGGTAGGAGACTGAGGCAGCCTAGATGCTGTTCCTTTGGGATAGCAAATTCTAAAGCAATTCCTTTGGGAAGGAAACTGAGGAAATCCAGGTGCTGTTCCTTTGGGATAGCAAATTCTAGAGCAATTCCTTTGTGAAGGAGACAAAGGCAACCCAGGTGCTACTCCACTGGGAAAGCAAATTCTAGAGCAATACCTTTGGGGAGGAGTCTAAGGCAATCCATACGCTATTCTTTGAGGAGAGCAAATTCTAGAGCAATCCCTTTGTGAAGAAGACTGAGGCAGTCTAGGCGCTATTCTTTTGGGCCGGCAAATTCTAAAGCAATTCCTTTGGAAAGGAAAGTGAGGAAATCCAGGCGCTGTTCCTTTGGGACAGCAAATTCCAGAGCAATTATTTTGGGGAGGAGACTAAGGCAATCCAGATGCTATTCTGTTGGGAGAGCAAATTCTAGAGCAGTTCCTTTGGGAAGGAGAATGAGGCAGTCTAGGTGCCCTTCCTTTGGGAAGGAGACTGGGGCAACCTAGATGCTATTTCTTTGGGATAACAAATTCTAGAGCAGTACTTTTGGGAAGGAAACTGGGGCAATCTAGACATTATTCCCTTGGGATGGAGACTGGGGTAATCCAAACACTAAAAGGAGGTTGTAGAGAGGAGGGAGCTGGCCTCTTCTCCCAAGTGACAGGGGAAAGGACGAGAGGGAATGGCCTCAAGCTCCACCAGGGGAGGTTTAGGCTGGACATGAGGAAAAAATTTTCACAGAAAGGGTCATTGGGCACTGGAACAGGCTGCCTACAGAGGTGGTTGATTCACCTTTCCTGGAGGTGTTTAAGGCACGGGTGGACGAGGCACTGAGGGGCATGGTTTAGCGTTTGACAGGAATGGTTGGACTCGATGATCTGGTGGGTGTTTTCCAACCTGGTGATTCTATGATTCTGTTCCTTTGGGATAACGAATTCTAGAGCAGTTCTTCTGGTAAGGAGACTGGGGCAATCCAGACTCTATTCCTTTGGGAAGGAGACTGGGGCAATCCAGACACTATTCCTTTGGGAAGGAGACTGGGGCAATCCAGACACTATTCCTTTGGGAAGGAGACTGGGGCAATCCGGACACTATTCCTTTGGGATAACAAATTCCAGAGCAGTTCTGGGAAGGAGACTGGGGCAATCCAGGCACTATTCCTTTAAAATAACAAATTCTGGAGCAGTTCCTTTGGGGAAGGGACTGAGGCGCCCCCGCAGCCGCACCGTGCGGCAGACCCCGGCCTCCCCCCCCGACCCCAGACAATGGCCGCGGGGCTCCCCCCGCCCCACCCCGCCCCATCATGCCCCGCGGCGCCCCTCGCCCGGTGTCGGTGCCGGGGGTGGCGGAGGCGCCGGGACGCGCCGGTGGCCGCGGCCTGCGGGCGGGCGCTGGTTGGCGGCGGGGGGACACGTGAGGGGGGAGGGCGGCAGGAGTTTCCCCGACAGCTGGAGGTTGCGGTGGCGGCTCCTCCTCCTTCTTCTCCTCCTCCTCCTCCCCGGGTCCCCGTTAGAGCCCAGACCCCCCGCGCTCCTCCTTATTGACAAACACGCACACAAAGGGCCGGGCCGGGGACGCGTCTGGAACCGGCATGGGAGACAAGAAGAGCCCCACCAGGTAGGGCAGCTTCTCCTCCTTCTCCTCCTCCCTTTCCCGGGGCCGCTGGGTGCGCGATGGCGGTGGAAGCGCTGGCACCGGTGCCCGCCCCCCCCCCCCCCCCCCCCTCAATCCCTTCTTCTCCTCGGTTCGCGTGTTGTGGTGTTTTATTTTTCCCCTCCTTTAGGCCGAAGAGGCAGCCGAAACCTTCGTCGGACGAAGGCTACTGGGACTGCAGCGTCTGCACCTTCCGCAACAGCGCCGAGGCCTTCAAGTGCATGATGTGCGACGTGAGGAAGGGCACCTCCACACGGTGGGTCGGAGCTGGGAGGCGAGGGGAGAGCCCTTGAGTGGCCTCACGCCTCCCTGGGGTGGCAGGGGACGAGGGGAGGCAGTGACAGGGCTTGGGTCACGTTTACCGGGGAACCTCGGCCCGGGGTTCTCCGGTAAACGTGACCCAAGTCGCTGTCCCCCACCCCGGGTCTCCCCGGTGAATGTGACCCAAGCTTCTTAAAGTCACCCTTATATCTGCATTTTTTATTATTATTACTATTTTTACTTTGTTTTCCAGCACCACCCAGGGTTTAGGGGTGGTGGTTTATAACCTTTTGCTGTCTATGAGCCAAATTGCTCTGTATGGAAGTGCCCATCCTGGTTATCTGTGACTTCCCAGGAGGATCTTTTCTCTGTGAGTCCATTGGAAAGCTTGCGGTGAATTACCTTGTTCGTGCCTCTGCCAGTTTTCTGGTTTTTTTTTTTTGTTTTTTTTTTAAGTATTGTGTGTTAGGGATTGCTCAGTGTGGAGAAGGGAAGGCTCTGAGGAGACCTTATAGCAACCTTCCAATACCTGGAGGGGCTACAAGAAAGCTGAGGAGGGACTGTTTACATTGCCTCTAGTGATAGGACTAAGGGAAATGGGTATAAACTGGAGAGGGGCAGATTTAGACTAGATATAAAGAAGAATTTCTTTGCTATGAGAGTGGTGAGGCACTGGAACAGGTTACCTGGGGAAGCTGTTGCTGCCCCATCCCTGGAGGTGTTCAAGGCCAGGTTGGATAGGGCCTTGAGCAGCCTGATCCTAGTGGGAATTGTTCCTGCCCATGGCAGGGCGGATTAGAATTTAGATGATCTTTAAAGTGCCTTCCAACCCAAACTATTCCATGATTCTGAACGTGTGTGCTTGGGGAATGGAAGCATTTGGTAAAACCAACAAGGGTGCACTTGTAGCTGTTGCTTGCAAACTGAAGGGAATATTGCTGAAGTATCCTTTGTTATGGGTGCTGTACCTATGGGTTAATCCAGGCAGCAAGAGAAGTTTGAAGTGGCAGTAAAAGTTGCAGTCCTATCAAAAGCAGCATTCTAGGTATCTCTCAAGTGCTGGATATGACTTGCAACAAATGTTACGTGTTTGAAATTCAAAGTGCAAGGTTGGGTCCAATTACTTGACAAAAAAGATTGATCTTTGTTTCTGGAGTTGACTTCTTAGACTTCTGAAATCCAGAAGGAATGTTAAAAGGACTTCTCATAACTTCTGTCTTGAGTGCTAGTTGATTTCTTAGTTTTATTTTTTTTAACCAAGGAATCAGTGAAGGAAATGCCCTGACAGGAGTTACGTCTGTCAGGTATAATGTGGTTTCCAGCTATAACAACGGCATTGTGTTTATATCATAGATGAATGTGTATGGATTGGTAATTTTCAGCAAAACAATACTGCTGAAATAATGAATGCAAAATCTGTAAAACAGCACAAAAAAAGCCTCTTTAGCCTCTGGTTGTTTCGATAGGCCAAGACAGTTTAAAATTGTTTTCTTGGATGGAAGCACCAGTTGGATGGAAGCACCAGAACTCAAAAAAAAAAACCTAAAAAACCCCACTACCCACAAAACACACCCCCCCCCCAAAAAAAGAGTGTGGAAAAATAAACAGTCCTGAGAATTGCATGTTATCATTGCTTTCTTTTTTCCCTGCTTGAATATTTCATATTTTTTAATATTTTAGCAAAAAAATTCCTTTTTTTTGTTGTGGTCTTTTTTTGTTGTTGTTGTTTCTTTCCACTTTCTTCCCAGAGTACTCTGCTCTGCAGAGCTTTGGTTGATAAACTCTGAAACAGTGCGTAGCTGAGGAGGTTTATGGGTTTCTTTTTCCCATAAGGTTTGATGCATTTTCATGTGTTTGCAAAGTCCAGAATTTACATAGGGCATAAGCTAAATACAGGTTGAGGGTTTAGGCCAGGCAGTTTAAGGCCCCAATTCTGAAATTAGGTTTGAGCTAGTAAGTGGACCTCTGTGTATATGGAGAGAATCATTAGGGTGCCAGAGAGGCACAAAAGGCCATTTGGGTGGATTTTCTTTTTTTTTTTTTTTATTTTAAAGAGCTGGAGACCAGGAGACCAGCGTGGGGCCTTGTTAAAACATTTGCTAGCACTGTCTATACAGCAAAATGTTTTTCATCAATGATGGTCAGAATAACAATACTATGGTCTCTCGATGACAGTGTGAACCCATTATTTATTTATTTTTAGTCTTCCATTTTGAAGCTTAATGGTATATTAGCTGATGCCTCAGCATGGTTATTAGCATGCTATATTTCTTACTTCAAAATTTCTACTACTTTTATTTTACTAGTGAGAGCTTTGTCTATAAGTCACTGTAAAGCACTGTTTTTTTAGTTTATAGAAATCTGTTTCTTTGTGATTGGTGGTTTGCTGTCTGCATCTGTGTGTTGAAATTCACTAAATGCAACCCTACTTGCAGGTGGGTAAACAGGCAATCATAGTCCAATTTAGTGGCTTTGAAGGCCTCTGGAAATATGGTGCAAGTTGCTTAAAACAGTTGTATTTTTTTTATACTCACCATATACAATTAACTTTACAGAAATATTTTCAGGTGCAGGGTAAGGTTTCTGGGTGGTTTCGCTGTTGAATAGTTTGTTCTTTCTGAAAGAATTATCTTTATGCCAGAGGCTAGACATGGATTATGATCTCTTACAACTGGTGGACTTGTTAAGATTAGTGGAAATAATTCTTATGACTGCTTGATTTTATTTTAATGTGTTTTGAGACTGAATTTATGAAGCAGATCGGATCATTAACTTTGTCCATGGCAGTATTGACTTGGTTAAACTGGGCTATGGGAGATCTCCAAGAGAAATCCTGGATGCTGCAGGAAGTGGTGTAACTGATTTCTCCAGTGGCAAACTTTTCTTTGGGTGAATCCTCAAGGAAATCCCCGTCATGGTGCCAGTTAGATGTGCCATGAGTCAGATATAAACCTAAGATCATAGTTGCCAGCTGGAAATCCCTGTACCTTTTGCTGTAGAACCATTGCCAGATTTTAATTTGGTAATGTCACAAAGGATCTAACCTTTTCCTTTAGATGTGGCTTTCCTATTTACTTTCTAACCTAAATTGTTCTGTATTGTTGCTTGGGTACTGAGAAATTACTATGTTCCCCTTGATAGGAGACTGTACTGAATATAGTCATTTTCTATATGTGACCTTTAAAACGTTTTGAATTCTTTCTAGATGAAAGATGTATAAATGTAAGGAACCTAGGGCTGTAATAATTGTTCCTTACTTGGACGAATCTCCTGCTAAAGTTCATTAGAAGCACGAGTAAGGAATGCTGAATAGAACCCTAATGTACTGTGTTGTAGAGGGAACTGGTAAAGAACTCCATATTTAGGCTGCCCAATAGTTTCCATTATAAAGAAATTGTGTGATCTCTTTGAGAAGCTCTGTTCTTCACAGAAGCCATTGAAGTTTGGCAAAGGGAAGATTCCTTAGGCTAAATAAGTGGTTTGATTTCCTTGCGCCATGAAATTGTTTAAGTTGAGACATAAACACTTGAAAAATCCTTGTTCCCCCTCTGTCACTCGTATTGTGCAGAAAAGTACAGTGATTGCTTGAAGACTGAAAAAGCCCAGACTGGCATCACTGTAAAAGCAGCAGTGCAAATGATATTATGCTGAAAACCCAGAAGGGAATTATTTGTCTTCTGGGGAGGTTATGGTGGGGTTGTTGAATTTGCTCAGACTCTTACAATCACTGCTTTGCCAAAAGACAGTTGCCTCCATGGGCAGACTGCCGTTTCTTTTATTTTCTTTTTTCTCTCTGCTTTTTGTGGCACTCTCCGAATCAGGAGTGCACCAGTACCATTTGACCTTCAAGAGGGGGGCTGGATCCTTGGACAGACCTTACTGCAGCAAGTATTTGCTCTCAGTTTGTCTTTCCTTCAACAGATGTTTGGTTTGTTTTTTCTCTTGACAGCTAACACAGTCAGTGTAATTTAGATGCGTTGTAAATCTGAAGGTTCAGAGTTGCAGTCTTGCTAGGAAGAAGTATGCAAGAGGACTAGCTTTGTCTCTCTAAGGGGGTGTACATTTGCTGCTCTCTTCTGTCATCTAGGAGGCTACGTTACTGCTCTGTCACCTCTCTACTCCATCTTTCAGAGATCACATTAACACTTCTGGTATTCGGCTGGCAACATCATCCAAGTTTAAAATTACCTGTCACTTTGCTTTGCTTAATGTGCTTTTTGTGTGTGCATATTGTGGTCTTGTCCGTATTCATAGGATTCCCTACTTTTTCCATGCTATCACAAACTACTTCTTGATTCAGTGTGAAGGATGAGGATCGAGGGGAGTGTATCGAGATATATAGGAGGAACTGCAGGTGTGGCTTTTTAAGCTTCAAAACACTAGGCATGATACTCTGCTGTGTAAATAAAGTAAAAAAGGTGACCAGAGATATGTGATAAATTCTCCGTTTCCAGAGTCAATACCATTCTGAGATTTTTAAGTTAGGAAAAAAGGTAGAATTGGAAAGGATAGTTTTGCTAGTAGTGTTCCTTTAGCTAATAATAGAAGGGTTGTTGTACAAAGATGTGATTACTTTATGCTCATTATGGTTTTATTCAATTTTATTTTTTAGAACTATTTCTGTTGCTTGCTTTGAATTCTGTAAAAGCTTAATCTTACTTATGAATTTATGAGACTTAGTGCACACTATTCAAGCCCAAAGTATTTTTCTTTTGGCAGGGGAAAAGAGGGACAGAGAAAGGAGATAAACAATTACAAGTGACTTCTGTGAAGTTATTATTTTACTTGGTTTTTTATATAGTTATTTCTGATATATGTTGGCTGAGCTACTATATGCAATATCATTTACATAAAACAGCCCCTGAAATTTTTAGCCAGAATGAGAGTCATCTCAAGTCAGGATGAATTCCTGTGGATTTGGGAGGTATATCTCTTGACATCTTGTAGTGCTGAAGTAGAGACATATATGACCAGCTGAATGGGGGCATGGCTTCTTTGTCCTGTGTTCTATTGATTTCTGTTACTGAATTGTTCCTTTCCTCTCGGCCTAAGGTACGAAAAAACAACTTGAAACCTTATGAGATGGAAGAGTCTGACGTATAAGGGACTGGGTTGCCAGCTTTGTACGTTTGTTTCATATTTGGTCTGTGCCCCTTGATTGTGCCTGGTAGAATGGCCATTCAATGTCTATATGTATCTTACAAGCCTGTCTGACAGTCTCCTAAATATGAGATACAGATCTCCACTTGAAGCTGTCATGGATTTGGTTTATCCTTTGAGACGCATAAATAAAATGTTTAATGTTTTAACTTGGATATCAAGGTCATTTTTCTTCAGAAAATATGTGCAATTTGTTTAGTCATGTACCATCTGGATGTTTATAAGCACAAATCAGTTATATTTAACCAAATCTGGTATTTGTATTTCTGTTGAAATGCAGTACTCCTCAGGACAGAGTTGGTACTTATCTTGTATATCTGGTTTAACATGTCTGTTTTACAACAGCTTGCTAAGGACTCTCTTCTGCCTTCCAGTCTGCAGGCTCTGTGTGTGCACATGCGCATGCGTGTGTCAGGGGAAGGTTGTGAAGGAGAAAAAGAGGAAGAACTGCCTGTCATGCTGATTTTACAAGTACATGACTGACTCAAGCTTAACAGACCAAAGAGCTGTTCATTACTTGTGGTAGTTCGGCGAAGAAAATGTTTGCAGGAATGAAGCGAGTGTAAAAGTCACATATAATACATACTTTAACAAGCTCCGTATGACAAGCTTTATGTTTTAGCTTGAATCTTAAATTATGAAAAGGAGCAAATAGTTCTCTCTTGCTCTGTAGGTAGCCATCAGGTAATCCAGTTGTTCTGGATTTGTAAACTTATTTTTACTAAGAGTTCTTAAAAGTAACTTTAGGATTATTTAGGAATTTATTTAGGGATTGTTTTCCCTGAAAAATATAAAGAAACTTAAGAATTTTGCACACATCAGTTTGAGGTTGTGTTTTTCCATATAAAACAATGAAGTAATTTTTATTGATTAGGGTGGCTCTGTTAGGTTCTGTTCATTGATGTACCTTGTATAGGTAGTACAGAATGCAATGAGCAGCCAATCAGAAGAGGGTAAAGCCTAGAAAAACTACATAAGTAGTTGGTTTTTGGTTTGGGTTTGGGGTTTTCGTTTAAGGCTAATTCTATTGTTAAATCTTTGTAGGTTTGCACCTGACAGCTAAACAGCTCATGAAAAAAATGTGCTTTTTTTTTCCTTAAGCATGAGCTTGGTATTTCTTATTTGATGTTTATTTGGGATTTTTTTCTCTAACTCTTTCTTGATGTCCATTATAGCTTGGGCTTCTTTTTTGTTTTTATTTCTTTTCTTCCCTTTTTTAATGCAATTTTCCCAGAAGAAAATGAACAGTATTTAATATTGGGCTAAGACTTGGTAAAGTGTGTTTGATCAAACTTTGATAGTTGATTTAAACATAGTTTAGTTCTTCCTTTTTGCATTATATTGGAAACAATAGCAATATCAGCATCGTATTTGACCAGAAATTTAGGTAGATGTCATTGTGACTTGGCCTTCTATGTGTATATTCTTTATGGAATTAAAGAAACAAATACGGAGCAGAAAGAAGCCAATTGCTTTCTACAAACTTTATCTCTTCCCTTCCTGCAATAACTGATGATGTCAGAGCTGCTGAATAGGAGGAAAAACTTCTTACTCCTCTCTTTCCAAGATCTTGGTTTTGATCATGAAAAGAAAGCGAGGTCTGTTAGTGGGCACTGCATGCTCTGAGGTAGGTTCTGCCTGTTAAGAATGGCTTGTTCACCTGGATTGTATGAAAGCCATGCAAAATAGATGAGGATCTGTTGTCCACAGTTACAAAGTAGTAAAAGATTTGAATACATTCGGGTTCATTTTAAGGATGGTTCTGAGAAGGCTAATGTGCCTCATTGGATTTGTCCATATTGTCTGAGCAACTTGGCATGGAAGAGGTCTTCCACTGAGTTAGACCCTCTCCCGTTCTGAAAGAGGATTGTTAAACCTTAGCAACTTCTGACTTGTTGTGTCTTAACAAGTTTCCAGTGAAGGAGGCTGTAACCCCTTTGGTGCTTTTTACCCTTGGTATTTTCCAGATAGCTAACCTTTTCTTTTCAGTAGGTTAAGTTGATACATACTCCTCTTGTCCCTAGTGAATTACCCACTATATTTGAAGTTCTTCGGTTATTCGATTATGGTTTCTATGTTCACCTATTTTCTGTAAGTCTTTCTTACAGAAACACAATTTCAGCAGCCCTTTCTTATAGATGACAGATTTTTTTTTTCAGTTTGTATCACAGTTCTTTATCACTCATAAGTTGACACAGATGTTTCTTACAGCAGCCGCCCAGAATGAGGACAGGCCTTCAGCTAAGTAATTTCTAGTGTAAGGCTTAGTGGACTTGCACTTTTGCGAAGTTCTGATAAATTATGATGTCTGATGTTGGTACTTCCCTGAATGAGGATCTTCCTTTTGTGTAATCATGATGTTGGCTTCTCCGTGCCTTTCAATCTACTTGATCCAGTAACAGCCTGGTGTCCTTTTATGTCTCATCTTTACTTAAGTAGGGCTTTTTTTTTTTTTTTTTTTTTTTTTTTTTTTTTTTTTTAACGCAATCCTGGGGCCTGTGGTGTTTTATGCTGCCTTTCTGAGAGTTCATTGTTCTGATTTTTGAGTCATCTTAACTCAGAATGGTCTTGGCAGATAGTTCTCACCACTTTTCAGCTTGGAGCTGTTTGCTTACTCTGTTCCATTGTCCAAAGCATGATTAAGAATATTAAACACTATATCTGTAGAACTTCACTATGTTGCTGTTCTACATCCACAGGTGTCGGTTGAGAACTATTAAAACTAATCAAGCAACCAGACGCTAATTTTAAATTTCATTCTGTGTGATTTTGTCCCAATCAGTCTAGCTTGAGTGGGATAATGTTTTTTATTGTGTCCCAAGTCAAGGCTGGGGTGTGTAGTGTTTTCTCCCTAGTCACTAAGACAATTGGTCCATTGAAGAGAGAAACTAGACTGTGACAAGCCAATTGGATTTCTCCTTTAATGCTTCCAATTGTTAAATAATTTTGTTCTGATAGCTTTCTGAAATTTGAGTTAGGCTGACTCATCTACTACTTCCTTCATTTTTATTTACCCATCCTGTGATTTCTCTTCTACTTTCCTTTTTTCTTTTTCTCTTCTGCAGTCCTTGATGACTGCTTCCATCTTCCCGCCATTCTCTAGACAACATGTTTCTGAGGGTGAATTTCATTAGATGCTGTTGCCTGTCATATATAACATTCAGTGGCATGGTCTGTTTCTTATTTTAACTTGTACTTGTATCTGCTTGATTAATTTGGTTATATCAAATTAAACTTTGGTGTGGAGACTGACCCAAAGAATCCTTTGTGCACTCTGGTATTTGCTTTGATTCAACCTTTTTTTTTGTGTGTGTGTGAGTGTCATCTTTGTTTTTAGTGCCACCAATGGTATTCTTGCTCACTGTGTCTTTTCTAGGGAAAATGATTAACTGTCCTCATCTAAAAGCTGCTGGTATTTAAATAAACATCTACAGTAAGGTTAAATATGTTAGGACAAGGGCTAATAGTTTTAAGCTCAAAGAGGGGAGATTTAGACTAAATATTAAGAAGAAGTTTTTTACTGTGAGAGTGGTGAGGAACTGGAACAGGTTGCCAAGAGTAGTTGTGATTGTCCCATCCCTGGAGGTGTTTACAAACAGGTTGGATGAGGCTTTGAGCAACCTGACCTAGTGGAAGGTGTCCCTGCCCTCCGTGACAGGGAGTTTGGAATGAGATGATGTTTAAGATCCCTTCCAACCCAAACCATTCCATGATTCTATGTCAAAAGAGAAGTCTAACTGGTAAGAAGGCTGTTGTATCACCTGTAGAGTGACGAGAAGCTGCATTTTCTGACCACTGACTTGTTATAACAGGTTTTCCTTTACCGTTGTGACAGCCCATTATGCTTGTCCTGTTTAAAAGTTAGTACAAGTATCTGTACTTTTCATCTTGAAAGTCAGATTAGGACAGTATCCTTTGCAGAAAAATTCTCTCGGAGTATCAACTGATGTCTTGTCCAGTTGTCTGATAGTCAGCTACAGAATGCTTTCAAAGTAGGCTAGTGGAACGCAATATTAGGCATTGATTTTATTGTATTTTATTTTAATGCTTTCAGTGCAATAGCTTATTCTTGTTTAAGAATCCTGAGTATTGTCTGTTCTTTCTGAAGTGCATTCCACTGGTATGTGGTATGTTGCTGTAGAGCAGGCTTGAACTTGGAGAGTTCAGCTGCAGGATGTTGTTGTTAGGCTTTTGGCTGGCAAACTTTCCATCAGAAGTCAGACTGAAGACTGTAAGATATGACCTTGTTGTCTGCCACAAGTTTTGTCTTGTTTTCTTAGGAGTTGGGGAGGAAATGAACAATTGAAAGTTTTCCCGTTCTAACTCACTGGAAGTTTGGAACTTATCTTTGAACTTCTCCATAATGCTTGAATATACTTTTATCTGAACTGCACAGTTCAAATGACTGCGCTTGATAGAAGTATGAATGAGTAGAGTTTTTAAAATTGACTTTAAAAACAAGAGTTGGTAACTCTCAAAGCTGAGAAAAAGTTGATTAGGCACATTCAGGGAAAGGAAAGGTGTTTCTTGTAGATATAATTGAATTCTGTGATTAGGGTCATAAGTTAGAAGTTCTGTAATTGAAAAAGAAGAGGGAAAAGAAATTTTTTTTCTATTAATATACATCTTTTCTGAAGAGCATTATGGAGACTTGATCTTTTAGGGAGAGTCTGTACCTCTCCTGAAGGTAGATGTCTTTGCAGGGCTGGCTCTGAATGGGGGAAGGTTCTAGAGTGCGGCAGTGTTCTGGGAAGATCACACGCACAGCACAAAACAAATAAGATAGGTCAGAAGTAAGCTCCTTTGTGTTGGCCACAGAGCTAGTGGTTCCAAGTGTTCACCCTGTTTTGTGCAGCAATAACTGTGCTGCTGCATCAGCTTGATACTGGTGTTTTGCCTGTGTTTTTTTGCATAGGTGCAAGAAGCATCACAGTTTCTACAGGAAGGGGGCAGAGGAGCAGCTTGGAGGACCCAGTCCCTTGTGGAGTTGGAAGCTGGTAGAGGTCACTTCCCCTTGAGTCTCACAGATCTAGGGGCACAGAAGACTAACCACTTCTTTGTCTGCAGATTCCCAGATGCTGCCTCCTTAGGGGATGTTGTTAAGGAACTTGATCTTCCTGGCCTCTGCTCCTGTGTAGCACATTGTCATCTAGGAAACATAAACTAGTCGATACCCATATGTTTCTCAAACAGTGTCTTCAATAGAGCTGTTACTTGTGCAGAATGTCGGTGAACCAGTTTGTGGCCTACGGGGAAGAATTTTTTACAATGGTGTGCAAGATGTTGAAGCATTAAAACTATTTGTGGAAAAGAAACATTTAATTGCTGCTTTAAAAGCTATATGTGAAGATGCGTTTGGGCTTTCTGAAGGTCCTGATATGGATATTTCTTCTTAAGGCAGACTGTTGTCTAGTGTAGCAGTTTTCTTCAGGACACTTGCTGGCCTCATCTGTTAAATGTCATCTAGAAAACAGAGCATTCACTGTGAGGCAATTATTAAATAGGGACACTGCCTCAAGGGCTAGTTTTCTGCACATGTATACAGTAACTGATAAAACCATATGGGTTTTGTAAGTCTATTCTAATTGAATCAGTTCTTATTGAAAGACAGAATTCCTAGAAATGCACTGAATGGATGAATTCCAAGTAAATGATTCACACTCTGAAACATCAAGGAATATGAAAGCACTGGAAATTGGAGCTGGCTGAATTCAGATATACATAGGATGTGTAGAAATTACATTGTTACTCTGCAATATGCATATGGATCTTTATTATGTTTTCCCATACAGACCAATAGCTCTGCTGTTTGTGATGTCATAATTATTCATTTGAATTATCATAGAATCACCAGGCAGGAAAAGACCTCTTGAATCACTGACTCCAACCATTGCTATCAAACACTAAACCACGTCCCTGAGCACCTTGTCTACCCATGTTAAATACCTCCAGGGATGGTGACTCAACCACCTCCCTAGGCAGCCTGTTCCAGTGTCCAATGACCCCTTCTGTGAAAATTTTTTACCTGATATCCAGTCTGAACATCCCTTGGTGGAGCTTGAGGCCATTCCCTCTTGTCCTGTCCCCTGTCACTTGGGAGAAGAGGCCAGCTCCCGCCTCTCTACAACCTCCTCTCAGGTAGTTGTAGAGAGCAATAAGGTCTCCCCTCAGCCTCCTCTTCTCCAGGTTGAACAACCCCAGTTACCTCAGCTGCTCCTCATAAGATTTGTTCTCCAGCCCCTTCACCAGCTTTGTTGCTCTTCTCTGGACTCGCTCCAGAGCCTCAACATCCTTCTTGTAGAAAGGGGCCCAGAACACACAGTACTTGAGGTGCTGTCTCACCCAGTACAAGGGCAGAATAACCTCCCTGGACCTGCTGGTCATGCCGTTTCTGGTACAAGCCAAGATGCCATTGGCCTTCTTGGCCACCTGGGCACACTGCTGGCTCATATTCAGTCGGCTGTCAACCAACACCCCCAGGTCCTTTTCCTCTGGGCAGCTTTCTAGCCAGACTTCTCCTAGTCTGTATCACTGCATAGGGTTGTTGTGCCCCAAGTGCAGGACCCGGCATTTGGCCTTGTTAAACCTCGTGCCATTGGACTCTGCCCAGTGGTCCAGCCTGTTCAGATCCCTCTGGAGAGTCTCCCTACCCTCAATCATAGAATCATAGAATAGATTGGGTTGGAAGGGACCTTAAAGATTATCTAGTTCCAACCCCCCTGACATGGGCAAGGACATCCCACTGGATGAGGTTACCCGAGGCCCCATTCATCCTGGCCTTGAAGACCTGTGGGGTCCAGCAGATAGACACTCCCTCCCAGCTTAGTGTTGTCTGCAAACTTGCTAAGGGTGCACTCGATGCCTTCATCCAGGTCATTGATAAAGATGTAGAACAGGGCTGGACCCAGCACTGAGCCCTAGGGAACCCCACTTGTGACCGGCCCCCAGCTGGAGTTAACTCCATTTACCACCACTCTCTGGGCCCAGCCATCCAACCAGTTTTCCATCAAAGAGAGTGTTCACCTGTCCAGGCCAGAGGCTGACAGTTGCCCAAGCAGAATGCTGTGAGAAACTGTGTCAAAGGCTTTACTGAAGTCCAAAAAGATACATCCACAGCCTTTCCTTCATCCAGTAAGTGGGTCACTTTGTCATAGAAGGCGATCAGGTTAGTTTGGCAAGACCTGCCTTTCATGAACCCATGTTGACTGGGCCTGATTGCCTGATTGCTCTTTCATGTGCTGTATGATAGCACTCAAGATCACCTGTTCCATGACTTTCCCTGGCACTGAGGTCAGACTGACAGGCCTGTAGTTCCCTGTATCCTCCCTGCGACCCTTCTTGTAGATGGGCACAACATCAGCCAGCCCCCAGTCCAGTGGAACTTTCCCAGTCAGCCAGGTCTGCTGTAAGGTTATGGAAAGGGGTTTGGCAAGCACATCCAGCAGCTCCCTCAATACTCTTGTATGGATCCCATCCAGCCTCATAGACTTGTGCCTAATTGGCCAAGCAAGTCTCTAACTGCATCCTCTTGGATCATGGGAGCTTTGTTCTGCTCCTCTGGCTCCTGAGGATGTACACACGGGGAACAACTTTCCTTACTATTAAAGACTGAAGCAAAGAAGACATTAAGTACCTCAGCCTTGTCCTCATCCTTTGTCACAGTTGTTCCTTTTGTATCCAATAAAGACTGAATATTCTCCCTGGTCCTGGATTATTATAATAGGATTATTATCTTTCACAGAATTGGCCAGTCTGGGTTCTTGTTGGGCTTTAGCCCTCCTGATTTTTCCTCTGCACAATCTCACTTCTTCCCTGTAGTCCACACAAGATGCCTGCCACTTCTTCCAAAGCTCGTAGACATTCCTCTTCTTTTTGATGTCTACCCAGATCTCTCTGCTAAACCAAGCTGTTTTTTTTTCCCTGCTAGCTCATTTTTCAGCACTTAGGGACAGCTTACTCCTGCGTTGCTAGGATTCCTTCTTGAAGAGTACCCAGCCCTCGTGGGCTCCCTTGCCCTTGAGGACTGTCTCCCATGGGACTTTTCAACCACCCTTCTGAACAGTCCAAAGTCTGCCCTCTGGAAGTTTAAGGTGGCTGTTCTGCTAACCCCCCTCCTCCCCTCACCTAGAACTGAGAATTCTACCATCTCGTGATCACTTTGCCCCAGGTGTCCTTCAGCCATCACATCCCCCACAAGGCCTTCTCTGTTCACAAACAGCAGGTCCAGGAGGGCACCTTCCCTTGTCGGTTCACTCACCAGTAGCATGAGGAAGTCGTCTTCCACGTACTCTGGGAACCTCCCAGACAGCTTTCTCTCTGCTGTCTTGTACTTCCAGCAGACATCCAGAAGATTAAAGTCTTCCACAAGGAGACTAGGGATCATGAGACTTCTCCAGTTGTTTGTAGAAGAGCTTGTTAGCCTCTTCTTGGCTGGGTGGTCTGTAACGCACTCCCATCACAATATCCACCTTCTTGTAGGCTCCTCTAATTTTAACCCACAGGCACCATTATTGAGCTCGAGGGTATCAAAGCACTCTCTAACATAGAGGTGGCTACTCCGCCACCTCTCTTATGTATCGTATCTCACCTGAAGTGTTTATATCCCAGCGTAGCTGCACCCCTGTTATACGAATTGTCCCATGATGTTTCCTGGATGGCAACTACATCGTAGTCTCGTTGCCGTACAATAGCTTCCAGTTTCTCCTGTTCATTGCCCATGTTGTGTGTGTTGGTGTAGATGCACTTCAGTTTGGCTGTTAATCCCACAGCTGTCATCAAGGGAATAGCCTTCATTCCCAAATGACTGATCCATAGATCATCTAACCCATCAGAGCCCATTACGTCTTTTCTGTCATGTGGTGTATTCACCCCCACTTGCTCTGAGTAGGTATACTGGAGGTCCTCACCAGTACACCGTGTCTCAGGTAATGGAGTGCCATTTCCAGGGTCGCCTCTGTCAAGCCCAACTTCATCCCCCTCCCACTTCACATTCAGTTTAAAGCTCTGTTAATGAGCCCTGCTAGAGTTTTGGACAGAATTTTTGTACCCCTAGGGGACAAGGGTGCCCCATCCCTGGAAGGGAAACCTGGAGGTGTGTGTGCCAGTCCACGATCAAAGAACCCAAAGTTTTGCTCCTCACACCAGGTTTGGAGCCAGGTATTAATTGTCTGGTTTTTGTTGCTCTCTTCCTCTTCATTCCTTATTGTTGGAATGATGGAGGTAAACACTACTTGCGCCCTAGAGCCCTTCAGCATTCTCCCCAGGGCCCTGAAGTCCCTCTTAATTGCCCTCAGTTTCTTCTTCTGGATATCGTTATTGCCTACTTGGAACACTAACAGAGGGTAATAATTTGTAGGCTTTACCAAAGAAAGAAGCTTTCTTGAGGTCTTTCACAGAGGCCCGAGGTGGGCAGCAGAGCTCCCTGTGTGGTGGGTCCGGTCTGCAGATTAGGCTCTCTGTTCACTTCAGAAGGGAATCCCCTAAGACAATGACTCTTCTTTTTCTCAGAGGTTGTTTTGATGGTCAGTTGAGTATGGGGCAGCCTGGGGAATGTTTCTAGGCTGTGGGAGCCATCCTCCTTCTCTGTGAGGTTTGATTCCATTTGCAGAGCTTTGTATCTATTTTACAAGGGAACCTGGGAGTTTGTTGTCTGAATGGGGACAGCGCGCCTGCTGTGCTGGGTGGGAACTTTCTGCCATTCCCTGTCATTCTCCTCAGCCTTACAGGTAGTGGATGGGGAGTTCTCAACTGTGTTTGCTCTGGCTACCTGCTTAGTTTGTGGGAGGGAGCATCGGGTGTTGCTCCACTGCTCTGTCTCCTCCTCACACTCCCTGATGGTCCTCAGCCTAGTTATTTCCTCCCTTAGCTCTGACACTAAGTGAAGGAGTTTGTCCACTCAAGTACAGCTCCACAAGTGGAGTCACTGCCAGTGTGAGTCAGTGTGAGAGGGGGACACTACCTACAGCCCAGTTTCTGGGTGGTTACATGTACCCATTGAGGCTCTGTCTGGGTGGCTGTAGCAGTCCTGGCTGGTGCAGCACCTGGAGCAGCCTTAATTTTCTGCCAAGTGGCCACCATGGTCCTCGGTCCCTTCCAGCTGGCCTCCAGCCCCTCTCTTTATTTGCAGAGGCTGCCTAAAATACTCTTAGCACATTAGGATATGACAGAAGTGATAGTAATGAGAAAAAATAATTTTGAGTAACTAGTTTCTCACAAGATGAGCTTTGTGTGGTAATCAGCGCAAGCGTATTCATGGGACATGGCAAGCTAAATGTAGTTTAATCCAATAGTTTTTATTCTATGAATAGCTAAACAGAGTACTCATGACTGTTGGAGGGTGAACTGATCTGTGTCAGAATCCACTTATTCTTCTGCTAGTGATTCAATGTAGTTGCTGGCAACTATTGTACTTGCTTTACAAGAACTGGTAATAGGAAGTATTTTTTGCTTTTCATAATGGGAATTCAACAGCTAAAAGTTAGGAGTAACATAATTGCATGAACTGCTAGCTTCTGTGCAGACCACAGTTTACAAGATCTAATTGGCCACAGTGTGTACACAATGCTCCTGGGGTGGTTCAGCTTGGAGAAGACTCCAAGGAGACCTCATTGCAGCCTTTCAGTACTCAAAGGGGGCTTGTAAGAAAGATGGGAAAGAACTGTTAGCAGGGCCTGTAGCAACTGGACAAGGGTTAATGGTTTTAAACTAAAAGATGAGAAGTTTAGACTAGATATTAGGAAGAATTTTTTTTCACTGAGAGTGGTGAAACACTGGCACATGTTGCCCAGAGAGGTGGTAGATGCCCCATCTTTGGAAAAATTCAAGGTTACGTTGGCTGGAGCTCTGAGCAACCTGATCTAGTTGAATATGTCTCTGCTCACTGTAGTGGGGTTGGACAAGATGACCTTCATGATCACTTACAATCCAAACAGTTCTAAAATTCCATGATGGTTTCCCTTTTGATTTAAATATAACTGATGTGCTTATGCAAAAATTATTATTTTTTTCTTCTTTTTTCTTTCTTTGATGTTAGGATATAAGTTGTGGTCTAGTTCCACTTAATCACAAAAATCAGCAATCATAGTGGAACAATTGTTTGTGCTACGGTTTTAGTGAAGTTGAAAATGTGGTTTTCTTTATTCTGGAATATTGTTACCTCGGTATTTTGGCAGAACTGGGAGGCTGTGTTGCACAAGGTGTTGTACTTAGAGGTTGTGGAGTAGACGTGATAGTCCATTAAAAGATAAATGTAATTAGAAGAAGTAATTTTTGCTTATGTAGCACATCTAGAAAACATATTAGTTGAAATATTGCCTTATAGAAGAAAATAAGCTCTCAAAACATTGTAGCCACTAATCTGCGAATATGTGTAAGGATATATTAAAAGCTGTAGTGCATTTTGTGCATAGGAATGGTGACAAGTCTCTTTATTGGGGAACAAGTGTTTTGCATTTGACAGTAGTAGTCCTCCACTATCAAAGTCTGAAAAATATGTCATATTTTAAATGTTTACTGTCAAACTAGCACTTGAAAAATTGTCTTCTTGAGGCACGAAGAAAGATCAGTACAAAAGACAGGGAAATGGATAGGGGAAAGATAAGGAATTTTTCTTCTTGGCTTCCGTACAGCCAGATCACACATACTTGGACCTTAATGGTACAGATTTGAGCATAAACTGCAGTGAATGGTCTAAAATGTAAGACTTCAACTTTTGCCTTCTCACTTGAAGTTTAATAATATTCTGCCATTCACTGTGTCAGATTGACTGTTGACTGCACTATTACATGAGGGCAGTTACTGCAATGACTTAATGTATGTATGTGTATATTGGTTCTATGGATTTCTTTCTGTATTATAGAGAACTAAATTAACAATTTCTTGACTCTTAGGAAATTTTCATTTGTGCATTTGTAAGCCATGATGACAGTGTTATAATGCCAAATCGAATTTGATTCCATTTATTTTATTTAAAGTTGTCAACACCATTGCAATGTCTATAGAAATATAGGCCTTGGCCTTCTAATATTTTTCATGGATTCCTAGTCTTTTGAAAAAAACCCAATCTCTTTGAAGTTAAGCTCCCTGCAAACAGAGATCAGCTGAAAGCAAGGAAGACTGCAGTAGCTGTGCATGTGTTTAATTTTTCCATCTGTGTAGCTGAAGTTGCTTACATTTGCTCTTACTAAAGCCAGTTACAGTAAATGAGAGAAAACATGCCTGAGGAAGTGAGAATGTTAATTACTTGATATCTGTAAAGTAACTAATTTTCAGTGTATGATTTGGAGAGCAATCTAACTGTGTTAGAAAGAATTGACTAGTGGGTGGGAGGAAAGTTTATTTACTCCTTAGTAACTTCTACTTCAAGGTACTATGTTATGTGTTACAGAAACTGAGTTATATATATACGTACATACTTTTTTTTTTTCTTTTCTTCATTCTGGAGCCATTTAGACCTTCTGTTGTCCAAATCTACATATTAATCCATCGTGGTAAAGTCAGAGTCCACAGGTTGTAGCCTGTCCTGTGATCTTCAGAGTAAAAAGCTGTCTAAGTTCTATTACAAAGCTACAGTTAGAACTTTGCACAATTAATGTCTTCTTGAAAACATGCAGGAAGCGTGTCATGCTATAATATTGCTGCAATATTTAACTATAGCTGTAGCCTGTAAAATTTACTGAAATAAATGCCATAAGAACTGCTCAAAACATTCATATGTAGGTGTAAATACTCTCCTAACGATATGCGTTACAGGAGTAGACTTTTGTTTAGAAAATCTTCTGCCTAAAACCACTTTTTCATATCCTTCTTTTTGTCTGTTTGTTTTAAAAGCTGTTTACTGTAAAATCATGTATCTTTCCAGCTGGCTCCCTGTATGCATCTATTTGCTTTGGAAATTAGGAACAACTCTTTATTTTTAAATTAATTACCCTAATTGCTGCATTAATATGTATTTGAGAATGTGGACCTTGGTAGAGAAATGAGGTCATGGTGAAGGAGATTTGAGTGGGGACTAGCAAGAATATGATGATGAAGTAGAAAGTATGCAAAGATAAGCTTTTCTTGAGATTTCAGTAATGACTGTGAACTAGAAAAATGGAGATTAGAGTATTACTGTGGATATCAGATTTCTATTAGCTTCTTGAGACATTAATATTTAGGATAGACGTGAGTGGAAAATGATCTTCAAATAAATTATAAGATATTTAAAGCCTGTACATTTGTACTGGGAAATGATCCAGTCTAGCAATGAAAGAACAGAGTAGGATTTGAATGATTTGACTTTGTTCTCAACAGGATTTTAGTGCACTTAACTGTATTCTGTTTGGACTATTAAAAGACATGTATGATACAAACATGAGTAAGCCAATATTTTTATTAGGGTTTGTTTAAACCTAATGCTTCTTCCAATAGTTTTGCTTAGTTCACAACGTCATATTGTTAATTGAGTTGCTTCAGGTGGAATTATTTAACAAAAAAAGAACAAGTACTTACTGTAGTGCTACCCTTACAGGACCTTTTGGTTTTGATGACAGTTCCAAGAAATGTTTGCTGGGTAGTCTGTAGGACTGTTGCATGCATGGCTCTGTGGAAGGAACATGTGTGATTTTTTGCAAGGAGCTGATCCATCAGGTCTTGTACTGTCTTGCACATGCCTTCTGAGAACACTTGTGTAAGTGTTTTAATCTGTTTCAGTTGTCTTTAATGTAGTTTTGCGGGGTTTTAGACTAGCCAGTGTATGCCAGTCTTTCAACAGTTTTGTGACATTATCCAACAAAGTGACATTTATGAAGGGGAATTTACAAAACCAGTTGGTTAGGTAAGATTTGATATGATCTATATGAAGAGACAGTCAAAATCATCATGAGACAGCTTTCTGTTGTCTATAATTGAGGAATATATGATCAGATATAAAAATAAAGAAGCAAAGGAGCGATACAGAACATTTAGCATCTGAAGTACAGATATCTGAAATATATCCCTGTGTTCAAGATACAGCACTAAAATTATGCTGTGATTTTTCTAAGAATGTATTGACTTGTCTGAAGTAAAATACGTGTTTGCTGTTAGCAGATGGGTAGGATGCTTTAAAAAATTGTCATTGGAAATGGCCCTATCCTGTTACTTTCTGCTTAAAGGCTGAAGCTGTAAGGAGATGACTAAATCTATTTAATTCCAAGGTCTGCACTCCTTTATCAGGGATTACTCTTATTTCCAGTGGCAATGCACTACAAAATACAGACAACTAAGGACTTTCAGCCACCTCCTGTTAAAAGAATTAAATTTGCTACCAAATTCTGAAACAACTGAGAGCTGAAAAAACTCAGGCATGTTAACAAGGCATTTCTGAAATTGCTAGAGAAAGGAATAGCAAAGGCTGGTTGAGCAGAGTACTAATACATGATTGAAATTAAAATTTCATTTAAAAATAAATTTAATATCTTGGCTCAGTCAAAACCAGAGAAATTCTACAGTAGCAGATGGAAAGAAGATGGGCAAGTTTGCGGTGCAACTGGAGAGCGAAGAATACCGTTTTTTTTCGTAACTGTAAATTTATGTTAACTATTAGATGAACAAGATACACAGAGGTTTTGTTGGCTGTGTAGTGAGTTTGACTATGAAGTGAGAAATTATGAATTTGGTGCAGAGTGATCTTAGAACATTTTGATTGTGGCTGTGAGAAGCTTGCACCTCAAAAAGAAGACAGACCCTTTCAAAAGAGGTGGGTTGGAGGGAGGACGAAGAACAATTAAAGCAGAAATCAGCCGTGTCATGGTAAGAGTGTTCTTACAACATGATATACATTACTAGAAGTTGCATGTGGTTTTCAGGCATCCAACAGTTTTATCTGTCTGGTAGGCAGTGTAAACATGTATTTGATGTGTCTGAACCTTATAGCACGGTTGAATATCTTTGAAATCAGGTATTATCATACTGGGGATATTAAAGAAGAGTGTATAGTTTTGGGGAAAATTAAGATGATTTTAAATATGAATACTAGTGAACATAGTGGGTTACAAACATCATAGGAAGAGGGATTTACATTTGACATATTATATTATTACTTGGCTAGAATGTCAACCTATGGTGAAGGTGCTATTTTTGAATTTGAAAAGAATGCATTAAAAGCTTTCCTTGTGTTTGGTGGTAGTTTTGAAAAGTGTTTTAAAATTTTAATGCTCTTTGAATTGCCGCAGTAATAAAACACGTTCTTGTGCATCACCTCATTGTCAGAACTGACTCCAGGAAAGCTTGACAGTAAAGTTGTTTTGCGTTTGAAGTTACTGAGCTTAAGAGTGCACATAGCTGGTTGTTGCATATAAGCTTATCCATGATACTTAATTGGTATTTCTGTAGATCCACAAGACAAATTCTGTGTGGAAATTAGGGAACAACAGAGCTGTCAAAAGAAGCAAATGAGCTGTATAATTATAGGTTAATGAAAGAAAAGCCTCTGTAACTGAAGTGAGAGTGCTGGAGTCAAAATTTCTAGCTATCCAAATAGAAACCATCTGAATTTTCAGTATGGCTTCAAGAAAAAGTTGCATAAGTGTGTATATATAGGATAAGGTAGAAGGAAAATTCAAAGGGGTAATAATCAGATAGAAAGTGGAGGCATTGTCATTTTGATACTGTAGTAGTCCTGTTTCTTTGTGACTGTCAAATAAGTGTGCAATTTTGAGAAGGTTGCATTTTAAGCAGTTGTCCTTCATATGTGAAATGATGGAAAACTTGCAGTGGTTTGAGGAGCTGACTGTCTCTGCCTAGAGATTAGTTCTAGGTATTTTTCCTAGAAGGTGACTGTGTTTGTTCTTATTCTTTGCCTGAAGACACTTACTTCATTTGGAATGCCTGACTTTGATTTTAGAGTTTCTGCTATCTTAGAACCATGACAAGCATTCTGGGTTTAATCCGTAGTTCATCAGCATACCTTATGCAGCTTTTGGAATAAGCTCCAAGAGTTTCCCAAGGAGACAACATAAAAACCAAAATCATTTGTTTTGTGAAGTTTTGCACTGATCATATTCTTTAGCAGTCAGCTTTGCAAGTTTGACCAAAGATGACTTGTATAAATGGATTAGTTACTACTTGTAAGGCCTTCTAGCAGCAGGTATTTTGATAGTTCTTGAAAAACCTCAAAACCTCAGAGAGTGAAACTCAAGGCACTCCAAAGAATGAGGTGTGCCATGCCTCGCTGGTGGGACAGAACAGATTGCAGAAATGTGAATGGAGCTGATGTTCAGAAACATGCTGGGTTCATTACTTGAGTAACAGTGAGGACTTTAAAGCAACAAGATGCAGAAGATTTTGGAACTTCCATTAACATGAGAGCATGTAATCTGTCTTCCTGAATCACCTAAAAGGGAAGAATACTTTGTGTTTAAAGAATAATGTGGATTTTTCATTTTTCAAGGAGAGGATGCTGTGACCAAGGGCAAGACAAAATCAGTGAGGTTTCTGTTCCAGATAATTCTAACCTCTTTTTCTTGAGAGATGAATCTGCTGTCTTGAACAAAAGGTCAGTGTCTCCCTGCAGGGAAGGGAAGTTTAGATAAGTGGTACTGCTTAAGGATTAGGGTTGCCTTTGAATAAGAACGTCTTTAAGTCTCTGACACTTGTTTGGGTTTTTTTTGAAGAAGTGTTGATCGTCTACAGTGAAGGAAAGGAGAAAATTCGTGTGCAAAGTTGAAATTATGTAATGTATGGGATACCATGTAGAGATTCTAAATAAAAGCAGGTGAAGAATTTTGAAGAAATACCACAGGCTTTGTTTTGCTCAGGATCTGGTTTCTTCTGGGGATGAAAATATGATAGGAGATAAGATACTGCTAATCAGCATGAAAGCTCAGACTGTTCTGATGAATAAATTATTCCTGGTATATAATAGTTAACTGCTCTATTTGATAGTATAAACATCTGTTTCATCAAATTCTCCTGTCGTTCAAAAGGTAGCTTCTCAGTATCTGGAAGAAAAACTTGAGTCCATGAACCACAAATAGTTCAATATTGTGCTGGGCAGCTTCAACATAACATCCTGCTGTAGGAATAGTGTTTCACAGGTGATTTCTTTCTGATTTCTCGGATTGGACAATATATGTATAATTTAATAGGAAAACAAGGAGTATGAGGGATTTGAAAACAGAATAGTATTAGCTCATTGATAGGTAATTATAACCAGACTGGATTATTGCTTTAGTCATTGGGGGAGAAGTATGGCAAGTACTTGACTTAAAAATCTGGCTTAACATGTGGTATTCAAAGGTTTTTTGATAAGTTGTATGTGGCACTAATAGAGATAACTTGCCACTTTAATTTAATTATAAATCTAGCTTTCCATATAGAAAAGCATGGGTTATGTTTAGAGATCTGTAGATTATGTTCTGAGATCTGTAGATAGTCAGAGGATATGTGTACTGGTTCTGTGTGGACCAGTCCAAATCCAGCATGGCTCACGCTGAATCAAAGCTGAGCTTTTGGCTGCTCTGCTGTCGATGTCTCTGTGCTGTGCTTCTCAGCTGCCTAGTTTACTTGACTGCGTTGTGTGCTGCTGGGCAGTCCTACTTGGTCGGCTTGCGTGTTTACGATATGCAGCACCAAACAGATGAATCTTCTCCGAACCCTGCACATAGAAGTGCATCATGCTGACACAGGACTCACTTGAGATGTGGGCAGATTTGGGGTTGGTTCATGGAAAAACTGTCACAGTTGTCCACACCATTGTCTTTGTTTCCAGACTGTAGTGAATGGACCCTAGAAGTAGTTTGACAGATAAGCAGCTTAGGTCTGTCAGGATTTGAGTTCATACTCATAAATTGTGCAGGAGACATTAGACTGCTTTATGGACTCATGATGGCTGTAGAAGCAGCAGTGTGCGAATGTAGTTGTGCTCTGTGTAAATTAAATTCCATTAGACCCCAAGGTGCCTCAGCTTTAAGCCAGTTTCATGTCTGCATGTTTGATGTGCCACTCGGGAAACTGAAAGTTTTCTGTACTTCTGCTGCCTATGTTGATTATTAGTGTTGTACATAGATTTTTTTTTTTTTATTATCGTTTCTGTTTTCAAACCTGACTCACTTTGTGGTAACAAGACCAGGTTATTCACCATATAAAACTGGTCTTTTCTTTTATTAAAGAGATGATTAGGGAGTGCGAGATGAGAGAAGTGAAGGAAACACATACTGCTGTGAGATGTTCAAAATTACTTCTGAGCAGGAAGGTACGGGAGAGGGAAATTACATGAGGCAAAAGTTGCAGATGTCATTTGGTCTTGTGCATCATAGAATCATAGAATAGTTTGTGTTGGAAGGGACCTTAAAGATCATGTTGTTCCAACCCCCTGCCATGGGCAGGGACATCCCACTAGATCAGGCTGCTCAAGGCCCCATCCAGCCTGGCGTTGAACACCTCCAGGGATGGGGCATCTCTAGGCATGTGAAGTGCTATCTATGCTATTATTTTTTTAAGAATGCCAACAATGAAACCTAGTTCATCTTCCTCAGTATTATATATTTGCTTTCTTCGAGAGCATCAGGGTTGAGTTTCTGTGCACAAAACCTAAATAGGCAAGTCTGCAGCCTCTTTACATATACCCTCTCAAATGGCAGCTAGATCAGATCCTGCAAGATAAAATGTAGTCACATCCTGCAGCAAAAGGAATAGAGTTAAATTATCCTTGTCATTTAACATTAATGGGAATTGTAGGGAAGACAAAAACTGTATCCTTACATATTTGTATTACAGTCTGCCAGCTTTTTAAGAAACAAAAATGTTAGTTATTTCTTTAAGGAGATTATGAAGTGCGAGTATTTGTATGCTGGACCTTGAAAGCAACATTGGAATTAGGTAATTAATAAAACCATAATGGTTTAGGTTAAAATAGAAATGTAGGTAGAAGTGTGGCTGATGTTAATTTACAAGAAAGATAACACTGGCTATCAAGGAAAACTAAGCAACAGAAAAGGAGAGAAATAATATTCAGAGTTGAGATATTTAGTGATCACTTGGAAGCTCAGTAAATCGGCTTGTTGATATGGCTGTAGTGCTTAGAACCAAAGCCATAAATTTTCCCTCTGTTGGAAAGAATGGATAGCTCTTTTCTCTTGTGATGGCATATGCCTTACTCGAATAGTGTTCCATTTAAAATGACTGAAGTGAAATTATTAGGTATAAACACAAAGTTTTGAGGGTCTGACTAAGCAATTTGTGTTGTACTTATGAACATTCCTGTCTGTAGTTTTGAATTGTTCAGTTATAAAGTAGTTTCCAGTGGTGGAGGTAAAAATGCTTGTCATCATAACGGAGAAGTTAATAGATATTCTTTCTAACCACCAGTTAGCTCAGGTGCTCTTGAATATGCTCAAAAAGCAAATGACCATAGATATATTGATTAACTAAAAGGTGGCGTTAACATAATCGGTAAATATTTAATCTGTAGCTGCCCACTACAGATGGTTTTTAACTACCTGGTGCAAACCATCAATTTCCTGTTATAGGAAGACTTTTTCTTGTATTTATCTTCTCTGTGAGAAAGCCTTTTCTGTATGAATTCCTTTATGCTTGAATGACATGATTTAGCAGTAGCTGAACAATTCTATCAGGTTAAAGCTTCATGAGTGGTAGTCATCTCCTGAAGCCTGCATGGCTTGCAAAGTGTTTGGTTGCAGTTCAGTGGCCCCTTTTGAGTACTTGAGGGGAAAGAAAAACAAAACAAAGATGCTTGAAAGATAAGATACTCTCAGTGCTGAGAGATGTGAACTTATTTTCCTCAAGTTTTAAATACAAAAACATTGCCTTATTTAATAAATCTGGAAGTGACAAAGCAGATAATAAATTTTGGAACATAAATATAACTGATAGACACCTACAGAAATAATTGACAATGTGCATCTTCACAAGCATGATTTCTCTGTGAGTTTGGGGTTGTTTTTTCGTCTTAACTGACTTCTGTTCCTTGTGACAGAGATCTTTTTCGTTGGTCTCATTTGTTTTATGGTACTGGAAAAAAAGTTCTAAACCCAGGACTTAGAACTAAGCCTAATTTCCCACCTCTACTCCAATAGAAATTACCTAGTTTGCCCTCAGGAATTGAAACTGTTGCAAATTGAGCACTCCTAAAATAATTGGCTAAGAATATTTTTTCTCTTTTTAACAAGCTTCCATGATAGTGGTGTTGTCCACAGCCCGGGGCAATAATTAATTTTGTGCTGAGAAGTTCACTACTGTCTTAGTTGATAAGTAGCATGTCAGATTATTCTCTCAAGTCACTATGTGGTAATGACAGGATTGTCACTTGGCTGTCACCAGAAATATTAACTCCCTGTATCGCTATCTCCTGGAGCAATCTTCAGTTCAAGACAGATTATTGGGTTTGTTTGTATATCACAAATGTTTTCCACCTGAAATTATAAGCTTGTGTGTCAGTTACACCGGCTTTGTTATGAACTAATATGATGGAAGGTTAAACCAGTTCTGAGACAAGTTTTCTTAAAAATGTTTTACATCCTCTGTTATCATAGCAATTGTAGTCCATAAAGCCATTTCTGTGATTTTGGACTCTATATACTGTGTGTTTTCCAAGGTCTTAGTTGCAATGCTGTTCTGAAAAGCAGGTAGTCATATATTTGCCATTTGATATAAGCTGAGTAGTGTTCATTAAGCGATCAGTTGCTAATCTTTGTCTCTCTATGGGTTAGTGTGGGTTTCGTTAATGAGTGGGTATGTGGTAGTCTAGATTTTACCCTGAAGTTCTGTTGTGTTGACATTTTTAATGGTCTTTATTTTTACTTTAATTCATTAATTGCTTGCTGTGAAGACTCAGGTGATTTATATCAACTGGCTTTCCCACTCTTTATTGATTCTTGTAGCTTGGGTTTCACTCTCTAGCGTGAACTATTGCAATCATTACTGAAAATATAACTTGCTAATGGGAGCTGCCTTGATTTTCTGCATTTATTATTTTGCTTGTCACTTCACCTAAGTAAGAAGTTCTGGTAGTGTGATCCTGTGGATTTGGATGAATAAATATGCGTAAGAGCTGATGGCTTTAATAGCTGCTTTGTATTTGTAGAGCATCACAGTGCATGTCATTGGTGCTTTTTCTATTTAAAAAAGCGCAGCAACGCAATCCACATAATAAATCCCAAGAGCCAGGCAGATTAAACATTGTTTTGGAGAAGAAATTTGCATCTTCAAAGTCTGAATAGCATGACAGAAACTTGCTTTATATATCATGACTTGGAATATCTTAATTCCAAAATATCAAAATAAATGCACTTGCAATGGAAAGAGTAAAATGTTTCATCTCAAATCAGAATCATTGTATTTCAATACACAATAAAATAAAAATTAAGCAATTTCAAAGTAGTATTTCAGAAAATGTAAAAATAATAAACTGTTAAATTCTGTTGCTGGCTGTTCCTCTTCTCACCCTGGTTTTTAGATTGTATCAAAACTTGGAAATGAAACTTGCACTGTGTATAGTTATGGAGTGTAGTCCAAAGTTTCTGTTGCCAGCTATTGAAGTACTTATGTTCTGACAGCTATATCCTACTAATAATAGTGCAGTATATATTTTTTTTTCAGTGAGCAACTTCATAAAAATGATAGTTGACAAGATTTGTCATTGCTATGAATGAATTTGGGGTGGAAACATTTAAGTTTTACTCTGTAAGGCCAATTAGCTGTGATACTGGAAAGGTCAGCTTTTTGTGTTATGAACTGTATACTTCTGTACTGGAGTACACTCAAAAAAGATCCCTTCATTTGAGGGAGCTGGAAGTGTGTGGTAAAGGATTCCCTCTGGAAGCTTCATATTTTGGAGTTCACTCTATGTAAGTCTCTGAATGTGACAGCTGGGAGAAGAGGGCATATTGCAAAGTCTTGTCTCTAAATCCTTAGGAAAATATGTTTCTCTTACTTGTTGATAATGCAAGTAGGTGAAACAGAAGCCTATAATGGGTTTGAACTTGGTATGCTATTTTAATCAACTATTAGCAGCAAGATAACTTTTAGCAATATTTCTTTTTACAGTGATTGTTAATAACTGAAGTGTAGAGAGTTTGAGAGTTGTAAAACTAAGCATTATTCGTGTCCATATATGTGTGCACACAGGAAACCTCGACCTGTCTCTCAGCTGGTTGCACAACAGGTTCCTCAGCAGTTCGTGCCCCCTACACAATCAAAGAAAGAAAAAAAAGACAAAGTAGAAAAGGAAAAAAGTGAAAAGGAAACAACAAGCAAAAAGAACAGTCATAAGAAAACCAGGTAAATATTTTAGAAACTTTTGCAGTATTGGTAAAACATAATTTGGAAAAGAAAATATGAAAATGGTCTGCAATTTTTACTGTTTTGTAAGGGCTGGGGGAAACTCTTTCAACAATAAGGCTCAGTGTTTATGTGTGATGTTACATTTATTTAGGATGCTAATTAAATACGAAGAAAACCTGCAGTTTGTAATTTTGACCAGAAGATGGAGACCAGCTGACTGTAGAGAGAAAGAGTTGGGGATTTTTGTCAAGGGTCAGAGCTGTAATGTAATAGTAGGAGAGAGAGAGAGAGAGATTGAGAATCAGTACTGAGGTGCAGAAGAGTGGAATAGGTAACTTGGCTATTTGCCATCCTTTCAAAACTGGAATAAACTTTGAAGGGCTGCAATAGGGTATAAATTAACGTGACAGGGTAAGGCATGTGTATTACTTAGTGATGCAAATCTTTATGCTTTATCTGGGATGCTGATGCAAATCTTAGACTCTTAGAACTGAGAATGGGAAATATTACAGTACAGACAAGCAGTTGTGAAAGCCTTGATGTTGCTTTAAGACCAGGTGGAAGGAGGGTGTAAACTGCAAAATAGAAGCAGAAAATTTAACCCCTAAATCATCACAGCCTAAGCATAAAGTAATTATGGCAGGAATTTTCTATTTGGAAGTGCTCCAAAGTCATCTCACTAAGGGAGATCATTTAGGATTAGTTATGTAGAGAAGTAGCAGATGCTTCTCCTGTGCCTGAAATAGGATAGTCAGCATCAGGCCCAGGAAGAGGCTGAGAGACAAGGGAGAACAGTTATAAACAAAATCATGGTTAGGAATAAAGACATCGAGATACTGAGATGTTTCTTCTTTTTTAAAAAAAAAAAATACTCAAATACAGTAACTTACCTTATGTAACCGAAGTACTTCAGATAATGAAGTATTTGAAGCAAACATAGTGAGTTTTAGTTGAATTGAAATATTGATGGTTGAATTGCAATAGTACATTAAAAATGCCAAAGTGAGGTAATGAAAAAGGGAGAACATTTGAAAAAATAGCTAAAATTAAAATCTTGGACTGAAATACCAGTATTGAGATTTCGATTAAGAATTGATATTTGAATAAGTAGGCTACTTTTTTTTTAATACTTCCAACAGTTCAATTTTTTCACAGAATTGATTCCCTAGCTAGGATAGCAAGTTAAGAATGCTTGATTAAGGAGAGTTCTTCAGTATCCTTTGGGAAAAGGATATCCTTTTCTCTTTGCCTTAGAACTTGTACAGTATTGCTGGTAACTATCATAGAAATCTGTACAGACACTCAATATCATTAATAAGCTCCAGGCATTGCACCGATTGATAATGCTGAATTTTTCTCTTCATTCCCATGTTACAGAGCAGCAGATTTTCAGTTTTCTCTTAAGATTCTTCAGTCACCCTACTTCAGCCCCAGGGGAAGAAGATGTCAAAGCCTGTCTCTATGCTAGCAGAGAAAAGGCGTGAGGTGTTTCAGCTGAGGTGACTGGGAACCAATTCTACTTTACACAAAGAAAGTCAGATGATAGGGTAAAGGTTAGGGGTTTGCTGTTTGCACACCTGCTAATAGGTAATGTTATTAACATATTTGATTGCAACTTGAGCTAGTGCAAGCTATGGAGTTCGTTAAACACATAAAGCCACACTTGTGTAACAGCTTGTATAGAGTCAGCTGTATGGTGATAGTTTTTCATTGTAGTCAAAGGAAAACAGTAAATTGAAAGTACTTTACACTCATCCCTTGCAAAAATATGATGACAAAATGAAGTGTTCTTTGGTTCATTTTGTCTTGAAAATTAATTGAAAGATTAGATGCAGAGACTTTTTCTATTAACACCGTGGGTGATACTCAGCTCTGTGCATAATTTAAATCACAGCATATGTCAGGAATACTACAGTTATACTGTGAACACGAAGTCCAGTTCCAATAGGATACTAGCAATCCTAGGGAGGCTTTGAAATTAAATAATACCTGCTGCAAGTTAGCACTGTATATGCTATTGAAATCAAAAGACAGGCACCAACATCTTCATTATTGAACATGATTCTCTACTTGGAATTGTTGCTTAAGGCTGCTGCAGAGATGGATGCTTCTCTGGATCAAATTTAGAATGTCCTATAGCCATAATACAGAAAAAAAATTAAAAACTTTCACATGTGCAACACATCTATATCAGTGCACAGTTACATTATTCATAAGGTCAAGTTTTAAATAATCTTAGGAGAATGTAATGTGTTAAGTACAGTAGTTCTGTAGTATAAAACATACATAGCAGGTAGCACTCTACCATAAATACTTGTGGTATGTTGTTTCCCTGTGTATTACATGTTGCACATAGCAGTTTCATATACACATATATGTTCTCCAGAGCTCCTAGAAAGACAAGATGATGCATGTGCTTTTAATATGATATTTGCTTTATTTAGACCAAGATTGAAAAATGTGGATCGAAGTAGCGCTCAGCATTTGGAAGTTACAGTTGGAGATCTGACAGTCATAATTACAGACTTTAAGGAGAAAACTAAGTCGCCACCTGCTTCCAGTGCTGCTTCTGCAGATCAACACAGTCAGAGTGGTTCTAGCTCTGACAACACAGAGAGGGGAATGTCCAGGTCGTCTTCACCCAGAGGAGAAGCATCATCACTGAATGGGGAATCTCATTAAAGTTTATTTTCTCCAGTTTCTTTAGTCTCTTCTCTTCGAAACATGCAAGTTCATAATTCTGTCATCTGTTACCACATTTTCATGACAGGTTATCCATACACAATTGGTATGTTGACTGGAACATAGTTGATGCAGTTTAATAAAAAAAAAGAAAACGAAAAAATTGCAGTGGTGGAAACAATAATTTAAATGCAGTCTACAAATGCTTACAGAGCATTTTCAGACCAGCTTTTTAATCTTCATGTGTAAAGGTGCCATGAAAATGTGGTTTGAATGTTCATTATGCAGTGTTATTGGTAAGTCCATTTTCACTTTTAGTTTAGTGAATTCTAACACAACTCTTGGAGTCTCTACTATTGGCATGTACTGAATTTAAATTTTTATAACATAGTTCAAGCTGCCTAAATATGTATTATTTGAGAATTGTGAAACATAGTTATATGTATGCAAGTCAAAGATCAACTTAATCAACTATTGCTGCAACAGAATTTTCATAATAATTATCTTCTTAAAAACACCTGCTGGTACTTGGTGTGGTTAAATAGGAAAAATGTTATTAAATAAAACATTTTTATGAATTTTTGCCAATGTTTGACACATTTTACTATATTACTGTTACTGAGTTATGTTGATGGTTTTACCAATATTTTTTCACACTTAAAACACTTATTGTAATGTTTACAAGCAAAATAGAAAACACATTCTAAGCATTGATTGGTTAAACTTACAATTCAGGTAAAGTACCACGTTGTCACTGTACACTGGTATTCTGTGTTGTGTACAAAATATTGAACCTCAGATGGTGACACATCTGGCAAAACCTAACATTTGGAAATATGAAAGTTTGGAAAAGCTTTAAAAATAACAGAAGCATAGTTCTCATTTCTGCTCAGTGCTGATTCCTTGCCCCAGATTTATCTGGTGTCATATAGTCACTTATTTCATTACAGGAATATCAGATGATGCACAATAATTAGGAAATAAATACTATTATTTTTTGTTATGGAGTCAATTTATTTAATATTGATTTGGCCTATTAGAATCTATTATGTCATAAAAAAACTTAGTATCCAACTTTATGGCATGAACTGTCAACATTTACGCACTTACCAATACAGAGAGAACTATTTGCAATCCCATCTGGCATTATGTAAAATTACCAATAAAATATTTTTGTGAATACAGATCTTGCATTTTTGTTTACAACCAATAAGTGTTTTGATAGACGCATACTATCTATGTATAGATTTTAAATTACAGATTCAGATTCAGTACATAAGTCCATTTAGCTCCTTTTAGTGAGGTTGTCCACTTGGACTCCTGTGATTCTTTTCATTTTCATTCAAAGTAAGTATATTTTTAAGCCCATGTAAAAGTCGGATGGACATTCTTGGTAGTGAATCCAGCCCCAAATTATTACCAACGTATGATATGACTTCTTAACAGCTAAAACAATGGATTTTTGTAGCCCCTGACAGTTGTGATGTTTGGTGGTTTCTTGTAGTAATGTATTTTTCTGTTTTTAATGCAGTACTTCTACAGGCACAATGGTACTGTTCTATTTTGTAAGATGCTAGTTGTGAAATACAGTTAGTTGCATAAAATGAAAGTTTGATGTGATATCTGAGAACATACATACCTCATTCCTTCGTGTTGCTGTTTAAACTTTTTAGACATCAAATGTTAATTATAGGCTATTTCAGATGGATAACTACTGACCTGTTTATTATGTATTCTGCTTTATCTTACTAAATAGGATGTCTGTTCATTGCCGTTACCTGGCCAAATCTCAGTATCTGTAAAACAATGCATTTTAAGGTTCATAAATGTTTTTGGGGCCAGGCTGGTGGTCAGAGTAACATACAATAGTTTTTAAATGAAAAATACATGCTTCTCAACTTTATTTTTTTATATTTTATTTTTAGGTGGGACTATTTGCAGACTATACTGATGTAATGGATTACAAGAGAGTTGAAACTGTTTAAAGTAAGCAGTTTAATGATAGTGAATCTCATTGCAAGAGGTTTTATGAAATGTGTTTCTAATTTAAAAAATAATGAATACTAAAACATTTCAGAATTCCTTGCAAACAAATAATAATCTATTACCAGTAGTTCACTAAGTGGGAAACATATTTTCATTTAACTTCATGTGAATAAACCACCCAGCACTGCCAACGAGGTCTCTGTATCTTCAGAAGTAAGTAGCCATTTGGTTTTGAAGGAAGGGAGGATGGAGTGAATTTTACTATGATTCATCTGTCTCTAGAGAATCTCAAAAACGCGGTACAAGTATTGCTATAATCAAAAAGAATGCAGAAAAGTCTTGCTGTATTTTTGTGGAATAAGACACTGAAAAGCAATTTCTAACCACAGAAACGACATCAGTCAGCTAGGATCTAAAAACTGAGCTGTGGTGGTTTTAACTGAGCTATTACATTGTCAGTGTTTATACTGCAGTGATGCCTGTTTTGGCATCAAGCAAAGTGAAGATAAATTTCTGCATGCTTGTGATTAAAGGGATGTGACAATACTGACAGCAGAGTAGACAAATTAAGTAGAATGTGGCATAATGTTATAATTTAAATGAACTTCACTTTAATAATTTCTAAGTAATTTTGACTTGTAGTAATCCTAAGTCCTTTTTCTAATTGTAAATATATTTAAAAGCATCTTTACTCCATTTATAAAAAGTGAAAATTTAATGTTGTAATGTGTTTTGATTAGCTATTTTTCTCTGTGACTGCTTTCTGCATAGGAACTGTTATTTGTTAAACCTATATATGCACCAGTCTTCAACAGCCATACATCCTGGGTTGTTCATGAAATGGTGACCCAACAAAGACAAGTGTGATAGTGTTCCATGTAAATTAGTTCCTTTATGTGCTGATTGATTGTCCGGTTTCAGAAAGGAAAAAAGGGGGGAGGGAAATGGGGGAAGAAGAAGTATAAATAGTTCATTGATGAAGTATACAATAATTCAGTCTCTTATCTTCCTAACTTTGCTGGTATTTATAGGTGGTATAAGGGAAAGAACAAATGTACAATTGTAGACAAGGATCCTTTTTTTTACTGAATTTAAGTTTACATATTGGAGATAAACAAAAGTTGCACTTCTTAGTAGGAGGTTAAATTATGCCATATAAAATCTTGATTGTAACAGAAGCAGTAATACAAAAACCAAATAATATGGAAAAAAATTCAGATTCTTCATGTTGAAAGTCTTGAAATTAAGACTGACTGACATTTTAACCTGTTGTGTTTCTCTAGATGTTTGATGTTTTGGGGCATAGATTGTAAAATCTCAAAAATTGTTTGATTTTATAGTCGGTGCACTTTTTTTTTAATATTAGGGATAGCACATTTCTAGGTAGACATGTAAGATAGAAAACTTTATCATTTGTTTCCACCAATTCATTATAGTGTTCAGGCAGGACAGTTTTCCACATTATGCTGGTCGATTATACTTTTGTTATACAGGATGGATTTGGCATTGAACTGTCTATTGTGTACTTCTAACATACATCCAGGGCTCTTTAACTGTATCTGCTTGGTTTTTTCTGTCACATGTCTTTATTTGACTCTGCTCCCTACGAGGGAGGCTGGGTATGCTTCCTTTCAAAATCAGAAACCATATAGGAATCGAAGTGTAATTTAATTTAATTTCTCCAAAGGCAGCAACAAGTGCTGTACTTGCAGTGAACTTGGCCTGTGCTTACTCAGGAATAAGATAGGTAAGATAAAAGTTAATGCTGGGTTTGGCAAGTGGAGCAGACAAATACAATATTTTGCAAATGGATGCTTCTATGTTAACATTAAGATTTGGGTATGCTGGAATTATATTTTGAGCTTTCTGATATTTTTTCTTACCTGAAATTATGCCCTGACTTATGTCAGAGCAGTCTCAGTTTGAAAGGGTGTAACTTCACAAACTAGCAATAGCTGTACAGTAAAATCAGACAAACTGAGGCAGCTCTGTTGTTTTGGGATTTTTTTTTGTACTGTCAAAGTTTTAACAAGAGGAGAAACTGTTAAAAGATACTCAAGAGATTTGTTTAAGACACAATCATGCCAAGCTTAGTTTGACATCTGAAGAACCACGTTTTAATGAGAATTAGCAGGATTTAACTACTAAATTAAAATTGGGAAAGTACTTCAAGTTAATTGCAAATCAATGCTTTACAGAAATTATTGTAACTTCCTGTCCAGAATGGAGTAAATGGTGCAACAGCAGTGGATAGTTACGCACTTGCTAGCCAATGGCGTTACCCAGCAGCAAGTGATGTTTAATTGACTTTCCTCAAACATTGCACAACAAGACTGTAATATGTGTATGAATAAGGCCTAGGAGTTCAGATGTCCCCTCCCCGCCTGAACTATACCTTTGGGTTCCAACATTGAAGGAAAATGCAGTGAACAAATAAATTGGTTTCAGATCCTAGAGTCTTAGTAACACAGGCACTGTTTACAGCTTCTGCTTAACTGTATTGGTGAAGAGCAGTTAAAATGAATGACCACTATATACTACTCAATCCCACAGGAGATACTTTTGATCCTCACCTCTCCCCTTTTATTATGGGAAAAAGAAGTCAACTTGCTCTGTCCACTGATAGAGGGGATTTTAAGAGTAGACAGTTTAATGGACGCTGGAAGTTTTAGCTTACTATTAAGGAGTTAAACATGGAAGATAAAGGGCAAAAGCATATTCCATAGCTCAACTGAGTATTACTGAGAATGATCACAAGAGCTTGCTGTACGATTTGTGAAAGACAAAATAGTAACATTATCTTATAACTCCTTGTCCTATATGTTTAAAAAGAAAATTGCCATCAGAAAAAAAGACTGCTCCGATAACAATCATTTAAGGAATAGTTCCAAAATGTAATTATTATGTGGAAAGTATGGCATATCTTGACAGAGGTAGGAATATCTGAGCAAGAAGCTCTTCAGGACTATGTTTTCAGGATCAGGGACACCCGGAAAAATGTGATCTTTAACTGCACTCTTCTCCATGTATAAATACTGATCTTGGTCAAAGTGCTTGCAAAGAGAACAAGTTCCCTTAAACTTCAAGATTTTAAGAAATGCAGCTCTAATTTACAATGTAGTTATTGAGAAAACAATTGAGGAAAAAGAGAGTATTAATCTATTTTTTATAACCTGCTAACCATGTACTCATGATTTTCCTCTTCTGTATGAAAAAGCAAAAGTATTTAGAAGAAGAATATTTGTAACCGGGGCTAATGAAATTTGTCTCTTTACTGCCTCACTACATTCTACAAACTACAACTTCTGTTTAGGTCAAAGGCCTAAGGGAATTTCTCAGTAGGAAATTGTAGAATTGTTCAGTCAGTTAGGATCTGTTAGTTAAGACGAATGATGAGGCTGGTTCTAGTTTCTGAATACCCGCTTTGGGAATAGAGAAATCTAATTTTCTATTTATATACATCTAATATATAACTGCCATCAATGAATAGTCTATTATAAGCAGATCCTTATTTGAACAGAATAAATTAAAATGCTTCAATGCCAAGCCCAGTTCCTGACAGCATAGATCTCCGAGCAAGATGATCTGCCGTCTGACTAATCATCTCTAACTGCAGCAGCCTTCAGCTATGAATTAATCTCAGCAAGGGAAATCTCTTAAGAATACATATATTCTTGAGTATCACTACTCCCGTCTCTGAAGGAAATGCATTCTGATTCCTTCTTTCTTTTATTATTTAATTACATCTATAGTATAAATGGGTGCATGTGCAGTGAGTTTGAAATAATGTATTATGCCTGCTTTTGTAAAAGGGGAATTTGACTGCCATTCCCAGTTCTTCAATTATATCTCTTTTTTTGTAAGACCAACAGTGGTATGGGGAGCTTAGAGGTCACCTATCGATTTTGTCACCATTGTCCTTGTTTCTATGTAATAGACTTAACTGAACAGATTCTTGCTGAGCAAACTTAGCATTCTGGCTGAGGTAGCTGGCATTCTGGGATGATGATTACTGGTCTTTGTATCTGCATTTCTGAAAATGGTCAGATTCTGTTGCTGGGAGGCTTCCCAACATGGGAAAATAAGCAAAATACTTTCCAGCTGATGGAGATGTAATGTTGCCAAGAAACTTGCAGTACCTGGAGGCATTTTTAAAAGGTGCAAGAAAATGCTTTTGATTGCCAGCTAGAGAAATAAATCCTTGAAACATGCAGAGATAGTGAGCACTTTCTCAGCTTTTCTACAGAAATTCTGAGTAGCTTCTGTGTCTAAAATGTCAAACACCTTCAAAAAAAAACCTCAGTCCAACAAAAAGTCAGAGGATAAGGGGGGGGTAAAGAAAAAAGGAAATGTATTTTAAGAAGAATACTTAGAAAAGCTTTTCTAATTATAATGGCTTCTTGGTGTGTTTAGTATTCCTTTCTCTGTGTTGGAAAGCATCCCACACTGAGAGGTGTGTTTTGCTTTATTATTCTTGATACCTGTTGATTCGGTGACTTTTGGCCTAAAGATGTAGGGTTTTGTGAATTTCATAGTAAATACCATGAACACTTCACTCCTGGATACAGGTCATTTATTGAAAAGGCAGAAGGTTTTATTGAAGAGCTAGTCAAGAACAAAATTAATTCCTCTTGTACATTTAGACACTACCCAATTTAAAGTATCTGACTCCTAGACTCCTACAAAAAGGAATAACTTTATGCTGAAAGGGTAATAAGAACCCAGACCAGAATGGATGTGGCTTCTGAAGAGTTTTGTGGCCAGTAGTTCATATGGCTGTTTTCAGTGATTATTTCACACCTTAGGCCATTAATCTTGAAGCATTGGTAGAGCACCCTCACAAACAAATCAAAATTACCAACAGACTGTCAGATGCTCTTAAAATTTACTAAGTGCCTTATACAGAGCATCACTGAGGCAATTATTTGATGGAAAGGAAGTTTGATGAAAGATTTACTCCTCTGGATGGAGTCACAGGTTATCAGTTGTGACCAAAGTGATATTCCTGCTTGTAACACACTAGAATCTTATATTTTATTGCTGATACAAGTACCTAATAAGAAAAAGTCCAGAAATTTCTGAGGCTTTCAGTTTGTAAAACACACATTGTTTGGAGCAGGTCTTTTTTTCTTCTAGTCAGCTGTGATAGCTTGCTGGTGTATCACAGAAGCGAGTAAAACTGAATATTTCTGGATGCTTTCACAGTCTTAGTTTCTGAGTCAAGGACAGTATTGCCTTTCTTGGAAATGAGTACATACATTGCTTTTATTCATAGGTTTTATGTTTATCCAACTGGAGTTTTAAAGGATTTTATTGTCGGAAAAAGGGCTTGTTATTTTGAAAATAAAAATCTTACCTGCCAGGTGTCTTCCCCAAAACGAGTAAGTGCCTTTTCTGTTCTGACTCTTAGAAGTATTTACTTTGACAGATTGAATCTGAATGTCCTGGATAAACCAACTATTAAGTACTGAGTGTTACCAATGGCTTAAAGTCCTTTCACTGAAAGAATGAGAGACAGAATGTAAGCCACTTGAATTACTTTGAGACCTGATGTTATCAGAAGTCTTATAACTGCTATGAGTAGTATACTTCTAAGAACAATGTAACTTTTCAGGAACATGATATTGATAGGAAATAAATATTTATTAAAAGAAGTATATTAAATAAATATTTATTTACCAATTTAAGTAAGAGAAAATGTTACACCATGGGGTCAGCAATCTTGCTGTTAGCAGTCCTGACTACTTAAGAGAAAGTAAAACTGAGGTCCTGAACTCCAACCGTAAAAGAATGTGTGGTATTTGGTGAGAGATTGGAACTGTGAATCTTAGGTCCACATTCTAATAAAGCAATTCTTCCTACCTAAGTTTTTACCAATTCTCAAGCAGAAAAGAAAGCATGAGCAGATATGAGTAATAGGCCCTCTGGTTTTATTGGTGCTGCTTCCTAGCTCTAGAGGATTTTTTTAATTATTTTTTTTTTAAACTTTGCTCAGGACTGGTACAGCTGAAAGTATATTTTCCCTTCATTCTTAAGTCTAGACTTTGAATGGAGTTTCTCTGAGACACTTTTGTAGTGAAAACGTATTCCCTACAAACATTGAAGACAAAAATAAACATCTCCGTGAACAAAAGATTGTGTGTGGTTGTAATTTTTTAAATACACAAATTTATTATAAAAATTCTGAAGGTGCTCTAACAAAACATAACCAGTATCTCAGCCTACGTGTCAAAGGTCTCTATGTAGCAATCAGAAAATACAGCTTGCATCATGAGGTGCTACAAATTTTCTCTCTGATAACTGTGAACTATTGGACATTAGTTCCAGTTATGCACTCCTTCAAATGAAAATGACAATACATTGCATTTAGCCAAGTGTGTAGTAATCCTTTAAGATACTGCATTAAACTGACCTCCCCCTGACCTCAATTCAAAGGCATTAATAAACAATTTAAAATTCTGAAAGCTTGGCAGAAGAGCTATGGGGAAGTGACTGTAAGTAAAGAAACAGTGGGAATCACAGTGCAAAGATATTTTTTTCTAGAATAAATACAATGATAATGGAATTGTTTAAAAATTGATAACTAATATTTCACATTGTTTGATAACATACAGCTAGTTTCAGATGAGCATAAATAGATGTGTTTGAAGCCCAGAATAGTGATACATATTGAAATACCTTATCCACATATAAATTAACACTTGTTGCCTGTGAAGAATCTGACAAGAATGTATTATTGGTGAAAAGTATTGTGGTTGCACTATATTCAATCTTGACTTATAGTGGTGATGCTTAGGGTGTGCTATGATAAATAAAATGATAAATAAAAAGATTAAATTGTTCAGAATGCTTCTCTGAATGTATTTATACTGGCTAGGAAAAAGTGCAAGAAATGTAAGTGGGCAGTTTGGGGATAAACAGCAGAATTAGGGAATTTGATCTCAAAATGTCTAGAGGCCTCTGCTACTGTATTGGCACAGGTGATTCATTACTCCTCTCAGCTATGATGAAAGTTGAGACACTCCAGAGAGTACTGCATGGGAGGCAAGAAATCATTAAGTCATCCATGCTTGCAAATTAAAGTGACAACTGAAATAAGCTTGAGTAGAAGACTTAGTCTAAGGCTTCATCTCATATATACAACTACTTTTTGTTATTAAAGAAGGTTCTAAAAAAATGGTCTGTGTGGGTAATCTGAAGTTATCGTCAGGTTACATACAGTTCCAGTATCTGGATTTCTCTGGACTGCTGTTTGTGTTGCTTTGCAGTGTGAGGATAAAATCCTACAAGGCATTCTTCAAAGAAGATAGTTCCCTTATGAAGACAGTTTCCCAGTGGTGCAGCAGGTGACTGAAGCGCTGGCTGTGACTACATAATCTCCTTGCTCTAAGGAGGCGATGTGTGAGTCTGAGACATCCTCAGGTGTAGAGTGCTTTAAATGCCACCCTGCAAAGCACAGGCACCCAGTGGTAGAAAACCGTTGACAGAACTCCCAGAAACACTGACTTGTACGCGACTAAATTGGCACCGGATACCCAAATGGGGCTATTGTCACTAATTAAAGGAGCCTATTTTAGAAGAGCAGAAGAAATTCAAAAGAGGAGCGCAAGCTGTAAAGCCCTTCTCTCACCCTTCTATTAATTTCTTTCCTCCGTTTACTGTTTGGTAAGTCTGCTACACAATTATAGGTCTGAAGATCAAAACAGATTTCTGAAATTCCACTTAAATGTTTTGGCAGCCAAGGGAGATCAGAGCATTCCACTGTGGGCCTGGAGATAGCTTAGGACAGTGTCCAGTTTTATTTACCCTTTCTTGACCTGAAAGAAAATGACTGCTTTCCAAAACCTCTCCTTGCTGAAGACTCTCATCTTTTCCATTTCAGGCCATACTGCTCTTTTGAAATATAGGCAACTGGCTACCTGGCTCACTGCCTTCAGTGTATCATCTGCCTTGTGTTTCTGAATGGCTCTCAGTGTCCCTGACAACTCTCCTAAAAGCCCCGTTGCTCTTGTAAGAGCAGCTGGCAGTTGTCATCTAACAAACAAATCTAAGGTCTGTTTGCCTTATTTCTGTGGGTTTGTCCATGATGTATCTTTGTATAAGTAGATAAGGTTGCTTGACTCCTTACAGGAGTGCTTTAAACACACATAGCTGTGTATCAATGATCCTTGGAGAATTTTTGATGAGGTAAAGAAACAAAAGCCCAACACTGAGAATCCCCTGTGGACTGATGTTTTGGAGCTCTGTGTTTAGAAATCTTTACAGAAAAAGACACACCAAAAAGGAGATCAAAAGAAAATTCTCTATATGTGCTATAAAGCAGTATTTCTGCTGTTTTAATGCAGTAGAGCACTAAAGATTGTGCTAGCCTACATATATAGACGCGTATTTATTTATTTAGGACACAGAAGCTGAATTTTTCTTAAGAGGAGAGATACAAATATTTCAACTCTGTACTGTTTAACAACTTACGACTGTTTCCAGAGAATCTGTTAAATAAATTTTGAAGTACTATTGATGAAGAAATGATTAATTGAAATTAGAAGAAATTAGGAATGTGGCAAAGTATCACACCTCTTACCAAACTGCTTACAATGCATCGCACTTAATTTTGTGTACTGTAGTCCTCAGAGGACTGCTGATACCAAGAGTTAACTGCAAAATATTGTAAGCACTTGCTTATAGTATGAATAGGATAAATGCACACTACAATGCAAAGGAGTGAGAACTAAAAATGGAAGGAATGGAGGAAGACAATACTTTGGTCATCAATAAAAAATTATTTTGAACATTTTTATTAACATTTTTATACACTGACGGCTGATGTGGGGAAATTTGAAGAACAGATACTGTAAGAGTGGAGGGCAGTTTTACTGAATTGAGTCCTTGTCTTAATGAATGAACTGAAAAACAAATTTGAAGGAAAGAAAAATCATGTCTGGCAGCAGTAGAACAGGGACTTTGCACCAACAATCTGATGTTACCATATGTAAAACACATGGTAGTAAAGCAGTTTCCCCTTGCTCACCCAACCTTTCAATCTATCTTAGCAAAGTGTTGACACTGCAGATTGTACAAAAGGGCATGTGAACATCAAAGAAAGTGTCTTTGCTTTTGAAAAACCCTTAACTGGTCTGTGCAAAAGGCAGCATTGACACAAAGCTGCCAGTGCAAAATGTTATGGCTTTGCCAACTTAACTAATGGTTTAACTTCCTGAACCAAACAAAACCAGGAGGAATGATATAAATGCATCTGATTAGGACTGAGGTTTTCCATTAGCAGAAAGTTGGGAGTCAAAATTGATTAATGTCTTTGTTCTCTGTTTGCATTATCTGTTTGCATCAGATAATCTCCTTCTATAAATGTGAATATTTTTTTCACTCGATCTGATTTATCTCTTGATCTAACGAGTTGTTAGAAATTTGGTTTAATTTTCTGGCATACAGTAACTGCTCTTATGACCCTTGAACACACTTGCAGAAATATAAGGTGCTGATTCTTTTAAAAAATCGGTTGTCCTAACCGCTTATTTAACATCTGTATTTCACCATGATTACCATTTTCTAGATTTTAGCTATTTTGTGGATGTAGTGAATAGAATTGAATCCTAAAGATAAAAAAATTACCATGGCTTAGCAGCTAAATTTAGGTCAAGAAAAGGATTTAAAGATTTAAAATTGGTAATAAATGGAGAGAAGAAAGCATCTGATAGTACCTCTTCATGTTTAAGATTATTAAAGCATAGAAATCATTATGCATAAAATGTTTATATTTTTCATTAACTGTTTATGGTGAGTAATAAATATACATAATTAACTTTCTTTAAAGAATTTCATAAGCTGATGTAGCTAGTTGGATACCATCTGATAATGTTTTTTCTCAGTGATAAAAACCTATCTATGATATTTCAGTCACATCTTTGTTATTCACACAGCCGAGTTTGTAGCGAGAAGCATTTTATCTTTTATCAAACCAACTGGTAGTTAGATTAAATGAACAGATTTTGTAGTGTGAAAATAAGCCTTGTATGTGTGTACATTTATCTGGTTTTTTTTTCTCCCTAGTTGCACCAGATACCTTCAAAAAAGATACTAACTTTCTCTATGACCTTGCCTCGGCACTGCAGATACATTCTCACTCATCAATTATTCAGAGCTGATTGGACAGCACTGAATGAAGAGAATCCTGTAAATTCCTAAGTGAGAAATGGTATGATTGCTAATCCAAAAAGTATTTTTTCCCCTTCCCCTCTATTTAGCACTCCTGATTTGTTCTTTTCTCATCTAAGAATATACTTTCTGCTTCTTAAGTGTGAAAGCATTATTGCCGCCTAGCTGCCACATTCATTTTCGGTCCCTCTGTAACAGCCTCCAGACCCCATTTTTCCTGACTGAAACACTCTTTTAATACAAAAGGCAAGTAACACACCTTACTAGGACTAACTGGTCTTTGTTTTTATGCTGAACATCAGTAAATACTCCATTGTATCTCTCTACTCTGATTCTCATATTGCTATGTTACTTATTCCCTGCCATATGGACGTGATAGCGTAGGTAATGGATTGGGAAACAGGACAGTAAGTGAATTCATGACACAGGGCAGCAGGCAAGTACGCAATAAGAGCAATGATCCAGGTTTTAAGCGCAGACAGAAATTCAGGAAAGCTGAAAGGTGAGTTCATCTGTTGTGGCAGAAACCATGGAGGAACAGAGGGGCAGAAAGCCGAGCTAAGACTGAGCGGCACTTTCAGAGCTGGTTCTTTGTGATGCCTGCCAGCACATGGATCTCACTAACATAAATTTCCCTTACTTCATTAGGCAAATTCTTTCAAGAGAGTCCTTTTTGCAGTTTCTCCACATTTCATCTATGACTCTCCCATCATTACCTTGCTAACTTTGGTCCTGAATGCTCATTGTTGCTCCTCATCCTCCCTAGTTCTTTATTTCTCTTGTATTCTATTTATCATTGCCTCAGTCCCTATTTCCCTGCTTGTATATCTCGGTAATCCTCCTGGTATCTGCACTGCAAACATAGCTAAGTATCCAGTATTTTCCAATACTTTTCCCCACTTTTTTCCTCATTTCTGCTTTTGTTTTGAGGAAAAGGTGAAGAACAATTTTGGCAGGACAATTTTGGCATCACTTTTCTTCCAGCTGGCACTCTGCTCTCACTCTTCTTTTAAACGCAGTCAAGAGTGGCAGTAAGGTACGGCTCAGTTTTTATGGGCGTGTATGTAATTTACACCCTCATCTAAATCTTCCCCTCTCCAATTTATACCCATTGCCCTTACTCCTATCACTACAAGTCTTTGTGAACAGTCCCTCCCAGCTTTCTTGTAGCCTCTTCAGTTACTGGAAGGTTGCTATAAGGTCTCCTTGGAGCCTTCTCTTCTCCAGGCTGAACAACCCCGACTCTCACCACCTGTCCTCATATGGGAGGCGCTCCAGCCTTCTGATCCTCTTTGTAGCCCCTCTCTGGACCCATTCCAACAGCTCCACATCCTTCTTATGTAGAGGATTCCAGAACTGGACGCAGTACTGCAGATGAGGTCTCACAATAGCAGAACAGAGGAGCACAATCACCTCCCTCACCCTGCCGGAAAAAACACCTTTTCAAAGAAAACACGCTGTCAGCGGGACATTCTGTCTAACTTTCATTAAGAAAAGAACCAAACCCACAAAACCACAATCGCTTTCGTGAAACCTCACCCTGCTTTAGGTTTAACAACGGAAAACACTCCACCTTCTGCCTCAGAACCCCCTTGCGCTGGGCCCGTCGCCCCGCCCACTAACCACGCCCCTTCCCACACCACGCCCACGCCAGTGGCCACGCCCCTTCTCACGAGCACCCACAGAACCACACCTATAATGACAGTCGTGACCACGCCCCTATATTGACCACGCCCACTACATTGACCACGCCCCCTTTCACGTCGCCACCACGCTATCCTCGCTTCCTTGGCCCCGCCCCCTCCAATGGCCCCGCCCATTCCCGCTGCCGTAGCCCCGCCCGCCGAGGCCGCCGCCGCCGCGCCGCGCTGGCGGTCGGGCCCCGGCTGGCGGCGGCGGAGGATGCGGCGCGCGGCGCGGGTGGCGCTGCTGTGCCTGGGCTGCGGCCTGTGCTCGCTGCTCTACGGCTGCGGCCAGCTCGCCCTCTCGCCGGAGCCGGGGCGGCAGGCCCGGCGGCAGGCGGCGGACGGCAGGTACGGGGCCTCCTGCGGGGGCGGTGCGGATCGTTACTGGGACGGAAAGCGGAGTCTTTTCCGTTGTTAAACCTAACGCCGAGTGAAGTTTCACCGGAGGAGCCGTGTTTGTCACGGAAGTTAGGCAGAACGTCCCTCTGACGGCGCGTTTCCTTCCAAGCGGTGTTTTTCCAGACACTGTTGGTTCTTTGACGACGGTAACGGGTCGGGTGCGGTGTGGTCTGTGCTGAACAGCCGCCTCTGTTCGCGCTGCTTCCCTGCTTCAAACGCGAGGTCGGGCAGAGCTGGCTCCAAGGCTCCAAATTAGCAAGAGTTTTGACTGTTGCGAAGTTTATAATAACATTAAAATTATTCCTTGGAAAGTAATAGAACATGCGTAAGATTTCTGGGGAAATTTATACGCGGGCATGGAAGCGGGAAATCTGTTGTGCCCCAGCTCTTGTCTGGCTGCACACAATGGATGGAGCTCGCTCCCCGGCGCTGCCCAGGCCAGATAAAGGATTTTTGCTTTCCAGAACTCCAAAACAAGTCTTAAAAAGTTTATTTGCTGGTGTTTTTGGTATCAGTGGTGCTGCGGCACCGGCGTCCCACTGGCCCGTTTACTGGGGAAAAAAGGTTGGAAAAAGCATAAAAGATGAAACTGAGACCTTTAGGAAGTGGTGGTGTGGCTGCAGCCCAGACAAGGAGGGAGCAGGAGAGACGCTGGCATCCACCTTCGCTGTCCTCCCGTCCCAAAACCACCCTTTTTTCCTTGTAGCAGGAGGAGAGATGTAGTGAGAGGGGGTGTTTACTTCTTCCAAGCTAAGTAACTGTTAGGGTGTTTCATTTCTGAAACTTGATAACTTTATGATTATCAACTATAACTTTATTTAAGCAAAAATACTTATTGTGAGTTGCTTTAATAGAGTGAGCCGTCTCACAGGGAACTGTGAATTCAGCTCTGCAGTTCAAGTCCTGTAAATGTGAGCAGCTCACACTCAGCGTATAGCCACACGTTTCTGTTGCCTGCCTCCTGTCAGCAGAAATGTTGATGGGGTCAAGCAGTGAGTGAGATTCTGGAATGAAAAAATACTAGTTTTCCTTTACATTATATTTTCATGTTCCTGCTCACCTGTAGTGTCAGGAAAAGAGAAGTGACAAGAAATCTAACACTAAAGCTGGAGGAGAAATTAGGACCAGGCCTTTCTGAGCCAGTCTGCCTCTCTCTCTGCTTAGATTCCACACCACTATGAAGCAACGTGAGTTTGATCGTTTGGTGCCTGTCCCTCCTGCCAGTGCTGCACACACCCTGGCACCCTCCCCTCCTTACGCTGCTTGTGCTCCGCTCATCAGGCAGGTGAATTTGATCTGAAAGCTTCCTGGAGTTTGGCCAGTTCAGCACTCTGAATTGTCTCATCACGTAGGTACGAAAGTGTTGGTGCTGACGCAAAGGAGTTGTGGTGGCTGGCAGGATGACAGAAGCTCTGACTTAATAGCCTTTAAAATATCATGAAACAGCGTTCTGAGTTGCTAGGGGTGGAGTCAGCTGAAACGTGAAACCCAGCTTTTCACTGGTGTAACTACTTGAGAGAATGTTTTCTTTCCCCCTCCACATGCTGTTGCTTTAGTTCAGACTAATACAGACTATAACTTGGAAAAAATGTGAGGATGCTTGTTCTTTGCTTTTAGTTTATGATTAAAAACTCATTGTTAAGAAGCTGAAGTCTATTTAGTTCTGAAGAACATAACTAGAATTAAAGATTTAACCTTAACAGTTCTATGTAAGATTTCATTGGTTTTATAAATCACTTTTACAGGGTAATGTGAGGAAAAAATCAGGTATGACATTTGTTTTACTAAAGAAAATAAGCAATTTACATGAAGGAAACTTCTATTGGGTAAAAGATGATAATCTAAATAATTTGTATTAGTAAACATTGAAATGGTGTTGAGGTGCATCATGTTCCTAGTTAGCAAAAAAAGAAACAAGGTTATTTAAAAGCTGTACTTTTTTTCTTTTTTAGTGTTTGCACTAAAATGTAGCTTTTAAGTCAAAGGTACTGCTGGGGGAGAACCCTATGAAGGTGCAGGAAGCTTCTTGCTGGAGTGAAGTGCAATGAGATACAAAGCTGCCTTGTGTTGCAGTGTGGAAAAGCCTTACAAACCGAGATAGTTATTTTCCAAAGGTATTAAGTGCTTTAAATAATTCTTTCTGTGTATATTTTCATGGGGGCAAATCACTGTTTGACACCTGTGTGGGAATTCTTCACCTATGAACTGCTGTCAAACTGAAGGATCAGGGTGAACATTGTCATGTTGTAAATTATTGAAGTTCTATATGCTGTTTGTACAAGCCATGTGCGAAGCTCGGGTGTGAGTCAGTCCCTTAGAACAGTCCCTAAGAGGCGTTTGTTCAAGGAATAAGTCAGTCCTGTGGCACTTAAGTAACCTCACCTTGAATATTACTGTAGGTGCATGTTTCAATTATTCCCAAGTAGTAAAACGTGTTACATTCCCTGTGTAACTGTTGCACGCCTCTTGGTGAATTTTCAGCAGTTTCTGTAGCAGAGACTGAGTATGACAGACACTTGGCTGTTCTATGCCCACTTCTGACTATCTTGTGATACTGCAGTATCCTAAAGGGTTCAAAACTTTATAAATTGTGTTCAGATAACCTAATCCTTCTTGAATTTTAACAGTTTATAAGCATTAATAGTAACTTTCAGTAATGGGCAGTTTCAGCTGTTGCCACTGATAGCTTTAAAATACAGTTTGGCGAAGCGAGTCTTAACTGCTGTATGAAGGCGTTTATGTGCTCAACAGTGATTTCCAGTGCTCTTTAGCCAAGAAAGGTTTTCTTTGCCTGAATAACCCAGAGTTTAGTATATGAGACAAGGGCAGAGAGAGCTCCATTATACTCTCTGATTGGGGGGGGGAGGATTTCTGGTGATTTTCAGAAGCGAGCAGACATGAAAACTGCAAGCTCTCAATAAACCTCAGGCATACCACACCTGGAAGAATTTTGCAATAGTGATGAGGCTTTTAAGTGGAAAATGTTTAATTAAAAGGAAGTACTGTATTGAAATTAGAATTACAGGCTCAGGCAAGATCCTTCAATAAACATCATAATTCAGGGGAGATTGTTGGGTAATTACTTGGGTAAGGAGTTGTTTGTTACAAAGGCTACAATACCCTGAGGAACAAGATAACTAGAAACTAAAGGCCTGTATCTCGAAATAGTTTTTCTTTTATTTGTGTCACATTTCAAGACTCTTTAACTAAATGCTAAGATCAGGTTTTAGTTGTGAAGAAAGATTAACTGTGAAGGTGCATTGTCCTGCTCGTTATTCACTCCAGTGAGAAAAGTAATAATGAATAGTCAGTACTGTTGTCTATAATAGCTAAAGAACAATAGATCTGAACTTAGGGGTAAAAAGCAAATATTAAAGTGTCTGCTTCCAGAAGATGCAAAATGAATCACAAGCCACTATATGGACTCAGCATTTTTTCATTTGCTGGTATGAGTTATAAAAGAAAAGGATGGTTGTGAAATAAATGGAAGAAAAACCCCCATAGAGTGAATAAATGCTTATTTGCCACACGGATGTCATTTTATAGTGCTATAATCTGCTATATGTGAAGTATCTCTTCAAATCAGTCTTTCCTTGTGTGCTTTCAGATCAGTCAATTAGCCAGCTGTGCTTATGAGAAGTGAATCTTCATTTAATTTTATCAATAGTGCCACTTCAGTTAGGCAGATAATGTTCAGCTTTTCATTCAGCTCCAAAAAAAGGTGCTATCTGAATGGCAAGTTTAAGAAGAGAGCAGGAATCAGTCTGCTGTCAGTTCCATGATTTCAGTGAGGTAAATGAATTTGACCCTATTAAAATGAAACATTTTTCCATTATGCTGCAGTTCAGCATTCTTGTGTACAGCCACACTGTTATGTTATATGCGACACCGATAACCTGACTGTATCTGTCTTTTGTTCTCTGCTATCCTGGCAAAGGGAGAGTTAAGTGGATTATAGTACAGGGAAAAGTGTAGGAGGTAGACCCATAAGCTTAAGTCAGTAGAAGAGCGTGGTTGTAACAGTTAGATTGTTCTTTCCTTGCACTGTATGCAGCTGGTCTCCTCTGTGTCAGAACTTAACCAGCAGTTTCACTGGCAGCTTCTTGGCTGCTCTTGTGCCTTAAGAAATTAGCATGGGAACTGTCTAAGTATTTCAAAATACGAGTAAAACTCTTAAAAGGATGAAACACTGAACAATTTGAAGTTGAAACTTCCTTTAAAATAATCTGCTGAATTTGTAAACCAGTTACATTGAGAAGCAAGTGTTCTTGTACATAGAAATGTTGTAAGTTAATGAAACATTGCAGTTAAGAAGTTTGTCCTGTGTCAGACATCTAACATTACATCTGCTGTCTCCTGTCTGATAAAGCCACTGCTTCTCTGACAAAACACGTCATGACAAATGTGCGAGATTGCTAAAAATGTTCAGGAAAAGCTTTTCAGAAGAATCAGAGATTCTCAATGTATTTGGGAGTTGAACTGATCATCTCTTATCTTCCCAAATTTTTACTCCTATGGCTATCAGGAGGAAGGAACTTCAAAATGTGTCCTTCCTGTTTTGCTGCACATTGTGGGTTATGCTGAAGGTGAGACACCAGCCTGTCTTTTAGTTGATTCTTGCTGTTGATTAGACTTAGGTTGGTAATGCAGTACTGACAGGAAGGCTGTAGTCATGCCTGCAACCCTCACCATGTGGACATACTGGTAAACTTGCTGTGAAATTGCAGTAGTATAAAAAGTGCCATGTAGACTGAAAAGTACACATGCAAATGTGATCTCCATTAGTAGTAAGCCTGCCAGTGCATTTAACAAAGGAACTTTTTTCTTTCTTTCTTTTTTTAACCACTGATTGTTGGGGGATTCCTTGTGGTTAAAACTTCACTTGCCCAAGCACAGGACAAGTCTTCACAAATGTGACTTGTGTATTGCTGTGTATTTTGCACACAAATTTAAAATTGTCCTTTAATTCTGAAAAGTATTCTTCTGTTCAGGTCACAATATAGACACCTTTGCTCTGTCTGCAAGACTAAAATTGTTACTATACAGTGTTGTTGAAGTTAAATTACCTGATAAAGGTAATTATGAAATGGCTGGTTGCCTAAGGGTATACACTGAACTGGCAAACAGATCTTGAGTGTGCTTGTCTGTGATACCAGTCATGTTTAAAACTTTATATTTATTTGGATTTGCATTTTTGACAATGGTCAGTGTTAGGAGTTCACCAGCCCATCAGTGTGATGGAAGCGAGACTGCTGCAGCTTCATGTCCCTGTGTCCAGCCAGTGGCAAAACCGAGTATTTATTCACAGCAGGCACATATACCCACAGTGCCTACATACACGACTGCCTGCAGAAATCAACACGGAGAAAACAGTGCTTACGCAGCTACAAACACAGGTGGGCTGATCCTGTTCCGTTCTCTGGCTGATCAGGGTGAAAGGCTTTTAGTGAGCAATATATTTATGTATACAGTGTGGATCCCTCCAGTAACTGGCCTCAGACGCTCAGTCTGTCTGGGAGCTGGCTCCCGGTCCTCTGGTTTCCCCAGTTGCTGGTCTGGGCGTGCAAAACCATGAACTGTTCAGCCCCCATTCAGCTGCTGGTACTTGGTTGCTCTTGGACATGCGCTTGTTTGCACAGATGATTATACTATGGATCCTTCCAGTAACTGGCCTTAACCTTATGGGAACTGGCTATACAATTGCCTTTTGCAAATGGGCCTTTCAAATAGCTGATTCCAGAACTGTGGCCTTAACGTCAGCCAAACCTCAAATTCCGAGGCCTCTCAGGTGGCTGGCTTAGACCTTGTGGTTGTCCCAGTAGCCATCCCTCAGACCCGAGAGGTTCTTGCAGTAGCTCAGACCTTCTTATTTCTGCAAAGTCTGGGCCAGCCTTATGGCCTGCCTGATACCTGGCTCCCAAAGCTTCTTACTCTACTTGTGGGCTAGTCTGGCTTGATGCTAGCGATTAGGTGCAACAATATGCACACCCACATGCTATGTGCACAGAAGTCTCTCCAGTTTCTGGCACTGCAGGCTCATGGGACCTTGTGATCCACAGCCACCTTTTCATTTGCTGGTACTTGGACCTCTGTGCATGTACACAGAATGGAGTACCTGTCACCCAGGAGTTTAATAAGGAAGCTGGTGATCAGGTGCACAACATAGCCAACCACACTGGCTGGCAACCTGTTTACATGTAACTGGAGCCTCTTACCATCTTCTCTCTGTTTTTGCGTTCTCATTCCTCCTCAGTCCACTTTGATCTCACAGTGAGCCCCACACCCCTGCGGGCAGTCAGTAAGGTGATCTGGAGAGTCTCTCCTGTTGTTTCATCTGGTGGATCTTCTGCCCAGCTCATGGGTTGACTGCTCTCCTGCATCGGGGCTGGATGAGGTTAGCTGGGTTAGATTGCTGGGTTTCCTTCACATGACATTATTTTCTGCTTTCTGTTTGTGGAGACTAGTCTTTAACCACGTAAGCCATAATAAATGTGAGCAAAATATCCCTCCCTGATTCTGAAGGTGACTATTCCTGTCTGACCAGTAACCTTGCTCAGGTAATAATGACTGTGCCTGTTTGATGAACAGATACAATGCATCTCCCTAGCTTTTGTAAAGCACTTGTGGTGTGTTTATTTGTAGTCTAAGCTTTCCTCAAGTTTTATTTCAAGTTAAATTAATATCTTTGTAAGCAGCCTTTTGAATCATCTTATTGTGAATAACAAGAAGAAAGGACTGTCCAGTAATTCCAGTCTCTTAATCCTTTGTATGTGACAGCTTTATGGAATGTGGTAGCATATGGTCCGCTGGGAAAAAAGTTTGCAGGAAAAAGTCCTGATCTAACATGAGGTAAATTACATACATATATATCTTAGTAGCATTTTTGATTCAAACATGGAATTTATTAATCAAATCTAAGACTGACAACCTTGCCATTGTGCTAAATGGGATATTGGAAAGTCCTAAAGTGGCAGAGAAATGACCTGGGCATTAATTCAAGCTTGCCTTTTTGCCTTGGTAGTCTGGATAGGATAGTAGCTCAAGGCAGCTAAGTAACCACAGCTCTTGACAGCTGGAAGAGAAATCCCCTGTGATAATAGTAAGATAATAATAATCTTCAAAACCAGCAAACTGTTTTTGACAGAGTCTATTAATTTATCCTAAAAGTAATGAGAGACTTCAAAAAGATACACAGTGGAGATCATAAAGATTGTTCTTCAGATAAGCACAAGGTCTTAACATGCCTTGAAGTTTTCAAGAAACTTCAAAAGCCACAAAGATTAATGTAAGAAAGAATCTGGCAGAGGGAACTTGTGGGTTTATGCCATTTACTTTCTCCAGAGGAGTGTGGATATCCTAATCACAGTCCTTATTATCCTTTTTTGTATCTGGATGTTTATTTGTGGAGACCATTCCTAAGTCATGAGATGGAATTAATTGACAAATTCTTGCAAACACATGTATCTGCACGATATGAGGTTTTCCTGCGATCTGTGTTAAAGAACTGCTCACCCCCTAACACTTAAAGAGGCTTTATGAAACACAGTGCGTTGATGTGGTCATTTTTCTCTGGTGTTGAAAAAAGAAAAAAATTATACAGGTTACCATTTTTGATGTTACATTAATCTGTTAAATCTGGTGTTTGTGAAGCACTGGTTTTACCAGGTAACCCTACCAAGATGCCTAATTAATTTCAAACTTGCAAAGCCAACTTCCGGTAGAGTTCTGAGCTGTAGACCTTAAATACCTTTTCACCATCAAGATTTGTGTGGGTTTTCTTCTTCCTTGTCTTTTGTTCACAGATACCAACTTTCAGAGGAGAATAAACGCTTTTGGCATTGTGTCACTAGGGCAGGAAGGGTGGGCAGAGGAAGTCACTTGAGCCATACACCTTGCTTTGCAATATTCTACTTGTGCACTTAAGACTTTAAATCTTGATGTTGATTTCCTCACCAGAACCTTTGAAAATACACTTCTGTTGCTCTTTTAAAATATTTCTTATATTACTGGTGCGTAAAATGTAGCGTTGGACTAGTAAAACCTGCTTTTTTAGTTGTTAGTGTAGCACAAGTCAGTAAATTAATAATCTTGTAATTAGAATCATAGAATAGCCAGGTTGGAAAAGACCTTTTGGATCATCTAGTCCAACCGTTCCTATTTGCCACTAAACCATGTCCCTGAGCACCTTGTCTACCCGTCTTTTAAACACCTCCAGGGATGGTGACTCAACCACCTCCCTGGGCAGCCTGTTCCAGTGCCCAGTGATACTTTCTGTGAAAAATTTCCGATATCCAGCCTGAACCTCCCCTGGTGCAGCTCAAGGCCATTAATATGGAGAAGGAAAACTTGCCCGATGTGGTGACTATCTCTGTACTGCATTAACCTTGTTGTGAAACAGTGGAATTCATTGGTGCTGCAAATCCCTTTTTTGTTAGAAATCAGTTTGCAGGTCATGGATAGGGTCATGGATAAATAGGGATTGTTTTTAAAAGGACATAGTGACATAGAAATGTTCAATTTGCTCCTTGGCTTGAAGCAGACAAAGGTATTGCAAAGGTGAAGGAGTTCTTTCCAGCAGTGTTGCCATTCACTCTGTTACCTATGGACTTATACTAAGCCATGAACATAGAATGACCCTTAAAAATCCCAGTCCCACTGGTTTTGTCACTCTGAAAATACAGGAAGGGAAAAGGCTGAAGGGTAGGGGAACATTCTTCCTTAAAAAATCCTTCTGGTTGGCATGTAATACCTCCTCTTTTATATTATCCAAGTTCCATTACATACCCAGTCTCCTACCAGGTAATTAACTCTCCAGATTATGTTTGAGCTAGAAAATAATCGATTTAACTTTGCCATAAAATCAGTAACATTTATATAGGTTATTTTTGTCTTATCCTGTTAGGTGTAAGAATTTATCTGTATCTTTCTGGAATTCCTATTGGATGCTGCCCTCTGATGTTTGTGGAATGAACTGCTATTGGGAAGCTGCTTTTAGGTAGGATCTGTTATTAAATGGTACTTTATTATTTGATTGCAGACAGATATAGCTGATAAGTATTTTTGGTTATTTAGCAAGGTGACAAAGCAAAATATTTTCATTACTTCACCTGCTTATACTATTGTTGCCTTTAGCTGGGATTTCTGCTGTTCTGTTGTCTTTTTAAAATTGTCCACTCAGACGTTATTACAAAGAGTAGATTTGTTTCAGTTGTGTTGCTTTATTAAATAGAAACTTGCTAACATTGGTAAAAAGTCTATCAGGAGATAGTCTGAAAAGTAACTGGTGAATTAATTATTTTTGAGAAACAGTACTTGCTCAACAGTAATACCCACGATGTAACTTGCAATAAAAACTGGCAGATATGCTTAGTAGTTAAATTCAGAGGTTTTTTTATTCAAGTGACATTTTATACAATTTGAGGATGCTGTTTTAGAATGTGCTTTAAGATATAGTATGTTAAAGCATATCCTGTGTCCTTAAAGTTGCATGTTTAACAATAAGTTTAAATGATATGATGTGGTTGTTCAGATGTTTTAGGCTGTTGGAGTACGGGATTAGTTTGGAAGTAAGTGAAAAAAGCCTTAAGCTACTTGACAGTATGTTCTCTAACCTTCAGAGTTCTCTTCAGTCTATAGCTAAAGCTGTAAGTTAACTTTTCTTGTATTTAAAATTTTACAGATCATCTTTTGATATGATTATCTCTTCCTTTTAGTCTGAAGCTTGAGTAGTTCTAGGGAAATCAAAGAAAAAATAGTTTAGCTTCACAAAACTTAATGTATATTTGAAAACTATGTTTGTGGACAAGACTTTGGATCTGTTTCATATTCCTCTCAGCTTTTTAATCTTATCAGTTCCCAAGAAGTTACTTGAAGAGAGGGCTTAGACTAAAAATCAGTCTGTTAATGAACTGTACCTGTAATTTGGGACTGCTGCACATTTCTTCCTGCCCTTGTAGACAATGTGTCATTCTCTTTTGGTACAGGAATTCGTCTGACTTGCCCTTTGGCTGATTTAGCCAAATACACTCTCCCCCCCCTCCCCTTGAAGGTTAGCTTCTGAGAGGTTAGCTTTATGAAGGTTAGTACAGGAAAGGTAAACCAGATGTCAGTGCTGTTCTAGTGGAAGGCAGAGGAGCTTCGCCTATACTAAATGGGGGGGGCAGGATATGATTATAAGCTTCATTCATCCATGGGCATCTGAGCCAGTCTACCTGTAGTACAGTGCTCAGAAAGGAGAGGGTCGTCTTGTCCTCTGACCCCTTTGCCCGTGATGGTGTCCATAAACTTTTCACAATAAAATGCAATTCGCTAAAATAGCAGAAAAAGTCCTTTTTGCATTTTCTGCCATGCTTAAGGCAAGTGGGAAGCTGGAACCAGAAGTGAAGAAAACCCGTGTGGTTCCTTTGCATGTACCTTAAGCTGTAACTTTTATTAGTCTGTTAAGAATGCCATAATGTGCCTATGAAGACTAATGTGTTGAATTATTCACTGATAAAATGGCATTACTGGGCAACTGCAATTTCTTTGATGGTGAGACAATCATCATTATGAACCCCTAATATATGCAAAATTTCATGTTTATACATTTTGAAACTGGAAGAAAAAGGCTGCATGAATGTGTAGAGGGGATGTGGTGTTCAGATTAATCATTTCAGATTGAATTTGTTTTATCAATATACTAATATTAAATCAATCCTCATATGTTGCGCTGACTCTGCTTGTTGCAGCTTACCAAGGAATTCGGAGTGGGGGGCCTTGCCTCCCCTAGACTTTATTTCTTGTTCTGTTTAATAAGTTCAGTTGGTTTCTGGGAAGTGTTGTGGGTTTGTGTAAGAGGAAAGTGCACCCTCTTTGGGTACCAGCAAGCAATTACAGTGGCTGGGCACCTGAACTTGCTGGCTAAGTCTCATTTCCTTGTATGTTCTGGAGTAGCAAGAGATAGTTGCAGTTTGTTTTCACCTTTAGATAAGTGTTATAATTTTGTTTAACTCTCAAACAAAATGTGTGCATTGTATTAGGAGATGAAGATTGTAGACCTTTGATATAATCTTATGCTTCAAATATGATACTTGGTAGTTGTCCTCAAGTTTGCATTTAGATTTTTGAAGGAAGAGGAATGAACTTAATTCCACACAAGTTTATTAACCACAGCCAGTTAAGTCTAGCATTCTTGTTTTCTCAGATTGTGTGTGTAGGACCACTTCAAAATTCTTTGTGAAGATTAATCCTCTTGAAAGCTTTTTCTGTAAAGAAGGCAACATAGTGGTTCTAAATTGTGTATCTTTTGAAACTGAAAGGAATGAGACTTCTACTGTATCTTATTCCAAATAATTTCACCCTGGGTTGACAAAGTCTTTGTGTTCTTGTTAAGTGCAATTGCTGTAGTGAGGTTCAGAATAAAGCTGGACTCTGAGGAGACTGGATTAGGGAGAGGAAAATGAGAAAACTCTTAAGAGATGCACATATGATTGAAATTTTAGGATGGCTAACTTTGCTGTCTATAGATGTGGGGATAAAATAATAGGAATTCCAATGAGTTGGTTTTTATTAGAAATGGTAGAGTCTGGTCATTGAACTGCAGTAACACTTAATCTTGAAGCTTCTGTTTGGCTTAGTTTAGTCAATAAAAATAGAACAGTGCTATTCATCCAGATAATAAATAATTTTGTGAATGCAGATTCTGGTGCTCTGTTCTTGCTGTTTCAATAAACTAACCAAATGAGTTCGTTCAGAGGAGTAGATAAGATAGCCAGCCTTTCTTTGACAACAGTAGATAAGTAAAATTTATTGCAGTCTTTGAATGTATCCTTTCCCTTAGCCAGTGAAGTTTTCCAGACTTTGGAAGACGGTCCTTCAGCTTCTGGATTTTTAAGTCTTTTCTTTGAAAAAAAAACTTATCTTGTTTTCTCTTCATTTCTAACTTGAAATTCCTGTTGGATTTTTTCTCCTGGATATCAGAACCACAGGGATTTGTTTATCCGTAAGAGAAAGAACTTGCCATAGACATTTTAGTAATGCAGCTTGCTGTCATTTCCTCTGAGTAGTTGTAAGGGTGTAAAGCATGACGTGACAACTAATGTACTGTGGATTTGTAAGATTCAAGTTAGTGTCATAGACATGTTGGAAACCTATCAAGGAATTTTGAATTTTTTTAGGAGAGGTATTTATATTGACTGCAGTATGACTTACGCTTTAGCAAACTCAACGTCATCTGAAATCAATGAGCTCTGAGCAGTTGCTTATTCTAATAATGGATAATAAGGTTCTTATCTCTTTAAGTTAATTAGTGTTAGATACATTGCCTGTGCTGTATGTCAGGAGGATTTTGAAACTATTCTGACCCCACATTTTTTTATCTCCATTCCAGTTACCAACTTTATTGAGACAGAATGTTTCGTGTCGTGCTTATGGTACAGAATATTTCTTGTTAGCTTTCACAGTGACAGAGGAAGCATGAGATCACTTTTACATCTAATGGCATTGTTTAAATTTTTGATAAAATCTATGCTGATAAAGATAACATGAGGCTCAGGTTTCACACGATCTAGGTGATGCGTATCTTTTCTGGTACACTTTTCAAGGTACTCAGTGTTTTTTTGCTGATATGGCTCCTTAGGTCCCACTGAGACTGATCAGGAAGAAATTCTTATGGGTCATTACTATGGCAATCTGACCTGCCAGATTTCAGTTGTTGGATGTTGCTTCTAAGTGAGTTTTAACTTGTGTTGCCTATTTGAAAAACAAATGGCTCTTTTTTTCCTGGTGTATTGTAGTCCTGGTGGTGTGAATATACTGAAATGTATTGTGACAGTCCTGAAAAACAGGACTTCTCTAAACTAGCTAGTTCATTGTAGGATGGGACTTACAGCTCTTACGATAGATTTTTAAATGGCTAATATACTGTAACTTAAAACCTAATCTACTAATCAAGTTTGTAGTTGAATAGATGACATTTGGACATCATAAGTGCTGATATCATTAGCATACTTTTACAAAAAGCTCCGATTATGATCTATTTTTAATTCAGTATTAGAATTTACTGCAAGAGAATTACTACAGTTAAAAAGCTGAGTAAAACCTAGAATTTTCATCGCTTTCAAATACAGATAATTTCTGATATTACCTTGATCCTGCTTTTTAGAAACCTGGGAATGATGTAATTGTAGTAGGCTTTGTTGCCTTCTCAGTCTGCCTATTTGCTTTTCTTTTTTGGTGACCAAGGGCTGCGGGGTTAGGCTCCTTGATGACTGATTTATTTAAATCAAACACAAAGCATTAAAAGACGGAACGATGCGATAAGTAAGCCATTTGTATTTATGTATTTACCATTTGCTTTCCTGAGCTATACCATGGTGCCAGGTTTGAAATAATGCAGGTTGATTATGGGAAAATATTTTCCCTGCCTGTTCTTTGCTATTTGTCAGAAAACTTTTGTGTGGGCAAGATATTTGTACTGATAATAAGTTAGCTTTTTGTATTGAAGAAGAAACCACCTTTGCAATAGACTTCTGTTTGTTATTTTTTAAGCACAGACAACTTTAATACAGCTGAACTTGGCAACCTAGTCCATTTGATCATAATATCAAGGAAAGTTAGTTTAATGAAGTGTAAGGACCGAGAGACTTTATTAAGCAACTTCATTTAGGAGACTGAATATTGCCTGGATGGTGTGCATTACAGAACATATGGAGAAAAGATCTAAGAAAAACAAGGCTGTAGCTCTGTCAGAAGTAGTCTAGGAAAATTTGTTTTGTCATGGAATAATTTTAAAAATTTGTTTTCTTGTTATATACAAAATTCTTACATCCTTGTATTACCATTATGTAGTACAGTTGTGGTTGCACATAAACAAAGGTGCAAGTTAGCATGATGGCAACTTTCTCAGAAAATGGCAGATAGTTTTACATTGTTCAAAACTCATGCAGTTGTATTTAAAATCGTAAGTCCTTAGTGGTCTGATGTTAAATTTGAAAAGGCGACTGAGGTGAATTTATTGCTTCAGTTATTTATACCACACTGTGCTCTGAGTACCTGGATGCTAACCTTTCGTTCCTCAGCTTCCCCAGCCATGTGGAGGGAGTGAGAGAGGACAGCCTGATTGCCAGTGAAGTTGAGCAGGGAGCTTCCTGATGATCCCTAGGCATGTTTTTAGTAGTCCATCAAAGGATGGGAAAAAGGAACTCTAGTGCACAGTTTATAATACAGAAATAAGGCTGCCCGTGGTTCCTTCATGGTGTTAAGTAGTAAGCGCCACTGTAGTTAAATGTGCTTTAAAAAAAAAAAAGAAAAGGAGAAAAATAAGGTTGCCCTTAGTCAGACTGACAGCTCCGTGAATGTTATGCAGATCTCACTAGATGCTCTGACACTGCTGCTGCTCTGGAGGTTTGGAATTGGGAAGGCAGCAGTGTGTGCCCACAGCAGAAACTATCGTACTGCAACCTTGGTAAAGCAGGGTAGGATTGGGAAGGCTTAATGATAACAAATTAGATGGAGTTGTATACCGGATTCCTTTGTCTGGATGTTCCTGAGGATTTGGTACACCTTCAGCTCTGCTCTTAGTGTGTTATGTATGGGTAAGAACAGGAAAACCCTGCCTTAAATGTATGCAGGAGTACCCCCCTGCAGAACCACCTGTCAAGTCTAGAGAGCAGAGCTGTGATCTTTGTGGAGCTGGGGAGTATTTTCATGACAATACGATTTTGGTTTTATTTTTTTTCCCAATAACTTCAGTTGGGATGCAGTGAAGGTTCTAGAAGAGTACAGCCCATCAAAACATACCTCTGTAGCTTCCTAGCAAATTATTGCTTCATAATTTTAATTGACCTAGAAATGCTAATTAATATACAGTGTCTTAAACATAGGACAGTGTCTTGACAGACAGGCTCTGGAAAATCTTGTTGTAGCAGATTCACTGAGCATATCCAGCTGTGTTCCTCTGTCAGAGGTTATTAATCCCACAACAGAATTAATCAGTACAGAATGAAGGTCTACACTTAACACAAAAATACTTCAGGGCAAGGCTTGTACCTGGTCTCATGCTGCTGTTGAGAAGCACATTTTAAGATATATGGTTTTGTTCTCATAGTGTCAGTGGATTGCTTTTAATATGCTCTAAACTCATGGAAGAATCACCACTTGTTCAAGTGATTTATTTAATTTATTTTTATGGTTCCTACCATTGATGTGTAATTAGCATCCTCAAAGTTCTCTTATTTATCCCTAAACACTCAAATCCTGTCATGGCTTCTTGCTCAGTGTCTTCTGTTGGACTACAGATGTATTCTTTACTCTTCCATTTTAATTACCAGAGGTTCCCTCCTGCAGGAGTTAGGAATTACACATTATTGGAGGTTTACTTTTCTTCAGAAATTAGGACTCTCAAGTCTTCCTTCTTAGTCTATCCAAAAGCCTTACTAAAATACCCTGGTTTTATCTCCCTCTATTGTTGCTTTTCGTATCTTTTCCCCCAGCTCCTCCCACACTGATGCCAGAGCTGTGATACTCTGATACCAGACTTGCTCAGGTTCAGACATACTACAGTTCTTATAAAATGTATTTTATTTTGCTTATACTCAACTCAACTGACCTTCTAAAAATAAAAATCTGCGTTGCTGAAAAAGCTTGTGTCATTCAGCCATACCAGAGCCAGGGCTGGCCAAATGAACTGGTTTTTCCTTTCCCTGTCTTCTCATGAGGTAATTGCATGACTAACTGCAGTAGAGGGAAGATAGGGAAAAGGGTTACAGAGGCTGGAAAGTTCAGGAAGAAAAGGGAGCAATTGAATATGAGGAATTTTGAAAGGGTTTAGGTGGAAGGACAGAAGTGATGTAGATGTAATATTGAAGAAGGGAGCGAGACAACTCATGGCATAGGTAACTGGATCCATGGGAGTGCGTGTTAGTATTGAAGGTGAGACTACAAGGCTCAAGGTGGTAAGCAGTGCTGGACAATATAAACTTTATGCTGCTTCTGGTGGGAGGAGGAGAAAAAAGTGATGAAAATATTGGCATTAGCACAAGAGGTGTAGGTATTTAGCACTCCTGGATGAAGGCAGGGCAATGGTTTCCCCCTGGGAGTAGAAAGAGATGTGTATTTAGAGAGAGGAGCAGCACTGAGGGTTGGTTATTAAAAAGGATGCTGTGATTGCCAGTGGTCTGTATGAAGGGAACTCAAATGCAGCTTATAATCACTAAGGGATGTCTCTTATTAGAATCTGGAATAAGAACCACAATTTTGGAGTCTCATAACGGCTCCTACCACAATATGTCTCTGAGATATAAAATGTCTTATCCCTTCTTAGCCCACAGGGGGAATGGTGGCCTGTTCTTTCCAATGGTTTGCTGCTCTATCTGCTTCAAGGATAAAGCTTTGTGTTGTGGATTTACAGATCGGAGTCCAGCTGTTCCCCATGTTGTGGAAGCTGAAATTCACTTGTTAGGTTTTTCTAAATATTTTTTGCCTTTTCAGAAATTTATTTTAAAGCATAGATATAAAAAATCGAACTAATCAAGTCAGAAGTTTGTAGAACAGATTGTCTGAACAAAGTGGCTGTAAAAGCATGATAATGTGATCAGTCTTTTTTTTTTTGTTGTGTGGCTTGAAATTTTCTGTTATTCACAGATGTCACTAGATGTAGAAATAATAAAGTACAGTCTTTGAATTTCAATGTATTTTTGAGTTTCTTTGCTGTAATTATTGTCACACCTTGTTCATAGAAAGCCATGTGTTACATGTGGTGCAGAAACTTGGCTTTCAGCTATGCAGGTTGTGCACATATTTATCGCATGACCTTGCAGTATTGCTGTAGGCTCTCATGACTTCAGGGCTTAATTATTGCAATTCCCTTTCCCATGGATTAGTAATGAGGCTAATCTGCTGCTTGCAGCTTGTTCAGACTGTGGCAGGGCACTTATTTGTGGGTTTCAGCTACCCTCATCACATTCAGCTTGCTTTGGGGTTTTTTTTATATTAGCTACTTAGTACATGGTGTTATGTTTAAATAAGCTTTGTGCATAAAGGTCTGAATGGGCAAGCCTTGGTACATTTAAAGATTCTATTTTGTATTTTTTTTTCCTGTTAACCTGAACTAACTTTACAGGTTTTGCTCCAAGACTTAGAAAATGTTTTAGGCTCTGGATTAAATCATCTGAATTTAGATGACTGCATATAGGTGTGTATGTCAAGCAGGTCTTAGGCAGTCATTAAAATTGAAAGCATGGAGAATGATGCAGGTGACTAGCCATTAAATTGCTGAGAAGTAAATGGCTGGTGTTGAGAACCACTTGAGTATCCTAGATGTCTCCTTACGACTAATAGATACACCATGATATTTAAGAAACACAGTCCTTTTGGAGTGGCAGCAGTAGGTCAAGTGTGATAGTCTAGAGCTTATTAAATGGCACCATATCTGTGTTAAAAAAATTGTATCAAGCCTTGGGTATTTACTTTGAAATAAGATTAATTTCTGTCTGTGCTCCATATCCTACTTGCTAGATCTCCATTTGCTTTAATGAGACTTTACACACAATCTTTTATGTTAGCATCTTCATTTAGAAGTTTTACTTTGGATCTGAATCCTACCTGTGAGGTCTTTCATCTGTGATTTTTAAAAATGCCCCAAACCTTGACTTAAGACTGACTGCACATTCTAATTAAAATTTTATTAACCTTAACCCCCCAGAATGCCAGAGTTTTTTAGTTCTAGGACATTAAACTCTTCCAAAACACAGAATGTGTTTTAAATGCAGCCAATATTTATGGCATTAAACTTCAGCAGTTTTACAGTGATATCTTTGCTTGTATTTTGCTTCATGGAACTCAAGAAATCTGTGTTACTTTCCAATGCCTTAAAGAAAGAAAGACATTTTGCATGGTATCTTTTGTCAATATAAAAGAAAGTTTGTATGCATTTAAATGTTTTAGTTACATAAATTGGGTGGAGATTATGTGCTAAGGATCACATCTGTGAATTCGTTTTGAAGTGTCTCTCTATTTGGCAAGTTTCTAAGAATGGGCGGTATGTTTGCCAACCATTTCTCTACTGTTACTAGTTTGGGAAAGTGTTTTTTAACTTCAGATTTATTTTTTTTCTGCATAACCTGGAATTAAATCTTCAGATATTCAGTTCTGTTAGCCCTCTCCTCCCACAGTCTGTGTGAATACCTTAAGCTTAGAATGTTGTTTTCAGTTATGTTTAAATCCTTCGAAAGCTTTTCTGATTAATTCAATATATGAAATCCAGGGGAAAGTAGTTTTAGGTTTAATATGCACACTGTGTTTATCACCAAGGTAATGGTACTTACCTGATGATAATTTTAAGCCTATTGTATTAAAATAATGAAATAACTTTTAAATGTACCCCATATAGTACATACCTTGTACTTTTCACTGTAACTGTTGGACAGCTTTCTTCAGGAAGAAGGGAATTCTCAGTCCCCACACCTTGCTGTGGTTTAGCCCCAAGTACATGTATTCAGTGTATCTGAGAGGTTTTCCAGAACCACTGGAAGCACAAGGACATCCCATAAGCCATTTGAGCTGCTGGTTTTCCCTGCAGTTGTACTCTGCAGGATGGAAGGAAAGGAGAAAGCTTTTTGTTTGCCAGTGCTCTTCAGAGCTTCTTCTGAAGAATGGGTTTGACAAAAGGACTCCAGTGGAGCAGAAAATGGACAAAACACCAAGATTAGTCGAAGATTCTTAATAGAACCGCTTAAAAGTAGGGGCTATCTGACTTCTGTTGTTGAGTTTAACTCTGCTGTATTTATCAGGTTTACCTATTTCTGTACTGTGGAGAAAGCAAATGCATGCAAACTAGCGTGTTGTTCACCTTTCACATTTCAATATAACTTCATGTGATCTTTCTTTTAACATATCTCTTTTGATGGAATTCCTTGATAGTAATGGATAGTAAGATTACTAAGAAAATGTTTGCTTAGTTTCTGTACAGCTCCTCCATATGGAGGCTGGGATTGTGGGAGCGAATATGAGAATAGTTCAGGTTAAATGTAAGCCTGTGTATGAGGTGCAATTTGTATGTTTCGTTTGAATTGTCCTTTGCTGATTTAAATGTGATAAAGGATATTTTGTGAAATTCCGTAGTGCAGTAATATTTTCTTTAAGTATGTGCTAAAAATAATGTCAAATGTAAAAATATTTTTGTATCAGATATCATTATATGAAAACACGTTCTTCTGAGAAAATGCATCTAGCAGTGGTTGCCTGTGGTGAAAGACTGGAGGAGACTGTAACTATGTTGAGATCAGCCATTATTTTCAGCATCAAACCTCTTCAGTTTCATATTTTTGCTGAGGACCAATTGCACGAGAGTTTCAAAGACATAGTAAGTACCCAAATAACTTATTAAATAATTTTATAGTACAATTTGAATAATATATAGCATTTTCTCTATTTCTTGGGTAGTAGTTATTGGATATAGCAGCAAAAAAAAAAAGGTCTAAACATGAGGTAATATTTAAGTGTTTTTTAAGGTTGGATTGGGATTTTTATTTTTTTCCTGTGGAAAAATGCCAGTTGCTGATGTCAAAACTTTTCACAGAGATGGACTAAAACTTCCTAATTTGTCACCTTGAATCTGTTAAACTCAAATCTGGTGTTCTGAACACAAATCAGTTATCTTGTGTGAGCTTATTTAAAGTTGGTTTTACAAGAGAAAGTAGAGATCTGCCTTCTTTTGTCTGCATACTTACAGTATGAGCTAGCCTTACATTGTCTAAACAATATAATTTTCAAATGTCTTTGAAAATGGTAGATATGGTTATGTTTAATATTAGTAAATTCCAGTTCATGAATATGACATTATGACTGGAATAGGAGTATTAGAAGTTGAGTAGTAATATAGCTGCGTTTTACTATTTTTTTTTGTGCTTAAACTGTCATACTAATTTATGACACTAGTATGTTATGCATAGTTATATATATATACACACACACATTAACGTAATGGGAACAGTAACTATGGCAGAAATGGAGTAAGGCTATTTTAAATTAAGAAAGGCATCTTTGATATTTCTCCTTTGGAAACTAATTAAGAGAGCGGGAAGTTTTATTTGATGTGTTTAGTTTTTGTAAACACTAATTTATTTTGTATATTATGTGAAATGATATGTTTTCTTCATAGTGGCCTGCAGGTGCCACTTTTTTCAAGTATTTTGAATAGCTGGCAGATTCTTGCCTTTCAGGAAGCAGTTGTGTTCAGTTATTGGTTTGAATGAGGGGGTGATTTCTTTTTTGTAATAGAATTGAGCTGAAGTAATTTTTGTGATCTCTTCTTTTCACATAGCTTGATGACTTCCTCTATGAAGGAAAAGTTAATTACACATTATATCCAATAACATTTCCAACTGAGAGTGCAACAGAATGGAAGAAATTGTTTAAACCGTGTGCTTCACAAAGGCTATTCTTGCCAGTAAGTTGTTCTGTAATAGGGCAATAAAGAAGTCTGTTTACGAACCATCAAGCTGTCTTTGTTAATCTAATTTCTGCTTAGTTTTAAATTAAGAACTACCACTACTTCTAAAAGTTTGTAACATCCAAAAAACCCCTCTGAATTGAAGCTTGTTCTGTGACACTAATACACCATGGAATAAAAGCCCTTTTCTCACTTGCTGCATTATGGCAGAGGATCCTCAGCAAGAGGTACAGGTCACATCATCCTCTCAGAGGCAAGAAGGATTTATCACACCTAATCTCCTCATTTTTTTTGGAAAGTTTCCTGCATGTGTGGGTCTGAGGAGCATTACAAAAAAAAAAAGGAAACAAGAAATGAGGTAGTGTTTCGGGAGTGTTTCCTTCAGCTTTTTCTTTGCTCATCTAAGACACTTAAGAAATCATACTTGAGGCTAGGTGAATTATAGCAGTAGCAGCAATCTCCCAAAGGTTTTCTGGTTTGGAGCTCCTTTGCACCTTTCCCTTGTTTGATTAGATGCAAGGGAACAGGAGGTCCTGTTATGGTAATGCTTCACCTGACCTGCAGCCTACTCCTGAAGAGCCCTGGGATATAAAATGTAGACTCAGTGCCTTTCTTTGCTCTTCTGTATAAACTGTCTGTTTCACTCCGTAAAAATTCTCCAAAGTGAGAGAAGAGGCAATTGTAAAAAATGAATTCATTGCCTACAACATGTTAGTCTAAAGTGAATTTATATGCGTATAACACAAATGTTATAAAATTTATTGTGTAATTGCAACAACTTCTGTTTTGTGAAGGAGTTCAGTAAAACTTAAAATTTGGGTTTATATCTTTTTCTGTCACAGTTAATTCTAAAAAATGTGGATTCACTACTCTATGTCGATACTGACATCCTGTTTTTGAGACCTGTTGATGATATTTGGTCTTTTCTGGGAAAGTTCAACTCCACACAAATTGCTGCAATGGCACCGGAACATGAAGAGCCTCGTATTGGGTGGTATAATCGCTTTGCTAGACATCCCTATTATGGAGTAACTGGAATAAATTCTGGAGTCATGTTAATGAATATGACTCGTATCAGAAGAAAGTATTTCAAGGTATGTGTGTTGCCTTTATTGAATTTTCTGTGGTTTTACATATTTTAATTCTATTCATGTTTCAGATTAAGGTGGGACAATATTTTTCAAAATATTTTTCATATAATTGGAAAAATGCTCTAAAAATACACTGTGTTTAAAATGGGATCTAACTTGTGTTTATAAAATGTCGGTCACTGTGAGACTTGGAATTTCTGAATTGCAGTTGTGCTTGATTGTTTTATTTTGCCTTATTTCTGAGCGGCCCTGAGACTTTTACAATCTGCTGTAAATTACACTTGTCAGTAAATATTCTGGTATTTTTTCTTCACTGTAGAGATCCTGGAAAATGCTTAATGTATGCTGTAAAACTAACTTTGAAAATGTATGTGGTAGTATGACCACGAGGTGGTGCTAAAACATTTAGTAAGTTATTTTAACCACAAAGTTTCCACATTTTAACTTTTGCATTCTGACCTGGTGATTATCACCTTAACTGTCGTTCTATTTACTTTGAAGTCATAGATTTTGTGAGGAAATAAGTTCATAATAAAACTACTTTTTAAAGCAATGTATGCAGCAGCTTTCACAGATGGGAAGGTTGTTCTTATATGCTTCAAACACCAGTACAAAAGCAGTCCTATGTGATCATGCTAGGGGAAAAAGTACTTCTATATTTAAGATAAGTTTGATTAGGGAAAAATAGTCATGCAGTCAAAAACTGCTGGAAGGTGCATCCACATGAGGGACAATATAAACTTCAGAGGACAATACTCCTGTATTTCCAGTTTAAGAAAGATTTATCTTTCATCTTAATATTCTTGCTATGTATTTTTGTTATGGAAATACAGAGAATTTAATAAAAATGGAGAATGGATTATCTCTGTTGTAGTTAAAGTAGGAAGTTACAGTAGCTATAGTTTCCCCAAGAAAAAAACTTAGAATGATAGAATGGTTTGAGTTGGAAGAGGCCTTAAAGATCATCTATTTCCAACCCCCCTGACATGGGCAGAGACATCTTCCACTAGACCAGGCTGCTGAAGGGCCCATCCAACCTGGCCTTGAACACTTCCAGAGAGGGATCATCTACAACTTCCCTCAGGTTCCAGTGTCTTACCACCCTCATGGTGACGAAATTCTTCTTTATGTCTTGCCTAAATCTGCCCCTCTCCAGTTTATAGCCATTGCCCCTAGTCCTATTACTACAAGTCTTTGTAACCAGTCCCTTCCCAGCTTCTTGTAGCCCCCTTCAGGTACTAGAAGGTCACCATAAGGTCTCCTTGGAGCCTTCTCTTCTCCAGGCAGAACAAGTCCAACTCTCTCAGCCCATCCTCGTATGGGAGGTGCTCCAGCCTTCTGATTATCTTTGTAGCCCTCCTCTGGACCGGTTCCAACAGCTCCATATCCTCCTTATCTTGAGGATTCCAGAACTGGACACAATACTCCAGATGAGGTCTCACAAGAGAGGAACAGAGGAGCAGAATCACTTCCCTCATCCTGCTGGCCACACTTCTTTTGATGCTGCCCAAGGATATGGTTGGCCTACTTTCTGTGTATATCATCAGTGGAATCTTGCATTGTCTACTTTGTTTGTTTTCCTGATCTGGAGAAATGAAAATATTGAAAAGTATAACAAGAAAAATATGGGACTGAAAACTGCACAGATCTTAACCTCTGACAATGCATTCCTGTGTAGTACATTATTTTTAATATGATAAACTCTGAGATAAGCTTGGTCTTCTAATTATACTGTGTGAGAATACAGATTAGTCTTCTCACTATAACTTAGGTTATCAATTTATTAAAAATTTATTCATTTTTGCTAAAACTGTAGTTAAAATTTTCAAAAGTATACAGATCATGTAGAATACTAAAATTGTCTCTCACAAAGTAACTGCAGTTTTTCTAGAGAACAAAGCTCTTCTCCTCTAACACCCGAAACTGATGGATTCTTAAAATTAAAGTGTTTAAATACATGTTTAACTAGATGAATGAAGATTTTGAAATTCAAAATGGATTATTGCCCCTTTCTCTTGGTACTAGAGGACTGGAGTATTTTCCAGGTCCTGAAAATATCTGCTACATATCCCTGATATTGCTATGCTTGATATTTATTATGCTATGGAAAACGCCTTGGAGGTAGTGATTGATCTTTACTATGGGGTGAATATCTGTGATCTTGTAAGATCTCAGCTGCAAGGCAAGGCACAAATCTAAATGCTTTTCTCATGATTCTGCTGGCAAGCTTCAGTATACCTAACATGATGCACAGTTTCAGCTGAAATGGGCCACTGAACTTCTTTCTGTAGTGATGAAGGTTGTGTGTCGTAACTAGTGTGGGATATCAGGGCAAAAAAAAAGTCTTAAATTGTCCAGAAAACATTTGTCTTAATGCATTTTCCGAATTTATTTAGTATGTACTGTCCTAAGAAAGTGTGCATGGTGAGTCACAGGCTTAGCATTCATACAGTTAAGGGAAAGGAATTGAGATAGAAGTGAGCTACCCATTGCTGTTTAAGTATACTAAATATTCAGAATTATGGAAAGGCATTTGAGAAAGGGAGGCAGAAATAGTACAAAGCTTCCCAATAGCAAAGCACTGATTCAAAGCCCTTTTTGATAACTGTAGTTAACAACAACAAAACAGAGCAATTAACCTATTCCCCTGCTCCACTTCAGTTGTCTTAAAGGTTAGAAACACAGCATTTTTTACCTTAATTATTAGTCATCATTCTTTGGCATCCTTCCCAGGGCTCTACTATCACTTCAAACTTAGACTTCCCCTTCTATGATTGATGTTTATATACTCACAGCCTTTGCTTGCACATGTCTTCTGAACTTCATACTTGTCCAGGAATGCTTGTGTGCACATGGTGGGTATTGCTCAAACATTTGAGACTAGTGGTGCACATAAAGAAATTCTTTAGTTCTTACTTGACAGTAAGAATTTAAAAGAAATAAAAAAACCAATAAAAAGATGGCGTGTTTGTATACCTGTGGGTTTTTTTTTTTCCTGTGTGCAGCTTTTAACATGTTTGCCGAGAACTTATTTCTTGTATGAATTTAATCTCTTTTGTTTCATTCCTATACCTTTTTCTACCCTCATGTTCTCATCATCCCGTATCATTCACCGTTCCCGGAGTCTTAGTCCGATTATCTTGCGCAAGAAATACAGGTATAATGTTTAGATGCATGGTGTTTTGATATATATGGATTTTCTGCTTCAGCTGAAGAATGTCCTCTTTGAATAGCCTCCTTGATTTAAAACCTCACCCCAGTGTCTTTCAGGCCCTTGTATAACAAATGCTGAGCAACTAGCTGAGCACCCAGATGTTTTGCCTCTGTATGTTTCTTGCAAGTGTAATGTTTGTTATTCAAGCTTTGAATTTATAGAGATGGATCCTTTCTCCAGTGTTACTGGCTTGCTAAGATTCTGTGTTAGACCATATTGGCAGTGACCAGCATACTTATTCAGTGGAGGTCTTTTGGTATTGGAAGGCTCAGAATTGTTTCTGATGGGAGACTACCTCATGGTTTCTAATCTGTGCTACTGACTTGATCCTTCCACCTATTGGACACATTGGAAAAGTGTCCCATAGTATTAGGCTTGTTGCAGTGAACTCAGACTGGTTAAAACAGTTTGAGGATGTCTAATCAGAGAGCTACTGGATTATGTGAAACATAGGAATGATAGAGCTTGATTATTCTCATATCATAGCTAGATAGTGCAGTTGGGGTAGCGGCTAAGCAGGAAATGAGTTTCTGTTATGCAGTATTGATTGATGAGATCTTGGCTTAGAGAGCACTCAGCAAGAAACAGTTTAGTTTGTGCAGTATGTGGAGTGTGATCACTTGTGGAGCATTAAGCACCTGAAGACACATGACTTTTATTACAAAAACTCTGTTGTTCACGCAGACTTGCGGAAACTTTTTCATCTGCAGATTCCTTGAATGTCTTAAAAGTAGGATTCATCAATACAAGAAATTGCAAAACTCACAGAACAACTTTGAAAAGGGTGTAGTTTAGTTGAGACTATACACAGTAGACCTGATAGTGTATGTTGTCCCTTTTGACTGATAGCAGAAGAACTACTAGTCTCAAGCCTTTAAAAGAGAAGTAGACCAAATTAAGAGCTAGGGACCATCCTAATATCCCTTGTCAACAACACTGCAGATGCTTTTGGATCTTACAGTTACTGTCCCACACCTTGTTCCATTAAGTAGTCTGATCACATGCAGTAAAAGTAGAAAATGCTTCATTGTCTTATAGGAAGGTGGTCCAAATTTGTTTATTCAGCAGATTCAACAAATTCCCCCAGGAGTGTATAAGTTCTTGGAATTTGTATCTTTAAAAGCTGCCTGTAGACCTTATTGTATGACTGTTAGTGGCTAGAGCACTTGTAGAAGTTTTGGATAAGGGTATTCCTCCAATACAAGGCATTTAAAACTGGGTCCTTTGTCTGTTGTAGTTTATTCACCCTGAAGTTGGAGACTGAGCCGCTTGAGGCCTTTAAGTATCAAGCATCTGCCTTCTGTTGTCACATGTATTTCTAAGAGTCAGGAGGAACAGAAGATGAATAAATGAGGAGAACTGTAGACTTTAGCCAATGGTTATAGTGCTCACTTCGGTAGCAGAAAACCTGTAATTCCATGTATTGCTCCAGGATTAAGTCATCTTTCATCCACTTATTTATTCAAGCCTGTCTTCTCAGGTCTATTCATTTCAGACAAGCATCCTAGCTTCTTGGCTATCTATGGTGCCTGATGGAGGTTGTGACTCCTGGTCGTATCTATCTTATTTTGTGTATTTTGAGACTGTGTATATAGTACAAATATATAGACTGTATATATGCATACACACATGTGGATACTTGTGTACAGATACATATGCATGCCCATATGTTTTTTGATATAGTGTGGACATTAAACTGCATAACTGGATATACGAATAGAATTGGTAATGAATCTTCTGATGGATAGTGTCTGCCTGTGGTCTCTGCTAAGCAGCAATTAGCAAATGGAAATGTAGAACGTGCAAGAGTAGTTAGGAGGTAGGGGAAGTAGTGGATGACTTTTATTGTATTTTACTCACAATTCATAGATGTAGATACTTTTAAACTCCAAGACATGTAGCAAATACCACAGATGCAGTGTTTTAACAAGAAGTTGTACATCAGTGGGGCTTTCTGAATAGACAACAATGACTTTTTATCAAATTTATTAAATAAATTTATTGTTGTGATACCTGAGATGTGGGCACTCATGGAAAGAAGTGAGCTCTTAGAAGATCAAGCAAGTCTCAAACAAAGTTAACTCCAAATAGTGTGTGCAAAGTAGAGGTTCATAGGTATGAACAGACAATAAATAAATAAAAATAAAGAAAAATTCAGAGAGTTTCTGAGAGCTAAGCCATGATACACTTTGTTTTTTACCATTCAGTATTGCTTAAGGCTACAGTTCCAGGAAATACGGTGAGCCTGTGCAAAAGCTAATAGCTTCTAAAAAGAATGTTCCCATCTTTTACCAGCTGCTTTTCCCTGCTTTTTTTATTTACTTTTTCCTAGCCTCTGGTGTTCGTTGGTCCCTGTTATGATTCAGTTGAATATGTTAACAGTAGAAATGAGAGATCCTTCTGCTGTGATGTGAATCAACTCATAAAAACATGTGTTAGGACTATACTGTTAGTGAAAGGTAAGGATGTCGTCATGTAAGCAGAAGGAAAAGGGCTTCCTCTCGTTAGGTGTTAAAGAAATCAAAACTGGTCAGCTGTTTGTGGGACACAGCTGCAGTTTGTTTAGATATTTTTATATGATTTTATTTTTTCTCAACTTCATATTTTCTTACTAAAATTAAGGGTAAGGGAGTGGCAATGCTAGGTTGCTACAGGCTTAGTGTGGCAACTCTTTGAAATCTGACTTCAGCCTTGGCCAGGCAGAAGTCTTATGGGACAGACATTAGTAATGACCAAACTAATTAAGACATAGCATCTAAGTGAAAAAAATAACCAAACAAACGCGTAGGGGAATATCTCAATGTCCTTATGTATATTTTCTTCTTACACATTGCCTTCCTCTCAAAAAATCTTGGAATTTTGAGTGTTCATAAGAGCCTGTCTGTATCAGCCTGGTGGCATCACAGGAATACCCACCACCATTGGAGTTTTTTTGCCTTAAATCTCTTTTACTTTCTTTGCAACTTACTGAGTTTTGGAGAGAAGGTTTATGTTCTGGAAATTTTTAAGTTATCACGGAGTTTTTTTCTCATATCTGCTTTAATTAACTTTTGAAATATGATTCTATTGTCAGTTCTGATTGAACTTGAGCATTCTACTTCTTGTGATGTTTGACCTCACTACAAGTTATGGTAGAATTTTAGAGGAGGAGATTGTATGAGTATTCAAATAGTTTTGCTTGTTCTGCGATTCCTAGACTGATTTCATTTTACACCAGTGTTAATAAATTAATATGTAGGTCTTTTTCCATTTATGCAAAGTTAAATGTTAAACCTGTATTTTCTTTTGTTTAATCACATTTCACTGGCCTCACAAGAATTCTTTTATGTTTTTCTTATGCTTGCTCTCATCAAATATTTCCAAGCCCTCCTAGTCATAAATTTTTTAGAACAGAAGGGGCTCTAATATTCCATTTGGTTTCTTACATAATATAAGCTATACATGTTTTTTTGTGTTCTTGTCTGAGATCTGGTAGTATTTATTTTTTAGTCTTCAGTTCTCAAAGCCCTTCGTGTTTGATGCCCGAAACAATTTTTGAGGAATGACTGAAATCTGAACTGCCAATTTTCGCACTTTGCAGTTTGTCACTGGATAGCTTGGAGAAGTGTCTGATACTGCTATTCTAAAACTGAATATTCTTCTTCTGGTACTCTTTCCATTTCTTAACATGGTGTTTCTGTATACAGATCCCAGACCATACTGGAGTTCTAATTTAGTTTTTTTGGCAACTTGATTAAAAAGAATCAGAGTACAATCTTATAGTTCTTCAGGAATTTTCTCACTTTGGGACTTACTGGTATTCCATCCTCACTCTCCCAGCAGAAGTAGAAGGTACTGAATGCGGAGCCTTGTTCCATTTCTGTTCTGGTTAAATGTGGTGTAAAGAGAATAAATTAGCTTTAGACTTTGTAACCTGTTACTCTGCAGATGGTAACCCCTTCGGCAAAGTGGAGTTCTATGTAGGCCAATGCTTATTCCAAGTAGCATCTCTTCAGCCGAAACCTTAGAAGAACTCCTTCTCGTTTTCCTTTGAAGTGATTCTGCTAAACTAAGAATCTGGGAATTAAGTAACAGCTGTTGGTTTAGAATCTTACTGCCTTTTCTAGTGAAAAGTTGTGCCTTTGCTATGAAAGTTCAATTTCAGTAACAAAAAGTTAGTTCAACTCAATGAAAATTCTTTTGAAAACCTTTGAAGAATTTCCGTATTTTTGTACTCTGCTTTGTAGGCAATATTTTTGACCTGTATATGTTTGGAACTATTTAATAATTAATTTTATATTGATCTATTTTGAATTTTTGAAGTTAACTTTAATACCTGTATATGTTATCACTCTGTAATAAAGACAGAGAAATTGCATGAAGTATGGATTTTTAAATAATGCCCATCTGCTTGTATGCGTCACTTAAATGCAGTTTTTGTGTTAGATCCTACTGTTTTTTTGTATAAAAAAAACTTGCTATTTCTTAAACTAAAAGTTCTAAGATGTTTGAGGGAAATCTTAAAGACAAAAATTTAATGTGGCAGTTAAAAAGAAGTAGGAGATGCATATAACTTTCCTTTTAAAGTAATTGAGAAATAAAGTGTATTAGAGATGTCCATAACTGTTTTTCCTTAGATATACTTTCTTGTTTAAAAGAAAGGAATAGTCTATAGACTTGAGATTTGTAGCTTTGCCCAGTAAATCACTATGATTCCGTAGGGCGTTTTCTTCTTTACAAGTATAATTGTCCTGAATGTGTGTGCTTTTTCTTCGTTTTGTTTAACAGAATGATATGACATCAGTCAGGTTACAGTGGGGAGAAATTCTTATGCCACTGCTAAAGAAGTACAAGTTGAATATAACATGGGGTGACCAGGATCTATTGAACATTATGTTTTTTCACAATCCAGGTAAATATACATGGATTTTTAGTCTTAACATGACAAAGTTGATCTTTTCTATGATGGTCAAAAATCCAGGAACACTTTTAGCAGTCTTTTCAGGGAAAGTATTTGAGGGACTTATTTCTTATTTTGTTTTCTAAATGTGTTTGCTTTGAGAGACAACATTGGAGCTTATTGTAGTGTAATTAGTTGTTAGATTTTGAAACAACTATACAGAAATTTATGAAGCGGCTTTAAGCAAAAAAACCCTAATATTTGTCCTGAAAGAATTTTGATACTTAATCCAGATTTCTCACTTTCTGTACAGAAAGTCTTTATGTCTTTCCTTGCCAATGGAATTATCGACCTGACCACTGCATCTATGGAAGCAATTGTAAGGAAGCTGAAGAAGAAGGTATATTTATTCTTCATGGAAACAGAGGTGTTTACCATGATGATAAACAACCAACCTTTAGGGCTGTCTATGAAGCAATAAAAAATGTAAGTGTTTTCAGCATTGTACTTGTGCAATTTATTTTTTATGTATTTTTATCCACAGTGCTGCATGTGTTTTATAGATTTTTTTGGTACTTATCTTGATTAGAACAAAGTAATTTTTTTCTCTTCTCCTCTTTTCACCCATTTTTCATTTGTTGCTTGGGTAGAATTCCAGTGCATTCCATTTGTGATGAGCATCTTTTGAAACACTGCATAGGTGATGTCTAGTTTCAGATTCTAAAACATTGCCTGTAGTTGTCAATGTGTATTTAAAAGGCTTATTTCCCATTCCTTCAATAAATACTTCTAGTAAACTGTTTATATGAACATTTGGAGATCACTAAAAAGCTTAATTTCTCTAGAAATCTTAAAATGCAGAAAAAAACCCTTCTTCCCAAAGTTTGTGTGTGTTTACATTTTAACATCAAATTGCATTTAGATGTGGATTGTATAAATTTTTTTATACTAAGTTTTTGACCTTTATTCTAGAGGTTCAGTGTATTAATATAATGCTGTGCCTTTAAATAGTAAGCACACTGACTTCTTTTCATTCTGCAAAGAAGTCATCTAATAAACTATTTATCACTGCATCAGTATACTCACTGAAGAGCTGTAAAATTTAGCACTGATGCACATTTTAATGTAGTAGACTATTGTGTGTGTATAACCTTAAAAAATCAATAGTATATTTTAATGGTGCTTTATTATGCGTTGTCATATGGATATAAAAATGAAGAAAAGTACTTTTGGGGATCTGAGAATACATTACAGGGGAAGCGAATGTTTCTATAAAAATATGATTTCTTTGTTTCCTTTGAGCATTGTCAAAAACAGAAGGAAAAAATTAATTATTTTTATTTATGATCCCATTTGTTTTATGAATATGTCAGAGAAAGTATGTAAAACACTGATTCAGTGGTAATAAGATGAAAAAAGCATATTACTTTGAAATATTGTTTTAGCTTAACATTTGTTAATAAAAAATATTGCGGTGTTCAATTAATGACTTCTTTTTCATGTCCATGTTAAACATAGTATGCTTTTGACCATCATTCAATTTAATGAAACTTCAGTAGTACAACTGTTCATGCTGTTGTTTCATTATAATTTGTTAGGAAATGTATTCCTTGAAAGTTATGTCATTCAAGAAATGTTACTCTTCAACTAGCAAATAATGAGAAATCATTTTAGATGTGTAAATTTTTAATTTAATAAGGTATTTTAAATTTCCTCCTTCCCTATCTGCATATGTTTATTTGCTTACATTTAATATAAAAAAATCTCACTTGTTAGGCTTATTGAAAGCATTAGAGAATATTTCTGTAACTTAGAGGTGGTTTTCAAATACTGCATTCAGAAGCTCTCAGAGTTCTTGAAAACATGTAATAAACCTATAGAAAGCAAATACAATGTTCAAAGGTGCTTTTATAAAACTCTTTAATATCTCTGATTAATGACACTCTTCGATGTTGACTTTAATTTTTTTTTTTTTTTTAACTTCTTACAGTATTCATTTGGAGATGATTTGGTTCATTCCCTGTTGCAGCCCTTAGAACTGGAATTACGGAAAACTATGCATACATACTGTGGGAAAGTATACAAAGTGTTCATAAAGCAGCTAACACAAAGCATAAGAGACTTGCATGCCAGAAGATCAAAGGGAAGGTGATTTTTACTCCAAGCTGTTAAGTCAAAAGACTGAATTAACTTACTGGTCAAAAGGTGCAAAAATTCTTATATGGCTTGAATTGGCTCTTCATGTGCCTAGATAAAAGTTTACTAGCATATATAAAAATGAAGAAAATATCCATGTAATGAAGAACAGGAACTTTTTTCTGCAGAGGTCGCTTTTTTGCTCTTCTGAAGTTTAATCCCTGCTAATGTTTATCTAGGATCCGATGATTTGGGTGTTACTGGCTTCTTAGGTCAGTAATTTTAGTCTGCATAGGTCAGTTCTCTGACGGTCAGATGAACAAGGAAGAAATGAAGACAGCTTGATTTGGGAGTGTACCTCAATTGTCTAAAAATCTATTAAACTGTGAATGTAGCAATAACTGTTGGCAGCACTAACCTCACTTTAAAGGTGTAAGCCTTTATGTCAACATAGTTGTTTACAAGTGCAGGAAATACTCTGTTTTCAAAGAAATGTGATCTAATAATTGACAATCTGCTTGTGCCTTTGTATATTCATCTCTTACACGCTGAAGTACTGTTTTGACAATCTTGTTTTGCTTATCTTAATTGTAAACTGCACACTATAAATATGATTTTTTGAGAAATGAAAAACTAGTATGTAATACTACTTTTCTCTGTCTGCAGATACAGAGACTTTTTAATATACAGCATTTGTTTCAACATTGTTGAGCCATTATGGCCAAAAGATAGAGCAGAGTTGAAGTGTTTTTTAGCAAAAATTCAATTATGAAGTTGTCTGTCTTACAATACTTTTTAAAATTACACGGTTTTGCGGCTTTATAGGGCAATTTGGAAGTGGGGAAAAAACCAAAACAAAACAGTGGAAAGCTGTTGCTGTTAAATTTACTCACCAGTAATTGTTACCTGGTGATGATTGTAGTTTATTTAGTACCTAAAAGTGAAGAGCTGTAATATACAGTCTGATGAAGCATCAGAACTCTTATTAGGTGGGTTTCTTAGATAAATAACCTGTTAACGTATTTTTTTAATAATGTGGCTTTAAAATAGTTTGGGGGCAGACCCTTGACTATGTGAATGCATTACTGTCAGTAGGGTGATAGGCATTTACAACAGTTAAGGATTAGGCCTTCTTTAGGTATTTTAGTGAGAACAAGTTCTGTTTTATCTAATGCAAACTTTTTTTCAGAGACAAACATGAAGAAAAAGGCTAAATTCTAGTGTTACAGTAAAATATTGTTTAAACTTGCATGATATGAAAGGTATTTGTAAAATACATTTGAACTTGGATAACCTGACTGAGATGAAGTCTTCATAAAGTGAAGTTTTGGATTCCAGAAAAGTTCCTATGTCTTGAACATGGGGGATCCACTCACTGACTTGCACCTTCATCCCAACTCCTTTTTAGAAGTTTAATTTTTGTGGCTGTTTCTTTTCCAAAGGCAGGCTGGCTCTGACTCCCAGATCCATGTGAGCTGGATGACTGCTTTAGCTGTAAAACACACTCCATTGTAAGCAGTTTATATTCTGCTCATAATCTCCCTGCTGGCTCAGGGTGTAAATTTCTGGAATGGAAACTAGAAAGCAGTTTGCCTCACATGTAGTTACGGTCTCTTTGTCTTGCTATGTAGTCTTTCGAAGTCTGAAAATCTGTGTGAAGGGGAACAGTGTTATTGACCTGTTTTACAATATGCAATACATTGTTTTTTTTACATAAATACTGATTTTTTTTTTTAATATCAATTTGTCTTTGGCTTTTTTTTTACTTTAACTGTGTGTTTGTCCTTAAATTCTTAAGACCTGTTTCTTGTTTCTTTGCAAAATTTTCAGATTTAAATTGATTTTTTATCATGTTGTATGCATGTGAAGATACTGCTTTTAAAACCTAATGAGCAGTTTTAGAAAAACGGTGGAACATGAACATTACCAACTACCTATCCACTTTAATTTCAGTTTTTATGGTAAATTAGAACAAAAAATGTTAATATTGAAGCTTATCATAGGATAAAATTCTAACTTTGTGCTTATTACAAGAACTACTTATTGACATATTTGAAATAAGGGAATATACTGCCTTATGCCATGGTTTTTGTTTAATTTTATTAGTATAAACTTAACTCTCAACTATTGATTCCCAAGTAACACTCATGAACACTTTAGAAAACGTAAACAGCAAGTGCTTAGTAGCTTCCACTATGTAACTCTCTAGAGTATTTCTGTTTCAAATAAATTTTTAGCTCTGTAATCTCTGTCTTAAATTTAGAAAGACAATCTACCTTTAAAAACAAATCTAACTTAAAAGAAAACATTTGGAGAGAGTAAGACTGGAAAACCAAGAAGTGTGATGGAAACCAGTTATGCTCCCAAACATTTAAATACTCGATTTGTCAGCCTAAACTGGCTAACTTGGATAAAATTTTCAGCAAATAGCTGTTAAAAACTGCTGCTAGAAGTGTGAAGATCCATAGGAAAATGTAAACATAGGGGAGTGTATATTCAGCTTAAATAAAGATAAACATCTTCAGCATGGTTGTTTTATCTCATATCACAGTAGGATTAATCTATCTCTTTTTAAAGGGATCGCCATCTCCTGGTAGAAGGGATCTATTTGATGGTGTGTTGTCTCATTTTTATGAAATGAGACAGACATACCCTTATGCACCTCTGCTTGTTAGTAAGGCTGTATGAGCCTTATGAAAGTATCTCTCCAGTTATTTGTAGTTTGCTAAAATTTAAACTGAAGGTGAAATTTAGACTAATGGCAGTTGAATTGGTTTTGGTAAGCTTTTCATTTAAATATGGAAAGGTTAAGAAAAGAGATTTAGAAGAAAAACAGATTTCAAAGCAATAGGGAGTACTGACCTAAATTTGATCAAGCTGTAAACTTCTGGCAAAATGCTGTCAACATTTTGTTATTTTTACCAGGTTTCTGTCCCTACTAGGTACGTTCCAACCACACAAGCTTTCCAAAACTTCCGTCTGTGCACTCTCCCTAACAGGATGACTGACAAGTCAGTGTTCTTTCTTTTCCTCCTCCCAAATTATACTTCCCATTTAGACAGCATGGAAAAGGAAATAACTGCAGTGTAGGGATGGGAAGAGGGAAGGGCCTGGGCCTGCTTGGAATGCTTTGAAGAAGAACATGTAAGAGCCAAAGTTGAAGGTGTAATGAGTTGTCTATATGGGAATTATTGGTCTCTCGTTTTGTGTCAAGATAGGAATGAAGCCCTGCTCTTTATTTGCTTATATTTACAGATGCAAATGGTATTTGTGATAGTATTTGTGTGAAACCGAGGCATAAAATCAAGTCTTCTACTACTTTAGCTTATTCATAGGAAAACACTGGACTTCTGCTTTCTAACACCTGGTTTATACAGGTGGTTCCAAACACATGGACGTATCTGGAATTTCGGTTTCTTAGAAAAATTAAGATTTTTCAACTATCAGGCAGGTTTAGCGATATCCATTTACTGTTTTTTTATATATATACACGTATATCTATTTTTTTTGGCTGAGTTAAGTTGAATACTCCTGTATAATTTAAGTGAATGTGTAGGCTGCTTAGGTCTATTTGTTTAAATAAATTTTTCATTTTGAATAGTTACTATTTTTACATCCTGTGGTATATAATGTGATTACCATAGTTATCATAGCTTCCCTGCTCACTTCACTATTTTGTGAATGGATGGCATTGGGAATAGCTCCAGGAATTTTGTGTTTTAAAATAAGTTGCAGAAAACTGTAATGTGAGGGTATAGCTTTGTGTGCTTTTGTAGCGTAGACAGTAAAATTCTGTAGTAACAGGAAGGTACTTCTCATCACCGTGGATCTGGGAACAGATCTTGAATGTTTCTTATGCGGCTTTTGCTGTCAGTCTCAGTACTTCTGTGTGGAGAAACACTCAGCAGTGATATCAAAACTTGTATTTTTCCAAAAGAACTATATGTATTTTTCTGTCATTGTTCTAATCTCTTCAGATATCTTCTGTACTGTTTTTTTCCTGGCACTTCAGTTGCATACAACTGTTTTTATCTAAATATTTGAGAATAATAATTTTAATTCATACAAAGTTTTGCGCAAGCAGCAGCCAATTTATTTGCTCAAGTTGCCGAAGTGGGTAAAGCATGAACCCAGCAAGTAAGATTTAAAATAATTAAACACTAGTGTATGTACTTTCAGTTCCCTTAGAAAAAAAGAAAAATGTTGTTTGATCCTAGTTTAGCTCTACAGAGAAACACTTAAAACTTAAGATTTAGCAGTTAAATACAGAAATTAAATAATGCAGGATAAATTTCTATAGAAATACAGGTTGCCTCACAGTTGCTTTGTAGTCCTAGTAGACTACTAGAAACTATTATTCAGATTTAAAAACAGAAGATATTTGCAAAGGTAGTAGTAAATTTTCCGCTTCAGGAAGTGAGGAGAAAAATCTCATTTTAAAGTAGTTCTCAAAATCTCTCTCTTGTAACCACTTAGTGGATCTGTATAAGAACAGTTTGTCCTCTGAGGGTGTCATAAAATTTAAGACTTGTGGTTCTCCAATGCATTTCTAAGCCTCTGTGGGATCATTAAAATTTTAGGTTTCTTGAAGGAATATTAAGTAATTGGAAATTCTTGTGCTGAATAAATTCAGTTGTTCCTCTTCAATTTTGCTGGTGCTTTATGCACAGCTGCATTCAATTCTTTAGAGAGTTCTCATTTAAACTTAATGAATGTGCATCTTCCTGTATATTTGCTAGCAAATTTCTACAAGGCTTCATTTTCCCCCTCCCTCTTTTCCCTGCGCTGCTTTTAAAAGGTAATCACGAAGTTCTTTTATCATTTGACTGCTTATAAAAATTATGGGAAATATTACAGGTCTCTTTACAGAGACCACTAATTAAAGGAGGACCTGTAGTCCTACTGTGGTGGTTTTTCTATTTTTTTGTCCTCAGATTGCTTTTTTGAGGATGTTTGGGTAGGAGGATTTTTTGAGCGTTTAGTAAAGTCTTTATATTTCTTGAGTGATCATCTGGTAGTTTCTTCCCTGAATCAATTAATGTTGTCCCTGTCCTCTCTTTATGATAGATGCTTGGCTGCTGTCTCCCTACTTGATCTATATGATTGCCAGTTCCTTTAATCAAAGCAGTAACTGTCACTTCTTCTAGGTTTGGATTTTAAATGCTCATCCCATATCTGGGTGCCACCTTAGTTGCACAAACCAGGCACCTAGCCCGTTTCCACTTGTAGGTGCCCATCTTTGTTTTCATTTTCCTGTGGTAGAATGCAGCTGGACACGTACGGATGAAATAGTTCTATAACAAGGAATGCAGATTTTTTCACAGCAGAAACTAGAGAACTACAGATTTCTGAAATATAATTAACAATTTTGAAATAGTATTTTATCCTCGGGTATAATTTGTGATTCGGTAGACGTAAGGGTTAGCATCCTTTGTTCAGTCAAAGAATTGCTCTTTTCCTGTGTCAGACCCTTATGTGGAGGGATGAGCAGGTATCCCTTAGAAGACTGGTTGGTTTCTTGTTTACTGTGAATTTCAAGGAAAGTAAGTAATTACTGTAGTTCCTTAGTATCACCATATATAATCTCATTGAAACCAGTAATAACTGCCTGCTTACTGCTATCTAGTCATACTGATTTTAATGGTTTTCTAATGGTCAGGACGAAAGGGGAGGGGAAAAGATATAGTTGTTTGGATCTCCTTGCTAGTTTCTGCCTTGCTGTCTTTAGAATTGCACCAGTCTGGGTCAAAGCCAGAGGAGAATAAAATTGATAGCTTCACCTGACATATTAAATCCTTCATTTAGGAACAGGCTTTCACTGGTCATGGGCCTTACTCATAGATGAAAAGTCAAGTGTTTCCTTGCACTGTTTTGTCAAAACAGGCCCACAAGAGCAGGACTGGTTAGGTTTTCATATAGATTGTTGCTGTTTTAAGAGTACCAAACTTGAAAGATACAGGCACATTATATTCTCAGAGCAAGTCTCTTAGAAACCTGTAAGAGTATGATCTAAGTCTACAGTCTTTAAGACTTACAACTCCTTTTCAAAATACCTGTTGAACTAATATTTTCACACAAGCCCCCCTTCCCTCTATGTTGTTTTTCACAGATAGTTTTGTTTGTTAGATTTGTCTTCAGAGCAAAATGAAAATACAAGATTTTACTTTAGTAAACGTCCCCTTTAAACCAAACAGAACTTTGTTAGGGAAGGAAAGGAAGTGTGAAGTTTGTTGCTAGTGACCATTTCTGCACTTCAGACTTCTGTGAGATAATGGAGTACGACAGTGGAGTTTACCTGTGCCTTCCTCGCTGCTTGGAGAAGTCTTGCTAGATTGTGCTGTCTTTAATTTCCTCACTTACTTCTAGCATCAAACACTAATTTCTAAAATGTTTTTTGAATATTCCTAAATGGCCTTTCTCTTTTATCTAGTTTTTATTAGATTAATAAACCAACTGAAATGAACAATTGGAATAGCCTAATGCATTTTCCTCTACTCTCATATTCTAGAAGGTCACACTCTCTCTTATTTTTCCTTTGGGTCATTTAATATCATATGCTCATTCTCAAAATTCTAATCTTGGTACAAGTTCATTTTTTTTATGCCTGTGTGTTATGAATCTTAATGTTCTGCCAGTCCTTTATGTACATATTTTACTAGAGCAATTCACATTAAATCAGTCTAATATTCATATGAATTACTTTGAAATACAAAAGTAGATGTAGAAGTTATCCTAAACTGAAAATCTTTGTGGTTGAATTAATGAGTACTTAGGGCATGGGTTTTTTTTTTAGGCTTCCAAGAAACTGAAAGCAGTATAATCAATTTTAACTCCCAATTTAAGACTAGGAAATTAGAATTAATTAAAGCTTATGTTTTAGCCTTTTTAATGTTAACCTACTGTGCCTCGCTGAGCAGCTGGTGCATAGGAGATATTTCGCTTGCCTATTGGCTATCAAGAAACTTCAAAGTATGATGTCATGCAGTTTCTGACTAGTCACCGGTACTCCTATTTTTTAATTTTAAGATATTCTGCCATGTTTTATTTTACTGTTTTGTTTTATATTTTTATTCTGTGGTTGTTGTTGTCCAAGGTGGATTAGAACTGCGGATTTCAACAGATCTCATCTTTCCTGCTTCTTGTTCCTAGCTTGCCTCGTTTTTCCACTACCCCTTCTACCTGCATGTCTTTTCCAGGAGGTGGTGTTGCTCAATCTGTTCTTCATATGATGGTCTTTCTGGATCTTGCTGGCTGTTAATGGCCTTTAGTCAGTATTGTATTTGCCATCAGGTATGTGCCTTCAGAACTGGGCCATTTGCTGTAATAAGCTAACTGTACCGTTTCAAGCCAAAGTTGTTCCCTGGGGCGAGCATAGTGCTAATGAATAACCACGTCTTGACCTTTAAGCATGTTCTTGACCCAAAATAGTTCCTAAGCAGTGCTGTGTGTTTCTTGGCTGTAGTTTAGGGAATAAACTTAGTTTTTCTTTCAGCTTTGTGTAAACTATTACAAAATTTTCATTTTCTTTATTTTTCTGTAGACGTAAGGGCTTTTTACTAGGGACATGCTTTTGGTGAGAAAGCTTGGCTGATGAAGCTGTTACAATTAGGCAGAACTGATCTGAGCCATTCTGCTTCCCTGAGGCAGACAGGCTCAGCAGGGCTTTGGAGAACAGCATGAATAAAAGACAAGAGCGAGAGCACCTGGTGTGCAGTGAGGGCCTTGATCTCTGCCCTGTTCCTGTAGGTGCTGGACAACCTCTGAGGGAAAAGCAATCTTCAGTCAAAGCTTCTTTTTGTGCAATGTACAAAAAGAGAAATTTGACTTACGACTTCAAAAAAGCCCAAACAAAATTCTAGAGGGTTTACTGAATGCAGTAGATAGTGTACAGTATGTAAAACTGTACTGGCTGAAAAATTAATGGCTGTTAATAGCCCATTGAAACACACAGGGTTTTGAGAAGGACTTTCTTCACTGTTCCATAAAAACAGTGAATAAAACAGCAAAAATAAGCAATTGTAGACTCTCACTTAAAAAATAGATTACTGTCTTATTTTCACATGAATCCTGTTTGCTTAGCTTTGTGTTTCTTTGGCCAGAAGGGTAGCTTGTAATTAATGAAAAGTGATTTAGCTTGAAGAATAAAGCATTAAGTTTGTGATAGTAAGAAAAATGAAACCTCTACAGAATTTGCTGGTTTTGGTACTTTAGACCTCAAGCAGTGTCTAAATTAATTAGAAGTTGCTTGATTAATGTACACTTGTCAAGTAATACATTGGACAGAACTGTAATACTCTTGTACAAAAACTACTTTCTTATTTTTAGAGTCTAAGTTTGAATTAATACCTTGTTGCAAAATACATGTACTTTGAGGATACCGCATCCTATAGTAGATATGTACAATAACTGTTAGATATGAAAATCCAGTTGCTGTCGTAGAACAGACATGCTGTCACACTTAGAGTGGTATCTTGTCTCTGTATGTGTGGAATTGTCCTGGATTCAGGTGAAATAGAGTTAGTTTTCTTCAGTTTGTCATACTGACCTGCCAACAAGAGTGCAGGGAGTGCAAACTGTGAGGGGACACTGCCAGGCCAGCTGACCCAGAGTGGTCAAAGGGATGTTTGATACTATCTGACATCACGTTCAGTACATAAGCTGGGGGAGTTGAACAAGGGGTGGGGGATTGCTGCTCAGGAATGGGCTGAACATCAGTTTATGGGTGGTTAGCAATTGTACTGCTACTTGCTTTGTGTGGTTTTTCGTTATTATTACTTTTCTCTTCCTTAGCTGTTCTATCAAACTGCCTTTATCCCAACCCACAAGTTCTAACTTTCTGATTCTCCCCCCTCATCCCACCTGGGGCTGGGGGGAAGACCGAGGGTGTGTGGCCATGTGGTACTCAGTTGCTGGCTGCGGCTAAACCACAACAGTAATTTTCAAGGAATACATTATATGGTGCATTGGGCCCACTACTACTCCTCATCTAAACTATGACTCTCTGAGAATTCAATCATTTTTTCTCAGTATCAGCAAAGCAAGTGTCCATTACCCTCAACAACACTGAAAAGGAGAGCTCTGAGACAGTTCTGTTGTGATATGTTTGCAAGTCTTAAGAGGAGAAAAACATGACTCTGTTTCTTAAAGAGAACCATTTAGCAGTACTGTGCCTGACTGAAATCACTAGCTTACTGCTTCAAAATACTGTATAAGCACAAAGGAAGTGCAGTAATATACAACATATAGTAGGAATGCTAAATACAGACCTTATGACCTCCTCTAGAAAACCTCAAAAATCTTCCCCTAATATTAATATTACTCCTAAACGCAAAAGTTCCAAAAGCCCCTTGAAGTCCACCAGGGATTTTGCTGTTCTTGTGGATTTAATATGAAAGTGCTCAGCTGCTGTAGCAATGGATGGCAGCATAAAGCACCGATAAATCGATTAATAGTGCTTAGCCTTGGGGTGTCTGTAAGTTCATCTAGTCTTATCTGTCATATATCACAAGCCATTAAATTTCTCTTGGTTATCTCTGTACTGAAGCCAGTAATTTGTTGTACTAAAGCATAACTTGTGTCCAGGTAAATCATACCTTTCAGAGAAATGACTAGTCCTGGTTTGAAGGCATGAAGAGGGAAAATACTCCCCTTTGTCAGTTTGTTGCAGTGGCTCAGTGTTCTCACAGTGAAGAGTGTGTGCTTCATGTCTCATTTTAGTTTCTCTGGCATTAGCTTCCATCCATTGATTCTTTTTATGCCTCTCTCCACTAGGCTGAAGAGCTTAATATCCTGTGGTTTCTCCTTCTGGAGGTACTTACATGTTGTTATCAAATCACTTCTCAGTCTCCTTTTGCCGAACAAATTGAGCTCATGAACTTTCTGACTGCACCATGTCATTTAAGTTCTGTGGCTATTTTTTTATACCTTCATCAGTTTTCCAGAGTCCCCTACAATATGGACGCCAGGACAATATTCAGAATTTCAGTATAGTTAAAGACTTGGTAATTTTAATATATCGGGAAAATTTTCTTAGTCTTTTTTTAAATATGTACTTTGAATGCTCCTGTTTAGCTTACTTTACATTCCTGGGATAAAATCTACATTCCTTGAGGTAGTGGCATTTGTCTTTGTTAAAATGAGCTCAGCCTCGTGGTATTTCACCACAGTAATGCAGATTCATCAGTGCACTGCAGTTATCATCGCTGTTTATCACCTTGCCAGGTACTGTTGTCTGCAGACTTCATCAGCCATGATTTTATATTTACTTCCAGATCAACGATGAAAGCTTTTAATAATGTTTTGTCCTTTAGAACATCACTGGAAACAGCTCTTTGATAATACTTTTCTACAAAAGCTTAGTTGTTGAGAATGGCCCAGTTAATCTTGCAAGATTTTGATGTTTCTGTTTTTTCACTGCACAGCACAATTTCAAATTCAGGAAATCAAACAATATATTCAGGAATAAATACCAGATTTGTTTGACAAGATCTACTTTCCTGGAAAAAGCATTGATTGCTTCTTACTGTAGTATTTTTTTAAGTTCACTTCCAGTCAATTGTGTTGCAACTTTTGTAATTTCTTCTTTGGGGGAGTAGTCTCATAGCAGTCTGACTACATGTAACTCAGTATTATGCATAATACTAAAATTATTTAGATTATCTTCTGGAGTTTTCTGGGAATGCTAAGATTTATTGGAACTAGTAATACCAGCAATCTTCCTGAAATTGTTTTGTGGTTTCCTACTGTAAATTAGCTAGATCTGCTGATTTTGAAAGATTTATACCTGGTCATTGTTTATTTAACTTTCTTCTGGTTTGCTGACAGACAAAGAATGTATTTCAACATCCGCATGCGATGCAAATGTATTTTATTTCTGAATGCAGAAGACTTAATTGAATGTTTTTGCAATATCAACAGCACTATCATTAGTAGTGAAAGCAGTTTTATTTCTTTTGTTCTTAATTTATTCCAAAAATTATAGCATTGTATTCTTAGTCCTTCATTCCATCAGCTGCAGGGATTTTTTTTCCTCCAGATGTGTAATACTTCTTAGTTTTGCAATATGAACATTATAGTAATTCCTACATAATTCAGTAATCTCTAATTTTTACATTTTGTTATTTTTATCTTGCTGAAGCTTCATTTGGCACCATCTTCTTTGTGTCTCTCTAAGATGTTTGTCTGCCAGATGTGGCACCGGATAAAGCTGGTCTGTCTGTAGTTACCCTCTGCATCTTTTCACCTCCAGGTGTGGAGAAACTTTCATGATCTGTTCCAGAAGATAATGCCTTTGCTTCTGGTCTTTGACCTTGTGCTGTCCCACAGAGAATATGAAGTAGGCTAACCAACTCAGTATAGGAGATTTCCTCCAGGGAAATCCACAAATTTCAAACCTGCTATAGTCAGTGGGCAGGATGAATTGATATGTGAATGTGGAAAGGGGGAGCGGAAAGAAATGTTGCCTGGTAGAGGCTCCTTTCAAGTCAGCTCACACTGATAAGTGCCATAATATTATCCTAGAGCTAATGTCTTGGAGATGTGTTGGAGTCTGATGTCTTGTCAAAAAGAGGAGATACCCTAGTTCTTTATTCTGTTTGGGGTCATGCTGCAAGGTTCAGAGATTTACAGTATTAAACAGAAAATGAATGCTGCCTACCCCATCATCTTCATTTTGTGCAAAAAGTTGCCTGTACTTGTATAGGATGGTCCATACAAAGACACAAGGAAGAACGCTCACTCCTCCAGCCTCTAATGTTTTAATAACCTGATATGAACATAACCATGATAGAGAAAAAGTAACTTCTGAGACATGAATGACTGATGCTGGCAAATGCTGCGCCCACTTTTCATGGATGTAAAATAGCTGATAAATCGAATATGAAGAAGTGTATCTTAAAGCCTAAGCAGCGGAGACCAAATACAGGTTAGGAGTAGTAACTGGAACAGTCTCCCCCCGGGGAAGTGGTCATGACACCAAGCCTGTCAAAGTTCAAGGAGCATCTGGACAGTGCACTCAGTTTGGTTTTAGGTAGTTCTGCAAGGAGCAGATTGTTGAACTTGATCCTTATGCATTCTTTCTAACTCAAGATATTCTGTGACGCTAAAGCAAAATTCACTTCAGTCAACTAAATGTTATAGCATCTGTACATTGCATGTGTAGCATGTTGTTGTTTTAAAAGTTTTGGCTGACATGTGGATTATGGTTACTTCTGCTTCTTAGCCAGCATTTCTGATACTGGCTGCCAGTTTTGGTTTGCCAAACCAAATGCCTTTTTTGATCAGAAGGCCGTTGTGTGGGAATTGCATGATTAAAATAAAAAGTTTGAACTTCAGAGACTGGCGTAAAGCCTTTCTATCTTTCATTTCTGGGAAGGAATCTGTCTCACCCAACGAAATAAATTGGAAAGTTTCCAAAAGTTACTTCCTTTTCACTTGTGTTCTGTGTGTGCTTGTAAGTGCTGGCAGATAGCAGCTTGAACAACTCTCTGCCAAATATTCAAGATCTACATTCATTTGCCACATTGTGGAAACAGTAGTCACTACTTCCCACCTACTGTCTTGTGATCCAAGGCTGAATAGAAGCTTGTATCAAATAAGCTGTTGAAATAAACATTGCCTCTCTTTCTCGGCTTGTTGAAAGACAGTAAATGTCAAGGCTATATAAGGGATTTATTAAGTAAGTAGTTGAAAGAACTTGAAAAACAAGAAGACAACAATGAAGTTAATGACTTGAAGTTATTCTCAAAAATTCTTGATGATGCAAAACCCAATAAAATAAGTCCCATTTGACTAATCATGCTCTACTGGTCACTCGAGCTGTTTAAAATTAGACCATCCACCTTGTGGCGTGATGACTTGGAATGATACAGCAAAGGAGGAACCTGCTCACATTTGTAACCTGGAATAGGATCTATGTAAAATTACTTCCAGATTTGTAAAGCTGCTAGATGGAGTGCACAGTCTTCACTCTAATTTTTTAGACAGGAGGTTGTTCTAATCTTGCTTTCTCTAGTATTCTGGGTGAGAGTTCTGAAGACCACAGGATCACTGTTCTGATCTTGAACCTCCATGTGGACAGTTGATAGAGGACGAGAGGAAGATATCTATCAATCTTCACAGTGGACTTTGCATAAGTACCTTCAATATCTGCCCTCTCCCCTCTCTGACATTGGTTTTAACGCTGTTTATGTTTGGGCCAATGCTGACAGGTTCTGCCACCGCTTTATAGCGTGTGAGAGAGAGTTATGCCGTGTAAAGAGAGAACTAAATATTTAAAGGTCTCTGGATTTAAGTGTGGTGGTACTCTTGGTACAGCGTGAATGTGAATATAAACAGCAAACAGATTGTGAGGAGCATCCATTTAGGTATGAACTATCCTTCCTTTTCCACCATTTAAAGGTATCTACTGAAATAGTTAGAAATGCTTGTGAGGATGCTGTACATGAAGGAAAGGCACTTTGACATATTTTCCCTCTACCACAGGCTACTTTTCTTCTGGTCATTTTTATTCTCATCACAGATTCCTTTTGAGGCTGAAATCTGAAACTTCTGACATCAGAAGATGCTCCAAAAAAGAAATTGTTGACAAAAGCTAAATGCATTAATACTGACTGAGCAGATGCCTATGTTAAAAAATAACACAAAGTCCAGTTATGGTAGCCCTCCCTCGCTATTTCCAGTTCTAACTTTTATAAGATTCCCAGCAAATCACAGCTGTGGGTGCTGAGGGTCCCTGGCTCCTAGCAGATTGCAACCTCATGGTCCTACCTATCTGGTCCTTCATATGCTTGAAGACATCCTTGTGGGATATCTCGTCACAATGAACTTTTATTCTCTGTGGTTCTTTTTTTTATCAGGAGATTACACAAAACCACTTTTGGGATATTTTATGTTGTAGCATTTATATTGTATCACTGAATCTGTTGCTTTTAGTGCCTCTTTGAATCTCTTTCTTTTGGGTCTATTGTGTGTCAAGCTGACTTAACTTTGTAACAGCTCCTGCATGGGTTTCTTGCTTCTTTGAACAGCGGGGTTTGTTTATTAAGGGTCACAGGGAGGATCCAGGGAACTACAGGCCTGTCAGTCTGACCTCAGTGCCAGGGAAAGTCATGGAGCAGGTGATCTTGAGTGCTATCATGAAGCACATGCAAGAGAACCAGGTGATCAGGCCCAGTAAACACGGGTTCACAAAAGGCAGGTCTTGCCAAACTAACCTGATCGCTTTCTATGAGAAAGTGACTCGGCTGCTGGACGAGGGAAAGACTGTGGATGTGTCTTCCTGGACTTCAGTAAAGCCTTTGACACAGTTTCTCACAGCATTCTGCTACAGAAACTGTCGGCCTCTGGCCTGGACAGGCGCACACTCTCCTGGGTGGAAAACTGGTTGGGTGGCCGGGCCCAGAGAGTGGTGGGAAATGGAGTTAAATCCAGCTGGAGGCCAGTGACAAGTGGGGTTCCCCAGAGCTCAGTCCTGGGTCCAGGCTTGTTCAATGTCTTTATCAATGACCTGGATGAAGGCATCGAGTGCACCCTTAGCAAGTTTGCTGATGACACCAAGCTGGGTGGAAGTGTGGATCTGCTGGAGGGTCGGGAGGCTCTGCAAAGGGACCTGAACAGGCTGGGCTGCTGGGCTGAGACCAATGGCATGAGGTTTAACAAGGCCAAATGCCGGGTCCTGCACTTGGGGCACAACAACCCTAAGTAGAGGTACAAACTAGGAGAAACCTGGCTGGAAAGCTGCCAGGAGGAGAAGGACCTGGGGGTGTTGGTTGACAGCAACTAAACATGAGCCAGCAGTGTGCCCAGGTGGCCAAGAAGGCCAATGGCATCTTGGCCTGTATCAGAAATGCTGTGACCGGCAGGTCCAGGGAGGTTATTCTCCCCCTGTACTCAGCACTGGTGAGACTGCACCTCGAGTACTGTGTTCAGTTCTGGGCCCCTCAGCACAAGAAGGATGTTGTGGCTCTGGAGCGAGTCCAGAGAAGAGCAACGAAGCTGGTGAAGGGGCTGGAGAACAAATCTTATGAGGAGCAGCTGAGGGAATTGGGGTTGTTTATCCTGGAGAAGAGGAGGCTGAGAGGAGACCTCATTGCTCTCTACAACTAACTGAGAGGAGGAATATGACCTCTTCTCCCAAGTGACAGGAGACAGGACAAGAGGAAATGGCCTCAAGCTCTGCCAGGGGAGATGTAGGCTGGGCATTAGGAAAAAAATTTTCACAGAAAGGGTCATTGGGCACTGGAACAGGCTGCCCAGGGAGGTGGTTGATTCACCTTCCCTGGAGGTGTTTAAGGCACGGGTGGACAAGGTGCTGAGGGGCATGGTTTAGTGTTTGATAGGAATGGTTGGACTCGATGATCTGATGGGTCTCTTCCAACCTGGTTATTGTATGATTCTATGATTTTGCATTTTTCAATAATGAAGTAGCTGAAAGTCACCTTTAGTACTTTCTTTAAAAGTAACTAATCTTTTGACACCTTTGGGGTTTGAATCAATGATTTTAAATCAATATTTTCTATATAGAGTTATTGTTTATCTTCACCTTGCGCTCTATGGACTGAAAATCAATGTAGTCAGTTTGTGAGTTGTACAGAACATGAGATGAGTGAAGAATTAGATGCTATGCTCTTTTGGGAAATGCAATTAGGGAAATTAAGTGGTGCTTTACTTAATAAAACCTCTAGTAACTATCACTGTTTTCATGCAGTTTTGATTGTACATATTTCTTAGACATTAACTAAAAAGGAAAGAGAATTTTATTTTTCAGGATGCAGTGAAATCTTCAAAAGCAGTTAAAATTCAGAATGTTTTGGCAGCATTTAATAACCTAATTGGTTCTGTGGACAGGAAGAGTTTGTGAACTGCTTTGCATTTCTTTCACATTTGGTCTTAATTTTAAGAGACCATTGCTGCTCACAGTCATCTAGGTGCCCTAGATTCAGCAGAATCTCGGGGGAGAGACAGCACAACAGTGCAACTTTAATTGCATCAGATGTGTGTTTATCTCAGGCTTCTAATTTTGCTTTCTAAATTTGTTACATTAAGAGTACTACTACAAGGTGTGTTCTTTGAATTTCTTTTTGATCCATATTTTTAAGAGATGCTACTTGGCCCTGAGTTTTCTACAAAAACATATATTAATTTTACACAACATTCATTTCTATTACTTCATGAAAATAACACATTATTGTGGTCTGGAGTAAAACAGAAGGAGCACGGACATGTATTTGATGCCCAAAGCCTTCATTGTGTTAAAGAAAGTTTTCACAGTGGTTTTTTTTCTGAAAAAAAAATGGTGTGCAGTTTCAACTGGACAATCACTGCAGTGAAATGATACAAACTGAGAAAAACTAAAAGAATTGACAATTCAGTAACTATAAGAAATCAAAAGTTTCTAGCCCTCTCTAGCCAGCTTTTAGTCTCTGCCTGAGTGTGTATCTCAGGCTGCCATTCTTTTCAGGGTCCTCTGTGGATTTAACTACATGTTCCCTTGGCCCCTGTGACTGTCTTGGGGTATTGCTGACCAAGCACTTCCTTGGTGGGCGGCTTCTCTTGGGCTGCAACCCACACAGCCCAAATTAAATAGTAATGACACAAACAACTCCATCCCCTGAAAAGTTGTGTCCAGACTAGACTGTGACTACCTTTACATTCTGGGGTCTTATGTGGATGCTTATGTACGCTGTACCAAATTGTGGGTTATAGATCTCTCTAGGCTATTATTAGAGCTGCCTGAATTGGTAATGATATGAAATAAGTTATGTGAGTAACTCGAATTTCTTATTTCCAGAGGCCTGTAGAAGGAGGCAGACAGTGGCAAAGTACATCTTTTCCCTCTGAGAGTAGGAGTCAGAAATGCCTTGTATTTCTTCTGACAATGCAATAAACTACCCTTAACCATCAAGGATGTGATTCAGTTCTCAGTGAAAATAATAAAAACATTTCTACTGCTCTTAAGAACAGGAAAAGTTTGAATCAACCTTTCTCATAGGATCACTGAAACCAGTGAGCAGAACATTGCCTGCCTTTTCCACCAGGTCACGGAGATGTGAAAGAAGCAGAGTAGTGTTGCTTTGAAACTTGTATATAATATCTCCCCTGCTCACTAGTTCTGCAATACAGGTGACCTGTGGCTGAAAACAGGCAGCACATCTGGCTGCTGGCAGTGTGACTGGATGTTTGTTGATGCTTTGGGAAGCAGAGGGCTGGAAATTCTCCCCACCATGAAATATGGTACAAGGCAAAATGCTTGCAATGGGTTTCTTCAATAGGCAATTTAATTTTCTTAATCCTAAGAGCAAAATAGTAGTAGCTAAGTTTAGTAGTTAATCTCTTCTAGGCTGAAGGTCTGGAGCTGCTGCCAACAAGTCAGGGTCACCTGAAGTTCCCTGGTGAAACTAGGGAAGCTCTTGCCCATGCACTAATAATGACTCCTTCCCCTGCTTCTGGTAGAAGAGATGAACCACTGCTGAATATTCTCCTCTAAAACTTCATAAGCTCCCTTCTGTGATCCCCAAGGGAATTTTGTCTCAGTGTTGTAATAGAGTTGTTCTTGAATTATGCTGGGATAAAACAAAAGAGTCTGGTTATTTGTATCTGTTAGAGAACCAGGAGTGTTCATTTGCTACTCCTTACTGGGGGATACCTGTGCAGACACCCCTTATCACACGCCATGCACATCACCAATAACCCTTGCCATGACCAGAGAGAAAAGGGGTTTCTTTGTTCTGTTTAAACCCAGAAAGATCATGTTCAGCTGCCTTTGTGCAGTTTTGAGCCTTAATTCTGTGAATAATTTGGCTGCAATTTTGGCACCTGAACCCGAACTGCAAGTTCTTTGGCACGGGAGTTAGTTGTGCCACCTGGTGACCCTTTAAGTGAAGACTTAAATAAAACAAAGTGTCAGACATTTAATCTTAATCAGCGCCACTCATTAGCCTTTCTTCTCCCATTTTGGCTCAGGTATTTCCCTAGACAGCTTTATTTTTATATTTTTTCTTGTTTCGTGACTTTCTAATTTTCTGATTTATTTATTATGTTTTTGTTGTTTTCCTTTACATTCTGTTATCCCTAATAATTTGATCTGGTTTCCACTGTTTGTACACTTATTTGTGTTTCAGATCATTGAGGAAGGCATGAATTGACCAAATGGACTCTTATTATGTTTCATGTCTACTTTACATTAGAATATTTTCTACTTGTATCTAATATCCTGACCCCCTTCTTTGATTTACTTCCCAAGGGACCTTCCTGATTGATTCCAGTTTTTCTACACCTTCTCAAAATTCACTCATTTTATTGTGGGCTGCCTGAAACAGAACAGTGGAGATAAAGGTCCATTTCCCCCCTTTCACTGCATGAAGAGAGTGTGTATGAGGGGAGAACCAGGACATATGGTTGCTCTGATTCCAACCTCTGCTTACACTACTTATTTAATTCAGTAGTATTCATCCACCTGAAAGGCTCCTCAGATTGTCCTCTTCTCTTAATTCGTGCTGCACTTGTGATGCTATAACAATTATTTATCATCTCTTTATTTGTATCATACTGCCAGGTTGATTTTGGTTGTCTGGTCTTTGCAACATCCCCTCATAATCCCAATCTTGTTCCCTATGCAAGCTTTTCTTCATAGGTACCTTGGTTTTTTGTAGCCTACTCCTTCTAAACAAAGAACAAAGATTCTTTGGTGATACTCTGTGCACAGTTGTGTGCTAATCTCCGGATGCTTCTCTTCCTATTAGGACCTTTTCTTTCAAATATGAGGGCTGCAACACCTGCTAAGCTTGTGACTCATATCTACTGCCAATTCTCGGTCTTAGAACTGTTGGGGATAGCATTAATGCTCATTTGGATTGCCCCATAATTAGTGGATGAGCCTCAGTGGCTTTTCTGAGTGACAGATAAAGGCAGATAGCGCATGTCTTGTGATGTCAGGCTTATGACAGCCCCCCATCCTCTTCAGGACTAAGAACGAGCCCACTCCACTCCTTATTTGACATTTGGGCTGGTGGCTTTGGACTCTACAGTTCTTAGAAGAAGTAGCTTTTCCTCATTTGCTAGGGGTGATAGTCTTAATTTTGATTCGTGCAGCTGGTAGTCTGAAAAGTGAATTTTCTTTTCTACTTATAGGACAGAAATCATTCACTTTCTATCACTCTTGTACTCATCAATTACTCATGTTGGATGGCAGGTGACCCTCAGGCTTACCATGTGTTTTTTGAGTCACGGATACCTATTTTCCTAACTCTTGCATCCTCTGCAGAATCTTATGGGTGTGCCCAAGCCTGTTCTGCTTTACTGAGATCCCCGCCAAGAAACCGAACTGTCCCAAACTAAAGCCTCCACCCCCTCACCCTCAGCTCATCTTCAGATGCCTACCAGACCCTTACAAATTATGAGAAAATTCACAAAGATGCTGGTTGCAGCCCCTGAGCATAGTAATTCTTTTTTTTTTTTCTTTTTTTTTGGAGGGGTAGGCGTACTAACACAACTTCTGGGCATTTTTTCCTGGCAGTGCTTTAGCCTGAGCAGGCAAGTCTGCTAAATGGGATGTTGGTATAGTAGCAGTCAAATTCTGTACTTTTTAAAAGCCACAGCCATACGTATCCGTCCAAAGCAACAATTCTCCTTACTTTATGTTTTCCCCTGTAGCTTTTGACATCTGACTCTGAACCATGGCTCTTCATGTCTCTCTCTAATTTTAGTCTCTATCCATCTTGAGCTCATGGTCATACAGTGTTGGATAATGATGGTTTTCCGTATGTCCTAACTATCTAGAAAGCTTCAGACAGGGTCAGTGTTGCAGGTTTTGTTCTGAAACTTTTGCATGGCTGTACAGCAGATGGTGCTCTGCTTCCCTTTCTTCCCTAAGAGGCTACTGTCATTAGCTAAATTTTTCAAACTAAGGCTGGGGATTATTAATATTTCTGCACCGGCTGAGCGATGGGCACTGCATATTTTCAGAGATGGCTTACTTAGCCATGAACAGATTTTATTTTAAGGAGCAAGAAAGCATGAAGTCTGTTTGTGGGTTAATTTACAACACTGATGTATTTTCCCTGTACAAAACAGAACAGTAGTTTACAATTATTAGGGATTCTTTTCATGTGTACAAAACCCAGTATTTGTTTCAAATGGGTAATTCTTTACTGAAATGAATGCAACTGAAGAAAATGCAGGTTGAATTTAAGCAATGACCTCAGTGAAACTATTATGACCTCTAAATCAAGGAAAAAGTTCCACAGCTTAATTAACTAAAATGTTTATCCAGCTACCTGAAGTCAGATGAAATCAAAAGGTATTCTCTGTTTTCGTGCTGAGCAGCCAAATTCCTGCTTTAGCTCCATTGGCAGACTAAATGCTATTTTCTGACACTTAGCACAGTCAGCCCAGGCTTTCAGGGGCTTGTTTCACAAGTGATAGCTCTTAGACAACTAGAAGTGGCGTTGAAAAGTCAAATCCATTTCAAGGATTTGGTGAGAAACAGTGCTGTAAGCTTTGAAATATTGCAGACTGCAGTAATACCATAGTAATCTTCAACAGTATTAACAGCTTAGACAGACAAGCCTATATAAATTGGCTTAAAACCAATCAGGTAGGAGAACCTCACTAATTCAAACTAATAACTCTGTGAGCTGTATTGTGGATTACTGGATGTTGCAAATTAGGAAGTAAAAGCATGATGCAAAGCTCATGGAAATCAAAGTAAAGGCTTCCATTGACGTTACCATACTTGCATTATCCCCTTACATGGATTTCCATAACAAAGTATCAATGATACTGAAGCACAATAGGTAATAAATACATTTTGACAATTTTACTCTATTTGCTATCATTTATGATACTACCTATTTCACTGTGGCATTGTAGTTGATAAAAATGTGTTGCTATTTACGTGACAGTAGATCAAAGATAAGCCATTGATCTGAGTCCATGGTAAATTCTGTACAAACACAAACTGAAAGGACAGTCCCTGACCTTACTGCTCGGCATTTTGCCAGTGTGAGACTGTCTTATGAAGAGAATGTGGACAGCGAATTTTTCTCTGAAGTTCTGTGAGTCTATGTATATTATTTCAGATGGGTTCCTCCACACTTGTAATTCAAACTGAAAAAACATGTACTAAATTAATTAATATTTTGCTTCATTTAGGATCATGGAGTCAGTCTACCTGTGAAGAGGTAAAGCAAAATTCTCTTTTTGTAAAGCGATATCTACTCTTTAGCAGAGTATATTTATTTAAATAGTTATGGCTATTTAAATATATATATTTGAATAAATGACACTTAAATATAGTGACTATTTCCCACAGAAGATTTTCTTCTCTGAAAATAAATGGATGCTCTTTTTTCATTTAAGGGGAAGGGTGATATGAAGATTATCAATGAGAAAGGGATCAAAATCTATTTTTGCCTTTTCAAGATTGTGAACTAAACTGATAAATTTGTTATTCTGGCGTGGATAACACTTTTTTCCTAAGATATTATCTAGGAAACATGTCTTTGTGTTGATGGAAAGTGAAATATTGAATATAGATGTATTGCACCATTTATTCTATCCCTGAATTAGAGCTACATGGAGAAAACCACGTTGAAGAAAAAAAAAAGGGAGGAGATAAATTTCTTTCCCATTTTCATGTAGTTTCATGCATAGAATTAAAATGATCAGGTGACATGTCGTTACATCTGTGTCCAAGCAGACTTACTTGGGCAGCTCAGGTTAAGGTAAAATCAGTCTGGACTAGTAATAAAGGGAACATGGGGAAAGAAATGTGGCATTTCAGAGTGAGGGGGGAGACAGAAACGAATTGGGCATCAGATTCACTCGATGGGCTTTGGAATCAGGACTGAAGGGAACTGGGCTCTCCCTGCTGCTTGGTCTTCAGTGAAACTGGCTGAAATACAGCAACTGTTACATATCGTGTACACAAGATGTACCATTGCCCTTTAAGAATGAGAATGCTAAATGGATGGATTGGCTCTGTCACTCATAAAAGATATTTTGTGGGCACGGAACAGAAGTCTGACTCCCTCTGAGGCCCGACTGAATTCTGTGCTGATGCTACATTCTAATCCAGTGCAAAGTGCTGATGACTTTATTCCTCATTCCTCGGCTGATTTGATGAAAATTAACTTTTAACATTCACATCTGATCAAATCACAAGCTAGAATTATGTGCAAGCATGAAGAAGATGACACCTTATTCTATAAATACACACTTGGTAGTAACTTTCAAATTAGGTTAGCAGAGTTCACACAGTATTAGTCAAATCCCTGTCATTAAGAAATGGTATTTCATACAAAAGCTGATAATAGGATACAAAGATCCTAATATGATTAGATGATAACTCGTTAATGGGAATTCTTTTTTGTCATAACCAGTGATTTTCAGTTTACTCTATCAAAGATGATCTCTCTGATGGGAGATGATAATACAATACAAATCTGGGAATGGAGTAAAAAAAAGAAACTAAATATTCAACAGGACAGTCAATAATTTTGCAGAGCCAGGATGATTAAATTTTGAAGACATTGTTGGGGGAAAAAAGGCAATTTTAAGGCAGAGCCAGTACCACTGCACACCACCTATTTGACAAAGCCCCACTCCTACACCTCGATCCTATGGGTATACGATGTCTCTCTTTCAAAGCATGGTGAAAATCAAAACAGCTTCCTATAGGAAGCTTTCTGCCCCTCTGAGCATGAGCTGTGGCTGGTACTGCAGTCACACCTTGGGCAGTGGCAAAGTTCTCGGAGACTTAAGCGGAAGGAGTTTTACAATTGGTGAGAAAAATATTAAACTATTAATATTCTTTTTCCAGGGACTGAAAGACGATTTTTCTTTGAGTCCAGTTATTTGAGCTGGCCTACATGTCAGCATACCCCTCTCATCAACATCATCACATTATCTTTGAATGAGCTGATCAACATTTTTTTGTCTTGTCTTTATTTGTTTTGGGCAAACTAAATCAAGTAGATATCAAAAAGCCAGCTTTTGTTAGCAATTTACATATTTGTATACCATGGTATTTGCACACTGATAGGATAATGTAATACAGCATCAACTAGGGCTCAAGCTCTGTGTTGAAAGAAGGACTTTTTCTTTACAGGCTGCACACACAAATAATCTTGGCACACCAGTTTTCATTAATGGAAGTTAGCTATGCTAAGAATACTTCTTTCATTAATTTGTTTTAAAGTAGGTGAAGGAATGTTACCTAAATAATTTGGGCTCCTGAGTGAAGATTAATATGATTTTTTAAAAGAGAACACTGTAGTCACTGAATGTCAAAGCTGTGATTAAAGAGCAAAAAGCTGACATGGATATCGCTGTAATAGGTGTACGTCTCAGCAGGAACCCACTGCCACCATCAGCTTTTTATGGTTTTTGTACTGCTAATATGATATGAAATGCACCACTAGGGATACTGTTGCATATCAGACTCTCTTATTTCATAAATTATTACTATATTACCCTCTAAATGTCCCAATGAGTGTAACAGCACCAAAATACGATGTAAAAGAATAAAAACATGCAAAAAGCAATTATTGAACTGCTAGATGTGTACATTTTTTTTCCTTGTTTCTATCCTGAATAAATAAACAGTTTGCAACCGATAGGGTCATTCAACCACCTCTGAGATACCATTGCCTCTGAATTGGAACAGGGTAGTTAATTAGTGCTGGGAATGTGATGTGACATGTTTTAAGAGTGGATAAACTGGAGAATGACTTTTGATATTCAAATTTGCTCTGACTTTGTTTCCATATTCTGCCGCTGGCACTAACAAAGCAAGATGTGGAATGTGTCTCATCACACACTTGGAAGGTCTGAGAACTGACACATCTCTTTCCTTCTCAAAGCTCCATCTATCAGCCGGTTGGAGCAAACAGAACTTTGCCCAAGACAGATGAAAAACATATATATAGGGAAGGTCATATTCAGTTTTTCATGAAATCATGGACAACGGCATTGCAGAAGCCATCACCTTTGTGGGACGAGAAGGTTCATCAGTCAGTGCTTGTGTCCTTAGCCTAGCTGAGCCTGTGGCCTCATAAAAAACACCTATTCTGTTTCATGGGGAGCTCCATGATTTAATACAAGTTCCTATTTGAAGCAAATATATCAGAAAATATTTTTTTAAGATTTCATTTTTGTGAAAATAAATTAAAATAAAAATTCTGGATAATGTATTTCGGAATTGTTTCTCCCATAGTTTTCCTTTCACTTTCTTTATTTCAAAAGAAGTTCTTCTTAAAAAGAAAAATTAAACATTCCCCTTTAAAAAAATCTAAAATATTCTGTTACTCCTTATCAAAAAAGTATTTTTCAAGGGGATTTAGAGAGAGTTATTGTTGAAATGAGCAATTTCATCATTGGCCAGCCAGCACTTTTCAATGGAGAAATACTTTATAATAAAATTTATGACTGTATCATTCATTCAGAATAATTTTAATAAAAATGGGAAGAGTCATATAATTTGTCTGAAGGTGAAAAGCTCTATTTAAAACTGTGTCAAAGTTCATTTGGGAGACACTGACTCATCTTTACAGATAGCCCAGAATATAAATAATGCCTTGGAGAAACAGTGTTGATAATGTCTTTCACAGAGATATCATTAATAATTGTAGTTGATATGGCTACAACTCCAAAACCAGCTTCTCATGGTGTAATAAACCAAAGAAGTAAACTCAACTAGTTTATGACTTCATTAAAATGGTGAGCTATAATCGCAACCTCACAATGAGCAAATGCAAATGTTCTATTTGTAATACTGCCAGTTTTATTTTATGTGTAACTTTCCCTTCTGAGAAGGGGTGCTTATCCTCTTTTTCTTGGATTTCAGTGCACTGAAAGTTTATTCTTTGGAAATACACTAATAGCATAGAAATGGAATTGGGATTATGGACTATCTGATGCCCTTTTTGCACATTTATGGTGTGCCTTAAGCAATAGCATTGGCTGTAAAATACGAAAGGGCTAAAAAGAATGTAGTTGTCATGAGAGTATATGCATCCAGATTGCAAGCCAGAAAACTGTCACTGATAGTTGGATTATAATTGACTACAGTGTATGATAAGCACATTATTGATTGATTAATGTAACCTAGTTGTATTTGAAATGTCAAAGAGGAAAATTGAGTTGTCATTTTATACCATGTTCTTTTACGACTAACAGATAAATATTATAATTAATGACTATTCACTAAGGTTATCTAAAAAATTTAAGGAATATTAAACACCACATTATTCACAGTCATTATATGTGAATATATTATTGATGACTATTGATAAATCTTTGCTTATATGAAACAGGACCCAAAAGGAGTTTGTATACTTAAATAATGCTTTTTTGTAAGATATCTCTTGTGATCACTTTATCACTTAACTAAGTGAATTAACTAAAGTCACCAAATGCCTTTTACAGTTTAGTAAGGTTTTATTTGTGCTTAGTCCATGACAAGTGGACACATCTTCTACCAACAAAAAATGTTTTCCTTTGAGCACTGACTTGATCTTTGGGAAGAGGCAGAAATCTCAGGGAGAGAGATCTGAGAGGATGAGTGCTCAAGCACATCCATGCTATTATTAGCTAAAAACTTCTTCACAGATAAAGCATTGTGGACTGGTGCACACTAACATTTTCCAACTGACGAGGAGGAATCATACGTCCACCTGTAGCTAGTGAAGTGACTGAGTTGAACCTTGCCTCACGTTAGAACATGTTCTATAATGACCTCTTTGTCTCTCCCCTCCCACTCTTGATTCCCAAGCTACAGGGGCTAGTCTTGGGGTTTTTTTTTTGTGCCAGACGTCATATGCCTGTGAAGTGGGCTGCCTGTCAGGAGGAGACTTTTCAACTAGAAAATGAAGCTCCGTCTAAGTCTCTAGCATTTTGCAGGAAAAAGAAACATTCTGAGAAAAACTTCAGTATTAAAAGTATTAGTTGTTTGTACTTTCATATTTAATTCTAGCAAAGTTTGAATTTGTGTCATGTCTTTCAGATCTGATATAGTTTGGACTTAATAGTAATATAATTAATTAAGTTGATGGCAGTATCTCATCCTCTCCCATAACGTCTCTGACTGTCCAAAGTTATTTTGGTGTTTTGATTTCTAAAGATCAATTAATCTGCATGAATGCAGGATCCTCATGCTACTTGAAGTGCCTCAGACATGGGCATGGGGCTACAGTTGTAATATTTGACCCCTGGAAGGCCCTCACCCTCCAGGATCAAGAGCCAAAATCCCTTTGGGAATCCCCAGGGCTGCTCACATAGCACCAACTGCCAATCTTCAGGTACCAGGCTGAGCCCTAAAGCATCTACATTAGAGTAGGCTCAACACTCCTGGTACTCACTTGAGTGTATTGATCAAAACTGCAGGGATATGATGATATCTTGGCCACCTAGTTCATGTTTAGATATATACTTGTAGCCATACAAGTCCTTGTGTTTTAGTCAGGGGCTGGATCTCACCTTGTGCTATATGAGCAAACATTTTTCAGAGTTGTATTAAACAGTGGAAGAACATTCTGGTTTACCTGTGATGATATTTAAAATTCTTGATCTTCAAAAAGCTCAAAAGCAAAATAATATCTTTGTAAATAAAGGGCAACCAATTGCCTGAGGAAGTCGTGCACTCTGGGTAATGTTTTGAGCAAATGTTTAATTACAAAAGGATGGTGCCTAAATTGTCATAATTAATCTGAACCTGTACTAGAGTTCACAGCAGCCAAGACTTTTTACACTGGTGAATTACTCTCATTGAAATACCCTGTGCTTAAATAGCAGGAAAAGCTGCTATTAGAAATCTCCATAATAGCCTTTATGAAAGCTCTGGCTAATTTAGAGCTCAATTAAACCCAGAAATCCAATTATTTCTGAATAACATAATTGCAAGAAAGTAACTAGCATTGTAAGTATGCACTAGCTATTATAGGAGATGCTTTAATAAAAGAAAATCAGTTCTGAGCTGCAGCGAAGATGTGTTCTTAGTTATCATAAAGATGGTCTGCAAATTTCAGAATTCTTCTATTTTCACTGCTCTTCATCTCGGGCAAGTAAACCCTTTTCTTGGTTCTCTGTAATGGTTATTATTTGCATTTCATGGGTCCAACTAGAGAGCAGGTACAAGATGTTAGAGCAGGGCAAATTATACGTATGCTCGAACAATCTCCATTGAATGAGATCTCTACCAGTTAGTAAAACCAAACCCCCTCCTTCCCTTCCACAAAAAATACCCAAAATAAGATTGCTGTGACTTTAGCATTGAAAAAATATGATAAAAAACCCTGAGATGATAATTTTGGATGTAAAGTAACAATCAGGATGATGCTGGAAATGGAAAGCCTCAATGTAAATAAGAAGCAGATTGATAATATGGGCGTGGACAAACAGATATGAGGAGCTAAATTCAGCTGGTATCTACAAAGACTGGTCTTCTGTAATTATCAGTTAACTGTGGTTATAATCGTGAACTTGTCTACCTACATGCACTAAAATTTAAAGAAACTAAGGCAGACCAAGCTCCTATCACAGACTGACAACTTTGCTGCTCGCAGGAAAGGGAATCACTTCCAGGCTGCCCGTGGCTTCACTGCTGTTTTGACAGATGGTGTTGGAAACCCAATACCGAGCTGCTGCCCCTGGAGCTCTGTGGCTGCAGTCACTGAATTCACAGGACCGCTAACCTTGTAGCACGTTTGCCTGAGCTCTGCAGTGCCTTAGCAAGGGCAGCACTGTAACGTCCTGCTGATGGGGAACTGTCCTCAAAACCACTCTTAGTAAGGCAGAAGGGAGAATTTCTGCTCATCTTTCTCAGTGTTGCAGGAGAAACAACCTACATTTTTCTGCATTACATACTTCGGCTATAGGTGTGGCTGAGTGAGGAGGAATCGTCGTGCTGTAAAATACTTCATATACTCAAAGTCAGACCATGGTTAAGTGAATTGTAGGGCTTCATAACCAAGTATTTTGTTGAATTTTTTTTTTTAATTTGGTGTTGGCGTCATGTCAAATTTACATGTTTGAGGTATAATTAGCCAGTCTGATTACAAAAAAAATTGACTATAATTTAAAAATATAAATTAACATAAAATAACAAGCATTAAAAGTTAATATCAATTTGATATTCATTCTCTTGCATTCAAATGAGTCTTATTAAGTTATTAAGTCCATCTAAATATCGGTATAATTTTCAAGTAATACACAATAAGTTCCATAATCTGCCTCTCTCCCTAACCCTCTGTTAGCTCTATTATTTTGATGCTGTTTGTTATGTCAATATACCATTTTAGAATTACAGCATTTAATTTTTCATTTAAAGCATGTAACTTGAATCTAGAAATATTATTTTGTTGCAAGCTAGACCTTTAGTGACCATGTGCTACATTGATTCCAAATACTCTGTTACAGCCCATGACCTTTTTTTGAAATGCACAGAAAGAAGCAATAGCTGAATTTAGACAAGCAAATCAAGCCAATTGGCTTAGAATTATGATGCTTGGTTTTCTAATGCATATTCAGAGTGGTAGAAAAGAAAGTATGAAATTTAATTGTACCATAAAACTGTCAGGAGAAAATATATACTGAATATCAAGCAGGATTACATTTCTACAGTAGCGATAATCTGTGGAAAACTTTTTATTTAAAGAACTCCTACTTTTTTAATGCTACATTTCTGGACAGAGAGCAGTTCAAAGAAACTCATCACTGAAAAAAATGGTGACAAAATATGATGCATTTTGTTCATTTTCTAGAGTAGGACACAGAATATTTCTGCACACTTTCTGTGTCACTAGTGTCCTTATAGTACAAAAGACAAAATAGCCAATAGAGTAAAGTGGTCCGTGTAGTGTTTTCTCTTTTTTGTAACAGTAGCACAAACCCAATAACATTCTGCAAGCCACAAAATCACAGAAATATCAGCTGATGTCCACGATAGCCATTTGGAGAATTTGTATAACATATATGCTGGAAAGCATAGTAATACAATTTATACTATTTCTCATTACATGTGGAAACACATCTTATCATCATTTCTATTACACTGCCACCTACTTGTTTCATGCACACACATGAACTCAGCTACTGAAGCTATTTTTTACTTTTATACATCTAAGAAAGTAAAATTAATGATTAATACATACAAAATATAATCTTATATATATGCCATGGCATATATAAACATATGTATCCACCAAGATATCTCTGACAAATGAGTTTTCATTTCTTAGTAAAATATTTTTGCATCTGTAGATAGATATGTTCTGTGGATCTGGCTCAAATTTCCTGGAGACTGAGGAAACAATCCTGACCTGACTTAGATGGGCTTTGAGCTGAATCCTGCCTGCTACTACTGATTCCACAAGCTGAAGATATAAATGAACCCATTAGGGAATCAGTAAGTTAAATTTACTGATCATGCTTCCAGTCACATACATTTAAGTGCATAGCTAGTTACTGTAATCAACTATGATGACAACTAATGATCCAAAACCATTAAAGAGAAATAATATCAACGATTTTGTATATTGTCACTGCACTGCTAAGTTTAAAAGAAAGAAGATACTCTAGTCCTTGCACTTTCCCTAGGCATTGTTTCTCCAAACAAGATACCCTCTTGTGGAGTCAGTATTTCTAGGCTACTTGCTTTATTTTGTTTTCCTGTAAGAGACTGGCATCCTTCCTGTACCATTTTTGCGTATGACAGTATTGAGAAGATGTTCTTTACTACTAGTGCATTAATCACAGAAGTGCAGGGTTCATTTTGAAAATTGACCTGTATTTATCTCAGCTATCATTATGAGATACGTTCCTCCTTTTCTTGGTACCAAGAAATGGCAGTGGAAAAATTGTGCTCATTATGTGCATATCTGCTTCTAGGGCTAATAGGAAATGGGAAATGCAGGGGTGTATGATCCTCAAGGGTAAACAAATATCCCTCATGAAAAATTTGGTGCCTAAATCTGAAAGAATATGAGGAGTTCTGGCATCCATCTGCAGCTGCCTTCCTCCTAGCTAAGAAGTCTTCCCATCACCTGCCAGTGACCTTGTGGATGACCCCTGTGGGCTGTAGGAGATATAATGAATGTACCCAAAGAAGCTAAACGTGCTGACAAAAACTTGAACAATTTATTCAGTGATGATCTGGAACTTTCGGACTGATGTAAATATATTCATAGTAAGGGACTTACTAGTGTGCATAATGTTCTTGCGATATTTTGTATTACTTGAACTGGCTTGCAAGCCATATGTAATCAAGTGCCTTGTGTCTTTAGACCCTCGTGGGATGTATTCAAGGGTTAAACTTCTAGTGTGGTCTTAGCTTTTCAGTATGCCAGATGAGAGAGTAGTCTCCCTGTCAAATGAATGAGAAATAATACCTGATAGTAAGACACACAGGTGCTCCTACCCTCAGGCCACTGGTTAAAATCCAGCACAACGTCCACTCCTATTCCACTCTGAAGGCTGTTACTAAGTGACAGGTGTCTGGCAGCCTGGTTTTAATGACTAAGAGGTATCAGCCATTTACTAGGAGGAAGGTGCTCACATGGCTGCTAACTGTTCCCCTTTTCACAGCAGAAATATGAGTATCATAATGCCTCTGGAGAGTAAAATACCATTTCAACCCTAAAGAATGCCCTTACACAGCATCTTTTCTTTGAGGGACAGGCATGTTTGTCTAAAACTTGTTTATGTATCTTATGCCTTTTCTGAAGAACAACAGGATTCTCGGATGGGCATTTCATGAGAGCACTGCATGTATTTTGAAATGTATGTATTAGTATGTCAAAGACATACTAAGGATATAATACCATATTTATGCAATTCACCTTTTATATTTCTGATATCTTTTTGCTGATAAGCAGCCTTAAGGATTTTGAGACAACCTACAGTCATGCATTCGTTCACCAAGGCCACTTGCTCCTCCAGGGAGGTTCAAATCTGAGAGAAGTAAAAGGCAGCATGAGAGCGATGACAAGACCAAAGTGAAACAATCGAGTCGTGGCGAGTTGCGTTTGTGATCATATATCATGTTTCTTATTGTGCATGTGACTCTTAAAACAGCTAGACCATTAGTGAAAGTGTCCCTCGTGTAACAGGTGGAGGCTGAAGCAGGGAGGTCAAGGAATGGGATATATAGATAAGGGGATACATAGGTAAAAGTTGCCATTACATTGTGTGATGTAGGAATGTACAGAGCTCTTCTGCTAATGGGGTAGAGTGAGAACCTGTTTAGTACCTCCCAAAAGAGATCCATTCTTGCACACTATTTCCACAGTCCTCCACTTTCTGTATCTGCCAGAGAGGACACACACAAATACTGTTTATTCCTCCCATCATTGCAGCTGTGTGCTCCGTTTCAGGGCTAATCTGCCCCATGAGTTTCAGCAAACTCAGTACAATGTGGTAACACTAGTGAACCAACACGCTTGTTAGCTGAGAAAAGACTCCCTAAGCTTCTTTTAAAAACAAACCACAGAACATTCCCAGCATAACAGAGATACAGAAACTGCCTTATTTACTAAAAGTGTGGTAGCAGGCTTGATTACATTTACATTCGTAGTTAATTCCTGGCACTGCTGAACATATGAAAAGATAATTATGACAATGGTGCCAGTTATTTTTAAATGGCTATATGAATATACATTTTTTAAATGACAACGTTAAGTGCATGTCTTTATCAAATGAAAAATATATGTCTGCTATTCATTCATTAGCAAAAATTTGCATCCACAGCAAAATATTTGGCTTTGACTGAAAGAAGGTTCACTACATCTCCAAAGCAAAAGTGCAGAATGAAGTGGAAATACTCTCTGAGTTTTTGTTGGCAGTGTGCTAAAGCTGCGAGTAACACAGCTGGGCACGCTGAGGACTCTGAAGATTCCTACTGCCTACAACACAGATGTTATTCATGCCTCTGCTACTCCCATTAGCAGAAGGAAAATGTGTTTGTGTAAGGAAAGGGCAAACAGAACACTACATGTGTACTGAATTTTTAAAAATATGTAATTGAAAATGTACACTGAGATGTGTCTCAAAGCATACTAGCAGGGCACTAAAAGTTATGTTCTCTCCAGTTAATCTTCTTACTTCTTAATCCACTGTCAAAAAGATTGCTGACCATCCTTTTGATGCAATGCAAGAGTTACAAGGTTGAATGATAAGATTTCTGACCTCTCTGTCACACATGAGGACGCTTACCCAGAGGGAAAAAACTTGTATGTGCTTAGCTTAGGAAGAGAGCTTCACTGTCCAGCAAATTCTGAGTGTGTGAATGTTTCAAAAGAGCGTAACTGAAACTTTCGTGACTCTTGGGCTGGCAGGCAAATTACTGAAAGAGAAAAGATGAATAGGGAATAAGTAGGGTGGGGGAACATAATGCTGGAAAGCATGGTGGAAACAATATCCAGCAGTGTGGTGTCTATTTGCAACATAGCTTCCTACTCTGGAGCCTCTGAGCAACAGTATCTTGAAATATCTTCTTAAAAAATCCCTTTCTTCAGGTACACAGAACTGACATGGGGCATGGAGAGTTATGATTGCCCTGATACACTGACTGCCAGTGTGCAATGCTCCAGCACCACTGTCCAAGAACACATGCCTTCAAACCTTCAGTAATTTCTTGGTTTTGAGTATTTATATGAAAAATTTTGATGCTGTCAGATCTCTTGGCAAATTCCAATTAAATATTTTTCTTTGCATTTTTTTTTCCCAGACAGTCCTGTAATGTACTTGGTGCTGCAGCAAGACCCTAACATTGAAAATGTGAGTTTAATTAAGGGTGAACTTCTACATGCAGTCACTAAGCTGTCTCCATGGTGTTTTGGTGGAGGATTGCTTTTATCACCAGAAGGATATGTGCAAAGCTCGGTGAACTCGGGGAGTATTAACAGGCACGTTGAAGGCAAAAATGAAGTCCTTTAAAATGGGAGTTAGTAAGACACTTCTAAAGCTGTGTTTTTTGCTAAAAGCTGGAACTTCTTCAGGCTAGGTGACAGTACAGAGAGAAGACATCTTTTTCAAAAGTTCTTCAGAGTTTCTATGTAGTATAACAACAATAATAACCTTCTAGTGTATTCTGGCTTACAAGTCACTTGCAGTTTTGCTGGTGATATTCAATGGCCTCATAGTGAAGGAAAACTTTACAATAGCAAATAAAGGAAATGAGAGGAGCGAACCGTTCCAGTCTCTAAAGACTTTAAATCCTCCAAACATTTGCTTTATTCTTGTTCTCTTTTGTGGGTGACTGGAATTCATCCTTATTTCTGAACTTGCAGCACAGCTCAGCTGCCTGGGTGATTGCAAAAGGGATTTGGAGATCAATCAGGATCCAAACCCAAGCCTCAGCATCTCAGCTCCTCTCTGCAGTAAGTGATTCTTTTATATGAAAAGGCAGAAAGCTATACCATTGAAATCAATGACAAAACTCCTGCTGCCTTCAGAGAGGCTGAATTTTGTTCTAAAAAGGGCTGGCACATTCAATGTTGCTGAATCAAAGAGTTTCAGTAGGAATCTCCTAGTAAACTACATTTTGAGTGATTCTGAGCAGTACCTTGAATAAAAATTAATTTCATGATTGAAATTACAAAAGGAAAGAGCTTAACTTAAAAATTCTGGCAACTATATGAGTAAAGAAATAGTTGTCTAAATAGCAGTCAACTTCTGGCACTGGAGCTACTCAGACTCACTTGGTTATCTGCTCAGAACCCCCCATCACCCAACAGAACTATAAACCTACTTGCTCTACAGAAATAAGGAATTAATTTTTGATCAGTAGCTTAAAGAATTAAGATTTTAAAACTACTGATAAAACATGATGACTGGCAGGTCATAGACCTACAGGTAAGTCACATAACACATGCTTTCAGTCAAGTTCCTGAGCACAGAAAGCGGAGCATTGCCTCTCTGCAGCCACGGCTGATGCTTTGCTCTGGGAAAGGGAAGGACCATGGGACAGGATAGCGGGAACCAAGTCCCTCATGGAAAGTAGGTCCTGGGGCCAGTCACCTGGACAAGCAATGAGAGGAGGGCACATGGGATTCTGGTGGATGATTAGGAGGAAGGGAAAGGAAAGCAGTAAGTAATTATAAGTTAGGACATGCAGATGATAGCAGGGTAACAACACTCTTGTGAGTGTTTGGGGAAGCAGTGACTGGAAGGAATTGAGGCCCAGGACCCTGCTCTGAGGATTACAGGACATTGAACACATTGATGCCAAAACTACCAGTTAAATATGTACATCAGTAAACACAAGGGCTGGCGTGTGAAGAGGCTGGAGTGCGAAGGAGGCAATCTAGCTGTTAAAGCAAGAGCAGGTCTAGGCCGATGATCATACCTTCACAGCCACCTGAAATGTGAGAAGTAAGGATACTGACAGAAGCTGCGTTGCCTCAGTCAACACAGTGCCTGTGCACACAGTGATCCGTGTTGTGGGCTGCTCCTGGCCGGCAACGACGCATCCAAGCAGCTGCTCACTCTTCGCCCTCTCCCAGCGGGGGAGGGGAGGGAAGGGAATAGGAAGAGCAAAAGTGAGAAAACTCATGGCCCAAGATAACGAGAGTTTAATAAGTGAAGAAAAGAGGAAAAGCCGAGCGATGCAAAGGCTCATCACTCATCACCTCCCACCAGCAGGCTGCCCCCCCAGCCAGCCTCTGAGCAACATTTGCCTTGGGAGGCAAAGCTGCTCCACCTGCTTTCTCTAAACCAGTTTTATTGTTGAACACAACATTTTACAGCATGGAGTATCCCTTTGGTCAGCTGAGATGAGCTGTCCTAGCTGTGTCCCTCCATAGCTTCTTGCCCATTCCCAGCCTACTCTTTCAAGGTGTCAAGAGGGCAAAGTGCAGAAGAGAAAAAGCCTTAACACTGTGCAAGCACTGCTCAGCAATAATTAAAACTTCAATGTGTTATGGACACGTTCTTAACCACAAATCCAAAACAGAGTACCATACAGGCTGTTCATTTAGGGCAGACCTGTTACAGTATGACACAATGTATTACACTGGGAGTAAGCGAAGCCTCACTGAAGCCTTACTAATTCAGAATAAATAGCAAAATTGATTTTATTTCTTTGTGGGATAAGTAGAGGAGACAATGTTGTTGTACCCTAGAGCCCAATGCTACTGTCAAACTTGGCACAGACATTGAGCCGGGGATCTCAGGTGAAGCTATTGCATGTCTGTGGAATTTCATAGACTAAGTATGTCCATAGCAACTCTGACACTTCCAGTTCACATCATAGTTACTGCACATGCATGAACCATCTGCGTACCACACACCTCTTATCTGGCAGACCCTGAGGTTGGGTAATCAGATGAAGCCACTGTGTAGGTGTTCCCATAAGTTGCCATGTGTCTGGAAGTCCAAAATTTATTCCCTCCCTCAAACTCTTCCCAGCTAAAATTTTCAGAAAATAGCCACCATCTACAGCAGACAATGTGAAACACGTTAGCTTTACTTTCAAGAACATTTTCAGTTTTACAGTTTACTGTGAAAGGGTGATGGTTATATGAGAGAAGGGTAAAATATCTGGTACGGTTTATACACTGAAACAGTGGTTATTCCAGTGCTTTGTAGTTGATGTACTGAGTTTTCTCAACAGAGAACTTTGTAGCAGACTTCTGTGAATGTATGTGTGGACATAATGGAGGCTTGAGGGAACAATACAATGCAAAATAAGAACAGTATACATCACTCATTGCAAAGATAGTAATAAAAACATATGACTACTTAGTTGTTGTGTGTTCATAAACAGTAAAAATGGCCATTGTGTTGTGAAAAGCCTTCCAATTTTCTGTTGTGTATTGCTTTGCAGGTACTGTGGCCACCTCTGTGATCTTAAGTAGTTAGTGAAACCTCTCTTGGCCTCTACTGTCCACACCAATGAGTGCACAACAGCTCTGTAACACACTTACTCAACTTATTGATATATATGAAAGACTTCCTTTGTTCAGTTTTAGTGTGAAGGAGGGTGGGACACACAACTATACAAAGAATTCCCACTGCTTACTTCACCAGCACAAGCACAGGACAACCAAAGCATTGGAACTTTCTCAGTTTCTCCCATACATTGCTTTTTCTGCCTGAGTTGCCTCATGGCTCTCTAACTAACTTTGGAAACAGCAAGAAAGTCCTATTGAGGACTGATATGGAGATGTCATGTACTTCAGCTCCAGTGGGCTGTGGTGGGGGCTGTCCAGGCTCAATGCAATGGGTAGTGAGGCACGGAAAGATTTTAGCAGTTGTTCCAAGGCTGTGGCAGGGATGGATGTACCTCACTATAACCAATGCAAGAAATACTGATGCACAGAAAAAAAGACAAGTTAGAGCCAGCTGGCAAAACACTACATGATCCTTCTATAAAATTAACAGTGATATTCAAGGGGCACATTGCAGAGTGGAAAAGGAGCTGGAACAGGTATTTGATTCATAGAAACACGACAATCTTCTTGTTTTCTTCCTGCTAAAGAGCCTTAGACCAGATAAATATCTGTTTTCTTCTTTAATTTCTTCTCCTTCTAACAGAAACAGCCTACCAGACCCTTGAAAATTGGCTAAGTGACAGAGAAAGGGAGAAATGATAGGCTAAGAAAATCCAAAAATTTGGAAAGGCCAGTTTGAGAAACTCTTTTTCAAACAGAGTTTAACATTGCTGGGAGCAGGTTGAGTTGCAGCAGGTGACAGCATTTTTCCTTGTGGGTGGAAGTGTCGATCTGCTGGAGGGTCGGGAGGCTCTGCAAAGGGACCTGAACAGGCTGGACTGCTGGGCTGAGACCAACGGCATGAGGTTTAACACGGCCAAATGCCGGGTCCTGCACTTGAGGCACAACAATCCTAAGCAGAGATACAAACTAGGAGAAGCCTGGCTGGAAAGCTGCCAGGAGGAGAAGGACCTGGGGGTGTTGGTTGACAGTCGACTGAACATGAGCCAGCAGTGTGCCCAGGTGGCCAAAAAGGCCAATGGCATCTTGGCTTGTATCAGGAACAGTGTAACAAGCAGGTCCAGGGAGGTTATTCTCCCCCTGTACTCGGCACTGGTGAGACCGCACCTCGAGTACTGTGTTCAGTTCTGGGCCTCTCACCACAAGAGGGATGTTGAGGCTCTGGAGCGAGTCCAGAGAAGAGCAACAAAGCTGGTGAAGGGGCTGGAGAACAAATCTTATGAGGAGCGGCTGAGAGAGCTGGGGGTGTTTAGCCTGGAGAAGAGGAGGCTGAGGGGAGACCTTATTACTCTCTACAACTACCTGAAGGGGAGGTTGTGGAGAGGAGGGTGCTGGCCTCTTCTCCCAAGTGACAGGCGACAGGACAAGAGGGAATGGCCTCAAGCTCCGCCAGGGGAGATTTAGGCTTGAGATTAGGAAAAAATTCTTCACGGAGAGGGTGGTTAGGCATTGGAATGGTCTGCCCAGGGAGGTGGTTGAGTCACCGTCCCTGGAGGTGTTTAAGGTTAGGGTGGATGAGGTACTTAGGAGCATGATTTAGGGATTGGTGGGAATGGTTGGACTCGACGATCCAGTGGGTCTCTTCCAACCTGGTTATTCTGTGATTCTGTGTGATTCTGTGAAGTCAATAAACACTGCAGAAAAAACAGTGCTTTACTAGCTGTGTTGTACCTTAGTTTGTCTGCATGTATTTTTCATACTGCTCATGAAAGTCTCATTTGAAAGCACTTTTCAAAAGGATTAAAGCTCATGGCCGTGGATTACCACTGTTTCATACCCAGAGAGAGTGAGTTATTGATTTGGAAAAATAAACCTTTTGATTTCACTGAATGTGAATATGTGTTTATTAATATTAATACACTTCTCTGGAGGTGCATGCTGCTGTGCAGACCACTGAGATGACAAGTTCCCTGCCCTAGGATGCTTACAAGACAGACAACATGATGAATTACAACATTGGCTAAGAAGGGTCACAGAGGGGGTGAAAGAGAAAAGAAAACAACAGAAAGAAAAAAGAAAGGGAATTTGTTTCATGAAAGAGCTATTATTTACAAAGCATGGCCATCAGGTAGTTTGATTCCCGTTGGCTTTTTGTTTTGATTTGTTTTTCACTTCGTTTTATTATGTTTAATAATCAGGCATGGGTGAGAGAGTACATAATATGAGAGCTGAGATTAATGATGAAAGACCAAGAGAAAGCTGTGGCTCTTGAGGAGGGATTTGAGGAGAAAAGCATTTGGTTTTCCACTCATTAAGAGCAGACAGACTCAAGCACAGAAGAGTTTCACACTTGCGTTAAACTTTAAATTAACCACATGTGTAAGTCTTTGTGGGAATAGGGGACTAATTGGGTAGATTAGAATACAATTAACTGTGAAGTCTGGCTAGCACTAACTGACAATGTTTAAAGAGTGGAAAAGCTGATAAAATCCTACTTAGTTAAAAAATCGCTATAAAGATGTTTTGGGAGGGAAAAGATGGAGTCTTTTGCCAGTATAGTGTAAATGCCAGCAATAGAGGTACAGATGAACATGGTGATTGTTGTGATAGCCTTACTCAGCTATACTTTAAAGATTTGTTTCAATTGTCTCTTCCCAACAAAGCCCATTGTAACACAGAGAAACCTTCATCATCCTCAGAATGCGCAATCAGAAAGATGCTGTGCTACCTCAGACTGGCAGAACAGGGTCAGCTAATGAACACATTGTCCAACATCTAACAGCATTTCATCAGTGTCTCCTGAAAGGTCATAAATAGACAAGTTTGGTTGGAAAAGACCTTTGAGATATGCTTTTAACTAGTTCACAAAATGACTACAGTTATCTGAGTTTTGCAGGCATACTTTCTGAGCATTCAGCCATCTAATGAAACATAGCTAAAAAGTCTTTCTAAGAGATACTACGTAGTTTATTCATACACAAAAGCAAACAATACTTTTAAAAAGCAGCCTCTTTCCAAAGAACACATCTTCGATCTGTAAAATGTCCTCTTCTTCATATTTTTGGAATCTTCTCAAAGCCCTCTGTATCTAAGGATCTTTGACTGAAGGAGGAAAAGCATGTGCGGAAATGTCTGCAATGTTGGGACTGCTTGAGTTAAGAAACTCATTAATTCAATGGCAATAAAGGTTTAGATGCTTGATATCGAGCGATAACAGTCTATGCAGTAGTTACTTTGAGCTTTGCATGCTAATGACAATTTTGGTTTTATTTCCAAGATAATAAAGTAGTGCATTTAAATGTCTGACCAATACAACTCTTATGTTTCTTATAGACAAATAATTACGCCTGGTCTCTGGTTCGCCTTTCTTCCTAAATATGCATTCAGCAGCACATATGAGCATACAGATAGTCACATACCCAGAAATGTATATAAGCACAATCAAAGAACATCATCTTCCATTCTTCCATCCCAAATCAAGGTCATGACTGCCATGAATTTGAAGAAAGGATTACATTCACCCGCATAGAATATAAGTAATGTTGAAAGCAATAGTTATGATATGGTTTACTAAAGAACAATTACATCACCTGAGTGAAAGAGTAAAAATTGTCATCTCCACTGCTGTCACAGACTTGCCTTATCACTGGGAAACTGACTGATCCAAACAGGCATTTGGAAATTTATCACTCCAGTTTCACAGTGATTTTTAGAAAAATAACTTGCAAAAAATAAGGTATTTCCAACACAGTTTCTATTGTTTGTGCAGATTTTTTTATCAACTCTTAAAAAAGCTGGCTTTGTCAAACTCCCCACTTGACAACATGATCTTTTGTACAAGTAGAGTCCTGATTGTTGTGTATTAATGATACTCCAGACTTACCTTATTGCAGATTGCCAAGTGAAGAGCCAATTTCAAGAACATCTTTGCCCTGTCAAGCACTTACCTACCTAAGAAGTGTTGGTGAAACCAGTTTGTCTTCTCCTTCAGTATCGACTAAGCACTAAAGGTGAGGGCTCTGCTGCCTAATCTTGAAGACTAGAGTATAAATGAGGAGAAAGCAGAGTCTCCTGTATGTTTTTCTTATGTTAAAATTATGGTTAAAATTCACTTAAGAAGACTCACTTCTGATTTTTATGTACAAGATACAAGGAAATTCAGCATATGATTATGTTTTTATAACAAAACCTTAAAACATATATGAATGCAATGCCCATAAATGTAAGCTGCTATTGTAGTGAATGTTCTTATTTTAGTGTGCTTGGGTTGCTGTTTGCATTATGTTCCCTTACTTCCATTTGCACTTGCCAGTCTCAATCCTCTATACTTTCTAAATTAAAATAACTTCTCCCTTTTGCCAGAATCTCTATTAACTACTTCTCATTAGTTTCCTTGGTATTGTATTGCTTTAAAAAAATATCATGCAAAAGATTAATGTGATATGACATTGAATTATACTAATGCAATGAAAGGCCTGAATATAACCAGTTGTGTATGCTGTAGAATATAAATTCCTATATGCAAAGTATTTCCACCAGACTCACTTATAGTAGGTGAAATCTTATTATATACAACCTGAGTGTGTTCTCATTTTAAGCAGGGTATTTGCATTGCTGTAACAAAGCAAGAATAAAATTATTGTCTCTCAGTTTTTCAGTGATTGAAAGTATGATGAAATACTTTTTAAAAAGGTTCTGTTTCACAACAGACATTCAAGAAAACCTCAACCTCAAAAGGTCTTAAATAGGACTTTTTTTTTGCTGACATAAACATCAGTTCTTAATGTGGATTTGAGCATTCGGCTAATTTAAAATTTATTTTTAAACTGCTGAGAGGTTTGTATGTGGAAACAGCTGCTAAGCATGGCCCTGTAGCTACCTTTAGCAATGTTTTATTATCTTGACTAAGCTCATAATGGTGATTCTCTGCTCTACCACTGACATCTTAATAGCTGCCTCACCGATACTGATGTTGTAGGAAGTATATGGGGCTGACTTTTACATCTATAATGATATGGTAATGTGAGCCATTACATTGTCAGTGGTGGTTTATTGGCATTATGGTTTAAGATTATGAGGGTATTACAATGCCGTTGCAAACAAATACTGCTGATTTTAAAATAAGCAGATGAAACACAGAAAAGTGCCAAAATAGTTGTGTTATTAAACTCACAATAGCATGATAGTGTTTGCTTAAGGCAGGCACTATGCTAAAATTCATCTGTTATCTGCATAATTCAGCAATGCATACTGTGCAGTCATCTGCTGGAGATTCCACAGCATCAGGCAGAAATAACAAATGACCCATGGTAAACACATTTGCCCGTTTCGTGCATTATAGAGTTCAGCCTAATTTTAGACTGTATCAGCTGGAGAATCACACCCCGCAGTCAGAAACTGTCTGATACCAGGGAGCATATCTCTGAATTTCCAGTGCCAACAGCATATAAAACAAAATGGTCATTTTTTTCCCCCCCTACTTCATTTTCCAGTTCCAAGAGGAGGAGAAGCAGAAATAGGAAAGAGCAGAAATCAGACAACATTGTCTCATAAGAGCTTTTGTAGATCAAACCAGCAGATTTGTGAACAAGACTGCAAACTGACCTGAAATTCACATACGAACTTGAGGTTTCCAGAAGAGGGTTTTGAAAAGAATTTGAAAAAAGTCTGTTCCCACAGAGTCTCTGTTTACGTGCTGCATTGCACTTTCTTATCCAAACTCTTCCCAGGAAAGAAAATTAAAAAGACCAATTTTCAACTGACTTGATACTAAGTACTTTGATTAATACTAGGAGGAAATTTGGAGCAGGCATACTAAAGAACTGCAGATAAGTTTGGATCAGACTCTTCTAGTCTTGAGGACTGTACACTGGTTAGTGGCTGGACAGCATCATGTATACTTCTGGAGTGCATCCTCTGATTTAGTTTTACCCGAAATAAATTCAGTTTGTGTTTGTGATAGTTCTCCACAAAGTCATTCGCAGTTAAGTGGGGACAACTGGGAGATTCAATTAATAAACGTGTTCCTGATCTGAGCAAAACAGTAATGGAGATGCACCAAGTGAGTTCCATGCTGCTGGTCTGGTCCTACAGAACTTTATTTTTTTGTGACTCTGACTCTTCTCTCTCTCTCAGTGGCTTCTTATCTCTGGTGGTACATAGCTGTATGGGAAATCAGAGCTGATGGAACTATCTCAGACCTGAATTTGAGGACTGGATTAGTTCTGCAGAATGCTCCAAATGCAACAGGAGTGAAGACAGCAAGGGACACAAATCATAAGTATATACTGTGATGTATAGAACAAGGAGCAGAGGATTCCAATGAACATTTGGTGTTGAACCTAACTCTCTGTCATCACTGACCTTACAAAGCTTTCAATAATCCTGCCATAGAACTAATCCTTGCATGTTAAAAATAGCTGAGATGCTGATCTCCATTGCTTTTACTCAGAGGAGGTATCAGAAATTCACTCCTTTCGTAGTTAAAAGATTTTTATTTTCTGTATGAAGTTTATTCAGGCCTGTACGTAGCTACTTGTTCCTGAGTCAATCTGTGCCTGTGGAAATCTTGTTTCCCTCAGAAGATTTTACTGAGAAGAGCCATGTCACATCTCAGCCTTGCAATAGCAGACTGCCAAAGCCAGGCTTCTTCACAAACTATCAGAAGATGGACTTTCTATCCTTTGAACATCTTTTTACTGTTGAACCTATCAGGATGAATTTCCCTTCTTGGACCCTATCCCTGCTGGAAATATTGATATATCCTCTGATTCCTCTTGTGTCTTTTTATTGCTATAATATACTGGCAATTCACAGTCACCACACATTTACCGAGTATATCCAGATCTTTCGCTTTTCTCTTATTTCTAACAGGGGTGGTCCCAGCTTATAACAGGAACATTTTCTGCAATGGAATATCTTTACAGACATGACCTTTCACTTCTATTATTAAATTCCTGCTATTAAGTCTTCAAGGTTATGCATTCTCTGCAGTGTGGCACTGCACTCTGGACCTTCTGCAAAGGATGTCTCAGCAAGTTTTAACAGTGTGCACTTTTTTTCCTGTGTCTTGTTTATACATGAAATTCTCTCCTCACCACGAATTCCAGGATTTCATTTTCCACCACAAATAGTATTATCTCTCCTTCAGCTAGTTAGGTTTGCAACATAGATATCTCATATTAATGTCCATCTTTTACTCTTTAATAAATAATTTTTCATTTGACATTGTAGCTTATTATTGGCCCTGAAGAGGTCTTCTAACTGTGTTTACCCTGTCTGGAAAATACACAGTATCTAAGAGTTTCACATGTAATCTGCCAAGCAGATATTAACGAATTGAACTGTTTTCAATCAAGTGAAGTGCCATATGGAAATATGAGGCTCATGCATGGGTCTCCAGTTCTAGCCATATGTGTTAGGAGATATACAGTATTCCAGTTAATAAAAGCAGCAGTGGACATTTTACCACTGAAATGTTTTGGGTATCCAGAGGATCTGGAGAATCCAGAAGCCTCAAAACCCAGAAGTACTTTGTGTGTTCCCTGGACTGAGGATGAAGCGGATGGTGAAGAAGATTTTTGCATCATTCACCTATTCTGTCAGGGTCATCTCAGGGTCTGCTTGTCCTTTGAATTAGATGTTTTCCCAGCTTTTGATTTGGGATATTGAAAGTATTTGCAAATGACTTATTACAGAGGAAGTAGCATCAACAATAAATCCCCCAAAGAATATATAACATTACTCTGATTATATTAAATATGTAACAGTTCTTCCAAGGCCCAGAGTTACAGTAAGGCAAATGACCACAGAACTTGAAGGGATATGTTCAGCCTGAAAAACAGGTCAACAGGAATTTATTCATTGCTAATGCTCTCAGCTGTTGTCTGTTTGTAGGTTGACTACTTCGAGGTAACAATCTTCAAAAATAGTTTACTATCACCAGAAAGTTTTTTGTTAGTAATAAAGAAAAAGTAGTGTTCAGTGTAGGGTTTGCCCAAAGGAGAGTTAACAGTGTGTATTGACTCAAAGAGGATAGAAAAGGCTGACCTGGGTAAAAAGGATGTTTCACTCAAATCACAAGATCTTTTCATAGAGGCTTTAGCGAGATCTGAGGATGGTGGCTGCAGAATTGCTCTAGAGATTTTTCTGCCTATGTCTTTGCAGCCTTGTTTAAATACAAGTTAAATCCTAGGAGGGAGTTTGTGAGATAGCATTGAGTAGTTAAATTTCACTATTAAATCCTGTTTGGACTACAATATGACTGGAAATTTATCCTCAACATAGGAGATATTGAAAATGTCTATGAGTAGGCATCACTTTTCCCTTGTGTGCCATGTTTATCCCTTCATATCTTGCAGTGTTTTTCAGTTCTTTAGATGTGCAAACTCAGGACCTTTGTAGACACTTCATATATACAGTTCCTTCTACAGCATTTGGAAGGAATTTTTCTTGATTACCTTTTGCGAACTCCTTCAAAGCTGTGCACAGACTCCTATTAATCACTAACTGTGATTAGCAATGCAGGTTATTTAAGTTATGGGATCCTGATTTATTTGTAGATGGTCTCAATCCCATCACAGGCTGAACATTTCTGTAGTACTACTAATAAAGAAGATTATGGTAAGAAAGGAAGATTCTTCTTTTATGCTTTTCTGAAGACAAGAAAATATTGGACCTATGAGGCCAGTGGAACTGGACTGATGCTTGCTTTCTGAGGATGGCACAAACATTTTTCAGATTGATGTGGGCAGAAGTGCTGTTACAGTTACCACAAATCCAAGAAATGAAAGTTCAGGACAACTGCTAATTCTAAAATGTGAAAATTGTAGTTATTGAGAGGAACTAGGCTAAAGGAGCACTGTGGAATGCAGCAGATCAGCAAAGTGGGAACCCAGAAGTCTTCTTTCTGGTCAAGAGGTAGAAAATAAACATTAAAAAAAAAGCCCATTGCCTCTTTGTAGTGTTAGATTAGCAATTGTGGCACTTCTAACAACCCATTTGTACAAACATTTATGTAACAACCCTCCAGGCAAGAGGTACAGAAATGACAGAGGAGGATACCAGCAAAAGAAAGGCTGAGAGGCTAGAAGAGGAAACCTACTGAGTGGCATAATAATTCAAGCATGTAGATACATATGCATAGCTCCTCATCAGATCTTTCTCTTTCCCTCCATCTCAGCAAGGGGTAGCTAGTTATCTCACCCACTGACCTGAGTCTATCAGCAGGCTGCTCGGCACAGGCATCCAGGAAACTAATACTTCTCTGCAACAGGAGAGGTGGAAATGCTAGGAGAGACTGCATGACACAATCAAATAAAATGCCCAAGCAGAGGTAAAAGCCTGTCTGCAGTGTCTAGAAAAGCCTTCACTGGTTTCTTCAGTCCTTATATCCAGCTGAGAAGCAAACAGCCTGAGCTCTGCCAGCTCAGCTGGGGGCGGTGATCAACAGAAATTGCCAAACAAAGAGAAAGGGACGTGGAAGAGTGTACCAGCTTGCTTTAACGTGGCATGTACTTCTGGGATGTTAGAACCATCCTACTTGTTTCTCAGGGAAATAAAACTCTGAGCTTGGGAGCTTACAATCTCCATTCAAAACCCCAAACTGTCACTAGCATGCAACCACATTTTCATGAGCATCATTTGCAGTTGAAGTGTGCTAGATTGGTCTGCAGACCCATCGACAAGACATCGCAGGAAAGTAAATATCCCTGAAAAGCCACACAGCATATCTCTTTTTCCAGACTGAGTTGGAGGGGGAGAAGTTCAGTCATTTCAAACCTCTACTGTTTTAGCAGATCTGCTCAGACTGCCAATGGCAACTTCCAGGGCTCTAAAAACCTAGCCAAAACCATCTAGCCTGGGAAACTGTCATCTCATATCACATACCAGCAGGCCACAGTAAAGCCATTGGAGACTAAAAATTTGCTATAACTACCAGATTGGATTAAATTCCAACAAGTGACCTAAAGGTCAAAATCTTAGCAGTCCTCAAGAGGACTCTTGTTCTTATTACTCCAGCAGTGACTGTGTACATAACCATGTTCTCACATAGATAAGCATGCACAAATAAATCAAGAGATAAAAGTACAGGGTCAGCATCCTGCTTCATCAATGAGGGGTAGGATGTCCTGGGTTAGGCAACAGATGCAACAGAGAAAGCCAGAGGTACCTCTCTAGTAGCTGTGCACCTCAAACAGGGTCTATTATTCCTGCTGAAAGAAGAAATGCTACTCTGTAAGTTAAAATAAAAGATTATTCCACCAACAAAAAAATAGTGGGTTTTTTAGAAATATAAATATAAATGAAAAAAATCTTCAAATTCCATAAAACCTGGTGTATTGCAGAAAGACTATGAAGCATGTTGTTTGCTTTTGTTGTTATTGTTTAGAAAATCTTGTTTTGGACTAGGCAAAACTAAGGGTAACATTGTCCCTGAGTGATTATGCTGGGGTATTTCTGAAAAATATGAATATGTAGTATAAGACAGGAAAGAAACATTCAGTTAAAGTTACTCCTGCAGTCCTATCTGCCTCTTCTGAAAGATGGATTCAGAAAGAAATACAAACCCCAGAATCTCTGAAGAAAAACTTGGAGCAAGGACCAAAAGATAAAGTGTGATATTCATGTGTCTGACTGTGGCATCTAGGATGACCTTGGCCATTAGTATGATGTCTTTGCAAGAGCAACAAGAAAATCAGAGACCCTGTTACCTGGGGCTGCCAGACCCTAACGCAACCAAAGGAGAAGTGCAGAGGTCAGACTGTGGTGGTAGGTTCTTTGCTTGGGGATAGCAGTTACCTCTCTCCCTTAATGTGGACTTCTCAAAGCCTTCCAGAGGGTAGGATAACTCATTCTGTATAATTCTAATATGGATTGACTTCCTAAATCCCTCAAGATTAGCAGTGTTGCTAATCTTCAAAGGAAAATCCTTTTATATTTGACTTCTGAAAGCCTTTCAGAGAGTATTTTGAGATGGAGTTGTTGTTACATTAAGACTATTCAGAAAAAAAAGTCAAATTGGTTGAGATAGTTAAGCATTTTGTCTTGCTTATATTTTGCACTTTTATAATCAAGGACTGCAGTCTGCCTCATAGAATGGTAAGGGGCCTTCATTTAAGACTTTGTATATTTCTTGTATCAGTGGTCTTTCCTTGTGTATTTTCCTTTATTGCGTTCAGACACCTTTGGTGTTTTAGTCTTTGTTTTGATAGAGACTGCTGAGAAATAATCTGTGGTCACTGATGAGCAGGACTTTGAAAGACAGATGTCCCAGAAACAGCAGATCTAGAAGGACATGAGCTTTCTGTATGTCTGTGTATTTCTTCTGGACAGTTATTTAATGGTGCCTTTGGTTGCTGCAGATTTGACTCAGTAATCTATGTGATCTCTTGCAGACCCACGCTCCTGTATTCCCAGAAATGCACAATGCTTTTAAACATGTGCTTCATGCATGAAACAAGTAAGTGCTTCTTGGCCCTCTTGTTTTAACGTATTAATCATGTGTCTATCAAATACACCAATACCATAAGTCAAATGGCTAAGAATTCAAGTTCCTGGTCTGTGTCAAAACTCATACATGATCCTCATCTTTTATTCCTTTTTTTTTTTTTAAGAGAAAAATAAGTAGAAGAAGTTATTGAAATGAGAAGTTCAAATATTGAATGTGTTGAATTGCTTGAAGGGTTATGTGTTTGTTGTGGCTACATATATTAAGAAGATGTACTACTGGAGAACATCTATGCTGACACCTATAGTAGCTTGGTTGCTGATAGACAGCAGTATTTTTTTTCCATGGCAATTTAAGGAAGAATAATTGACTCAGAAAGGCTCAGAATTTAAATGGTGCCTAGAGTGCAGCTGGAGGGAGCAGAAGAGGCAGCAGACCCAGACCTATATCTTATAAAAGTTTTCTAACACTTTATATTTATTTTACACTTTATATTTATTATTTTACTATTCTAGATAACTGTGATCCAATGGGTTTTGAACTGAACCAAATAAGGCATTGTCATGAACAGCATCCCACCGTGCTCCAGGACGGAAAGTTTTTTGGAGAGGGAAGAGAAGGACAAAGCTCCTTCGTTTGAAAGCTGCTTTTGACAACCAAATGATTACATGGACAGACATGCAGGAAGCTGTAAGCAGCCCTCTGCTGCCAGTTCTGTGGCCCAGCACAACAACGAGCAGGGAAATGGCTAGGGTCTGGCAAAATGCTTCTTCCAGGGAATCAAAACAGAGATATCTCTTCTGTTTGATCTCTGTAGTTCTTCTGCAGCACTGAGTTTTCACATAGGTAGTGGGTCAGATTGCATCACAGAATAATCAGATTACGTTATAAAAATCAAGGCTGCCTAAATACATAGTTCTGATTTGTATTCAGGTGAAATTATTAAAGATTGCTTAAATCTAGCAAAGGCCCGAGAAGTGGGGTTTTGCAGCTGCCATTCACCATGGCAAGTTCTTGCCATCTGAGAAATAAAGTTTGCATTCCTAATTTTATTTCTCCTTTGATGAGACACTCTCACTGACTGATCAGCAGTACCTGTGGAGATGGCTCTGTCAAAACATTTGTTCAGGATCTGGCAGCTGTAACAAGCAAGTGCAATGACTGAACAGGGCAGAGGAGCTGTGCTAAATGGTTGAATCTCTCTCATGTCTGAATGACATTTGGCAAACACTGCCACATTCTCTTATTGATGTGCTTACTAACTTCCTTGAATGTTATTGGAAAAGATACATGCTTACTGAAGAATGACAGGAAATGTATCTCATTTAAAGCAGATCTCTTGTTCTTCTAGTGCATGTTGTAATATATTCCTTCTTGCAGCCAAGAGCCACAGGCTGGCCCATGTTTTCTATACTCGTAGACTGTAACTGGGTTTCTCTAGTAATATGTTGTTTGAAGTTGTATCTTACTATTTTTCCTTGCTCTTTCTTTCTTGCACTGCAGTCCACAAATTACAACTGTTATTTGGCTTCAATGCTATTTGTTTTCATGAGAGTGGGGCAGAGATTTCTGTGTAATGTTCTCTAGCGATATGTATGAGCAGAGACCTACTGGATGTGCTTTAATTTTGGTGCCAGTGGTTCACTATGCTGAGGCAGCAGGCTACATTATAAAATGGTAACTCACTCACGGGAGGCCCATCTTTGCCTGCCATCGCACAGTCCCTGTTTCCTCTGAGATGGCCAGTGAGCTCTCTCCCACTCTCAGATCCAATAAGCCAAATGGCCACGGCCACTGATACCATGGTTTGTGGAACATCTATGATTTGTAAGCCCAGTAGGCTCAGGTAATTTGCAAGATAGGAAATGGGAGTCTCTGTCAGCTAGGGTCCCTGCGGTCCTTGGGATCTGCCTTCTCTCTTTCCACAGCTGGCAGGCAGGAGGTTCCGCTGGACTGGAGGCTGGCTGATGTCGTGCCCATCTATAAGAAGGGGCGCAGGGAGGATCCGGGGAACTACAGGCCTGTCAGTCTGACCTCGGTAACGGGAAAATTCATGGAGCGGGTGATCTTGAGTGCTATCAAGAAGCACTTGCAAGAGAACTGGGTGATCAGGCCCAGTCAACATGGGTTCATGAAAGGCAGGTCTTGCCAGAGTAATCTGATCACCTTCTATGACCGAGTAATTAAATTCTTGGATGAGGGAAAGGCTGTGGATGTGTCTTCCTGGACTTCAGTAAAGCTTTTGATACAGTTTCTCACAGCATTCTGCTACAGAAACTGTCGGCCTCTGGCCTGGACGGGCGCACACTCTCCTGGGTGAAAAACTGGTTGAATGACCGGGACCAGAGGGTGGTGGGAATTGGAGTTAAATCCAGCTGGAGGCCAGTGACAAGTGGGGTTCCCCAGGGCTCAGTCCTGGGTCCAGCCCTGTTCAGTGTCTTTATCAACGACATGGATGAAGGCATTGAGTCCTCCCTTAGCAAGTTTGTAGATAACACTAAGCTGGGTGGAAGTGTGGATCTGCTGGAGGGTTGGGAGGCTCTGCAAAGGGACCTGAACAGGCTGGACTGCTGGGCTGAGACCAACGGCATGAGGTTTAACAAGGCCAAATGCCGGGTCCTGCACTTGGGGCACAACAACCCTAAGCAGAGGTACAGACTAGGAGAAATCTGGCTGGAAAGCTGCCTGGAGGAGAAGGACCTAGGGGTGTTGGCTGACAGCGACTGAACATGAGCCAGCAGTGTGCCCAGGTGGCCAAGAAGGCCAATAGCATCTTGGCTTGTATCAGGAACGGCGTAACGAGCAGGTCCAGGGAGGTTACTGTCCCCCTGTACTCGGCACTGGTGAGACCGCACCTTGAGTACTGTGTTCAGTTCTGGGCCCCTCACCACAAGAAGGATGTTGTGGCTCTGGAGCGAGTCCAGAGAAGGGCAACAAAGCTGGTGAAGGGGCTGGAGAACAAATCTTATGAGGAGCAACTGAGAGAGCTGGGTTTGTTCAGCCTGGAGAAGAGGAGGCTGAGGGGAGACCTTATTACTCTCTACAACTACCTGAAGGGAGGTTGTGGAGAGAAGGGAGCTGGCCTCTTCTCCCAAGTGACAGGGGACAGGACAAGAGGGAATGGCCTCAAGCTCCGCCAGGGGAGATTTAGGCTTGAGATAAGGAAAAAATTCTTCACGGAGAGGGTGGTTAGGCATTGGAACGGTCTGCCCAGGGAGGTGGTGGAGTCACCGTCCCTGGAGGTGTTTAAGGTTAGGGTAGATGAGGTACTTAGGAGCATGATTTAGGGATTAGTGGGAATGGTTGGACTCGACGATCCAGTGGGTCTCTTCCAACCTGGTTATTCTGTGATTCTGTGAGGAAAGCATTCACAGGGTGGAAAACTGGTAGGATGGCAGGGCCCAGAATGTTATGCTTGATGGTGTTAAATCCAGCTGGAGGCCAGTTACAAGTGGGGTTCCCCAGGGCTCAGTCCTGGGTCCAGCCCTGTTCAATGTCCTCATCAATGACCTAGATGAAGGCATCGACTGCACCCTTAGCAAGTTTGCAGACAACACTAAGCTGGGTGGAAGTGTGGATCTGATGGAGGGTAGGGAGGCTCTGCAAAGGGATCTGAACAGGCTGGATCGCTGGGCTGAGACCAATGGCATGAGGTTTAACACGGCCAAAGGCCGGATCCTGCACTTGGGGCACAACAACCCTGTGCAGTGCTACAGACTGGGAGAAGTCTGGCTAGAAAGCTGCCAAGAGAACAGGGATCTGGGGGTGTTGGTTGACAGCTGACTGAACATGAGCCAGCAATGTGCCCATGTGGCCAAGAAGGCCAACGGCGTCTTGGCTTGTAGCAAAAACGGCATGACCAGCAGGTCCAGGGAGGTTATTCTCCCTCTGCACTCGGCACTGATGAGACCGCTCCTGGAATCCTGTGTATAGTTCTGGGCCCCTCACCACAAGAAGGATGTTGAGGCTCTGGAGTGAGTCCAGAGAAGAGCAACAAAGCTGGTGAAGAGGCTGGAGAACAAGCCTTATGAGGAGCGGCTGAGAGAGCTGGGGTTGTTTAGCCTGGAGAAGAGGAGGCTGAGGGGAGACCTCATTGCTCTCTACAACTACCTGAAGGGAGGTTGTAGAGAGGAGGGTGCTGGCCTCTTCTCCCAAGTGACAGGCGACAGGACAAGAGGGAATGGCCTCAAGCTCCACCAGGGGAGATTTAGGCTGGACATTAGGAAAATTTTTTTCACAGAAAGGGTCATTGGGCATTGGAACAGGCTGCCCAGAGAGGTGGTTGATTCACCTTCCCTGGAGGTGTTTAAGGCACGGGTGGATGAGGTGCTAAGGGGCATGGTTTAGTGTTTGATAGGAATGGTTGGACTCGATGATCTGGTGGGTCTCTTCTAACCTGGTTATTTTATGATTCTATGATTCTATGATAGCTTCAGCTCTGCTGTCTAGGGTGGCTGAGGAATGGGAGAACTGCCATCATTTGCTGCCATTGCCATGCAGAAAATAGAGACAGATGTGTGGAGGTTGGGCGAGCTGGTGTCATGCCAGGAACTGTGATATCCCTAAAAGCAGGGCATCTCTGGGAACCAAATCTTATTCCAGGTTGTGCAGAAATCTCAGTCTCCAGACATCCCTAGAGGTTGTGTGAAATGTGAGAGAGGCACATTGCTAAACTCCATTTTTCTGACTGCAAATTTTCATCCTAGAAATGAGCTTAAATATGGCTGGTAGAAATAAATAGAATGAGTACACAGGCAAATATGATGTTAGACTGTCACTGGGAACCTGTGTTCCTGCAGAGCTAATTCCTCTTTCTGATATTAAGGGTCCCAAATCTTGTCCGTATATTGACTTATTCATTAATAGTTTGTGTGTATGAATAATTCACCATCTACATACCATATCTCTGCTTTAAATGCATTACAAAGCATATATTAGACAGAGATTGACCTCTACTGTGGTTAACATTAAGATTTATTTTTCCAGGAAGCTCCAGATATATTGACTTGAATCAAAGCCTGGAGGTTCAATTAAAGTTGATACTGTATTAACAAAAGGCCACAAGTTACATTTCTTCTGTACTCTTTGTGAAGGATGTCAGTTCTCTTTCTTTAATTTTTCTTCCACCGAGGCTGAAGTGTAACTGCAATCATAAGCTGCTTGCCTAGCTCAGCCTAGCCTTCCTATATTATTTAGCTGCCTCTGGGATCTTTGCTAAATCATTATTAATGGGATGTCTTGCTCTAGCCTGAAAATAACATTTGTGTTTTCTTCTACACTAATAAATGTTTTTCTTTCTAAATCCATTATTTTGGTGTAATGTGGCAGATTCTTCACCTTTTCCACTTTAGCCCAGAAGCAAGCACACCTGAAAAAGAGTTCCTATCCCAGTGTGCTAAAATGGAACAGGATTTCTAACAGTAATGCAGGAGTGGGGACAAAACACTTTTAATTTGTCTCCTTTTTTGTCCCTAAGCTTAAAGTAAACGAGGAAAGGAGATTTCGCAGACAGGCTGGGACAGTATGACCTCCTCTCTAGCTGCTGCATCTGATAATGTTCCCATTTATCCAGTGATTATTAGTGTGATCTTCTTATCCCTCTTGTGTTTCTTTTAGAAAAAATGCTCTGGTGTCTTTGCACTATCACCATGTGCTGCACATTTCATTGCTAAGCAACAATCGGCAGTGCTCAGCCTTAGCCCTGTATGCAAAGTTTCACTTTTGTCTCCAAAGCAGAGCAACTTTTACTCCATATTGCTGAAGCTGTTCCTTGATGGATCTGCTTCTGAGGTGGAGGAGTGTGGGAAGACAACCCTTAGATTTGTGCGTGTGTGCACTCCAGCCTTCCTTAATCAGACAGGCACACATATCCTCCCCCTCAGGCACCACTGTTGAAGGAGTATGAAGCCCTAGAGTAACATTTGAAGAACAAGGATGGTCCTAGTTTGAGAATGGGAATTGGTATGGAAAGAATAATTACAAAAATCTAGCAAAATAAAAGTTCCTTTTCTTTCAATCCAAAGTTCTCTTAAATATATCAGCTTGGAGATTGCATGAGACCTTCCTATATTTCAGCAGCACTCACCCAAAACAAGGAAACCAAGGCATGTTCAATAGGAAACGGACAGAGCAGGATCTTTAAATTTTGGCTGGTAGCAAGGAGGTTGCAAAATCCACAGTTGCTAAACAGCTAAGAAACAGATGTTTCTTAGAGCATAAATATAAATCCCGTTGGAGATAATTTAGTCCTATCCATGAAACACACAAAAGCAGGGGAAAGGAGTAGTGTTTTCACAGCAAATAGATGCTTTCCTTCTTGAAGAATCTGCTGGAAAAGTTCACTCAATGTCTTGGATCTTCCCAGCTTTATTTCTGGTACAATAGTATTTCCTCTGATTTAGATTCTGAATCTTTACATTTATTACAAAACAGAAAGGTCACAGAGAAGAAAATCAAACTGACTCTCCAGAGAGATTGCCACAGCCTCAGACTCTGCCACCTGATATCGATCAGAGACTGCAATATAAAGAGGGAGCGAGTGCTGCATTGCAGGTGATGCAGGAGACCAAAGTAAAGCAAACATGATTCAAATATCCCTTTGACCGAGCTGGTGACTTCTTACTCTTCTGCTATGAATGCAAAGATATGCTGTAAACAATATTGTCCAGGAAAAAGGTAAACAGAAGTTCAACCTAGCTAACAGAAATGGGATTGTTGCTGTAAACAGGAGTTAGTTATCCCCATGAGGTCACCCACTGTTAGCTGGAGTGCCTGAACCTATTAATAGATCTTACTCAAAGTTCAGATTCTGATCTCTTTGTATATGCTTATGACTCTCAGTGGGAACTGGTGTAAGATCCTTTCTATGGGACTTAGGGAAAAATTCAGCTTCTTGCCCAATATAAAGCAAGTGGGGAAAAGTTCCAGTACCGGCAGGACAGACTCCTGATAATGAAGTGTCTGATATATCGCTGTTGTAATGGATGGCTCCAAGCAATGTATACTCAGACTGCTTTTAAGGATGTGGCTTAATTGCTTCATCTTGCACTCAGCTTGTGGTATATGTGGCATTCCCCTGATTGTAAAGAACCAGCAGTGGATAACTGCAAACCATAGACCATTATCTATAGCTTTTCTTCATGATGAGATTCTGCTGGGCACATGGGGACTTTTGAACACATTCCTTCTTTTTTGGCCATGACGAGTCCTCAGGGAGCATTTGCTTGCACTGTCTCAGCTAGGATTTAAAGGTGTGCTATGGTTCTTGCTAACTATGTTTAACTAAGGTGTTCTAAAAACCTGCCCTTCAGAAGGCAATGCCCCTTAACACAGGTGAGACTGCTGTATACTCTTGCTAACAGAGGAGGCTGCACAGTAACTGTCCTGCTCCTGTCCTTCTCTTGAAAAATGCAAACGCTTTAGTATTTGGCTCATTCTTCAAAATATGGATTCCCATAATTTAGTTTGACATGCCAGTACTTTAAATCTGATCAGAAGTATCCCAGAAAGCATGGTTTTTGAGTGGCACAATGCTAGATCTGTAAGAGCAGTGTATCTGGCTTTACTTCAAGGGCAATAGCCTGTTTTGCAAACCACTTTTCTAGTAGATCAATGATATTTTTTCTGTTCCTCGTAATAATTAGGGTTAACATTTTAGAGGAAAGCAGAAAGGTGAATGATAAAGTCTTGATTAGTTCCTTCAAACAGGCAGTTGCCACTGTTGTGTCTGGCTGAAGCACACTGTGAAGCTTTCCTGTGCTCAGTTTTTAGATTAAAGTAACAGATTGCTCCCACTGAAATCAACACACAAGTATGATTTCGGGTACCTGTTACCTATGCGGCAAGTAGTATTCTCCAAAAAATTATTCTTTCATTATGAACAAATTATTGTGCTTTGCAAACCCTGCTTTTAACAAACCTTTGGCACTACACACACCAGAGGCTATCTAATGAATAACTAATATTGCTCCACATTCCCATACAGAGCTCTGATTTTGTTCCTGACCTCAGCACAGAGTCTGACTTACTGGTGTGGGCCTGAGGCTGTGATGGCTCATGCAGGGCACGTTGATTTTATTAGAAGCAACCAAGTACATTAATATTCATTTACCCATGGCTGGGTGGGCTTGCTGTGGTGCTATAGAATCTCAGATTGAAATGCAGTTGATAAGGAAGCAGCTTGTTGACTTGTGAAGGCAAAATAATGTTTGTCTGGCAGGATGTGTCTAGCAGGTGTATTAACCTTTGCCAGTCCCTTTACAGAAAGCATTGGCCATAACCTCCTGCTCTAAATGGGCTCCTGTGCTTCTTGATTGCTGCGTAAGAAGAGAACCTCAGGGGCAGTACCTCCAGAAAACTTTTAAAACACAATATTACAGGCATTTTTTTCCGCAGGCTCTGGAAAAATTGGAGTTGGAAGATCTCTGAACTAAAATTGCTTTATGGTGTTTTTTGTCAGACTTTTCTCTACATATTTTTTTTCAATTCTTTACTGAGACTTTTGAAACAAGCTCGCTATTAGAGCCTTTCCTTCTTTATTTATAATGGAAATGCTCACTGACCCTTGACTATGGAGGTGATTTTGCACCATTCTAATAAATGCCAGGCACATCTAATGGATATGTGATCCAGGAATGCTGTGGGTTCTTGCCAGCACACTACTTTATGCCTGATATCTAATCCTGTTGTGGCAAAACCAGTTAGGGAATTAAACATACTATGTGCTTTTTTTCTTTTCAGAAACAGCTATCACAGAATCACAGAATCACTAGGTTGGAAAAGACCCACAGGATCATCATGTTCCAACCATTCCTATCAGTCATTAAACCATCCCCCTCGGCACCTCATCCACCCGTCTTTTAAACACCTCTAGGGAAGGTGACTCAACCACCTCCCTGGGCAGCCTGTTCCAGTGCCCAATGACCCTTTCTGTGAAAATTTTTTTTCTAATGTTCAGCCTAAACCTTCCGTGGTGGAGCTTGAGGCCATTTCCTTTTGTCCTGTCCCCTGTCACTTGGGACAAGAGGCCAGCACCATCCTCTCCACAACCTGCACTTAGGATGAGCCAGCCTAAATGGCTGGTGTCCCTCCATTCCCATTTCCTGGTTGTAGGCTGTGCTCTGCCACTCAATCCCAAACAGACAAGAAAAGAGAAAATCCCCCCTATCCTCCAGGTTTCTGACAGGTTAGTGAGCTGAATGGTTTATTGAGGTGTCAAGAAGGACGAGGGCCATAAAGACTGAAGGTGGAGGAACAGCAAGTGGAGGAGCAGGCTCACGCTCTGAGTGGCATCTAGCCATTACAGCAGTTCCATTACCCTTTGAAACAGTACCCTCAGATGCTTCCTACAAGTCAAGGCATTTTCACATCCCTTGACTCCTTCATTTGTGTAAGGAGTATCTGGATGCCTTTATCTATGTCTCCTTTTTGCACTGGGTGCTCAAGCCCTGAGCTTTGTGTTCAGGGTGCTCTGCTCCTCTTGAGTCTCCACTGAGCTGCAGAATCCCATGAGGTGGGCAACTCCCAAGCTTATGTCACTGCTGCCCCTTGGCAGTTCACTGAGTCCTCCTTTCTCTGACATGCCAGAAATGCACAGCCTGTGTAAACCAAGTGTCTGTGCAGGGGCCGCGAGGAGGCCTGTGCATTTAGTACAATCAAGATTCATCTGGGACTTCAAGAGGGGCCATTGGGTGAATGTCACCCTTTTGCTGTCACCTCACCTTCCTCCCCTCACCTCATATCTGGGCTCAAACCTATCAGAGTCTTTGATTCTAAGGGATTTATTTTTACAATTTTTTTTAACCACTTGCCTGCTTCTGTGAATGTTTTACAAATGCTGAAAATGTTTCCAGCCTGGTTGGTTATATTCTGGCATGTTGATATCTGCAGTCTTTTCCATTGAGATAAAGAAGGGTTGACAGTTGTTACCAGCATCTAGAGATCTGTAATTTCTTTAGCCTATCTATAGTTTGATCTACAACAGTACAGATGAAATAGTGTTAAATCAACATATATAAATATACCTTCCCCTCTTAGAATTCATAACTGTCATGATGACCTCAGCCTTGGACTTCTGCTGAAGTTTAATGGCCAGTTGGGGTTAAGGTGCAAAATTCCACCTCAGGCTATTAATACTCTGAAGCAGTCATTAATTCCTACAAAACGTTCAGGGTCTTTATTGCTGTTGCTTAAGTGATGGTCAAATGCCTGTGAATATTTACACCCCTGCTGTGGATGTAAGCATGCACAGTACTTCAGGTGTCTCACTGTTCAAAAAGTTTGTGTAGCTGGTAGTAATCACTATTCCTTTGCCCTAAAAGGTTGTTTAATTCTTCAATCAAAACCATATGTTACTTAGAATAAGTGGAATGGGAGCTACTAACCATCCCCTTGACCAAATGTGGAAAGCTGGAGGCACATTTAAACTGACACCTGTTTCGTCCAGAGCCTGTCTCCTGTTGTTATCTTGTGTGTTGCCTCTGCTGTTCATAGGGTCCTTTGTTTGCCATTCTGCTTCCACAAAGTTATATTCAGTGTGTGATTACGTACCATGTTCGGAAATGACATCTTGGTGTGTATCCATATGCCTTCATTCTTTAAATTTTGTTCTGGAAGTTCTTTGGATTACATTATCCCTTTTTTGCATGTATTTTATGAAAAAAATTGAGAATGCCTCTAAAGAAGTAGGTAGACATCTTAGGGTATTTTCCTATAGTAACTGTACATACTCTTTAACACATTTTCTGTAGTAAATCATGTTTCTCCTCCATTTTATTCTTTACTGATATTACTAATAGTATCATCAAGAACAGCACATATTTTAGGCTCAGTTAACTTTAGTTTCATTCTGAATCTACTACCTAGACTTCCTTGTGACTCAATCAAGTCACTTGAAACACGATATTTAAGAGAAGGATATTATTTCTCTCCCTTCAAGGGCCATTTAGATGTATTAACATTTTTAAAAGTTCAGATGCCAAGTGACCCTAAGATGTTCCTTCATGCTGAAAAGATTAATTAATTTTCCCAGCTTTACCAGTTTATCTAAGGAAAATATTATCTCCATCTGCAAACTTGTCCTGCCTGTGTTGTTAGACCACTTCAGCTGTGTCTATAGTGTAGCTGAAATAGGTGTTTGTTACTGGAAACATAGACACGTAGACCAAGGAGCATGTGCAAATGCACTCTATTTTTGTCTGAGGTGAGGGTTATGTAGAGAAACAGTTTGTAGTGCCGTTGATGTTCAGATAAAACAATCTAGTTGCCCAAATAAACCCAGATCTTGAGGTGATGAACATGGTATAAATACTTAAAAAGAAGAGAAATGAAAATAGAGTTTTTAATGTATTATGAAATAAAGTTTTAAAGGGAAAAAACACTTTACAATAAAAAAAATAGCGATAGTAGCAGAAGTAGTAATCTTTTTTTCCAAGGGCCAGTATGAATATTACGGAAAGGGGCTGTCCCATGAAGAAGTCTTTTCTAGACATTTGTTCCTCCAGAATCCTTGGAGCATGACTCTCTGAGAACAAAGTCTGCCATGACAGATAGGAAGAGCTTTAAATTGCAGAAGACAGTGCATGAGAAGAAGAGGGAATATGGGGGATACATCTGTACTGTCATCACCTTCTTTCAGTACAAAGATAGTAAAATCAAGTCAGTGAGGATATATCGAAGATAAAGGAACATCAGATAGCAGAAAACACAGGGGAAAAATACGTGCAAATGCCAGTGACTGAATAGGTGATAAATCAGTGCAAATACTGTTCTTAACCTAGCTAGGAAAGCAGGTGAAGTGAAGCAGCAATAACAGATGCAACAAAACATCCTGCACTTGAAGATGGTAGAATTAGGCTTATTGGTGCATGACATGAAATAGGATATTAGAGGGATAACATTAACATGATAGAATACTAATTGCAACTGGAGTGCAAGCACTTCTGGGTGCACGCTGTGAAAGGAATGCATAGGAAATGGTTGCAATAATGTGGCAGCATTATATATTGAGAATATGGCTGGCAGTAAAGAAATGTTAATTAATAGCATGGATGAGAGAGGAGAACTTTGTGTCAAAATTTGTTAGGAAAGGATTCTGACAGAGAATGTGAGGGGAAAGGGATTGGGCTCTGCAGTGAACATTGGAATTGAGATTGCTTTAGTACTGAGAGAGAGATAAGCTACCAGGGGATTGTATTGTTAAAGGAGACTTTAAATTTCACAGTCATAGACCGGAGAACAAATGCCACATCCATGGTAGAATCTAGTAAACTCTCAGAGTGGAAGTTGAAAAATGTCCATTTTCAAGGAGTGGTGGAGCTTCTAAGATATTATAATATTTTAAGTTAGTGATAGACAAGTAGTGAAGCTACTATACAGAAAGTAGTAGAGAACATAGTATGCTCTCAAGTGTTAATACTGACTAAATTTTGATTTAAATGAAATAGCAGTATATACAATCATGAGTTGGTAGTTAAGGCTTTCAACTGGGCAGACTGTATCACAGCAGACCAAAGAGTAAGGGCACTGAATTGGGGTAGAGTGTTGGTCTGAAATTAATATTCTCACTCAAGAGAACTCCAGGCTTCACTGGTTAAATAACTCTATAAGGCTACTGAGATCTGCCAGTGAATCTTTAAGAATCAAAGCAGAACTTGGAGGACTGAAAGTGAAAGTTCAGAATATGAATTGCAGATATTTGGGATAGTTAGGCCTTGAGAAATCAGACAAAAAAGTTAAAGATTCTCCAGCCTTAAAGAGGGGAAGGGGAAGGAGAAGGGGAAGGGGAAATGATAAACATAAGGATGCTATTTAAAACTACTTTAGAGGTGGGCCCCAAAACAAGTAATACTTGGCCCCTGCCTCTGAGGATAAGTAGGTGAAACACAGATGCAATATCAGGCTTGTTCATGGGGAACAGGACTATGAAAAATGGAAATGGTCCCACAAATTTTAGATTAGAACTCATCAGATTACTACGCTAAAATAAAATGTCAGTTTACTAAATGGAACCAAGTTTCAGGCTTCTTCAGTAACTGAAGAAGCGAAGGAAAACACAATAACACAGTAGTTATAGGCTACCTGTTCTTCAGTAAAATATTTCAAGTAATTGTTCGGTATTCTGTGAGATGAGAATTAATACAAGGAACCATCCGAAGAGCAGACAGTGATGGATTATGCTGAAAGGGAAAGTAACGCTCCTGAGCAAGGTTCCAAATGATGTTCCTTAAATACTTTTATTAGTGATCAAGAAGTGGATGTGTACTAATTAAATTTGTTGTAAGTACAAAATTGAGAAGCACCCACCCATATCAGCATGGCAAATTCAGTAGGAATCTATTTAACTTGAGGCCCACTATAATAAGGTGGGATTAGTTGAACTAGAACAAAATCCAAGGTCATGCTTTAAGAAACAGGAACAAGAATGGTTGCTACTCATTGAAAATGGGAAGTAAAAAAAAGGAAATAGGTGGACTTGTGTTTTTCAGTCATAGGATATATCTGAGCCACTGGTGTGGAAAAAAAGAAAAATCATATGCTAGGCAGCAGCAGGACTATTACCAGTGAAGAAGGGGAAGACTGAGACACTGTAACATGATACTTTGAATCACTGTGCACACTTTTGGTCACCTATATTCAAGAAAGGAAAATTCCAACAAAGAAGTGCAGAAAAGCGTTGTGTCACAACACAACAGGAAAAGAGAACTTACCATACCGGGGCTTTTGTTGGGTTTGATGAGTCAAACAAAAAATAGATAGGATTACTGCCTATCAATGCATTGAGATGGTAAAAATGAGGAAGAGAGATCTATTTAGCTGAGAGGATAATGCTTACACTCAGACAAAAGCCCGTGAACAAATTTATACTAGAAATTAAAAGAGGGCTACTACATATCAGTGCCCTTGTAGTGGACAAAACCGAGTCTTATTTAAAGATGAAGCTTGATAATTTTAAGAAGATGACTATGTAGGTTGCCAGATATATCAAAGGTCTGGATATATGACTGAGGAAGTCTCTCCCAGCTTATCCCTGGCTTGCCTAAATTTCTAAAGCAAGTGGGCTGTGGTCATTGGACCTGGGGAAAAAAAATTATTTACAGCTTAGTTTAACTGAGCTTAGTTTAAGTCACAATATATGCACACAGGGCTAAAACTTGCTTATGTTGTTCTGAGGAAACCACATACTGAAATTCCTCTGTGCACGGCTGAAATCAGAAGAATTACTCCATTAGAAACCATACTTTGTGGCTGTACATCCCCTCGTGTGCAAATTTAGTGCAGAGCACTGTTTCCTAGCAACTACTAAGGACCGCTGGCTTTATAAATCAATCTCTGCCAGGATATCACAGAAACCACAATAAATGGAAAACATTTAGTAGTCAGAAGGCTTTCTACTTCCTCCACTTTCTGGTCTGCACAGAAAAGTCTTTTCAAGAATTAGATAATACCAGCTTTTCTTCGTAAGTGAACTGAATTCAAAGCCTTGTTCAGGTGGCTTGTTTTTCAGCTCCCCTGGGGTTCATGTCCTCATGTCCATGAATGATCCTTCTTTAAGACTTCAGTTACTGGGTTTCTCAAAGATAAAATTATTTGGAACTTCATTTGAAAGAAGAAAATTAAAAGCAGATAAAGAAGGAAAAAACTCCAGTGAGTCCTAGGAAGAAGGGGAGAAGTAAGTCAGTCAAAGCTTGCGGATGCAACTCTTCCCTTCTATACAGTATTTTAGCTCCCAGTGTCATAGTCATCTATAAAATTTAAATAATGTCTGATAGGCAGCAAACTTCAGTTCTTTTGCATTTGTTTTCACTTTTAAGAGTTCTGCTTATTTCTGTTTATTCATCCTCCCCATTTTACAATCTTCCAGCAGTTTCTGATGCAGCTAACAGGCTTAACGGGGGCCTTCCATGCTGTTAGTAGACCAGAAAGAAACATTTTCCTCGTGTGCAAAGTGCAGAAGAGGTGCTTTCCCTGTACAACAGTGCTTTCATAAGGGATCTGTTTCAGATATATACCAGAGGTTTTGTCACTCTGGTAAGACTGAGGTTACAAAATTAAAGTGTTAAGAAGCTCTCAGTAATATGTAAGGGGAGAAAAAGGCTCTCCTAGTGCATTTAAAAATAAATATTACTGAAGGGCTCATTAAATAAGCAATTAATATTTTAGTCTATACTATGATTGTTACATGTTTCAGCAGCCTGATGGGACAAACTAACTTCTATCTTTCAGAACAGTATTGATTATTTAATTTCTGGAACAGGGTGGTGTTCATTGTAAAATCGCAGCATCAGCTAGAGAATGTTCTGCATGTAATTTTTTCATGAACACTTGCAGAACAGGAACAGTAGGTGAGTTAAAGGTTAGTTTCAGAAAGGGTGTACCCAGGATACTAACTTTGTGACTGATGGTAGCATTTCACAGATCTGATGCTTAGACTGTGAGTTCTTAAAGTGCGAAATAGCTTATATATCACACACAAAAAAAAAAGCCATGCACATTTGTGGTGCTATATAACTAGTAAGCAGTCATTCTGCCTCTGTACTGGAAGTAAAATTAGGAAAGGCTAACATTTAGTTTTCCATTTTTTTCCCACTCTTTTTATAAACATTTTAGAAGATTCTTTTTCACAGGACTAATCCTATTTTGTTGTAATTAGCAATGCATTGTTGTAGACTCACGTGATATTTCCTTTTTTAATTGTACTGTTTATAATTTCAACTGAATCATTCTATTCAGATACGCGTTTGTGTTTCACTGGCATCTCAGATTATTTGCCTTTTTTGTTGTTGAGTTCCTTTGAAGACGATGTGTTTATATCCCTATTGTTCAATCAACAAAGTGTGCAATTACAAATCTTCTGGTGTTTTTAGCAAATCTTTTCAGTGTACGATTTACCACCTGTGGCTTTTCTTCATCACTGAAAAATGCTGTTATCTTAAATGGCCTATTTCTAATTGCAGTGGGTTTAATAGCTTGGACACATGAGGGTCTGTGTTGGCTACTGTTGATTTCTGGACATGTTCAGAAAAAAATGGGTATCTGTGTACAGATGTCTGTAGCAGGGGCAGGAATTTTACTGCACATTTCTCCTTAATAGCAATGGATGTCAGAAGGTTTACGATAACGTTCCCTGAATTATTGCCCTCCTGAGAAGAATTTCCATTCCAGACCATCTCTATGGGAGATCTCTATAAAGATGCTGCCCTGCCATATTTTTCTTGCTTGGTACTCTTCTTGAAATGTGTGCTGTCACTGGAAAACCCTGTCTCAAGCCAAGAGTGCTACCACTGGTTTCAGAAAAGCGTTTGACAGTGGTGTATGTGACAATATTTCTTTATTTTAAGAAGAGAGAGGAAAAATCATTCAAAAGGAAGGAGGTCTTGTAAACATGAATGATCTGAAAGCATGTTCTATTGAAAACTGTGTCTATATATTCTATGTTTTTTTCTGGTTAATATATGGTATCATTGTTACTCGTAGAGTCATGTTACTAATTTACAAGCATTTGGAGAACTGAATATTCATGAGTCCTCAGTGTTTCACTGTTTTTAGCACAGGTGTTTCTTTGCCCAAAATCCTCAAGGAAATGTACTATTAACTATTCACTACTCATCTTTCTATTGCTTAAAAAGTTTGTCATCCAGCTAGGGAATAAAATAAGTGCCTGTGATGCAGGACACAACAATCCTTGCAGCGAATGGCTGAAATAAGTAGCTCCAAACAAGCCATGTGCAGAAAATTATTTCTCTAAGCAACTATGCAAATATTTATCAAGTATAAGGCCTCCAGGGCATACATTATCTTTTTTTTTGCTTTTTCCTATTTATTCATCCTCTACTACAATGGGATTGCAAACCTTTTAAAGTTCTTTATGTATTAATATAGTAAAAATATAAAGTAACAGAGAACAACAAATGCTATTTAAGAAGTGTGTATTGGATAGCAGAGAACTCAGAAATGGAAATAAAGCTATATTACAAAAACATTTCCTGCAAGTAGGTTTACTTCAAAATAAAAACATTGCCAAATCCTTCTTTCTTTACTCACATGAGTCCTCAAGCTGAAGAAAATCTTTTAAGGCAGATTAAAGATTTCACTCCATTGACTGGGAATTTGTATTTTAACAAACAAGAGTGGAGTGTACAAAACTGTGAGCTGTGTGAAATGAGCTCCAGGAGGTATTTTTAATGATCACGAAAGAGAGAAAATATTTTGGAACACAGACCTAAAACCTTTGAAATGTCTTCTGGTTTTACATTATTGCTCAAAGTTTTGATTTTTGTCCAGCCATTAATGTGCAATGACTATAGAGATGAGAGGAGCAGAAACCTATTTAAAAATATTTATAGATAAATCTTCTAACACACAAGGGAGCCTACTGCTTAATTTGGACTTGCATTGTAGCTATTCACACAAGATAATATACATGCATATACACTGGAGATTTCTTATACATGCATCTTGCAATTACAAATGTTAATAGTTAACAATATTTAATGAGTTAGATATCTCCTATAATTTATAAGCCATCAGAGTTCTATTACATTTGTTCACATGTCTTTGCAGCAAGATAAAAAATATTACTTTACAGTTTTCCAGTAAACTTCCAAGTCCTTGTTGATTTGAAACTGTGGGAAAATTTTGTAATTGGAGATAGCAAGAAAAATCAATCAGGCTTTTACTCCAGAAAGCCACAACCCAGAAACAAAGACATTTAAATATAGTAATTTAAAAGGTGATTAACTTCAACCTTTGCCTTGGCAGTCCCCCGCCCATCCCAAGAAACTTAGGGCAAGTCAGCCTTGTCCTAATTCTGTTCTGTGGAGGTAATGTTCAGAGATCTCTGTTTCTTTCTTTTGGATGTTTGAGTAGAAGACAGCTAGCTCCTGTGGTAGAGAACATTACAGCCAAGATCTTGAGGCCTCGTGGGTCTGGCAGATATCTGGTTTTCAAGCTTTCCCCACTGCATCCAATTGTGAGAGAAAGTCCTAAGAGATTTCATTAAGTCAGTTGTTTTTTTCTGAATGAGATGGGTTTGTGCTCTTATCACTGCTGCCCCTACAAAGACAATGCTAGCTGCACAAGATCTCCAGGAACAGCATTCCCTACTTCCTTCTTCTGCAAAGAAGTGGCAAAATTCAAATATACCCCCTTTTTAAGGGCAGGAGGTGAAAAAGCAAAGCAAGGATCACTTCAGACCAGACTTCAAATTCACTTGGATGCTGCACAAAGGCAGGGTTCAAAGAGGAAGGATGTAGAGTTTTTTTCACACCTCCAGTGCAATCCTAGTCCCACTAAAACTGATGGAAATCTGACTGGCTTCAAGACTCATTGAACATGGGCATACTGAAGAGCAATTAAAGCTCAATATTTTTTGCAGAAGATGATTGTGCCTTGAAGCCAGCAAACAAACCAAACAGAGCCTAGTAAATCCTCTCCTGGACAGCAATGTCTCTCTGCTTATCAGCCATTCATAATTCCTGTTTATCAGCACCAGATTGCTCCTGGACTCTTGATTCTGCTTGTTAGTATCTGATCAGAGGCTGCCTTTGTTCAGCTTTAATTATGCATGAAAACCAAACAAGCAGACAATAGTGGATAGAATATCTTCCATTATTCTAAAAAAGGGTTGTATAATTTTGCAGAGCAAGAGAAAGCACATTTACTACGTTACTGTCAAACGTAAGAAATACAACCAGGTTTGGCCATGAAAACAGGTTTCTCTGTGTCTTTTTTTCCTTTTTTTGTTGTTGCTGCAGTTTCTGTTTTTAATAATCTCCTGGTGAGGCAGATAAGGAGCTAATTCTATTAATGTTGTTATCAAAGGTAAGGTAACTGAAGCCTCCAATTTAGTGATTTATTATCCTAATCAAGGTAGGTAGAGTGTGTCTTTCATGTTCCAGCACATGTAATCAGCGCTAGAAGAGCATTAGACTTCTAAGGAGGAAACTTCTTACTTAGTATTTCTACTTGCATAAAAGTCTTGATCAAACAAATGGGGTGTCTTTCTCTTTGACTGAGATCACTTTCAAACAATAAAGAATCCAAGTAACAAATTCATGTAAGCATGGGCTCTGCTGGCATCTCCTTGTGTTGATACAACTCCTCCTACATTTCAGAGAGGTCAGAAATGTGTTAGATCTAGAAAATACTGCTAACTCTTAAAAATGGATAACATCACACCACGTTCTCAAGCTCCCTAGCCCGAAGCAGGATTAGCAGAACAAAATCCAAATCTTCTTTGTACATGCTATTCAATCCTCCCATATCAGGCATTTGCTAATATAACTCTGCTGATTTTACAAATGTACATCAGTATTATCATAGGAAACATGGGAGCATACTTAACTGATAGCTCTACTGGGCACATCCTGAGGGAAGAAGCAAGGTCCAGAGGCTTTGAAAATCTTTTCTTTAAACTTCAGTTTTATGGAGAGAACATGCAAAAGTTCAAAGATTTTGCCAGTTATTGCTAATTAGGCATTATAGTCTATAAAAAAGTCTTTTGGTTTGAGTATTTTGGTTATGCATGGACAGGCATGCAATCAGGTCAGAAGTCCTTCAGTGCAGTCATGTGGACATTACTCAGATACAATTGTTATTTGTAAAGTATATACAGTGACTGCCAGATTGCAGGGAACAAACTCTGATGGCAATTGCTGAAGTCATAAATGGGGTATTGCCAATGCTTGGCATTTCCTCTGAGGCTGGGGGAAAGTTCACTAATATTTATTGAGATAGTAGCGTAATCACAAATATAATCATTGACATCCCCTCCAGATACTGATTAGCTGCAGAAGCATCTTTTTCTGTGCTTTTGTTATATGAGGAAACTGTACAAAATCCAGCCAAAATCATGGCACTTCCCACTGTGTTTCTACAGGTGTTGGTTGACCAATCAAGTTACATAAATGCACATGGGCGTACTAAATCTTTGTTTGTCAGCAAGGAGTAGATTAAAAAGTCAGATTTTATAGGGTTAATTCTCTGAATAGAAGGATGTTATTGAGTGGTTTTATATATGTCTATAATTCATGCAAGAGATGCCTCAGAGTTTAGATGTACATACACATTATAAATCCACTGATGTAAATTTCTACTTGTCTTCAAGTGGCCTGCCTTAACATTACCTTTCAAAATCACAACTTTCTAAATTACCTCCCAACATTCTCCTTAAAAAAACTGTGTGGCAGTATTTTGCAAATACAGTAATATAGTGATCACAGCTGTATTTTAATAATAGTTAAATGATTCCTGTACATGTACTAGTTTGGGACCAGTCACATGGGAGAGACTGATAATGGAAGGCAGAATTTTTATTACTGGCAATGTTTTTTAGGGCATGGTATTCCCATTTTAGGAAGTTTTGATTTTTGTCATGTGATATGACAGCATTTTGTTGATATCTAGTATTGAATAAAAGCACTTTCAAGTTTATAATGCATTCTCTTTTTAATGTGACCCACATCAAAATAGAAAATGAGCACTTTAAGAATTGAGAGAAGGTAATAGTACAGATGAAATTACTCTCATAATTCTTAAAGAATTTTATCTTAGTGAGGTGAATGCAAAGAGGAAATTATCTTTTACAATCAGCATTACTTAGAATCTTGAAGTATGTGCTATACTTGTCCCACTGTACCGCCAATATAAGATGATTTAGACATTTGTTTTGGCTTTTAATCTTTGCTTATATATATATACACCCCCAAAATAAAAAACAGTCACGTATGCACACCCATAAATCTATCCAGACTTCCACTCTTCTCAGATATTTTAGAAAAGACTTGACACTTGTAATCAGAACTGGGTTTGGATGCTGCCTTCAAGTCATTCAATAAACCCCCTTTCCCACAACACCTCTGCATTCCTCTTTCCCTCTGCTTTATTTTTAAGCCTTCAAGTGGCAAGGAGAGAACTCCTTTGAAGATGCTTGAGGAAGAGAACTGGCAGCAGTAGGATCTGCATTCTTACACTAAATATTAGTTATTTTCTGTTGCACCGAAATTTGCATTTTGATTTAATACATTCAATGTATTTGTGCTGCAGTGAGGATTTCGTATACTCCAGTCCTCAGATCTTCCCATCGTGAAACCTAGTGAGACACTTACACCATCTTTTCAGCTACTGCAGCCTCACAGTGCCTTCTTAGCTCTGCCCTGGGGAGACTTTGCTGGCCCTATCAAGTCTGGTGAGAATTTGGGGCAACCTAACAACTGCCCGCAACTACTTAAGGCAGTCCCAAAGGCAGTGAATGGATGTAAACTTTCCCAATGAAATAGCTAATGACATAACACGGGGCAGTGGCCACAAATCACAGCTCATGAGGTTCAGTCTGAACTTCAGAAAAAACGCTAGGAGGACAGTGCAGTACTGAACATTTTAACCAGAGAGGCTATGAAATTTCTACAATTCCCCTCTTGATACTGTGAGAGCAGAAGTATGAAACAGTACCTTAGCACAGCACTATGGGCAGGAGAAAGCACCTCCTAGGCAGCTGGAAATACATCACCATGCCAGGATGGGTTGTTGGTAGAAATTATAGTGGTGGACTTATTGTGATCATTCAGATTAGGTAGGGTTTTGAAGGTGATTGCATGATTCAGAAATTCATCTGTCTGGGAAGGATAGAAACACTTGCACAGAGTTTATCTTTTCACAGGACTCTTCCTTTCGGTCTCACTCACTGTCTTAAAACAGCATTGAAACCAAATAAAGGAAAAAAATCTATATACTACTAGAAAAATAAGCAGCATTTGAAACAGTGTGGCAGTAGATTTGACTAGGCAAATGCTCAGTTAAGTCAATGCTATGTGGTGCATTCTATATAGATAGGTCATGATTAGAAACACAAAAATTACCGCTGTGTAATCTATTTGTGCAACTCCATTGGTCAATAAGTCCTATTTAACCCAGAGAAAACATCCCACTTGAAAGGAATGATTTCAGTTTAGTTACTCTGGATTTGAACAGTGTATCTGAGGTCAGAACCTGGCCCAGAGGCTATAAGAATAAATGGGATTGGGAAAATATATTGTTTTGAAAAGGAAAAGGTAATTTGATATACTGGGCAGCAGGCGAACTATTACTGTGATTAAAGACTTTTTTTCTTTCTAAGTTTATGTTTACTGGATGTATTTTTTATTGCTGGGAGATGGTAGATTATTAGATTTTTCAAAATAATTTTGATATTTGATTATGAAGCCAAGTTGCCCTTTTGAGACCTTCCTGGATATAGTGCTTTTTTGTTCAGCACATAAATTTCATTGGTTTTGTTCTTCGGAAAAATAAACACATTGTAATTATTACCAATATTGAAAAATGAAAGTTATGCTGTACTGGGAAGTGTTTTCTCTTTCTAAAATGACATGTTCTTTCTCTTTGAAAGGGAGAGGTGAAAAGTAACCACAGTTGCTATTTGTTTCTAATTCAAGAAAATTTAAAACTGTAATTAGATAACTGATTAGATATTGAGGTTTCTTCCTGTTCTGGGCTTTTCAAAGTTGTAATTTTCTTTCCATTTGGTTATTTTTTCAGGCAGCCTATTATGTATCTGGTACTTTACTTTGTTTTGGGTCATATGGCAGTAGGTTGTGCTCTAATGGCCTTATTTTAAATGACAATTTAAGACTGTCAGTAGAAATTATTTGTGATCTCACAATAAACCTTTTAAGTTTTTGCCAGATGGAGCAAACAAATCATTAGAAGTAATCCAGCAGACACTAGTGTCAGAGAGACACAGATTTATCTCTTTCATTTGCCTTTGGGTAAAAAAACCAGAACATTTTCTGTCAAAGCCTGTTTCAAAAGAACTGGCCAAAAAAAATGTTGATGAACAGTCTTTTCCCAGAAACATTTCTACTGAAACATGCTGTGACATCCCATTCATTTCTAGCATTTCTTTTTTTGTGGCAAAAGTTTGAAATCATAGAATCATAGAATAGTTTGGGTTGGAAGGGAGGTTAAAGATCATCTAGTCCCAACCCCCCACCGCCATGGGCAGGGACATCTCACTAGGTCAGGCTGCCCAAGGTCCCATCCAACCCGGCCTTGAACACCTCCAGGGATGGGGCATCCACAACTTCCCTTGGCAACGTATTCTAGATGAGATTTGGCTCTCTTGTTTAATTTTGTGGTGATTTTAATTTTGGGTATTTTACTTTGTAACTGAAGTGGCCTAGAAGCATGCATCTAGTCGACCATAACTGCTTAGTGGACATGTAGTGTCTGGCTAAGCCACAGAAAATGATTGTTGAGCTTTAATGAGCTCAGAGCCTTTGATCATTGTTTTGGAGGACAAGGTTTTAAACTGTTCTCCTCACAGGTAGCAGGTAGTGACTATGAATCAGCATTTAAGACTTGAAAAACTCTCAATTCAAAGAGGCTAAAGGGGCAGGTCCTGCATGCTTGGGGAAGGGGCATAGCCCTTCGCATTGTTTTCTATCGTACTGTTGCTTGGTGCTGGAGCCACCCCCCTTCCCTCTTTCAGAAAAATCTTACCAATAAATGCTCCTAAGTTTTAGGAGAATTTACAAAGAGGAAGTTAGGAACTTGCTGCTCCATCCTTATTTGGGAGATTACACACCAACTGATACCATATCTTCAGTACAAGTCAGTTTGCTACAGTCAATAAGTGAAATCATTTCGTCTAACATAAGATTGCATTCACATGAGGAACTGGAAACTGTACATTTATTTCACATGAGAGAAAAACTGCTAAATCTTGCTGTTTGAAGGTAAGTGGTAAAACCTCATTCTGAATTAGTTGTGCTAGCCCTGAGCAGTCTGCATGCACTGAGCGAGGCAGGAGAGTGATGCTGGCAAGCTTTTCTGAGCAGCAAGACAGCAGCTGAATGAGACCATGGAGACAGCTGAAAGCAAGTGGCCCTGAAGAGATGGCCATGTGTTGGACTCTGGAGAGCCCTCATAGTGTTCCTGTCACTAGACAGAATGGGCTGAGATGCTTATGTGGATAAGCACAGTCTTGAGCATAAGTACCCAAATCCCTCTCAAGGCCAGTGGGCCTCGAACTAGACCGTTTTCTACTCCATAGCAGACTTTGCAATCTGTTCCGTCTTCTGCATGTGTGTGTTTGAGAGTGGTCATGATTTAAAAAAACCCTATCAGAATAGGATTAAGTGCTACTTGCATGCAATGTTAAAGAGTCCTGCCACCACTTTATTTTTAAACTTATATGAATTCATTTAATATTTAAAGAAGAGCTCCTAACCTCTGACAATGACAATAATTTAATTTCTCAAGTATATTTATAATGAAAGTTTCAATTGCCAATAAATCTTTTCCAAGAGGCAGAAGGTACAAGAGAGAAAAGGAGGTATAAAGGCGTTGGAAAGGAATCACAAGGTCAATAACAGAAAGACCAGCAGTGAAACTTGTGTGTTTACACACTTAAAAAAAGCAGAAGTGGTATTTGTTCCCAATGCTTCACAGATCTTCATCAGTTCTTTGTCATTTCAGAAAAGAATTCTGTGCTGCTTCTCCCAAGCACATCGGCACCCAGACATTTCACTGCAGAGAGTGAAATCACACCATCACAGAGTAAAAGAGAAAAGGGAAGGTGAAAACTAGGGAGGAAAACAGTGGAGGGATGAACTGGGAGAACAGCATCTTCAACCATTTCCTGGGTCTCTGATCCACTGTTGCCTGCTCTTCCAGCCCCTCAAACAGGTCTGACCCCAACTCACAGAGTTAACCAATTTTTGCTTTATTTTTTCCTTTAATTGCTCTGTTCTGTGGGATGCTGATCAAGTTGCTATCACTGATGGTGTGTTAGGGTGCTGTGTGGGAAGGTAGGACAGGGTTGTATCTGTATCTGTGTCTGTGTCTGTGTCTGTGTATATCTATTCCTATGTGTATACATATGTCTATGTTTGTGTCTATGTCTATACATCTACATCTACGTCTATGAGTAAAGTAACAAAAGAAGATTTGCCAGCCAATGCTGAGAACAAATTGTGGAGGCAGCATCTGCTTTTGATCACCTATGAGGCAAAAACATTTTCCATTTGCCTCTCTGAGTACCTGGTGGTCGTCCTGCATTTACTATGGCTTCCCTAACCCAGGTCTCAGTTCTCTTATGAGAGTGACACCAACATGGAAGTAATTAGACTTGTTCCCTTTCATGGTAAAGAGATTAATTTCTTTGCCTTCAACACCTCCCTGCCTCCCCTAGTTATGATCTCCTGCACCACTCCTAACTTCTTATCCTGCGGATCTCACTGATACTGCCACAAATTCATTAAATTGACATCCCATTTAATTCTACCTTCCTGGCTGTCAAGTCAAGCAAGGAGGTAAGTTGAGTGATCCCTTGCTGATTTTTCCATGATGTCAGAATATCTATGATAAAAGTATTTCTGGTAATAGATGATCTGTCTATAATTAGAACATATTGCCCAGTGATACAGACAGCTGAGGTTTGGACGTCTATGAAAAGGAGGCTTCTTTTGGCAGTGGGTACCCTTTTTGCTTGTCCTTTCTCTCAGGTGTTGGTTGGCTGGTTGAGTAGCCACTATCATTATGCAAGGACTGATGGTTTCTTACAGTTTAACTTAGAATTGCACATTTGTTTAGATTCCTGTATCCGAGGCCCACCACAATGGACATTTATTACTCCAGACCATATAAACTGACAAACTATTTTGCAAAAATATCCTTGCTTTCTATGGGAGTCAAATGTGTGGTCTACAAATTCATAAGCAGTGCAGTCCATATCAAAAACAACTCAGGAGAATACAGTGTGGTTATGGCTACATGGTCACAGCCCTCAAGTCTACAGAACACTCGGTAAAGTATGGTTTGAAAGTTTCTATCTCGTTACAGAGAATGACGTGGAGTGGTTTTCCAGAACCATATTAATTAAGAATGAGGAACAAATAGTGAGGATTAAGCCCTTTAGTCTATCTTTGCACTTGGTGTGACATGTCAGGTGCAGTAACTGTATGCTGAGGTGAGGAGCAAGACTCCTCACTGTGGAAGTGGTGAGCACCTCGGGCTGATATATTAGCCAAAGGGAGGCACAGATTTATTGAACACACTCACAGGAGGAGCAACAAGAAAAGCAGGCTTTTGCAGGGTTGGTGTTATGCCCAGGAGGCTGAATAATCCACCCCACTGCAAACAACTTTCAGTTTTTAGGAAGAAATACAGCTCTACACCAGGTTCTCTTTGGAGAAGTAAATACTCATCTGTTAATGAAGCCAGGATAATGTCACTGAAAATGATTTTTTCACACATGTCAACACCACCATACAGAACAGAAATGTCTGTGATACAGTGTCTATCTTCTGAGACTGAATTTTTGCCTTTGGCAAGGCAGCGTTGGCCTTCACCATGTCATCAGCCGCAGAGCGGGTGTTTGCTGGCAGCAGCAGTCCCAGATGGCTCTCTTTCCCCACTGCAGGAACTCCTCTTCAGCCCCACTAGAGCTGGATCACTCAGAATTTAAAATAATTTCCAAAGCATGGAACTAGATAACAGGCATAGGTGTTCAGTTCACCATGCCTTAAAGTTATGCACTGTGTTTTCCTCCTGTATGATTTGGGTTAGAATTTGGACGAAGACACCAGTTCTGGACTTCAGTCTCCCTCTCAGCTCCATGCATGTGAGGGAGGGTCCAGAGCATACTAGCTGTTCAATTTTAATTATTCAGTGTTATTCCAGGCTTTTTGCAAATTGAATTATTGTTCTAGAAAGCTGGAGTGTGAGTTAGGCACTGCAGCCGGAACACGTGGAGAAAATAAATCACAGAATTCTCCATCTTCTCTCCAGCTCTGAGCCCGGTGCAGTGTCTTAACTGAATGTTAGAGTAAAAGATGGAGCACCAACACCATTTAGAATCTAGCCTTTTTCTGAAGCAGGTGTAGAGTTGTGTATAGTCCATGTTCCAAGAGCTTCCAGTACACAGGAGAACATTACTGTTTACCTCAGTGTGTTCAAAGTATAAACCAGCCAGAATATGATGATACACTACATCAGTACTTCAAATTCATAAACCAGGAATCTCTGCAGGGAAACCTAGTACTAAAAGAAGTCACAGTAAGACAACTTTAGTTACTCACCCTTTTCAATCTCAGGATGACTGGTGTTTCCATTGCAAACTGTCATGCCAGTTAGAGATAGCAACATCCCTCCCTTCTTACAACCACTCATTTTGGTGTTTCCACAGCTAACATGGCTCAGGTGAGACTTCCTCATATACTTCAAATACAGCTGCATTAATGTTGTGCCCTGATGGTTTGAGCTAAATATCCTGACTGTTCTTGTGCAGATATAAAGGTGCTCTGTGCTGGTACCATATGTATGTACATCTGCAGTGGTTTCTTTCCGGTGGGCAGTGAGGAGATCTGATGGTTGATTTAGTTTTTTTTCACCACTTTTGCCAGATCTGGAAAAGAATGTGCTAGTCTGTGACATCAGTTTTTGTTTCATAATTATACAAAGTTTTCTTAATTAAATTTCTCTTAACATTCCACAAGGGCAAGAGTTTCAACGCCTTCCCAAATAGCAAACATGTCAAAAGACACATAGCAGAGTAAGGCTGCTGGTGTGTCCAGAAGAGTGAGGGGAGAATTTTTCTGTTAACACAACAACATCATGTTAGGCAATTATCTTAGGCTATATAGAAAAAACATGTTACACGTAGACAAGGTCGTATTTATTGACCTGCCACACAGCATTTTTATAGAATACTCTACTAAGCATCCCCACAGAAATGAGACTTTCCCTTTCCCTTGATTAGCCTTTCCTCCATATTGGAAGAACCACATGGAAATGTTATTCTTCATCATTTTTATTACCCATGTATATGACAGCAGTGCCCAGCAACTCCACTAGCTATTGGTGCAGTATTAATATTTTGTATTGAGCAATATTGACTAAATTGTGAACTATTTTGCACTTGGTATTATGTAGGTGGATAGAATTTGCAAATTATGCTTACCAAAAAGCACCTTTCATGTCCATGATAATTTGAAATGCTTCAAAATAGTAATGCCACCAATACAGGGACTATACAGACAATCCAACAATATATGCTTTGCATTAATTCATGGGTATCCAAAGGAATTGTAAAACTGATTGTGGTAAAGTTTAGCGGATTAGTCTCTGAGAGTACTCCTTTCCAAGAAAACCACCAAGTACTTTTTAATTGAAATATGTACATTTTAAAGATTCCTCCATGGCATTTGTATTCAAGGAGGAAGAAGGTGCTTCCCTTTAAAAGAGCCGTGCCTGTGTCAAAGCATCCTCTGCTTGCTTTTGAACTGTGGGCACTGGGTGTAACCTCTCCTACATGTAAGGGAGTCTGTACAGCAACTACTTCCAAAGCATAAAAACCCTCTGACGAAAGGCCAGGTAATGGATGAATAATCCAGGTGTACATGATGTGTAGGACAGAGTACTTCTGACTAGGCTGTGAAAAATATATTTCTCACGAGTCCTATAACATTTATACAACACTGGTAATTTCATATCTAATTTTTAGAAGGCATATCACTTACATTAAAAGCAACTGACTTGTGTGTTTTTTTCACCATGAGAATAAATCATTCCTCTGTATACTGCCAGTTACACAGGTGAGCACTACAGAAAAACGAGCTCTCCAAAGGACTAGTGCAGTCTCTTTTGTGGACTTCATTTTTGACCTGGGTTTTACATCTGTGGTCCTATGTCTGTGTCCCATTGTCCATACTTCCAGTGCATGAAAGGATCTATTCAGAAAAAAACACTTTTTTTTTTTTTGCAAAAATGTACTACATCAATTAATCCTGGTTTTAAAGTTTCTAAAGTTTGACATTAATCCATATAAGGAGGGAGACAGGGAGGAAGGAAGAGAGAAGGACAGGAAGGAAAGGCAGATGGAACCTTCTGGAAAGATGGAGCTCCTCTGAATTTTGTTTCTGACTCCAAACAAACTCTTCAGTCACTCTCCTGCCTGGGCCAGATCAAAGCAACTTGATTTTAGGAAAAGGCATGATAGTTTAATGCTTCCATGGTCCCTACAGCTTGGTAATACTTTCACGTCTTAAATTATCTGAAAACAGGATGAGAAGCACCCTCTTTGTCTTTCTGCCTATCCAAGGATCAATTAATAACAAAGCGCTTTTGTACAATATTACACTGACTCACGCTGGTCTAGAAAAGTGGTATGTTGCTTCATGAATCATTTGACTTAGGGAAATATTAAGCAACTTTATTCTATATATAAAAGAAGACTGATAACAATGTCTGTGTATTATGCGAACATTGCCCTACACTTGATCACTTTAAAACCCCATTAAAACAAGCTGTGTTTTTCCTATATGTCAAATAACTCTCTCAGAAGACTGTATTTTGTTCACTGTATTTGGCAGTCACAGCCACATAGTAAATGATCACATTATATGCAGCATCCTAGTGCTGTGTAGAATGTAAATGCTGAGGAGGATAATGAATAGGGGAATTGGAGAACAAAATTATATTTCCTACTTACAGCTCTGATCAGCCCTAGTTAGCATTCTTACAAATAAAGAGTTAGTTATGGGAAGGTTGCTGGTGACTGAATGAGTGAAGAAACATGTTTGTTTTGTCCAGCAGAAGACTGGTGGATAGATAAGTCTGTTAGAGATTCTAGTAGGTGGGATGCACAGGTGAACACTGTCGAAAGGGAGCTGCTTTATTATTAAAGCGTATTGAATAGTTGTAGTTCACTGAAAGGTCTTTTCTGTTGACAGAGCAGTTTCTACATGTTACTTAATAGCTTTCTTCCTATGAATCTCCAACACAATTCAAATTTCCCACTTGACCTGCACAGAAATTTTCTGTACAAGTCTTGATTTGATCATATTTCCTTGAGATATTTAACTTCTGAGATAATATGGAGAAGCAAGAAGCATCAATGCTGTTCAGGGAGAGAAAACTAAACAGACTCCATGTTATTCTGGTATTGTCGTCTCCAAAATGACTCTCCAACTTGTGAATAAGAAATGTTTACTGCCTTCTATCTGCACCTTTTCCACGTGTATCATTTTGTTTCGTTTTGATTTTTATGTTACAGCTCAGTACATGATCTTTCCAATTTCTCCCACACTTCTGAATTCTCCCTCTTCAGATTTTTGGCCAAGAACCAGCAAGTGAGTGAGACAGAATGTAAAACTTTGAGAGGGGATGAGAGGCACAGTTCACAAGCCAACTTCATGTCCTTGTCAATAGCTATTGTACTGCTACTACAACAAATTGCACATGCTACCTTTGTATAAGTGGGGATGAGGGGAGGGAATTGAAAAAAACTTTAAAAGTAGATGTCACTGTTTTTCATCCCAGCTATAGCAACCACAGGTAGCTGTCACTGCAATGAATGTGATAGCAACTTTTTACTGCAGAATAACCTCCTGCACCAATTTTTCCTCTCAAACGCAGAACAACAGTTTTGGAGAGTCATTCAATTAAATATATATTATTGACACGCAATACTGGAGCTTCAGCCCCTAATGTGCACCACCCATCTGGAAGAGTTTTGGACTTGACTTAACCCCGTGTAAGGCTACACTGATACCATCAAATCTAAACCGTATTTTCATGTGTAATGTTTCCTGAGAGCTCCACTGTGTGGAAAGATCTAGAAAAGTATATCTGAATGAACTAATAGTATTGGTTAAAATGGGTCTGTTAAGCTGCATTGATCCTCATTATAGACATTCTAATTCAGCATTAAAATAGCCCTAATTCAATTCAGTTTGATTCATTGCTGTTTAATATGTTCATCAATGATACAAAAACTGAGATGCAGTGCACCCTCATCAAGTTTGCAGATGACACCCATCTGAGTGGTGCAGTTGTCGCATCGGAAGGGCAGGAGGTACCTGTACAGGCTGGAGAAGTGGGCCTGTGAGAATCTCATGAGGTTCAACAAGGCCAAGTGCAAGGTCCTACATCTGGGCTGGGGCAATACACGATTTCAGTACAGGATGGGGGATGATGTGATTGAGAGTAGCCCTGTGAAGAAGGACTTGGGGGTGCTGGTTGATGAGAAGCTCAACATGAGCCTGCAATGTGTACTTGCAGCCCAGAAAGCCAACTGTATCCTGGGCTGCATCAAAAGAAGTGTGGCCAGCAGGTCGAGGGAGGTGATTCTGCCCTTCTACTGCACTCTTGTGATCAGTTGCAGGTGTCCAGTTGCAGCCCGGTCACTATTTGTGAACCCCTAGGGCTGGTATTGGAGTGAGTACTGTTTAATATCTTCATTAATGACCTAGATGATGGGGCAGAGTGCACCTTCAGCATATTTGCAGATGATACAAAGAGGAGCAGGTTGATAGACCAGATGTGTGTACTTTCATTCAGAGGGACATGAGCAGGCTGGAGAAATGAGACAACAAGAATCTCTTGAAGTTCAGAAAAGAGAAATGCGAAGTCCTGCACCTGGGTAGGAATTATCCCAGTCCCCAGTGTAGATTGGGGGCAGACTGACTTGAAAGTAGCTTAGCAGAAAAGCACCTTCTGGACACCAATTTCAAAATAGAACAGAATTATTCTCTTGCAACAAGGAAGGCTAAGGATATCCTGGGCTGCATTTGAAAGAGTGTAGAAAATAGGTCAAGGGAATGGTCTTTCCCCTCAGCGCTCGCCATGCCACATCCAGCATTCTCAGTCCCGTTCTGGGCTCCCCAGTATAGGAGAGACATGGAGCTACTAGAGATGATCAAGCAAAGGGCCATGAAGATGATTAAGCGACTGGAGCATCTCTTTTATGAAGACAGACTGAGAGAGATGGGACTGTGCAGTCTGGGGAAGAGAAGAGTCAGGGGGATCTCATTTAGTGAATAATTTCCATAACCAAAGCGTGTAAATAGATGGAGCCAGACTCCTCTCAGTAGAGTCCAGTTAATGGATAAGGGACAATGGGAGCAAATTAAAATACAAAAAACTATATCTAAACATAACAAGGAGCTTTTTTACAGTGAGCATGGTCAAAGACTGGAACAGGTTGCCCAGAGAGGTTATGGAGTCTCAGGTTTTGGAAGTACTCAAAACAGGTTAGACTAAATGATCTCCAGAGATCCCTTCCAACCTCAACTGTTCTGTGATTAGGTGATGAAGTAGTAATGGACATTTTTGCAGCTATCTTCTGTGTATTTCACATGGAGAAGTAATACTTGTGATATAATCCTAAGCTGCCAATGGTAATCATACAACAAGATGCTTTTTTCCCCCAGATGACGATACAACCATTGTTGTCTAGTCATTAGACATATGGTGAATTACTTTCAGTAAAACAGTGACATATGAATCATGATACCAAATGTCTAGTTCACATCATGATCAATATCATAAAACTTCATTTTCTGATATTTCATGAGTCTCTCATAAAATGCAGAATGTTATACAGAAATGTGAGCTGAATATTAGGTACACTTGAGGTAGGCTGGCTGTAGAAGACAATAGTATATTTACCAGTACTATCCCACTTTAGGTAAGTAACCCCACATATCTGAATGTTGTTAGGATTCTCAGCTCTCAAGTTGGACAATATCAGATCTTGTTCATTAGTCTTTCAGCTTCTCACTGTAGAACTGCATTTCTTCCTGAAGATTTACTATGTTCAGTCCAGTATATACCTCTTTCCCACTTATGCTTTAGCATCCTTCTGTCTCCTCATGAGGATCTTCTAGATACGCCCAAGGCACCTCCTCCTGTAGACATCCCTTGCTGTCTCTCCTGGAATTTCATGTCATGGCCTGGAGGGAGAACTGTTACTTATTTCAGCATCTCTTGCTTGACTTACTGAAGGTTACTCTCTCCTGACCAGGGAGTTCTGAAACTTGATGAGAACAACTTGCTCCGCTGAGCCAAGTTACTGCACCATTAAGATTTGAATGAATATTTGTGGAGGACTCCCAAAGATAAGGTGGAGAGAAGATGTTGTGTTGGAGTTAACTGAGATGGTGCCCAAGAATAAAGTAAGGTTGAATAAATAACTGCCAATAAAGACTCCTTCTCACTACACTTACTGAATTAAATTATATTGTCAATTCATTTGTCTGCTGGTTGCTGTTCTGATTCAATTAAACCTCTTCTCATGAATTAAAAACAGAGAAGCCCCTTATTGGATCGTGGCAAACATGTTGTTTTATCTGTGTTATTAATAACACCTTATATTATTAAACCTGGAAGAAATTTTGTAAGCTAATTCACTATCACCATGGATGCTGCAGTTCATCAGCTTTAACAATAAATGAAAACAAATAATTTTTCTTGAGCTTAATTCTCTCTTAAACTGCTCTTCTGGGCCAAATCAGTCTGATATATAAATCAGAGCAAAAGTTCTGTTCTTGTGAATGAGATCTGGATCAGGCCTATAAGACTAATTGAGACAATATGTAGGTGCAGGATTAGGCCCTTTCTGTTTTCCACCCATTCGTGCAGCATTGCTTTTTCTTTGGTAAATACTGAAGTTCATTGTAACATCCTCTATTTTCTGTGTAATTTATTTTTATTCCCAAGAAACTGAGAAAAGGTTTCACCAAAATATATTTATCCCCAAGCTTAATTTCCAGAAGTAAATATCTCTGTCTAAAACCTTTTAGCTGTGTTTTTGACAATATCTTTGCCTTCTTCCAAGCATTTTTTTTCCTTTTTCTCTATCTCAATTTTGTTTCAAAGCACAACACAGGTAATTTTAAAAATCTGTGTGAAATGTATATGAGCTTAAGATAATTCAAGGAAAATCTGAAATTAAGAAAGGAACTTTAAACACATCCCAAATAAACCAAATTAATCTAGAGGGAAAATACTAATAAGCCTTTATGAAGAATTCAGTCCTTTTGTTTCCAAACTAAATCAGAGGTCTGTCTAGCTGAAAGGTGAAGATGGCTTATTTGTTAAATAGCTATTGGAACTAGATTATATATGATGATTAATTATGATATGCAAAGTCTGTCTCAAGTGTACAGACCTCATAAAGCCAAAGATGACACAAGTGGCTTATTAGTTCCCATCACAGTGGTAAAATAATCCAACTTGTGATCTAATTTTTTAAAATATATGTGATTACAATAAGTGGTCTGACAGCATGTAAAGGCAGAATTTAAGTATTCATGTTTTCTATCTGTAGCCTTTCATTTGTTTTAATTTGAAAATGTAATGCTTGATTTGCCAGCAAATCTAGAAAATATAGTTCCAGACTGTGTAATTTTTACTGTATTATAATACATGCTGAGGCTGCCCCTGGGAAGGTATTTATTTCTCTCCTTCTTGTCAATAATGAATGAACCTACATAGCAGAAACCTTATTAGAGTCTATGTTTAATGATTGCCCTAGTGATATGAGTGGCCTGATAACAAATTGAAATGTCAGACACTCTATGACCCTCAAATAATATTGAAATCTGCCAGCCCCTATTAAAATGCCTTCAAACTATATTATGCTGTGGTAATAGATCAGTTACTTACCCCAACTAATATAGTTATCACATGGGACAATGCAACATGATCCTTTTAATCAAAGGAGTCAAAAAAGCTGTGGAACACCGGGTAAAAATGAGGTATTGTCATAGCAAGTCTTGATGAACCCACTTCATTAAGGTGCAAAACTGCCTGGGAAGAAAGAAGGCTGTTATTGATAGTCATTCTAGTGTATCATATTGTAAAAAGAAAGAGGTAACTTTCAAATTTGAATGAACAGGATTTTCTCTCCCTCTCTCATTCTCTCCCTCCTGCTGTTTCTGTTTTAATGGATTATGTTATTGCATGACCCATAAGGTACTTTTATAGGTCCAAGTGCCATCCAGTGTGTCCTAGTGTTGCCATTGGGGAAAAAACCACCCAAGAAACAGAAAGACTTCCATCATTTTATACAACATCTTCTCTGGTGCTTTTACATGGAGAGAAGGGCAGTATTTTTTTCCTATTTCCAAATATATACAGTAAGTCAATTAAAAGATAATATTATTCTTTATAATTATAACAAGGAAAGCAAAAGTAAGAACAATTGTAATAATTGAAAAACCAGTATTATGTCCTTCTTCCTTAGGACTTGCCACTTGCCGAATTAAGTTAATGTGCAGAGGTCATATTTACACAGCATCAATAATTTCACTTGAATTAGAGCATTGTGCATGGATTAACCCATAAGATTAGAATGATAAATAGAACCCTCCTGATAATCTCAGACCATCTCAAAGCACTTGATCCTCCTGAAGCTAATGGTAAACTATCTTTCTGCTGTGGAAGGTATTGAATTGTGCTTGTTTGTGGGATTCTGTGTCCTATTCCTTACTACAAAAAATAAAATGGTCTTAGACAGGCAGTTGACCAAGTTATAATTTCCAGGTCCTCCAATTTTTAAAGGGAGGTCAAGGAGATTGTCACATTCTGAGCCAGGGTGTAACTCTGGATTAGCACTCCATTTTTTTTCACATATACACTGAGAATCGCAAGGCTAGATTTCAAAACTTGTGACTTTCCATCTGAAATACCTCTGGAACTGACTCTGCAGTCGCTCTGCTGAAACATCTAGTAGGACCTAAAGGTTGTGCTTCATAGAATACATAAGGCTTGCTTACTTACCGTGTGGACTGCTCCTGGGACCTTGTGTCATTCTCCTCCCTACTTCCAAATACCATATCAGCCCTTTTGGTAGAGGATTTGTGACTGATGTCAGGCAAATCAATTAGTTCAGTGTCCTTTTTAGTGGAGTCTTGGGGAGAGTAAGGAAGATATGTAGGAGGTTTATGCACAGCCTGAGTACAGGTTTGCACACAGATGAGTATGGGAGCCCTCTGGATTTCAATACTGTAGGATTTGGGCTTACAGTTTCTACATTATAAACTCCTAAGTGAAAAAATCAGGACTGTAGTATTTGTCTGCAAAGGATATGTGCGTGAGCATGTACCACTTGTACAGAGAGGAACATCAGCCCACTTCCTATGCCTTCTTCCCTGCCCTGCAGCAACCTTCTCTAGCAGTGTCTTCTATATGTTTTCCACCCTGCTCCAGTGCCTCATCATGTATCTCTCCACTAAAGTTTTGGATTGCCTTCTAACTGAACTACTGAATCATAACTCCCAGTTATCCTTTTTTCCATTAACCATTTAAAATTACATCCTGGTGTGAAGCAGTGGGCTCCCTAAAACTCACGCAGTTATAAGTGACCCTGACTCATGGCTGTAACCAGAAGGATGAAAGTTATAGCCTGGCTTCAGAAGAGTCCTCTGCAGGAGCTGAAAACAGTGAGAAGATTTTGGCAGGAGTTTTGTATGAGGTGTAGTTAAATCATAGAATCATAGAATCACTATGTTGGAAAATACCTGTTGGATCATAAAGTCCAACAATTCCTATCAATCATTAAACCATGCCCCTCGGCACCTCATTCACCTGTCTTATAAACACCTCCAGGGAAGGTGACTCAACCACCACCCTGGGCAGCCTGTTCCAATGTCCAATGACCCTTTCCATGAAAAATTTTTTTCTGATGTCCAGCCTGAACCTCCCCTGGCGGAGCTTGAGGCCATTCCCTCTTGTCCTGTCACTTGGGAGAAGAGGCCAGCTACCTCCTCTCTACAACCTCCCTTCAGGTAGTTTTAGAGAGTAATAAGGTCTCCCCTCAGCCTCCTCTTCTCCAGGCTAAACAACCCCAGCTCTCTCAGCCGCTCCTCATAAGACTTGTTCTCCAGCCCCTTCATTAGCTTTGTTGCTCTTCTCTGGACTCGCTCCAGAGCCACAACATCCCTCATGTGGTGAGGGGCCCAGAACTGAACAAGTATTTGAGGTGCTGTCTCACCAGTGCTGAGTACAGAGGAAGAATAACCTCCCTGGACCTGCTGGTCACACCGTTTCTGATCCAAGCCAGGATGCCATTGGCCTTCTTGGCCACCTGGGCACACTGCTGGCTCATGTTCAGTCGCTGTCAACCAACACCCCCAGGTCCCTCTCCTCCAGGCAGCTTTCTAGCCAGACTTCTCCCAGTCTGTAGCACTGCACAGGGTTGTTGTGCCCCAAGTGCAGGACCCGGCATTTGGCCTTGTTAAACCTCATGCCATTGGACTCTGCCCAGCAGTCCAGCCTGTTCAGGTCCCTTTGCAAAGCCTCCCGACCCTCCAGCAGATCCACACTTCCACCCAGCTTGGTGTCATCTGCAAACTTGCTAAGGGAGCACTCGATGCCTTCATCCAGGTCGTTGATAAAGACATTGAACAGGACTGGACCCAGGACTGACCCCTGGGGAACCCCACTTGTCACTGGCCTCCAGCTGGAGTTAACTCCATTTCCCACCACTCTCTGGGCCCGGCCATCCAACCAGTTTTCCACCCAGGAGAGTGTGCGCCCGTCCAGGCCACAGGCTGACGGTTTCCTAAGCAGAATGCTGTGAGAAACTGTATCAAAGGCTTTACTGAAGTCCAAGAAGAAACATCCACAGCCTTTCCCTCAAAATTCAGCTCTACTCTCAAAAGAAGTACTTTGTAAAAATAGCTCCATGTTTATCGTATTTTTATCATGCAGACCTAGCTTACAAATAAAAAGATGGATATTACACCTGCCTTTCCTGGAAACTCGCTGCGGGCTTTTATTGTCAGCCTCAGCTTCTCTCCGTTTTACCTACCATCAACAGCAATAAAGACTTGGAGGCCAAATTAGCCCCCCTGAGATGACTGTGCAACACAATGGCTTCAAATTATGCTCTCACTGACACCTCCGCAGCCTCCTTTATGTCAGTGGTTTTGCCCAGGTAAAGACAACTGAGCTTAGTGAATATTTCACTGAGGATGTACAAAAGGCTTCAGGCCTGGTAGCTTACAGCTCTTTACTGCCTTTCTCTGTAGAGAAAGCAGTGTGGGGAAAAAAAAAGTAAGGTCTTGAAATTGGTTATGTCTTCATTGTCATGTATGGTATTCATATTTGATGAATTCTACAGAAATTCTTACAGTGGTTTAACAGTCTTTAATTGCTTCTGAGTATCTGAAAAATACGTAAAAGCTTGATTTGTTTCCCCCCGTGGTTAGCTTTTGATTGTGAGCTGCGTTTGGAAGGACCATACCCTTCAGTGAAATCTGCCTGAAGACAGAGAGAGCCAGTGTGGTTTCATTGCCAGGCTGGGACCTGAGCTGATCCCACAGAGATGCATTCCTTAGCTCAGTTTCACACACTGCCAGGAGCTTCAGTGAGATGCCTTTGGAGCTGAATACAATGTGATCACTTGTGAGTCATATAGTTAGGCACATGCATAATACAGAATCAGCCTCGAGATTTCTGTATTCATTCCACTGAGTCCAGAAATGCTAATGGTTTGGATTTTCAAATTAGAATTTCAAATCTACTATCCAAGAATATTTGAGATAAAATGCTTGTTATAAATTTTTTTCAGCTAAGGTTTGTTTGAGGACATTTTTTCATTAATGTGGGATGTGTTTCTACATACTTCTGAATGTAGAAATAGTTAGGCAAGGCATAAATGATTCTATGATTCTGTAATTTTAAATAGTGTCAGACAAATTAAGAACACATTCACTCATGGATACAAGTTTTTTTCAAACTATTTGTCCAGCTTCACTAAAGCTTTTGACCTGAGTAAATTTGAAAGTCCAGGAAAAAATATCTTGCTGTCTTCTTGTCATTTACTTGATTAGCCTAGTTAAAAAACAAAGGATGTTCATGGACATGATTGTCTATTTTTTGTGTTCAGCATCCTGTATTAACCTATGTTCTTGACCTGAACTTTTACTAAATATCCTTTAGATCTTGTCATGTAGTTTTCGTATAGGTTAAATTACACTTCCAATTGCCCTCCTGTTTTTGGTAATTTTCCTTTCATCAGTGGTGGCCATTTACACTCTTGTTGTATCTGTTGTGAGATGGCATATGCAGGCTTTGGGCATGTAGAATATTAATCCATCTTTGATCACATTCCCTTATGTATCCTTCCCCAAAGCTTTCTGATTTACCTCTAAAATGAACTGTGAAGCAATTAAACGTCTTAACTTTTATTATTGTGATCAGTTCACTTCAGTTTCAGTTAATAACATTGGCTCTATTAGGGCTTGTTATTGTTGTTTCTCCTGTGCTTGGATGCTGATCCCTTGGAATTTTCTTCTTTTACTACTTGTTTTTATTCCACTGAATAGCCATTTGCTTCACAGAAGTAAATATCACAATATACAGTTAGAGTTACACAGTTCTGTTGCACAAATCTTCTGAACCTAGTATAACAGATATCAAAGAAGGAAAAGTCTTTTTCCATTGTCACTTCCCTGTCAGTGGAGGACTGCTTCTCCTGAGTGATTGTGCTAGCCATTCCTGCTCAAAAAGCATACTGCAACTGAGATAATCTACTCTTTCAGAGCCTGTAATTATTTTACTGTAGTAATATAATTTACTGTAGTAAATAATACATTTTTGTTCTTGCATCAAAGGACTACCTGTGATTTCTTTTGAAGGATTTGATTTCTCCTTTTTCAGGCATTTGTAGGACCTTTCTTCACTATGTCATACTCTGTTATCTCTTGTAAGTGTTCTTTGTTTGCCACTTTCTAACATCCTTGAATCACTGTTCTCTGAGTTGACTCCTTCTTGCCAGCCTTCAGATTCCATATCCAGAAGGATATCTGTAGAAATTTCCCCTCACAAATACATCTGATTTAAGGGAATGTCTTCAAGGTAAATTGGTATCTTGATTAAAATCTCATGGCTTGAATCTCTCTGTCTGTAAGGCAGTGCGCCTGCATTCGCAACCCACAAATGTGTTGCCCTTTTACACCTATCCTGTAGAGAATGCTCCTGTGTAATTTTTTGTCCACTGTCACCTTGAGGTTTTTGTCTTCTCTTGGATTTGTGGCTTCCCCTCAGCCCAAGCTATTCTTCCCCTGAGGCATGCACTAGCTTACATTTTTACAAGCTGAATCTCATTTTGCTATTCTTAGTCTGTATTTCTCTTAGCAGTTTTATGTTACTTTTTTTGATCCTGACTTGTATTATATCTTCCAGTTTAGCATCATCTGCAAATTCAATGAATATGGTTTTATTCTGCCATCTTAAAAGGTGGTAAATAAATATTGGGAAATATTGGTCCTACTATAAGGTTCTATGGCTCTGCACAATCCCCCTTCACATCTGCACCTGCTTCCCCTGCACCCCAATCTCTCTGCTTTGCACTGCATGGCAGTACTCTCTCCTTTCACCAGTTCCAGTTCCACCCTTCATGTACTTGGTGTATCTAGTTTGCGTGTTAACTTGCTATATAACTGGTTTACCAGAAATCCACATCTACAATACAGATTGTACCTCAAACACCCAGAAGTTCACGAAATATCACAAATTGTAGGGATGAGTTAAACCTCATAGGTCTGCTACCCAGCTGTGATGTAGTGCTTGTGTTAGATCCCAGTACTGCAGCTGCGATCTTGACATCAGTGACAGTTTAACATTTTCACAGGTTTTGCCTCCTCATTGGTTTTGTTAGGTGTGTGATTCAACCTCTTCCCTCGTATACAGAGAATAGTTTTTAGTCTGAATTCAGTTAGACCATGTTGAGAGTATCTTATACCCCCTGTATGCTTGTTCTTCCAGAACAGGCATCTTGATACTGTTCCACAGCAGGAGGTGAACAGGACAGTAGAAATTTCTTGTTTGTGTGTAACTTCGCTTACAAGTTTTGCTAGCATGGCAACATCTGGCTGAAAAGTCACCTTGCTAAGGAGCATAGAATTCAAGCATATGTAGAACTTTACTGGCAGGAGAAGCTCTTTTGACAGATATTGTCATCAAAGACATTTTATAAATTATGATGGAAAAATGTGGGCTTCTTTTCTTTTTATTTGCATAAGATATGCATTTCCAAGAAGGCTTCATGCAAGGTTACTAGTCACTTAGCAGCTTTTCTCAACAAATGAACCACCACATATTTAGGCCAATAATTGATAGGAGGAAAAAAGATAATAAGTAGTAAGTATAACCTAATAGAAGTACTGGGCAGAAGTGAGAGCTGCTTCTGCTCCAGTTACCAGGATTAGGATCAAACAATTTTAAAGCTGTGGAAACCACAAAAGAGATAAGAAAGTGGGATGGAAGAAAAAAAACAACTACAAGAACAAAAAAATACAACCAGGTGATCTGGTTGATTGATCTTTAAGTTTTCATCTTCAGCAAAATGCATCTAGTTTTCTGTTAAGCCCAAACCTATTCACATGTTCTCAGCAGATTACATGATCTCTCAATAAAATGGGTCTATGTCATAAAATGTATAGAATAATTTGAGGCTTGTAGGTAGTGGTATGGACAGGCAGTAATTTAAATCTGAAGCTATCTGCTAGCTCTTGCAGAGTAAACATACCTCAAGTTTTTAGTAAGTAATCTCTTAACATTTTTAGTAAATGAAGTTTTTACAAGGCAATTTACTTAGGGATTACATTCAAATCATGTACAAACAGATAGGCTTCTAGATAGAGTCCCCAAAATATTCAGTCCCACAGTTACTCTCCAACTCTGGTGCAGACTCCTACATCAACTGAATACTTGTAACTAGTGGAAAGTATAAGTCTGCTTAGTCTTATACCTGTGTAGCTCTTCACCTTTCCTCTCTGTTATTCAGTTGTGAAAAATGATTAAAACTCACCAGTGCAATTTTGTGGCTGGTTGTTTGTAAAACTTCTTTTTCTTGCTTGCTTTCTTCCCTATTTTTTTTCCCTCATTGATATATTTATAAGCATGCTTCTTTTTTTCCTGCAGGTGGCATTTACCCTTACTTTTTCTTTCTCAGCTGTGGTTGAATATTCTTGCTTCACTGCTTCTTTCCTTTTTAATTTCCTGTTGACAGCATCACTGTAAAGGTGAACTAAAAAGAAAATGGAAAATTTTGTTTACTTCACCACTATGCACTGAATGCCCCACCTATGTAATCTAACAAAGAAACTCATAATGAGAATATGCTGCACTAACAGACATGTCTTTTCTCTGCAGATCTCAGCATATCTTGCAGAGACGGTTAATGTTTAGCATTGCTATTGCATTACTGCTTAAAGATGGCCTTGAGCAGATTGATATAGAACAAGATTCACTGGTGCTACCATATCAGATATGCATTTCAAATCTTATTTTTTATTTATCCTTACTTATCTGCCCTTTTATTCTTGAGGTAAAACCTGATCCTTTCCCATCAAACGTGTAACGCTTTTTCTGACTAAATGTATATGGTGAGGAGAGAAAGACTTCCTTAGGCTAGACTTCAGAGTGGGTTACAAACATCTGTCATAGAGTTATGTACTGTTTTCAGGGATCTGTGCATGGGAAGCAGAAAATCTAAGTGTGCGTCTGATGGAGCACAGATGTAAATCATCACAAAGACATCTGCCTCTTCAAAATCCTGCATCCATTTTGAGAGTATTTCTAGAAGAGACCAGAAAGCTTGTGAATAAAAGAAGGAATGACTTCATTTTTACCTGATCTATAAGATCTGTGTCCTTCTGAGCAGTGGGAATTATTTTCAGTGAGTTGCATCACCTCTTCTTAGCAGCCATGGCAACTAACATCCTCTTCCACCCAGAAAAAAACAGAGAAAGGACGGAAGCCAAAATTCACTGTTACCCTGACCTCTCTTTGCTGTCTTCTGTCCCTAGCTGCAATTGGTTGAGGTTTAGTACAATCACTTCTGAAGCCTCAGAAATTTTCCCCTAGATATTCCCAGCTCCACTGTAACTCAAAGGAATGAACTTCAGCCATGAGGCTCTCCCATCCTGTATTTTCTTATGTTTGCTGTGTTGCCACCCATATTGACCCTTTATGCGGATGGCACTCCCACACTTGGATTAGTACCTCAGTGAGACATGCACAGGACCATGGAGGGAAATCATGGCCAGCCCTATGGGAAATGCCAAGGAAAAATTGCTACTTTCTGATCCAGAACCCATAGCTCCTTCTCAATGATTAAGTTTCTAGGTCTGAAAATGAAAGCTTTTTTTTTTTACCGTAGTTTGTTTTATGAAGCTTAAAAATGGAATAAGATGAACTCTGGTATTTCCTAACGGAAAAGTTAGAAACGAAGAAATTACCCTGTGATTTTGCCAACTAAATCTGTCAGTTTGTTACTGACTTCGTCTTTCAACACTTCAGCATAAGCCACAAAACAGCTTGTCCAAACAGGACTAGATAATGTCTTCTGGTTGCTGTTGACTTGGCAGAATTCTAACTAATGGTCTCAAAGTGAGACTCCTGCCTTATTTCCAGTCTCCTCAATCACCTTATTTACCCATTATTATAGTTACTGAGTATCTATAATGATTGTTATCTGTTAATTTATGAACTCTCATATATCATCTGATATCTATTAAGGTGCTACTTTGTTTCTGTGTGAAAATTTGGCTATTGTCTTTAAAAAAAAATTGCTTAAAAAGGGCAGCAAGAGAAGGAATCTGAATAAGGTGCACCATGGTTGCTGGGAATAAGGAGCAAATAGGGACAAGCTGCCAACAGATGTCTGCTGTAAACTTTAGGTAAAAACTGTTTCTTTAGGAAGAACTGAAGCATCAAAGACAGAACATAGTGTCTAAAATTGTGTATTTGTGGATTAACAGACATTGCTATTACCTAGCAGACATTGCTGTTACCTAGCAGACACTGGACTTCAAAAAAAGCATGAAAAGGGCCAGTAGAGACATTCATATTGTTTGTGTCCAATGTTAATTCTATTCCAAATGATTCAATAGAAAAGTTCATTTATGCTTTTGTTTGTTTTTTTTTCCTTGGAAAGTACATTCGCAATGTATACAAGCAGTGCTTTGGGGGCAGGTGATGTCAATTTATTGTATATTCATTATTCCTGGAAGAAACCACATGCTTTTTCATATTTTTTGTTATGAAATTATCCACTATGAGATGCTGAAGTGGCTGAGATAAATTAACTCACTCCTCAGCACAGCCCCACCAGCGGGGTCCCACCCCTGCCCACCAGAAGACTTATTCTTCACAATTCAACATAATTGTCAAATCTGAAAGATGGTATTGTTTCTAGAAATGGAATTCTGTTATAAAGACTTAACTCCTGTAAGTATTTTAGGGAAAATGGCCATTTATAAAGACAGATTATAATTTGATGAGAATGAGGAAATGAAAGTATGAAAATACGAGAAAAATTGATGTACTGTGCCATGATACTATTTGTCTACTCCTAGTTCTGATTTCTGGACAATGTTGGATCCTGCTTCTCTAGCCTATAATACAAATATTGGGTCCAGAATATTGTCTGTGGCCTTTTTGACATATTTATTGAGTCAAGGAAAGGGTTGACTGCTTAAGTTAGATTTCCAGTAGGTAGAATTCTGGAGTGTCATAAAGCAGATACCATTTCCTAGCCTGATAGGATCAAGGTTAGGAAATACTGTATCTCCTGAGGGAAAGTGATCTCTGCTTTCCAGAGGGCTCTTTATGTGTTATCTTTCTTATCTGTCTTTCCTGTCTCTAGCAATATTCATGTGAAGATGATATAGACCTGGGACTATTCTCATGAAATATACATTTTTGTGTCAACTTTTTTCTCATGAGTAGTGTGATTTAACCTTGTTGGGGAGATATCTGTAAAATAAATTCCAGTATTTTAATAGATATAGAGGGATAGAGTCTAAATATTAGGTTTCCTCTGTGTACCGGCAGAAAAATAATAATGCCTGGACTAAACTATATCTTTTTGCACCTGAGAAGCTCGCCTGAGAGTAATTGTACTTACCTAGCTAAATCAAAAGAGAGCCACATCTTGATGCAAAACATGGTATTAGAGTCTGTGACTTAAGTGTCTCAGGTCTCCTTGATCAAGGCAAGCTATGGAGCATTCATCAGAAAAGACATCAGATAAAGGAGGTCATGACTGAGAATAAACATAAAATATATAATATTATAATACAGGCAAGGGACACCTTTTGCCATAGGACTTATGATCAAATTCCATGGACAGTCGTGTAGAGTACTCGTACCAAAGCTTGTATTTCTCTGTGACTAGAAATAGCCCTTCATGCAGAGACATTCCAAAGGAACAAGATTTAAAGTTAAAAGACCCCAAGCTTCTCAGAAGGTTTAAAATCATTAAAATAGTTTATTTGAGTAATAATCCCCTTAGAATTGGTTATTAACCCTATTAATGACTTGCTAGTTAAAATATGAATGGCCCATAACAAAAACCTGCTGGTAATGACTGATTTCAAAGGGTATTATTGCTTAATTAACTTCACCTATCTACATTCAGTTTTGTAGATATGTATTTTACTGTTTGTTTCAGGATACTAAACCCAGTTATTATATGTGAAGGAAACATCACAAAGAGAGACAAAATAGATGCTTATTTTCTGGTTGTTTTGCATTTTGTGGCCTGTCAGCTAACTTGAACCTAAATTTACTTGTCTGCTATTAGGCTATGGATTCTTATTAGGAATTTTATATGCATTGAAATTGCATGTTGAAACTGTGTTTTGAAGAGCAATGCATGCTTTTGGGAGAGATTGAGAGGCAGAAATCTAAATATATGTATTTTATTTCCTTGTTTTATAGATACGTTCTTTTTGATCTCTTTGATCTGGATGACATAACATCCCTTTTTCACGCACTGGTTTGTCATGTCCTGTTTAGGAACCTTGTTGGATATGTTGATTCCATGTTTGTGCTAGTTTATAATTTACATATCATGTTGATTATGAAGTATATGTTGGAGCAATACAACTGGTGAGAATGAAGTAAGCTGAAATGCTATGTGGCAGAATGACTACTAAGTGTGGAGGGAGTGATAAAAATTTGATATATTACTGAAATTCTCAGACTCTGGTTTCCTATGAGTTGCTGAGTGTCCACTACACTAGCACTTGTAGCTGTTATACTCCAAAACAGGAAATTGCAAATCCTGTGTGGCAGACACTTTTGACATTAGTAGCCTTACTCTTGCTTGTCCCTATACACATCAGATAACAAAAGTGAGGAAACGCTTTCATACAGGGACTTTCCATGTGTACAAAACTAACTGTGTTCACATTTTGTAGTTTGAACATCTTCAGTTCTTCTGTAAGTACGGTTTCTCAGGAGCCAGTCATACAAACCTTTAGAAGGTTAACATTATTCTTCAAAATGCCCCCAGGTCACAGAAGCAGAACAGTTCTGAGGACTGTAAAGATGAACATTCCCTTCACCACGAATCTGACTGTGAGTTTAGGCTTTTAGGTACTCAATAATGCTTTCAGTGAGCCACATTCTTCTTTAAAAACTAAGTTTTCTAGTGTATCTCTGGTATTCACTCTTCTTTAGTGGAACACTTCAAAAAATGCAGAACTTGAGAGTATACAAGTATCCATTGAATAGCTCTTTAACTTTGCAGTTACTAAAGTTTTCTAAGTCAATCTTGCTCAGTTCTGCTGAACACTTTTACAGCCTGTCTTATTTCTAGATCCCAAACTGAGAGACTAAGAGCTCTGTTAAGAGCACAGGGAGGAGTTCAGTACACACACAGATGGTAAAATCTCAGATGAAATTAAAATTAAAAAAAAATTAAATTAAAGTTAATCTTTCATTGTCTGAGAAAATAGGGTAGCTATACAACAATATAGTTGTTCCTTGCATTCCTGAGGGCTTTATTGCTTTCATTTAAACAAATTTTGGGCGACCAAAAGATGATAATTTTAATTTGAGATGAAAGCCTACCATCTGTGTACATAGTGGATTCCCCTCCCTTATGTATTACCTACACAAATAACACCCATTTTATTGTATGGGGAATGCGATGATGATAATAAAAGTGAATAGAGAGAGGTGCTGATCAAACAGATGTTATTTCAGTCTGACTTCCTCTACCTGGCTCATCAGTGTTCTTCTGCATAGACATACATCACTTCTAATATTGCAGCTCTGAGCTACCTCTGCTGGTTTGCATTGTGATTTACTGTGTGAACACAAAGGAATAAATAGGCATTATCAAACTCCAGTGGTATTTTGTTGGTGAGGTGAAAAGCTGCTGCAGTCTTCCAGTGGGTCACTTCACTTTTGTCTCTTGCAACAATCAGCCTTCCATTAATCTCATCCTTTAATTTTTCATCTGTACTGATATTTTAAATAAGTGGAATGAGTGGAACAACATACGGTTATTGAGGAACGTTTACACAGGTAACTCTGCTCCATAAAACCAGCAGTACTGCATAATCTATAACTGATCTTCTTCAGATATGGAATAAATTATCTCAATGTAATCCATGTGGAATGTAGGATAAAGCTGATTTTAATGCTAAACTAAACCTATTTTGAATCCATTTCAGTGAGATGGTTTAATTAACTAGACCACTTCTCCTAGACCCGTGTACTCAATGCAAATTAATGGCAGTAAGAATACACATTCTCTTGGTGTCTTGCTGCTATTTGCTGCCTGCGAATCCTATCTCCATCCCACACCTTGCACTTGCACAAATGATTAACTACCTCCAGAACTCATTTCCTGCTAAGTGGCTTCACAGTATTTTTCTTCCATGGAAGGAAAATATGGTGGGTGAGCCAGCACAAAACCATTTTCCAAGGTATTACTGTGCCATTCATTGTTTCTGATACCTTATGCTATAATATAGACCACAAAACAAATGCTATGTTACCTATTTACTTCATACTCTATTGCTTCCCCAGGGCAAAGATGAGGGGTCTATTTTGTATTAAAATTATGTTGCTTGTGCTAGAAGATGGGGGTAGGAGTTTTAGGCATACTCAGAGCAGAACATTTCTCTAATCTAGTGTCTATATAAAGAGAGTCTGAGAAACAACACAGAATTCTTGCAGGGATGGCAAGCAGTCCCTCTACTAAATGTGAATGATGTTGAGTCCATGATATGAATTGAGTTACTCTTGCGCCCTTTGTTGCAAGGAATGTGGTGTAAAAGCTGCATTTTCTGCTTCATGAGATTCCCAAATGTAAACCCCTCCTTTTTTTTCTTTTTCTCTTACCAGAAGGGAATAAGAAACAGAACTGCTGAAAATCCTTTCAAGTCAAGTTCTGACAAAATCCAGTTTTCTCAGTTCTTAACTGAAGAGCACTGCCAAAATGTCAGGTTGAGATGAAACCCTGACAGGTCACTTTGGTGTAGGCTATAGAGAGATCTTTGAAAAGCTGCCTTTGTTTCCCTGTGAGCATCAGATATGAAATCCTATTCTTACTCTTAAGATCTTGTAATTCCTGGAGGACCCTAGTAGACATTGCAGCTCTGTAAACTGGGTGCTCAGTTAAATCTCTGTAACAGAGAGTTACTGCCCAAAAGGACCTCACATTAAAAGGCCAACAGGACACAGGAGATGAAGTGGAATAATTCTATTGTACTTACTATGACTGCAACAAGAGCCATCCAGATCCTTTCTTATACAATTATCAGCAGCCAGAGGTTCTAATAAAAACACATGAGGCCTCAGAAGGTCAAAAAGTGGCTAAGTCTGATGCAGAGGGTCTGCAAGTACCCAGCAAGCTGAAAGCTACCATCAGTATGGAAGCAAAGAGCAGAAATGGAAATCCACCTCATTGCTGCCTGGAGCGATAGGGTGGCAGGTTCCAACTAAAAGAAACCTCAGCCTGAAAGCTACATAAAGTGTAAATGAGAAACTGCTGTTTCTGTTGCCCTGAAAACAGGAGCTGTCCTATGCTTCACCTCTAGAGTCAGGCCTGAAACATTAGAGGAGGTAGTAGAGAATTGGAAATGGTTGCTCACGCAGGGAAGATGATGTCAAGGGAAATAAGAGCCCCAAGGCCTCTTTAGCACAAGAAGCACCCAAAAGGGGTACCATTTTCTGCTAGTAACTAAACCTGACTAGAATTCACTATTCGAAACAGTGACTCACCCTGGTTTGCATTTTATAACATCTGGATTTCTCAAATGTTTATACCATGTTAAAAAGTTGCTATAAAACTGCAGAATTTCTTAGAAAATGTTGGTTGAAAATATAGGAATGCTTTTTTGTCCTATTTTGTACCATTTTCCAGATGTGAACCTCATGGAATTGTTTGCCAGCAAACACAGTGTTCTTGGTTTTAAGTCTGGAAACTTCCTTCTCATGCATATCACAAGTAGTCACTACTCCTTGCATCTTTCAAGTGCTTATATGCGGTGTTATGTAAACTGTTACAAAGAAAAACAGTCTCAAACATGCAAGTGAATCTCAGGCTTGCAAAAATGGGCTCCTGTAGAGTTCCACTCATTCCAGACCCAAGCTGTGGCTGCCTGGGCACTTCCTCTGCCCACCTGGCTGCACTGTGGATCACTGGGCTGGCTCCAGTTCTTTCAAGGATGGACTTGGTGCCGTTGCCTGCGAGGACAGGTTTTTGCCCACGTAGTCCCCTTGGCACTCTTGCCTTAGCACCATCTGTGGGGCAAGGCTGGGGCAGCTTTGTGAGATCCTTTTGCCTCACTTTTAAAGCTTTGTGAGATCTTCCACTCACTAAGTGGCTTCTGCAAAAAGACGTAGCAGTTTATTATGTCAGAGTTGTTAAAAAGGGGAAAAATGGGCCTTATATGTTATACAGCACTACCTGTGGAACAGCCAACATGCAGTCCTGTGCAATACTGCTTAGCACAGAACAATACAAGACTTATCTGCATCTGATATTTTCAAAGTACCTTCTGCTGTGTGGTTCACTCAAGCCCATATGGACATGCTTATTATTGTTGCTAGTTATGGCAACTAATTCAATGGTATTTTATATATTGCCAACATAGCTGATTAACATGAAATGAAAAAAAAGCCAGTGAAGACAAATAAAGCTAGCTGAACAAAGTGAAGTTTATCAATTTTTAAATGTTTTTTCTTCAATAGGAGGGTGGGTTAACTATCTGTTGGAAAGGCAGTGTAAATCAGTTCACATCACACCTTGCAGAAGAAGAGAAAAGATGTGTCTCTAGAAGGAAAAGCAATCAACAGAAGGGGTGGAGAAAAAGTATAAATCAGGATGGTTTATGTTTTCTTCCACCTTGTTGTAGATTGCTTTTCCTTCAGTAACCTCCCTCCCTCCCTCTCCCCCTTCCTCTGTCCTTCACTAATAACTCAGCTTACCTCTGTGTATAGCTTTTCACCCCATTTGAATGTGTTATGGAAGTAAAAGCACAGTTTAGAGAATGGGCTGAGTGTTGTGTTACCTCTCTTTTCATTGTAGACAGGGGAATGTCCAACTCACAGGAAGGGTTTGATTGATAACAACTCACATTGAATTAATACTTTGCTGCTGAGTTAAGGACAGTAGCTAGCCAAACTTTGTTTCTAAACTGCCTGAATCCAAATAAGTCTATACTGTTTAGTGAGTCCAAGGCCATCTTGATGGTGTCTCTTGAAGAATATTTGCAGTCCTTGACATGGACATGATCCTACCCCAAGACAGAGCAAGCAGGAGATCACATTACTGATGTAACTGCTAATATGACCTCTTGCGGGGCTGAGACAAAATGTAGGGTCTTACATAAGGGCAGCTTCTGCTTTTCTTGGCTGTGTATTTACATCTGTGTCCATTAAGTGTCAAATTCTCTTTCTTCATCTTTTTACAAAGTCTTGAAATAACTGTTTCAAAGAGACTTGCCACTGAGGTTGTACTTTCCTTTTTTTTTTGCAATCTCTGTGTGGAAGGATAATCTTAGTAGGAGTCCAAGTTTTAGGCTCTGTCTCCTAATGATCTCATAACAAAATGTGACAGTTTCAATCCTTCAGATCTAGTAACTAATTCCATCTAAATACTGAGGAGAAAAATGCAGCATTCACACATTCTCCTTGTGATCAAACTATAATAAAATCTTCAGCTCTGTCTCATAATCCTCTTAGGAAAAGTAGGCTATGATAACACTCATCCAGATATACCATTATCAGTCAGAAATGCATGTTGGTGTTCCAGAGAGGAAGGATCAAGGGTTGCATTACAACGTGAAGGTAAGGCACATAGTAATGGATATATTCTTGGTAACACATCTACTGGAAACATGAAACTTGTTTCAGAGAGGTGAATACAGTCAATGAAAACAGAAAAACAGTATGTGTTTAATTATGAAGCTGATCACAGCTAGAATTTTCCTTTCCTACAAATCTTGCTTGCCTTACCTAAAGAGTGCAATCAGCAAATTTTCAATGAAATCTTATAAATTTGCAGGTGTCAGCCTAACAGACACAATATATTGGACAGTAAGGTCTGAAAAGGGAATCTAAGCTTCCTCAAAATTGCTTTGTTCTTTAATTCAGGTAGCAACTTTATTTTTCAGTCCTGTTTATTGGCCACATACTTCACAAAGCTGCTTAGATGATATCACAGTTTTATGTTGAAATGTGAACATAGCTGCAGTAATGTGACTTGATTTACTGAATGTCCACGAGGACAAAAACAACAATATCACACTTCATGGATTTTTTTCTTTTTTTTTCCTGTAGGGAAGAAAATACTTTAAAGAAAATGATGTATAGTGAAGTCACACACAGGACTGCAGAGTTTGGTCCTTTGTTGTAAATCCTGCAGTGTCTCCTTTACTCAAAGGCAAAGAGGTCTAGGTGGCTGATGATATTGCTCCAGAATGATGTATTCATCTATGCTTTTAAAATAGAGCCCCATCACAGGAAAATATGTTGATTGGCTTCTGTCAGTGGCAGTTATTTGTGTTTCTTTTGGAGCTCAGTTTTTGGCATTACCATCCTAATCATATAGGATAAATCTCTGAATTTGTATAAATCAAAACTATATCAATTTGTGCAACTATTTAATCTCCTCTCCAAGTTCTTAAAACACTTCCAAACAAGGCTGAATTTAGCTAGGAAGGAGGCAATTGTTTCTATTTTTATTTTAAAGATGGGCAGATTCGGACATGGATAAGTATCTGATGTGTACAACAATGGCATAATAGGTTGTGACAAAACCATGGAAAGAATCCAGACACAGAGGAAAAGAACATTTTTCCTATTCCAGATACTTTGGATATTGATTTACTAGTTTTGTCTTACACAAAAGAACAAGATGATTAAGAGAAAGGATGCAGAAATGTAGCACAAATGTCTTTTTTTCCATATGGCATTCAAAATACCCATATCATTCAAGTTTTTTGTTACTTTTTTAAATACACATTGAAAAAAACCCCACATTACTAACACACAAGAAGACAATCTTCCTGTTAAGTATTTAAATTGTTAAAAAAAGCTTAATGATTAATCATGTGATTTTTTAAAAAGTATTTAACCCTTCCTGTCACAAGAACTATGTAGCTAAGCATAGAGAGAAACAATAGAGAGGAAAGGAATATTTATTTTCTTTCTCTTTATATGCTTGCAGTGATGAGATATAAATTACAGTGAAGTTAACAAACACCAAGACCCTTTGGCATTTGACATAAGAGCCTTTTCTCTTTAATTTGGCATCCAAATAATGCTCAGAGTCCCTTCGTTTGAGCAACTCACTGGCAGATGCTTTATTGTATCTGTTGTTTCTCCTCTGGGGCTATACATTAGGTTAAAATATCACAAATAGCTGCTATTAAAGTGTGAGTCGCAGTAGCTATAATTTTTCATGACAGCCAAAGAAAATGTGACATGTTTAGGAAACTCTGTCATTGATGCTAACACTCAGATCTTGAGGCAAATGTTTAATGACATACTCAACATGCTGTGCGAACTCCACTATCTACCAAACAAAAGGTTACTACTAGAGAACTATAAATATTTGGAAATGTCACTAAACAATAGGAGCTCTTTTCTTTCTGGTCACTGAAATCAAGACAGAAATTGGACTGATATGAACTGCAAAAAAAGGAGAAGCTTTTTACATATGCAGTTATTTTTGTTTGCCTCCTGTGAATACTCTGTTTTAGCATATCTACGGTCTATGCTTAGTGCAGAACCATGCTTTTCCTCTTTTGTTTTGATTTAAGCTTTTGCCTGGTAGTGAGCATCAAGGCTCACTACTGTTCAGCTGCTTTTATTTTACTGTACAGGGAAGAAAGCAATAACTAACACACACCTTCTGAGACAATATGACACAAAGCAAGAAATCCTTTCTCTGAACAGGTCCCGGGCTGTCTGTACCATACCTAGTGAGATTTCATGATCTTGTGACTCACTGTTTTTTACTTTCTCAAATTAGACAATACACATTTATTCAATTTTTATGATTACTATTAGGAATAGGGCTATATTAGGACTATATGAATGACAAATAACATATTGGGAAGTCCCATGACTTCAGGATTTTAACATGTGTGATACAAAGTGCTACATCATAATCTGGAAGTCATAAGGACTTGTGTAATACTGCAATGTTAGTATATGGTCATTTAAAGTCACTTCAAATTAGCAACAATGTGAAGGAGAAAAATGGAAATTGTTCTTTTTCATCCACAAAGGCCACAAGGCTGTGGCCACAGAACTAGAAGTTGCAGAATAAACACACCCAGGGAGCTGGGCTGTAACACTGTAAAATGCTATGGAAACTGCCAACTTGGCTTCCTTCTGTTTCATGTAGGGGGCAATTGATTTTGCCTTTCACTGAGCAAAAAAGAACATCCAGTGGTGAAGCAGAGATGGGCATTTGAACTGTTCAAATGTACGATGGGTCGTAATCACGGTATTACGACAGTTTAAGAGTTTAAGCCTGCACAGCTTGGAGATGATGAAGCTGCCCAGGGATGGGAACTCACTGCAGCATATTAACACCTAAATCAGGGTTATGAGATCTTGGGCAAGGAGATAAGTGAACAAAAAAAGCATGAGCAGAATGTACAGATGTCCCTGTGGATTAAAGAAAAGGAAACAGTCTCATACATATCTGTTCTTGGAGGGCAAGGATTGCTGATTGATTTCTTCATCTCCAGAGAAAGTGATAGAGGTTTCCTCTCTTTAATTTAGAGGGGAATAATATCACCTGTGCAGTATTCTCTCTTTTAGGCTGTCTCTACATTTCCAGTGACAGGGAGAGTGGGAGCTATAATATTAATTCCAGTACTGTTATAAACCCAAGTTCATAGGAAAGCAAGGATCTTCGCAGCAGTCGGGGATGAAACACGTTATTTCCACCAGGTCAAAACAAGCTGCTTCAGCAGATGCTGCTTAAATAGTTGCCTGATTTTCTGTGTTTCTGGAGTGGAGAGCTGAGCTACCAAACCAACCAAAAAGCAATATGAGCTGAGACATCAGTGTGAGTTTGGGCTATCACTCAAAGCACAGTGGAGGATGTTCCTTATCTTATGAACTTTTCTGGCCTTCTGGGCGATTTGCCCTTGATGTCAGTTTCTTCAGTGCAAGTGGTAATATTCACCAAAGGGCAAATGTATAGCAGATGACAACTGTGATGTCTTCTCAGCAAAGTTTCCAAAAAAAGCTCTGTGATGGGCTCTTGGAGATTCCAAATACCCTCCTCCAGATGAATGTTTTGGGAAATTAATCCCCTGTGAGCTTCACATAGTTCACATAGAGTCGTACAGAACTCAGAGGAAGATGGAATTTAGCATTTATCTGTCTCCTCAGAATTTCCTAATTACACATTTTACATCATATTTTACTGACCAAGGCAAAATTGCATAACTACATATGTACTTTTTCACTTTAGCCAGGGAAAGCACATCAGGCAGCCTCATCACTGGATGGGGAATTTACTTTCAATTTGTGTAAGTACTGGCTGTGAAAGAAGCTGAGGAGAGAAAAATTTCAGGCTAAATATAACTGTTTCAAGGAGCTAACAACTTTTGCAGTGCTGGTTAGAAGGCAGGGAAGGGAGAGTAGGAAAGGATAAAGAAGGTGTTTCTTCTGGTCTGTACTAGAAAGATGAGAACTAGGAGGAAGGGTGAAGGCACAGACATTCAAAGAAATGCACATGCATCCGAAGAAATGCGAAACACAGGGCTAGGCATTTTTCCATATTAATTTGGCAGGAAAGGCATAAATGAGAAGTAAAGTTAATCACGGGGATTTGCTTCTTGGCAAAACAAGAAGCTTGAGCTTGTAGACCTGAGTTGGGTGACCATTTTTACATGATAAAGGGCTGGGACTGGCCATGCACCTTCCTCAGCAATTCTATATTATCTGCACGTAGAAGTTCCATAAGTGATGTGTCCCAAACTGGTCCAGAGAGGCTGAACTCACCCTATTAGAGCCTGAAGAGTTCAGAAATCCAGAAGAAGAAATGGATAGGAGAGGCTGTTCAGAGCAATGGATATCTCTCAAAGACTGTTGTAGTTACCCAAAGCAGACATCAATATGCCATTTTCAACGATGTTTAGAGAATGTAGAACATCCCAAAACCCCACCTAAAAATATTTGGTGATCCCAGATGGCAGCACGCTTGTACAGAGGTGCAATCCTGATATTGCCATTGCATTTGCAAGTGGATGGAGAGAAGTACTGGGAGCCCAGGAGCTCCCAGAGGTCTCACATTACGCTACAAACAAAGTACAACAGAGGAAGATTGGCAGACATTAGAGAATTACTGTCTGAGCTAACATCAATGGAAGCTTTGATGCAAGCCTCTTTCAGGGAATTACAATAAAAGGTAGAGTGACTGAAGTTGAGGCAGGCTTAAACAAGCATTCAGATACAGTTACTGATATAGATAAGAGGCTTCAGGAACTTGAAAGCAAGGACCTGAAAAATAGATAATTTGGAGAACCGAGAGAAAGAAATAACAGTGGGTTGAAAGAAATCCCAGACCAGACTGACATAAAGAAGGAGGAACTTTTAAAAAAAACCTGTTAAACTCCTGCAAAAGGAGAGAGGGAGAGAGAATTTCCTGAGTATATGAAGGTGGGGCACACCATATACTTTGCAGCCAGCCATGGGCTTTCACTGTAGTCCCCATGGCTTTTGCACTTTGCTGTGCATCACACTGTACCAGTGAAAACAAAACAAGTGCTTAACTTAAACTGTGAAAAATGATACATCCCACCTAGTATCTATGTGAAATTAGCATGGGGTTCTGCAGAATAAGAGGGGAAACATTGATCAGAGAGAAAAGATACCTACAAATGAAGGAAGAACTCTAAATAAGCCTAGAGTTTATCACATGGGGACTTAACGTAGTCAGCTCTTCAAGACAGATACCCACACATTTTTTAATAGCACCAAGAATGACTCATTTCTCCCCACAATAGTATTATAGGTCAGAGTAGATGAAGAGGAGGTGATCATGTCCAACCATATCCTCCCACAAAATGAGATCTGAGCTATTTCAGTACAAAGATTTCCTATTGCCATTGCTGATATGAAAGAAAGCTTGGAGCACCTCTTTATTTTGTGAAACATACAATTCTGTTGGTATGTGTTATGCATGGTCTGAGAATATATAACAAGTCATGCCTCTGAGGGGCTGAGGCTGGTTTATATACCAGATAGTCAGTCCTGTAAAGAAGTAAGATGCTGAACTAAAGTGCAAACAATTGAAAAAAATTAAGTTAACCTGAGGAACACTTGCACAGAGACTATTAGAATTGCAGCTTTGCGTTGTTTTGAATAAGTTCTGCCTAAATCTAGGAAGATTCTTCCTAAATCTAGGAGGAACTTGGACTTTATGAGCTTAAAATCCTTTCTTGACCCAAATGATTCCATTACCACCATTTATCTTCAGCAGAACAAAAGAAATCACTATTTCCTACATTTAGAAGTGTACTTTGATGTGTGTTAAATGGAGTATACTTCAGAGGCACAATTACAAATTGTGATTTGTTACCAAGTGGTTGTTTCCATGTAGGTAAAACAGGGTGTATAAAGAATTTTTAAAACTTTGGACGACACACAAAGTTTAACAGCTGACATCATAGTAATTCAGATCCTGAGTGAAAAGCAGTTAGGAAAGCCTAACATACACAGATGTGAAGGAGTATGTGAGGAAATGGTCAAAGAGTAAAAAGAAGAGGAAGAAAAACCTTACAGAGGTGTTAAATAGAGTAAGGATTTGGCTCATGACCCTGTTAAGCTGGTGTCCTGGAATTCCAGCAAATTTTAAAATCAATCGAAATCTATCTTTAATTCATTTGAAACCTAACAAAGATAATTTTGATTTTGCCTCTCATAGGCCTGTCTACTTGTTCTATATTAATGTTGAGACATTCACTAATGTGCTGGCTAATAGAATAGGCTCTCTGCTGCCTCACTAGTTAGTGGAGACCAGAGAAACTTTTTCAAGGGTGATAATTCTCAGGTAGTATAAGAAGGGGTAGAAGCATATGAAAGGAATGCTGTTGTCCTGTGATACAAAGGAAGTCTTAAAAGGAGCTGAATTAAGTGATTTAGAAGGGAGTCCTGGACTGTGTGGATAACGGGAAAGTATCATAAGTATTAGACCAATAAGTACAGTTAGATTATAAAAAACCTTTGGCTGGAATCAAAGTTAACTGCAGTTCTTTATATCTTCAACATATACTTCCTTTTTGCAATGGTCTTGACAGTTTTGCAGAAATTATTAAAAAAATTACTTTTTGCAGATAAAAATGTAAGAAGTTTGGAGAATGAAGTTATGTAGAATGCAAATTACTTTTTAATGATGATTGCTGATCCACTTTTTGTGCTGGCTATTGTAATGAAAGAAATTAGGAAAGAATTTGCAAGGTTTATAGAAGATCTAGTTAAATCAAACTTCTGGCTTTAGTATTTCAAACAAGTCAGACTACTCACAAATCATTCCAAGACTAATATGAACTCAGTGAGAAAAATCTTAATCAGCTCCTGAGGAGTTTCTAGCATCTCCCTCTGGGAAAAAGACATGATGCAAATTACATTTCTATAGCAGAAAAAAATAGTAAAAGATTTAATACAAAATAAGAAGCCAATAATACTGTGAACTGCTGGAATGGCAAAAGTAAATCTCACTGTGAGTATTACTTGAGATACTTCTACTGTCTCTCCCCATTCACTTGGAAAGGAGCTGCAGTCCTCCATTTTAGGTATCATTTAATCGGAAGAGTAAGACATCCTCAATTCAAATGTTCAGTGTACGGCAGAATTGAGGAGAAGAACAAAAGGTGTTTGGAGTGTTAATCCTCACAATCTGCATAATGCAACCCTTCCAAAAATCTCTCCATACATGCATACACAGCCCAGGTGATAAATGCATCTGCTCCTGTATCAGATAATGCTCCTAACAGTGCTAGAAGACAGTCTGAAACAAAACAGATCCTCTTTTATATTTGTGTAATTGATGCCAGTAGAGTGTAATTAAGCTGTGGATGTAGCTGGACTTTTAAGCATCTCCTCAGTAGGTCTTGGAGGGCAGACCAAAATATATGACAGAAATGTTTGGAGTCTTTTGCATATAATCAAGTCTCCAAAAAGGAAAAAATATTTAAGATTCTTAGTGGAAGCAAAATATCTTTAGTGCTTTTATTTTGGAAACAGAGGAATGTTTTTCAAGCAGGGATATTGCAGTATCTCCAAAATGCAACATGCTCTTCTGCAATCTGCCAGACAGACGGACACAGAGCCAAGCTGTCCATGCAGCCAGCTTGCTGCCAGAGTGGGGTCCCACAAGGAGCCAGCCGTCTGTGAAGCAGGGGTGACAGCCAGCCAGGCATAGCCTGTCATGAGACATCAGCCATGATGCTTCCCAGGGATTCTTGTTGCTCACCACACTTTATACTGCGGAACACAATGTCCCAGGAAAATGGGAGCCCACCAGCCTCCCTGGGAAGCTCTGTAAACCACTTCCAGAGCAGTTTGCCAAACACTCTTGCTGAAAGGCAGTAACTAGAAATGCCCATGGACTTCTTTACTGGTCTGAAGTTCAGGTGATAGTTGAGAAGCTGAGGGAGCGACACACCAGTTTGGGATGAAATTCAATGGCCTTGATATCCTTTCAACACAGTTAAAAAAACCCCATCTTGAAAATATCTAATCTGCTTTAAATTTCAAAAAAGATACATGCCATGCCATCTCCATGTCTGGGAGCTGCGAGATGCTCTTCTCACCTACGGATGATATGTCTGACACATCACTTCAGGGATGTTTGATAGACAGTTGTAAGTGACAAGTCTATAAAACTTTCACTTTCAAGCTAGAATTGCTCTGGATTTTCGTGGTGGTATGAAAAAAGCGATGATGTCTGCCCTGCACATCCCAGTGACACCCAGAGAGCGTGGAGTTAACAGTAAATGGGAGAACTGGTTGGGAAGAGCTCACCCTGCAGGCACCAGTGAACTACAGACGCAATATCAAAGCTGCAGGTCTCATATTAAAATATTTTACCATCTGTACCTGAATAATTGCACTTCACATAATAAATCAATAGTACAGCATCTGTACCCCTGGCAATCTGCACTGTAGAATCACACTCCAGGCTGAATTTGTTTTCATTCAAGAAATGAATTAATGTACTCCCCTACCCTGGTTCAAATGGGATACAAATGTTGCTAGCAATTACTCTGTACAGGCACGGGTTAGGATTACAGTCAAAATCTAAGAGACGTACCTACAAAGTGATGCCCTGAAGGCTTTTAAAGTTTCAGTCAACAAAAATCTCAGGCGACCTGCCACCTAATGGAAATTTTCCTCAACAAAGCAGCAAACGAGGGTGCTGAACAGCAAGGGGCTTGTCTCATGGCTCTTTGCCCATCTGTATCCACAAAGTAAACATGTGTGTGGGACAGCATCCCTCATACCTGCACTCTGACCCAGTGGGCTCTCATGCTCACCAGTTAGACATGACTACCAAAAACCATGCAGAAAATGAAGCAGCAACACCTTGGATTAAGAACCCCGTGACATTAATGTTCTGTGGGCACTGCCATGTCTATTTTCAAGCAAAGCCTGGAACCACAGCTCCCATATGGCTCCAGAAACTTTTTAGTCACCAGAGTATTCAGCCTGTTGTGCTGTAGAGGCTGGGGGGCTGCACATGTGCCCATCCTTAGCCCTCATCTAAATTAATCGAGTATTTATGGTGTATGGTGGGAACAAAGAAGCATGATAGACATTTCACACCATCTGGCAACAAGAACGCTGGGTTCTGTGATGGGAGCTGGGAGTAACACCACTGAGAGCTGTTGCACCATGCAAGGCACAATATTTCTTCTTCCCCTTTATCCCGGGACTGCTGCTAGCCTGCTGACTGGATCAGTGACTTTGGCAGAGCAACCATGGTGGGAACCAAAGTCCCCCAGGCAAAGATACCAGCTGTCTCTGGGGCTCAGAAAGAGTACTGAGCCATGTGTTCTCATGCAGCAGTAAGGAAAAAGGGCAGCTTTAAGACATATCAGCTCTCCTTCTTTTCCCTTTTGATTACTTGAGACAAACTCTTCCATCCCCAAACTTGGGCAGTGCAATGCTTAAGGTCCTTGTGCTGATCTAGCCACAAAACTGTTGTTTTCTGGATAGTGATATTCTGCCAAATATTTTTTTGCACAACTACAAGCATCTCAGCACTGCTTCCCACATGTGGGCACACTCAAATTGCACTTCTCTCATACCATTTAACATGTTAACCAGCTAAGCTTTTTACAAGATTGTCTTATAAGCAGAAATGTTCACACTGCTTTCTGAATCCTGAGTCTCAGATAATTTCCCAAGGCTTCCTTAGTGCCTCAAATCTCACATCATCTTTCAGCCAGCGTAACTGCTGCCAGTTGCCCCGGTAAGATTTTGCCCCTTAGTTCTTCATTTCATGTATATTTTGGAAACACAGGAGGAATGCAGATCTAGGGTAAAACAAGTTTAATTTACTGTGACAAATAATGCAAATTATTTCTTTAATGGATTATTCATTTTATATTGAATGCAATAATAATCTCTATTTTTTAAATTTACCTGAAGCTGCAGTATTTCCAGTTTGCTGCATTAGAAAGTCAGAGAATCCAGGGACACCTACTGCATAATTTAGGCCCTGTTTGTCACAGACTGTGCAGGGTCTTATCTATTCGAATTATGGGGAAACAGATAATTAGTAAGATCTACGGTAATTTCAAGGTGGTTACTGGATGGGAGCTGCCTTCTGGAAGATACTAAAGACAGGGGCAGTGGAAACCTAATTAGCACTCAAAAATACTTTAAATGAGGAATGTCACCGACAGTCTGGGCAAGAAGGGGGATACTTGCATTTCCATCTAACTGTATAGCTACATAAAATACCCATATAAATGATAATGGGCTATATTCCACATGAAAGATGACTGCCATGGGATAAAGAAGATGCTTAATTATACAGACATCTCTCAGCATTAGCAAATATGTCTTGAACTAATCTGCCTCTCACAAGCCTGGCTTGGGAACTCAAATTATGATGAGTTAAAGGGTCAGTTTTATTCAGTGCTGGCTACTTCCAGAAGCCAGCAGACTATTAAATTTTATCCGTATATGGATATAAGAGAAGACTCATTGTTCAATTGATAATTAATGCAACATGGTAATCAATGCAACATCTAAAGATTACAAAGGTGAACACTAGTGGTAGAGATGAGAGGACTTTGGACATTACAATGTGAAGAGAGAACAGGAAAAGAAATCTGGCAAGAATCAGCATTAGAGATTTGGATCACTCCTTTCTTTCCTTACGGCTGCCACAAAAATACCATCTTTTGTTTGTTTTGGCATAATATCATTATGTGAGACGGGTTTAGCTGCGCTAAACATTATAGACTGTTGCTCAGTTTAAGACAATAATCTCCTGACATTTTGCCACAGCTAAAAAAGGGATGAAAGGTTTGCCTCAAACAATTTGACTGTAGGATTGACCTAAAGCTACTGAGATTCACAGAAATATTTTATTAATATTGTAGTATTTGGATCAGAAGCTAGTTCAAGGCATTAAAAAAGTATACTTGCTCTCCACTTGTAATCAGGGTGAAGTACCTATGAATTACTGCTGCAAAAAAGAAAAAAAATCTGAATGGTTTTTGTTTTCCTTCTCCTACAGAAATGGGATCTTGACTTCTATGTTTGCAAATGAAGCTGTTTCTAACAACAAGTAGCACTTGAAAATGCAGGACAATATTAAATCAAATACTGTAGCCAGCTGAATGTCAGTGTGGAATATTCTTTTAAGCAATGGAGCTATAGGGAAAAATGGAAGGGCTGTGTTCTCATGCCACTGCCAATACATGCTGATTTTAACTTGCATGTTATTGTTTGTTTAGTCAATGTGATCCAAATACTGATGTAGATGACAGTAATGCGATTTTGAACCTCAAGATCATCATGTTTCCCTCCTTCAGGCCAAAGACAAAGAAGAACATTTGGTTGCAAATCACTAATAGCTTTTGCTCAAAGGTCTGGTATAGAACAAATAAATATGCCAGACTGGCATTTATTTCCTGATTATATGCAACAAATAAACCCTCACCTGTTTAAAAGGAAACTTTTATTATCTTGGCATTAAAAAGCTTTCTAAAGCTTTCTCATGAGGCTACACAAAGTGACCTCTGCTAAAGGTGGACCAACATAAACAATTGAGTTCATAGGTCTTGCAAGAGATAAGGCATCTTAATTTTTAAATGCTTTTAGGCTAATTGCATTATTTACTAATTAGAAGTGTTTGATATTTATAGAGATCATCATTCTGTGTGCATACAAGCTCACAGGGAATAACAAAGCTCCTTTCCTCCTTCCCTCCCTTCCCTGATATCCCTCAGAGGCCACTTTGCACACTGCTCCCCTCTCATGAGCAGGACTGGGTAGAGAAAGAGGACAGAGGAAAGGGCAGTGCTCATTCCTCCATCCACACTACAGGTTTGTCACCACTGCCCAACATTAATATAATAACCTGAATCTTACACTTGTAGGGGAATAAATTTTTTTTTGCGTAAAGACTAGATGGTGCAGCCAGGAGAGCACTAAACTAAGACAGAATAATAAGGAAGGCTGGTACATGTTAGAGAGTCTTAGTGTGGTGACATGTACTCTAAGGCCTTCCTTCAACCAGTAGTATGAGATCATTTAAGTTCCTAAAATAATCAAAATTAATAATATTCAGAATTCTTTGCAAAGTGATTTTATTTTCAGTTTTATTATGGGAGATTAAGGTGAACTAATCACTGGACTAGAAAACTGAGTTTGTATAGAGACTAGAATTGTGATGATTACATTTAGTTTGGCCAAAAAGCAGTGCAGACCCAGTCTGGAACATACGCATTGGGTATTTTTGAAGGAGTCAAAGAAAGCAGAACTAACTGGAAGAAAAGACAGCACTATAAAACTGAGTTTAGATGTCTTCAAGCAAGTTTGTTATATGGCAAGAAAGCTGTGAACCCCCAGTCCAAACCGACGTTGGCCCTAGATCCTTCTGTTGCAGGAGTGAAGTGAAGTGAAAGAAGTTACAACAAATGGGGAAATCCAACAAAATGCTACACAAGAGAAAAGAAAGTAATAGGTAATAATCAACATAATTTATGACGTGAACATAACTGATCAGAGAGGCTAATAATATAATGGGTTTGTCTCTGGGCAACATGAAATAAGGAATTTTTAAAAGTATATTAAGAAGAAATGAAATTCAAGCAATAATACAAGCCCATTACTAGACATGATAATGCCATTAATAATAAGACAGGAAATGTAGGAGTGTACAGTAAATAAATCTGTGTTCTGTTTTCAAAATGAAACTGGAGGAAGTGTTTCTTTCACATGAAAATGATGAAGTACTCTATTAAGAGCTGAGAAAGATATTAAAAAAACCCCAACTCTTGTATGTGGCACAAATAATTTCAAATCAGCAGGCCTGAATAATTTACATCTAAAAATCCCAAATAATTACTTGAAGAGATTTCTGCCTGGAGTACCAGCAAAATCCTGGAGGGCTGGAAACAAGCTGATCCTAAGAGAACTGAGAGGTTATCTGAGTGTCTCTAGCACAAATATTCTCCAGACCATCTGTCCCAAACAAAATAGTACTAAAGTAACATGGAGTTCAGTTAATTATTACAATAAATCTGATTCCAAAATAGTCTCAGTTACATGTGTAGCAATTATCAATTTGGTTGCTACATCTATTCTGGTGAAATAGGCTTTTGTAAGGCATTTGCCTTATTACCACCAGGCACAATTGATGCCACTACACAACATCAGTGAATATAAATGGATTACAGTTGGACTAACAGATGGATCTGTGGAAGATGGCACCAATAATCATCTGCAAATGTAGGCATTTCCTGAGGTGTTTTACAGAGATCAATACAGAATCTCATGGTATTCAATGGCATAGAAGTAGACAAATGTAGACCATTGAAGAAATGTTGACTAACATAAAGATTTGCTTGACCCCCTCAAACAAATTGAGGTGTAATGCAACAAATATGAAGTTATGAACAAAATATACTAGGCAGATTTAAAGAAAGTTCGAGATACCTCAATAACTGTGACTTATTTTTTTTAATTTAATATCTCCTTGATTTTCTCACATGCCTATCCTAAAGTCATGTCTTCTAAGGTGTACAGTACTCAAGGTATGGTATCTTCTGTCCTATCTCTGAAAACATCAAACAAGCAAATCCTAAAAATGCTTATGTCATGCAAGTTAGACACAACAAAATGTGCAGAGGTAGCAAATTTTTCTTTCTAAAGGATTTCTGATACAGGAGATACTCTGCTGCTCTTTGAACTGCATCCAGGATTTGTCTTGGCAAAAGAAATGAAAGACTCATCTGTGTTGCCATGCAGCTAGGGACTCAATGCCATCAATTCTTGTTTAGTTTCTGAGGTATTACTTATAAACTTATCAATAAGTTAATGTGAGTTGTGTAAAAGATACATTGAACCTTTCTTGATGGAACTGTCCCATCATTCAGCAAAGAGTGCCAAAATCCCTCGGTCGGAAAATCAGGATAGCTGCACTGACAGGAGACCCTTTGTTTACTTGAGTGATAGGAATTGCAAGCTATGACCCAGCTCCAGTCATTAGGAAAAATGAATGGGCAGAGCAGAACAAAGACTGGAGACCAGGACTGACTGACACATAACATACCTTGAGACATCTTGTCTTTTTTCCTCTCTCCCTCGCTCTCACGTTTTGAAGCATTACTTTTTTTTTTTATTTTATTTTTTTTTGGCAAAGGAAGAAGTTTCATAAAGGCCTGCAGAATCATTCCCTAAAGACAGGGGCTGTCTGTAGGTATAGCAGGAAGACGTCTGTCCAAGTCAGATACAATAGGAAGGAGTTTAATCCAGTCCCTCACTGCCTGGGTTATGGTGATTGGCAGGTCCCCGTGGGAAAAGGAAGGTGCAGTTGGTGCAGTTAAATGATGTGTTGTCTTTCTAGCTGCACTGGAAGAGAAAAGTCTCCTGTTCATGACACCTACCTGCAGGAGGCCATACTGGGTATTGTAATGAAATGTGGACCCCTCTACCTGTATATGGTGTTTGAACCTCAGAGAGGAACAAAATATAAAAGGCAGGCTGTTCTCCGTGAAAAACTTGAAAGGTTGTTGCCCTATCAAATTGCTACTAATTACCAGCTGACTTGAATGTGCATGGGCTTTCCGTTTACCTCTGCTGACCTGTCACAGGCAAGACATAGTAAATGGCAGCTGATGGTGGATTTGAATAGTAGGGTTTATTTAAAAACTAGCAAGATTCAAGCTTTTGTCCTTCTTGACTGTCACATCCTCACTCCTCCCAGTGTTTTGCTCATGTGGTCTCAACTTCCCTTTCCTGCAGGGCAATCTCTGCTGCTCCAGAAAGGTTGGGCAGAAAGTTGTGTTGGTTCCTGTTGTGCCACTACTCATGGTTGCCAGTCTTGGGCACTACTCACCAAAGTCTCTGAGTGTCCCTGGCATTCATCTCCACTCACTTCCCTGTTCTGCAGGATCTGCACTTGCTTTCAGGATCTTTCCTCCAGCCAAGGTCTTAATCCTCAGTCTGGGGTTGAGTCTCTTCTTCTTTCCTAGATCCAATACAGTGTGTGTGCAAGAACACAACATGTAAACAGCTCACTAACTGGTGGTCCTGTCTCATATCTCTTTTAGTGGTGTTCAAAACATACCACGTCTTGTTTAGTCCAGGTGTTATTAAAATGCATGACTAGCCCATACTAGCTGCAGCTTGCAAGCAGCAGGCTTCTGCTTTAGAGACAAGCAGTTCTGTTTTGAACATTCACTCACACACATGTATGCATGTGTTGTGTGTCCACATTCATGATCTGAGCTATTTTTTTGCCTACAACACTACCTAGTAAAAAGGTCAAACTCTGTCCTGCATTGTTTTCAGCATTTTCCTACTGGTTTTCTCTAGGCAGCTCTATACACAAAACTAACTCTTCTCAGTACCTAACACTGGCTGCACTTGATCACCTTGTGATCTAAATCAGGCGATGTTGCTATGGGACTGTAGGAAAAAAACCTCTTATTTTGATTTTCTGCTAAATTCAAAGAAGAAACTGTGCCTAGCACAATCCAGTCAGATTGTACGCACTCATGGGGAGAAATGAAGAAGTAGGAAGTCGCCTTCCCATTTTAGTTTTGCTATCAGCAGTTTCTTGGGGAGAAATGCACTGCAATTTTCTCTTTCTTAGTATATTATTGTAATCCATTTATTTCCTTTCATTATTTGTCAATCCATCATTCAGTACATTTTTCATTATTATATCTTTGATTCCAGTGGGATCTTTGACTAAGCTGTACAAAATGTGCACCTATAAAAGTTAGATGAGAGGTATAATGAATACAAAACTTTGGCAAGTCTCTAATATTAAAAGTATGTTGAACAAAGATACCAGAAACCCAGAAAAATATAGGTGATAGAATAGTGTTTCATCAAGCTTAACTTCTAATAACAGAATAGAGTTTATGTATTAACCTTTAAAGAAATAATTTTCCCCTAACTCTTTCTCTCTAATATAAAGGACTCATCAATTGAATTAAAATTTGGAAACTGGCCAGCATGAAGAAATATTTCACATGCAGTTACATGTATCAGAAGTTTGCTTTAGTTGCCATGAACAAGTTTTAATTAAAAAGAAAAAAATGAGAAATGAGTAACATCCTGCCTAAATGTCGCCAGTGCAGATTAATGCATGTTATTGAATCAACAGATCTTACTAATAAATGTTAGTAAAATAAGTGGTAGAATGACTCATGCCAGTGAGACAGATAAGTAGGTATCAGTATCCAGATTTTGAAGAAGAGGAAAACAAAATCACAGGAAGCCTTAGGATCCAATCCAAAAAAGTTTGAATTTTCTCTAAGTTTGCAGTCATTAGAGGGAGCTGAAGATGCTCATTTATTTGCTAAAATTACTTGCCACAAAATGTAGCAGATGCCAAAATATCCATGGGTTCTAAAAGCAACTGCAGACGTTAATGAAAGAAAGATTATTAATTAACCACAGAGATGTGGTTCAGGCTCAGGAAGTTTAAGAACACGAAGAAGCATCACTATACTCTTTCCATTCTCTTATATTTTCTTTCCAGGTTATTTGGGAATATGAACTTTTGGTCTGATCAGATCTAAGCGTTCTTAAGTTACATTCTGTACCTCCTCAGAGAAGCTGTGTGATATTTCAATGAATTTTACTTCTGGGAAAAAAAAAAACCCAAACTGAAAAGAGAAGATGCAGATCAAGAGTCAACTGAGTTACCGTGAGCTATTTTCCCTTTTGCAAGGAGCTGTGGCTTTTTCTGTAAATAATTGCACAAGCAACCATGCAGCAAAGTAAGCTTCTTGAGAAGTAAATGATTCAAGAACAGTTTAACTATATCAGTATTATGCACTCCAGGGACTCAGCTGAAGCAGAAGGACTTGCATGGTATGAAGCTCCTGAGAAACCTCTCGACAGAAACACAGCTTGCTTTCTTTCACACGGTGTGTGGTCCAGCAGCTGCTTCTTAGTGTTTATATTTTTTTAATAGTCCACGTTATTGGAAGACACTAAGTAGTCTGAAAGCCAGCTACATTTTTAATAAGTTCTGTGCATCTTTTTTAAAATGTGGTCTCAGAGGAAATGGTTATTCAGAAGGGTTAGGCGGTACTCCTATTCCATGGCTGAAAAGCCAGGGATTTGTAGTGTAATGACAAGGATAACACTTCCATTTTCAAGAAGTCATGCAAGTATTCAGATTTGCTACAATAATGGGAGCTTTTGAAGCACATCTTCGTTTCCATTTTGTTACCTATTCTGGAAAATATAGGCATGGCAAAGTTGGTCAACAGTGCTTGATGTATTGGCAGTTCCTTGACAGGTCTGGATAACCAGTGTAATGTGGGCATCATTCACCTCCATTTGCTTTAGGTCATGCATTATTCTCCAGTTCATGGCTTCATAAAGCTGTGGAATAGCCTTCTGTAGGAGAATTCGTGAAAAAAAGAACATAGTAAAAAGGGTTAGATGCAGTCATAAATATGATAAATGGCTTGCTAGAAACCACATTAAATAGCAGCAATATCAGCTCAGAGATGAGTTCTGCAACATTCTTATTGCAAGCTTGTGTGGATGGATGATTCACTATGTGCTTGCTTTTCATGGACATCATTTAATGGAACGTCCTATGTCACTAGTCATTTACACTCCAAATACAGAAGACTTGTGTGTCGCTGTTTAACATTTCATCACGCTTCCTCATTCTTCAGACCTCTGTTAAATGATGGGAAAGCAAATAAAATATGGTATAAGTTGTGTCCCCCACTCTGGTCTGTAGTAGAATCTTTTGGCTGTTGTTTTTTCTTTATTTTTTTATTAAATTTTCTCGTCTTTCTCTAATGAAGATTTTTTTTCCCTACTGTGCTTCTTTGCACTGTAATCCTCCAAGCAGCAAGTCTGTCTACTCAGCTTAGTGCTGAGTCCTGAGGCAAGGTCCCAAGTACTCGAACACAACTATACCCATGTTTTGTGTAGTGGCTCTGTTTTAACAGTACTGTAATGAGCCTCACTGAAAACTACCTATCAGGTAGGCTTATGGATGTATTTGCTCCCTGTCTGCGTAGAGGTACACTACTGGAGCTAGTCCTTGTCAGAATTCAGCCCACCACTGCATAAAAAATGCATACAAAATTTAAAAAAAGTCAAGATTCCATTTGGAATGCCTCCTGCTGTATTTTTCCAGAGGATGTGTCTTCTACATACAAACCTCAAATGCCGGTATATTACCAATAAACAAACACATTTATTTTTAAAGAACATTTAATTGACAGTAAAAACTGTAGAGAGGAAAGAATAAAATGGGAGAGCAAGCCTCAGTGATGAAATCGAACAAGTATTATCACCTCCAGACTTTTGTGGAAAAAAGTTATGACAGCAAAGAAATAGCACTCCCTTTGACAGTGACAGCAAATATTTGAAAATGGTAACAAAAAGCCTACAGTCAGGGTCACTTTATTACCATAATTGATAAGTCTGCTCTATGAGATCATAGACTGTTTGCAGTTTTTTTTTCTCAGATTTGCTTGTGGCAGTGCATCTCATTTAGCCCCTCAGCCTTGCTGATGCACCAGGCTTGACCCTGTGTCTTGGAAATGTACTCACTATCAGTCAAGCTTGTTCACATTAATGTAGACCACTTTTATTTATCATAGTAATATACTTCATTTATATTTATTGCATGCTGCCTCCTTTAGTTGAGCTTTGGCCTCAGATTGACCCAGATGTTTGTATACTGTACATAGAGGTACTGTTACTTTTGTGGCTAAAATCAGTTGAAGAGCAGACCTGAAAAGACATTTAGGCCAGGCTGCATGAAAAAAAGCAGAACAGACATATCAAATTGCAGTTAAATCTAGGCATATTACTTACAACATCTCAGACAATATTTTTGTGACTCAGGATATTTATAGTAATTATTAGGTACCAATTGTGTATTATTTTGAACCCTGATTATAACAGATTTGACAGCTCATGTTATAGCTTGGTAATCACCACTAAAGCTGTCCTGGGACCTGGGACCTGCTTCATTGTTTAGAGGTGACATGGGAAAGCTTCAGTCAGTAATCCTGATTTGTAAAACCAGCAGGTATTATTTGGCTCCAATCACTTACCTAGTGTGCCGTCACTGATGTATAAATAAATAAACCAGACGTGTCTTAGTGTTAATGGCAGAAAACTATGTGAGAGCAAGCCACGTGTGTTTTGACTGCCCTTCCTGCTTGGTGTAAGATTGAGGCAAGGTGTGTCAGAGTAAAGAGGAGTGGAAAATTCTCTATGCTCTCTTTTTGGAAAGGTATCATAATATTCAGTCTGTGGGAAATCTGCCTCTTGCTTTTTCCAGACTATGGATATAACAAGATAACTGCTAGCGATGAAATTACTGAGGCTTAAGGACTTACCAAGTGGCAGATAAGCTATGCTACCTAATTTTATGAATGCTCCTGTCTATTACATGTGAGAAGTAAAATGTGTTTGCTAAATTATGAAGATGGTTTGTATTAGAAATAAACACTTTATTTTACTGAGCCTCATCTCAATGCTACTTACAAAAAATGGCAAAAGTGACCTTCAGGATGATTTAGGCTAATACTTTTTTGTTCCACCTATGTATTAGGTGACAAACATAAAGCCAGTCACTGCAGCTCAGTGACAAATGGCATCCCATGGAAACTAGCTATGGAAACTCTATTGCTTGTGAACATCTATCCATATCTGGCATTTAATTTGGCTTCTGTCAAAAATCATAAGAGGTAGGTTTTGAAATTAGAATTGAAGCCTTTGGTAAGTTTAAATAGCATTTCCATATCCATAACCTGAATTGCATATGGATTCAGGAACATGAGCAAGATAGCAGAGGCTGGAGAGAACAAATATTATATCGTTTATTGAGCTCAAACTACTCAGTATATGGGCTACAACAACAACAAGCATCAGCTTTTGTTTTCTTTTTGTTTTTGAGTTCTATATCTTGGCCACAGTAGGAGTTTTGCTGCTCTAATCTGGGAGATGGCTATTGGTAGACCTGAAATTATTTTTCTATTTGATTTTTACACTCCTGTATGCTTATAGCTTTTACTTATTTGTTTGCCACGTCCTTGAAGAAATCAATACTAGAATCTTGGAAATATCTTGGTCTACTCAGGGTCGAGCCCTTTCTCCCTTTGCACAATGGCCAATGTAGTTAGTATATGACTACAGCTCTTGGAAGGGCTTTGGACTTCACAGATGGACCGTATTTATAAGAGAAGTAAAACCAGAAGATTAAAAAATTGAGACATTTAACTGATAGAGCATTTTTCTGAAGTGAAATACTAGAGGCTAGATTCTGTCATTTGTCATTGTGTGTACTTAAGTTACACCAGTACAAAGTGTAAAGCTGATGTAACTTGCTTTCTGCTCTCAGTACAGCAGTGCTATACATTACCAGACACTGTTGAAGGATCTTGCAAGAGAGTTCCCTCCCCCCACCCTTAAAGATGAGAAATGGTCTTCTAAAAGATATGAAACAAGAATCATTGTCTGTACTTCCTGTCTTTAAATGAGCAATGGTAAAGGCTTGAATTCGTGTAGCATTCTAGTAGCCTGGGAGTCTTCTTGGATCTAATTTCTGTGATCAGGGAGATGCTGATCAATGCAAAACTTGATATAAGCTGGGAATGCACATTTGCAGCCCAGAAGGGCTGCATAAAAAAAAGGATAGCCAGGAGGTCCAACTCAAACCATTCTATCATTCTATGATATAGATGCTATTGAATTATGCCTAAGGCATAAGTATTCCTAGAGCTGATCACCTTTCCCAAGAAAATCTTAGTCTAAAAGGTTTTCCAATGCTTCTCAAAAGCAACTTTACCATGTGAAATTTGGGTGTTCTTCTGAACTCTATCTTATGTTAATATTTACTACTACAAATGTCAAGTTACAATCCCAGTTTCTTTATCATTAAACTTTTCTTATGTGATCTTCCACAAGATTATTGGTCTGTGATACTCAGAAGGTCCAGTGCGAGCTTCCTGTGGTGACAAGACAGAAAATTATTAGAAATCTTCCATCTCCGCAAGCCATGTAATAGGTAATAAAAGGACCCTTAATACAATTGCTTTCTGGACTTGCTTTTGTCCTGCTTTTTGTCTTTAATCTTTGACCAAAGCAGCTCAGATTGAATGTTTGGGATGCCTTTCTGACAGTTTTTGGGGAATTATATTAAAGTGCTTGCAACCTCTGGAACTCAGGTGCAAAAGATTATAGACCTGCCTATGGAGATATTGGATACATTTGGACACTCTTTTCTAAATCAGATGAGAAATAGGATCTTTCATTACCCTCTTGACTCCAGACAATATTCCTGATTTACAAGTTAACAAGGTTAACCAACCTTACAAGTTGATTCTGCTTTGCAAAGATTTCAGATACACCTTGAATGCTTCTTTGAAATGTCTGAGTAAACAACAGGGAAGGGGAAAGGAAAATACTTCTTTGTTAATCATGTCTTAAAATATTATTGAACAGTGTAGTGAAGAACTTGAGAATCTGCTCAGTCTCTGCTTTTCTCTGAGAAGTCTGTATACACCTCTGCAATGCTGGTGCTGAACCCTTTTTTCCACCTTGGCAGCATTTTAACTTAGGTTTGCTTTGCTTGGGCTTCCATAATAAAGCCAAGGAGAACACTTAGAGGACAAGATTTTGTGTGTTTCTGAAAAAGACCTTCTGTAACTGGAATGTTTTTCATCTAGATTTGCTTTTCTCATGCCCCTGCAAAGAGAACAGCCTGCTCTCCTCCTGCTAACACTGACTGACTATAATGGATGGTTTCACCTGTCTTCTATGGGCTCTTCTCAGATCCCACGTATATCTTAGAATCATAAAAAGCACAAAAGTCACCTATTATTTTATGGTACTTCCTTAATCCTAACCAAGGTTCAGTAACTGTGTCTATAGCCTTTTTGACAAGCTAATACAATCAACCCCGTTCCTTCAGCTCATCAACTATCAGTATGGGAATATCATGTTCCAATGAAATTGTTAACCATTATTAAGCAGAGTGTTGAAATATTAACCCATTTTGGCTCTCCGGGGCATTGTAATCAAGAGATCAAGTAGGACTTAAAATGCGTGTGTGGAGATTATGACAGTACATAACACACCAAACAATGACTTAAAACACACTCTGAAGAGATCTGTTCTTTTCATATACAATATGTAATTGGAATGAGAATTAGAGACAGCGTGATTAGTGATATTTCACAGGAAGACGTAAAAATGAGATCTACTGCTGCACCACAAATTGTTTTATTCTGCTCTTCTGGAAGAGATGTAAATTATAAAGGAGATACCATAATGAACTTCCCACATAGATGAGCTACATTGGAAAAGAACTCCCACTAGTGTGCATTATGCAAATATCCTTATTCGTGTCTCTTGTATGCTTCTGCACAAACACCAATCTTGTCCTCAACTGTCTTGCCTTTGCTCCCTTAGTCAGGAAAATAAATTCTAGTATGGAGCATGAACCTTCTGTGAGCTTTCACATTTCACCAAATCATTACAGCAGCAGCTATAAAAAAAGCCCTCTTTTGTTAAGAAAAATGAAATGCACCACAGCATCCTTCCAACAGCTGAAAGGTGCTGGTTGCATCTCCAGTACTGAGTGTCTACCATTAACTTTCTCTCTGGAAGACCCCCCCAAGGTATAAGCGAAAATCGGAATACCTAATGTGTTAGCTGCACCTTTTTGTTGTTAGGTTTTGGTATATTTTAGAAGATAGTCATTATTAATACATAGCATATCTCTAGGCTGATTTTTGCCTGATTCCTAACAAAAAGTACTTGAGGTGTTTATCCTAAAGATGATAAACCAGAGATACAAAAAGACTCTATCTGGCTTGCCAGCTTTCATCTGTGCTAGTTACTGGGACAGCTGGATAATCCTGAAAAAATGAAGTAAATCATAAGGAAGATCACAGTTCGAATGGTTTTTTTTTTTAGGCTTTCATTTACCTGACAATGCTTTAGATGTGTTCAGATACTATTTTTTCTGGAATGTCCATGACATACAGCTCTGATAATTAAAAGAGATATCTTGCCCTTAACCTCTCGTTTTCACAGTGAGTGTGTTAACATGAAGCATTACCCAATTGTTAAGTCTAGATATTGATTATTTCAAGCTGTACATGGGCTAATATTGTTTTCCTTGTGGACAGAGTAATGTATTTTTCCACAACAAAGAACAAACAGATGTACATCTTTTCTTTGGAGCTCAGAGATTAATTTTAAGAAGGAAACTGGACAAAATTACTTGTAGTGCTGTTAAGCAGTTTATTTCTCCCTTTTCTTTCTTCACCCACTGAGGGGACTAGTTGTAACACAATACTTCAGTTCTTGCCAAGCGAAAGGTAGGGAGCAGCTGCTTCCAGAGAGGAGGAAACACATGCTTTGTAGAATAAAGAAAGCTTGTGCACCTTTTATTAAAAGCTGCATTTTACAACTGAAACATAATCTGCAGATGGAACAGCTGATATGGCTATTTTGTTGGTTGTTAAAGAGTTTATACTACATTAAATTGACTCCCATGGGTTTAATTTTTCAGTGCTGTTACAACCACCAACCTTTCTTATTGAGAAGGTCAATAGGCACAATGTGAAGTCTTGTAAATCATTGCCTTGCTATTTTTCTGATATATAATGTGACCCTTTTCACACACCTTAAAATTATAAACCAGAGCACATACTGTATATCAAACAAATAAATCAGCTGCTATAAATACAGTCTTCCTTTGCATTCTAGGCAGATTAATTCTACTGTGTTTCATATGTTTCAAATTGTTCTTGGCTTCACAGAAAAGATCTACTTTTGTATTCAGAAGGCAGAGACTCTGGATTTAATCTATTTAAAAAGCTTAATAGAGCCAAAGTGACCCCAAAAGTGTATTTTAAAATTATTCTACTAAAAGTCTTAATGACTATAAACATTACATAAATTAAGTGATTATACTGAAAAAAAGTCTAATCAGCTGACCGATATATTTCAAGTGAAATTTTGAAAAGGAGAAATAGCAAGTGAGAATTAAGTATAACGGTGACATATAGACTATTTAATGCTCAAGGGATGTTTTTTTCAGATGTATTTGCTAGCCAAGTTTCACACACAAATTGAATGTCTTGATATGACATCTGGGGAAACTGAGTCACTGAAGAATTTGTTTTATAATGGAAAACTCCAGTGTTATAAGGAAAAAATTGTTTTAATCAAGAGACTATTTACTCAGCTTCTCAACAAAGCAGGATATTTTTACCTCATATGCTTGTGTTATTTTCTTCATGCCTATTGCCACCTGCATTAAAGCATCTCAGGTCCATGCCCACAATTGTCTTGCATCAGTCAGTAGTGAGAAATAGATGTCCTTGGTCATGCTTAGTATACCATTACTTCTCCTAGTTCTCATGGTTTCTGCCTTAACTGTTGGAGAAAAAACATTGATCAGAGGCATTTGAAAGGGAACATTTAAAAGAAAGGGAAATTATCATAATTAAAATAATATAGTTTTTAAAACGAAAGAGCTGCAAAAGCTCTGAGACCTTCAAGACTTCGTGTTTCTGCTGTGGCAACTTTACCGTGCATATGACATTACTCAAATACCCCTCAGTCATGGTCTACAGAGAAGTGACTTTGTCATTGGACACTGGCAATTTGGGTGGTGGAAAGGAGGGAGTATGTTTGTGTGCACATGCATGAGTGCATATAGTGTCCAACTTGCAGGTGCTTTTCACAATGCCAGCAAAATCTGACCTGAACCAATGCTGAGATGTCACTTGAATTTCAGCTGAGTGAGTGTCATATAAAGGCTTCATATCTGTATTCCTGTGGTGAGCAGATCATCTTGCTACTGATTTTGCTGTAAAAGTTTAAGGTAAGAATGTACTTGTTTCCTATTAACTTGCTTTTATCTATATTATTATGTCTTCATCACCTTATTCTGATGATTCTTTTGTTCTTCCTTTTATCTCCCCTAGCCCAGATTTTCGTAGGATGTAGAAATAGAGAAAGTATTTTTTTCCTTGGTAAAATACACATTCATGGTTCATACTTGCTGCAGTTTTCAAGGGCTTGGAGAGACACTGCTCTGACCGAAAGTCCAGGAAGAATCTGGTGCACAACAAAACTGAGGATGTTAGATCACCAATAGCCTGATAAGTTCAAGTTGCAAGCCAGCTGGGAAATGTGGTTTATTGGTAAAGTAGTCTTTGCCCTTACTCAGTGAAAGAAATTAGATTCAAAGTTCAGTGCTTCCTGCATTGTACTTCTGTCCTTGTATAAGGCCAGTCAAAATCTGACATGACATGAAATACTTGTGCATGAGAATCATTGGATCTATCTATAGATTCTGTCTGGGCTGACAGCCAGGTTGTGGTCTGTACAATTCCCTGATGCAGACTGGTATTTTTTTAGAGAATGCCTTTTTCTTTTTTTTTTTTTTGTAGTAATTTATAACTGACACTATCTTACAAAAATACTGTGATCAAGTTGTGATGTAACTGTAATTAGGGAAAAGGAACTGCTTCTTCTATACAGTTCATTTGATGTAAGGCCCAATATTTTTGGATTCAATGATCTCATGATCAAGTCAGGTCTGCTTGCATTGGAAATTCTAGCCACTTTAATTCATGAAAATAATCTCCATGGTCACATTTACTTTATTCAGGCAGCAAAATCCTTTTGATTTTGACATCTATCCATTTTCCTCTTCTTTTTCCTCCACATTTTCAGGGAGCTATTCCAAAAGAGTTGTCAGATCAGCCCTTCAATTCTGAGCATTTTCTATAAAATTCTTCCAAATATGTAGAGTAGTCCTGGATTCCAATCTGATTTGTGTCCTATATTTCATCTCAGAACATCTTGAGAGACTGAAACTGTAACACACAATGTTGGGAGTCACTGAGTTTCATTGTGTAATAAAAAAGTGGAAAACATTTCCTTTTTTTTTTATATACATTTAAAATATAAATTTTACCAAAAAAGGAGAGCTGAAACTTACTTTACTGAATGCAGACAGTAGGGCAATGAAAAGTAGGGCATAGAACAGAATATCTCTGTTTCTCAATCTCATCTAAAAAGTTCCTGAAATTTCCTGAATTTTCAATATTGTGATTTTGGTATAAAGCACCCTTTATTTTTCCTCTACGGCTGTCTCATTAGCTACCAGTATAACAGCACTTGTTGTATGAATCTACAACAAGAAGGATTTGACACCTAAAAATAATGTTGTTGCATTTTTCACTTGTAATTGTGAGAATTTTGATCACACTCTTGGGAACTCAGCAAATATGTTTTTAAAAGAAATACGAATTGTAATGCACGTTTGAAAGAAGTAGTGGACAATTAGGAGGTGCTAGCAATCATGAGGCAGGGGGCTAGAACAGAGGGAAAACAGATTGTGAGGAAGCAGTGACACAATGTAAACACTGTGATGGGAAACGGCTTTCCTATGTCCATATCCATCACACCTGCAAAACCGGGCTCAGCTTCATTGTCTTCCCTCTGTTCGTTATTTTTTTTTAAGAACAACCTCCCCTAAACCAGAAACCCAATCCCAACCCAATCCTAATTACTGAAACCTTTTAAGATTTTGTTCAATGAAAGTTAGTCCCAAATATTTCAGTTTGGCAGAAAAATAGTACCTCAGTCAATGACATAACCTGCTAGTTCTAAAGCTAGGATTAGTTGTAACTTGGACTGAAATGCATTTGTAAATATAACTACAGCAGGTTACAACATAAAAAGTATTTCACACTAGAGTTTTCCATGAGAATTTTAATGAAAATTTCTACAATGTTGTATAATATCTAACACATTCCAGCAAGTGGCAACACTTTACTTGTCACATAAGGAATGAAAATACTAAATATGTGAGCAATTAGTATGGTAACAAAACCCCACATGAGTTTTTTGGCAATATAAACAAGTAAAATAAAGACGAGATAATTTATTAATTAATTTGCCTTCACAAAGTTTCCCTCAGAAATGTGTTTCACGTAATGAAATATACATTTGGTACAATAGAAATAGAGTTTACTGACAATGAAATACCCACGATCCAGCAATAAATGTAGTCACATAAGCAGCTATGCTTTTCACTGTGTTAACTTCAAGATTTTTAGATGTCAACAATAATTACACGTTACATTCCTTTATTTTCCTATGCTAAAAGATATGCAGTTGACTTTGAATGACATTAACAAGCCTGAAAGCTTGCTCAAACTTTCAAAATATTTTCAAATATTAAAATACTCAGTTCTTACATATTTTAAAATAGAATTCAAAGAACATTTGCCTTTCTCATGGAAAATAGATGTTGTAATACATACAGTGATATAGTAGATAATCATGTGATTTAAAATGTAGTTTAGAATCTGAATTAACCTGGCCTATCTAATCCCTGATTCAAAGGATTCTGGACATTAAAAGAATTTTGTTAGCTGTAGCAATGTCATATTAATTGAGCATAATAGCCTTTTGGGAAATTTCTCAGATGTTTAATCAAAACAGGAGCTCCTCAGGGTGCAGAAAGTTCCTGTTCTGCTTTGTTGGTCCTGGAGACCACAGCAAGATCGCATCACTGATCCAGGTAATCATTCACAACATGCATTTTATGTAGATGCCTGAATTGTTACTGTGCTGAAAAAATCCTTATTACTCATTCTTTGATTTCTACTACAGGGTTTTACAGGTGCCAATGGTGTGGTCCATGGAGCAGCTGTGGCAAGGTGAGGGGGCAAGGACATTGCAGAGACAGGTCTCTGTTTCTTCATGGGTTTATTCCTCTTTTTTTTCTTGCTACCTCTTTCTCTCTTTCTGTTGCTTGCACTCCTGAAGACATACATTACACACTGAAATAATGTTTGGGAAGTTTTGCCCATTGTACTTTCTCATCTTAAGAAGAAATTGGCTCTCATGGACACCCGTCTTCCGTTTGCAGCTGGATAAACAGGAGCTTGTGGGCAGTGGAGCTGGGGGCTCCTCCCTCTCCTACAGCATTTCCCATTTTTCAGGTGTGTGGTGGGCCTGTCAGTTTTTCCTCAACAGAACATTTTGCTTCATTAAATTTTGCACTGCACAGCCAGGACCATGTGTTATGGTGAGGCGTGAAACAGCAGCAGGGTTTGCAGTGACTCTTAGCTGGTAGCACGGGGAGCAGAGCCAATGGACTAGTGCCAGAGGGAGTCTGGCTATGCCAGGCTGCAGAACAAGTGTCATATGTTAAGATGGTCTGACTCTTTCACCTCTGAGAAGATTCAAAGCAGTCCGGCATAACCTCATGCCAAATATTATTTAGAGCCAGATCTGGAATTCTGAAAGCCTCCTCAAAAGCAATTTTTATTTTATTTATTTTTAGATTCACAAAAGGTGTCCTACTGACTTATCTCAATGCAATTTAATAAAATGCACACTCTTTTCAAAGACAGGTGATGGAAAGATGATTAGAATGGAAATTCCCACCAACACCCCCTCCCTGTCTTGGAGAAAGGAATCATCCCACATTCCACCTGCTGGAGTGGCACCTGAATTCAGGTTGTCTCCAAATGCACGAGGGACTCTTGCTGCAGAAGAGCCACAGATATATGAGGATTGATAGCACCAGCACTCCATATGACCCCAGTTGAAGATTGTGAAGTTGAAGATGGGACCCCAGACAGCAGGCCCCAAACTGTATTTGCCTTTATCATAAACTGGGACAACACTTCCTACAGCAGCCAACAATAAATAGGAAGTCAAAGCATTTGGTCAAGAATTGACTTCAAATGTTCAGCTGGATGGTGGCAGCTATCAGCAGGGCAGTGCCATTATGATCTAGGTCACTGGAAGGCAAAGGCAGCCCCTGGGAAACTGCAAACCAAGGCACTGTTGGCACAGAGGCTGGTCTGCATGCCCTCCAGTCAGCAGTTAAAGCAGTGGGCTTGCTGCTCCTGACTCATTTAGCCATGCTCCCCAGTAAATTTCAAGAGTCTAATTTAAAACTATAATCTTGAATTTGATTGCCTAAAGGGTGAATCGGGAAATTTTTTTTTTTACATGTCAAACAGCTGCAGCCTCTGCTGACTCTCAAAGGGCAGCAGCCACACATGGAGTTGAAGGATAACATTATCCTTGAAATCCAGCTACATACTGCACTGAGCTTGGATTTTGATGCTTCATTTAGAGAACGAAAAGTTTAACCAAGTGTTAAATCAACATGGCCTTTGACCTTGAACTTTGTGTTTCAGTTTTATCTTCCATGAGGCAATAGTAACACTTACCTATCGTATTTCAAATATAATCAAGAAATAGATCTGAAATTCACTGTGAACTGTATAGTTGCATAATTGTACACTTTTATTGTGTTTACATAATAGATATAATATAACATGCCATTCCATTAAAGAACACTTACTGTTTCATGACACTGATTTCTTCCCTTTTTCATGGTTTAGATATGTGTTGACAGTGTATGCATATGTTTATCAAAATGCCCTTGAGAAGTAAAATAACATGTGAAAATCATTTTTTATTTTCCAGTAAATTTCATAACAATTTCTGTTTCCATTCTTTGGATGGATTTCCAGTTTATCTTATGTATGAGAAATGACCTTATAACCTATGTGTGACAGTTGTTTGGGTTTTATTAAGTGCCCTGCTCACTGGTAGTATCGGGGCATTACTCACAGATATGTGTGCTCTACTACAGAAAGCCAAGGAAAATTATTATTCTTCTATATTTAACTATGGTATCTTCCTTTTCTCCTATGTAACTTAGAAGTATCTTGCACCAGGATAGGTTTACTTTTAAACTGGAAAAAGAGAGTTGTTGTTTATGTTTTTTAAAACTGTATTTAGTTCAGGCGTTCTGTTCTTCGGAGCGCAGAATTTTCATTTCTGAAAACAGTTGGCCAGCCCGTTAATTGGCTTCTGTTTAAAGGAATATTTCTATGTAGAAGCTGCTGTCTGTGTGAAGAATGAGAAGGCAAATTGATTTCCATGTAGAGTTCAAGGAAAGCTGTCAGAAGAGGAGGAAACACATAGCTGGCATTAGCCCTCTAAAGAATTACTCTGCTGGGAATCAAGGAAAGAACTAAACCTAGATGAGTTTACTAATAAGGTTAATTTAAAAATTATTCCAGAGGATTGTTATTACTATTATTATGAGAAAGGTTTAATATAACTTTCCCTATTTTCAATCTCAAATGCCAGCAGTAATGACACCTTCTATGAGAATGATATTCATTATAGTGCCCTGGGGCTGTGCACTCTCCTCACCTTTTTTATCTCTGTCTCTCCGCTGATTTTAGTGCAACATTAGGTACTTTTTGATTGTCCTTGCACAGGACACAAGTCACTGCACACACATTGGCTTTTCTGAAAGAAATTGGGGGTCTGTATCTGAAAATGCACCTTTGGTTAAGATAGTGTCCACAGCAATGAAACCACTAGATCTTTTGTAAGTACTACTGATGTAAGAATATTGGAAAAGATAACGTTCCAAATCACAAAGCTTTGGCTGAAGACAAAATGAAGTGAAAAATTAGTATTCCTTGCATAACAGAATAAAACAACAAACACTGCAATAGATGCTCCATGTTATTAAAAGGTATTGTGATAAAGTTTCTTCTGCAAACACAAAAGCAGAATTATGCAGAGCAGGGTTTTAATATAATTTATTTTCCATGCCTTTTATTGACAAATAGCTAATGAAAATAACTCACATTTTCACTCTATCTTATCAAGCATTGCTAATAAAAAGCCCCATTGTTTTGCACGTGTGTTGCATCATTCATAAAATTTTCAGTAGCCTATGACTTTAAATAAAGTTGTCACTCAAGCCTCATTTCCCATCTGACTGCAACGAATCAAAATGGACAGTGAATTAATGCTGAATATTGTCTGTATTTGATGAGGTTTCTGCAAGATCTCGGTTCTGTCACCTTTAATGCACTCTGCTTGAGGGACTTATCTGATTTCTTATTGTTTCCAGGAGAAGATGAGATATTACAAATCTGTCCCTGGCCTTATCTAATTTATGCCTCCAAAATGTTTTTTTCAGGAGTGAAGAGAAATTAAAAAAATGGGGACATCCATCATTATTTTACAAGAATCCTAGTCATAAGGGCTTGCAAACCCAGAAGAATAAGTATTACGTTTTATTTGTTGTCTGAAATAGTATAACTGAAGTGTTATTTTACTCAGTATTATAAGTAGTTGTCATAGGCTCAGGAAACAAAATAAAATTCAGTATAAAAGCACTTTTCATGAGATATATGAGTGCAGAAATACATAGTAACTGCAGTACAATATTTACAGCTTCGTAGATTCGTATCTGCATTTCCATTTTGCATTTGGTAGAGAGCTGTATAATACAGTGAGACAGCAATAACCTTGTATTCATTTCCTTAAGCTTTTTCTTTATAAATGATTCATGCAATTTGTATGTACAGAACCTCTCACACTTTTGCTACTAATGTTGTGAGTTTTCCTTGGTCATGCAGGGGAAATGCCCGCTGTCTGTTATGGTTCTTTTGGTGTGATCAGTCGAGTGCTGGTGGCAGAGGTGGAAGGGCAGCCAGGTAACCCATCTCACCTGTGCTTCTCCTTAATCAATGAATGCAAAGTCTTGCAAAACCCTTCAGGCATTGACCTGGAGCTCAGGTGTCCCTCTCTCTGGGATGGGGTACCCTGGCCACATCTCCTTCTGCAGGTGATTAGCACATGACTTATGAAGTGGCAAAATTTCAGTAGGAAGGAGATTGCAATCTGATCTCACATGTTTCCTCTGGGCAGGTCCAAGAACTGAGCTATTGCATAAGGAAAGGTGACTACTTCCTTCACGTAGGTTTTGTAAGACAAGGCTGGCATAGGCGCGTGCTAAAGAAGAAGGCTCAGCATAGCTCAGAGGTATTTCCCTGACATCCACACCAAAGCACCTGCGCCTCAGAGAGGTCACGGTTAAGAGGCACTGTCTTTCGCACATCTCTTAGCTAAGGCAGGTCCCCACGCAGTGTTTTAGATGTCATGTATGACAGTAAAGCTTAGCTGTGTGTTGCCAGTTGCCTGTAGGGAGGTGAGACCTCTGAGCAGCATGTGGGAGTGTACCTTGGAGGCCAGCACCTGGCATGCTGCCACTCCTAACTTCTCTTGTGCCTGTACCCTTCTGTCTCCATTTTTTTATCTTTCTGTACACCAAATGATGCAGGGTTTTTTTAGACTATTTAATCATGTACTACTTTTTTTTTTTATAGCTTTCTTTCCCCTCAAAATTTTGACTTCCCTGAATAACATACGCTCTGGGTTCTCGAGCACTCTTTATTTGGAGATCTTGCTATAGGAATCATAACTGGAGCTCTCAATTACAGCTGCATTCTAGAGTGTAGGCAATCACAGACAATAATAAAAATATTTGATGACACAGAACTTCTTGTTGGATAATACACACAAGGGGGATCGTTAACCATCCTGAGTTTCGTCTCAAGCTGTGCAAGTGCCTTGCAGAAGATATTAATTTTGTAATTTATTTATTTATGTTAATGTTTGTGTCATCAGATGTACTTATTTACACATTGGGATACTGCTAATTTGCACACTATGCTTAGAAGCATGGTTTCTATGTATTACTTGTATTAAACATACAACTCTCTTATTTTCACTAGTGAAGCTGTCTTCATAAGTAGTGCTTGGTCACATTTATTCAGACAAAATTCAGAACTAGCCATTGCTTTTGCTGGGAAATCTGTTTTCTTCAACATACTGTGATGCTGATGAGTAAAATGGTAAAGTGAGATATCTGCTCTCTTCAGGCAAATGTCCTTCCCAAAGAGCCTCTAGAGAAAATGGCCAGGACACTGCAGGATTCATTAGTTAAGAAACCTTGGTTGGAGGGGAGACCTTGGGCTGAAGCATGAGAAAAGCAACATTCTTCAATCACTGTGAGAAGAGCTAAGCTGGTTAGAAATACGTTTTGGAAGCCTGTGAAAATTTCTGTGTAGATCTGTATCTGTGCACATGTTGCTTTTCTCATACCTTTCTGAAGCAAAGTGTGAATCCAGAATATGTCCATTTGATAACCTTGTTCACTCCACTGAAGAGACTAGAACCCCTTAGTTATTGCACTGCATGCCTGGAAATTAGCCTATAGGCTCCAAATCAGAACCAAATCAGAGGAAGCAAACTTGGACACAGATCAGAGGATAATATGTCCCAGAGTCCTCACCCCAGTGAGCACACACAGATGTGTGCATGAATAAAGACTGATGCACAACTCTTAACTGTGGTTCAATATGGATATACTTTAGAGAGGGTTGCACGGAAGATAGTGAGTGGGTGGAATGGTAGGCATTGATCCTGAGGGTGAAAGGTCCAGGAAGAGGCAATCAAGAACAGAGCAGAGCTACAGTCCATTAACCCATAGGACACAGGGGATGAGGAACTGAATTTCCTGACTGATGAGGGAGCTCTGCCTAGGCTGCTGGTCTGCATGTATGCATACAGTCTGAAAGGACACCAACAACGTGGTAACGTATCTTTTAAATTTTGAACTGCATAGATCTAGTGGGCTGGGTCTTAACAAAGCAATCTGGGCAGCTAAACAGGAAACAATCATCCAGTGGCCCATGTAGCTGCTTAATAAAGTAAGTAAGGGCCAAGCATGCAGCTCTTCAGACCTATATTTTGTTGTTGCCTTTAACTTTTCAAGTGGTGCTAATTTATTGCTTCTAATACAACTAACTGCATGAGAAATGGTGACTGGGAACAAGGTTTCTTACCTTGATTTGTACTTCTTCCATCACATCCCCTTGAAATTCTAAACATGGTCTGGTGATGTCTGCTCTCAGCAAATAAAACAACATCCACACATGATCTGATTTTCATGCAGTCTCTGAGGTAGAACTTGATCTCTGTTTGATGTAGCTCTCACAAAAGAGAGAATTAGTATGCAGCAAAACGCAGGCTCACAGAGAGCTGGACACTGTTCAGATTCAATGTTTCCCGGTTTCTGATTTATTAACCCAGTACAGATGCACCTGTTTCTTTTCAGCAAAGTCCTATTGTCTCCCCAGTTTTTCACTTGCACTGCTAGAGGCACAACAAGAGTAGATACCTTGCCAAGAAGTACACAGTACACATTGGCAGGGGAAGGATTAGGACCTAAAGCAGTCACAATATTATTAAAACACAGGTATATTGCTGCATCCTATAGCAGTGACTAAAAATATTGCACGTTATATCTACATAGTGTTTTGGTGGAAGAGTAGACAAAAAGTTGTGTTAGTGAGGGAGATGACTAGAAATCACAGGACTCTAATTCTTCATGGTGCTTCCACAGGTTCCCTATGTAATCTCAGAGAAGCTGCGTGGACCGTGGTTTTCAACCTTGAACTCATGAAGATCTCAAATCATCACCAACTCTGTTTTGTACCTACTTGACCCTACAGTGGGTCTTAAGATTCTAACATTTGTAGATCAACACTCCCCAGCCTTACTGATAGAGTATGGATAAGTATCCTGCTGCTGAGGGCTACTTGGAAAGAGAACTAAAAGATTATTTCTTCTGACAAGGAGCAATATGACAGCTGACTTACCGAGGAAATTATTTCTCTTCGTGTAGTTACTAATTACCAGGTCAGGGACCTCTCCTTTACATCTATTCACAGCTTTTTGGAAAACCAAAAAGCTAAACCCAAACTCATTTGAGATTATATTTTAATGGACTCCCTCCCTTCAGTGTGACTGAAATTCAGCTGAATTCTCTAGTTAGCCTCAAGTCTGAATAGCAAGGTTTGACATGGCTTATCACCCATACACAATCAGAAAATGCTCTTTAAATTCTTTAAATGCTTTGAAGTGTTGCACAGCTTGTGAGAAGACTTTCTATATTTGTCTGGAGATGTAATGTATCTCCAGATACGGAGTCTAAAGATGAAGCAGCATGTGAGGAAAGCAAATCAGACAAACTAAATTTTACAAGGAATTTCATTCAGTTAACATCCTTCCAACGTTTCAAATAGCAAGAAGAGCTTCTATGTGCAGTCCAGGGTCTTTCAGGGCAGAGGCAATTCCATGACCACATTCCCTCAGCTGGAACCAGAGCCACTGAACGCCCATCCAGCACCAGCCTTGTAACTCTTTCCACCTTCTAAAGGTTGGTGAGAAGCATTCACCTCCTCCATCAAATAAACCCACTTGAAGGTATCACAATCAGCTCCAGCAGTGAACAATGCAAGGCAACAGTGCACAACACATGCTTTATGCTTTACCATTCATTAGATATTGCTTGTGCTAATGAAATTGCAATTCATTTTGAGTTGGGATGTGATCAGTAAGCAAACTAACTGTGAAAATAATTTTAAATATTTAGTTACTTTGTTTATTGAAATAAGAACTCTGAACAACTAGTGAACCTACATAATATTCTTTTGGGAGAAAATAGTCTATGGAATATATGAATGTTCTGATCTGTTGTGGAATAAATACAACTTTGCTCTAACATTTTAACTAAAGAGTTTCTGAAAAATAACAAAATAAACCATATTAAAAAAACCTTTACCCCAGGCTGTTATAATGAAGAAAAAGTGTTCCAAATGTGAAGTAATGAAGTACAAAGTAATGAATATTTAATTTGTATAATTTACCAAAGTGCTGTTAGAAATCCAAGCGACATTCTTCACACACACACTATTCATTTGGTCTTTACCGCATGCAATGATCACATTTTTTCCTGTATTACTATTACTATGGTATTATACAGAGGTGAATGAACATCTCATGAGAGTGCCTAGAAGGTTCAAGGGAAAAAAAGGAAAAGAGGAAGGCAGTGGTGTCTATTAAATTTAAATAAGCTACCTGTTTACAGTGAAAAAGATAAAAGACTAAGCACACCAGAAGAGCAACTGAGAAAAGGAATAGAAAAGGTAATTGAATTCTACCTTATGGGCTTCTTCACTTAGCAGTATGAATATCGTTGAATTAGCTCTATTACTATAAAGATTACACAAAAGCAGAACAATGTGAAGGCTTGGTATGAAACTTTAACAATATCAATGGAGGTGAGATAAGTGCTACCAAAACTGTGCATGAGAATGTATCAGATAAAGAATATAATGGGATTTAAAAAATTTTTTTCAATAGAACCAAACTATGGTGTGATGTGAATTTTAATAGGAGCACACAGAAAAAAGAAAATGTGAACAGATAAAAAAGTCCATGCACAAAGGGAAGGGTTTCACAGTCACAGACTGCACAGTAAATATCAAAAGAAATATTTGTATTAAAGGGAATGTCCTTCATACCATATACTTATTTAACAGTCTGTCTCATGCCACACATTTTCAGTCTCTAGTTTACTATGTTGACTGTGGCACAACGCCACATATTTACCTGAAATATGGATTTCACTTTGTTTTATATATTCATGGTAAAAATTAAAGGTCAGCAGATTTAAATTACCAAAGTGGATCTGAAAAATGTGCTTTTGTTTGACTGCAGAAGATTGAACTGGTGTGGCTTGACATTGCTTCATGCTTTTTCTTCCAACTCTTCCTTCCTCACACTCTGACCCAAATTTATATCTGCTCCCCTTACATTATTTATTTAGATACTGACACAGATTTTTCTGTAAGGTGTCTCCATAGGATGCTTAAATAATCTCTAAAATCATACCACAATGCATTCAGTATTTCACAATTTTCTTCTAGAAGGTATCAGGAATACCCTGTAAAAATAGTTGACTTAAAATAAGGCCACTTTTTCCATTCCTCATTTAAATAAGAGAGTGAGGCTGCCCGACAGGAGAAGTTACCCTGGTACCAGGGGTCCCGATTAACCATGACAGCAACTTCTGTCTCAGGCTGGCAAGGAAGCCTAATCAGGTATTAAAAACAACATAATTTTGACAAATTATGTTTCTAGGAGTGTAAATATGCAGCACGCTGTGTTCTGCGGCTTGTCTTCCCCATCCCTGAATGAAAAGGTGAATTGACCTTGCCACAGGTCACTCCTTTCTGTTTCTACCTGTTCAGTGCTGCAAGTTAGTAACTCAGCCCAAGTGGAAGAAGTTTTGGACAGTTGGCAAGTGCAGTCCAGGGGGATCTCCTGTCTGTTTGATGTAAGTCCTGCGCACTTGAAGGTATGATGGGCAGGTAGTTGCACAGCCTCTCAAGAACTCCCTGGCAACTCCGAGCGTTGGCATTGGAAGAGCTCACCGGGGTGCTGGACCCACATTCCTCTAGCGAGCTGTTTTCAGAATGGAGGAATGTAGCATGGAAATGTGCAAATGAGCCATAGGAAACTGATAACAGAGGGTAAGGCATTAAAAAAAAGTTAAAATAGGGGAAATATGCGAACTATCATTTAAATATAACCAGTGATAGGTCCTGAAAATAAATGTGTATGAATGGACAGTTTTCAGGTTTCAGCACAGATATTTCTCCTACTGTCTTCGGGTAATTTAACAGAAAAATGAGTAAAACTCATCCTTTTTCCCTTGAACTGAGGAATCTGAAGTGAGGTGCTAGGATACAGAAAACAGAGGTGAGAGGAGCGTGTGGTAGCTGCTAGAACATAGGGATATGTCAGCAACCTCTCTGCTCAGGGGCTTATTTGCCTGATTCCAAAAGTCGAGTTTAAGTTATTACCTTAATTTGCAGCTGACTCCACGTGCCTTAGTTGGGCATATCAACACCTCCCCTGGGAGGACAGCACAGTCTTGCTTGAGTAGCCAGTGACATAATCCTACAAAACATTGTCCAGATTTCCTTTGTGTCATTGAAGATTTTTTGCAAAGGTGGAAGCTGGAAGGTGAAGCTTGTAAATCCAGGTTTACCTGAGAGTAGAGGTGCTCTGTCACCACCCACAGACGTATTGTGCAAAGGGAGGAGTGACTGTGACACCCTACAGCCTCCCAACTGCCTTGTAAGGTGCACAAAATCCAACTGCGGCCTTGCAATTTTCTCTTCCTCCTCCTCCATTCCTGCCTACAACTCTTTCCTTTTTTTTTTGTCCTCTTGTGGTAACACCTACTATCTTACTCAGATTTGTCACCATCCCATCCCAGTTTTGTGCATACATCGATGAGGAAATAACAGCTTTGATCATCAGATTAACAGTCTATGGGCTTAACTGGGACCTGTGATGACAACAATTGCTTCGTGCCATTGACCTTGTCAACAATTCAACACTCAAATCCAATAAAAAGCGTTAAAGCAGGGATTAGGCAGGCTCTTAATACATCAGACAAGACTCAGCAAGAACAGGTTTTGCAAGTGTCCAGGCTGTTATCACAGAAAAGATATAACAGTGAAAGTTTCTGGGGTAGAGAAGGACATGGATTTGTACAGGCAACAGTGCTGAACATACATAAACTGGGAATGGTGTAGAGGGGAGCAGTATGACCAGGCCACCTGGTGTCAGGGCAGAGAGCGGCTCCTCCTCCTGAGCATTTACCTTCCAGTCAGCACTGAAATGATTTTTGGCCCAAATCAATCAACAAAACTGGATCTGAAAGGTGATCAAATGCCTATATGTATCCCTTTTCCCACTGAAATTACAACTGTGTGTTGATGAGAGGAATAGCAGATGAATGTTTGGAGGAAAACAGTGCAAAATGAAAAATTTCAGTGCTTGCTACAGAGGAGATTAGGTATTATTCAACCATAGGCTTCTGAAATAGTGGCAAAAGAGAGGTGACAGACATGAACTGTAAATCCAAATTATCCAACCTCTTCTTACAGGTTAGCTGCTGTGCTTCACTAGTCCCAACAATAACTGTAGACTGGATCAATTTGCAGTGAAGTACATGCCTCTAGCTTCCCAGAAATAACCCAACAGCAACAGTATTGAAACGACTGGTGACTGGTGCTGTTTGACAGAGTGGGGTATTATTTATTTTACTGTTAAACTGTTACTGAAATGTAAACCTTTTCACTATTTAGTGGTTCTTCAGTGCAGCTGTGCAGTGCTCCTCTGGTGAGCAATGGCCTCAGAGTGCCATTTGCTGTTTGGTCCATAGGAATGTTCAGGGTAATGCTGGCAGCATGTGGCTCTTCCTTAAAGGAGAATTTTTATAAGAAATGCTTCCCTACAATAGCTCCAGAAATATAACAAACTACACTGGGGAATAAGTAATTTGTATTGATGTCTTTCCAGCTGTAAGGTTTGGAGAGCCCTGAATTCCCTGCCTCCTCCCCCGCCCCCACAGAAGCTAAGAGGAGGTCCCACAAAAGAAATAGGGTGAGAGGGCAGACTTGAAGGTAAGCCTGGCTCAGATGGGAAGATTAAAGGCAATTTGTTACTCACATAGAAATTACTTTGGAGAAATGTTCCATAAATATTAGAAATTTCATCAGTTTATTTTTATCTTATGTAAGCATATTCCTTCGCCTTCCTGAACATAAATGAACTGGCTTAATCCTACTCTTTTTCATTTAGTAGAATTATTATTCCTTTTACATCTCCCCTGCTGCTTCATATCACTGTTGAGTATTTATTAAAAACTAGTAAATTTCGTGGATTTTGCTTCCTTGCTAGGTACAGAAAAATACAGAAAGTAGGCAAATGGCAAAATTCTGTGCTTATTCAACAGGGAATGATATTAGATTATATAAGTAGCAAAAATGTTGAAATGAAGCAACAATTTTCACATCTCATGATCCAATCTTGCAAAGTGCTGTTGCTGCAGTTTTCACAAAAAACTCGGATGATAAGCATGAAGATGGTGGCAGTTTCAGTTGCACAATACCACATTATAGGAAACACTCAAGGCCAGAAAACACATTTTTTCAATCTGTTTCAGTACAGGGATAAGTCTAATAAGTTTTTTTTTCTGGAAATACAGACTTTGCATTACAAATTGAAGCCCCTTGTCAATAGGCTTTCCTTAATCTGACCCGTTTCTGCCACAGTTTTTCCTTTATCTTTTTTTTTTTTTACCATTTTTCTTTTTTCCCTTATTTTCTCATGATTCCTCAAAAATCTTTTCCTGGCCTGAGCGACATACCTGTTATTCAAAAGGGAGGACAAAGATCACAGCTTCTCAAAAAAATCTGTACATCGAATTCTCAGTGAAGGGGTGTTGGCTCATGTTATCATGTTTTATATTTGTAACTTCAAATTTATGTTACAAAAGTACTCTGAAAAGAAGTTATATTCATTGTTTGTGGAAAATTCTCATCTCACATAGTAGCATTTCTAGTAAGCATTTAATGCAAACCAGTAAATTATTCTGATGGTTTTGTTTCAGTTTTATAAACACATCTCTGTTGTAATAAGCAACTGCCTATATTAACTCTAACACATAAAAACCCCACGTCTTTTATTTATTTATTTTTTGAAAGAGCTGATGCTATGTAGGAGTCATCCAGATTGTGAAAATCCTACAGGGAGGCCTTTCATTTCAGAAATAATTGTTCAAGTGGCCTGTAGTGTACACATGGTTCACAGAATGACCAGGTTGGAAGAGACCCACTGGATCGTCGAGTCCAACCATTCCCACCATTCCCTAAATCATGCTCCTAAGCACCTCGTCTACCCTAACCTTAAACACCTCCAGGGACGGTGACTCAACCACCTCCCTGGGCAGACTGTTCCAATCCCTAACCACCCTCTCTGTGAAGAATTTCTTCCTAATCTCAAGCCTAAATCTCCCCTGGCGGAGCTTGAGGCCATTCCCTCTCATCCTGTCCCCTGTCACTTGGGAGAAGAGGCCAGCACCCTCCTCTCCACAACCTCCCTTCAGGTAGTTGTAGAGTTCCTTTAGCTGCTTCAGTTTTTTATTCTGACCCACAAGCTTACAACTTTTAAAACTTTTATTTGCCTTCATAAATGATCTCTAGAAGACAGTAGGTTTTGTGGTCTGGCACTGCTAAAGAATGATTCAAGATATTTAACTACACGGGACTATTGTGTAAAATCTCTTGGTCAGCGACACAGGGAAATCATAGGCACTATTGTGCTGACAGCTTAGGAAGACCTTGTGGATCTGCAGGACTCACAGAACACGGGAGAGTTCCCACGAAGGGAACAACCTGCATCACACAGTGGTTTAGCTTAAGTCAACTGGCAGTACAAAAGTTTATATGCTAACACAGAATATGCACTTTCAGTATTTATAAACCAGATATAAACTTGTAGGAACAACCTCAGTAGGATGAATCTGTAGGACTGAGAAGACAATTCTAAAAAGATCATTAAAAAAAAATTGTGAAGGAAAATAAGGATAGGGACATGGGACATGACCCTCATTTGCACACCAACTACACTGGTAATATACAAGTCTACTATGGACCCCAGTCTATGACTTTGTGGGAGAGCAGAGCCTGAGCACCTGTGGACCTCTCAGTCAGACCAGATCTGTCTCACAAACTCGTGCCAGTCACACTAAGGATGACTTGAGCTGGAGCAGCAGCTGAAATACTGTTTCACAAGGTAAAGGAAAGGGGTGTAGGTCATGATTGGTGTTCTGCTTATGTCCTTCTTACTCTGCACCCTCCTGAATTGTTGTGGCCATAGGTAAGCATCAGGAAATTGCAGTAAACCTAATCCTTCCCCTGCAACTAGGCAGATTCAACTATACTTTAAATGATCAGTCACATTGAGAAACATCACTGAAAGGAAGAATGGGATGATAAAAATTGTTCATGGGCAACTATAAAAGTGAAAATTTTATGCAGGGACATGAAAGCAGCGATTCCTCATATACTCCTGGAACCCAATGAAGAGACCCAGATGTGAGGCAACAGGAAGTCATGAAGGTGACATTTTGTCTGATCTCAAAGAATAGACATCAGAGAGGCTAATAAGTTATCTCCCAGAGGCGACATGTCATTAGATGACATTAGAGGAGTCATTTCATTAGATAGGAGGAGCAGAGAGGGCTTCAGAAGCAGCCTTGAAAATTCAGTTCTGGAGTTTCTGAGTTTGATATAGGTGTTATGATGGCAGCAAACTCAAGGTGGAACACGAAAGAGAAGGAGATAGGAGCCTGAAGGCATGCAGATGCAGCAGAGTGAGAAGTAAATTTGAGAACTGTTAATACATCAAATGGATGAAGCCATTCAACAGTAAGGAGTAAACTAGAGGAAGAAGGCAATCACTGATAAGGAACCTGAGGTATTATTTTGTATTTGGATATACCATTGCATTCCAAATATTAGCACCTCATTTACCCAGTGTGCAGGTTCTTAGGCAGTTAACAGAATGAGAAGCATAGAAATTACAAAACAGAGCAGTGAATGTACGTCTTTATGATGGAGACTCAGCTCATTGAAATGACCTTTACTGTCCCAAACACTTTTAAAAACAAGGCTCAGAAAGCTGACTGTAAACTTTCATGCAGACAATTATGATCACTATCCAGAAAATATGTGGGACCTGCCCAGGACTGATTCCTTGAAACACTGGCATTTTATTATACTTAGTATTTCAACCAGGCAGTTAATAGTAAACAATTCATCACATGGTCTCCGGTGAATATCAAAGTTTCATTTGTAATGGAATAAATTAGAACTGCCAAAAATTAAAAAAACAAATGCATAAACCAAACCTTCGCTTTTGAAATAAATGAGTTTCAAAACATCTCTCACACCAAAGTAGGGCAAAGCAGGAAAGCAAAGCAAACAAGGATCCAGGAGAGACAGAAGAGGATGGAACTAGACCAAACAACAGATCACAAACCTGGGGAATTAAATAATATGCAAATAATGGTAATCAACAAGGATAATAGGAAAAGTATGATCAAAGCTATACTCTTCTGATATGAATGATTCCTATGGCATGCTAGACGTGAATTAGCACCCTGTAACCACAATAAAAGAGCCCTACAAAGTAATTTGTATCAAAGAGTAGTGTGCAGGAATACTTTACATAATAAAGTAACACATGTTAAGCAGGTTCCACCTCTTGCCTACGATTAGTTCAAGAATGTGAAAAATGGTCTCACTGAGACACATGACATAAAAGCACAAGTTAAGGAGAAATATACTAGCACCACCACCACACAAAAAATAGCAGCTTAGATTTTCAAATCTCCCCACCAATGTATATTATGTCCCCTCTGCAGTATTTTAAGCCCCAGTCACACTACAATTCCCCTTCTACTCTTCTCATACTTCAACTTCACCCCACAGTACCCTAATAACACCCTGAAAACAGTCTCCCACATTTCCACAGCTACCTTCCATATCCCGTATGTCTTTCAGTGATAACCTTCAGCATGCCCCAAGTTCCTGACATCCCCACTTGAATAAGTTGTGCTCTCATCCACGCTCCCCATGCTTCACAGAAACACAGAACCTCAGAGACTGGAAGGATCTCTGTATGTCTCTGGTTTACCTCCCTGACCTGGCCAAGCAGGGTTAAGTAGAACAGGTTTCTCAGGGCTATGTTTACTTAGGTTTTCAATATTTCCAAGGATTAAGACTCCACAGTTTTTCTAAGAACATGTGCCAGTGCTTGATCACTTTTATAGTTAATTTTTATTTTTATTTTTTACTTTTTAATTGGTATTAACTGTACGGTACCCAACAATTTACTGTGACCTCAGTGTGTCCAGCTCTAAGCAATGCCACATTCATCTGCTCAGAATACTCTTAACCCTGAATCTACATGCCTTTCACCTGCCTGCAGAGGCTGACATCACCCATGTCTTCTACCAAATGTGCTTTGCCTTCTGGCCAGGCAGAGGCTGAAGCACAGTGTTCTCCTGTCCAGGTTGTGACTGGTCATGTCCCTGGACAGCTGTCAGCCTTTTGGCCACTAGGCAAACTAAATATGACGATAACGACTAAATTCTCTCCATCTTTCCTTGTTGATTTGCTTAATAAGGTCCTTTCCTCTTCACAATCATCAATTCAAATCTCTCTGGCATGTAATTTTCCCATGATGTGGGCTCAAAACTGGCATTGTGTTCAAAAACTTTTGGCAAGAGCTAATAAAGAAAGCCTAAACTTAAATGAGCCTGTTTATCCCTTCCCATTGACAATGCTTTTAAAATAGACTCTGAAGCTACTTTTATGTTTTTCAAATCATGTAGGAGGAATTAGGTCTACAGGTTACATAAGCATCTGGCTATAGACTGTGCTGAGAATAAAGAGATGAGGCTGGAGATGGTCTAGTGACCCAAAGAGATATGTTAGATATTCATGATGGATATTATCATGATCTCTCTTCAGCCAGGGGAAACACTTCAGAGCCAATAATAAGATCATTTCTGAAAAAAAAAAAGAAAAAAAACCCCAAAAATGCATACTTCAAAAATCTTTAACCACACAATGTATTCCATAAGGCATACAGGTGCTATAATCCACATGCATCGATGTTTTAACAAAGCTTTCAGGGATTAACATGAGACAAGACCAAGAGAAAATAGATGTGATGACAAATTCACTGTATATATCTGTGAATGGCACTGAGCACCCCTTAAACTCAGAGAATATTTTATCTCTTTCCAAGGAATCTGCAGAACAAGATTAATATAAAATAGCTCACAATAAAAAACAAGTTGCCTGGGGAAAAGGTTAAAACTGTTCTGAAATAGCACCTGAATCTATGAATGGAATGAAATAATTTCATAACACTAGACAATACAGCAGAAACCAGCTTCAGCTGAGACAAGTTTAGTAAAGCTCCTCCTGGCTTAGTATTTTGTTTCACCTGGTGGAAATGCTGCAAGTGTCTCAGCTGGAGCCACAGCTGTACTAATGTGCAGAACATACATTAGAAGTCCAGATACCAGATGGGGGATTTTGTTAACTGCTCAAATTGGCTCTGGTGGCTGGCCACCAGTTGGCAAGCATAAGAGCATTTCTAGGTTCATATTATACTAAATGCATGATAGCTATGGGGGGAAATGAAGAGCACAATAGCCAAGATAAGCATATTCTCCAGCAAACACAGAGGTGGTTGGTTTCTTTGTGATTGTAGGAGTCTTCTAGTTGCCGTTCAAATTTGGCATGTGATGATTCTCATTTTAAAGGCAATGTAAAAGAAAACATATGACATGCATACTACATGCCCAGACATATATATTCACAGACTTTTAGCTGAAATGCTGTTATGCAGGAAAAGCTATTGATATTCAGTTGCTTAGGAATCCTGACTCTGAGACACCTTCATACTGAGGTTATGTCCTTTGTTGCTTTAGCTTTTTGAAGCTGTTTTCAAAGCTCCTTTTCATTGATTTAGGAGCCAGGCATCTGTCTTTGATAAGGTTCAATTTTTTTTTAGTTTAATTTTTCTGCAAGGCTGAACACGTATTTTGCAAGGATACAGCTGTATGGCTAGATGAAAACAATTGCACAGCTAAGACTGTCTCCAGTCTCTCACATCTTCATTCCATTATTTTAAATGTAATCCCAGGGTCACTTTTCAAACCACCTCCAGAACCTGAGCTAGAAAACTGTGCCAGTGAGAGCAGGTGGGGTCAGCCCCTGATACTACATTTTCAAATGTCAGTTCAGTTGGCTGGTAGCTGGTACTTTAGGCTACTAATTCCAGCATTGGGGGTAGTACAGTGATTTCTATTGCACCTGGCACAATGTGGCAGAAAGCCCTGCAGTTCTTCTGCAGTTTTTGGAGGGAAGACACTTTCACTACCTTGAGGGCTTCTGAATCTCCCTTGGGGATGTCATGGACACCTTTGGTCGTGTCACACAGAAGTTAAAATGAATCTGGTAATTCCAGACAGCTTATCCACTCCTATAGCCAGATGGTGCATATCGATAATATCAAAAAATAGAAAATGTGATAATATGTCGGAAAAATATCCTATGCCATGAAGATATAAAAAATAAAGTCTATTCCCACATCTTCCCATTTACTGTATCACTCCATATCACTATATTCTCTTTCACTTACTTCTACCTACTTAATGCTTTACTGTGACTTTACTGTATAACTATTCTTTCCAAATCAAACTCCCCAAAAATTCACATTGCTTGTCAGGAGAATTTGGATCAGTATCCAATACAGTTGACTTCTCCCTTTGTGACCACCAGAATGACGAATGTCAGTGCCTAAGGCTATGGTGGCATGTGGATTGCAGCTGATTCCAGATTTGAACATCAAGTTCAAGATTTCTAGACCTATCTAAGGGATATCTATCTCACATTCAGCTTTTAGCCAAACAGAGACCTCTTGCATTCTTAGAACCATTACTGTTCCTGGGAAAGGAATGAATTTTAATTTTTTGTATCTAAGAGGTTCTTGCACGTCTGAAATGGATTATACCCTTAGCCTGTGGCAAGCAATACATAAATTGGGTAAATCAGAGAATTAAAACAGCCATGTTCTATAAATAGAAGAAAGTTAATCAAGACCAGTATCTCAGCACAAGAACTCAAATGAAAACTCTCCCTTTAAAAGAAATTACTAACTTCTGCTGCTAACTAGTTTTGTTTTGTGAACCAAAGGGATATAATTATGTTGAGAAGGGGCAAATAATCCTCAAGTGGAACAATTAAATTCTGATCAATTGTGACATAATCACAGAACAATCTTCTAAAGGTCTGGAGGTGCCTAACCTTTCTCTTTGTTAGATAAAGATAATCTACAATTACAGTGTTTAATTATTTGCAAAGGTGCTTTCTATCTTCTGCTTCTGTGAAAATAACATTTCAAAACTGAATTACTTTTAACATGGCTTTTTTACAAACCTCAGGAGTAAATCATGTCATGTTTCCTCATTTTTATGTGGTATTGAGCGCTTCAGATACTTTTCCCCATACCCCATAGTTTTGAGCATGATTTGTAGCCTGTGTTGGAACGCCATGATGGCCATATGCAGTGTCTTCATGTCTTTCTACTACTCACTAAGCCATTGTGCAAAGGACAAATGCCACCACCACTGCATTTTCCCTGAACAGCAATGGGACTGGTCTCCTGTGCAAGTGTCAGTGCAAGGTGCTCATAGCTTCATGTCCGGAGGTCTTGATGGTGATGAACAGGGACACACGTTGCAAGTGGGGCTGATGATGAGGGCATAGAGATGGTTCAGGCATAGATGTGGAGCTAAAACAGGTCTTAGGTATCCTTAAGATGAATTAAACAAAGTACATCTCACCAACTCATCTACAGACTGGATCTACATGGTGCATCCCACAATTCACACAAACTTCCACATTGTTGCTCTTTTCCTTCCCACATGTTCAAAATTTCCTCCAGAGAAAGCCAGAGGGAGGCTTTTCTTTTTTTTCTTTTTTTTGAGGGAGACCATAATCATTCACCCAGGTCTCTTGACAGCTGCCGGTGGTGACCTAGCCCAGGTGTGCCATGAGGGACCCGGCTTCCAGCAAAGATTGTGCAGTTGATGGAAAACACCTAATTCACTCTTCTGATAAGCAAACTCCTATCTTAATGTCTTACAGATAGGTGAGATGAATTCAGACAACTGAGTACTGTTTACCACCCTGATACAGAATGCAATCTGGTTTAACTCAGCCTATTTTAAATACCAGACATTCATTAAGAAACGTAGTGAGATTTTGTTTAAAATGTTGATGTTCTGCAACTTTTTTACACCTCAGGTACATTTTTCTCACTTAGAAAAATTGCAATGAATATTGCCTTCTTGTTTAACAAATTAAACTGCTAGGATTTATTTATTTGTACAAATCAGGAGGTTTCCCTCTGCTAATGCACACATTTTCCCTTGTTTTAGTACAGATGTTTTTATTTTCAGCTACAACATAAATGTCAGACATATAATAAAAAAATCCTCTGTATGATGCATATGTTTCCAAGAGTGCCCAGAAATGAATTTTAATAAATAGAATATTTGCATTTTTTTCTTCCACTAAAGTGGGCAGGGATATAAACTCAGCCTTATCCTGATTTATACTTCATGAGAACATACTTAAAAGAACATAAATACTATTACTGCAATTTTGTATCATAGATCATGCATAATTTTCTTCTTCTTACTAGTGCTTCCAGTTTCACCTGCTTACTTCTTTTCTCAAGAAAGAAACAAGCATGTTGTTATAAAATATTACATCAAATGCACCTGTGAACATGCACTCCTGGATTTTAGAAAATAAACAGATATTTCTAAGCTTCTGCTTTGCTGCAGAAAAAGGGGATAAACAGCTTTGGTTAGTATCTTTAAAAGTGCTGATAGACATAAAAATGTGAGCTGCATTTCTACTTCATTCATATATTTAAAAGGGACAGAATGAAAATGGAATTAGGGGAATAGGGCTGCTTGGCAGGATAGCCAGAAATGTCTTGGCCTTTGGGGTTGGTAATAATACTAGAATTAATGTAACTAACCATATTGCTATAGTCTGAAACTGTGAAACAGGTTCTGGAAAAATGGAAGGTGGTGTGCATATTTTTTACATATACTGGTAGTTTATCTCCTAGGACTGCTGTTGGAGCAGAAACCGTATTTCACATTAATATCACTTAATACGTTATTCATTGCCCTGGGCTCCAGAAACGAGCAGTGAATTAGGTCATGGTGAATAAATACCTATCAATGTCCATCAAGTGACATTCCTCATCTCTTTTCCCTCTTTCTTCTTTTCATGTGGTATCAAAATCTCATTCTGTTGTTTATCAGGCACTGCATGACAGAGTAAACCTTTTTGGGGGTGGCTATAAATATACAGCTCCCATTACAGCTAGAGTCAACCTCAATACAAATGGTAATGCTGATGTAAATCCCCCTCATTTTGATGAGGTATGTGCTGCATTTGGTCAAATGAGCACGTTTTAAATGATCCTGAACTAATTACCTCTGAATGACATGGCACGAGGCCAAACCAAGCTCCAGCTCAGGCTCCTGGAGGTGAAGGGTTTCCATACTGTGCCCAGGTCCATCACTCCTTCCCTATCCTTACTCCCTTCACCTACAGGTCAACCAGAGCTGATTTTAGCAAATATTGGCTAAAAAACAACGATTGCTGAAGCTGTTCATCAGCAACTTGATAGTGGCCCAATCAGTTTCTTTGCATAAAATGATCCCATTTTCTTTTTTATCTTGTCCTTCACCTCAGACAGTTGTTGATATATTGCTATTTTGATACACATTGACATATGGCTTCTGAAGTGCTAAATAAGTGATTCAGAACTCTGCAACAGTTAATTTATAGCCTGCAGACACAACCTTAGCTCCAATGACACCCAGGCTATGTGCAGATGTCACCCTCCATCATGTGAGATGCAGTTCCTCAGACCTCAGATCTACTGGATAATGGAGGCTTAGCAATCTACCTAATCAAAATCAGATCAGAGTATTAAAAATAATGGGATAGTGGAGTGTGCCAATGATAATTAGAGGCCTGTACCATTGTCCAGGTTTTTAAATCATATTTACAGCAATTCCTTTAATAATTACTTGTTAGAGTCATCAGGGCAGGCTTGGTAGCCTGCATTTAGCCATACAATAGTGTTTTATTGCTTTATTGACCACTGATATCTGCCCTAGGCTCACCACTGGCTCTGTGCCCTGCACTGACCATCAGAAATAAAACTCACCAGAGACTGCCAAGGATAGAATTGAACAGAGGTCTTTATAGAAATTTTTTTGGGGAAACAGATTTATGCTTGCAACCTGGATTAAAAACCAAAAATTGACTTCTTTTCTGTATCATACTTTCAGTCAGGTAGAATGGGAACCAATTTTGGCTGCATTGTTTCCCAACAGGAGAAAATTAATTTTAAATACTTAGTTAGAGACCTGTTACTATTTTAGGGGAATGCCCTGAAGGCCTCCACCTTGGCCTTTCTACTTTTGCATTTATACTGCTTTAGTTAAGAATGTGACAGTACTTCTGTCATAGCTACTGTATTTTCCAGAGGCCATGGGATCATTTTTAACACTGTAATGGGGCCATAAAAATTGTGCTTTGGGCTGCAACCACTGTTACAAGATTTGAGCCAAGGTGCAGACTCATTTGACCTAATTAAGCCTTCCCATACTAAACAGGTGGGGTTTTTTTTGAAGTTCTACAAATGCAAAACTTGAATGTATTTTACTGACTGTGATGAAATTTTGCTGGACTACTTTGTGCAAGAGTTCACAGCAGTATAGGGGAATAAAAAGTTAAAACTGAGTTAAAAATCAGCATAGTATTGAAAATACAGGGTCACTGTAGATGAAAAGCTGAGCTATCATCAGCTTGGTCGAAGGCTGACTGGAATAATGTCAGTGGTGGTGATCATGATGGTTTAAACAGGTGGGAGCACAGTCTTCCCTATATGTAGTTGTTGTGAGACATCAGAGAAATGATCTGTGCTCATGACTTTATTTCATTTATTTGGTGCAGGCAGTTTCTAGCTGTGCTTCATGTGGTGCACTTAGAACTTCCCAGCCTGACACATACACTAAATCTCTGTATAATGCAAGAATGAATTTCACTTTTGCTGTGGTAAGAGTTTTAATGAAGAAAGTCAAAATTCTCTATTGCCTCAGCTATAAAGACTCTGTTTTTCAAAGAACATGTGGGCAAACTGACAACAGAGAAATGCTCAGCAAACCTCAAGTGAATCAATGAAATTTATGGAGATGACATGATTAAGCTATGTGTCTTCTTTCACTCCGAAATAAAAGAGTTTTAAGTGTTTGTGGCTTAATCCTAGAAGATACTCCATGTATGAATACTGACTTTACAAATTTAATTCATGCATCTAACCTCCTTTGGGTGTCCTCATCCAGACAAGCCCTAATGAACTCAGTGAGTGACTTTTATTTGTAAGAATCTGTATCTCTGCAGATGCTTAAATCAAACTGAAGTGATAGGGACTGATCAACAGGCCTAATACAAAATAGATGACCCATGCATGATTTGTATTGCATTGCTATGTGTACTGTTTAATCTGTAGCTTCTCACATTGCTATTATCAGTAGAATTACGCTGTGCTATTTTTAAGACACAGAGTGTAAGAAAATGCATCATAGTCACATAATCAGCAGAATTTGGCTGTGCCACATTAATTGTAGCTTCTCCAACATATACAGGACATGAAAAAAGAGCAACAATCTCTGGGCCATCAGCACCCTGTCTGGCCAATCAGCATGAGTATGAACACTGTGTGAAAGGAAAAAGACCTTTGTAGGAATCCTCTACCTCAACAGCCCCCTCACTTCAACAATAACAGATATCCAGCTGTTTCCCTGATGTCCCTTCCTGGGCTCTGGCCACACTCCAAGAGGGGGGAAAACAGAGCAGCTGAGACCAGAGATTCCACATTTTTAGAATTATGTAATTTGTTTATTTAGCAATATAAAAGCTGGAGCCTTGTGCAGTGACTTCGGAGTCCTCACTTACAAGTGCATGCTCTGTGTGGGACCTCTCAATTGTCTGGGGCAGGCTCTCCAAAATCCTCCATGCAGCTAGGGGCTTCCCAGTGACTGTGGGTCTGGATGATGATAACAGGACAATTGGTGATGCATCTTTCTTAATTACTATACTTATTCTCTTGTAGTAATGATTAGAGACATTGCCTTTAACACTGCTGTTGCTAACTTGTTGTTAATCACTACTAACCATTCATTGCCCTTCTTGTTTTAATAAGTCAGGCAAAACTTGATTTCAGATAGTATTGGAGAGTTTGGGCCTTTTATGCCGACTGCATTCTGTGGTTTGCACTCTGTGATAAAACATAATCTGATAACTTCTTTTTATTTAAATTATACTCAGATAAACACTTGAGCTTTCTACCTAGGCAAAATTTACTCTGAATTTTAAGGAGGGACTGATTCATACTTCAAATTTTTATCTCCAGAATGAGAGTGTTTTCATTGGGAGGTGGGGGGAGAAGTCTTAGAGTGTCTGCGTCAGTGGCTATAAGAGTGAATAGAAGTAGGAAACGAGATTACAGGCTTAAATAATGGGTTGATAATGCTACCTGGTAAATAAAGTCTATAGAAAAAGTTGGTAAGTTCATAGAATCACAGAATCATAGAATAACCAGGTTGGAAGAGACCCACTGGATCGTCGAGTCCAACCATTCCCACCAATCCCTAAATCATGCCCCTAAGTACCTCATCCACCTTCACCTTAAACACCTCCAGGGACGGTGACTCAACCACCTCCCTGGGCAGACTGTTCCAATGCCTAACCACCCTCTCCATGAAGAATATTTTCCTTATCTCAAGCCTAAATCTCCCCTGGCGGAGCTTGAGGCCGTTCCCTCTCGTCCTGTCCCCTGTCACTTGGGAGAAGCACTGAAAAAAAGCACGATAAATGTTCAATGACAGAAAAAGATTTATGTTCCCCTTCAGTAAAAAAACTAGGTTTATACAGAATTTGCAGTCATTGGACAAAACTCAGGGCTGTTTTGGAGGAAGAAGTTTACATTTTGACTATCACAAGCTAAAATAGATGGATGTTTCTAAAATATTCTTTCTTTCTTGGTACACAAGAAAATACAGTGTTAGCAATTACAGCTTCAGGAATGTGTGCAGTAGACACCTATAGCACCCATGTCAGCCCTGAAGATATAGCTTCAGGCTCATGTCCTGGCTGAAGAACGGTAGAATCTGCTGATACAACCCTGAAAGGCTAGAGCGGCCCAAGGTCAAAAAATGGACAGGGAATAGGTGGTAAAGCTGGCCATGAAACAGCGAGAAATGAAGGGCTGATTGGTCTAGGCATCATGTATCACAGTTACACTAGGTTATATCATTAACATGACACACTGCATAACCACAGACAGCCTCTCTTTTATTACAAAAGGGATGCTGGAGATAGCTACATTTATATTCACAATAATTTATGCTGGTGTGTGGCACCTCAGCATTTTTTTCTACGCAACATCTGAGAGTCTGAACAATTTTGTACTGTCCATGGAATTATCTAGGGTGCACAAAAATGCAAGGGGATGGTGATTAAAGCCGGGGTAGCTCTAGCTCACAAAAACATTATGGATAAATTGGTATTACTGCCCATTGTTTAAAGCCACTGGACGCTGGGTTTGGCAGACTTATTTGACTGTGCTCTTTTGTCTTTTCCCATGGATAATTTTTATATCCTCTTGCTTCCAAAGCTAACTCGCTTCCTTTGAAGGACAGTAAGCTTGACAGCATTCAAACTAAGCTTCTTGAACTTAAATCCAGCATGTCTATCCCCTGACTGAATCAGCTTTAACTTGAATTGTGTATCTCTAATATTTCACACTATTTCAATTACACTCAGCAGCAGCTCAGGACTATGTGAATTCTAGTGCTAAATTTAATCAAGTGCTCCTCCAAGGTGGAAGAGAACATATCTTCAGAATTAATGGAAAGAGACAAATTAAATCAATCCCTGAGATCTTGATTCTGTCCACTCTGCACCAGAGGACATCCCACAGAAAAGACCTTCAGTAGCAACTGAAGCCTGAAGTCTGATAGTGTGAGAACTTCAAATTGCAACTTATGAAACCCATGAAGAATGGTACACTTCATCTGTACTGTAGAATCAACAAGAATTTAATAAGTTAATCAGATCATCACCATTAAAGTGCACATAAATTTGAATTGTTTCCTCGTTATGAAGTTCTCGTCTGTAAATTATTGCAGAGAAAGCCATTTTCAAATTAATGTTTGAGCTATTATAAAATACAAAGGGCATTTTCATTAATTGGAGGCAGCTTTTCTTCCTCTCTCTTTATCATTAGCTTTGTTACCCAGAATCAATTTAGTACTCAAATTTATTGATGTGTATGATTCAGTGGTGTTATTTGTTTAGAATTTGCCCTATACCTGGTGGAATAAACTCATTAAGTGTAAATGAATAGTTATGTAGTCATCATCTGAAATGAGTCTCTGCAGTTCTCTGAAGTCATTACAGTGGCTTTGAGCACAGCTGGAAAGGAAGCCTCTGTGAAGGTTACAGCTTCTCTCTCAGAGTTTAACCACTATTAATTTTCACTCCTTCCTTGGAATGACTTCGTGTTGACAGACAGTGAGACTCTCCTCTTCAGCACAAGACCAAGACTCCCTACCAAAGAACGTGTCAAAACCACCAGCAAAATGCTCCATATTTCTGATGCCACAATGCATTTGTTGTCACGGTAAATAAAATTTAGGATTCAGGAAGGACATTGTGTGAGGAAAGAGGTGCTTTAAAATACCTGATTTCGGAGATAAATATGAAGACATCTTCTCCTACAGTTGACAAACTTCCTGCCACTGAAGGTCAATGAAGAGAAGGGCTTGTGGGTTGCAGGTCACAATGTAGGATTTCCATTTCAGTAAAACTGCTCACAAGGCCAGGATTCCTCATTAAAGGATAGAATTCCTGCAAGGTAACATACTGTATGAAATTTGGGCTAACTTGGGCATGAACTTCTTTTTTTTTTTTGAGAAATAAATGTCTCCATAATTTTGCCTATCTGAATGCTTCATAATATAGGTAGCCTAAACTGTGTTTTGGTAGCACTCATACCATGTTAAACATCTATTTTGACATGCAGTATGAGAGAGACTTACTACTTACTCTAGTAGTAATGCAACACACCACAAGGGAACAGACAAAGGATTCCTGCTCACTTTTACTGACAAATGGAGTATCTGAGTGCATCAGAGATACATCTGTATAAACTAATACAACTTGTTTCAAAGTCAAAATGCATTGCATTTCTTTCAGCATTTTTTGTAAAATCCATTTATGAAGGGAATATCAGATGTTTAAGTCATGTGTAATGTTGCCCTCAGATTCCTTCCACCTGTTTTTACAATGCAGGTATGGTTGCAACAGTGTTTACACAAGATTTGAGCCAATGTCCACTGATCTCAGCAGTTTTTCTCTCAAGTTCTGAGGATTTCTGACCATGCCTGCAGTTGTGGTTATTTCGCTTTAGATAATTTAATAGGAATTAGTTGTATATTTGTAATTTCTTTTCCTTTTTTTTTTTTTTTTTTCCCCAGCAGTGGAATATAATTAAAGACTCTAGGAGACATTTGAAATGCAACCAATGAGACATTTGATATAGCGCAAATAAAGTTTGCTTCAATTAGGTATGGAGAATTGTGTTACACAGCACATTAAATGGCACATTAGCAGATGTAAATGCTCCTATCAAATTAAAAATGGTTAGTTTGCTTGTTAGATTATTTTTTGTTACAGTAATTTTGTAGTTCTGCTATTTTCAACAGCACACAGAGTAGAACTAATCCAACTTTTCTCTACTTACGGAGTCTAGAAGTGAACAAATGTAGGTCTTCTGCAAGGAAATACTGGACCACTGCATGTGAAAATGCACATGGAAGCAGCAAAGATAGGAAAGGTTCTTCTAAACCACACACATCATTCCAAGAAAAATATTTAGTTATTGAAAGTTCTAGTTCATTTTAAATACATTGTCAAACTGCTTCAAATCTTACATCTATACAAAGCATACATATTTTGGGAAGCCACCATCTCCTGGAAGTAAAAAAATGAAAAGCTGAGCATCTGAAAAGGTATTTACAAGAGGATAGTAATACAAAACAGGTAACCTCAACTTGGTGGAAAAGTTTTTAGATATTCCCAAGAAGGTTTTCTCAGGGAAAAACATTCCTAAAGAAAGATAGCTCTCCAGTGTAGGAGATAAAGCAGGAGTGTGGAAATCAATGTATCATATACTGCTGGAAAAGGAAAAACTTGCTGCTGTGCCTCCATCTGCAGCAGATTACCTCGCTGTAAAAGCAATGAGATTTATTTGTAGCAAAGATACACCTCTGGCAAAGTGACATCCCAGTCATTTTGGCCTCCACCAATGTCACTGAGAAAACAAAACACAAGACACCGCTGAGTTATATGTATATCTGTTCTCTGCTCCATAATGGCACCTGGGACACGTTTCCTAACCTCCCACATTGGCTTCTCTATTGAATCTAAATCAGAGTATTTGAATTTAACTTTCCACAGGGTAGAAGCTCAAACATTGCCAACATGTTGGGTGATAGCATTGAACTGAGTTGATTACATGAGGTGATTACTTAGACTTCTTAAGCCTCTGAAGGACAAGGAGAACATCCTCTTTCTGTTCTTTTCCTAACAAAGCTTCCCCTATTCTTGGAGGTGTAATTAACTACTGCAGTTACTCAGAGGCCCCAGATATGATTATGGGCTGTGTCATAATACTGTGTAGCAGGATCTCTGGAGTGCTACTAGATCTCATGGAGGCTCCAACACAGGTGTCTTTACTGTATCACCTTCAGCAATGAAGCTCCATGCCCCCACGACAGGGTCACTTGGGCAAAAGTCTTAGTTATCTCAGCACTGAGATCTGCAGAGCATAAAACCTAAGGCATAGCTCTCTGAAACCACAGGAATGGGTTTGGCACATTAGTTCCCTCGTCACTGAATGGGGTGAGTTGTGCAGTTATATGATTTTTGGTGGCCAGGACAGTAGGTCACTGGGAAATGCTATGGAGGCAGCATTTCTGCACATCTTGTCTACCTGAAAAGCTGATGCTGTCAAGTAGACCTGAGTTAGATGTCAGAGACAGGGAATTGCAGCCTAAAGCCATCTCCTGCCACTTGAGCTATCGTACATAACAGAAGAGCTAACAGCTATGACATTATGAAGGACAAGCGGGACTGAGTGAGGCTTCTGCTTGTTTATTGCTTCCCCAGCACTTCTGATCTTGCATAGCCACCTATACTGCAGCCAGCCTCAAGGAGAGTCATCCTATCAGCCTATGTGAAACAGTCATGATTCTGCTTGGTGTTTCTGTTTATTCTGTTTACTTGAACTTCACAGTCTTTCAAGTTCTCTCACATGGCTATGAACACTGCAATATTTTCTTTCTGAATTTTTCCACTCAGCCAGGTTTGAATGAACTAACTGCATGAAGCACCTCAGTAATATTCTCCCATTTTCTGGTGACTTTTATGTTCATTTTCCTTGTAGTGAAGCCAATCAGAAAGAAGAAATAAAGAATAAACTCACCTTTTCAGAAGACTCAGAAGGGAGTTTTCATTTCCTGACTTGAAGATTTCTGATCTTACACAGAGAGAAAAAGCCTCAGCAAAACTGTACCTTTGCTCATACCTCTCATGTGCAAAATTGCATCATTACAAGCTGCAGCAGCTTTACCAAGCAATCTTTGAAAGACAAAGACCTCTGACACAAATGGAGTTAATGGAGGGTTTGGGTTTTTTTTACCACTGCTCCCATAATATATAAAGTCATTCATGTTTCCACAGAGTGCTCTCTGATGATTATGAGTAATGAAGCTTTGGATCCAGTTGTACCTGTGCTTCCATTTGTTGTTGCAGAAACCAATTCTATTCAGTCATCACTATTTTCTTGTTAATGACCTTCTTCTTGAACTCATTGAAGGTATCATTTCCCCTGTGCTCTTCACTGATAGTGTCAGTGGAGTAGGTGGTTTTGTATTCAAATGTCTTGAGTACAAAAATAGCTAGTTAAATTATGTCTGTCCTGGGTGTTGATCTGCAGAGGAGAAAGCATATTCAATTTCTACAGCTTGTAATGAACTTATTCTCCAGTTGTTGAGGCACATCATCTGACAGCAACTTCTGGTTTGGGAGGATGTTTTTATATTCACTGACATGTCATTAATGACAAACTTACTTATCTGTGGATATCTGGGAAAAGATCTCCTGTTCAGCCAGTTCTTGCTTCACTTGCATATTCCCAGTGAAAATCTGATTTGTTCCAACAAGGCAACACCCACCAGAAGACAGTTCAATAGTGTATTTCTCCTTTCTTATGTATTTTACAAACTGCTGCTGAAGACTATGTAAGAAGATGCTTCCTTCTCTCCTACTGTTTGAAGGTTATTTTTAGGTTACTTCGGGCATTTTTGCATGAACTGTAGTGATGTTTCCCATTACCTGATTACCCACAGCAGCACTGCCTGCCATTTGAAACACAGCAACTCATTTTTATACCCATCAATAGCAGAACTTATGACCCCATCATCTCTGAAATTACAACTCTTTCTCCTTTTCCCCCCAACACTAGCTAAATTACTGATGTCTCTGTAGTTTTAACCTCTCTTAGTCAGCCTTCTTCTTTGGTGCCACATAACTAGAAGACTGGGTCCTCTGTTTCATACCTTCAGCCCTCTACATGGAGCTTATTTCCAAGAGGGACAGAGTATAGTCCAGAGTCAGGTGGGTGTAGGAACCACAGCAAACATAAATCTACAGTAGGCTCTGGTGGAGAAGGTGACTTGATGATATTGCTAGCTGGTCAAAAGGGCCCATATCTATGTTAGGCATTTCTCCTCCTTATGATAGAACAATGTGTCATGGTGGAACACAGATCTTGCTGCCCATCATTGATACTGCCTAGTTCTGAGCACTGCAGCTCCTCGATCACCACTCTCCATCACACTGTATAACGTGATCAAAGATGTAGAAAGTAAGCAGGTGTAGGAAGAAACACGAATACCCACCAATCCCTTCTGACTGAAATGCAGTCTGTTACTTTTACATTCCCCCTACACCTCCATTAATGTCCTATTTCTACTAAAGCAGAAGAGCAATACAGTGAGAGAAGAGAGAGCTTGTGACCTGTTTTACAAGGTGAAGGGACTACTGTTATATCCCAATTTACTTTTTCGACATGTTGATCTGCAGTGCATGAGTAGACAGGAGCTGTCAATACTTCAACATCTGATGGGGAAACTGAAGTGAGCTTTGCTGACTGGAATACCATAATTGGGTGGCTGAAGGCAATTCTCCTCTCCAGGCAATAATGACAGGAACATTTTATGTGATCTCTCTTCCCTTTGCTTCCTTCAAAGCAAAGAATATTGTTGAAAGAAATATGTGTGTGTGTGACAGATTATAGTAATGTCACTAAGGATTGTAATCAGTTTGTTTATGCAGTGATATGTTAGCTGCAGTTGGGTGGGAACAATGGTAATTGTGAAGATTTTATGGACATTTGGTAAAACATTTTGAAATGATAAAACGAAAAAAAGCTCCTACTGACTCATTCAGTTAAAACTGCCTTTGTACAGAAAGGAATGGCTATCACTTCAGCGTTTTTATTTTTGCATTTGAAAGCAGATTTTCAATAACAAAGCTGGAATCAGTCCAAGTCAGATGATATGTAGAGTTAAAAAGGTATATAATAAAAGGCAGCGATAAGACCTTCATTACAGATGTGTGATAGAAAGTCCTAAGGAAAAACGAAAAAATAATTTGATGTCTCTTCTGACCACCTTAATCTCTTTGTGGAGATTGTGCTTGTTTAACCTGATCTAACCAGGTTTAGCTCACTTTGTTGTTCCAGGAATGCATTACTCCAAATGCTAATATTAGTACATTCACTTTATTGCTATAACCTGCATCACAATGACAAGAATACCCAGCTTTTGCATCCTGCAGGTCATTTTCCTGTTTCTTATCCTTATAGGTAGGCCTATTGTTTCCTGGTTAATTATTGTACACTTGGATTTCACAAACAGTATAAGAAAAGTAATAAAAAAAAAAGTGCATTGAAATTTCAGCATTAAGCCAATAAACACTGAATATACGATGACTTTTTCCTTGCATACAACAGTGCTATTATTTCAAAGACGCAATAGTAAACAGGAATGAAAAGTGTCTTTAATCTCAGCTAGTCCTATTCTTGTAAGTCTAAAACATACTAAAAAAGCATTGCTCACATTTAGATCATTTCCATTTCTGTTTCAAAGAAGAGGTGGGCATGCTTTTTCTGTATTTCTTAGGGCCTGAATGGCCGGTAATAGACTAATAGCCAAGGTTCCCATTCCCTGGGCAGGAGCTGTGGCTGCCAAGCCCATATGCAAAGGATAAGTGGCAAATCAAGGCTGTGCTTTCTTTCCCAGTGGTCATCTTTTTCAAACAGGGTTTGGACAATCTGTAGAACCCATCTGTTCTTGTGGTGAATGAGTTTGGGACCTAGCTGAAAAGACTCTCTGAGCTGGTCTTGTCTACCTGAAGTAAACTACTTGCTGGATCAGCAATAAATGGTCCACAGGGTGCTCTAGAAATGAAGACTTGTGAGTAGGAGGTGAATACAAATCTCTCCATATTCCTGGGGCTGCTATGGCATATCAGATTGAATATGAGGCGACAGTGGGGCCATACAGACTGGTCCAGTGGGGTGCAGGGTGCTCCAGCCTAGGTCTCAACTGCCTAGCTCAGCACAAGAAGCTAAATGACCAAAACTAATTGGGATGGGGTTTGGCCAGACAGTTTGTCCATAAAATTCTCAAGGAATTAAATTGCTTTAAGTTAATGAGCGAAAACCTTCAGATTATGGACAGGTAAACGTGCTGAACTGAATCAAAGGAGCAACTAGTGCAGACAGACATAAGCATCTGGGACTTGCAGAAATACCCTATTTTCATATTTGTTGCTTTTCCAAGGAGAAAATTCACATCTACAATGATTTTGCACCTTCAGGCTTCAAAGCTAAGCTATATGGAGAAAAAATGTACATGGAGAAACAGAAAGGGTCAACTCTGGATTTATATTACTTTTTGATTATGAAATGGCACAGTAGTTATCAGTCTACTGCACTGAAGTCTGAAGTTACCAAAACCACGAGTTTTTTGAAGATTTTCCTGCACTGAAGATGGTGTTTTAAAAAAATTGCCTTAATATGTTTTCCCCACACTGGTACAGGGTTTGACAGACTTTGCTCAAGCTATTGACCATATTCATAAAGCTAATTACTACTAAAAAGATCAAACAGCTGCATTTACTATATTTGGTCAGGTTGTAAATATGTACATCCAAGAAGGATGACAGGCGATTTAGTAAATTAATGGAGATCAGGTTAATTTTGCAGTGTTTACATTTTTTTAGTTCATCATAATTCTATACAGCATTATGTGTAATTCTTTGGGGAAAGGTACCAGTCTCTTAATACTCCATTCTTTACCCATTCTTAGTTGTAGACATTTAGTGAAAATAATAATAATAAAAAACCCAGCAATATCCTTTACCACCCCAGTGAACGGAAAAATTAATAGTCTCAGAAAGTCTGTATTCAACATGACACAAGGAGCAATGCAAATATAGTACAAAGTCTATCTTTACATTTATTTGCAAATGTGTATAGATATGCTTCATATAAATTAATCCTCTATTTCATTATAAGGAAGGAATTATGTCTGTGGTCAAAAGGGTGGGGTACAGTTAATCTGATTTAGCACAGCATGTGAAAAATTAATTGAAAGTCAGAACTCCATAGTGTTTATTATAAAGTAATTTCACACCAGCTCAGGATTAGTATGGTAACAGGTGACAATAGGTCATTACTATGTTAATTGAAAGATGGCTTGCATTTGTGGAAAAAAAAGAAAAAAGAAAAAAAGCGATACAGACAAAAATAAATGAAAAGGAAAAAAACATTAAAACACAGTATTTTATCTAGGATTGGGCTGTAGTTCTGTGGGATGTGTCCTAGGGAGAAGATATCTTCTGAAAAGAACTCGTTGGCTTTTTGGTGATAACTTAGCACTATTCAGTGCACTGTGAAGCAAGGCAGATATTTCTGCATGTCCTCCCCGGCACAGGTTAAGCTGGATGTCTCTATTTCCATAGGACCAGGCTGCATTTCCAAAACAGGGGCTCGACATTTTCGGCTTGCAGACACTACTCAGTGGCCCAGACACGGGGAGGCAGGCACAGGGAAAATAGAGCTCATGTATTTACCTGGCTTGCCCAAAGGCAATGTGAGCCTAAACAAAGCCACTGCCAGCCATGAGATTTTGCAGCGGTGTTTAACAGGAGAGAAAATACTGGTTTGTTCCTTGACAAGAGGATTAATAAAATAAAAAGAATTTCAAACAACCAATGGAAAAGAGCCTGTCACTTCGATAGCACGCTGAAGCATGAAGCCCAGGCAAGCTCATCCTTCCACTTCAGCGGCAATACCATTATCCTGGCTCTGAATGGGGACGAGTGCCACAGCGCTCGTCTGCTCCTCTATTGTGTGGCTTGACAGACACCAATATGTAGGCATTTCCCATTATACGCTGCGACCCGAGTAAGCAGTCCTGAGCTGCCAGCTTCAGTCTATTGAAAGAGATCAGGAAACTATTATTCCGTTTTATTTGAATAATACTGAAAGATGTTAAATCAGTTTGGGGGGAAGAAGATCATTCTACAGGTCCTCCAGTTGACAGAATATAAAAGGCACAATATGGATTGTGTATAGGTGAGCAAGATGGAATGAACCCTGTATTAACTGCAGTCACAACAAAAGGACCTTTTCTAATGGCACATTATAATTTAAACAAAGATCCTTTCCAAAACCAAAATAATGAAGCCATCTACAAGAAGGGTCACAGGGAGGATCCAGGGAACTACAGGCCTGTCAGTCTGACCTTACTGCCAGGGAAAGTCATGGAACAGGTGATCTTGAGTGCTATCATGAAGCACATGCAAGAGAACCAGGTGATCAGGCCCGGTAAACACGGGTTCACAAAAGGCAGGTCTTGCCAAACTAACCTGATCGCTTTCTATGAGAAAGTGACTCGGCTGCTGGACGAGGGAAAGGCTGTGGATGTGTCTTCCTGGACTTCAGTAAAGCCTTTGACACAGTTTCTCACAGCATTCTGCTTCGGAAACTCTCAGCCTCTGGCCTGGACAGGCGCACACTCTCCTGGGTGGAAAACTGATTGGATGGCCGGGCCCAGAGAGTGGTGGGAAATGGTGTTAAATCCAGCTGGAGGCCAGTGACAAGTGGGGTTCCCCAGGGCTCAGTCCTGGGTCCAGTCCTGTTCAATGTCTTTATCAATGACCTGGATGAAGGTATCGAGTGCTCCCTTAGCTAGTTTGCAGATGATGCTCACCTGGGTGGAAGTGTGGATCTGCTGGAGGGTCAGGAGGCTCTGCAAAGGGATCTGAACAGGCTGGACCACTGGGCAGAGTCCAATGACATGAGGTTTAACAAGGCCAAATGCCGAGTCCTGCCTGCACTTGGGGTACAACAACCCTGTGTAGTGCTACAGACTGGGAGAAGTCTCCCTAGAAAGCTGCCAAGAGGAGAGGGACCTGGGGGTGTTGGTTGACAGACGACTGAACATGAGCCAGCAGTGTGCCCAGGCGGCCAAGAAGGCCAATGGCATCTTGGTCTGTATCAGAAACGGCGTGACCAGCAGGTCCCGGGAGGTTATTCTCCCTCTGTACTCAGCAATGGTGAGACTGCTCGTTGAATCCTGCGTTCAGTTCTGGGCCCCTCACCACAAGAGGGATGTTGAGGCTCTGGAGCGAGTCCAGAGAAGAGCGATGAAGCTGGTGAAGGGGCTGGAGAACAGGCCTTATGAGGAGTGGCTGAGAGAGCTGGGGGTGTTTAGCCCGGAGAAGAGGAGGCTGAGAGGAGACCTCATTGCTCTCTACAACTACCTGAAAGGAGGTTGTAGAGAGGAGGGTGCTGGCCTCTTCTCCCAAGTGACAGGGAACAGGACAAGAGGGAATGGCCTCAAGCTCCACCAGGGGAGATTCAGGCTGGACATTAGGAAAATTTTTTCACGGAAAGGGTCATTGGGCACTGGAACAGGCCGCCCAGGGAGGTGGTTGATTCACCTTCCCTGGAGGTGTTTAAGGGACGGGTGGATGAGGTGCTAAGGGGCATGGTTTAGTGTTTGATGGGAATAGTTGGACTCTATGATCCGGTGGGTCTCTTCCAACCTGGTGACTCTATGATTCTAAGCCAGCTGCCTTGCTCAAAGTAAATGGCAATATAGAGGCACAGCTGGGACTGGAAATGAGAAACTGATTTTATTTTCTGGAAGAATTTAACTTCTTCACATATCCTCATGCAGCCTGATACATGAGCTGATGAGGAATGTGACCTTTCTGCTCACCCTTCATCAGAAAAGTTTGCAATCCAGCTTGACACAACCCGTTGTAATATGTTAATCTCGATGCAGTTCTGCCACAAATACTAAGGGTGATCTCTGAGACCTTTACTTCCGAGAACAGAATCCTTCCAGACTTTGCACTCATCTCAAAACACCCTGATTAAGGTGCCTACTTATATAATAAAGGTCAAAAGAAGGGAAAGTGTAAGTGTTCTTTGATTACTTACTACAAAGGAAAGAGCTCAGAGAGAAGATGGTGCCATTGCATTCAGCACATGGTACAGTGTTGGTGTGCTCTGCTGAGATCTTCAGCAAGAGAAATGCTGATCCTTAACAGATCATAGACCATCATCTGCAAATCTAAACCACTAAAGAGCTAAGGTAATAATGCAATACAAGCTATTTACCATATTCATAAGCAGCAGCCAAGCTTAGTTTTAAGGGTTTGTGAGGGTTTTGCCGCTCAGTTGTAGTAAGCCAAAACCTGAGCAGCCCTTTCAGCCACTGGCAATATGCATCTCTCTGCACTGAAGGTATTTCTCCACTGCAGCCAGCTTGAGCCGTAAGGACCCGCCTCAATCCAGCTGATTTATAAGCCAAAGTGCTGCATCCTGCTCACCCCACTGCCCAGCTCAGCACTTCAAGGCCAAGTCACCGAGCCACCCACCACATGAGTTTTCCCCTGGGAACTGCCAGAAATGCACAACTGGCACGTCCTCTCATCTTGATTTTGCTGTGATAAGGGCTGTTTTCTGGACAACATGCAGACAATATGCAATTGCTACAGGCAGGAATAAAGTCAAAGGACTCAGAGATGACATAGGCAACACTGCTGCTTCAAAGTGCCACCAATTCCCTTTCCAATGCATTCTCCTTCTTTGTTCTCCATTCAGTTAAAGCAGAAAGGGAAAAAAAAAAAAAAGAGAAAAAATGAAGAATAATACCCAAACTCTCAAGAAAGACAGAGTGGCAGGAAGAGCATAATATAAATGTGCTGGCAAAACTGATGAGACAAAATAGGGAAAACCTGCGTATGAGGCTGCAGCAAATGTAATCTCAAAATGTTTCCAAAGGTAATTTTGCCCTATTCATTTGTTCTTGGTTGTCTCTGTTGTTTACTCTGCTGTTCTGTGATACTTAGCAATAACAGTTCAATTTAAACTCTGCTCAGAAAGGACTCTGACTTCTTGTCTTTCTGTACAGCTCAAGGATAGCTTACACAGCTTGTATTATGTCTATACTCTTCCTGGTTGAGGAATATGTTGATTTGGTTTCAGATCATTAAACGTCTAAGGAATCTCCTCCAGCTTAGCTGTCTGTGAGGCTGGAATCATCCATACTTCAGGATCAGGGCTTTTTTTTTTCTCTTTGCATTTCTGAAAAGGTGTCCCCAAAAGCACAAACATTACAAGGAAGTCCAGGGACCTGCAGGGTTTTTTTCACAGGAAATGAGCATTCTCTCTTAGGATAATGAAATTTTATGTGTTGCTCTTGGTATTCTGGGATTCCTAAAGGTTATCAGGCAGGCATTTATAATAAAAGTTCTTCCTACTTTTCCTGGTATGCATTGGGAAGATGGGAGTGTTATCAGTCTGACATTTCTGTCAGAACTGGTATTTGAACCACTGGATGATTCTGACAAATGCCACCGCTGTCATCTGCTGCTCAGTTTTAATTATATCTGACTGAGGTTTTCAATGGCAGCAAGCAGAAAACTTAATTAGTTGGTTTAAAGGCTGATCTTCAGAGTCTGAAAAATCCAAACAGCTTTGCAGCATTTCTACACAGAGGCTGCCATTTTCCATCTGATGATGCAAGTCAGAGGAATTAATGATCCCACTCACAGGAAGGAAAAACAGAGAAAGACTTACAGGAAGATGCGTCAACAAAATACACCATTTCTGTACATGACATGTCAGCAAGGCAACCTTGTGTCTAAGAAAGTGCTGTGCTGGCTCACAGGTGGGTCTCGCACAAATGGTAGCAGAATGCAGGCAAAAGATTGGGTGCTCAAGGGATCATACAGAAAATAAACATCTGTTACCTTAAATAGGATCTGTACGTTTATTCTGCAGTGGACTGCAAGCACTGCACTATTTGGAAAGACTGAAATGCTGGCATTTTCTCACACACAAATGCACTGTTCAAACAAGCTGCTTAAAAGAAGATTGCGTTAACAATTTATACCACCTCTGTGTTTGCTTTCAGAGTGTTAATATGATTATATTTCTACACTATATTCTGGAAAAACAACGATTAGTAAGATGCAATGTCAAACTCCTAACACGATGCAATTAGAAGTTAGCATCACATTCACATGTGGTTGCAGGTTGCCTGTGGGAAAAAAGAAAGAAAACTGAAAATACATTGTTTTGTTCCAGAAACCCCATGGCTGTGGATTTGGGTGTTTAATCCAACTGCTTTAATGGAGATGTGGGCTGATAGTAGTTGGGCTTTGCTTGTTGGTGAGGTTACATGGTCTAAGCACACAGTGCTGCTTTAGGATACTGCTGAATTTCATCATTTGAAAGGAACGGGCTGGATTTCATACATAAAATATACCAAGAGCTCTGTGTCTGTGAGCTGCAGTCAGTAGCCAAAGCACTTGACGACTTATACAGCCCACAGGACTGATCTGCTCTCATTGGCTTCCCCTGCACTTGCAAGTTTATGCTTGTAATTTATCATTGATCACAGAATCACAGAATTGCTGAGACTGGAAAGCACATCTAGAGATCACCTAGTCCAACACTCTGCTTAGAGTGAAATCAGCCAGAGCATGTTACTCAGAGTCAGGTTTTGAATATCTCCAAAGTTAGAGACCCCTCAGCCCCCTCGGGGCAACCTGTGCCAGCTTTTGACCACCCGCATGATAAAACTCTCTCTTTGGTTTTGTTATGAGGTCGTTTTTTTTTTTTGACACAGCAGGCTCTGGTGATGAAGTTGGAGCACACTGCTGGCTCAAGTTTGACTTGGTGTCCACCAGGAAAATCAGGTGCTTTTCAGCAAAGCTGCTTTCCAGTGTATACTGGTGAATGGAGTTATTCCTCCCCAGGTGCATGGCATTTCTATCTGTTGACCTTCAGGAGATGTGTGTTGGCTCATTTCTCCAGACTGTCCAGGTCCCTCTGAATGGCAGCACAACCAGCTGATTTACCAGCCACTCTTCCCAGTATTACATCACATCAAACCTGTTGAGGGTGCACTCTGCTGCACTGACCAGGTCATGCCAGGTTAAGCAGAAGTGGGGCAAAAACTGTCTAAGGAAATTATATGACTCCTATCACTGGACTCTCAGAGAGTCACAAATCTAGTTGAGGTCTCCCTGCCTGGATGCTGACTATGCTATTCTGTTGAGTCCCAATCCACTGGACCTATACAGGTCCAAGCACTGATGTCGTTGTATGACAATTGTGCAGCCAGCTTCACTGAGCTTCATCTGCAAGCAGAGGGGACCTTTTGTCTGTCATTCTGCTGTGGTATCAATGGCCTAAAGAAAAGATCCTGCTGCTGTGAGCACAGGCTCTTCTCTTCTGTTTCTTATGTTAGTGTGTCCTTGATAGCTCATGCACAAAGGTGAGTATAAATAAATGCAATACCAACCCTCATCTCAAACACACACACACATGCATGTTCACATACATATGCAGACACTGCTCTTCAGGAGAGGAAACTCAGTCCTTTTGCAGCTTTGCAATTCCTTATTTTCATAAAAGTTTCTGCAATGCCTCAGAAGGAGATGACAGGCTCCTACCAGACAGTTTAGTAATGAGGGCTACTTTGGTCTTATTTTTTAGAGCATTTACATCTCAGTGGAGGAGCATTTAATTTCACAATTCATTTGAGATTTTCTGTTCACCTTTATACCACTAATCCTTAGAGTCTTTGCAAAGATGTGAAGAAATTGACAGATAATTCAAATAAGCTGCATATTCAAGCTAGGTTTTGCACTTTTTAATGACGAGTGCAGGAAACTCCTCACACTAAATTCACAGCTTTCCCTTAGACAAGATTTCCAGCTCCCCAGGGCCTCACAAGCTTTGGTATTTTTCCTCATACTCTCCCCTGCAAGTCAAGCAGCAGCATCCTCTCTTTCTCAAGGAAGCAAAACTCGAATTTATTGAGAATAACCATGTTAATTTCACACCCTATAGTGCATCAAGGCTTCCTGGGGAGCTGGGGACTGAAAAGGACATGTGTCTCAAAAGCCTTGCCAAGGCTCCTAGGATGCAGTGAGTTCATTTTCCTTACACACTCATGTAAATGACCACACCCTACTTCTGCAAGACCCTCTCATAGACCTGCCCCTTTGCTGGATGATGGCTTCAGTATTTGCCAGTGCAGGATCAGCTTTTTGGATGAACTGTCATTCTCCATCACCCACCTAACAGAGTTATCTCTGTATTATAGACCCATTATTTGACACTGAAGATACCTGGCTAATGTATTAGCTAAAGGAATGCCGAGTATAGCCTGCTGCCTTCAGCAGGGAATATTGGATGTTTTTATCTTTGAAAAGTCCCACTGGCCTTTCATTTGTGAATGGCTGTAAATTGCTTACTGGAACTTAAATGCCAGTTTTTGTCCAATTCTTTTTTGATTTTACCCAGGAGGTACACAGCAGAGGTTGATTAAATTGCTCGGTGTTGCTCTCTGTCTAAAAGAGACACATGACTCTCTCAGCACATATCTTCAGGAGGCAGAAAAAGAAGTTTTTAATATCCAGTTACCTGTTGTCTATCACTTTTTTTTAAAGACATTAAAATATTTTAAGATAGACTTTACCTCATTCAGCTAAAACTATATAAAATTTTCAGGCCCAGTTTGAATTAGGCAGACAGGTGTTCCCCACAGGACATTTTTCCTAAGGAGAGAAATCATTTGTCTTTAGGAGGTGCCTCCTGTCTATTCCTGGATTTAATTTAAACTCCTAACCTATATGACTAATTTAACTAGTATCACAACTTTGAGGTCACTGAAGTTAGGTGAGGTGACATCCACTGATGCCTTCAGAAGCTTTCAATGATTTTCATTGTTTAGGCTAAGCCTTCTTTTAATTCTGGAGGTCAGGCAAATCCTGAGGAGCAGATTCCTGATGCTGGAGAATCCAGAGATGATGATGTGCTAAAGAAAGATAACAGAAAAGGAGAATAACTGTGATTTCCTTAAGAGATTTGATGTCCTTCTTAAACCTTTCCAAGGCTCCCAGTAAACATCCACTTGTTTGGGAGCAGGAGCCACTTTGGATCCGCTTCCGTTCCTCAGCTAATGGGACTGCAAAACTAGAGTGGATCTTATTCCCTTGTTTATCAGCGAAAATGGTGAGGCATTTAATCTTGCACTGAAAACTGTAATGAGGTAAAATATAAGATATTCTGTAAATATGAATCCTTTAAAATAAGATAATACACATGACATAAAAATATAAAAACTGTTACTGAAATGAATAATTTCCTAACTCTTGCATGGTATAAGTCACCAACTAATGTGTATTACGTGCCATTTAATGGTGGATGTATCTGAAGAAATATGGAAATTGGAATACTTTAATAACTTTCTATATGAAAGATGATGAGACTGCCTAAATGATTAAGAGGAAGATATGTTATAATGAACTAAAGCCACTCGAGTGTAAGGTAATTTTAATTCAAATCTCCATCTGCTTATGTATAATTAAGACTCATTTAACAAGTTAATGCCTAACAGAGAGAACTGATAAGTTTGGTATTAAAGGGCTTAACAAAAGTAAATTAAACTGTCGAGTTTGAGGAGCTTTCATTTGAATTCCCTCTACCTGGACCAAAATACAATCTTCCACAGGCATTTCTTCACACTGACCACAGAGTCAGGTGCCAAACTTGGGGAAAAAAAGGAGGTAACAAAACAGAATATCCATTTTATATTTTAATTTTTGGTATCATGTCTAGTCAGGAGTTTGACAGACTCTTTGCCGACCTGAATATTTATACTGTTCAACCTGCTAACTGTATAGTGTATATACACCATTAAGAAGACACTTGGCATGCCATCAAAAATATTTATGTAATGCAGAAATTGCCAGTGGGGTTAAATAACCTATGAAAATAAGAGGGTTGCCTTTGAAGTGCAAAAGAAGTTTTGATCTGTGGCAAATTTTACCCGATATTTGCCCTCTTAACTTTCTATTTCATTCTTTCTTCAAATATCTTTCCTGCAAGGTCCAGTAGTCAAAACAGTGAATTCAACCTTTTCATCTCTCATCATGCAATTTTAATTTTCTTCTTTTTGCTTCTTATCCACTGTCGAGTTTCCTATATTCACTTTATACTTAAAATTCTCTGTGCTCTCAATTTTTTGTCACTGGAGCCAGACGTCAGCTTTGATTTGCTCCTAGAGCTCAGCAATAAGTTAAACACATCTAGAAATGTATTAGAAGAACAAATATCATAGTATGCCCAATTATTATTACACTTCAGATGTTTCCAAGCTAAGTAAGACAGAGAATTAAAGCTATGAGTTCTGATGACCAATAACCAATCTCAATAACTGACTGACATAAGACATTGTTGCAATATTTGAAGCTTACCTTTTTGTTCCTAGACCAAACCAGCCTTTCATAATCTGCTCTAGCATCAGCGTAAGAGCAGAAAAAATATGGACTGAATTGTTTAAAATATATGAAAATAAAACCAATGTCTCTCTTCTCAATTTTAGATTTGGTCAATGGGGGTCCTCAAAATTCAACAGAAAGCAAAATGTTCCTTTGTGTATACACACATAGATAAACATAATTCTCTGTTTGTAGCAAATCTCTTCATTATAAAAGCTTTTAGTTTAATATGCTTTGAGTATGATCCTGTTAGTCCCACAAACATGAGGAACATGTTTATAAAGGTCTTCCTTCCCTCCAAGGCTTAAAAATGCACTCTATACAGAGACGTCACCAAAGACATTTGCAGAATGAATTTCAAGTGGCACAGAAAATGTACCAAATGAACCAAATCACCTAAAATTGACTAGAGATGGAAACTTAGAGTCAGACAAGGGTTTCCATTTATGCTGGTAAGCCGATCTGTGAGAAGAAAATATTGCTTCTTATAGTGAACACTCCCTTCAATATTTATTGCCTTTTAAGTTCAGAAAAGTCTTGATTCTAAAAGAAAGAGGAAAAAAGAGAGAAAGGAGTAAAAAGAAAGAAAGAGAGAAAGAAACAGGGAAAGAAAGAAAACAAGAAAGAGAAAGGAAGAAAGAAAGGAAGATATAGATAAAGAAAGGGAGAAAGGGAGAGAGAAAGAGGAACAGAGGAAGGGAGGGAGGAAGGAAGGAAGGAAGGAGGGAAGGGCGGGCACTTAAAAGTGCCACAAGAGCAGGAAGCTGAAATGAATTTAAAATCTAAATGCAAAAAAGAAAATTTAGAAGCTCATACTTAACACCTTTAACTAGACCGGAGTGGGAGGAGGCATACATTTTCTCTGTGAAACATTGCTGACAGCCCTTTCCTGGTCCCTTGAATATACACATTTTACTGGGACACCCCTGATTTCCTGGATGACGCAGTCATTTCTGGATTTAGGGATGCCAGACGATACTGTTTTAGGACATCTTTGTACCATTACTGAAGAAAGCAGCATTCAGCAGGGAGTATCAGAATGAGATGGGCTAATGAGTTAGTTGTGCCTGGTCTCAGAGATGCCATCCATAGCCAGTCAGCTGTCCATACAGGAGCTGACATTAGGACAAGATTAATGACATCTGAAAACCTGGGCAAAATCTATACATAATGCAGTTATCTTTGATTAAAAAGTAGAACAAAGTGTTCAGCCTCACAAATCTAACAGTTGCCATCCAGGGGGAATGATATTCTTTGATCAAAGAAATCAGCTTCATAGAAAAGGCATTTTAAGAAAAAGAACCTGCTCGTGATCCTTCTGCAACATCCTTTCTCTTCTAGCAAGCATTAGCCAACCAGCCTCTCTCAGAGAGTAACACCACCAGATTTATGACAGCTGCTCTGTTTTGCCTTAGCCAAACTCCACATTAATTTTATCCTAGCTCCTCAAGAGCATTTAATGCTCTGAAAAAGCTGTAGGTCCATAAAATGGATATTAATAAAGTAGTTAACACTTACATATTTGTGATTAGCAGTTTAAGAGTTCAGAAGCCAAGTCAAACAAAAACTGGAGCACTTCCAGCCTTGAGTCAGGAAGTATTTTAGCACTGAAGACATGTCATGCACCAAGGGTGATGTACTATAATTTGTACCAAGAAATGGGGGTTGGAAATGAAGATTAGTTAAATAAAAAGAGGAAAATGTCAGGCATCATGGTATTAATGAATAATTCAATCCCCACAAGTTCAGAAAGCATAATGCTAAAGTTGCTGTATCATCTCTTCTGAAATCTCTGTAGCCCTCTCAGAGGGCCATGCATCAAGCACCGATCAGATTTCAGCTCCGATTCCTGCTGTTCAATTCAGATATTGTTATCTGTTTCTTTCTTTTGTCTTTCTTTTGAAAAATGTAATAATATGATGCAGTAGAGTTAGCTTATTGTCACAATCACACAGAAAACATAATTTCCTCTTTATGGATACTTGTATTAGAGAGGAATATCCCACAAATTTTGACCTTACTTATAGTGAACAGCTCTCCTAAACCAGCTGGCAATACTATTGTCAAGTGTCATAAACCATCTTGCTCGCTTCATAGGGAAAAATTACCTCCTGCTGGTCACAGCTAGGTACCAGGATTGGGAGGATGAGTGGGACATTAACTTCTTCCCCAGCTGTGATGTGACAACACACCTATGCCACTTCCCGTCTGTGACTTTTGCTCTTTAACTCAGAGCTGCAAGTGATCCTTTTAAGCAAAATCTGGTATTGTTCCAGTTGGAAAGCATTTTCATGTTCCTTCAAATGAAAAAAAAAAATTAATTCTAACAACATAAAAATCTTTTTTCTTCAAAGATTTATGACAACAGGAAATGTATTTTGTTTCTTTTCTTTTAATTTGCCTTGGTACTAAAATGTTATTTTCCTCATTAAAATTTATGACATTTGGAAAAAAGTACATGCAGGAATAAACAGCATGTGGGATGTCAGCCTTGGATTTCACTGCTAAAGAACTGTTGGGATGAGGAAGTGCAACATTGAGTCCTGCCCTGCAGAGAAACCAGCTGAGAGCAGTGAGCAGTGAAATACATCCCTGCTATTCAGCCCTTCTGCATCACCACCCTGGGTGGCCTCACAGCCCTGCCTTAGGGTTGTGTGTTTATTTTCCACGCTAGAAGAAATGTCTGAGGCATTTCATCAAGACAAAACACACTTCCCCCGAAGAATATTTAGGGCAGAAAGGAAATATCACTTAATAACCAGAGTTAGAAAGGAAAAAAACCCATAGGCTGGTGGAACCCCCCCAGATTAAGGATTAGGCAGGGACGTGCTGTTTCCAACAGGTGAAAGAAAAGGGAGAAAGTGGCTGGGATCTGGTAGGTGTGTGCTGAGCTATAAACCATGTCACAGTGTGCCACCAGCACTACTGCTGTATTACCTCCCAATCTTCTCTTTGTCTCTCCCTAGATTGTGACAAATCTCCTCAGATTTGGATAGATTTTATTCTACAGCCTATGAATACATCATCTGTACAAATACTGTTTGTTTCTCTACTTATTCTCTTAACACTTAACATGTACATCCCCACCCCTCCCACCATCCAGTCAGGTCTTTTCTCTAATTAGACATGGATTTTCCTATTTTATTTTTCAGTGATAAAATAATGATATTGCATTTCTGAAGAATCGTGTTGTTCTCCGAATTTGATTGTCATAATAGTTTGAGAGAAGCTCTGACTCATTATTTAAAAATGGAAAAAAAAAGTAAGTACTGTATCCAAGAGAAAGGCATAACACTAGCCATTACTGGGAGCTGATGGCAGTTTAACTTCGATTAGGAACTGTTTTTATGACTGGGATTACTGGGATGCAAAAAGGGAAAATCTCTTTGTGCTTTGATATCTCAAGAATAAGAATGTGTACTTTTCTAGATTACCTTAGTTAGTCAAAGACAATGCCCTTGAGGCAAAACTCTATCACCCCATGATTCTTTCTGGCCTTGCATTCCACACTTTCTCTAATTTAACAGGAAACAGTGGAAGTATTCCCCATCGCACATGAATCATTGCATGTTTAATGAGAATTTGTTTCCCTGAGTCTGGTGAGAAGAATTTTCTGATTATCAAACTGTGAACTGTCAGTGGCATAATTTTCCTAAGCACTCAGGGAGTAGATTTCTTATGGTATTTACATGCCTGGTGATGCAGAGAGCACTGCCAATGTCTACTGGTGCCAAAAGGGGTTAGAAGATGAATGATTGATTTCCAGAACTTTGGAAATACTGTAATGTGCCTTTCTGCATCTTTAAGTGTATCTTTTAAAGTCTGAAGTCAAGTGACTTCAGCACCTAATGCTGCTATCAAAACAATTTCCACCAGTTAGGAACCGCTGTAAGTGATATGCAAGGACAATAAAACGGAGCTATTAGGCAAAGTCTTCAACCCCACTGACTGCCCAGGACTAGTCATTTCAGCTTGTTGTAACTCACTGCCAGCAGCAGATGCCTCAGTGGCCGCTGAGGTGCCTCTTTTGCACAGAGAGAGAAGGGCTCCATCAGGCACCCAGACAGCAAGTTACCCTTGCTCCTGAGCACCAGGAGCTAGCTCCCACTGGGACTCTTTCCAAAGACTTGGATGCACATCAACAATGGAGCCAAACCCTTAACTCATTTAGATGCCTTTCATTATTTATTTCTCCTTAACTCACCTTCTGTTAAAGTATCAGTTACAGCCACTGCTAGTTTTTCTTGCATGAAATTTGGCTCAAAGTCAGAGGCATGTGCTCTGTTTACATTTTGTCTGTGTACAGCAAATAGCTCAGCTGAAGAAAAAAGCCAAAGTAGATGCTTGACAGCACAAAACACAGCAACATATCAATGAATCATTCAATCAACTAATAATAGCAGGTAAGAAAAAGTCAGGAGGATCCACTCACTTCTATGTACTCTGCAAAATTAAAAGCTAATTCATAAAACTGAGCCTTTGGAATTGTGTCTCATGTTCCTGAAATCTCTGTATGTTGTAAAAATAGCACACAGTGAAACAAGTCATCCTTTAAAGGCAAATGCTCTATTTAGATCCAAGAACCCTTGACATGTTTTCTTCTTAAAGATAAGCAATAATTTATTTTTCTTTTGTCTTCACAATTATCACATATTGTCCAGCTACATCACCAATGCCACTACATAACACAGGAGAATTGCCCACCTACACTTTACTTGGACAAATACAATTGCAATTTACAGATTAAATGGACTGTACAATGTTTTGTTGGAAAAATGTCCTTCTTTCCTATACGATAGGATGTGGCATGTGATTTATAGACAGATACACTCTAAGATGTAAAACTTTATATCTTTTTTAAGACAAGGATACAGTATAAAGCATTTTGTTTTGGTATTGTATTGTTACTAAAGTAGAAAAAAGAAAATTAGAGAAATAAGTCCAGATCTTAACTTACAGGATATGTACTAGGTTAAGAAATTAATTGGCTTCTGCACTTTTTTAGTCTTGCTTTTCTTTTTTTTTTTTCTACAAATGGATAGTATGACTATATTGCAGAATAAAGAAAGACTGTTAGATAAAGAAGGTACCGTTATATGAAAAACAAATGAAAAATTTTGCTTACAAAAAAGGTCAAACTAGAAACAGTCACAAAATATATAAAAATGCCACATTGAACGAGGCAATCGTACTCTACCCAAACTGGTAGTATACTCTCTGAAAGAAGTTGTGTTCATACAGTAGTAACTGATAAAAAGGCATTGTGCACTCTTGTGCCGTCTGGAGATTTAGCACCATGTGTCATCAGTTCTTGGATTGTCATCCAGTTGTCCAAGATTTTCTTGTTTCTTTTTTTCATCATCTTTTTGTGACTCAGTTCGATAATGTTGATTTCCTTCTTGCCTTCACTACCACTCTGCGGACTTTCTTTAAGACACTCCAGCCTGCTCCTCATCATGAACTCCCGCCGCCTCCTCTGCTCCTTAGCTCGCACCAAATGCTGCTTCCGCTCTTCTTTGCTCCAGTAACGACCCATCTTCATCTCACTCATTGTATCATCATCTGTCGTCATACCACTGCGTTCCTCTTTAATTTTTAAGGCACGTTCCTTCAGGATTCTGTCTCGAACTGGTCTCTTTGTGATGTACCTTGTCCCATCACTCCTTATTTTCACTTTCCATTCCATCTTGGGCTCTGCACACTTCTGCGAGTCTTTGCACATGCTCACCAGGCTGAGCTGGCTTTGGGCATACTCCACAGCTGACTTCTGCTGGATGAGCTGCATATAGCTTTGATAATGCTTCGCATGAGCAGGTATATTCCCATACCTGTAAGAAGAGCTGTGATATGGAGACAGGTAAGGAATGTGCTCACTGCTCTGCCTATCCTGATCTGTGAATTTGCCACTTTCTGCTGCCAGCACTGCATCCTCGGCAGCACTGTTTTGCTCAGTGGGTTTGGTTCTGGCTGAGGTTGTCTCTCTGTTGTTTTGTCCTGAGGATGACTGCTTAGACACAACTGTGCTCCTCAGGTTTTTCCTGTTGGTGATGCTGATCATCCTCTGGAGAGAGTTATCGGGGGATCGTTCCACTGTCAGCGGAGTGCTCCTGCAACTTTCAGCCGTGTTGTAGGCACTGGAGCTGTCCTTGTCAGACTTCTCAGGGTGCTCCATGATGTCATCCAGTTTGCCTCTTTGAACATCAATGCTAGTGTTATAATTCCTGAACCCTTCATCATGTAAAGCCCAAATGTCTCCGTACTGGTCCCTCACCTTTTGGAGTCGGTGAGCCTGCATGATATTCTGACATTCAAGTTCAATGTTCCTCAGTTCCTCATTGAGTAGTTGCAGCTCATGCTCCACTCCATCTTGCTCCCTCCTGTTGCACTCTATCGTGCTGCTTGAGTAATACAAGTCATATTCCCCGTGGTTTCGAATCTTGCACTTCAGTTCCAACAACTGTCGAAACCTTTCACATTCCTCTTCTGGGTTTCCTATGAAATCAGATTCAATGTATTCCCCAGACATAAAACTTTCATTGCACTGGAGCTCAACACTTCCTAATGTATCTTGGCTGTGACCCAGCTCCCGTTTGCTCTGAAGGGTAGTGCTGTTTTGCTCCTCAGGTGCATTTTCTTGCTCTGAGCTCTCGTCATTACGCAGACTTTCATCTGTAGGTCCCACTCCACTGTCCTTCTCGTGATTGTTGGATGATGAGGTTGCAGTGTCTGTCGTGCCATCCTCCTCTTCATGTTTCTTTGGCTAAAAAAAAGAGCAAACCAAAATGACTATCAAATGCAGACCATATTACATGAGAATATTTTCCAGTTCTGCTTTGCTTAGACAGCTGGGATCTGATTTAAGCCAAATTAAAACAGATCACTAAACAATAGTCCTGCTGCTTATAGCTTTTAAACATTTCTGAGAGTTATGTTGTAGTGGCCATACTGAATGCAGTAGATTAATTACAGCACTAGTGACATATCTTCTAAAGTACAGAAAGAAATATTTTCCTCTCTACCTAAGCCATCACTTTGCAGTGCTTAAAGATAATGATCACCAGATGGTGCACTGCTTTTGATTCTGGATGATAGCCATAGAATTGTGGAGCTTAAATCTTCTCAAACTTGAGTAAAACTTTCAGTACTAGTATTCCTTCAGAAAAGCAGAGCAAGCGGCCAATCAAACAATGACTAGTACAATCTAAGGGGGTGCAGAAAGACTACTTTCATCAGTGGGGCTTTTTTCTCCTTTTAACCAGTGAACTCATTTATTTTCCTCCATGGGGAAGGGCAGGGTTGAAGCCTGAAGAGTGCCAGCCTGTTCCACTGTACCCTTCATGGCTCTCTCTCAGACTTCACGTTTTAAGTCGCCATTTCCTGAAAGACTGTTCAGTTTGAATTCTAGGATTTTGCTTAAGTAGACTTCTCACTGTTGCATCCCTGGAGATGATTTTTCTTCCCTAGTTAGAATATATGTTTCTTAGAAATAAAACCAGCCTTCTACCATTAAGCGCAGAACAATACTGAGTGCTCCCCATGGGCATAATGTCAAGCTTTTAGGCTGTTGTTTTTTAATTCACACTCTACTCATTGTACCTAACTGTTTATATTCTTAACCTATTTACATTCTCAAAGAATGTGCGATAATATCTCTCTGAAGAGACAGATACTTTTTATTTTTCAAACTGGAGAAGTCTGAAAATTAGGCAACTAGGACCACGCAGCTGTTTCTTTCCCTCCAGTGGGAATCAGGGAAAAATGGAAAATTCCTCCCTTGTTCCCTCCATTCCCCTTACAGAGCAATCATAAACAGTGCAATTTATATGGCCTGTTTGCCAAAGTCTAAATGTACATAGTACCGATCAAATGCAAGGAGATGTAATTGCATAATTACATAAAAATGTAGTAATAAGCAAGGCAGAGAAATGGTACGGTGCATCCAGTGAAAGCAAACAAACATAGAGTGGCCACTGTCATAATTCTCTTTTTCTTTACTTTGATAGACAGTAAACCAGGATGAAAATGTGCCTCCCATCTCATCCTGTCTCCCCTCTTCATGTATACCTCATGATCATAAACTCAACTAGTTTCCTTTCTTCAGTCATTGGGAAAAAGTAATGGCCTAGTCCCAGAAAAACAAAAAATAACATCCACCCCCCAAATGCAATGTAATACTGGAATAAAATGAATATTGAAAGAAACACACCACCAGGAGAATTCAGTGTCTGTGACAGACCAGTTAGAGATTTCTGAAAAGATATTTTAGCAATTTGTTGTCACACAAGACCTGCAAAGAGAAAATTCTGTTCAAAATCATAGCATCCATTTCACACTCATTCTTTTGCACATACAATGTACTGCTGACAACAAAGCGCACAGTAAATGGGTATTTCCCACATGGCTTCGGCAGCTACACTGGCAATGTGCCAATTTCTATCCCTTCCTCTCCCCACATAAGGAGAAATGTTCCCCTTGAATTTAAACGCCATAGGCAGTATGTATTCAGTGTGATGCAGGGATCATGCAAACGTTCAATGTTTCCTGATGTTGTAGGGTCAGAATCTTCTAGAAACTAGATTTTGAAACTGCAATGGACAAAACCAGACTTTCATGAAAAACCCTGCAAGTTTAACATTCAACGGTATGTGCTCTCTTGATCTAAGATCTTCTCAGATCTTTCTATTTAACCACTTAAACAAACAAGGGTATCTTGTTGTCACAGGGAGAAGGAATATGACATATCACTCTACATAACTAACTACTGTAGAATTGTTCTTAATATTCATTCACTTATTCTTTCTTTCCTCTGTTTATGCATTGCTGAGAAGGAGTATAAACTATATTGGAAGATTTTTTTAATGAGGCTCTTGTTATATTTTTCCAAAGTGGCTGCAACACTAGTTCCATTTTCAGGACTAGCTGGAGAAGTGGTGGGAATGCAATGTCTTCCCACATCATCTGGTTTGTAAGACTTCCAAGATGTTGTATTTTACACAGAGAAAAAAATAATGTCTAGAGAATTCTTCACGAAAAGCAAGAGTAATCAGAAAGAAGAGCACTCCAACCAGTCAAGTGGTCAGGGCATTCACCAGGCATGCTGGAGATTTAGGTTTACTTTTGCATTTTCTAGTTTCCACCAGGTGAGTGACGCTACATAAGCTATTCTAGTCCCTACCCTCATCGGCTTTGAAGTTGCTCTAGCTTGTATTGCCCCCAAATATCTCAGCAGAGAAGTGACTTCAGTCTGGAGTCTGCAAACCCTTGCCAATGCAATGTGTCACTCAAGTTTCTCACTGCTCTGGGAAATATTTAACTACTGACACTGGGGAGAAAAACTCCACCAGGCACTGGGAAGGCCATGCTGCAGAACAGCCAGGAATTTGGATGTCTCCCCCACATGCAGAGCTCCGTTCACATCAGCAAATAAAGAGGGCCAGTATCTGCTCTGTGGTCCTGAGGATGAGTGAGACAGCACAACTTTCATTAATATGACTAAACCCATCTGACTGCCTTAAGAAGGTGGTTTATTCACACTGTGTTAGCACAGTTATATAGCTTAGAGTAGCTGAGCTCCATGATGCTTCCTCTGACGTCTCCAGCATGGTGCCACACCATTAAAGCATATATTTGAGCACTTCTGAAAAAATCCCTTTGTGTACAGGTGTTTAAACAGGTTTTACAGTTTGAGCCTACACAATCAACACTTTCAGAATTAGTAGCACTTGTCTTCCACATCACATTTATCAACAATTTAAATTTTGCTCCTTCAATTTCCACTTGATTTAGACTGAGTGAATATAATACGCTGACATGTACTCAAGTTGCACTATCCATAATTAAAGTATACACAAAAGATGTAAACAAAGCCAACCCCATCTTTCCAGTCTAACAGAAATCAGCTGAGCAGAACTGATATGACCAAACATGTCTATAGTACAGGCACCTGAATGTCAGGTAGTCACTTTGGGTTCCCCTCTCTGTCAGGAAGAAACAAGTGCCTGTACAATCAGATTCTTCCCAAGCTAAAGCAGACATCCACAACACATTAAGTCTTTCCCAAATATGTAGATACTTGCAGCTACTCCGATTAAGAAAATGGAAAGTAATACAGATATTTAATGCACTGCATGGTTTTGAGATAATTTTTTAAAAAAATGTACTGTGATTCAAATAAAGTAGCACCTTGCATTTCTGGTCTAGACTTGTCATGCTTGCCAGATCTCATAAATATGCAGACTGAGGAGTCTTTTACAATGTGAGATTATTTTAATTTTATTTTGAAAGGTAGCAAGCCTAATTCCAGGTTAAGTCCTTTCTGAAAAACAAGAGATCGTCTCCAATTGTCAGTGCATTACTTTTGTCAGTATTATCTATTCTGAACAAAGTACTTGTTTTCAAATGTGTGTTGTCAATCTCCTCTACAATTATTTCTGTTTGAAATACCAAAGGGCTCCTTAGGCCTCATCTTTGCCGTGAGAACTCAGATAATGAGAAGGCAAACCTGGCAGTGCGTACAATCAAGCAATAAATGAACCTCAAAAGATTCTGCATTTCAGCTCCAGCAAGCATTCATGCCTATAAAGGGGCTAATCTTGCAGGAATTCAGACACTGTTCTAGTCTGATTTTACAACTTATGATGTATACTGGGACTTAAAACCCAGGCTGCTACTAAAGTCTGAAGGCAGTTAAATTCAGTTGAAGGTTTTAATAAGTGTGGCTGCTGGGCTCTTTGGTCAGTCTCTCACAGTGAGAGGGAGACTGACCACAGTGAAAGAAATCTCACTAATCAGGCTTACCACGAGGTACTCCAGCAACGATGGAAGACTGAGATTGATTTCAGTGGCACACAAAAAGAGAAAATGCTCTTCTGCAAACAATGCTGCTTTTTTAAAACAGGCCCCTCTCAAAAAAGAAATTTCCCTCCATATTTTCACTACATTTCAGCTTTGAATGAACTTGAGTAACTTCTTTTTATCCATTTTTTCACTTCCTAACAGGTTCCGATACATTCCATGATACCGATAAGAATTTCTGCATAGCAAATGTACAGTATTCTTCTGAAGTTATCTCTGCTGCACAATGAACTATGATATTGTAAAGGGGAAGGAATACAATGAGTAATAAAAATTGGAGAATTACATCTTTCCTCAAGGTTTATTGGACTACTCCATACACAGAAGATACAATTCTTAATTAAATTCTAAAGGGTGGCTCAAAAACATACAGAAAAGACACAACTGTCTACTTAATTCTTCTATTACAAACTACACAAAATTCTTCTGTGACAGCTCATACTAAATGCTAAAATGGCATTCTGTAAAACTGACTAGTATTTGGAAGGATATTTTGCTTACAGCATGTATTCATTCCTGCAGTTTGCAAGATTCATGATGACAGATGATTATGAAGCCAAAGGACTGTACTCTGGTTCATGAAAATTAAAGCTGGGGTTGGACTGAAATCTTCACTGTCAACCAAGGAGCTTGAAAATGCTCAGTTTGGCCACTGGCAGCTACAAGGAGAGCAGTTTCATTGCCCTGATGGATTATGTGATTCACCTCCGGAAACTACTAGGTTTCCCAGTCTAACAAGAAATAAAGAACCGTTTTCTGACTTGCCAAGTCACTACGTAGAGTCTAGATAGACAGCAGCTGTCACAAATTACTGACGCCCCATTACACACCAAGCTGCATTTGGTTGATTCAATTACTCGTCAGAAGGGCAAAAAAATGTCTTGCTGTCTTAGAATTACTTCAAGCAACCCAATGTCAGACACCAACAGAGCACAAGTGACCATAATTTTTTCAAATGTAGCTCTCTTCTACAGTAGTATAAAATCTCTATAAGGGGAAAAAGGTATCCTTAGTATAAGATCCCGAAGTGAAATAAACAATCACAATGGGTTCTGTGAAATCACTTCACAGAACACCACTGTTCAGTAATTAAAACTATCCACAACTCAAATTCAGTGAAAAAGCCAAAGCTTTACAAGAACTTGAGAGTGGAAGGTCATAAGTGTGATGTGATTTCAGAGATACCAACACAGCATATAAGGGGCTAGTAGGAGTTTGTAGACAGACTTGCTCAAGAATTTCTGTCAATCAGAAGTGGAGGTTTGTGTGAAAATATAGCTATGCAAAGTAAATCGCACCATTGTTCTTTCCAAAAGGAATTTTTTTGCTATCCAAAATGAAATTTGTGGCTAAAAACTTAAACAAGATGCTAAATATCAGTTCAAAACAGCTAGTAGTGCAGTAATTAGCACATTCAGCCTGGGAAACTAAGACTTGGATCACTGCCTGGAAAAGAGAGTCATAACTAAATGGCCACTATAAATCCTGTTGCAAGGATCACTTCACCTCTTGACCCTTTAGTTATTCCACTTTGTGTAAATAATTAAATGCTTAAAAGAATAAAGATTTGTAATCTGATCTATCATAGTCCAGATAATTGACTTAATTATTCTGTCAGTGTCTCTGTCCCAATGAATATTTAATTTATGTACAGTGAATAGCTTTAATAGGAGTGATCAGCTAGTCATTACCCCAGCATCAAAGCTGGAGGGAAGGTGAAGGGGAAAGCAGGATATGTGCATGGTCAGGCCTCCAGTGTGGACCAGGCAGTAAAGTATCTGAAGCCAGGTCTCCTGTTAGTCAAATAAGCTCCCTGATTTCCAGAAGAGGAAAGGCTTTCATGGTCTTTTTCCCTCTCTTCACTTCAAAGAAAAATGCCTCAGGTTCTACCTTTGAACAATTCAGAATGGGGGAAAAAATCGCACGTCACAAATTTCTGTGGATGGAGTACACTGCATTTAGGAGATGAAGTTGGCTTTTATTCCTTGGCTCCACCCAGGTATGCATACTGACACATCATATGATGCAGGTGTGGATAAGGTCACTTATGCCTTCCACAATAAAGTACAACTGAAAAGACCCATCCTTTGATGAAACTGTGCGGCTGGGGATGCACATGGATCTCTGCCATAGTCATACTGCTTACAGCACATATGGGCAAGTAAAAGTGAGGATAACAGCGAGCTGAGACTATACTAACAATATGCTTATTTGTCTCCATTAACAAAACAAATGCCGAGCTGTGTGCTGTCGGTGTAAGAAAAATACACTTGTATTACCAAAACACCTGTTGTTTATTTTAAACACCTCTTCCATCTTGTTTTGCAAGCTCCCTGGTGCAAGGGCTGGCTCACACCTCGCTTGCATACAACAAGAGAGGCATCTATCTCAACTTGCTACACTAATAGAGTTCATTAAAAAAAAATGACATAAACCATAACTTCATAGAACCCAGACATTTCAGAAATTAAGAAGGAAACCAATAATATTCTGAGAGTTCAGAGAAAATGAGAAATCTGTACTTATCACAGACTCCTGAATTGTTTGCTAACTTGTGACGCTGGGCCTAAGCACCTATTTTTCTCCTTTTCCTTACCTACTGTGTGTTGGAGTTCACATCATTTTAGAGGCAGAATTCTATCAAAGCTTCTGATTGCATTTTAGGGCATGCCATTTCAATCTCTAATACTAAAAACGTATGCCTAGCAAAATTTTAAATGATATATTTATTAGCAATCCTACCTGCTCCATCTCATTGGCTGTGTACTGCATCGCTTCATTATGCTGCTCTTCCAACATTTCCAAGTTTAACTCCTCTAAGAATTCATTCCTTTCATCATCCAGCCACCCTTCTTCCAGCTGCAAAGAATATATTAGTACATTATATTATGTTAGCAAGGATGCATGCTAAAACAGGGTAAACCCAAGTGGCAATGCTTGACTAGTTCTTTTTTATCTTAATGATTCTCTTCAGAAAGCCAGGTGGTAGGAGTTCATATCTCAAAAAGAGAAAAAGAAAAAGAAGGATGAAAAAAAAATGGGACTCATGCCTTTTATACTTGAAACAGTATGGCTGATTTTCTCTCATAATGAAGGAGACGGCACAGCATAGACATTATTTCCTTTCAAAAGGTATGAAAAGCACAGCGTATAATCCTGAAGCTGTCATGTTCATTACCGCTGAGAGCCCTCACACTGAAAGAGCAGCAACGTTACTAATAGGGCTAGGAGGCAATCGGCTCTTTCCTCTAACAACCTCCATCCCAGTGCTGTGCCCTGCTGCTGCCACCTCAATGGAAACCTTATGTTGCATTTCTGTCACCATTTTCCCATTGATCTTCTAGGTAAATAAACAAACAGAGGAGGGTGACAGAAAAATGTGGTGACTTGAAGGACTGTTATTTTTGTTCTCGTGGTGTGCCTGCTTATCTGTTTTTTATCCTGAGTGTAAAATAACAGTTTGACATTTGGTGAAGATCATGTTGCAAAAGGACAGAAGGGGATGCCAGTTTCATCAGGTGAATATATCCTCTCCCTGTACCCACTCTGCACCCTTCACATCTTTCTAAACTGATAAAACGGGCAACCCTGGCCTAAAATGGTATTCTTCCCATGGTGATCTTTGTGTGCATGACACACATCCATCTGTATCAGTAATTCCTTGCCAGGTGGCACACTGCATTGAAAAAGAAAATACTGGTCAGTGACACTCCTGGCTATAACTGTGGGACCATAGCAGAAGGAAATATTTGTTGTTTTGTTGCTGGTGAAGGAACCAGAGGGGGAAAGTGACAAACAGATGCTAAAAGCTAGAAGTCTCAGCATTAAACGAAGCTAAGAGAGCTCTGGCCACAGATGCCAGTAAGAAAAATTACACCAAACCAGCCAGTAATTGTTCAAAGCTACACAAGCAGTGATTGATGCTGTGTGGTACTTCTAGCTGAATACTAGTAGAAAACACCATTTCCTTCAAGAAGTCTCATGTGGCTTTGCTCATGCCAATATACTCTTTCCTCTTATAAAGAACATAAGCCTTTCACCATTTTCCCTGACAAACCTGTCTCTAACAGTTTGGGATTATAAGGAGGCTTTTTTTCTTGGGTATATGTAATTTTTATGTTTGTCCTTAGTGGGACTTCCAAACCATTGTCTGAAACATCTGGTACTGGCCACTAGTTTTCTTTACTTGTCTTGTTGTCTTTTTTTTCCAAGGAAATCCCGAACACAGCCTTCCTCTACCATAAAGGATGTAGTTGAATTTCCTCATTTGAGTAAACTGCAGAGATTAAAAAATGTAGAGGATGAATGACGATTGTCACTTGGGAATATCTGCTGCTTTGATTGCTGCAGACCCAATACTTAGCTAATGGAATGTTTACAGTATATTACAGCTTTTAGAATAAAAATAAATGGCATAGTATACATAAGCATTACATATGCTGTGTGCACATGCACATGTGAACGCACATGCTTGTGTCATTTTCTTACATATTAGACAGGCTGTGCACTCCGTCAGTGTTATATTTCAAAACTTAATTGTTTATTGGTATTCACTGTGCAAATAAATGGTGAGAGATGGTTTTCTTTCCTGTTCCCAAACGAATGTGCTCAGCAGTCACCCTTCAAGGCTGCAATACTGCAATTACCATTTTCTATCTAGAAATAAAAGCCTGTTTAATACTGCTGTCTTTCACCAAAGTCAATGCAACACAACTAGCAGAAATTCAGTATGTAGACAGCGTGATTTCTGACATACCTTGGATTTTTCTTCAGTTTTGTATGAATATGTTCTTACAATACATAAATTCAACAACAAAAAACCCAAACAAACAATAAAACCCAAAGCCCCAAACCCAAATCAAACCACACTTTTATAATTTGAAAGGAACATGCTTATGGGACAGCTAAGCATTCCTTATCTCATATTGAAGTAACTTTTTCATGTTGTCCATTCTAAGCAAATACAGAGAATGAATTTTCCCTGGGCGTGTATTTTTATATGTGGGTAGAATACTGTTCCCTGCTGAATAATAAAATCTTCACAAAAAATAGGAAGAACAATATTGGAACAACTCTTTGAACACTTCTGCAACTGTCAGTGAGGGCTACAATTTTGAAATATAAACTGATGCTTGGGTTTTTGGTTTTTTTTTTTTGCTATACTATGTCATCAGTTTTATGGGAATTGTTTAGATTCCTGAAAAGCATAAAGGAAATGAATGCTGATATTGTGAATCTTTTATAACTACCATATTCAAGTAGAGATTCCAAGTGGCACTGAATTACACTTACTCACTTTAATTTGTACAGAGTATGCAGCTAGCAAGACTGAGAATATCAGATCAATAGCCTGAGTGATAAATGGCAACATAACCAACTCTGAATTGTTGGCAGATGGAGAGAACAGTGACAATATAATGTCTTTTTGCTTTCAATGGCCTATAAATGGAATATAAAGGAAAGTACAAACAGTACTCTTCCAGTCTACTTCTTCTTTATTCTGATGATCAACCTAACATCTACCCCCTGCAATGATATAAATAACTCTTGGCATAGCAAGGTTCTTGATATCATCACAATTTTATTTCTGAGACCATAGAAATGTTTCTAAAATGCAATTGTATCTCCCAAGATACATTTTGTAACACGCAAGTAGGTTTTTGTGACCAGTGTGCTTTGAAAACAATTAGATCCATGTTTGCTGAATGGTATTATAGTCAAAATTCCATAACTGGTACATAAATGAACAGTTTACATGCCTGCCTATAAGTGCATGGGATAAAAAAGCCATAGCCAATGACCAACTACAGCTTTGCATAAGGTCATATCAGTGACTGAGGAAAGTATGGTAAATTTATCCCCAGAACAAATAAGAATCACCTATTGAGTAATACATAATTTTCAAGTTCTACTTCATATTTTACTAACACCATATTAGTGCTGTCAGCTTTATTTCTATACTTGCTACCTTTGTCTGCTGGAAAGGAATTGCTTTGTTTGGGGAAGGCAAGCTCTAGTAATATCATGTTATTTTCTTTGTTGGCTAAACAGGGGCGAAGTTCTGCAATTATCTGTTTTCTCCTTTTGTCAGGAATTTTGACATTCCTATTTCTCAACAGCTCTTGACTTACAAAGACAGTGAATATATGGAATAACCCGGGTTCTGGCTCAGTGCATCTATTTAGTCTAACCTGCATCTCTGGTCTTGCGACCAGCAACACAATTTTCTTGCATTCTTCACTGGAGAGCAATGCCACTGCCTCTTCCCGATTCTGGACATCTTGGCCATTTATCTAGAAAACGAATGAAAGTGGCACATTAGTTTCTATTTCCACAAAGCAACACACAATAAAGGGCAGGTATCAGCTCATTTATGCTGAATGTATGGACAATGAAACTCGTGCAATGGGCTCATCTTCAACCCCTCTGTGGTAAGTGCCTTCACTCAATTATGCGCTTACTGTAAGAGCTGTATCGATCGTTGAAGGATGGCAAACATCAGAGGAAGCAGTTATGTTCATAAATGTCCAACCTGCGCCCTGGTAACATACATCTAGCAACACAATTAACCAGCCTTTGACAGGTGACGTTCATCTTTCTCTGTTCAGAGTAATGGAAGTGTCACTCTGAGATAATAGTGCTGGTGGAAGCAAGACTGGTAATGCTACAGCTGAAATCAGTCACACTGTATGCTGCTAGAGAGCCAATTAGAGAGCTACAGTATTATCTCTCACCAGGCAATACTTACAGGCCACTGCTTATTGCTGCTCCATTTAATCATTTCACATTTGTGAGGACAGCTTAGTATCCAGAACCACACAAAACATATGTATCCCCCTTACAAAGGGATAATCAAAATAAAAGTGGTTCTCCAATGACAATGTGCTTTTCTCACTACCTTTCTCCTATTCTGACACCTCACTGAAACCACCATGTCCATGACTATGTAATCATGGACAAACATGGTAACAAACACAGTCTACATTATCAAAAAATCTTTACTGAGGGAATCAAATAGTAATCTCATTTTCCGTACATATTTGGTTTTGTCCAATTCACAGCAAAATGGTGGATTATTCTCATTGTGGCAATGAAAAAAAAAAAACTTAGTCTATTTGGAAATGGGTGAAAACAAAACTGGAAGACAGAAGGATCTGAATATTTAGGGAAAATAAACTCTTGTAAGGATTCAATTTCAAAGTAGCAGGAACTTCCTGGCTGAGAAATAAAGAGAAAGTTGCTTTTCTTCACGTATGTTTGGCCTAAAAGCTTTGACTTAAAAAGACAGCTTTAACTCAGATCAAAGAAAAACTCAGTGTACCCTGTTTATCTAACCAGCGATGAGTAAAATGTCTGAGAACCTTCAAAGCTTACACGAAGGGATAGCTGTGATCTGCTGGAGACTAGACAACCACAGGGCAATGCAGAGCTGTCCTAAGGCAAAAAGCAGAGATGGAGCCACAGAGGCCCAGAAGCAGATCTCCAGCTTGTGCAAAACACACTCAGCTATGCTGGTGGCTCTGGGACTTCTATTGGCTGAGCAACTGCTCCTCTTGGACCCCAGAGACCGCAGCCCTGATGGACCTGCACAGCCTGAAGGTGCCCCCACCACACCAGCTGCACCATCGTGGGGGACAAGCAGGACTCCAGCCTGCCCCATGGCATCCTAACCCCATAGACAGCACTTGTCAGCATAGAAGTTCACAGCTTAATAGCAGCAGGAATTTAGGCAAGTCTCACCAGGACTTAAAAAACCTTTCCCCTGATTTTGTAACATCTGATATAAAATACTCAGGGTGTTTTCAGATGCTTAAGGAGACTGTGAATGTGATGAAAGATGTGTAAGGCTTGTGAAAATGAGAAGGGGATAGTCTCAGTTTCATAAACATCAGGAAACTTGTAGTAGTGTCATAAGAAATACACAAAACAGAGTGCCCCCCCACCCCGCCTTAACTGAGGCCATCAACCACCCACAGAAAATATCCCCAGACTCAAGGATCCTGCTCTCTCCCAGACTCAGTGTAATCCTCCCATGATGGCTCTGCCACCTTCTATTTCTCTGAGTTATCTCATCAATAAGAGTAGATAGAGGGTCAATGTGTTTTCAAATATGAAAGTAAACCCCACATAACTCTCTGGGTGTTAACTTTAATGATCAAACTCATAGCTATATATTGGCACTGACATTAAAGTAATGCTCCAGTCTACAAAAGGATGGCAGAATTACCTATGCTTTTCTCTCTCCCCAGGAGTCTTTACTCACAATTGAAATGAATTTTATTATGAACTGGGGAATGTTTGCCAGAATTGCTGTTGGTGCTCCACTTCAATCAGAAATTTTAGAAAGAAAGGCAAGGAATAGAGCATAAATCTACCATCTCTTTATTTGAAACGTACAGAGTGGGAATGAGAGCTGTTTCTATTTAGTCTAATAAACAAGTTCTTTTCTGATTTTTTTAAAGTTAAAAATACTGTTATATCCTGTTTGCTTTCTTCAGTAGGTATTTTATAAAAAGATGCTTAAGGAGACTCTGCCACTGTCAGACAGAAGACTTTTCCACTACTAGCTGCACCCCATGACGTGGTCTCATCATCCTATCACCCACTGAGGGACTCACTGACCTTGCACACACACAGTGTTTGTGTCTTCTGAGGGGGAACACCATCCTGTGAACATTTTCACATTCCTAGCTACATAGAGAATAAATCAGCAGCTCTTGAGTGAGCCTTGACACTAAAATGTGACTTATTTCTTTTCCAAAAGGCAGCCACTTTGGTAAGCCAGCTTGTAGACTTTGTTCTGTTAGTTAGACTCCCAAAGCTGATACCAGAGAAACAGATACAGGTTTCAGCAAAGACATTTCTTGCAGAAATGAAAAGACTAGAGGGAAGGAACAGGCTGATCTTGTGACAACCTGAAAGCTCACGTGCCTAACTTAATGAAGGGCAATTATGGAACTGGTTACAGAGAAGTGACTTGTCATCACCAGGAGCTCTTCTGGGGCTTAAGTGGAAAAAGGTTAAACTAAAAGCAAAATCAACTGGGGACCAGAACTAAAATGCTACAATAAGCAAAGACTTTCAAGTCTACTGACTTTTGGTAGTTGTTCTGTGATTTTGTCACTAGTGCAAAATATACAATGCATTACGAGTTGAAAACTAACACCCATTACCATTCTAGCTACCTCCCTACAGGCACACTGCCCTCTCTCCAGAGCCAGCAGCCAGCTACCCTTGCCCACAGAGGCTGTGCTGTACCCCACAAATCTATCTTCATGGTATCTCCTTCAATGAGTAGATCAATTGAAACAAAGGGGGAAAAGAAAACCAAGATAGGGAACTTGGAAGAACAGTCTTTTATTGATTGATGAAAGAAAATATTAGAAAAAAAACTAACAAACCCTCTCCTGAAGTACGTTTAAAATCATCCTTTACGAACACCACATCTTTTGTATGAAAACTCTTACCATCTCTGCTGAGCACAAGTGAGTTTTACCCAAATTTATGCCATTGTTGACTGATCAGCAAATTTCTCACACCCATATTTATGCCTGCAGGATCAGTGTTCAGAATTTGACACAGAAGGACACAGGGATAATGAAATTTGCTAAAACATATGGCAAAAAAAAAGACATAGGACATAAGGGCATGAGCCAGAACGGGTTTGTCATTCTCATTTTCCAGTATGTGCACTCTAGCTCCCAGCTATTGTGTTAAAAAACTGACAGATATGGATTTTCTCATCACCGTAACAAAGAGAACTACCTTCCCTCATTAACAGTCCACAGAGAAGACGACACTGCATGTTTGTCTGAAGAAAGAGTGTAAGGAAGAGTCTACTGTCACTTACTTGCAAAATGCGATCTCCTTCACGGATCCGGCCATCTCTGGCAGCAATGCTGTTGGGATCAACCTACACAGGACAATATTCAGTAACTGAACACTGGAAGATTTTTACTGAAAATGATAACAGCTGCACAGTATGAAAAATTATCATTTTTACTCTGTAAAGTCTCCTTTATAGTCATATAAATTCAACAGTTCTTTAAATTATGATATAAGCTTGTTTCAGATAAAAGTGTAAAGATAGAAAGGAGTGGGAGCATATGATTTTCAGACTAATACTTTCCTATGCCACTGTCAGGCATTAACCTTCAACTGTCAGAGCATTAAGAATTAATGCCAGAGTCCACCTTCTCTGGAAATTCACTATGGACTGAGGTGGTTCTGCAGCAGCTGATACCTCTATGCACATGGCCTGTCTTTGGGAAAGGAGCAGGTTTATTTTTCTTTCAAAGAAACATTTACTATTAAATGATTGTCTCAATTATCAATCTTCTATTTCCTAGAATTTCACAGCTTGCGAGGAAACAGCAAAAAACCTCAAAGAATCTATAATGTATAGATCACTCATGGGTACTGTATATCATTCCTGGTCTGAGTCAGTCAATTTTAAGTTAGTTTAACCTAAATAGATGCCTAGGGCTCCATTAACAGTTTATCAAAGTCACTACAGCTCATCCCTGAACAATGACCTACTGTTCATTGCAGGGCAATTTGATCTATCACCTTTCACTTGATGGTTATCTTAAATCATTTATTTTGCCTTGTCATGCCAGAAGCTAATTTTTCAAACCAAACATTTGAGTTCAGCATTTTTTTTGCAGGTTACATCCTCCAGAGCTGTTGGATAGTATTTCCTTCTTCCATATTGTCATAGAAAAAAAATGATACTTTAGTGCTTAATGAAGTATGAAAGACAATATAATTACATACACTTAAAAAGCTTTAGGAAGTTTCTAACATGTAAGAAAAACACTACACTTCAGATAAAATTCTGGAGCCTATTAAAAGATTCCTGCACTTTCGTTGTCATCACAAGTCAAATAGGCTTTAATAAGTGTTCATACAAATGCTGGAAGACTTAATTCTTCATTAGTTTTATATTAAATCCTCATTTGTTTTCTAAAACTGTGCTTTTCAGCTTCTTAACATTGCAGCTGGCTAGCGAATGAGCAATCTTGCCTTCATCCCTGTTCACTGATTTGTAGAATTCCCTCTACTAACACTCCGTCTACGAGCTGCTCTCAAAATTTGGTACAACGTGTCACAAGTGACAAATTGGGTATCTAGTCCATCCAGGAGAATCACCAGTGAGTCAGGCCTCAGCAGTGAGCTTGGACTTGCAAGAGTTGTGCTTTATCCAGACTGACAAACGACTGTCAAGCTGAGCTGGAAACTCAAAGGGAACTGGTGTTCCTGGAAGTCTTGCAGACTGACTCTGAAAAACTAACACACTGTGATATGTGCTGGATGCCATCTTTTCCTTGTGAAGCCAAAGAAAAACTGAGGCTTCATCCCATCAAAGTAACCAGTATTCCAGTGTTTTTCTGGCAAACAAAAATATTAGTCTTCCTGAAATATTTCTTTGCCAAGCTGCTCTCTCCTGTAGCAGGACTGTGCATACCACAACTGCACCAAACCCACAAATAATAAAATAATGATTATCCACTGTTAGGATTACTGTGGCTGTGGCATGGGGAGAATGCAAGCATGGTATGGAGAAGGTGCTTTTCTTAAAAACTCTTCTTAATTCACATCTTAAGGAAAGATTTATTTCAAAATCAGACTATGCTCAGTCTACTTTGTAATTCCCTAACTATGATGCTGTAGTTAAAAGCATTTATATTAAGGAAACTCACTAGTAATAATTACATTACTCAGGCAACATAATTTAAATTGACACTTCTCCACTCTTTTATGTTCCCTGGCACATTTAGCCTTCTACCATGAGCATCTCCCTTGCTTCTCCCCAACACCATGTCCTCACCTCACTGACATAGATCCCTGTGTCCTCCTCGTCATCAGTTCGGTAACAGACAGTCAGCCCCAGCTTCTCCTGACTGCTAATACGACACAGCTCCACCTCCTAAAGAAAACACACAGGCTCATAGGGTGTTTTTTTGCCAAAGGTGAAAAAAATTGCATAGCACTAGATAACACGCAGCTGCTGATGTACTCATAGTGTAGAACCTACTTTAACTTCTCAGTCTTAAGATAGCATTCTGTGCACATCTCTAAAGGGGAAAACATTGTGTGAATTAAGAAGGGAATCCCAATACATTGCAGGTTCAAGCTATATAGAAACAGTTCAGCGAGACATGCTGAACTTTGAGAAATATGGCTGCACATCTATTTTACAGGTTTTTTTTCCTTTTGTATAATGTAAGCTGACTTACCGTATATTACATAGTCATTTTAGTCCTATCACACCAACAATTGATTTACAGGATATAAGACAGGCTGGTTACACATCAATCAATCCATCACACAAGTGTTACTCCCTTCTAACAGCAATCTAAGTCATAAAGCAATACCACAGCCTTCCATTAACAGCATAATTCATTCCCTGGCCAGTTTAGTGCCATAATTTCATTGCAGAAGTTGTTGGATAACAGAAGGATGCTTCAAGGAATCTCCAGTGGAGCTGAACATTCGTAGCATCCTCCTCAATTGTGAGATGATGCAGAAAACATATTTTTAGTGCCAGATGTCCCAGCAGTGGCATCTCATGAAAAGTGCAAGTTTTAGGGCAGATGGTGCAGTTATAACTACTACATACACCCATCTGAGTTAAGCATCTTTAGGGTTTCACAGGGGAACCATTCACAAAATTATGAAGCTGCACATGGTCTGAACACTGTGAAACAAATAATTACAATAAAACACAATGAATCCAACAGCACAGAGTATTAGTAATGGGAAAATTTAGTTGATATATGTATTTAAAGGAAATCTGCAGGTGACACTTGGAGCTTAACAGCTTTTGGTTCTCATGACAATGCAAAAGAAGAGAGACAAACCTACACTTCTGTTCTCTATCTGTTATACAGTGCTTGTTCCTCCCCATCCCCAGAGATGTCACGCAGATTCATCCATAAACAGGCACAGGGCACAGAGCAGTGAGGAGTCACTACTGAGTCCGATCGGGTTGTGTGTGTCAAAACACCACAAATTATAGAAAACCCTGCAGTTCGCACACATGGATTAGCTGATGAACTCCTTGCCACTTTCATTTCAGCTGAATGTCTTTCATGAAGTGCACTGCTATTGCTCACTTCTCTGTTCCCTCACCAATGTACACATCTACATAGGTCCAGTAACTGCTTTTAAACCCTATAAATTTCTCCCTGGACTTTGGACATTCAATGTCCTAATGTAAACTAAGAAAATACCACGAAACCTGTAGCATTTTTCACTTTTTATTTAATGTGTCAGGAGTTTTAAATAAGGTAGTAAGAAGTGGAATTAGTTACCAGTACATGTTATACACTGAGTTTGAAAGAAGAAACACGGGACCGTTTTTATTAGAGAAGAGATTTGCAGTGACCTGATTTTGGCATTAGAAGTAAAAGTATGTTTACTGGAGGAAGGCCTATTCAAAACTCATAATAATTGATGCCTCCAGAGAGAAAGAACACTTGACTAGAACTGTAATATTAGGGAGAAATTACAGTAACAAAACGGCTTCAATTACAGCAACAAGGTATAGTTTTAAGGAATAAAGAAGCTTGTGGTCCCTTGGAGGCCTATAAGGAAACCTAAATACACCATAAAGGACTGAGACTGGGACCTTTAAATCAAGGCAAATGAGAAGCTCTGCACAAGCTGAAATCCATTGACTTTCATCGTCCTGCTGGCACAACCTCCTGCCTCCCTGTGCTGAGGCTGGACAGAGGCCCCAAGGACTGCTCTGAACATAATTTCTTTAGTCAGGAATGACCTTCAAGTTCTTGTGGATGATTTGTCTCAAAATGTTACTACAGAGCTGTACAAATGTTTCAGGCTGCAAATGAACTGAATCCTTTCAGTGTACTGGCTCAATAAGCAGAATAACTTAACCATTTAGAGCATGAAAAAGCATAGGAAAATGAGGATGACCCTAGAGGTTCCATCTGGGGAGACCAAGAGGTTTGCTAAACTATCTCTGGGAAGCAGCTGGCGGCAAATATCTGTGACAATAATCTCCTGACTGCCACAGCTTTCCTTTCTCCCCGCAATAACAGAGCTTAGAGCTGAGATCTGTTCTCTATACTCTTGGGACTATCTCTTTCCTAAACGACGATATGGTGCATAATCTGATGATTGTACATGGCTGTGGTCACTTAGAAGCTGTATATACCTATGACTGAGATACTGACACTTAATATTAAAGGCACAATAAACTTTTCACGTTTTTCAGTTTAGGCTCAAGTAATATCTCATTCAGCATGAATGAGAAGTTGGATGAGGTCTCTTGCTTTTCATGTAAGTCATTCCAGATAACTGCCTTTTCCCCACTCCATATCTGCACTACTAACCTCATGGCATCCCTTTTTTTTTTAACAACAAACATGATATATCCAAGTTCAAACAAATCAAGGTTAGTATAACATCTCTGGAAATTTAAAAACACACTGCGTAAAATTATCTCTCAGACCAAAAGCCCACAAATTTTATCTTAAGTTGTCAATAGCAAGCGCATCTGAAACAACTTCAACACAAAAGCAGCAACAGAAACACCAGGAACCTACATCATCATGGTCAGAAGCATTTGACATAGAATTCTGCGACAGATGCTTTTTAATGTTTGGGGGTTTTTTCCCTAGTCCTCTTCAACAGAAGAAACAATAAGTTTGGCAGCAGTAATGAATTTGTAAGGATGAAATTTCCTTCTCTGAAGTCCCTTTAGATACATACACACATGTGCACACACACTCACCCATATAGTTGCTTTCTCTTTGGGTTTTGTGTGTGTGTATATAGGGATTGAACTGACAGTCCTTGGAACCCAGCATTTTAAAAATCTGTGAGAAACAATATTTGGGGATTCATGAAATGTGCTGACAGACAGATGGTGGAAAGAGAGGGACTGAGGAGAGAGCTTGGGAAATGACAGCCTCCCCCTCTTCTGGGCACTCTGGGGGCAGCTGCCTCTCAACATGAACAGTATTCTGATGCCAAGTGACAAAACTCATTGCCAAATTGCTAAATATTTGACTTGCTTTTTCTTTTCTCTGTGTGGGCAGAACAATATTTCAGCACGTTGTCACAGTGGAGACAATACTTTAAATTGTTTTGCCATAAATTATTTATTTAAAAGATAGACATGGAAATTAGAATAAAGACTATCTGGTCTGGAAAGACATTTCCAAGGTGGCTCACTTCGTAGAATCACAGAGTCACAGAATCATAGAATAGTTTGGGTTGGAAGGGACCTTAAAGATCATCCTAGCTCCAACCCACCTGCCATGGGCAGGGACACGTTCCACTAGAACTGGCTGCCCAAGGCCCCATCCTATCTGGCCTTGAACACCTCCAGGGATGAGGCAGCCACAGCTTCCCTGGGCAACCTGTGCCAGTGCCTCACCACCCTCATGGTGGAGAAATTCTTCCACATGTCACTTCTTCAGATGTTTTAAAAACAGCTAAGAATGCCAGGTCATGCTCCTGAATAACTGAAAGCTGGTTATATTGGTCATTCTCTAAAGTGATGTAATAGCAGCTGTAGCCTCTGGCTCCCAGTTACAGGTGATCATTTGCTTCAGTGATAAAAAACCAGTTTACATGCTGTCAGCTTCAGGAAAGGTAAGACCAAACAAGGAGCTGTCACCTTTTTGGGAAGGGAAGGCTAGGTTAATACTGTCATTTCTCTGAAGTGGTAGAGAAGAAAATTACACATATCATCAGCTGGTCTGCTCTGTGGATTGTCTCTACTAAGCCATGCACACCTTTGAATCCTTCCTGCATTCTCTGTCATGATTACCTACTACCAATTCAACATTGTTCAACCCACTTACAGTGTTGCTGTCCCTGTTTCATCACTGCTTGTCAGCTTCTCTCACTTCCATTCAAACCATCCCATCCTGGCACCCTTCTCCACAAACACAATCCTTCTGTCCTCACCTTCAAAGCCCTTCTCAGTTCACTCTTTCCCAAAGTGACACCTCACCTGTATTCACAGACAATAGCCTCACTCGCCCTCTTCTCCCATTTTCCCCTAAACATTTCCATTCTCTTACCCACATCCACATAGTCCCTGCATCACCTTATAACTCACCCTATTATCTCACCTATAGAAACCCTTAAAGAAATTACACCCTGGTAGACAGGAAATCCCATTCACTAAAGCCACCACTTCACTAGGTATGAACCTGAACATTTATAAGTCTACGGGACCTGATGAGATGCACCCCAGAGTCCTGAGGGAATTGGCTGATGTGGTTGCCAAGCCCAAGCCACTCTCCATGGTATTTGAAAAGTCATGGCAATCAGGAGAAGTCCCTGGTGACTGGAAGAAGGGTAACATTGTGCTCATTGTTAAAAAGTAGAGAAGATGACCTGGGGATCTACTGATCTGCCAGCTTCTGTGCCTGGGAAGATCATGGAACAGATCCTCCTAGAAGCTGTGCTAAAGCACATGGAGGACAGGGAGGTGGTTAATGGCAGCCAGGATGGCTTCACCAGGGGCAAGTCCTATATGAGCAACTTAGAGGCTTTCTGTGTTAGAGTGGACACAGGAAAATCAATGGATGTGATCTATCTGGACTTCTGTAAGTCTGTGATGGTCCCCACAACATTCTTATCTCTAAATTGGAGAGATATGGATCTGATAGGTGGATGGTACAGTGGATAAGAAACTGGATGGATGGTCATATTCGAAGAGCAGTGGTCAATGGCTTGAGGTCCAAATGGAGATCTGTGACTATTGGTGTCCCTCAGGGGTCCATACTGGGATCAGTGCTATTTAATATCTTCATTAATAATACTGACAGCAAGATCGAGCGCACCCTCAGCAAGTTTGCAGATGACACCAAGCTGAATGGTACAGTTGCCACACTGGAAGGATGGGATGTCATCCAGAGGGACCTAGAGAGGCTGGAGAAGTGGGCCCGTGTGAACCTCATGAGGTTCAACAAGACCAAGTCCAATGTTCTGCACATGGGTCAGGGCAATCCCCAATTTCAGTACAGGATGGGGGATGATGTGATTAAGAGCAACCCTGTAGAGAAGGACTTGGGGGTGCTGGTTGATAAGAAGCTTGACATGAACTGGCAATGTGCGCTCACAGCCCAGAAGGCCAACCATATCCTGGGCTGCATCAAAAGAAGTGTGGCTAGCAGGTCAAGGGAGGTGATTCTGCCCCTCTACTCCTGTCTTGTGAGACCTCATCTGGAGTACTGTGTCCAGTTCTGGAATCTTCAGCGTAAGAAGGATATGGAACTGTTAGATCGGGTGCAGAGGAAGGGTACGAAGATGATCCGAGGGCTGGAGCACCTCCCATACGAGGACCGGCTGAGAGAGTTGGGCTTGTTCAGCCTGGACATGAGAAGGTTCTGAGGAGACCTTATAGCAACCTTCCAATACCTGAAGGGGGCTACAGGAAAGCTGGGGAGGGACTGTTTACAAAGGCTTGTGGTGATAGGACTAGGGGCAATGGCTATAAACTGGAGAAGGGCAGATTTAGACAAGGCATAAAGAAGAATTTCTTCACCATGAGGGTGGTGAGGCTCTGGCACAGGTTGCCCAGGGAAGCTGTGGCTGCCTCATCCCTGGAGGTGTTCAAGGCCAGGTTGGATGAGGCCTTGAGGAGTCTGATCTAGTTGGAGGTGTCCCTGCCCATGGCAGGGGGCTGGAACTAGAAGATCATTAAGGTCCCTTCCAACCCAAACTATCTATGATTCTATGAACTGTTGCTATAGCCGAGCATTTCTGAAATAACCTATTATTACTCCCACGTTGTTCTCCTTCCTCCTCCTCTCATCCTCCAATACTTTGTCTGTCTTCCTTTCTTATGCTTCTGTGTGATGAGAAGTAATTTTTCTATGGGTGGAAAATAGTAAACAAGAAATCAGAGCTCAATACAAATTAGTTGCAATGAACAGCAAGCTACCTTCTTTCCTAGGCAGAAGGCTCTAAAGGCCCATACAAAGACTTCCACTGTTTGGAGTCAACTGTGTGGCTTTGAGGCTCAAATCAAACTTGAGATCTGACATGTCCCTTGCCCAAGAACTGCCAGCAAATATGTGGGTTTGGGGAATCCCTAATGCTTTCTGCGATAGCATTATTTTTATTAAAATTGACCTACTATATTTACAGAATTAGTGAAGCCACTGATTGAATTCTTTCCACAGAACTGTAATTTTTGGGCTGCTCTTGTGCAGTTTCAGGAGAATGACACTGCCTCAGCAGCAAAGGGTTTAGATTTCAGCTTTCTGCCTTTAAGTTCCTATTCTTTGTTGAATCACAGATGCTTTGGAGCAGTCACCTCATGTAACTTTTTGTGACTTGTTTGCCTTATCTATAATAAGCAGAAGACAATGCAAACACCACCAGAATAGCAGGACATAAAAGAAGAAATGATTAGAGTGCTTGAAAGGCACTGTAGAAATATTAAAAATATTCTACATCTTTCCAATATTTCCTGTCTGCCTTTATGGCAATTGTTGCACACCACTAAAAGGACCAGGAGAGACTATCAAAACCGTAATAGCTATTGAGTTCCCTTCACCTGTACAGTATATCAGAGTAATGGGTCCCATGAACTCTGGTAACACCATTAGAAGGGATAGCATGGAATCAAAACACAACAGTATTTTTCCAAAATAGACAGTGCATGACCATTTCAGTTAACATTTAAGGCATCACTGCAATGAGAAAATAATCTCACTGTTGAGACATACTCTAATACCAAATTAATTTTAATAAGTGTTACTCTCCAGTGTAACAGAATCTGCGATTCATAGTTCAGGGCTCTGTGACATGGTTAAGACAGATAATCCTAAGCATCTTCTGTTTATGATCCAGTCAACTATTTCATTTCTTAACATTAACTAGCATCTACCTTGTCCTACTTAACTTCATTATCATCAGAAAAAGTGAGTATCAGCTTTCCATCCTGGTTGTTTATCAGTATAGCTCAGTTAAATTAAAACATTGTGCTTTCTTCCCTCTCCCCTTTGAACAACTTCCCTGAATAGGGAAAGAAAAGACAAGAAGGGAAGTTTTGCTATTTACAAGTACAAAATCACCATGTTTTAAATTATGAATTAACTCAACAGTACACATATGGCTTTTAGAAAAGGACACCACCACAGCATACTGGAGGATTCCTGCTTCACCAGAAGAAAGATAAAAAACTGCCAGTCTGGAAAAGTCCTTGTGTGGTGAAACAATGCAATTCCGACATGCTTTATCTTCATCCTAAAATGTATGAAAGAGTTGTATCTGGGCTCAAGTCTCTAAGATGGCTGACAGATTAATTTATAAAGCCCACTGTAATGTAACACATTCTAAGGCAAAAGAATCCAGAGAGAGGCAATCTATGGAGGTCTATCTGGGTTCAGCAATTTTCTGTACCATAACATGATTATTAGTACCACTTGGATCAAAACCAGATATCAAATTGTTACTAGGTGCTATTATTGCAACAAGGGAAAATAAATACAAAAAATAAAATGTTGTCTTCATGGCCACCCAGAACAAAGCAGTTATCACCGATTAGTGAGTTACTGCCCATCACTAAATAACTGGTCATGTGCATCCTCTGAAACAACCCCAGGTGTGAGCTGAGATGTCTTTATGTTCTACCGCTTTACAAATCATTATCAGGGACAGCTCCAAACACATTACACAGCTTACCTTATAGCTGAGAGTGTGCAAATGCTAAAATACATCAAGGTTTAGCTAGCAGGTTTTAGGATTATGTCCCTGTTTTCCTCAGTCTCTTTCACAAGCTTTTGTAAAGCAGTGTCTTTGTGTCAAGCTAGTTATTGTGTTGTAGCTTTGACTGCACTTTCAGAAGAAATCAAGGCTTATTGATAAGCCTTATGAATGGATCCAATATCTGATGATCCAAGGTGGAGAAGTGTAGTATTTGTTATTAACTTTACAAAAAAAAAAAAAAAGAAAACCAAAATAATACCTGTAGTAATAGCTGAGAAGCTGTTTTAATGTTCATCTTCCTAATAGCATAATTGGCAGAATAATTAACTGAATGAATGAAGTACAAAACGCCAAGAACAGAGTACTTACGGAAAAGCTCAATGAAGAATCAACTGAGAAAATACACTGTCTAATTTATTTTAGTAAACTATATTTTAGTATATAGTGAAAAAAAATTCCTCATACATTTGAGCTTGTGTCATTCTTCTGAAGCATCAAACAGAACTGCACAGGTACTACAGGGATTGCAGACACTGCAAAACTAAATTTCATTCTTTATTATTGTCCTGTATCGGCATCTTTATGGGTAAGATCAACCACCAGCTTATACATGTAGCTGAATTTTGGCAGCTCTTCACACTTTCTGTCAGGGCTAAAAGGTTGTCCTGCAAAGTAAGATCAATTTTATCAGTGTTTTGGTAGTGATTTCTGTAAACTATGGAAACCAAGAAAGTGAGCTCTCAACCTCATAATTGTGTTCAGTAATTCCAGCGCTGCAACTCTTATCTCATCACTGGGAATGACGCAAGCACCTGGATTGTTATCAGGCAGAGCTCCAACAGCTCAGTGTCTTGGCAGCATCTCACTAATCACATTCACTTTCTTGGTCTTTTCCTCTACATGAGTGGAAGGACATACCTTTTCCAGCATGCCAAATCACTGGTCATTTACACAGTTACTTTCTCTAATATTTAATCTTCATAATGCCGCAGACTTGTCATTGCTGGCAATTCCGCTCATGAAATAAAAATAAATCATACAAGCAGAACCAGAGCTATCCCTTCATATTCTTACAGGAACAGTTCAGTTTAATGAAGTCCTAGGAGAGCAGAGAGCTAATAGTGGAACTACTAAAAAGAAAAATGCATATCAAACTCAGAAGTGATGAGAATAGTATTACATGTAACACAAAAGCATATGCTGCAAATCAGTGTGGGTGCATAACAGAGGAAACAACAGCCTGGATTTGCAACAAAGAAAACCCCCATAATCAGCAGAATAAATGGTGTTCTTTGGACTTGCTTTTCTAATATCATTTATTTCATCCCTGAATTTGTACCACGCAGTTGAAGTTGTGGCTGTCGGGTACAAATGACCAGGGTATATACAGTGGGTAAGACTACACACTTAAAAGAGACATTTGGTGTTTCAAACAAGTATTACATTTCATCTTACCCAAACCATGTTTCCAACTCTCTCAGCTGGGCTTTGTTTAGCACATATATCTTTAATTACTTTTAGAGGTAATTTGAGGAAACTGAGAGGAAAGATGTGTAAATCCTGATGTCAGTAGAAATCACAACAATTTATTTTAAATATGATGAATTATTTTTTTCCTATGGGCTTCCTATTTCTGTTTAGATGAAGAGAGTCTGTGGTACCTCCAATGTACATTTAACAAAGTAAATTAATTTTAGGGTAGATACTTTGTTTTCGAGCTTGAGGTGGGTGTTAAATATTTAAATGTTTAATTTGCGCATGTGTCAGTTTGTGCAGAGGGGAGGTAATGTTTGTGTAAATGTACGCATATATGTATATAGGTACATACAGTGTACCTATATCTGTGTGTTAGTGCATGTCAGATAGATCAGTTACACTGCAGAAAACGTACCCTGGCAATCACTGAACAATTAATTTAAGAGCACGACTGCAACTCTTGAAAACTCAGGGACAAAAAATACACTTTTAAAGAGAAAGCAAAAAGTGTCATATGACCCCACAATTCACAGAACCAGAGCAGCAGTATCTACAGTTGACTCTGAACTCTATTTTTTTAAAAGCATGTAGAAGACTAATTATTTATTTAGAACTGCAAAAAGAGAAATGGCAGAAAGAAACAAGAATTTGCAGCTTGCTAGAAGAACTCATCTGTCATAAGCCAGATCAGTCAAACATAAAACCTTTCTCTCACTTTATGTCTATGACAACTGTGTGTATAGGGTGGGCTACTGTAAAGGAACAGCTCACAGGAGAGGCTATATAGAGGAAACACCTATCAGTGCAGCTTTCTTAAGTGTACCAATAAAAAACATCGAAACCACCTGGGATTCTGGGGCTGCCAGACTTAAGGTAAGTAATATCACAGGCAAACAACAGCATCCTAGACTTGAGAAATATCCTAATGCTTTCAAGAGTTATGCTTTCTCATTGAAAGGATTTTCCAGGAAATATGCTAATATCTATGTAACACAGGCTAATTGTAGGTTATGTAGCAGAAGTATTCAGTGTGAAACAGAGTGCAATGAAACTGCCCTCCTCTTCACAGGTCACTGCAGGGTTCTATTGCATTCTTCTCACAATGAATAAACCTGTATTTAAATGTCAGTAGTGAATTTAATTTAACAAACACTGGCCACTTCCACCAGAAAAAGAATGCTTTCATCAGAAAAGGAAAGCTTCTAACTCCTCTGGCACCTTCACCATGTAAGGTAAGAAAGATTGCAGAGTTTTAACAGACTATAGTTCAGTTTTAGAACCCATTCTGTAAATGCTTCTGGAGTTCACCACTGGCAGAGTTCAAGATTTTGCTTTTAAAACTACTGACATTCTTGAGTTGTGAAGTTAACAAGAAACAAGAAGAAACAAATTCTTTTTTCCTCTCTCTAACACTCCCACTATGATCTGTTATGCAGATTTTACATAGACAGGCACATCTAACATGTACTTGGGGGCTATTTGGATGGAAATAGAAAAGCTATGGAGCCAGACAGAGCCAGCCTAGATGTAAACAAGCTGGAAATGCTGGCAGATGTGCTGTTACAAATAAAATTGCATTCCCCACTGTCTTCTCACTTATCAATTCTGACAGAACTCTGTACTGACTTCTCATAAACAGCATTGAGTGTCAGATTTGCAAGAATGGATTTGGTTGGTAGCTTGCCACATAGACACAGACAGTTATCTCCATTCCACATGGTAGGGAAAAACAATGCTCTGTCCAAGTGGTAGGGGTTCTACCTTACCGGATAAAGTCTCAATTAATCCTCATTTTTAAAAGTCTGATTTAGATTTCAGAATCTCTGAAAAAAGATTTGTTTACATCAAAGCAGAAAGGAAAAGTATCAACAAGCATTTCTCAAATGCATAATCCAAAAGCAAATACAACATAAACCGAGAAATACTTAAAACCAAAATCACTTTCCTGCTCATGCTTGCTTTATAGCTACACTTACAGCCACACTCTGCTTTGTGTCCAGACAAAGAGTACTCTAGGACAGTAGGATGCTGTAGGCAACAATACTAGCATTAAAAAAAATAAAGAAAAAAAAGCATTAGTGGAAAAAACCAGAATTAATATGCTGACATATAGGCACCTATTAATAAAATATAATTTTGCAACTGCAAAATTTGGCCCTATAGCTGATGAATCCTTTGATAATAAAGAACCTCATAGTGGTTATGCAAATTAACTCTTTCTCTGCAGCTCTGGGGAGAAAATTTTTGGTGTGTGCTACACATTTATGTAGGAAATCAAACAATGGACTAAGTTAAGGCATGACAAGCCTGCCAGTGCATATTTAGCAGCCTGATGTGTGATGATCAGTAACAGTCTGATGGTGGTGAGTGGGAGGAGGAAGACACCTAAGTGTCAGTTGAGACTCCCTCTGGGTGAGAAAGAGGACAGAGAGCAGTCACAGAGCAGACTGGGAATGGGTTGGGTTGGATGAATAATGGATCTGGACTATGAATGTGAGAACCCTTTGATCACTGAGCTATGAACAAATCTAGTGTTGCAGTAGAAAGAAGGGTCTAAGCATATGGGGATGAGTTAAACACAGCTTTTAATTCTGTGGGCCTTGGTATGGCCTTTCTGACTTTCCTTTAAAGGATATTTTAAGCCTTGAGATTAAAGACACACAGTGGGCTTTACAGTGACTGTATTTCATAAGGAAGTCAAAGAAGGAAAAAAAGGAATCCTCCGCAGAATATAGACTTTCTGGCTGCAAAAGGCTCAACAACTGACAGCATATCCTCCAAGAAGTCACAAACACAAGCATCCACTCAAACCAGAGTTTTCCCACTCAGCTAGCATGCCTAATATCAAATCTTCAGATCCCTATCAAAAGGATGAGTGAAAAAATCAAGCATTATAGGGAGAGTTAAACACAAAGTACCCTAAACACTAGTAAAGACATCTATTTTTCCCTATTGTCTGGATGATCACACTGACTGGAAAGCAAAATGTCCTTGGCATACTTTGTCACTTCAAACAAGCCATGGTCTTGTTTTACTTTCTAATTCTTCTACCTCCCTATTCATTCTGTTTATCCCTGTTCTTTCCCCACAGCACAGAATGAATGTTAATTTATTAGAAGTACTTAACTATATACATATATTTTCTTATATTATATATGCATGTTTCCACCTACTTGAGACCCAACACCCCTTCTGGTATGTTTTGCACTTGAGAAAAATAATGAATTTTTGCTTTCTGAGTAGAGAGAGGCACGATGAACTGCTTATATACAGTATTTCTCAGCAGCCAGCTTTGGTCCTCACTTTCGGTCTTTCACTCACATTGAGTGTGAAGTTGCAAGGATACAAGAAGAGTTTAAAGTATAATTAACTAGCTGATGATATGCAGCTAAGGGTTTCCTTTTCACTAATCTTAGATTCCACATTCTCACTTTCTTCTCATTGAATAAAGTAGGTGGCAATATCACAGCCAAGACAGAAACTGAACCTTATGGTAAAATGAGATAAGCAGACTTGAGTAGAAACTGTTCCATTGTGCAGTTTATGTGAATATACTAAACTGTCATACTGGCACACAGCCTATAAATACCAAAGGACTCTTTAGGATAATGTGAAAAAATGAGAGATTTTTTAGTGCATATATTTGAATAAAAAAAATTCTAACTTTTCATTAAAGTTCCTACCCTGACCCCCATATTGAAAATCTTTGGCTTTCAATATTCAAAACCAAGAGATACAGCTAAGGAATTAATGGTCTGAATCATTTAAGTGGTGAGGTGGTAGGGTGATGTGGTGGAAAGAAACCACTCAAATTTTCACAGTCAACTTTGGGGGTTTGAGGCTTTCCAGAATTTGCTCCCCATCTGTTTTCCAATAAAATGTTAGAATTTCCCTTCCCTTGATTATCAGGTAAATAATCAATTTACAGATACAGCACTTTGTATCTGGCTAGAAGTCCATTAACTAGGGGGCTGGGGGACACCTCCTATGAGGAGAGGCTGGGAGAACTGCATTCCATTAGCCTTTTGAAGAGAACTATCTTCTTCTTATGGAAATCTTATTGCTTCCATCAAGTACTAAATGCAAGGGTCAAGAGAAGTCAGACCAAAGCTCTTCCCACAGGCGTACAGTGACAGCCAAATGAGAAAACAGACACAAGTTGCTACTCAGGGAATTCCAATTGGATACCAGGAAAGGGCTTCTTACCTTAAGAGTAGTCAAACACTGGAAAAATTGTCCAGAGATGTTGTAGACTGTATACTATAAAGTATATCCAACTATATTAGATTTATAATCAACATCCACTTCTTTGCTCCTCTACAACAGGCTCTCTGCAATTTCTGGACTTGCCTCAAATAGTGCTACTTTAAAGCAACTTGGAAAATTTAGCGGTGACATTTGCTGAAGGGAATGGGACAATATGAGCACAAAATCATTGCTAAAATCTTTACAGTGACTTCTCCGATATTTATGTTTGCCAGTCATTGTGTTGGAGATTAAGGTCTGGAAGGGTTCTAACACCTATGAAACCTCTATATGCTTGAAAACCAGTCTCTACACTTGAGAACGTCAGATATATCCTGCTCTGTCCATTACTACCCTTTTTGATAGATGATGGATCTTCTCAGGAGATATCCCCAATATCTGAAGTTTTCCTTACTCTAATGGTATAAAATCATCCAAAACCATTAAGGTCTGGAAGGGATCTAACACCTGTAAAAGCTCTATATACTTGAAAACCAATCTCTGCACTTGAGAACGTCAGATATATCCTCCTCTGTCCGTTACTACCATTTCTGATAGATGATGGATCTTCTCAGGAGAAACCCCCAATGTCTGAAGTTCTCCTTACTCTAATGGTGTAAAACCATCCAAAATCAATACGCTTCAAAGGGTAGAGGAAAATCGACGGCAAGTAGGGACTATGATAACATTAGGAACTTCAAGCCCCTGCTAGACAGCTATTCCCCATTCAAACCCCACATTTAGAATCATAGGATGGTTTGGGTTGGAAGGGGCATTTAAAAGTCATCTCATCCAAACCCACCGCAATAAACAGGAACATCTCAATCTGGATCAAGGTGCTCAGAATCTGGTCCAACCTGACCCTGAATGCTTACAGGGGTGGGGCTTCTAGCACTGCTCTGGGAACTTCTTCCAACGTTTCACCACCCTCACTGTAAAAAATTTCTTCCTTATATCGAGTGTAAATCTACCTTCTTTTACTTTAAAACCATTGCCCCTTGATCTATTGCAATAGGCCCTGCTAAAATGTCTGTCCCCATCATTCTTACAGGCCCCCCTTAGGTACTGAAAGGCTGCAATAAGATCTTGCCAGAGGCTTCTCTCCTGCAGGATGAACAACCTCAACTCTACCAGCCTTTCTTCGTTAAAGAGGTATTCCATCTCCCTAACCACCTTTGTGGTCCTCCGTTGGACCTGCTCCAGTAGGTCCATGTCTTTCCTGTAGTGAGGGCTTCAGAGCTGGCCCAGCTGGGGACTCCAGGTGGGGTACAAGAGCAGAGTAGAGGTGCAGAATCACCTCCCTCAGCCTGCTGGCCACACTTATTTTGATGCAGTCCAGAATACAGTTGGCTTTCTGGGCTGCGAGCACACACTGGTAGCTCATGTTGAGCTTTTCATTCACCAGTACCCTCAAGTGCTTCTTGATGGGGCTCCTCTCAATCCCTTCATTCTCCTAGCCTGTATTGATACTAGTCTAGTAGTTTCCCTGACCGAGGTACAGGACCTTGCACTTGGCCTTGCTGATATGCTGCAGCAGTTTCTAAACCAGATTCCAACTATCTTAAGTTCATTAAAGAGCCCTTTCAGGCACAGAATTCTCTCTGAACTGTAGCAGGTGCCTTTTTCTAGCTAACAAATCTTAGATACATGAAGTCCAAAGATTTATGAATTGTCACATCTGCAGTTTCAAATCAACTGAGAGTCACTTGGCATAATTAACTTTCAATTTTTACAATTAATTTCACCTATTGTAGGTAAAACCATACTTTATTCTTGTTGTATTTCAAAATGTTACTGCCCAGCACTTGGCTCTGTAAACATCATTATTATTGCTGCCTGCCTGCTTTGGGCCTGAAACATGTCAGAAGATTTATCTGTCTCATCAGCACTTTCTAAACACCCAGGCAGCCAATCGAAATTGGGAGGCATAACAGATGTGCCAACATCTGCTGCAGTGAGCATTTATCTGGACAGCAGAACATGTAGCTGTATATTCAAACTCCTAAGCAGTTACAATTCCACACATTTGGACAGCCTTGATCTACAACTGTGCAAAGGCTATTTTGGAATATTAATTAAAAACAAGTAGAGAACATATTTTTTTTCCATTTCAGACAGCCGTGAGAACTGTACCTTCCTGTTATTCATTTATGACTTTCAGACACAGTAAAGGCAAAATGCTATGAAAAAGCTAAATTTAAAGTTGAACTTACAAAATTAGAAATTCTTAGAAACCACTAAGCTAAAGACCCACCCCATCCATGCTCTTGTTTACTTTGAGACACAAACTTATTAAAATATGTATGGTTAAATATGCAATTTTTAATCACATACATGTGCCTATAAATCAAGCCCATGAAGTGACTGGCAATGATTTTGAAAACACACTTTTAATTTCCTGTCACACAAATAAGGTCTGTAGGCACTGTATCCATGCTGAATTTCAGCTGTTCAAACTTCTGTTGCACACACCAATGTCCTCCACCCCCAAACACATACTTGTATAGACTGATGAAATACAAAGCAAACTCATCATCTGCTTTTTTGATGCACAATACAGTATCACCTGTATTCCTGCTCACCAAACCATGCCCTCCAGGAATGACTATCATATTCTCTTTGAAGAGCTGCCTCATTAAATAAGAAAGCGAACTTCCAGAGAAAAGTCCTCTCCTGTTTTTTTTTGATTTCTCCTCTGAAGGCCCAGCATGAATAATATCGAAACCTTGTTTAAAGTCCATTTTCATGTAAAAGGTTCCCTCTTGCTAAGGGGATTTGGCCCTTGCTTCCTGTTCTCTCGAATTTCCTAGGACACTAAGCTTTAAGATAGTGACATTATAATAAGCTGTTAAACATTACTTAGATTATTTTTAAAAGAATATGTAAAATAAACTATTTTCCCCATCTTTTTCTGTAAAGATAAATTTCCTGTCTCCAAGACAGACTACATGAACTTTCAAGCAGAAGGCATATGAAAAATAGCATTAATAAAACCCTTAGAAACATTTTCACAGTAAAGCATATATGGAGGTATGTGGTTTAATAAACAAAGCATTTCTCCAAGAAAGAAGATTTATAATGCACAGATTTCCATAAATATGAGAATATTGCCAGTACCTTTCTCCCTGTGCTGAGTGAAAAACATATACCATATGTTGTAATGTTGCCCAACAATAAAGTGCTGCTGAACTAAGCTCACTTTTCTTCATTTTCCTGGAAAAACATAAACTCTGACAACATGGAAGAATTTTTATTAGCTTTCAGGTGAAGCGAGGAGTAACCCTATGCCTGTTTTATGAAATCATGAAACAAAATGAATATCACTGACTTAATATGTTTTCCTTCTGTTTTAAACCACAATAAATAGTAATAACTTTGATGAATTTCCCCATGTCAGCTTTGTATCTTTTCTCCCCACTCTGTCATGATCCTCTGTAGCTTTGGACACAATTCAAATTCCTAAATTGGGACATTCATTACGTAGGAGAGGTGAGATGCCAGCAACTTCATCTACTTTGAATGTCAGAGTTTTGTAATGGCATACAGTAACACACTCAAAATTAACAAACAACTGTGGCAGAAACTACTGTAACATCCTCTTCCATCTAAACGATCTGATGACTGGCAAGGACGAAGACAGATTTAATGGCCAAAACAGAGGTATATTACAAGAAAAGGCTCCTGGGTTTTACTGCCAGTTCTGTCATTGACTGACTTGGCAAGTCTCTCAATATGACTGTCCTTGTTCACCTGCTTGTGGATTCCTGTAGCAATACAATGGAGTAACACTAAAGAATCTCAGTGGAATGGTACTAACTTTAACTAATTTAAACTTGAAAAGTGATTTCAATGCTTAAAAGACAAATGAAAAAGTGTAAGGAAAACACTGGTGAAATAACATATTTATTGTTGTTCATGTGTAAATTATGCTGCTTATCCTCAGATATTTTAAAAATAAATACCTCAGTGAAAAACATAATCTTCTACTGCAGTACACCAAAAGCATGCTAAATGAGTCTTCTTTTAACTATTATGTAGTGTCATTTAAAGAATTTCAGCAAAAACATATTCCATTACCACTGTTATATTCCATTTTAGCTGTCATCTTTTCCATTTTTAGTCTGTAGTGACAGTCAGCTGGATCACAGACCAGATGTTAGCAGTCCAGAACACCTGAGTTAAAATGAAAAAATCTTGAGGAAGGGGTTTAGAAGCCCCAATCACTGAAGTATTTTTTCAGGTCCAACTGAAACAACTCTAATAACCCATTTACTTGTCCAGGAGACTTCCTCACAAACTTTTCAATTAATAGTTTTAAAATACAGTCCCATCTTTTTCTCTGGATTTTTATGATATGACAGGCACTAATGAAAAAAACCCAGAACACTCCAAGACCCTACAAACCAGAAAGACTCTTCTAAGCAACTAGGACCACAGATCACAGGCACACACATACCTGTTCACTTCCTTCATGACACTTCTCAACAGTAGATGCTATGTAATATTAATAACTGCCACAAAAAATCAGAATAGTGGTGTCAGTAAAACACCTCTATACCGTGAGGCATCCATGATTCAACCATAACCACTAGGTAGTTACAAACTGATGCTCAGAAATAAACATAATGCATGAAATCCTAGTTTATCTAAGCCCACTGAGCTGTCAGATCAGTCCCTCCACCAGCACAGAAGCTGCACAAGATAAGACACATAGTGAGAAAGATCTGCTTTTCCACTGAAAATCTAGACTACTTTTATCACTAAACCTTTTCACACTCCTTTTTCCACACCAGCTAGGTCTGATGACAATGGAAAGACACAACCTTGTCCACTATTTCAGCTCTTCTACTCTCTAACACCTGCATCTCTATCCTTATTTCTTTAAGTCTTCTCTTTCGCATGACGTTTGGTGAATTAAAAAAAACCTGCCTCTTATTTACTAAAGGCTCTGTTTTTTGATACATCTCAATATATAAGAAATTCAGGAAAAAAATTGCAGTAGAGAATACAGAAGAAACAAGGACAATTTGATCACAACTCATGGAGGTATTATAGTGGTCCTGCTCCCTTCACATCACTGTCATGCTAACTGTGCATGACTGCAACTTGGCTTCAATGACCCCTGCCAAAATAGGGTTTGTCTCTCTCACTCCTTTATATTATTAAATAAAACCCATTACTTAGTAGCTGTACAGAGAAATTCCATGCTACATGTAAAGAACTTTTGTAAAAATCTTATCTCAGAAATGTTTTCTATTTTGATGGTTACACATCCATCTTCTATTTTAGCTTCACTGTACAGAAATACTCCTCACGTAACAAAATGAAAGATCCTGACTGCAGTGATCAGAAGCACTGGCAGTGTGTGCACAGAAGCTGTTTCCATAAAAACTGTTTATTCAGGTGTTAGCAATTGAAGTAGGAGCTCCAGTTGTGTTGCCATGAGTGCCTGTAATGCTTGCACAAGGGTGTTTGCAGGCTATCAGAGCTCTGAAGGGAGCTGTTACAGGCTCTCAGCTCAGTAACCCTCATGTTAAAAAGGCCCTAAACATGTATTTACAAGACAGACAGATCTGTTTGGTTTACAGGTTAAATAAATCATATGTTGAAAAGGCCTTCAATAGGAATTCACAGGGCAGACAGGTTTCTTTTGTCCTACTGCAACATGCCAGTAAAATCCATCCCTCCAAAAGTGTTACACCACAGAAATAGGAAATTCGAATTTGTGCCTAAAATACCAACCTTCCCTTGTCATGATGCAAAAGGTCTACAGAAACCCTTACTCATAGCAAATTACCAAAGTTTTCTAACTTTTCTCTCATCAAGTCTCATTTTTAGCTGTTTGTGAAAACTGCCAACAGCTTCTAATCCAGACCATGCTCAGATCTTAGCAACATCAGTGGACTTAAAAGAACTAATCTACATTTACAGTTAACAGTTATGAGTGCAAACACTTACCAAAACATCTAAATGAACATCTGTACAAAACCATAAATTAGCTCTTACATTCAACACACATACACACATTTATTTCCTTTTTCAGACTGAAAAACTGTCCCTTGGCTCTACAAAACAGAACATGAACTTAAAAGTATTCGGTTTTGCCCTGAAGTATTAACCAACCTTCAGAGCACTATGTGTTGCTCCACTTAGGAGGAGACACTGATGATGAACACAAGCAACTTTCATGTGAATCTTGTAATTTCCAGAAGTCTTATTTTCCAGAGCACAGGAGGAACCAAATCAGCAGATGTGTCATTTCACAGTCATCAGTTGTGAAAAACGTCACATGGCTTCTTCGCAAAATACTATGCTCTTTCATGGCTGCTGTTTCCTGCATGACCTCTCATCCTTTCATTGTATGGACACAAAAGGTTTCATAAAAACTGACCAGAGAAAGATTTTACTTGCACATGCCTCACAAGCTCAACAGTTTCTAAGACCTTAGGCGAAGAGCAACAAGAGTACCTTGTAATTTCATATAGGGTGCAACTCAACCTTTAGCAACTTCTCCCAGGTACTGGTCTTAATACTGCCCCAATCTGCCAGCAGCAGCATTTGCATGCATTAAATCTGGAGTCATCAGGCACAGGCAGGCTAACACAATGGCTGCCATTCTGACTTTTTCATTCTGAAAATGATAATTTTGGCACGTTGGAACACTGATGCAGATTTCCAAGCTCATGCCAGCTATAAAATTGTGCTGAAGCAATCACTTGTGCCTTTACCTAGAAGTGAGAATAATCAGAGCAGGGAAGTCTTTTAGGCAATTATACCAGCTCTCTTTGCACACCCACATCAACTCATGCCCAACTTTCCTCCAAATAAAACCCCCTTAATTCTGAGAGCAAAGTTCATCCTACTCTTCCTCATATATGCAACAAGTTACCTTAACCCACTGCTCTTCCTTCTCAAGTATGTCTACTTTTGGTACCTGAAAGAAGTATTCAGTTAGAAATAAGAATCTTTTCCCATCTCAGACATATGAGATTTTAAAAGCTGTAATTCTCGAGATATTGGCTCTCACAGCAGAAATCACTTTCCACTTTGCTTTTTCTGCAAAGCTATTTCAATACATAGATAGTAGAAAGGTCTCTGCCCTTGGATAAGGACCTGTTGACTAAATGACACTACCTGCTTCTGCTTGCTTGTGAGATCTTATTTTCTTCTGTCCCTCTTATTCAAAGGCAGTTTGTTCAGACTGAATACATAGGACCAGACATCAGTGATGCTTTCTTTTGTCTAGCTTTGTCTTTACAACATTTTTTGAATCTATTTTTTCACTGTTCCAACATATAAGTGAATTTGTCCCCTTAATTTCTTTATTACTGCTAACATTTCAAATTAAGTACAGGATATTTCTCTCTCCTGGATAGTAGGTTCAGAAATATTACTCATGAAATGCACATCTATTAGCTTATTAACTCCTTTCTAGCACCAGCCTCCTCCATTCTTCTTAAAAGGACAAATTTTAGAACCAAGTTTAGTGCAGAAGTAGTGAGGCCTGTGATGCTTTTAGTCCTGTCACCTCACTGATACCAGAGAGAGCGACGTATGCTCCAGCAAAACATGATGTAATTCCAGCAGCACAACAGCCACTCACAGTCAGATTGGATGGGTTTGTCCTGAATATTTTTGGCTCTTTTCCAGTGACTGCAAGTCCAACTGAACATTTACAAATTGATCAATTCCTGCTTTATCTTAAAAGTCCTCATGGGTATCTGGCTATGCCAGAATTGCAAATCTTTAGGTGTCTTTCTGCCAACCCTAACTGAGGCTGGCTCTGACCCCTGTTTCAAAATCTACCAGCAATTCAATTTCCTTTTAGGACAAGTTTTGCAGCAGCAGTATAAGGATGTTCAAGTTGGCTGTCAGCAGTCCCCCAGCTTTCTCATCTTCCCAGACATTTGTTTGAAGTATGATATCGTATTGAGCCTAATGAGCCTCCCAGGGAGTTCATCCTTCCAAGACAATTGGCTTACACTTGACTTCATTGCGCTGTGACAATCTCAGCACAACCCACTGGGTTTTTCTAGCTTACAAATGGGGTAGAAGAGTCTTGTAAGTGTCTAATCTTACCAAATCCACTGGCAAGCATAAGTCCACATCCCCAGTGCTGGCCATCTTATGTGATCTTACTGTTTGTTTCCCACAGAGATAACTCAGGTACTTAAAACACCAGCACATATCTGTAAACAAGTTCCATGCTGATCAAAGGTTTCCAGGACATTCAGTTTCTTGGCAAACATTCTTGCTTACAGTACCTCATAAGAATTTCTAGCACTCTTACTTCCCTGCTTCCTAATTTGGCTGAGTATTTTGCATCTGTGTCTCAGAACTGATGCATTCTTCACTTACAAACTTCTTCTAGGAAATATTGCTCTAGTTCTTTTCCTGCTCACTATCTTATTTCAATCACTTTCTGGAATCTCCACGTTTGGCTTTGAATTAATTTTAAAATTAGTAAGTTTGCCAGGGAGGCCTGTGAGCTGCTCATCTGTATCCTTTTAGTACAACAGGATACTGATGTGCAGTTTGGGAACTGGAACATACTCTTGACAACAGGTAGGCTTACTGCTGTGTGTGATTAGCTCAGGTCGACACCAGGAAGTTGTTATGAAGAAAAAAGCAATGATAAAATCAGAGACCACTGATAAAACCTTCCTTCTACAGGAAGCGCAGTAATAACAATAACTGCCTTTTCTCCTAAACACAGAAGAAATGGAAAGGTGAGAGACAGAGAAAGCTCTGTGCTTCTTCCACCCAGCCTTCTGCCCACAGGGTGGCATAAGTAGAGCTTCTGTATCTTCATTTCTGGCTGCTTTTGCCCTTAGATGGTGGGTGGACTGTGCTGATTTTTTATGTTGCTGTCTTCCCACTTTTCCTTCCCTGATGCTGCTGCCACAACACAGCAGCTTGTGGAGCTATACTGGAAATTAGATCAGGCAAGTGGCTAGGTTAAAAACAACTCTTCCAAAAATCTATTTTTATAAAGTATTGGATTACTTCTCTCATCTCTTTCTCAGAAAGTAATGCTGGCATAACTGAGGGGTCAAAAAACATCAGGGCAAGGGCTGGGACTGAGTGGCCACAGCAGGGTACACCTGGGCCAGTGCTGCTGCAGAGACTTTGATAGCATTGGACCATAGCCTCTGCCACGTTCACTGTCCTGCTGCTTCTTCCCTAGATCAGCAATAGCAGATGGTAAATACCTTTCGACTCTGTCCTTTACAAGAATCTTTTTTTTTGGATGGCGATATATATCTCTGGAGACAATGCTCTCAATTTTGCCAGCCACCTAGTTATGGCAAAGGAGTTTAATAATATCTTGCAAGGGTCTGAAATAACAGATAATACAACCAATGAGTAAATTAAATCAGAATATTACCATACGGGCTTAAATTTTGGGAATTAATGTCATGTTTAGAGCTCTGCTAGCTGAAGGCTCTGAGATGTTCTTATTTCTCCTTCAAAACTATCATATTTAGTAGAAAGCATTCTTCTCAAAGGAAGGTAGACAGTTCCTTCCCTATTTAAATTTCACATGAAACACTTTATTTCAGTCACTCAGAGAATTTGCCTTGGGCAACTGAATCACAGCTGACAGCAAATTAATGACTGTGATGGTGTGATTAGCAGTGATTACAGTCAACTGAGAACCTGCCCAAGCATTTGCCATTGCCATAATAATTATGCTGGCTATTATTAGAGATTAATAATGGTCATAAAAAGGACTTGATTGCACCAGGTAAACTCTGATACATTACTGATATTATGATTTAAATGGTGAAAATTATTTTTATTATTCTTTCCAGATGCTTACTCTGCTAATTTATTTAAATATTAGTAGAAAAGTAGTTTCTATTGCATTTAGGGAAGAAGCATCATAAACAAACACACTTAACATACAAATTTAATATTCTGTTACAGATGGCGAGTCAAAACAGAATTTAAGCTCTGAGATTCCTGTGCTGTAAGCTATCACACCAAAGTCCGAGTGGGAAGGAATAACGATTTCACTAACCCCTAGCAATGATTTTTTGAGGAGTTCAAATAAACGTTTGCTTGCTCTCATTGAGATTCACTAAGTAGACATTATTTGATTTTTCTGTTTCCTAGAGGAAGAACTTCAGATTCCCTAGACTGCTAGAAGAAAAGAACAATGGGCTGAACTTGCAATAAAGCATCTTAGCTGCTGAAGACACAATAAAGTGAACACACTGCATATTTGCCAAAGCTTTTGCCATTCATTTAATTTCCAAATGTCAAACAGTTATATGAAACACTTAAAAAGGTTTCTTAAGCTAAAGCAAACAGAAGGATAGGATATTTTTAATCCTGTATTAAAGATATTCAATTATTTATTATCACTCTTATTTAAAATACAGTAACCGGAACTTATGCAAAGACTCAGCACTGTTTAATAATAAAAAGAATCATCTGCTTCTTATGCCTGTCCCTACAAATATTTTGTTACTGGATGATAGTGGAAAACATGAAACACTAATGACTGGCTGACAAGAACACTATTTAGAGGCTGAAATGAAAATCTAACGAAGAACAACATCATCAATCACATGTTATCATTTTGGGAAGCCTCACACAGTGATTTTCCAGTGACTCAGAAAACCATCCACCCTTGTCACTGTAGAGTACAATGCATTAACAGCAAAGGGAGATTTGTGGTACAGAGCACAATTTCTTGTAATTGCAATACTCACAATGTCAAATATCAAAGAGCAAGTAATAGAAATCATATTAATTTCCAGCGGTTTAATCTGATCTTACAAACACTGAGGCACACCCTGAAGTATCTGGAAGACTGATCCTTAAAGCATAAGATACAAAGCCAATTAATTCTTAAAATTAGGGATGGGGGGTGGGGGAGGCAATTAATCTTGCAGATAACATTTTTAATTTTGGAAAGCCTTGCTTGAAACTGTTAAAATGGCAAAAGCGAAGCATCTGAATTACAGTATCCACTACGTGAAGAAGGAACATGCTTAATGGGGCTTGTATGTAGCCACCCAATGCAGAATTGTGCTTTCACCTTTCACATGTGCAGCCTAACCCCAGTAAAGCCTGTGACATTAAACAGGTATAAAATCAAACAGTCTTTGGAGCCGATTTTTAAAGAAGTATTCCCACTCATGTTTTTCTCAGAGGAGCCAGCTATCAGCTGTGTAAATACCATATCTGTAATGACAGAAAGAGCGTCTGCAGTGTGCCAATGATCTTACCTCATACTCGAAGTCCTCTGCTCTATCGGCATCAGCAGGCAGGCTGGAAAGATACTCATTACCTTCATAAAATTCATGCTCCATTGGGTGAAGAGAATGGCAGCTATGTGGAACAAAGCAGTACAAGAAGAGTAGATGAGACAACAGTTTTTTGTAAATTAAAAAGTGATAAACCCCTCCCCACACTTCTCTGTAGTTTTCTCATCCCTGGAATGCTACTCTGAATGGCCTGACAGCCTGAAAGGAACTGTAACAAGAAGTAGCAAGGTCTGTTTTGTTTTTTTTTTTTTTCTTTTTACAAAAGCTCATACTCCAGCTGAGTTCATTTTGCTGAGTTCATCTTTTAAAATGGTCTGGTTTGGGCCAAACTGCTTAATTGTAAAACTGTGAAATTCCTTATGCTCATAAACATCAGATTCACGTTCTGCATCACAAGCAGGGGCAACTCACCAATTATATGATTATAAAATCTTGAATGTTCATGATCTACAGCCCACATCAGGCTTAAAAATTGTTCAAGAACTTGCATAAAACAACTTCCATAAACCCGTTCTAGTAAACTGATAATAGGGTGATGAAATGCATTTGAGTAACTGTATGCTTAAAAATGTCAGTAAAGCACACTGTTAAATGGACTTGGAACACAAAGAATAAATGAGGTCTTTACAATGTACACTTAGGTACAGCCTTATACTCAAGGGTGGACCCAACCACAAAGAACTATCTCAGCAGAGGTAGGAAACTCTCCCCCACACTCAGGGCATGGGAATTTCAACTACAGTAACACAGTGACACACTGTCATAAACATATACCATTTTCCTAGCTGTGCAGCAGTAAGTGGTAGGCTCAATCCAACATTTGGCTAGCAAACTCCCTCTGAGATAATCACCTACGTAGCTTACCTAATAGTTCTAAAAATGGAGCTACTTCACAGTCAAAACATTAGCATCAATTCTGCAGAGACATGCAGTGTGCCAGGAAGCCAGTGGGAAAGCTCCAGGACTATCACAGTTCTGGCTACAGCAGAGGGCAAGGGTCAGCACTAGATGATGTTGCTCATGAGGTACAGTCAAAGAGGAAGAAGCCTACAGTCGATTTTTGTATAAGCACCACCTGCTGATGTTTGCAGTGAATAGTAATAATTTCAAAGTATTCAACTGAGGGACAATTTCATTCATATCATTTGCATGTGATAGATGAAATTGTACTTCTGTTCTAGATACTTTTGGAAGACAGAAAATACATTTTGGAATATAGCTCCTGATAAGTTAACCTTTAAATGAAATAATTCATTTTCTTGATTTTCTGGTAAGAAATCTGGAAGAATGCAACAAGACAGTTTTTTTGCTGGATTCAAAGAAGCCTATTTGGTACTTTGGAACAAAAATGTTTTTCTTCTTGACCAGGGCTTAACTTTGGATAAACAAACACAAGAACACAAAGTAAACATGGCCAAGATTTCTTCCTGTAGCAGAGTTTCAGAAAACTATCACAGAAGCCTGAATGGGACAGTGGTTATCAATGACATTTTTAATTTCTTTGAAGTGCTCCTAAGACTTTTTGAAGAGAAGGCTACAAGTCTACCACTACAGTGACACAATCTGACAAGTAAATGGCAGGAGAAGATAAGCCATACCTGTCTGAAAGCAGAAAAGGGCAGATATCAGGAACTGGTGGTGTGGAAGGCCTTAATTTGGCCAGAGCCATAATGTGCTCAAAGGTGATGTCAGTCTGAGTGCTGACATCCACAAGCCGAACATCCTGAGAACTACCATGAGCTTTGCTAATGGGGGCTCGTCGTAAAACCTGAACTACAATTGGCTCCTTGGCGTTGCGAAAAGCTTCCACTGCCTCTTCATGAGTGGCCTTGGAGAGGTCCTTCCCATTGACCTAGAGAAAACCAGAAAAATAGACCAAACATTACTCACAAGAGAAAAGGTAGCATAAAAATATGGGTGTAAAATATAGGGGGGCTAATTATTTGTGTAGTACATCAAGCCACATGCTAACATTGAGTAGACCTATTTTGGCATCCATGTAAGAAGGATAAGGCTGGGAGGAGAAGTAAATTCTTTAATCTGTGCAGAAATTAGAAATTATTAGAAATTATTTGAACTCTTCCATAACTATGTCAATGGAATCAGAGCACAGTAAAGAAACTACAGCATCTAAACGTACATTTAAAATTATTTCTCTCATGTTATTTTCTTTACCTCATAAAATACAAATAAAAAAAGTGGGGTGCCTTTAATTTTCAATTTAAGCATTTTCTGTGGAATGCAACTGTTTTACAGTATTTCTTGCAGAGCATTATTATTAATGTAGGTGTCAATAAACATGTCTCTGGTGTCTAAAAAGAAAAAAGGCCAATTTTCAATGTTTCATCACTTATTGGCTGTGGCCATTACACAATCATTAAGACCAAAGACAGGAAGATGTGACTAACACAGTCAGCTGCTGCTCCTTTAAGTAAAGAGAAATATAAATCAATGAAACTAAAGAAATTATTTGCTAGAAACAAACAAGTAATAAACTAGAGAAAATTATGCTGCAAATGCAGCATAGCTTGGCAAAACTAAGACTGTGACAAGGTTTCTCTCTGCCACAGTCAAAACAGCAAATTCCTCCCAGATGCAGCCATCTAGTATTAAAAAATCTAACTGCAAGGCTGGGTGATGGTAAATTCCCATGAATTCGGGTGTTTACAGCAAACTTGCCAAATATCAATCCACTACAACATGTGAGAGCTCATTTGTCAAAGTCAGTCAGTGGCTAAGCCCTAGGACACACAGGCTGTGCAACATCCTTACACAGAAAATATTACTATGCCATTTCCAGAGCAATGGGATTGCTGTCGACTGCTGCAGAGGACCTAACTGTTGTGAGCTGCTGTGAAGTGATAATTCTATGCCAGGACAGAAAGGCATAGTTTTCTAGAAAAAAATGTGGACATCTAAGGGTACCAAAGCCTGATTAAAATTTATACCCCTGGGAAAATCTCTACACTGGCAGGATAGGACTCTACTGTGAGTTCCTGACCAAATCACCTTTGTTGTATAGATAGTGAAGCCGTGAAATTTCTGCTTAATAAAATAAGTCTAAATGCTACCCAGAAATGGGACAGACCTTGTAACTGAATTCTCCCCAATGCCTGCAAATACTGGTTGAAAACAAAACTGACTTGTCACATCACTCCTTCATTCAAGAAACTCTTGGAACATTCTTGTCAAAAAAGGGAAAACATACAAAACGGAACAATGCCAGCAAACTCAGAAAAGACATTCAGCGGCATTCAGTAACATTTTAAAGGCTGCCAGGAGAAACAGTCACAATTAAAAATGTCATATTTTAGGCAACACATGTAAGCATAGTCTTGTCTATTCAGGTAGATGATTATGATACAGCCAACTATTAATTACATGTATATATCAACTCAATACATTTCCATAGTGGGTTCTTGAGTAAAGGTAGAATTAGCTTTCCTCTGGTACAGCTTCCAAAGGTGCAGCACTTTTGTGGCCACATTACTCAAGAAAACAAGCAAAATTACCACACCGTAGTGTTGCAACCAATGCAAAGGTGAATTGATCTTTCTAACTACCCACGATGCTATAGGTGGTGATGAGAAGGCTAGAAATCTCCTGTACAGATTTCTATACAATAAAGAGCTCAAAAGCCTTTGTGCTGAATGCCTGGGATCCCCAGAAGTACCATATCACTGTAGCTTAGGCTTTTATCAAGTAATATGAATGGCAGCTAGATTAGTCATCTACGTTTAATGCACATGTACAGTTTCTCTGGTGACTGAAGCAAAAAATGCTACGATTTTAAGTTATAATTTAAGTTATCATCCGTCAAATTATAACCTTGGGTTATGTTAATCTAAGTCACATGGAAAAATGTCAGTGGCATATAAGAGGAAGGGCTGGAACAGCTGAAGAACAAATTACATTATAGGAAAATAAAAGAAACTTCCCCAAGAAGTAAGCTTCTGCAAAACCTCTGCGATAGCAAAAGTTAGACTGTCAGTATGTTCAGACTCAGACCTGTCTAATAGAGGCAATTAGAGATAAAGCCTGGGTTTTCTAGTCACTCTTCAGTTCCAGTGTCTGCTTCATTTTTGCTTCTAATTCAGATCCTATCAAGGATACAATTTCCCACAGTTTTCACAGTTTCTGCAGTTTTTGTAACACAAGCATCCTATAGACCATCTGAGTAAGGCCCAGGAACAGAAAACTTACCTTGCTGCCTCCCAAAACCCTTTTAACACTTTTTAAGTCTCAGATAACTATATGGTGTTTCTCCTAAAAGCAAATGCTTGAGAATAAACACCACATGGCATTGTATTAATTTTGTTCCCTATTCAACTATAAAATATGCAGTCCTTCTGTATCCTAGCTAAACCACGTGCTTTTTGGCATAAGCTGACCATTTTACCACAGATCCACATTAGCAAAGCAAAAAGATATTTGGATAGCATACAAAATATGTTATTAGATTTTTTTTTTTTTAAATTAAAAGCTCTGTTTATTCGCATCACTCAATATTTATCACTTATTCAGAGGAAACAGACATAAATTTACAACAATGCCATTTCCACACAAGTTTTACTTCCAAAGAATAATAATATTTTAAAATCACATGAATGTGAAAAATCACAAAAGATAAACATTTTCATTTATCCTGGGAACCTATGGCTGACCTCTATTTTCACTGAAGTGCCTACTTAACTTAAAGACTTTAAAAACATTCCATCCTTGATGTTGTTCCTTATGAAATACAAACACTTCAAACACCCAATACTTGTTTAAATTGTCACTTGAAGTTCATCAGCACACTTCGTTGATCTGCATAAAGGTCATCTAATTTATGAATATTGCTTTTCTCAGAAGAAAATCTATAGTTGAATTACTCTATGCTGCAGCTGTCCTGCCCGCTTGGGGCTGGGAAGAAAGAATTGGTTTTCAAACCTAAAGCCAATACTACAGATGGGGTTGGAAGCTCTTTTCATGTAGCTTCTTTATGGGTTTTCTGCCTTCTGCATTATCCCCCAACTTAACACTCACATATAGTTACCCTGGGAGCTGTAGACAGCTGAGCACTTATTTACAGCAAGCCACTTACAGGTTCTTAGTGGATGATTACATAAATTCCTTGCCTCAGAAAGGTTACTTTCAGTGGAATCCAGGGTACTATTTTAAAGTGCATAGAGAAATCAGTCACTTTTAACAGTCAACACAAAGACAAGGGAATACATTTGTTGTAGCAGATGGGCTAATTAATCCACAAGCAAGTTGTGAATGTTAAGTAAAGAATATCTTTTACCATGTAAACCATCCTCCTGTCCTGTTTGATTAAGCTTCTGTTTAATGAACACTGTCCCCCTGCTTTTGGACACAAAGCAAAAACTGGGCCTCTTGTCAACATCGCCCCCGAAGTGACTGGTGGCCACTGCTTGGATCCTGGCCATCCCCTCTGGATTTCTGCTCTGAAACCAGCCACATGCAAAACTTCATCAGTGTCAGAAAATAAACAAGCAAATGGGCTTCGTCTTTTGTGCGCAAATCAACTGACATTGGCCAATTGCCACTTCTAACGCCAGCACCACTATATGTAGGATTATTCCTGCTCACACAGAGATGGACAGCTGAGAAGGAAGGAGGGACGGCACTAAATAACAAAAACACGACTTTAAAAAAAATGCAGGCCAACGATTGTTAGGTTATTCTCATACTTTGAGTTCTATTAATTAATTAATTAATTAATTAATTAATTAATTGCTTTCAGAATTCAAGTGCCTGTGACTGAGAAAGGAAATAGCCTTATCTTCTAATGCTCCTCTGCTCCTGATAATTTCTTTTAACACTGGCCAGATTTTTTGTATCAAGAGGGCCATAAATGTTGACATTTTCCTTGTAGTCTTCACTTCCCCTATATTATGAGAAAAAGGAAAAAGGGAAAAAAAGATGTGTAGTTATGTGAATACAACTAGCACAAAAGGTGTCACACTAGCAGCTCATGAGATAACCTCCTATCCTCAGCATATACAGCATATGCAAGGTGAAATTCTAAGATCAGCTCTGCTGCAGTAAAATCCTTGGAGACCCTTCATTTAGTCAGTAAGGGCAAAGAAGAGAATAATCTGAGCATCCTGTTAGAGCAGAGATGTTCAGACATAAGGGTTTCCCAGAGAAATGACAGAGATACTGTCTGACATGATGATGGAGTTCACACAAGGCTCACTGTCCTAGGAGATTTCAACACCCGTGCAGAAGATGCCTCTGACCTGACAGGTGCTAAATCTGCTCTCATCACAGCAGCCTCTTCACCTTCAATCCCTCGCCCTAAATGCATCCAGGCTACCACACCCTGGGTGCACCCTTGGATGGCAAACTGGCACAGGCTCCCTTGGTTTGATCAGTCCTTCTTTAAGACAGGAATTTGAACCCTAACTACAAGCCACAGAAAAAGAACATAAGCATCCCACCTTCCTCTCAAATGTGCAGCTTTTGGTGCACACAGCCTCTAGAAAACTTCCAGCGCTGAGGGTCACGAGCTGTGAGGCTCTCCGGGCAAGACAGCAGGGCACAGGACATTGGAGCTACCTGTGACACATGTCCCAGAGAGGACACTGCAACTCTTCCATTAATGCAAATGAGATAGCTCATTTACAGAAAGGGCATTCAACATGATGACCTTTCAGGTTACAGTTCAGTACTAAGCTGAATCTCTTAAGCAACTTAATCTGAAAAGTAGCAAATTCAGACACTACCCAATACCACTATCTCAGTCAGGGTTCAGGCAAGTTCAGTAAAAGGACAACTGTTATTATGCTGGTTAATAACTTTTCCTCTTCCTTAGCCAGATGAGCTAAGTGATACTTGTTTCCATTTGAACCTTTATTGCCCTGACTGCCACAACTTGTCCTCCCTCTTGAAAGCTACACAACAGCTGAACACCCAGGCTCTGGCTGCTTACCTCAGGCTGAACCACAGGCTTGTAACAAGAATTACATCTCCATCGCCTGCAAAGAAGAGGCTGGTCTTGTTTGACAGGTCATGTAGCTGGTTTGACCATGTTGAATAGACCTAGGCAATGCCCAGTACTGCCACCTTCTGTGCACCTTCCTACACATAACCAGCACCACTTCCATTTCTCAGTATTTAGCAGAAATCTACTGTGGCTGAAAAGCTCATGGTCAAGCCTTAACCTAAGCAAGACAAATTAAATGCTAAAAAAACAGGAAAACATAGATATATACCTATTTCCACTCTGTAAAACTTCCTTCCAGAGAGAGAGAAAAAAAAGGGACTTCCAAACAATGTTGATGATTAAAACAGTAGCTGTCAGAAAAAAAGCACTTTTCTCTCAACTGACCTCAAGACAATGCTTAATTTTGACAGAGTTGGTCCACCACAACCAGTGCATCTGTGGGCAGGTCTGACAGCTGCAACTCCTCTCTATGTGAAGGACATGTCTCATCCCCAAAAGACACTAGTGAAAATCTATACCCTGCCTAGCTATCCTAGGGAATTCAAAAGATTTTTAAACTGGATTGGAGAAAGTGCCCAAGGTAGATGTACAGGGATTGGAGAAATAGTTCTCATTCCATCAGCAAATGAGTGAGCAGGGTAACTAATACAGAAGTGCCTGCACAACTTTGGTTCTCCAACAAATACAAACTCTAGTTTAAAGTCTTTATGACTTTGCCTTCTCTACCCAGTCATCTCCGACTAAAACAAACTTGCTACTACAAGAAGTATCTCCCAGAGATTTGTGTGTAGAATTGTGCTCCATGTTTTGAAAGAAAAGTCAAGTCCATTGAAGGAAAGAAATCACTGACGATCTCCACCTCAACCTTTAGTACAGGGAAAGGATGCATGCCTATATTCTGCTTCCAGCTGGCTGAGTTAGACATAACTATCGTCCACCACAAATGCCACTGAGTATTTCAAATTCCTTGCATAGTGTATGGAAAAGTCCATCCAGGGAGACACTTGATATTCCCATGCCTAAAGTCTCTTTGTGGATCTGGGTCCTCACTTTGAGATGTATTTCAGAAGAACACTTGGATGATACAATTCACATCTCCAGGATAACTATGCCTTCTTCAACAAGTCCAAAAGCACTACTGAGTTAATAGTTATAATCTATAGCCAAAATACAACCTGATTCCTGGACTTAATACCATGAGGCTTGGCAGTTTAAAGAACTGCAGAATAACCCCTCCATCTTCTCACAGTGTGTTAGAGCAATGCACAATCTTTAATTCTTTAGCGTTAACGTTCAACACCTCTAGAACAGCTTAGAAAACTCAACTTGGAAAGCTCAGCTCAGAAAGCACAGCAACAGCTCAGAAAACATTAATTCAATTTTGAAAGAGAGAATCATAGAATCCCTAGGTTGGAAAAGACCTTTGAGATCATCAAACCAAACCACACCTGTCCACTACTTAATCATATCCCTAAGCACTTTATCAACCCATCTTTTAAATACCTCCAAGGATGGTGACTCAATCATCTCCTTGGGCATCCTGTTCCAGTGCTCATAAACCCTAACAGTGAAGAAGTTCTCCTAATGTCCAATCTGAACCTCCCCTGGTAAAGTCTGAGGCCATTCCATCTCATCCTATCACCAACATACTATTATCTGCAGTTCTCTTTGTGAGTAAATGGAAAACATCAGATGAAATTTAAGAATTACTGCATTAGTTTCATTGTGAGCTGCCTGGAGACAAGTGCAGGTCTGTGCATTTGTGAGCAGCTGCTGTTCTCCTTTTCTGACTCCCTCAATTCGCCTGGCAGACATGCTACTAGTTGCTGTGCTCATCTTTCTTGCATCCTCTTCCAGCTGGTACTCCAAGTGTCATTCTCCTCTCCCTTGCTTTGCTGCCTCTGGTCTCTCTCTTCTCTCCGACTGTTTGCTTTTCTCACTCTGTCTTTTCCTTTCAGTGTGGAACTTCCTTGTGTCCTCAGAGGTCTCCTTTCTCTCATGTTTCTCAATTGCAGGGCCCTCCATCCTTCCTTTCCTGAACCTGCTGCCCTCTCACCAACCGTGCCCCCTTCTAGGGAGCACTGGAACTCGTCATCTTCCTATGGTGACAGCTAGACAGTCTGAATACTTGTGATGTCTGTCTTTGCCAGCACCTCCTGGTACCAACACAAATACTCAACTAACCCAGATGGTGATGTAACAAGGAGTGTATTTACTATGTAAATTGCTTTTAATATTGACAAACAGTTTTTCTGATGATATTAGGATTCTGCCTGAGAGCAGTAAAGACTAAACTAGCTGTGGCATGAGTAAAATACACTGAGTCGCTCCTTGATATAATTAGATCATCATCATTACATTAATAATTGCAAACCTTTTCTATTTAGGACAGGACGTTATATAAATCTCTCATGAGATCTACCATAAATGGCAACCCTTTGGTGGTGGGGAAAAATACAATCAAAGGCCAGTGTGTGTGCTCAGAAGAAATAATTTTTATCTCTAAGCCCCTGCGCTGAATGCTATATTCTCCTGTGAACTTCATGGTGTCTCTACTCTACCACAAGCTCACTCTCCAATTTCTTTTCCAGGTTATGTATTTTTCTCAAGGATAAAGCACTTCAAAAGGTGGTTGTCATTAAAGTTTTAGGAGCTCTAATTAATGACAGTCTTTAATAATCTATAATTCCCAAAGAACAGTGGAAAGGCTGAATGGCAGATTTCAGGACTGTAAATAATGTTTTTCCCTTTCAGGGAATCATATTCTACATTCTACTAACAAAAAAAAGTCTCTCTTTCACCTCTAAAAAAACCTCCAGCCTTCCATGAACTCAGCCACTGCTGGCATCACCACATGAATGTTACACTTATCAATGTCATAACAATTCATCCACATATAGATGCCTGAAACTCGCAGTCTCCTCCGAACTGAGTAGTTTAAGAAGATAGATGGCTGCCTTCTAGCTAATTGTGGGAGTTCTTTCATTACTATAAAAAGACTTTTTATATCTCAAGTGACTTTATATGCAGTGAATAATGAGACTTAAAGTCTTTAGAAAAGAGTCCACTGATCAAATGCTAGGATAACTTATGGGCATGGTGACCTTTTCCTCAGTAAGATACTCCAAACTGCTGCTGTTGGCACATTATTAAAATTCCCCATTTAAGGCATGCAGTTAAGCACAATGCAGATTTTATATTCTATTTTTAAATTCAATTTAAGGTAGCATAGCAAGAGCTAGGGCTCTCCCAGGGCTGAAGACTAACTCCTGCTCACTCCAGCTGTGCAGGAGTGGGACAGATGGTGGCAGCAGTGTAGGCAGCTGGTTGGGTCTCAGCACTTTGCTCCTGACTGCAGTGCCAGTGCCAGGAGCCTGCTTCCCCCACGCACAACACTCGGCACCCCAGCAAGGGAGCACACTTCTGCCAGCACACCCACCAGCAAGCACCAGTGCACTGGACTAGCTCTTACAAGCTGCAGAGAGGAGCAGCTGACAGAATGTTGCCTCCAGCCTCTGTCATAAGTAGAGTTTTGTCTCAGCCAGGAGGATGCTCGACCTGCCAGTTTCACACTGCAAAACAGCAGTAATCTTAAACCCAGCATTAGAGCACTGAGCCTGGTTCCACCTCTGACCTGAAACTCTGGCCAGCCCCAGGTGCTGCCACACATCTAACCTACTCCCAATATCCTGCTGGAGCGCCAACAACATGTAGTGCTAAGGTTAGAGTGCTCCCTAAAAGCATCTGCACTTGCTTTTCTTTAATGAACATACAACAGACTTGTTGGACTTCAACATTTCTCACTGCGTATCTATTTTAATTGTCCTCTTGAAGGAACAGAAAAGGCTCCTCCTCTCGTGAGTAAAACAAAGCAAGGAAGTGGCCAATAAGGACCTGGATGGTTGATTTCACTATTTTCCCATTCTTCTCTCATGCCGTCTCAACAGTTATTTAACACTGTTGTTCTCCATTGATTTTCATGGATTTACTCCAGAAGAAGCATATTGGCATTTTTTTTTTTTTGGTGCATAATAGTACTTGCTAAAATTCTTTTCAACTTTTAACAGGACTAAACACTTTAAAAACAGTTTTCACAAGTATGTTTGTACATGTTTAGTTACACACAATGAAGATAAAAAACCCTACATGTAGATGCATACATAGATACCTTATAAAACATATTTGTGTCTGTTTCTTCCCTTTTGCTTCTCTCTTTCCTACTTTTGAAATGCTCTTTTAAAGACTATAGTTATGCCGGATTATTTTACTTTTTTACTGAGTGATGGGTTAGTGCACTGACACAGAAATATTTTAAGTTCTCAGTTTGTAAAGTTTAATTTCCATATTCCTTTACAAGAAAAAGTGATAAAGGATATGAATATTAGGACCAGCCTAATATTACCTTACTTATAAAGCACTATGACTGTGTACACACCTTCAGTAGTACAAGGTGCATCTTCTTCTCAACCAAAAACTAACCACTGCTGCTATTTCTGCCCCACTGTTTCTATGTTTTTCCTTCTGGAGTGTTTCTCCTTCCTCTCTCCATATCTCTACCTTCCCTACCACTTCCTTCCTCTGTTTTACTCCATTTGCCTCTTTGGCTTCCCACGCTTATCTTTCTCTTGCTCTTTTTACTTCCTTTATCTTCTTGGATTTAGTCTCTGCAGCATCAGCAGCAGAAGCCAGTCCTGTACAGTTTTTGTACTTAACACCTACAAAGGGAACCTTCCCCTGCATGAAATCGGCTTGTGAAGCCTCTCCATACTGGCTTCAGGAGAGAATGAAGTAGTTGCCTTCTTTCTGCAACAAGCTCTCCCAACTTCAGCAAATGGCAATTATTGAGGAAGTTCACACAATGCTTATTGGTTTCCTTCTAGCAGTTCTGGGTGTATGGCAAGACTCTGTCAGAGCTGCTGTCCCACTCTGCAAGGCACAGCCAGGCTGCTAAGGATCAAACAGATGAAAAATATGGCAAGGAGCTTACACATGGTTTATACCCAAGTCTGTGTGGCCAACTGGCCACTGAATATGCTGCATTAATCAGATACGTAGCTTTGCACTAGTACAAATATCACAGATATCTAAGCAGATTTTGAAGAATCTCTCTGTTAACTGTTCAGAGAAAAACCTGGCTTTTGGTTACATGTGGGTAGCTCTTGTTGCTTTCAATTGCTGTAGGCTGACATCAGATGATGCAGTTCAGCATACAGAGTAGCAAAGATCTTTTAATAACAGGAACAGAGTAATTCTTTCTGTTCAGTGCAACAGAGTTATCGTTTAATAAGTAATGAGATCATTTGACAGCCTTTTGATTATCTTATGTAGAAGCAGCATGAACAACTTAATTAAAACACTAAAAAAATACTGCATTCCATACTTTACACCTCCTATACCTATCTATTTTGAAAAACAGGTGCAAGGACTGCGTATTTGTGGTTATACAGTATCGAGTAACACAAAGCCCCAAAGTAGGGCCTTCTAGACACTGCTGCAGTAAAAATGCTTATGCATCTGTGCTGAGAATATAGACTACGAATTATGAGGGAACATGAATTATAATAAGGGTACTTGAAAATAAGGTTTATAGCCTAGACAATAAAAATACTTTAACCATGGCCCACTGTAGTATATCAAGACAAAGGCAACGGCATTTTTGTTTTGTCTCAGAAATAAAGTCTTTTCAAAGAAATGTTTTTCTTTATTGTATATGACAATTCATGAAAAAAAATACCAGAGGAATAAGAATAGAAGGCACTTTATTTTTTACATTATATATTAAAAGAGAAGTACTACGTCCACAGACATTCCTGCTGTCAATATATAAATTGTATTTTTTTATAAAGAGAGATGCAAGTTCTCTATATGCTTATAAACTGGAGGCCAGTTACAAGTGGGGTTCCCCAGGGTTCAGTGCTGGGTTCAGTCCTGTTCAATGTCTTATCAGTGACCTGGATGAAGGCATCGAGTGCACCCTTAGCAAGTTTGCAGACAACACTAAGCTGGGTGGAAGTGTGGATCTGCTGGAGGGTCGGGAGGCTCTGCAAAGGGATCTGAACAGGCTGGACCGCTGGGCTGAGACCAACGGCATGAGGTTTAACAAGGTCATATACCAGATCCTGCACTTGGGGCACAAAAACCCTACACACTAGGAGAAGTGTGGCTAAAAAGCTCCCTGGAGGAGAAGGACCTGGGGGTTTTGTTTGACAGCCGACTGAACATGAGCCAGCAGTGTGCCCAGGCGGCCAAGAAGGCCAATGGCATCCTGGCCTGTATCAGAAACGGTGTGGCCAGCAGGTCCAAAGAGATTATTCTCCCCCTGTACTTGGCACTGGTGAGACTGCACTTTGAATCCTGTGTTCCATTCTGGGCCCCTCACCACAAGAAGGATGTTGAGGCTCTGGAGCGAGTCCAGAGAAGAGCAATGAAGCTGGTGAAGGGGCTGGAGAACAAGTCTTACAAGGAGCGGCTGAGGGATCGGAGGTTGTTTAGCTTGGAAAAGAGAAGGCTGAAGGGAGACCTTATTACTCTCTACAACTACCTGAAAGGAGTTTGTGGAGAGGAGGGTGCTGGCCTCTTCTCCCAAGTGACAGGGGACAGGACAAAAGAGAATGGCCTCAAGCTCTGCCAGGGAAGGTTCAGGCTGGACGTCAGAAAAAAATTTTTCACGGAGAGGGTCATTTGGCACTGGAACAGGCTGCCCAAGGAGGTGGTTGAGTCACCTTCCTTGGAAGTGTTTAAAGGATGGGTGGATGAGGTGCTGAGGGGCATGGTTTAGTGATTGGTAGGAATGGTTGGACTCAATGATCCTGTGGGTCTTTTCCAACCTAGTGATTCTGTGAAAAAAATGATCGAGTAACAGCTGACTATCTAGAAATGCTTTTAATAAGCTTTAAGAACAGTATAGTGTTTGTAAAACCAAGATTCCTGAACTATTGAAGCCATTTCACCAAAATCAACAACACTGAAAGTAACACTTCCCAATTGAACTTGTTAATTAAAGCTCAGAGCCAGATTTTAAGATGTCATATTTGCCATCTAACCATGACCTCTGCCTTGGAGTGTTTATTTACACTAACTTCTTCAACCTTCTCCAGCAGGTGGAAAGAAACTGCGGCAAAACATCAAATTTATACTGACAGAACCCAAAATATGATGTTGTAACATCACAGGTTGTAAACTATTTGTACTTTAAAGATCCGGTTAGGGACAAGTGGTGTACACCTGCATCTGGATGGATATACAGTAGCCAAGTGCAAATTTCAATGAAGTCCTAATTCTAGATGCTCCTATAGATCATATGTACCTGAATTCAAGGGTTTTTTTCTCAGCTTACTCCTAAAAAAAAGGTTATAGAAAGACTCGGTTGGAGAAAAGAATATTTTTCTGCTTAGATTTGAAATCAAATAGGCTCCTGTTTCAAAACCCATATCATGCAGGACTTGAGAGTAGCTTTCATATTACTGCTGATAGATATATTCTTTGAGAGGCAGGTTCCTTTAAACTTTTATGGTAAGCTGGCTTTACAAGCTAGCAAAATAAAATGTCATAGCATAAAGTTATTGGTGAAAAGAACTGCAGCTGAAAAACAGAGCATTCCAATAAATTGAGAAATGTCTAAAGCCAGTTGAAAACGGCAGGGCAAAATTTAAACAAACCTTCCCCACCCGATGAGAGGCAGACAGGCATAAATCATTCCCAGCAATCAATTCTGCTATTCCAATTCATCCTGACACTTGTTGGACTCGGTCACTGACATGGAACTACAGCAGAAAGGCCAGACCACCAGGGAAATTTGGACAGCTTCCACATCTGAGAGTGAACCACAAGAGTGCAGGTCTCCAATTGTCATAGCACTGTTCTTTGTTCTAAGCATAAAACATTTTGTCCTCTGTATTTCAAGTCTGCCTCCAAGATCTCACGATAAAGAAAATTATTTGATTACTATTCATGCAAAAAATGGGAAATACTGGGCAAGGCTCCAGCCAGGAATGGAAGCTTTTTAGGCTGACAATTTAAAATGAAAGTCAATATTCATAGTACTGTTCCTCACAGTGACTACTCTGCAGTTAATTATTGATATTCTGCTAGACAACAAGAAAAATATCTGAGAAAAGGGACTGCAGGTTCCGAATTATGTGAAAATTCAATATTTACATACATAGGAGACAAATCTGTTCTTGTTGGAGATTCTCAGAGAAGATATTTTTGTGACAAAGCATTTGCACACTGGCCTCTACTGCTTTCATTAACACCAAATGGAAATACCAGCACACTCAGTTGTCAGAGCAGAAGTCTCACTAAAACACAGTTAAGGTAGCCAGTGCTATTGTACACACATCCAGAACATCCCTCTAAAACTCAGCCTTAGCAAAATGCAGAAATGGCAAGGTCAGATACCCAGCTGTGCAACCTTAAGCTCCAGCTTCCCCCAGTGCTGCTGCAGTCACTGGAAACAAGCTACAGACAAGCCATTGTGTTTTGTATGTCGCACAGCTCTATCAAGCGAGAGAAGGATTACATGGAGCAGCTTGTGATCCTGTGATCTCAGAGAGAGGGATTCTGTCCCATCAGACATCCTCATGCATGATCAGCAGATGAGGCGCACGAGTACCAAAAGGGATTCGGTATCCTCATTTCACCCTCTGTTACGTGGATGAGGCACAGAGCCCCTCAAGCTTTCAGGAAGGAGATACATGTGGTCTATGGGCAAGAGAGCAGGCTTGGTGCACAGCAGGCAGGAAGCAAACACAAAAGACACTTCTGGAGCTGCCATGGAAGCCTGGTAATTAAGCAGCCATTTCTCCCCACCAGGTCTTCCCTTTTACTCCAGAACCAGGCTAGTCAGCCATACTTTAAAAGCAAGGAAATCACCAGAATACAAGTTTTTCCTTTAAGAAATGAGGACAGTAAGGATTTGGGGCAGTAGCTGCTGCACATTGACACAATAGCCTAACATAAGTAACGTGCTTAGAAACTACGAAAGCTGAACTCAGCATAAGTGAGTATTAAATCATGTCTTTCACTCTGCAAGTAAGTCTTTCCATCAGGTTACTGGACTTTTTGGAATGCAAGGACTTACACACCACTTTCTGAATCTATAATTTGAAGTAATGGAATATCAAACCAGGCATTAAGTAGGACTGGAGTAACAGAGTTAGTGTGGGTAGATGAAGGATACTTTTCTGAAATGCTCCCTCCATCCCAGCCAAATGGGCACAATAGCTGCGTTTGGAAATCTCTCAGTAGAGGAACAAATCAGAGAAATGACAAGTCCAGTTTCAATCTCTGGCTCTTCCCCACTTATTATATTCTCATTACTGTACTTTCCTAAACTATGACTCATTACAGTGCTTCTCTATTTTTCCTCCCCCTTCTCTCCTCAATACCTAGCCTTTTTCCCTCCTGCTCTCCTCCTTTCAGTCTCCAGGGTTCCCAGGTAAACCTCGCAGTCCTGCTGAAGCCATTGATACTCTAGAAGATGCTAGACATGTCACCATGAATTGGCAGGGGAGATTTGCTGATATTTCTGCAAAGGTAACTAGTAACAGTATTAATCAAGATCACTGCAAAGACAAACCTTTCTGGAGCTTCAACAGCAACCTCTCTCCAGCCTTTCACTTTCCTTTTTAACACTACATGTAGATGGATATTCCTCCAAAGTCAACTCATGACTGCTTATCTAACAGTTTCTGTTCCACTTTAGCTAGCATCTCCCCTTGTAATACCACATCAGATATTTTTGTTTATCTTAAGTCCAGATAAAGAGTACCTACCACATCGACTTTGTCAAGATAAGGCATTTGCTAATCAAAGAGTTTATCCAGTTAGCCTGGCTTGGTAACCATCTACCCCTGCTTGGTCTGTGATTCATTAGATTCCACTTACCCTTTGCCTCCCCTATGTGTAATCGTCCTTTTCTTCAAATTGTACTTTAACGCTTTCTATACTGTGTATGCTGAACTTGAAGACTACCACAAATCCCACAATGCTCCTAAGGCACAGGCACATGATTTAATTTTATTCTACCATCTCCTGTATGCTAAACTAGCTTAAGAAATCTCCCTATTCATCCTGACTACTACTACTCTCAACACTGGTATTCCTTGCCTCATAGTTATGCCAATGTAACTACTTCTGAGGGCTGTGCTGAAAATTGGATCACTGAAACGCCCTGCTTCAGAAATCACCTTTATTAAAATGTTAGGGTTATTTATCCTACAGATAACTCTCTTCTCCCTTCATGTTGCCCATGTTCTACTCAAATCTCCTCTCCTACCCCTGTGCTGTTTTCTTCCACTCAAAACAGGTATCTGCAAATCCTCCTGAAAGGTATTTAAATGTTTCTGCTTGACACAGATTATATCTCACAGAATCAAGGAATAGTAGGGGTTCAAAGGGACATCTGGAGATCACCTAGTCCAACTCCCTTGCTAAAGCAGGTTCACCTAGACCAAGTTGCACAGAGGTGTTTCCAGGCATGTTTTGAATACTTTCAGAGAAGGAGACTCCACAATCTCCCTGGGCAGCCTGTGCCAGTGCTCTGTCACCCTCAAAACAAAGAAGTTTTTTTTGATGTTCAGGTGGAACTTCCTGTGCTCCAATTCATGCCCATTGCCCCTTGTGTGGACACCACTGAGAAGAAAGTGGCCTCATCCTCCTGACACCTGCCCTTTAGGTATCTATAAGCATAAAATCCCCTCTCAGTCTTCTCTTCTCCAGGCTAAACAGACGCACATTTCTCAGCCATTCCTCATAAGAGAGATGCTTGTGTTCCCTGGTCATCTTTGTAGCCCTCTGCTGGACTCCCTCCAGTTATTCTTTGTCTTTCTTGAACTGAGGAGCCCAGAACTGGACACAGTACTCCAGATGCAGCCTCACGTGAATGGATCAGAGAGGAAGAATAACCATCCTTGACCTGCTAGGCACACTCCTAGGATATCACTGGCCTTCTTGGCCATAAGGGCACATAGCCAGATCATGTCTAATATTGTCCACTAGGTTCTTCTCCACAGAACTGCTTTTCAGCAGGTCAATGTCTAACCTGTAATGGTGCATGAGGTTATTCCTTCCAAGGTGTAGGACTCTGCACTTCCTTTGTTGAACTTCATTAGGTTCCTCTCCACTCAACTCTGTAGCCTGTCCATGTCTCAGTGAATGCCAGAACAGCCTTCAGTTTCCTAAGCTGACCTATGAGGATGTTATGGGAGACAGTGTTAAAAGCCTTCCTGAAGCTGAGGTATACAACATCTACTGCTCTTCCCTTATCTACTCAGCCAGTCATGCCATCATAGGAGGCTTCCTTTCTCCCCAAAAGAAAAATCTTCTTCAACAGGGGCAGACTGTGATAAAATGACTATTCTCCTTAGGTTGTATTCCACACGACTACCTGGACACAAGGCACAGCTGGAGTACAGCAGAGGCAGCCAGGTTGAAAAGCAATCTCTCTTAACTACTGAAAAACTTGCATTTGCAGTTAAACTTCTCTGATACAGATGTACAACGGACTCGTGTTCATATTTCAAGAACAACTATTTATGCTGTTTTCAGTTCTATCACCAAGTAGTAGATACGCCCCACATAAGATGGGGCATTCTGTGGATAAAGCATATGCAACACAATCAAAGATGATTTTTGTATTTGAACAAAAAAAATGTAATGTGACCTTTCAGCTTTAAGAAGTTTAACCTTTCTGGGGGAATACACCAAAGAAGCCTCAAGTGACTTCAAATGTGGGACACTCACCCTCAAATGATCTTCTATAAGGTACATCACCAAAATGAATTTCAGAGTCCTTAAGAGTTTCCCATTTAACCACACTCAACATTAAAAATATAGAGAATTTTGCTTCACCATAGGAAAACCAACAACAACTACATTTTGGACATCCTTTGGTATCACAAGGTATTGGCAGCATGATAATAAGAAGCAGATCTCCAGCATCGACTTCCATCTCAGCTTCATTCATAATTCTGCAAGTAATGTGCTTCAGCAGCTCACCAGATTCTACAATCAACTCTAACACAAGCTAAGAAAAAACTATATTTCCCTTCTATCACCCAATTTTCGCACAAAGCCATGGATACCTTTTCTGACCTATTCACTAACCAGCTGTTGATCAACAGGTAAAAATTACAAGTTTCACCAACTGAACAGCAGTTTTTGTAAGCTTTAGGAAAGACCAGACTCCAGGTAGTTTCAGTGGTATCACCTAGACTAAATTACAGGGCAACCAGACAAACTGCTAGCCTAGCCAACTGGTGACTGTGTTGACTTTCTGTCTGGGACACCAATATCATCCACTAACACTTAAATGCAAAACAGATGTCTAGATGAAAAGGGAAGCAATGGTACATCTGCCTCTTTGCAGATGCCAGAAGACTGAAAAACTGGGGAGATATGCGGGAAAAAAACCCAGAGAGATACAGATATAAGGGTTTTCCATATACAGAGGGTAGGGTAATCTAGGTGCATGGCTGCAAACACTTATCCAAGGCAAACTATACAGGATCTTGAGATACTACACGAGTGCAATTACTCACACAAATTATGCATAGAAAAAACCCAACAAACAACCTGTTAATTTTATTTTGACATATACAGCATGGCAGAAGATACTCAGGCTACCAAATGCAGAAACTTAATTGATCTGAAAAGTCTCCTTCTGTAGTCAAAGACAAGACGGGGGAGGAGGAGGTGAGTCAGAGATGTAAACTAGCTATGAGTAAGCTGAGGCACCCTCTGGACATGGCCACCTCTCTCCAATGACAATGGAGTATGGAGAAATGAGCTGTTTATAAATTTCAAGACCTCAGATAATACGTGAATATCCTTTCAATTTACCAAATGACATGACCTCAGTTTTCGAGAATTTAGAGACAAAATTCAGGCATTAAAATAAAATGAGTGAAGAGAGGAAGAGAACTGATTTTTTTAAAAATGCTGAAAAATTACGTATTTTATTATGGCTTTTGGTTATGCAGGGAGAACATCTCTATTAATAGACAGGAGTGTTCAAAAGCGTTGTAAACATATTTCCCAGTATGAGATCTGATTTATAGTCTTGGACAGAAATTATCCTTCCCATGTCTTATAAAAGCAGAAAAAAAAAATGTTCACTCAGCATGGTTTCAAGTTACACAAGTACATGACAGCAGAGACTCCACTGGTTCTTGACGCCTTCTGTGTTGCCATAAGTTAGCTCAAAGATGGTTTTATTTTTTCAGAGTAATATTTTACAGGCTGTTAATCCAGAAAGTGGATTATTGCCTTTGGGTATTTTGTGAAAAAATAAAACAGAAAACAACTGAGGTATTTCATTTAGTATAGCTGTTGTTGTGCATGGGCAACCATATATTTTTTTCCCATACAAGGCTTCTCAGCACTCAGACTTCCTAAAGCAGTTTCACTAATATAGTTGGCTGTAAGCCCCTCAGAGCCTGTCTTGTCAATTATCTGTGAATTTAGAAGGATTTACACAAAAGATCATAATCAGCTGGGTTTGAACGAGGCTGTAAAGGTGTGAAGCATTTATCCTGAAGCACCAAACAGCTACGAAGGAGATACACATTGTGCCAGCTCTTGCACTCAGACAGGTGGTGTATTTTTTCATTCAAAAGTTACAAAAAAACAAAGCAGAGCTGTGAACTGGACAGCACAGGACTGAAAATGTCCAAGACCTGCCTTTGTCACTGGCATGGCCCTGTCATTTTTGCATAGTCACTTAACATGACTATATTCTGACTTTTTCCCTACCTGTTGTTATGCTGAAGACAAAACAGTAGAGTTCTACTTGTTACACTGTACCTCTGAAACACTGTGCTGCTGAGTTGCTTGTAAAGCACTTCAGAATTTCAAAAAAAGATACAGCTGCAAAGCAAATTGTATTAAGGGCAGGTGTTGAAGTTTGATAAAAGCTACAGCAACAGCACAAAGCAATAAGAGGCAAAGTTTATGATTGACATTTCACCCTCAACTTGTTCGTGTATCTCCAGGTGTGACCAATGTTTAAGACTGGTATTTCATCTGTTACCAGGAGGGGAATCACAGAACAGTGTTAGCAGAAATAGGACTGTTCTTGTGCCAGAGTACCTGCATTTCCAATCTATCTGACATCTGAAGGACTCCATTTAAGGTCTGGACAACAGTTGGCAGATCCAGATGTAAATGGCTTGAAGGTCCAGCTTCTGGAAAATATGACAACTGCAAACGAGTATCTACCAGCTGTGTTTTGCATGGCTCTGTCCAACTCTGTTGCTGGCAGGTTCCCTTTGCAGTAGGCTGGCACACTGCTGGCATCAGAAACTATTCTGCCCTCAGGTTTCTGACTTCCAGCTTCAGTAACACAGCAGACATAGCCAGAATTAACTACACAACTGGTATCTTCAGGCAACAATATCTGCACATTGTAGCACATGGATACAGCTGGGTCAGGACACTACTACGCTGGTTTGCTTTTAACTTTTGATGTGTAGTGTGCTTGTTTATGCTTGAAGCATATTCAGAGGACATTTGACACACTCATAAATCCCCTCTGCGTCAGGATGAAGAGAAAAAGCTAGAATGTATGTTGTCATATTAACTAGTGTCCTGGAACACACATGTAAAATAAGGCTTGTGACATGTAAAATTAATCTTAATATAAAAAAAAAAGTTTTGTGAAAAAAGTTGGAAACATATTTGATGGGAGGTCAGAATATTGTTGCCTGAAGTAGAAAGATATTTATAGACCACAATGTGCAAAACCTGAACATAATTTTTGCCAAGTACAAATTAAGCTAATATACCATTAAAAGCTGGTGGCTCATATACATTAAATACATGAGATTAGGACATAGACTGTGCTATGACAAACTATCTTGCAAAGACACGATAAGAGTGGTCCAGCATTTAGCTAGGAACTCCAACATCAACTTGCTGCTTCTGTGGCATATTTTGGATGAGCTTTCAGAGTACTAATACTAATCCAAAATAAGATATGCTTTATTTTTAGAAAAAGACATTAACAAAAACAACAAAAAGATATGAAACTTGATGAAAGGTAAGGCAATACTTCTGGAGACTGTATATATTGTTTTGTTATGATGCACACTTCTTCCTTATGTTGGATTTTATCTTCCTCACCCTGTAGCAACTTCATCAAAGCTGTCCAGCAGAACTTTGCCATCTTCAGTAAGAGAAGGAAAAAGAGGGTATAAGATAGAAGAGCAGCTGATATTTGAGAATGGTTAAATTGTAAACTAAAGTTCCAATGGAGGACATTGATTATCTTTATTCTGTTTGTCTCCACCTTCAGCTATAAAACAAAATTTCGTTCCATGCTGCCTCTGCCTCCTTCTTCTGTATTCCCTCATACATGGGTATGATAAAATTATAGTCTTGTGGCTGGAGTGCCTACCAAGAAAGAGATGATCTAAATCCAAGGCCTCCTGCAGTCTGGAGCACTCAGCCCTTTTTGGAACTTTGCTGTAACCACAAGGCCATAAATTAGTGTGCAGTGGGGAGTTCTACTGCCACTAGAAGAAAAGGACAGATGCAGAAGCAGCTGGTAAGGAGCACAAGGTAAAGCACCTCCCTGAGTAAAGTACAGTTGCACATTTGTTCTAATCCCCTCCTTGCTCATCACCATGACCTGTAGAGCTTCCTTTAGAGTCTCTGCAACAACACGTGCTCCAGTGAGCGACAATGCATCTTTGACTCAGTTCCAGTTGTTATTTCTTTAATTTTTCACTTGCATGACGTAAAGAGTCTGCTATATCCACACATGCCCCCATACACTCACGGATCTGCCAAAAATCCCAGGCATCTGGGGCTCCAAAAGACAAACACCTTGTCCTCTTTAAGGATAGTTTCAATATATACAAACTAATTCCTCAGAGATCTCCACTGAAAATAGTTCAGCAGTAATGAGAAAGAGATCTTTCAAGTGTACTGATGGCACAGAGAAAAACAAGACCTGTGGTTTTTTTTCAGGAGCTCTTCAATTTCTTGGTCCCACTGGAAAACTCAACCCTAACTTTATTCATAATTCATGTAGGAAGATATAGCTGTAAGCCACCTCCTAGCCATGCAACAGTCAGTTCATCAAAACAGGAGAGGGATGCAAACCGCCAGACAGCACAGAGGAATTCAGGTGAGATTCCCAGACTTTGAGGACAAGTTGCCTGCACCTCCACAAACAGAAGACAGGCTGTACACTGACAAACACCTCTCTGTAAGTAAGTCTTTGCTACTGCTTTTTTTTTATTGTGTCCAATTGATATGCTGTTTTCCACGCTTTCTTCATCAAAATGACTATCATCTGCAGTCTTTGAAATATTTTCGAAAGATAAAACAATCATGCCAAGGACTAGTAAAAGCTCTCAACTGTTCCATATCTGCACAAATTACCTTTTATTTCATATGATTTTATGTACATTTATTCACTACAGATTAATTAGGCAGCATACAGAAATCAGTGAAACACAGAAGAGCTAACTTCAGTTTAAGTGCACATGCAGCTAACTTGTGGCTTTTTAGAACAATTTTAATTAAAAGTACTAAAGAAACCATTCAGCTGAAAATACTGGGAGCTTTGGGATGGGCTTAGCATAGCTAATTAATTGTATATTTAATCAAAACAGCCTTTGGTTGTGATTAATAATCTATTTTCCTCCGGTAATAAATATAGTAATTCTGTGAAACAGAATATATAATTTGCAGAATGCCATATGTACAGAAGATCCGTGCTGAAAAGAGATCATTGCAATCCCAACCTTCAGAGACCAGGTTGTTTTCCTTTTAAATATGTAAGACTATTTTGAAATTAGTTTAAATGTCATGTCATAACAACATTTTCTGAAAAGAGATGCCCTAAAGTGCCTTGGATTCCTCCAAAAGAGGAAGAATACTCTAAAGTGACACTAGGTTTGAATGAGCCTAACTTTTCCAGTGAACCACAGAGAGAAGGCAAGAAACATCCCACTAGCTCAGACCAACCACCTCCACCTAGGTAGCCTGCTTCCAGGAATGGCATCTTGCCACTGGAAATGCTATTAAAAGTGGGCATGCAAGGCAGCTACTTTTGGCAATCCATTCCCATTTACCATTCCAGGTGCTCAGAGAATTTTACAGATCATCTTTTAAGATGTCACATGCATAGAGAACCTGCAAAAAAAGCTTTTTTTTCCTCCATTCTGTTTCTAAATAGTAGAATATAATAGGTGGTTGCTGGATTTGATCCATGCAACCAGATGAAAACACACCCATTAATATTTCCCAGATTTGGGAGTCACAGAAACACTCGTCCATCTACTCACACACTGAAAGCCAAGAACTGCCACAGCATCTTTTCTACTACAGACTTCCTTTCATTTATATGACACAAATTCCCAATTGTGCTGCTGTAACATGTTTTTCATGTGGTTCCATACTGAATTATCTCCATTCCTTTGCTGGACAGATGCAAATTTAAATAAAATAGCTACATCAATCTAACAGGATGCAACTTCAGCTCCTAAAGTATCTAATGTTCAAATATACAAAAAAAATGCTTTGGTTCTCTGCTTGCTGAGGTCAGAATGCAAAGCATTTTCTCTGCATTGAAATATTTTGTTACTTTGTAACAGTGAAAACTTTCTTACTTTTTTTTTCAGTTAACACAAGAGACTGACTAGAATATTAATCAGTCTGATGCCTCCTCCTGATACAATTAAATTGGCAAACAGATTAGATATTGATCTGGCAACAAACACATATTGATGAGTACCAGCTTATTGGGAATTAGTGTTGAAATGGAAATGGATGCTTCATTTATAATACATATTATATGCACATACACACATTGCAACCTCTGGTCATTATGATTGGACTACAGATTCGTAGATCCTTGCTTTTCCTCAAACACATTCACGTTCAGGTCATCTGCACAGATTTTGTGACTTTACATGGAAGACTAGCTGCATGCACTTTTCCTACAGGAAAACCTAACACTGCAATTCTCTTTCTCTGTCTTCCTTTCTACTTTTTGTGCATATACCACAGATATATTCTCTCCTTTTCATATCTAGGAATCAAAACCTCTTCCTGATAGTCACGCAAATATTATCTTCTTCAGTGTGTGGCACAGATCTAAAGGTGCAAGTTTTGACAGCAGACACATTTCTGAAAGCCTTTCCCAAGGACCTCATTTTCATAGCCAGATCTTTCAAGAAGACACCAAGGAACTTAAGCAGTCTGCTTAAAGAGTTGAAACATGGCTCTGAAGCCAGCTTTGCATCTCAGCTGTACCTTTCTCAGCTGTACCTTGTGTGAAAAATGTATAGCATGTAAAAGACCTTCTCTTTCCAGAAAAAGTGGGAATTCCATTTTACTATAAAATTCTCCTTGCTTTCCAAGATCTACAGTTAGGTCTCTCTCCACAGCAAGCAGATCATCAGCTTCGTTCTTGACCATGCAAAAACGTTTCTGGAATAGGATTCTGCAAACTACTCTTATTACAAGTAAAACAGCAAAGGGACTTACTCTGCATATTTACTCTGTAACTAACATTCCCTAGTAGCAAACCATTCTCAGTATTTAGCCACGTTTGTGGTTTAAGACATGCTGAAATTATATGGCAGTGAATACCTTCGGAATGAAGACATAAATACATGTCAGCTAAATGCACTAAGAATGCAATTTATATGTGGGCTCCACTTTGACATCAGATTTTCCTAGTATTTTCCACACAGCCCTTTTTTTTGGGAAGATGTCAGGCTATGTATGCGTTAGCCTTACTCAGAAAGTTTGTTTCTATAAACAGTAAAGAGAAGGAACTGCTTTTTACTAGACAAATGTTAGAGGAGAATCAATCACACTGTAGCCATGGAATCTGAGGTATAACTCCCTTCACTTCCTCCTGTCAATCTCCCACAGCAAGCCACTTGCTGCCAAGGTGTGATACCTCAGGCAGCACTGATCAGAGAAAAAGGTAATATTTTAAAGTACTCAAAAATGGCTATGTTGATCAACAGTTGTGCATGTAAGAGCAAAAAAGACACGTGAAGCAGTAAGTTTACCTTCACATAGTATCAATAACATTTCATATTCCATATCCTGAAATGGGGAAAATCTTCATATCTATAACATTAAACTATGTCTGTCCTCAGGCTTTGCCTTCTATTTGTTTACACAATTGCTTCCCACTGCACATTTCACGGGGAAGGAGACTGGAAAGAGGTGCACTTAATAAATGGAACCATTAAAAAGCTTGGCTTGCTCTTTTTTTCCCCAGGCATTATCAGCACAGAAAACATTCATCTATTCTGCTCTGAGTAGATTCTCTAACTTACACTTAGTGAAAATAAAAGTGCATCAAAACAGTACAAAATGGCAACCTGATTGATGAGCAAAAATGAAAAAAGCGCTGCTACATATGTCCTAGTGTTGACAGATATCTTTGGATATGCTTTAAGAAGGTATCAGGGCAACTGTAACATTGAAAAACAAAAATTAATCAAAACAAAACTGGTGGCTTTGAAAGCATCAGAATATATCTAATTTCCAGTGTAAGAGATGGAATTGGAGTTGATTTAATCTCTCTTGTTTTCAATAAATGATCTAACACCAGAGCATTTTCCTGTTTCAATGATACACGGCACAGAGTTAGTCACGGTATTATTGCTACTATTATCTAAAGACATGAGTAAAGTACATAGAACATGATAATATATCTCATACAAGAAAAGGTCATGCAGCAGTTCCACAACTTGCTGATCCTAAATATATGTACAGTTCTATGACTCCGCATTATAATCACATTTCTGATGTATTACCAGAGTGCATGATAGCAAGGCTATGGTACGAGGCCAATTACATAACACTGGGGGAGAACAGGCAACTGTTGATCCAGCATAAAGTTCGAACAGTGCTGACAGATGATATCTGATTTGGTATTAAGCATAAGGTAGGAAATTGTCTAATCAACATTTTTTCAACAAAATTGGCAGATGAATTTTAACCCAGTCAAGGATCAATGCAATATAGTCACAGAACTTGCTGTCTTGTATTTATGAACTGTGGAGCTGCATTTACTGCATCACTGAATGTCAGCCCAAGAGACCTGGGAATATACACAGAATTTAGCCAGACAAGCCTTTCCTCTCATGCAAAACAGACACAGAAACTTTAAATTAAATGATGGCTACAGCAGTTGCTTGGAATTAAACTGAGTTGTATTAATTATACAAAGGAAAACAAAAGGGTAGTTAGCACATGTAGAACAAGAGGCGGTGTAATCAAGGAGTTTGAGCAGAGAAAGGTAAAGACAAGGAATCAGCAGGTTGGAACAGTAAACAGTTACCTTAGTCATGCATAGATTATGGGAAAATAACATAATATACCAAAGTGACTCTATATAGTTTGTGATTTTTGGTGGGAGTGACATTTGTCTGTCTCTGAGGCAGAACTCAGTGTTTTGCAGGTCCAGTTACACAACAGATTTTCTTTCATTTGTAGAAGAAATTATCACAGTAATTTTTCTCATTGATTGATGGATATAATCAATCATCATTACAATGGATAAAAAGTTAGATAGTTTCTCTGAGAATCCAGGAGTAGAGTATCAATGAAAAAGAAATGAGAAAAAGGAAGAAAACAAAATAAATCTGTTGCCATTACAGAACAATGCTAATTAAAGCTGGATTTAACTAATTCTAAAATATTATAGACTACATTTGCACAAGGTAACATCAAACCACATCATCAATTAATAACAGGGAAAATAACTGCAAGATTTTAATGAAGTATACAGAGATAATTAATCCTCTAATTAGGGTAGTAAAAATAGTTCATGAATTGAAGGGTGAAATGGTTTCATCTACACTTATCTATGCAAAAGATTTCCATCTTTTACTTTTTAAGAAATTATTCGTCTTTTCCATTCTGGTGTATCAATGCATTTTTTTTTTCCATTCTTGTACGACTAGAACTGTAAATCACAGGTGAAAGCACGGCTCTGAGAAACTTGCTGTCTTAGTTTAGGGATGTAATCACTCAGATAAATTGGACAAGCAGAAGCCCCACAAAGGTACTTTGAATCTTCTGTACTAGGCATGGAACTGAGCCTCCTGAACTCATGAGGAATTTAAAGCTTTTTAGGATAGGTTTGAAAGTCAAATCCTTAACACATTTTCTACTCAGAAAGTGTCAGCTTTTTGGCACCAGCTATTATGCGAAGTCTTGTGCACAGAAGCTTGTATCCCACACGCAAACAGCAGCTTACTATTGAGGCTACTTAAAATCAAACTTTCACCATTCAAAAGAAAAACCCAAAGAACCAAACTCAGGCCTTGAAGCCTCTAGAATTAATCACCAGTAGATCCAGTAAGAACATGAGCCAAAGCTAGAAGTACGATCATGTTGCTGAAAAAAGGATGAGGAGAAAGCAGAAAGGAAAGAGGTTAAAACAATCAGAGTATCTGCTGCGACATCGTGACAGTTGTGCACGAGGGAAAGACTTCAATTCAATATACCTGACTCCTCTCAGGGTCTCAGTGAGCCTATTTTTCAGAAAAGAAGAAAGAAGAGATTTGCTGTATCTTTTTTTTTAGAATGCCACACTTGGGAAAACCACATTAAATATATCAAACTTCAAAGCTGCCATGACAGGGCTTTGATTACAACAAAGAAATACTCAAAATGCAGGCCTCACCACACACTAGAGGAATATCTGTTCCCAGCCCCTACCACTGCCCACCTGGATGGCAATAACTTGCATGTTATATTGTAATGACTGACATAGTAACCCATGACTCTGGCTCTGTTGATAGCCAGAAGGCTGGGTAGTGGGTAGTGAGAACTGGTCTAGATAGTTAACATTTACATGAAAAATGGCAGGACCACAAGCTAAACCAGATGAAAAGTATTCATCATAGAAAAATGACAAGCTACTCATGAGGGAGAGTAATGGAGAGCAAGAGGAAATGAACTGCTGGTCTTGTTTCTTCAAATCAAATCCAGAAATAAATGTGTCTCAGTTCTTAACTCCCACAAGTTTCAAGTACATCTATAGTTATTCTCTAAATTAGATAAGGAACCATGATCACACACAGTACATTAAAAAAGAAACACTGTAAAAGGAAAGCTTGTTCATTCTTGTTACAGATCACTTCTAAGCATTTTGCTGCTCACATCATTGTTAAGAGTTATCTTAATTATTTTTTTAAAGTTGTACAACTTTTATTGGTGAGTAAAACAAGAACAGCAGGATCCAACTCCTATCTCCATAACTCTTTCATCTACTTAGCTGACTGTATTAGCCACTTTCTCTGAATGGAGAATGGGGGAAAGTTCAACAGCAGACTGACATAATAATGAGGACACAAAACATAGATGAAAAGAATACAAGTCTAAATGTCTAATGAATTGATATTAGCATATAAATGCAATATGTGTACAACAGCAGCCTTTGAATTAAACCACAAAGAACAGTGTCTACTTGATTAGTTGTTTATTTTTTCTTTTGAGGGAATACATCAGAGCCATAGATTGATGCTTTAATAAGGAACCCAAAAACCTTTAGTGGAGATTAAAAGGGCTAGTGGTTAGATATCATAATTCATGGATACTGATTGTGCAGGACTTTGACAAGAACCATTAATTGTCACTGTAGCTACCTTCTGAAGTCACATACTCAATTTAGTTCTAGTTCTTACAAGATGTGGTAGGATAATTAAAGGAAGCTTGAGGCTAAGCACTGATAATGGGAGTATTTTAATATTCTCGGTACTTGTACAAAGGAACAGCATGTCATACATCAGGTCTATGTATTGCACCTAGACTCTCAAAAGAAAAAGAACAGCTTCTTGTTGCCTCCACTGTTATCTGAGAATTGAGGTGTTAGGGTTTCTGCAGTCTTTTGTAAGCCTGAGACACAGGAGAATCTGGAAAAAAAAAACCCAAAATCAAAAAAAACCCAACCCAGCGAGGGCTTTCCTACTTCCTTTGCTTAAAGTCTGGCTCACCTTTTGGATTAATTTTATGGACTGCCTACTCATCCATGGTAGAAGCTACCATTTGTTTAAAATAAAAGGAAAACAATTAAAAGCAAAGGGTACCTTCTTTCTTCCTCTGAAGACTTGAGGAGTTCTAGGAGACAAGATTTTTTTTTTTTCTCAAGTGTCAGTCAGGATGGACAAACCAACAGATTAATGTAAAATACAACAAAAACTTGTCCCATTCTCCCTTCTTTCTCCTCTGCGTTTGCCTCAGAGCAGCAAAAAAGAAACACAGCAGAATAAACAGAGGCCAAATGTGCCAATGCAGACAGAAAAGCAGAGGAGCATTACAGCATGAGGCCAGTGGTCTCAGTACTCATAATGAAGGCAATAGCAGGGTTTAGGTCAAATAATCAATCACAGGAGAGGCATGGAGGGGAAGGAGGTTCCCTAAGCCCACAGTGTCCATCCTGCTTGGATTATTCTACCACAGGCTTAAACTACAACATAAACATGAGATAGGATCCACCCCTGCCTTTTAGATATCCAAAACCATATGCCTAGTGTGGGAAGAGGCCAATGCACCTGATCTGTTTTATTGCTGTTAAGGAAGAAGTCAGCAACCTAGTAGTGATACCTGTTTCTTACCTCAATCTTCCCAAGTCCAGGTGCATGCCTGAAATAGGGCAGACGAATCCCACTGAAGCCTCACTCACCTCTTGACAGCTTGGATACTGAATACAATGAGCTAGTCAGTAACTTGGCATCAGCCCTCATGCAGAGGAAAATATACAATCAAAATCCCAGCAGGAGTATAAGAAGATAAAAATAGCTTCAGTAACAAGCCACCAGAAATTTTCATTCAGGTAGTTTTACTTTCGCTTACATTTTACTAACTAGATGCAGACTTTCACTAATTAAGATCATCTTCCAGTGTATTAATGGCTTAATTTGAATAGTGTCACTGTTTATGCAGGACTGCATCCAGTCTTGCTTCAGACTAATACTAAGCTCAGGATCTGGCTTTATGCCTCTAACAGCCATGGAGTTTTTGTTTTTTCCTTTTCGTTTTGCTTTTCCCTTTTCTTTTTTGAGAGCATGAGTTATTTCTCAAAGTGAGACAGCAAAACTGGTAATAGTTCAGGAAGCTTCAAAACTGAAACTAATTCACTGTTCATAGAAAAAGAAACAAAGACCAAGAGGAAGGTTCAGCACGACAATTTCCCCTGAGGTTGGCCAATTAATTTTGGTTGTGGTATATTTTGAAAATTCAAATCCTGCTTTGTTTACAACTCACTTTACATTATATAACACACAATAGCTGTTGACATCATATTAATTAAATAAGCACTGAGACAGATTGTTCTAGCTATTGAAAGCACAGTGAATAAAAGACCCCACAAGAACAGATTTCTCTCCCTCACACATTGCAAACACCAGATCAGAGCTAGAAGTATTTCCTGTCACAATTTCATCAGGAACCAATCTTTCAACAATTCCTGTTTTGATTACATGAAGCACATAACGAATTAAAGACTGCCAGAAGTCTCACAGAGGCATTCATGGAATGAGTAACCTGCTTTCTCAGACTCCCTGAGATCATATGCACCACAAGGGGAATTTAATGGACCAAGAGGTCACAGGAAACTTGTGTTTGAAGACGGAGTTTGCTCTCAGCAGCCCCTGAGCAGCACCAATTCCAGACTGGAGTCATGTCCAGCTTCCCGCACCTTGAGGAATTGATTTAGAGCAGTAAGGGAGACATATATCAGAGTGAAATCCACTGCTAAAGCACTTTCTACATAGTCAAAAGCATTCAATTTAAATGTTTACATGTTGATAGCCTGGAAGGTCTCCTATGACAGCTAATCTTTTAGCTACTCTTACCCATTCTGCAACTCCACGCTCATCAATATATTCTTAATGCCACCATCAGAAAAACAAGTATTTCCTTTAGTTCCTACAGACTGCAAAGGCTGCTGCTGAGGGAAAAGCCCACTAGGGAAGATTTATCAACAGACAAAGCGAGCACACGGCTGGGATGCACTGTTCTCACGCTTTCCATCTAGTACAGTCCACCCAGAGCAGGAATGCTAATGTTGTATCTCCTGCTGCAAAAGCACCCTTTCTCTCCTCAGTTATCTTAATGAAGATTTCTCTTTCCACATGCTGATTTCAAGAATCAGAATAGCTGCAGCTGTTTCTGTTTTGCACCTTTTTCATATTACCTCTTATGCACCTTTGTGTCCTAACTCACTCTCCTTCTCCCCAGCCAACACTCTGTTTCTCGCCCAAGGAGCTCCCTCCATGACCTCCATATCTCCAGATGTTTGATCATAATGGATATATCATGCAGAGTTCATTTATTTCATACAAATAGCCTAATGGAGCACCTTGGAATGACCATACATCTTTCAGGTGCTATTAATATAAAATAAACTATTTTAACACATCTTTAATCTTTCTTTAATAATCCATCCTAACTAAATTATCCTGAAGCAATGCTGGACTATGATTGATGTCTCTCTCTCTCTCTAAAATCTCTCCATTGGCTCTGTACAAAAGAAATATCCTACTAATAATAAAAAGCTCACCCTGGATATTCAAACTGGCTTCTTGAAGAACCAGGATAGAAAATAGTACTGATATTTCAATGGGTCTTGTGTTCTGTTTGAAACAAGATAGATGTCTTCCTCTTTCTGCTCACAGCGCTAACACCTTGCTCTGTGTGTGCATCTCCAGAGTTATTGCTAAGTGCAGCATCACTGTACATGAAGTACTAGCACCTCCATGCAAACAATGCTTATCAGAGCTGTATTTGCACATCTACACAAAGTGGTTGTTGTAACAGCATGGATGCTTACTGGAACAGCCTGCACCTATGCTACTTGAATTATTGATCAATTACAAACAGATCACTAAAAAGTACGAATCGTTAAATCCTTATAATAAATCACGGAAACAAATAAAACATGCTTAGGATGAATAATCTTCTCTTTTTCTCTTCCTCTTTCTCAATTCATTACCAGAAGCATGGCACTAACTTACTTATAGTAAGGCTATCTTCTAAAACCAAAAGGACTGTATATTCAAAGAATTGGTGGTCTATTGAAGCAAAAAGAGGACTTTCTTATGCATTATTACCTTGGCTGCAAAACCAGCGACCGCTAGTAAATTTAACATCCAAAATACTTACATCTCTGAAGAAGTTATTCATAAAAACACGGCAAGCATGTTAACAGATAGTATTTTTGTCCCCTTTAAAGCATTTCACTCTAACAACTTTGATAAACACAGATTCCTTGAAAAATGCAGTGATGTTATTGCACATCATAGTGCCCTAATTCAGATAAGAAAAATGAATAATAAAAAAAAAAAGAAATGTTACTGATCAGGTAAGGTAGATCATACACTACCTAAGTAACTGTAGCTTTGTTAAGCTATATTTTGACATTAATCTGCTATGGATTTCACAGGGACTCTCTCTATTTCATTGCAGTTTATTTAGCAAATAGCTTCCTCATTCCTTCCCCAGAAGGAAAAAAATTGGATTCTGGTTCAAATACTCCCAATTCCTTAAAGAAACTGAAAATGAAGAGTTTAAAAGGGATTCAAGAGCCTAAATAATTTGCTGGATCTATGCCATATACCTCATGCCATAGTGCATTATTTTTCTATGTATTAGAGAAGTGTTTTGTTTGCCTGCTGCATTACCTTGCTATACTGAAGAGTAAGATAACTTTTAACGACCAAATAAACCACCAAATTTATAGTGGACCTAGATGATCCTTGATTTTTCTTTTCCCCTAGAACTGTCATTAATATATAGAAAAGGGAATGTGGAGGATCTCAAACAAAAGAGCTAATTCCCCAGACTACGTAGCTGTTTTTCTACTTTCCAATTATAAAGAAAAATCTCTAACCTGGCTGACTGGGAGGAAGAAGGTGAGCATATGAAATATAAAATTTGACATGAACTCACAAGGACTAGTCATTCTTATTCCCTCCCAAATCACAATAAGTTTAACATAAACCAAATCTAGCATAAGTCACAAATCATTTATTTCTCTAGGTCACAGTGTCAGTTACTTAGAAACTCATTACAATTTTTCCATTTGCATTTTACTGTTTATTTTTTCTCCAGAGCACAATCCAGGCTTAGTGCACTTCACATTCTTCCAACTCACATACCAGTCCCTTCAATGGAAGACACCCTTCTCTTTATTCTACCTTGCTGTTGAGTCTTCAAATAAGTACCAGTATGGATCTCACTTCAGAGAAGTCCCTGTCACATGTATAATTATGGAGGCTTATACAGTTTACAGCAGAACAGCAGTTCCTACACTTCTACCACAGAAATCACTCTAATTTCATAGTCTTCCTAGATGCTTCAAGGCTTTGTCCTTACAGAAATAACATTGTTCCTCCAAGCATTTTTAAACTCAGAATAAATATGCATGCTGTAGACTGAGTAAAAAAATAGGCAAGCGCAAATGTTTCACTGCTTGTTCTGCTAGTGCACGTGCAAGAACCAGACCCACTAGTGTCAGAGCTGTCAATATTGTGACAGTCAGTACCAAGAAAAAGACCACATCAAGGCTGCTAGGAATATCAAAATACAATAAGGCTCATAATCAAGCCTTCACCACAACAATTCAAACCATAAGAGCAACCTTCCTCAGCACTGAGGCAGTTATAGTCTCTGCTGATAAAGTCCTCTTTGCCTGATATTTGAAAGGTTTTGAGGAAGCACTGGGCAGTACTCATTTGTCTTGCCTTATACTAGTCCTGATCATCAGCTCTGTACCCAAGTTGATCTGTCTGTTCTGGTGAAGTAGATGCAGCTTGAGATAGTGGCCCTTCTGGCTCATGAAAGAGAAGAATTTGTTGAGTGGAGCATCAAGCAGGCAGCAGCAGACTAGTCCGCTAAGAGCAAGAGGAGTGGGAGGTCTGCCAACAAGGCATGTGGCTGGGCAGGCAGAGATCCCTACTAAAACTGAGAAATGGGTTAATGGAGGAATGAAACGTGTTTCCTTCTTGATGCTACAAATAGTAAGACAAGAGTGAGCACCTACAACCACATCGGTTTTTCTACTGTTCTCAGGGAATGCAGCAAAACCTGAGTGCTTGCATTGCCACTCAGCCACTACTGCCCCGAAATCTATCTGCTGTCTCATACACACACAGAGACATGTTCACGTGCGACAGATTTCCACTGACAGGTTCAGAAACACAGATTAGCTTTATCAACTATAAAATGTGGAGTGTACTGTTGATTTATCAGGAGACTGCTGTCCTGTCTTCATATCAATGCATAACTAATAGTCTGCAACTAGAAAAGTTTGCGTATCAATATATAAACAAAACAATAAACAGAGAAAAGAACCTAAAAGGAGGAGCACAAATTGACAATAAGATTGTGAAGTCTGCTTAATCAGCATATTATTTATGTCACTACTAAATTCTGTAACTTACTATTAATGTTAAGTCATATCTCTGCTTTTGAGACTATATTTAGTGTCCCCTTAATGAGTTATAGAAATAAGCGCAACTTCAAGTATGCCACATAAGTCAAAAAAGCTGCCAAGTACTGGAATAAATTAGACTTTATTTTTGAACAAATACTCTTGACTTTTCAACTAATGGAAAACAAACAAAACCCAAAACACCGAGCACCTTTAAAGATGTCACTCTCTTTATTCTAATCACACTGAAAGTCTGGTTTCAGCAATCCCCAAATGGATTCCTTCAGTTATATTTCAGTAAACCCCAAGTGGATTTCTTTAGTTATTTGGAAAAAAAAATGAAATATTTTATCATAAGATATTGCTTTCTCACGAGAAGAACAATTGTAACTTTAGGATTGCCAGCTAGTCTCAAAATAGCAGCAATTATACTGGAAATTCTATTTACACAGATGAAAAAGAGGTTTTATCACTCAAAATTAGTAGCTGCTGCTAAGATTTCCGAAAGCTACACAAGGCACTGAGGAGTCTCCAAAAAGCTGTTTTAGCCAACCAGAGCTGACATAAATTGTAACTTCAGTGCTTTGGTTCTACTCCCAGAAGACTGAATCTCAGACCCATTTCACAGGACAGGTACCATAACTGTGAGAAAGCTAAGGGAGACCTAACTGATGCAATGACAGCCTCATGGGCAGCTACAGAGAGGACAGAGCCAGGCTCTTCTAAGTGACGCACAGCAGCAGGATGGGAGGCAGTGGACACAGGTCAAAATGAAGGAAATCCCATCAGGAAAAATGCTTTGCTCTCAGGGCGGGGAGACACTGGGATAGGTTCCTCAGGGAGGCTGTGCAGTTTCCATTCTTGGAGAATCACAGAATCACCAGGTTGGAAGAGACCCACCGGATCATCGAGTCCAACCATTCCTATCAAACACTAAACTATACCCCTCAGCGCCTTGTCCAGCAACCTGCATAAAACTGACCTTGCTCTGTGAGGGGGCTGGACCCAATGGCCTTCAGCTGCCCCCTCCCACCCAAACAGTCTATGACTGTGTTTACAGCATGCCACACCAGTGAAGAGAAATGAAGAGAAATAAACAACTTACCAGCCAGCTGGGCATTTTAAAGAAAATAAAAGGGCCCTTACCTGCAAAACACAACCGGAAGCAAAACCTTAATAATCTATCAAAATCACCAGAGAAATGAATAGTAGTAACTCTTGGTACATAAATAAACAATTATGCATTCGTGACATTGTAAATATTTCCCCCAATATGCTCATGCTGTGTAAAAGATAAGATACAGCTATGCTGGAATGCATACTAGGGGTCTCTGCACGTTTGCACCTCCTGTGACTTACACCCATAGCACTGAGAAAATAAGTTTGTCATCTGTAGGCTCTGTGACCTGAACAATTTTTATACTCCCTCACTATTTCAATTTCACCAGACATGTGCCAACATTTCTTGTAGACAATTTCACCTTCAGTCCCTGCTGAGGATCTGTCCACTAATGACCATAATGAAACATGCTTTGTGTGAGAGCCTGTTCATTTATTTTCATTCCCGTGAGTGCCTTCAGAGACCAGTGTTGCAATCACGGCTACTTACTATTTAATTCCCAGCCAAATTTATGGCCAAATTGAAAAATGGATGCAGGCTGCCTGATGCGGGATGCTTTTGTCTGAAGTGTCCTCATGGAATCATTATACTTGCATTAATCTTTAATCTGCAATTAAACAATCAGTTCTATGTAAAAGATAGCTGCAAACAGATCTCCAGAATGTGTACCAGACAATATATATTAATGGGCAAATGCGTGCTGTGCAGGGTCTGGGGGAAGAAAAGGCAGCAATTAGGACAGCATCCATCACTAGGCCCCAGGTCAGCGAAAGGTTAGAGGAGAACCAAACATCCCTGAGGTGCTGAGCATCCATCCACTACCTGCCCTCCTCTAGGGCTATGCCTGCAGTGGTGGGAAATGTGGAAAGAAAAGCCAGGTGGGGGTGGGAAAGGAGATACAATGGATTAAGGCATGACTTCACTGCTAAATCTGTCTTGGCAGAAAATGCAACCTGCTTTGAATCTGTTTCTTTCCAATTAAGAGCCCTGCTTCCAGCTCCGGCAGATGCTTAATTGGAGACCGAGGCTGCCAGGCAGGCACCAGCGCCACAATCATTAACAGGTAGTTTGAAGTCATTAAGGTGCTCCGGCTTGTCAATTCTCCTCTCATACACCACTGACAAAAACAAATGCATCTTCTTCCTCATGGCAGCCAGCTCACCTCATAGGGAGAGGTGCACACGTGTGTGCTGCAAACTCATCTTTGGTTCCTAGGATTGTGAAGCTATTAAATTAGCACCCAAGGCGTCTGATCCAGTGGGGAATACAAAGGACTTTCCTGCCTCGTGTCAGTGTAATATTAGACTGGTACCAAATGCTTCAACAACAGGTAAGCAGAAGAGCATCTGTTTGAGATTTTACTAAAATTGCATAATTAGATCTTGGTAAGAGATTCATCTGCTCACATGTGCTTTTATCAAGTGCTTATGCCTGATCCAAATAAGGAACCAGCTCTCAGACCTCAGTGGACATAATTTCAAAAGCAAATGTGGGCGCTACCTTAAGAAACTCTATACCTGTGCAGAGCCCTCTGTATGAATAGATGACTGTGCCAATACACCAGCTTTTTAATTACAAACGTGGAGAAACAAAACTGTGATGACACTCATGAACCCTGTCTTATTAGAAGACGTTTCTCCTTTGCAAGTTTTAGTCTTAGTAGTTCACTCACTGGTTTAGCGTAAAAAAAAAAAGTTACTGGATTCATGTCAAGCGGGGAGATTAATTTTGTTCTTGCTTATAAGGGTATCCTGACAAAAATCCACAACTGTCTCATTTAATGATGTAAAGAATTCACTACCATTTACCATTTGTGGCTTACAAATCAGCTGATCTTGAGAAACATACACTAATTAAGGGCAAGGAAGTAAAAGACATTTATTGATTGCAAGGTCTGAAGCACCAGAAAACTGATTAAATATATGTTGTTAAGGAGTTAATAAATGACTTAACTCTTCTATGCCATGCTCTATGTACACCCAGGGCTATGGTAGCTAAATGGCAATTCGATGATATAGTCTTCCATTATTTTCAGTGGGCTAATAAGACAAGCAATTAGACTGTTGTCTTCCCTTCAAACTACAGCATTAGTACACTCATTCATGCAAAAGAATAAATGATACCCAGCAGGTGGGGACAAAACTACCACACATAAAATATTTTCTAAAAAAAAGACCCATTCATTTAAAACAATTGGAAGAAAAAGCTCAGTCAGCTGCTACATAAAAACAGCATTTTACATTTGGTCCACGGGCAGGAGAAGAGCCCTACCTAGATGCATGACCTTTTTAACGGATTCTGCCCCTAAAGTAATACAGACTGCCAACAGACTACAATGGTTGTAAAATGATTAACTGAGGTCCCTCTTTTCTGACAAACTGACTCTTTAACAACATGCTGCTCATGGTTCAATGAATAGGATTATCCTGACACAGAAAACCTAGGCCAGATGTCAAGTTTCAGATAGGAAATGTATGGATTTGTCTTCTGTAAGGTCATGTAGATGCTAACATGTTTGCTCCCTATCCCAGATGGTGGGTGGGTGGTCTCAGGCAAGCAGGGAGGAGGGCAAATGAAGCACACTGCACCCACACACATGGGGCAGGGCAGTGCTCCGTGTCCAAGGAACTTGCTGCCGTGTCTGGTGGCAGCTGGACTGGAGACCAGGAGGCTATGGGATGGCACTGTCTGGGGATTGGTCACATCCCTGCCTATCACCGGCAATAGGCCATGAGAAGTTTGGTCAGAATAAAGCCACAGTTCTCAAGTTCTGCCCTATTAGAAGAATTTGCTGCTCAGGCTGAGTAAGCATAATCATATAAATGAAGCCATATAATTACTACTTTCCAATTCCCTTTCTACCTACAAGTGAGGCTATACCACTTTTCCTCATCATGCCTCTACACTCTTTACAGAATACCAAATGAAGAAATAGCTTTCAGTAAAATTTAAGAAACTGTCAATTTTTATCTTTATTCCTGTAATACAGGAAATTGCAGAAAAAAATCATCTCTCCTCTTCTTTTACTCCTTCCTCACACACACGTATGAGCATGCACACAATGTAAAATATTGAAAAATCACAGAATCATAGAACAGTTTGGGTTGGAAGGGATCTTAAAGATCATCTAGTCCCAGCTTCCAAATAAAGAGATAGTGGAACCTAGATAGATCTCAGATGATCACCCAATCCACCTCTGTCTCAAGGATTTACCTGAGAGGAGTTTTATTTAATCTGTTCTCAAAACCTGCTACTAACAGATGCCTACTGACAACCCCAAAGACATCCTTCTAAGTCTTTTCTTGAACTCAGACCTAAACCTATATTGTTGCAGTTTAACCACATTGTTAATTGTCGCAATCTTCACAGGCATTGAGAAGTTACTCCTATATGTTCCTTTAAAAAACAGACCTCCTCTATACCTAAAGATAACAAACCTCTTAAGCTTCACTGTCATGCCAGCTCTTAGGTGTGACTTCAGCCCTATAATCCTCAGTTACTTGCATATTTATTCTCTTGTTCTCCCTCCTGTTTCCCCCTTCACATAAATTACACACTGAGCCATGCTGCACATCCTTAGCAATAATGGGCTTACTCAAGAGTACTTCACTATTTTGACAATGCCAAATTTAAAGCAGAGTGTGTGCTGTTTTGCATCTGTCAGGCATGCAGCACTCTCTTTCGAAGCCTATCGATAGGCACAAAATGACAGGTGGTCATCTGAACAACACTTTGTGTTTCCATATTCAACTCAGCAGTCTACAGAACTTTAACCAGGTGACTAAAAGAATAAGAAGTAAAAGATTTTTTCCAATCAAGTTAAAGTGTTTCAAGTAGCCCATTTTTACTTTCTGTACACTTCTGAAAGGTGACTAGGAGTCAATGTGAGAGATTAAGCTCTGTTGGTGGTGTATTCATAATAAATTAATAAGCAAGAATGCCTCAATTTTCGTTTGACACTGGCAGTATGCTAAACTACAAAAGAACATTCACACAGAGGTGAGAATGAAAACTGTAGGTAGTGACAATGGATTAGCCTCCAGTAGTAGAAGACCTTGGAAAACTTTAAGAATGATGTTTTACTCACAAAAATACTGGAAACCAGTTATCCCTCAACTGCTTTCCAAAACAAAATCCTGCCTCTATGCATTTAGCATTTTAAGCTCTGCGAGAGTCCCAGTAATGCCAAAAGTAAGTTACAGAAATGGAAAGAAAGAGGTGATGTGCTGTTCAGGTACAACCTCACAGCTTTGTTATGTTGTTACACTTTTATTCACGCTTTGGTGACAGTAGGAGGTCTTGTCAGGAACTACAGCCTCCAAGTGTAGAATTCTAGAATGTGCTGAGTTGGAAGGGAATTTCCTCCCCAGCCAGTTTACCAGTGGGTTAAGCCTCTTCAAATAAATAAGTTGACCCTATCTAACCAATAATGCTTTAAATGAACATTCCCATCTCTTTGAAGGCACACTTTCTACCTTTGAACACATTTTCAGAAATCATGCACAAATGTATTTCTTTAATTGGAAACAAATCTACACACTGCAGTGTTTTAAAGGTGGAAAGCATGCAACGTCTCACAGCTCACATGAATAACAGCAACTGGAAGTCAGGCCCCTCGGACTCCAGCCAACAAAATTCTGACACCACTATGGTCTGGAAAGTCAGTATCTCAGGGAGGAAAATGTTTTCTCAGTTAAGGAATTCCTTTTATTACTTATGTAAATCAAAATTGTGAAGTCAGGTTCTTAACCAAAATACTTCCTACTAATCAAATAATTTTTTGCTGAACTATGTCAAAGCCAAAAGGCTTCTTAAAGGATTAGGATAGCTCATATTTTCTATAGTTGCTTTGTTATTATTTCCTTACTGTGGTCCCTGTTGGGATTGGAAGAGTCACTGGAATCAAACTATATGCAAGATGCCTTTTCAAAATCTGAAGATATAACAGTACTGCAAAACACTGGTTTCAAGCATATCCTGCTTTCTCACAAAGGCTTCTGATTTCCTTTACAAGATACTGAAATTCTACAGCAATTACCTCCTTTGAGTATTTCTGTAGGCTGATCAAATACCTACCAAACTTCAAAACTAATTTAGCTTGAATTGAGATCACACCTTACACACATTAACTGAACATCCAAAACATAATCTACATGCTCACTGAAAAAAAATACACAAACCACTCAAACCCCGACTCCTCTTTGCTATTCTGTGTCGTCATTTCACAACTGCAAGATAAATTGAGAAAATACATTTACAGAAGCAACAGAAAAACATGAAGATACAACAGTAAAACCTCAATCAGGAAATGAATATGTGGATGCCCAAGACTGCAAAGGATTGGTCATTGCTGTGGGTTGCCCAACACTCTGATGGAGCCCTTGCTAACATGAACCTTGCTATCTCTCAACTTCCATAGACTGCCAGTTTTCACTGGCAACTTCTCTTCCCATACCTCTTGAGTGGTGGACCACAAGGTAGAAACCAGGGGAGCAAAGTCCCTCCCCCTGTAAGAGAAGATCAGTTTCATGACCACTTGAAGAACCTGAACATATGTAAGTCTATGGGACCTAACAGGATGCATCCTGAAGTCTTGCGGGAATTGGCTGATACAGTTGCCAAGCCACTCTCCATTATATTTGAAAAGTCATGGCAGACAGGTGAAGTCCCTGCTGACTTGAAAAAGAGAAACATTGCATCCATTTTTTTAAAAAAGGGTAGAAAGGAGGACACTGGGAACTACCAAACTGTTGGCCTCATCTCTGTACTTGGGAGGATCATGGATTCCTGGCAGCTATGCCAAAACACGGCTAGTCAACCTAGTGGCCATCTGTGATGGAGTAACTACCTCAGTGGACAAGGCAAGAACTGTGGATATCATCTATCTGGACTTTTGTAAGGCCTTCAACATGGTCCCCCACAACATCCCTCTAAATTGGAAGGATATGGATCTGATGGGTGGATAAGGAATTGGTTGGATGGTCTCATCCAAAGGGTAGTGGTCAATGGCTCAGTGTCACAATGGAGATATGTGACAAGTGGTATCCCTCAGGGATCCATATTGGGATCAGTACTGTTTAATATCTTCATCAATTACAGAGAGTGGGATTGAGTGCATCCTCAGCAAGTTGGTAGATGACACCAAGCTGAGTGGGGTGGTTGACATATCTGAGGGACAGAACACTATCCAGAGGGACCTGGACAAGCTTGAGAAGTGGGCTCATGTGAACCTCATCATGTGAACCTTCACCTCAGGCTGGGAGATGAAGGGATTGAGAACAGCCCTTCCAAGAAAGACTTGGGGGTACCGGTAGATGAAAAGCTTAACATGAGCTGGCAATATGCACTTGCAGTCCAGAAGGTCACTCATATCCTGGGTTGCATCAAAAGAAGCATGGCCAGCAGATCAAGGGAGGTGATTTCACCACTCTGCTCTCATGACATCTCACCTAGAGTACTGTATTCAGTTCTGGAGTCCTCAGTAAAGACATGAACCTTTGGAGTCAATCCAGAGGAGGGTCATGAGAATGCTCAGAGGGATGGGACACCTCTCCTATTAAGAAAGGCTGAGAGAGTTAGGGTTGTTGAGGCTGAAGAAGAGAAGGCTCTGAAGAGACCTTATTACAGTCTTTCTATACTTAAAGGAGACTTACAAGAAAGATGGGGACAAAGTTTTAGTAGAAACTGTAGTAATGGGACAAAGGGTAATGGTTTTGAACCAAAGAAGAGTAGATTCAGACTAGATACAAGGAAGACATTTTTTACAATGAGGGTGGTGAAACACTGGAATAGCTTACCCAGAGAGGTGGTAGATGCCTCAATCCTGAAAACATTGAAGGTCAGGTTGTATGGGGCTCTAGGCAACTTAATCTAGTTGAAGATGTCCCTGTTCATTGCAGGGGAGTTGGACTAGATGACCTTTAAGGGTCCTTTCCAACCCAAACCATTCTATGACTCTATGTCTTTCGTCGTATTTCTCAGAAATATCCCAGCTAGGAAGTACTCAAAACAGAACAAGAGATTAAAGCTCTCTTCTAATTGTTACACAGGTGTTTTGCTGTTATTTACCACCTTTCCACTTGTGACACTTAGCACGTGTTTTCTATATTGGTAGTAGCTATTGTCGGCTAGTGGAAGCATATAAACATACATGAACCAGAGACATATAAAAATTGCAGTACACATGAGTTCAGGCCATTTAACATCCTTGGAGAAATGAACAGAGAAACAAATGCTAGAAAAGAAAAAAGGCACCAAGGAAGGCAAAGGCTATTTATTAAAACACTGGTGTTCTTGGCTTCTGTGTCTGAGGATCGAGACCATGCATTATAAACAGATGCAAATTTTGCAACTAACATTCAGATATATTATACAAGTCTTCTATGTCCTGCATTTTTTTTGCATTGTAAAAACAGATGACACAGGTCAGGGATCTCATAGTAGATCATACTTTGAGTTGATGCTAAAGCACGCAGTTGTGTCTGGGTCATGGATTTTTATACTCTTTGCTTGTGCTAGGCTAAAGATTGAAATAAGCTTTATCTGTGTGATCTCTCTCTGTCACTAAAAGTAATGTATTTTTTTCCTGGGAAAGGAGGTTTGAAAAACAAAACATTGCACAAAATGCATCCATTTATATTACACTAGAAAACACTGTGAATGAAAGTGAAAACAAAACAAAATAAAAGACACAAGGAACACCTCATACTGCGTCTTCAAGAAAGTCACAAAAAGCACTCCACTACACCTACAGGCATTGACTATACTTGGAGAAGCTGTCACTCATTAGCTTGCATTATCTGTCATTTGTGTGAAAAATTAGTCACAAAATGCAAACAAGAAGGTATGATACATACTGTGATGTTAGTTCTGCTTTGTATTTTTCTTTACTTGTTTGCTGTCTCCAAAGCTCAAAACTCCTGTTTTAGTGATCATGCCATAACTTCCTTAAACCATACAACAGTGAGAGATGCTTTGCTCACTGTTCTCTAGACTTCCTTTTCTTCTGCAAAACTACCTAACAACCTCTCCTCCCTGCCCCACTAGTGTATTGTCACCCTTAGATGTCATTGAAATGATACTAATCATATTTGTAGCTGAGTATGACACACAGCCACCAGAAGCAACGCTATTTGGCACTGTAATGCAAATGACTGCATTCATCAAATGAGCTTTGTTAGTTATTCATTGTGTTCCTTATCGTTCGTTCCCCAAACCCCGGTGCCTCTGCAGTGTGCATGGAGGTGTGTCCGCGGCAGCACTGCCACTATAAAACCCACCCTTATCAGGCAGAGCAGGGTGCCGCAGGAGTGACCTGCCAAGTCACCGCATCCCTTTTCCTCTCCCTCACCCTTTTGTGCCCATTGCTGCTCTTTGTCTTCATCATCCATGGGATCTGTCTCTCCCTGCTCTGCTCACTGTGCCAGATCCTCTGCCACAACTGGAAGAAAGATTTGCAACGACAAGGGCTCTTGAGAGATCTGTAATTCCTTCTTTCTTCCACCCCATCTCCTTATTTTCTTCTCAAAATGACTGCTCCGACAAATCTTCTGCAGGGACTGGCTTATAAAAACAATCACCGCAACAAAACAGCCCAAGCCATGGTGCGTATCTCAGCAGCCCAGCAGGCCTGCACATACAGAAAACGATATTGACTAGTTTCAAAAGGGACAGACGCCGACTCTGATGCAGGCAGGCACTTGGGGCTTTTTTTTCATTAAATCTTTCGCTGCTTAACACAGTTCAACATATCACTCTGTACCTCCAGAGGAAAGCTTTAGGGGACTGGAGCCAGAGATTAATCCCTCTGTAATTTCTACTGCTGCTGGCAGTACTAACTGCCAAGGGATTTTGCGGGGGAGATAATGGCACTGTTAGCTTGTAACCCGGGTGTAAAAATGGTATTAATAAAACTGGGATAGTTGAAGCTCCATCAATAATCGTGACACACCAATATTATTGGATGTAGTAGATGCAATCCTTTTGATGTGATACTGGAGGCTCATCCTAATATGGTAATTAGTAGAGGTTGGGGAGCTACCCAAAACATTGTCTACCACAACAGCTAAGCATCAAGGACAATCCAGAAGTTTAACTTCTAAAGCAAATGTAAAGATATAAAAATTCCTTTAGTAGAAGACTGGTCTGGATCTTTCTCCAGTGAAAATGCAATTAAACATGGTATAAAATGGTGTATAATTAAACCAGTTTGGAAGGATTCTGTCAGATATTCTATAATTAATGTTTGTATAAGAACAGATTTTCTGTTTTGCAAGAATCAGCAGATAATCAGCAGTTAATTTTTAAACTGCAAATATGCTGATCCAAGCATAATTATTTTTACATATGTACCTAACCTTCCACGAAAACATAAGCAAGAGACACTTCCTTCAACTGAAGAAGTGCTGTGACATCATGAGGCATAATCCTCAAACAACCCTAATTGTATTTTTTTCTGTTCATCTCTAGCAAAGTTGTTATTCTTGATTTTGGGGAGAAAAAAAAGGAGTTGAATAGGGTAGAAGCCCTAGTTTCAAATTCTTGGCATCCTATGTGACCTTGGAAAAAACTTTTTTTTTTAATACCTTTTTTCCTGTACTTCCTTGTATTAGACTGATAGGTACTTTAATACTATGGTTAGGGTAATAGCCCTAGAGTAGTACTATCAAGACTTGTGCAATATATCTATAAATAATTTATGAACTAAGTGCAAGGTTACTCTAAATCCCTTATGTGAAAAGGAAAGTAAATAAAGATTTGTGAAAGTCAAAGGCTAAAAGAGGAATGGAATGCTAGGAATTCATCAGTGTGACAAAGAAAACAGCAAATAGTTAACATTGCGAGGACAGATTTTATTGGAATATCTCATACTTCTGGTCATCTCATCTCTCCAGTTTTCAGGAGCCCTTCACCTTCCTGAATCCTCAATTTGTTTTGTGCTAATGGAGCAAGAATTCTCATTAACTGGTAATTAAAATCATTGGCATATTGATGGTTTATACTCTACTTCCATTGAACTTACCTGTGAAATTTCTATATTTCAAGTGAAGATTTTATAAATACAATAGGTCAGAAATAATGAGCTAGATTGTGGGGTTTGTTATGTACCATTAAAAAGAGGTAATAGACAAAAGAAATTTCTCCTTACATATGAGAATATCTAATTGATCTGTTGTTTATTTCCTTAAATCTCATTGCTTATTCCATCCAATGAAAGCAGTCAGACTGAGAAGCAAGCCATGGCACTTGCATGGCTACATCAGAAGGAAAATTTTGATGCAACTCTTCATGTCTCTCATTCTTCACAAGTTTGAACAGTCAATAGTAAGGAATAAGTAAAAAACTGCTCCTTGACTTTGATTCTCTGCTGCTCCTAGACCCCTCATCATCGTCACCTCTGTGCCTGGGAGATCATCCTGGAAGCTACGCCAAGGCACATTGAGGACAGAAAGGTGATTTGAGAGAGCCAACATGGCTTCACCAAGAGCAAGTCCTGCCTGGCCAACCCAGAGGCCATCTATGATGGAGTGACTCCCTCAGTGGACAAGGGAAGAACTACAGGTGTCATCTACTGGGATTTCTTAAGGCTTTTGACACAATCCCCTTCTCTCTAAATTGTAGAGATACAGATTTGATGGGAACTGGTTAGGTGGTCTCATACAAATGGTAGCAGGTCACTGGCTCAACGTCCTGATGGAGATTGGTGACAAGTTGTGTCTCTCAGGCACCACTACCATTTAGTATCTTCATCAGTGACATAGAGAGTGGGCTCGAGTACACTCTCAGCAAGTTTGCAGATGACACCAAGCTGAGTGGTGTGGTTGACATATCTGAGGGACAGAATGCTATCCAAAGGCACCTAGACAAACTTGAGAAGAGTGGTTGAACATAGCCAAGTGCAAGGTCCCCAACTTCGCTCTGGTGAGATCGCATCTGAAGTACTGTGCCCAGCTTTGGAGCCCTCAGCCCAGATGGGCCTGCTGGAGCTGGTCCAAAGGAGGGTCACAAGAATGATCAGAAGGATGGAACACCTCTCCTATGAGGAGCGATTGAGAGAGTTGGGGTTGTTCAGCCTGGAGAAGAGAAGGCTCCAGGGACAGCCTTTCAGTACTTAAATGGGACTTACAAGAAGATTGGCACAGGCATTTTAGCAAGGTCTGTTGTGTATGGACAAGGAGCAATGTTTTTAATTTAAGAGAGAGTAGATTCAGACTAGATAGAAAGAAGAAAATTTTTACAATGAGAGTGATGAAACACTGGAATGGATTGCCCAGAGAGGTGGTAGATGCCTCATCCCTGGAAAAAATTAAGGTCAGACTGGAGTTCTGAGCAACATGATCTAGTTGAAGATACCCCTGCTTATTGCAGGGTGGGTGGACTAGATAATCTTTCAAATCCCTTTCCATGCTGTACTATTCTATGATTCTATGATACTATCTTTTGTTATTATTAAATTTGTTCCCATTTACAATCCTGTTTTGATTAGAAGAGCACTTCTAAGGTAGCAGAGAATCCTCATGTTTACCGTAATAAAATACAGCCTTTAATTCATTCCTTGGTAGTTCTGCTATGTATTTTTAGTAACTGTATTTTTAGTAACTAACAAAGTTTCTATCCTGTGTCTCCCTCATCTTATTCTAATCATGTAAAATTCACTACTGAGTATGAGGCCATCCAAAGCCCAGACAATTCTTCACGCTCTTCCTCTGGGACTGATATACAAGTATCAGAAAAAGTTACCAAATGCCTGCTGGGAACTACAGTCAGCTGCCAGGAGCTGGAGATGTAAAATGTTTCATCTCTACAAGTGGTTGTGGTGCGATAGCACTCACAGAGCATTTTAGGAAAGCTTGCTCAGGTGTATCTCAAAGATACGACTTTCCACTTAGGCTTAGTTGGCTTCAGGGTTCAAGACTGAAGGGTCTTAATACTAAGAAAATTGCAGGAGCTGCTTGAAATTCAGTTGCGACAAATGCCTAACTCTTGATTAGGCCTTTGAAAATCCTGGATAGAAAACTGAAAGCAGGAACATCAGAGGGAAGAGGACCCTATGGAACTTTACCTAAGACCTGCAACATAATTTTCATCTTAATAGAAAAGACTGAGTAGAACAAACTACTCATCAACCTATACCATATTCATCACTCCTGTAGTACATCTAGTTGTTTAACAGTACACTTTAAACAAAACGTTACCTCTGGTGAAACGTATTTATAAAAAAGTAAGAGCTGTTTACAACCCTGGTATGCTGAACTAGTGAATGACACAGAAAAACATAACCTAGCTGCACATTTAGTACCCCGAAAAGGAGATATAAATGTATCACAGTGCAGAAAAATCTGAAGGTGTACTTTCAGAAATGGGAAGTAAAAAGCTGAAGCATTAGATACTCTGTTAGCAGAGGGCGGGGGGGGGGGGAAATCTTTCAATAGGTTACAAACTCCTTAGCACAGAAGATTAAATTTTAGTAGAAAATTATCAAATCAGCAGAAAATAAAATTGATCGTTCCCATGCATACTGCAAAAGCAATATTTTACTGAGAAGGCTGAATACCTCAAATACAACATAAAAGCTTGCTGTGACAGATAGTTCTATTACAAAAGGTACTGAGTGCATAATTAACCACCGCTAATACCTATCTGAATATTTGAAAAGAAGAAAAATTTATTCAAGTGGGATATTAACTATTCATCAAAGCTGAAAAAAAATATAAATGAAATTGCTGCAGTGAAAACATGCACTAGTTGGGCTATGTTTATGATCCCCTGACAGAAAATGTATAAATAGGAAAAATTTACCACTCATTCACTAGGGGCTAATGAAGCAGAACTAAGATTACATCCACACCATCACATCACTCAAATACAGGACATCTGCAACTTCTCAATTTTATATGAATCTGCCTGTTGAAGTCACATATTCTGTAACAAAGGTCATTTTTTTTTGTTTCAGTCTAAACAGTAAACTGTAATTGGCTTGGAAGTTACATTTTTCTTAAGCTAATGTTAATTTAATGAGTATTCTCTTCACACTCCTGGACAGTGGTGATGAAGGACCCTGCATTCTGAGTTTCCCAGTATCCATCAGTTAAATAGAGAAAGGCACAAAAAGTAATATTTAATTGAAGATTTATGCTCTGTAAACTGATTTATACTCCTAGATAAACCGTCACAACTCCAAAATTTGTGTTTTTTATAACAGTTCACAAAAATGAAGAAAAACTAACCCTGTTATTTCCACACTATCCAAATTATTGCAACTACTTAGCTGCAAATGTGGAAGCAGCTACGTATCTGTTAATCTAAAAAATTCTTAGAGTTAAAACACTTGTAAAGGATAATCAGAAGTTTATACTCTGCAGACAGGTGCAAGTAAGGTCTAAATTCTCAAACAACGGCAAGTTTCCAATCTCTGAATGTTCATTTAGAATGACGCAAGCTGCATCATTTTGTCAGCCAATACAGGCATATGGACAATATTCCTGAATATACTCTCAGCTCTGAAAGCTGTAACACTTGCCACTCTCAAATGTAAATATATTTAGGAATTTTTAGCATTACCTTATTATGATGAATTTATGTATCTGCATCATGTAGTATCTTCTAGAAGTTGTTTGTGAATAAACTATAAATGAGTGTTCTGCTCACAGAGAGATGTGAAGTATGTCCCATGGATTTGCTTTCACAGATGTCCAAGCAAATATGCCGCCCCATGACTTTCGTCAGTGGATTATCCTTATTACACTATTTTCTTCCTAACTTATTTACACACCCTATAATGCACTTAACAAAGATCTTTGTGTGATAGGTGAATGCTAAATTGATTAAGAACTGCAGGCCTATTTCTAAAAATAGGAAACAAATAGTACCTTGTCCTTCCACCAGGATGCTAGGAAAATATTCGCCAGAGATGAATTCTGTCTGTTTTCTAAGTGGGCTCAATGTAATGCCAATTTAAAGGAAACATGACTTTTTTGTGCTGTAAATACAAATCTCTACTACTTTTATAGCATAAATGTGTCCTTAATAAGGGTTTAATTCTCCTTACCTTTTTCCATAAGCACACTTCTACAGATTCCTCAAAGAGGAGAGGGAAAAATATCTTACAGCATCGGAAACTTCAGCAATGTATCTTTAACTTCACTCTGCCTACAGCTGCTTACCTGGAAAGGGATGACCAACACAGTCCTATTCTACAAAGGCAACCATAAGGCCAACTTGCTTATGGATCACCCTCAGATCCCATGAGAAAACCTGTGAGAGCACCATGTTGTTACCACAACTGGTGGCATGTCTGGCTCAGCAGAGGCCAGGGTGATCCTCTCTTCCCTCTGCATGGGCTGAACAAAACCCAGACCAGTACAGATGCTGTATTCACTTGTTTAACAGCAGATTAAAAGACATAACCACTAGGAAAATAGTAGACCACGATTGGAAGAATATTAATAGTATTTTAACTGTGGACAGTTTAAATGCAGAGTTTTACTTTACATTGATGTACACATAAGTAGTTTCCCTGCAATTTGTATTATTCAAATGACATGTGCTGTGGAGTGGAAAGCAAGTTAGTCAACCAGAATTCAGTACTTACTAGTACTGAACACATCAATACCATACATATAAAATCTCTCACTAGAGGAAGGAAGAAAGGAACCATGAAAGACGTTTTGGTTCAAATGGCTGAGGAACCATCTCACAACACTTCATACACCTGGTGCATTTCATTGTAGATGAATTTGCAAATAAGTCTTCCAGGTTGGCTCAAATCGTTCATTCTGTCCTGCCTTTCAGTTGTTGCTGAGGTACAAGCAGCAACATCTATGATATTTTATAATTTTTTTTTCACCAATAAAAATATTTATATGGTAGTAAGAGCATCAAATTAGAAGAAAGAGATAGGAGTAATTATTCTGTCAGTGTTGTACAGTGTTCCTGTGCAACAGAAGGAAATCCAATTTTCTCATCCCTCCTCTTACATTCAGATTTTCCTCACTATAATAAAAACCTAAGCATTTCTCAGTGTCTTCCAAATCAAAAACGCGGGAACAACAGCTTTTCTGAAAATCTATAATCCAAGGCTTAGAATAGCTTCCAAGTAAAGTCTCTTGAGGTGGGGAGGTGGGAGGCTGAGACCTACCCCTTCTCAAGTCATGACAGAAATTAACAGCACTATCATTATTTGCATAATGACCTTTCTGCGTAGGACTAGAAGTGGTTTTGCTTGGCAACAGAATTTATTTGTTGGGACCTAGTCCCAGCAGCTGCTGCTGTTATTGCAATCTAGAAGGGTAAACTGAGATTTCTATCCTACTCCCCATCTTTTTCATATCCCACTGAAGAAATACCCATGAAAAAGAATTACTATTACAGGGGTGTAAAATTCAAAGCATCAGCTATCTATCTCTTCCATACTTATGCCTTGAACAAAATAAAGGGTGCATTCTGCCACCAATTCCTTTTCCTCAAGTCATTCTAGCACACCGTAAGACAGCAGCAATATACTCCTGTGCCACAGTTCATGCCCCTGTTTGCCCTGAGGTTCCTTGTTCAAGTGTCTCTAATGTTAAGGGTGACAATGTGCTTGAATAGTCCTGCTTAAGTAGGCTCTGACTAAAGATTCACTGCATTTTTGCCTAACTTCCACTTGTTTCAGGAGTTAATTATCTGTAAGAATGTTCCTTTAAAATAATGAATCTGCTTTCAGCTGGAGGTCAAGTAAGCAACCAAAGAGAGTAGGGAAGCTCATAAAGAGATTACTAAATTACGGTTTTTGAAGTCTTAGTTGCCTATTTTAATCTTAATCAAGGTCCTCTTCACAAATTATAGATGTGAACAACTGTCTTTTAAATATAGATAAATAATAACCCAAGTGAACCCACTGCCAACATAATATCCACTTCAGGTTACACTATCCATCTGAGAAAAACGTTGGACAAAGCAACAGGCCTTGATGCCTATCAGAATCTCAAATAATTATAGGTAATGTTGTAGAAAACAATCTTTCAAGACTCAGAGCTCTCTGTAGCATTTCCCAGTCCGAAGCCAAACACACTTTGGGAACTTCATAGAGAGCACCAACAAAGCCTAAATAGCCAATCAGAGTGCTAATTTCAAGGCAAAGTCTAAGAAACCCACGTTCCTGGCACAGAATTTTACAAAATCAAAACATATTTGGACTTAGTACGGAAATAAATTTTAATGCATACTAGTACAACTAGGGAAGCAAACAGATGCATTCAGTATGTGCTGAAGTCTCTACAAAAACGTCAGGAAGCCTAAGGGGCCCATGAAGTTGCATTTTTGGGGCACACAAGTGCCGAATTTTAGAAAAAAATTAGTCTTACTACAGTGCACAAATGGGAAAGGATGGTTTGCTGTTGTACTGAGAAGGCTGTCATTTAACTATAAATAATCAGACATACTGGTCACCTTCACTTCTACTTTTCCTATGTGTTTTGTATTTGGTTGTCAGCAAATATGACATCTACCTTCTGCATTCAGCTGGCTAATGGCCCTCATCTAACTCTGAAACATTGGACTAACACTTTGGGAAACCATCTGTGTCCGTGAAATAAAGATAAAGCTATACTACAAAGGCTCTCATATTTCTAGTCTCCCGTTAACTGCCTGAAAATGTTAGTGTAAGGTGAGCAAGCACTTATCACCAAGCAGAACCTTGTGACACCTCACACAAGTGCTCTTCCAGTGCACAGGATCTGTGGCTGAGCCGAGTCCTGTGGGTCCTTCCTCAGATGAAAGGTCTGGGCTTGTCAAACACACTTCCATCCTTGCCTGAGAGGGTCTTTAGGCATACTAGTAATATCCCATAGGCAACATTACCAGAGGCAGCTGATACATCTTAAAGAGTCAGTATCCCCTTTTATTGTCATGAAGAAAATATTGACATAAATTCACTGCTCTCAATATAATATCAGAATAACAAAATAAGGGATCCACTGGTAATAGCGATTAACAAAAGTTGAGTAATACAGTTAGAAACAGAAATAGCTGTTCAATTTACTTTAGATAGCACTAGAGTTTCATTTGCTCTTTCAAAGACATAATCAGTTGAAGGGCACATTTTTCTTCTCTTTGTTCTTTCCCATCAATTTTAATGGGCACAGGACATCAGTCACATGAAATGTAATGGGACAAGAAGATGGATGAGTACATTTGAAGCTACTAGTCACAGGACAGAAAACATCCTGACAAAGTGACACTGGCAGCATAGGGTTCAACAATAGATCCTGGACAATATTTAGTAAGTGAAACTACAGTGTCACACGATTTGGTATTCTCACTGGGCAAAATCCTTCCCCTGTCACTATTCATCATGCTCCCATAGGTCAGACTTTCAATGACATTCTCCTATTGAACATGACCAAACGACATTTTTGATTCAACATAATATGTAAATCTGGTGACAAATAGGTCATTTGGAGATAAATAGGAACAACATCCTGTAACAGGAACTTAAAACTATTTCAGCAAGAAGATTTTAAATGGTTTAGTAAGATTTTCATGTAAGATTTGAAGTATATTATGTGAAAGGAGTGAGAAGACTTTATATCTACACTGAACTTATCGACAGCAACAGGACTCTACTACTGATGAACAAGTATCAAACCCCTTCTATTTTTATTAGTACCTGAAGAAATCCATAATGATAAATTCACATTTACAAATTGCTCCTTATTAAAAAGTCTCTGATTTGTACCATAAAATAAAATAAATTAAATAAAAAGCAACTTGCCCCATTAGTTACCTAATAAGAGGTTCTGGGGAAGTTGCAAACTAACTTCCTATCAAAACTGACCTTTAGTGTACAGTTTCAACAAACTGAACTATTTCTCAACTTCGAGGAAGTGTGACACTCCAGAACTGTTTTGAAATGTAGGCAGATCAACACTCTGTTGCAACAATCCACTGGTGTTATAACTTTACCAGTGATTGCTAAGTGGATCGATATAGCATTTTACGATGCTTATTGTGATCACCATCATCATTATTAGAAAATACTATTCCAATTTCTTCATTAGCTATTAGCCAAGATACCTGCAGTTAATTTTTAAAGCTTTAAATAATACAGAACTTTATATTAGAGAGGGAAAAGAGAAACCAGGGCCTCTTCAAATATACCCATGAGCGAATGAATCGGAGCCAGACCTCTGAGTCCTGCTGCAATACTAAATAGGTCCTATGCCTCACTGCATCACAGTCATTCTTCCAGTGGTGTACAATATCAGAAGGCAAAAAGTCAGCTTTTGGTACACTTTCTTTAACAGGGCAGCATCCCTCTGTGGCATCACAACACACACTGTGAAGGTGATAGTATATTCTTTTTCTAACAAGTACCTTAATGGGAGCTGTTTACACGAACATTTCTTACTACATGTATTTTCCTTCTCTCCCACGAGATAAGAGACTGCTCTCTAACAAAACCTCTACAAGAAGCGGATGCTGGTAAAGAAGACCATGCATAGGGAGGAGGTCCCCACAGTTAGTCATATATCTCAGAATGCAAAAACCAGACAGGATGGAAAATTCCGTATCAGAAGGTTTGGGATTTCACAAACAATACACCCAACTCTGGAAAGAGCAAAACATTCTACGAAAAAACAACTGACTCACTTTTGTCTTCCAAATTTCATACTATATGAAATAACGCATCATTTAAAACCTACTGAATATAACATGTTTAAAAAGTTAATCAACCTAAATATTTAACTATGATTGTATATAATTAATATTCCAATATTTCTGGAAATTCCTTTCCTGTGTTTTTTCTCTATGGCTACATTTTGATGAAATTTTTGATTTTTCTATAAAGCATTTTGATTTTGATGGAATTACATACCTCAATGAAAAACACTGCAGATCCCCTCCCTCCTCACCACTTTGTGGAATTCCATATTTATAAACTTATGGATCAGTGTCTTTCCTAACTGTAAGAGTAGACTACATGACAAATTAAAATAAAAATGCATAAATTCATATTGCAACGAGCGATGCCACCTGCACTTTTAGTAACCCTGACCTCTGAGAAAGAATTCCAGATGCTGAACTTCAACTAATAATTGACCCTTTCTTCTATCTTCTCTTGCCATTAAAATTTGTTTTAAGCTAGCAGTTCATATGCCCATGGATATTATGAGGAATCCGGATACTTCACATTCTAGCCATGAGGAAGTCAAAAGCCTGAATAATGATTATTCCCTGAGCAGCTTTCCCTGCAAATCCATCACTATAATATGCAAAAAGCACATTACAAATATGATCAAACATATTAAATAGGTCAGTCAATAGTTCTGTTATACCACAGGTAACTGAAGATAATCCTTTTCTCTGATTATTTCACTTGTTCAGTCCTTGTAAGGGTTTAATGTAGTTCACCCATTCCCATGCCCCTATTGGTCATCAGGACAAGGGTCCTGGCACTGCAGCTAATTATCTTTCTGACATTAGAGAGCAACTGAACATCCAGTAATTTTCTGTATCTTTTCCAGGAGCCTCATCGGTTTGCTGCATATGGACACAGAAGCTGTGCTGACATTTGCAAGCGGAATGGTCCCTGAAGGGATGTCTGCAGATGCAGGGGTAGAACCCGTGATCGTAGCCAGAAACCTGGTGGTGTCTCAAGCATGTCCTGGTGTGCCGACACAGCCATGGTTGGCTCCCATTGGCACTGATACTTGTCAACAAGCCCAGAGAGCCCAGATCCAGATATTTTCCTCTCCTTTGGGACATGCACAGCTGCCAGCCCCCCATGAAGAAGTTCATGCAAGTGTACATCATCCTATTATGCAGAGATGTCCAAATAGCCACACCAGTACTTAAAATGACAATACAAACCACAAACAACTATAAGAGAGAGATTTCAGTGCCTTGTATGAAGACACTGCAATTCCCTAAGTTCAGTCCATGGTATTAAGGTACTTTTAAAATTATCTTTCTGAACCACTGCCTACTATTAAAAAAATGCAGATAACCTCTTAAGAGTTACTGATCTAATATCCTCTCAATAGACTGATTTTCACTGCAATTATTGAGCAAAGTATGACAAATAACAAGCTTATTAGACACAAAATAGCAAGTAACTATCATCACTGCAACCACAAAGTAAGTGTATAGAGAATAACCTGCATCTAGATTTTTAAATTCTTTCACGTCGTAATATTTTGACATGATGTTTGCATAGATCATAGATTCTATGATTCTACTATAGCACTATTACAAAAAGCTCATGTCCTTTAAAATAAAAGATCAAACACACTCTGAAGTTAAACAGACTTAAAGCCAAACATTCTCCAGCTTCTTTTATTTAAATTATTTTTATGACACCTCATCAAATCCAAAGGGGTGGAAGAACCTCTGGTTATCACCAAGCCCTGCTGTATATATCTCCATTAAACTCTTAGCTCTGGAGAGAAACTGGTGAAACAACCTACTGTCAACTAACTCTTAATGTATACTAGGCAGAGTGTTTGCTGACATTTTAATGCCCCTCCTCTTTGATGAACCACAAAACAAAAATACTGAACACTTAAAATGAGCTTCTTCAGCAATTATCAGTCTGTGAATGCTCAAGGTAGGAAGACTGGCTTTGTCACATCACTGATACATAAGACTCACATAAAGACATATTTTGCCTTAGGCCTGAGTATTATATCCATATCAAATCACATCAGGAAGCAAGCATCAAGAAAGACTAGCTCTGTAAAAATATTTATAAAAATCTGATCATTAGAAGAATTCTTAATCCCCATTGTTAAATTCAAGATGCAAAGAACAGTAAAATGACAAAGAAAGTCATGCTATTCAGTACATCAACCACTTTTTTTTTATTTTCATGGCATAGCATATCCCTGCAGATTACTGATAGATCTCAGTACAGCTTTTTATAGCTGCCTCTGTTGTACCCATCCCCTGAATTCTTATCTCGCATACTATTGTCAGCTTTCTTATCTTGGGACTCTTTCTTTATGCTTCCTCTTGAGGTATGCACAGGAATTATGTGCTTTTTACAAGACAGTAAACAAGGACAGAAAATGAAACCCTGGCCTAGTGAAGTCAATGACAACACTTCAGAGTTCCCTGGATTTTAACAAAAAAAAAAAAATTATCAAAGGAAGTTGGTACTCCAATATAACACTTAGGTACTTAGCAAATAATTCTGGTATCATGTTCAAAAGAATGATCTCAAAAATCCTGCCACTGGGCTTAGGATTTTAAGAAATCAGATGACAACTTCCTTACATTCCTAGTTATATGAGTAGGTGTCCTCTCTATAGCCAACATCCACCAGGCAACCAGAGCTAGTTATTTTAAGCAGCCTACATATCCCCAATACCACAATCTTCCAGGACTCCTCAGGGAGCTTCACATCGAAGCACAGCTCTGTGGTGAGAGCCTAAATCCAGACAAGAGGTGTCTTTCAGAAGAATCTTCTCTTTTAAGCAATTGGCAGATGCTAACTCAAAGCACAGAGCAGAGATGTGTGTGCCTGGGGCCTTGGGGATGGTTACTGCTGAGCCTACAACACTTCATGGACCAGTACACAGAGTGGGTCAGTGAGCTCCTCCACCTCCACGGAGCTAGAGCTCAGTTGCTAAAAACGTCGCAACACTGGTGTCTCTATTTGAGTACAGTCTGCAGAAATGTTATGACAATGGAATATTTATCTAGATGAATGCTGCTGTATTATGGGTGTAAAGTAAATTAGCACAGAAACGAACCAAGAAAGCTGTGCCTGCTGACCACAAAGACCATTTCTTATCTGTAGAAGAAGCTGACTTCTATGAACTCATTTTTAAAAGTTTTTTCAGTTTAGCAGAGGTTCTTTAAGGAAATTCCAAGCCAGTTTCTGGGACATGGCTAGAAACATGTGACAAACTTTACTTGAACAAATTTTTACCATACATTACTCTACTAATATGAGACAGTGCAGCTTTGAGGAGAATTACATAGAGCAGAGCTCTAAAATTTTAAAGTTTAACTGAGAGGAAACAGTGTTCCTACAAGTTTATTAACTCCTTCAGTACTTCAAAATTTATTTTGGAATATTTCAAACAAATATATCAGTACTCAGGAGAACTGCTTAGCAGAAATAAGAATCAGAGGGTTCTTAATTGTTTTTATTAAAAATTTAGAGAGGAACAAGAAGGCAAAGCTAGGAAATGCAGTAAGATTAAACCACTTCTACTTTTGCTACAGATTTAATTCAACTTGGACAATTCAACTAATTTCCAGACAATTAAAATTAGAAAATTTAGAGTTTTCTCATTTCATATTCTCTAGAAGTAGAAGTGTCCTGCCACAGAATTTCTACTAAAAACAGAACTTAGATATAACTGGACCCTTATGTGGACAAAGTGGCCCCTATAAGCGGACAAATGTGTTTGTGCTGATGTAGCAAAAGACAGTGTTTTCCCATTGCTGGTGAAATTCATGAGGAACATTTGTTGAGGAGCACTGACATAAAGCAAACAAAGGTGACACAAAAGCTGCCAGCAGGTATCTCTGGAAAGTGAATGAGACCTAATGGTAAACACCACCCTGAGAAGTTGTCATGTAAACAACTCACATGGCATAAGTATCAAAAATGCATTCTAGTGTCTAGAGGTTGTTTCAGAAGAAAAATAAGGATCACATCATCTAGCCTATTTAATCCTTTGAATAAACCCCAGCTTCATTAAGAGCAGAGAAGGCAGGTTCCAGTGACAAGGCCTCCCGCTTTTTTTCCTTATTCCAATGCCAGTTACAGGCAAAATCTCCCGAAAAATATGGCAGTGCCTCTGCTGTTTCAGTGGGCAGGCTTGACATCTCTCTAGTGAACACTTCTGAAATTGAAGAGATGCACCACTCAGTACTTCAAGTAGCCCAAGGGATATCAAAATGAACATAAAATAAGAACTCTAAACTGGTGAAAATTTGACCTTTATGCTAATTATGGAAACCAACATGAGAAGCAAACTGCATAATCAGTCTTCTGAGGATTTAAAAACGCTGCCAGCAGGCTCTACTATCGTCTCAGGTCAAATGTAAAATATAAATGTGCAACCTTCTAGTTTCAATCCCAGCTCCACCACTGACTTTGTGAGCCATTCCAAACTGCCTCTGTTTTCCCTTCAAACTTTTCTCCTTCCTCCATTTCATTTCTAAGCTCACCTGCACCGGAACTGCTTCTTAACACGTAACTCAAAAGATATGTTTGCACTGGTCTTCGGTTGACCTCCAAATGCACTGCGTTTTGTCTCTCCCTACCCTCTTTTTCTCTGGGTTAACAGCACAATTTGAAAAGAAAGCATAAAAATTTCAGCAAAGAGAACTTATTTCCATATAATATACACAGAATTCCATGAAAAATCTGTGCTTTCTTGAGACTCACACAAGACTATTGAAGACCACTGCTGACGATTGATCATTTAATGCTTAGTTTCATTACCTCTAATCCTTGCCACAGGTTTCTTATCCTTTCTGCTAACCAGGAAGAGTCCTCATCATGCTGCCAACAGATGACTTACATTCACTTCTTTCACCCCAGCAGTGCAAGAGGCAGAGGTCTGCTCCTAATGGACATGAGCACATACCAGGTCCCATCCTCTTTAAGTGTAGACTTCCTGGCTGCACACTCATTAGCTCAATCCTGCTTACACAGCACATAGGAAATAATAATAAAGTGCCCCATGAAGTAGCATGTGGGGCTATAAATTTCAAACTGAGACATCCTCCATTTCTCCACCAGTAGAAACATGGAGAAGAGGACTTGCAGGGGCTCATACACCTGATACCTTCTCACGGTGAAGTCAAGAAGTAAAACTGAGCCATCCTCACATCTTGAGGACAAGTGAAGAGGCACTCAGAGCACAAGGGTCCTTCACCAATGCACAGTGGTACCTCAAAAGCCCTTACTCTTAGAACATGACTGTTTGACTTTTTGATTTAATCCCAAGATTAAATCAAGACAGTCATCAGAATAAAAGTCTCCACCACACAAGCAAATGCTGTTTTCAGAGAGCTCCTCCAAAGTCTCTGAACTGCTATCTCAGTAAAAGGCAAAAGAGCCTGGAGGAAGGGAGTGGGGAAAAAGCAAGGAATTATATGTATTCTAATGATGTCTTAATTTCCCAGCAGTTCTACAACAAAAAAAAAGCTCTCTGGTGCTGCATACGATCTCACTACAAAGAATAGCACAAAACATCCCTCACTGTACGTGCTTGCATTGTTTTCCCTCGCAAACATGCTTTCCTTTGTTTACTGTATTTTCAAGTACATACGTTCACAGACCACCCACAGCACCAGGTAGCCTAGCACTGGAGAGGTGAGAGCTAAGGCTAGGATTGCCTTCCTTATATGAATACAAACTAATTTTTCTGATGCACATACACTAGTGAGCCACAGCTCATCCTTAGTCAGTTCGTGTTCCTGACAGGCTAACTTGTCCCAAGCTCCCTAGAAATCATGCAGATGAAAGAGCCAAGGCTGTGGCATAGGAATTACAGGATTGGGGAGTTAAGAAGGAATTTGCAAATCAAGTGGTAATGCCTGCCTTACCTTAATTTAATTTATCATATTCTACTACAGCTCCCATCCATTGCAGCAAATCAGTTTTGTACACACAGGTAGTTATGGTGCAAGATACTACTCAATCTCAGCTGTAGCACCTTGTTAAAAACATGCCCTGTATCCTTTGGGCTCTGACCCGTGTACACTGAAACAAAGATAGGGATGAGTTTACAGATGAACACAGGATCTGGCAGCAAGTGCACTAAGTCATTTCTCTGCTCTCCTTCTGCACTTTATCAGTGACATTTCCCTAACAGCACAAGATGCAGCACCAGGCTTACTGCATTTCAACTCCCCAAGGAAGCTAACTCAGATCTTCCCAGGGATTACACTTTATCTGGCAAGCACCAGAGTAAAAAGTGAAAACATTAGTCCATTTTGCACCTTTGTTGTTCACATCCACAGATACTCCAACTCAACAACAGAAAAGATAACAGATAAAGGAAAGAATTTCTCTAGAATCTCTTTAAAATCCCCACTTTTGGTTTTGCTGATGATTTCAATAGCATTTATTACCATGCAACCGTAATATGGGGAACATTTTGAAAATGCATTCACTTTAAACCCAGCACAGCCTCTTTTTCCCTTACACTCATGCATCCCTTTAAGAAATGTCTAATCCTCTTCATTGCACAACCTGCATTTCTTATTCTCTGGAACAGAAATCATACACCAACCTACTCGAGTCTCTCCATTTTACACTTTCAGATCAGTTTGGCAATTCAGAGCTGAGGAGGGGGAAAGGGAGGAGAAGGAAGTGCGCTATTATGCTTTTCCCTGAGCTACTGCTTTAAGAAAACGTGATGATGGGATTACGATTGAACTAAAGGGAAGTGTTCCACCTAGAGACCAGCTTCACCAAGCAAGGCAGTGGGCATGTTACCTGCAAACAGACACACTTTTAGGACTGAATAACCCTGCTGGTTCTGTGGTAAAAAAAAATGATGCAAAGGTATTGCCCCCAGCAGTAATTAACAATGTTAATCTTCTTCTTCCTCTCTATGGTGATAAAAAGCGTCATTTTTATATTTAATTAATGCAGAGGATCATTTTGGAAACTGGCTAATGAGGCTCTGATCATATTACCATGAAAATGTGCATTAACACCACAACTGTGGAGGCTGCTTCATGTGTAGAGAATCCACTTTGTAATTAGCCCACTGTGAAATGAATCACATTAGGAGGAACTCGGAGGGAACCAGTCAGCAATGGGCACTTATCTGCTGCTGCGCCAATAGACCACCAACACTGTAAGCTGTTTTCTTCTCCGTGCTGCCTGTCAGCAGCAACGCAGTCAAAAACTGCAAACGTTCAGCCTCTGTCAACGGCAATGTGTCAAAGCCAGGACAAATTACAGAGAGGGAGAGAACAAATGCTGAAAGGCACTAAACTTTAGTATGCGAGGGTCTGCTGTGCCAAGAAGAAAAAAAAACAAAACAAACAAAAAGCTGCAAATCAAATAATGATTCAATAGGAGCTCATCAAAAATTATGGGCTATTATGGGAAGTGCCTGTTTCATCTTTCTCTCATCTTATTCCGAAGGAACTGGGAACATGTTAGCAGCACACTGCCACACTGCTAATCACACTGCTAACAATGCTGAAAGAGACACCAGCATATCTAGATAGGATTAAGATATTTGGCTAGTAGTAAACAGAAATAACACACACAATGAATGAATAAGGAGCATACAGTCATGGAAACCCTGTTGTATTCAGTATCTATTTAAAGGTGACAAGCACATTTCAGAATAATTTCAAGTTTAATTAATTAACATAGAAATATAACATACTTCTTTGCCAATACAGACATGCCATACAAAGTTTATACCTGAGAACTCAGACTGAACGGTTTCAGAGGCAGCAGTGCAACTTATCTGAGATCGGTTTTATTACCAAAGCTAAGGACTCCCTTAAAACATCACCGATATGGTTCAGTGAGACTGCTGCTATATGACTGACATCTTGGCAGAGGATGCACAAAAATGTTAAAAGAATCCCACAGGAAGTCATCTAAAGGGGGAGTGGCAAATGAGTAGAAAACAACAGGCACCCAAAATACTAATAATAATTACCAACACCCCCCTGCCCTCCAAAGAACTTAGCTAGCAATTTTGCAAGGAAAAAAAAAAAAAAAAGGCAAACCAAAACAAAAGCATCTCTACTTACTCTCTGCAAAGAACATGTTTTTATTCTGGAGATGCTGGTAATATCCTCTGCACTCACCTGGGAAACTTCATACAGCAGTTTGTAGTGTTCTTCTCTCTTCTGAAAAGTGCACAGATTGCAGCCCATCCTAATAAGCAACACAAGCGCAAAGCCTCTAATTTCCCCAGCACTGCAAAGCAAATGCACTGACAGGGAATTACCCTCCAGACTTGACTACTGTTTTTCATCAGTCACTCCAGCCCTGAAACACAGGCACACCACTGTTAGCTGGAAGCACAAGGCAGGGCAGTGTGTGGCAGCAGGCTCTTCTTCCCTTTCCCTAACTATCTTACACTCACGTATACACACACAGAGTTTCGACTCAGTTCATGGCAACACTCCCCCTGTCTCTGCATCAGTGCACATGACTACACAGATTCTCGCTCATGAATATTAATAGGCTCTCATTGATTATTTATGACAGAACGTGTTAGCAGGGAGGGGTGTCATAGCTGCTGCTTATGACAGACGAATATTCACTAATTAAGAAGCAAATGTATTGTGGTTAAACAAAATTCACTTGTGTCAATACCATCTCTATTTATTAAGGTAGAGGGAATAAGCTTTACATATTTCAGCCACACTTGCCTTAATTTTTACAGTAATTGTGAGACTAATTCATGAATAGGGGTGGGAAAGGCACAAGTCTTATGTTAGGTCTCCACCTTGTGCAATAGGCATCACGGCATACCTTTTAAATATTTGTAAGCGTTTTTTGAGAGTGCCAGTGAAACCTGAGCTGATGTTGCTAAAAATTTAAAGCAATGAAGGAGAGAAAATTAACCCAGATGGCTACACTGCTAGCCTCCCCTTTAACACTGCCCAATTTAGTAAAAAATTCCAGTGTATCCATAAAAAGCATGAGTCTTTAACAAATTGTCATAGTTACACAGTATATGTGGAAACGCAGTTGATGTGGTGCATTTTGCATATATGTATACATTGTACTGTATATTAAATAATCTCACATTGAAGTCTCTTCTGTCATGTAGAACAAATTAATAGTAATTATAGCCTCAGTTTCCAAGAAACTCAACAGATACACCCTCTTGGACTCCTAGATATCAAAGTTTTTATTATAACATGCCATTATATCTCATTTTACAATTTCTAAATTAGATTTTAATGACTCCACAATTCTCAATGTGTGTATGAATGCAAAGATGCATTTAAAATTAAATCTACATGTTAAATGTTAAGGCCAATAGAAACACACTTAATTCCATGCTGACATTAATTCCTATATCATATATCATGTAATCCATTACTAGTTATGTACAATAAAAAGCCCAAGCCATGACAGATAAACCAAGAGAGAAAATAAAAAAGTTACTTTTCTGTTATCGCTCCTTTCTCAGCAACTCTAGTAATCAAGAACTATGTCCTTGTTTCAAAGCATCTTTAATCTGGAGGGGACAGCAGGTGGAATCCAAAGCAGAAATAATTACTTGGAAACCAACGAAACCAGTTAGTTAAGATTGACACTGGACCCTAAAGAGTTGTAATTACTAAGGACTGATGTAGAGCTACTATGCTACTATATATTTGGGGGGGGGGGGGTGCAGTTTCCTAAAAGTGCTTTGTCAAACATTCAAAATCGATAACAGGAAATGATTCTAATGAGCACTAATTGTTAACAAATTGGCTTTGCATATAGCAGCACCACAAACACCACCAACACTGGGTAGCAAGCAGATCAACAATCATGTGCTGCTTATCAGTTCTGCCCCTTGGGATGTAATAATCGGATTTTCTGGACCTTAATTTTATCTAATGGCAAGGATGAAAGCGAAACAGAGAAACCGACAGAAAAAATGTCCATTGCAGCAAACTCTGTGTATTAGTAAAGTTTGCTTCCATATAAATTACAGACAGGTTGAGACTAATTCCTAATTAAATTTTACCTCCTTTAATATGTGAGCAGAGTCAGGTGGCATCAAATAGTGAATATTAACAGAGCAAACTCTTCTTATATCAATTTCCAGTACATAATGTTAAGATTAATTTTTATTTGTTGGAAGAGCTCAAGCAGGCAGGTTTGGTTCTGAACTTTTCCAAAGTCCTAGGGTTTCAAAGACAAACCACAGAGGTGGGTTCATCATTGTCAGAAAAAAATCAGCCTCTGTTCTCCTCCTCCACATTCCCATGAAATGCTGTTCATGCTGAGAGGTTTAAAACCATGAAGCAAACATCAACTCAGTCTTTGAAGGTTTCTATATTGTGACGTGCAGAAGGATTCTCAGATGTGTAAATTTTGAACTTAAGGAAGTCAGATCAATGAACAAGACAACAGTCATGCAAGGACCATGCCATCTATCGATGAAAGTGTTCTCTCCTTCCACTAACACAACTTCTTCCTCTGACACATACACAGTTTGAAAACTAAATTACATTCATAAAAGGAGCCATGATTTGCCCTGGTATAGTCCCTTAAAATTACTTCTTAAAATAAATTGGAAAAAAGGATATATTACATCAGGAATCTGGTTCTAGAGGTACAAGAAACAAACAAACAAACATCAACAAAAAAAACCCAACAGATAAAATAAGAAATGGAAAACTACAGTTAATCTTCCAGCAGTTTACCCTGACAGTCTCTTTATTCATTACTCTTCCTCTAGTTCTTTTGTTTCCTTCTCTGAAACCAACATAGGCTTCTCCATTCATTTATCAAGTGCTTGCCCTCCCCTCTCACCATACAGAGAGTAAAAGGGTTCTGACTTCTGCTTCTGCAGCCACTAATGGGCACAATCTGCAGGGCTGAAGAGATTTGAGAAGGAAAGGTGTACTTCCAGATTCTTAAGCTCCATCTAAATAAGCTGCTTTGATTTTATATGCAATTAAAATACCAAACTTTTTGCACCACAGAATGACAGTCAAGGCAAAACTTGATTGAACTAATGACTAAATTGAAATATTGATGTGCTTTGGTCAAGCTGAATTTGATGTTGGTGGGAAAGCAATCTCTTTCTTTCCTTCCTTCTCTCCCATGTATTAATCACCTTCTAACATAAAATTCATACTTAAACGGACCAAAAAGGTACAAAGCCATAATTAAGTGATGTTTATTCCACATGTAATTCAAAGATATTTGAATAAGCCAATACTTTTCTTGATTGTGGAGTTCTCCTTGTTCATCACCTACAATTTAATGCTACCATAAAGACTAAAATAATAATTTACAGTCAAACTGAGAATGCAACAATGTAAAGGGATGGAATTCCATTTCAAGAGAGCTACGGTAAGCTTTCTGTTTATATTTTCAGACAAGGGGTTCTTGTTTAGGTCCTCTAATTAATTTTAAGTATCTAAGGGATGGCTTAAGCATTTGGCATACAGTTTCCTCACTGAGGTACAGAAACGTCTAATTACAAGTACTCATGCTTGAAAGTTTATAATCACAAAAAGTTCAAGGCAGACATTACAAATTAAAGGCCATTGACTCCTTCATATCTTTGTTATGACACACAGCTAAAAGACATATAATATAACGTTTATTTTAACTGAGGACAATGAAGTTTTTGGTCCAAACTCAGTTGTAAAACCCAGCAAGGCAAACATAGAATTCCAAGTTTCCTGTGCATGCCCTTGAATTTGCACTCTCCTCAAGATTTTAACAATCCCACTGCATTTAGTCTACAAATTTTGATGATTTCCCAGGAATTTAGCTCACAGAATAGATGGCAATGCAATTTATAGTCTTAGGGCTGCCTGTCTGTAGAACAAAAATTTCATAGAACAAAGGGAGTTGGAGAAACCTTTTGCTTCTCCCTAACATCTTAAACAAAGGCTTTAACTCACAAAGCTTGACCTCAGTCTGGCCAGACCTTTAAGTTCATTGTGATAATTAGTGTTTTTTGTAAAGCCTCAGCTGCTGGAATCAAGTGACTCTATGTATCAGTCAGTTTGCAGATTAGAAATGCAAGGAATTTTCCAGCTCTATGAGAGAAAAGCTTAAAAACCTTCAGTAAATATAACCCAAAGACTCCAAACTTGCATGCAGTCTATATAGCTTGAACTGTAATATAACATAATTTATATTTCACAGTAGGCTAAACAAAGGTGTAAACTATGGAAGTACAATGTCACTGAAATAGGCTCTGGCTTGAGTAAAATGGAATTTTTCAAATATGAAAATGCTGGAAAACTTAAACACAATCCTCATGAAAGACAGATGAAATCTAACTCAAGATAAAAAAGCAATATGCTTTTTTCCCACAGACATCAGAACACACAGAATGCATAATGAAAAAAAAATATACACATCTACAACAAAATGCAATATTTGCAGGAACGTTAATTTACGTCCAAAGAAGAGAGACTTGTTTAAACTCCTATCCATTACTTTAGCACAACCACCAAGATTTCATGCATTGCTCAAAGTCACAGCAGTAATAAGCGTGGTAGGAGGGAAGGTGAGACATGGAATTCTCATGTTCTGTATATCCCAGGACTGTAATTTATCTGAAAAATTTTTAAGTCTACCTTATTGGAAATCAAATGTGCTCCATCAGTAGAATCTTTCACTGGGCTCAGATGCCTCCTGGAAGTAGGGAGCACCTACAACATTATATGATACATGTCCAGGCTACTGATTTTTTTCTTAATCCATGGTTAAATTGGCACAGATCTATGAGATTCCTGGTCCAAAATGTAAATACATATCTAGATGGGGATGGAAAGCAAACACACAAGGAACCTATCTCTTAGAACATAAAAGTCACTTCTTTTTGTTCTTCACAGAAAAAAAATAAATCACCCTACCCTGTTGATTTATCACTCCTGTATGAACGGGCTGGCTAGCTTTCTTTGGGAAAAGTACCATTTCCTTACCTGGTCTAGAGGCTAAATTTCATACTGTTCAGAAATCGTTTTTTTCTTCCTCAAAGTTTCACCCAGGATATTCTTTTCTGAGGTTTTTACTCTGACTGGCTTCCTTTTCTTAAACTGCTGCCATAAGCAATTACAGAAGTGTTGCAGAACAGAAAATTACGTTTACACTGAACTTTAAAGCCTCAAGAATACATAAAGGCATCAAGTGGATAGTGTCAGTCAAACAGAAGAAACTAGTCAAAGCTGCCTTAAGAGCCTTGCCTACACTAAGAACTTTTCTAACAAATTCTGAAAGAAACTGGACTTTGTCTTGACTGTCTTTTCCCCATAAGTTGATCATGAGGAAACTATCTAGAAAACTTTTATATTTTTACGCATGTGATCATGTGCAACCAGAACAGAGTTGTGGAAAAACCCTTTGATCATAGATAAATTGGCATATGAAGTCCCGTGTCGATGAGCATTAAGTAATGCACTTAAGGAACATTGTTTAAAAATTTAGAGTCGTGGTCTTTAAAGCAGTTATTTCTACGCAGCAAATGCATCTGGAGTTGTGGATAGTTTCCTTGAAATACAAGTTCAGGGCTCAACCACAGGAAGAATTCAAGCAGAATGTGGGGAATTTTAGAAAAAGACTGATAATGGAGCAGAAACTATCATCATGAAACTGCATGAACCCAGCAATACCTACATTTGAATACTATCAGCAGTCCTGGCCTTTCCATCTCTAAATCACTAAATGGAAATTGAATAGCTATGAAGAATAGATGAGAAACACAGATGTGTAAAAGTTCACTTTCTCTGCATTTTTCATCTTAATCTATAATTTTTTTCCCTCGTATGGAAGCCATTCCTTCTCATGTTACACAATGAAATATCAGACAATACACTTAGAGCAACAAAAGGAGGTACGGGGTTTTTTCCCAAGTAATTTGACAGTGGAACTCATTATCAAAACTCAATGGAAGCAAAAAAAGCAGAAAAGAGTTCAAAAAGGTATTAGACAATCTTACAACAGATAACTTTCAGTAGTCATGTACCTGCTTAGGAAGCCCATAATTTACTGACTTCTGGGAACTATGAGAGGGCGTACAGCAGCAAGATCTCTCCATGCATCCACTTGCTGATAGCTTGTCTGCATGTTTATTGTTGGCCTCTTCAGAAATCTAATATTGGCAATATGATCCCTTACTAATTCAATTCTAAAGCTCCAAGTTTAGCAGTTCTTGCACAAAAAGCTAGAATACGTATTAATCTGGAAGTTCCCTAGCTAACATTAGCTGGCGATACTCTATGTAGTCCAACTGCATTATTCAAGTCCAACAGGCTTTATTAATGATTGCACAATGACTTTGGACTCCAATTATGTTTACAGAAGTACATTTTATTATTGTCCTCACTGGCTTCAAAGATTTTCAAGCTACATCTATAAAAAAAATTAGAATTTTTCACCACACCTGAAGATTAAATCTGAGCTTTTTTTTATTTTTTTTACAACTGCATGGGAAAGACAGACTGTCTAGGATCGAGATACTACACACTAAGTTCAGGCCCAGACCAAACAAAGGCAGGTATCAATGAAACACATCAATGAGAAACTGACCTCACAGTACAAAACCCTAATTCAAATGCTGAAGCAGCGGGAACTGGTTCAGAGGATGAGAGCAGCGGTGAGGACTCCTTGGCTCTATTCTTTCCTCTGATAACTGTGTCATTAGAAAAGCTCTTCCTTTTTACATTCCTGTAAAATAAGTAACTCCCGTCTTGCTAGAGCTTTAATTCAATGAACCCTTTAAGACTTTAAGATCAAATCAGAGCTTTTCAAAGATTGTATTGTGGAGGACTTTTACACCCATCCAAGACCTTCTGCTGAGGCCACCCTCACAGTTTCCAGCACTCAAATATAATTAAAATGTCATATGTGGTTTCTTAATTAAAAGTTTTAAGTGGTACTCATGCAGTGTTAATCAGTATAAAAGTATGAAAGAAAAAATTCCTCGTGACTTGAGAAAGTCCCTTGCTAGAAACGATAGTCATAGCCATTTGAGGGATCAGAAAGCTGAACAAGAGGCCAGGGTGATGGCTGAACATATCTTCATTCCAGAGTGGCTAAAATATGCTAGCTAGAGGTAGATTTGACTATTTCCTTCTTGGTTGCCTTTCAGTCTAAGTACCATTAGTTGGATACATCTACAAGAGTACTTTTGGCACCTCTGTATATTTCAAAAGTGAGGTAAAGATGTTGAAAAAAGTAGCCTGTCATGAATAATGTCCTACCATTATAGAGGTATGTTTACCACCACAGACAATTCACTGTTCACTTTCAAAGCTCATACAATTGACAATCTGGAAGAACTCTTCAGACATACATACAATATAATACATTATTCTGTCTTGCCCTGTATGAATTGCCAACTGTGCTCGAGAAAAAAAAACAGGATACGGTAAGTTTTCATGGCCTTGAATGGATTTTCATGGCATTAAACTCAAAAGGAGACTTGTACCAAATCAGGCCATAAAAACAACTGCTTTCCTCTATTGTCAAAGCATAAAAATGTTGTACTATAACGCTCAGAAATTTAAGTTACTATAATAAAAAATCATTTTTCAACATAAAAATGACCCAGGTCTTTAAAGGAATAGCGAGGCAGCGGGCAGCTGGCTGCTTTTGTGACTATTCATTAATCTAAAATTAGTATAAGGTGCTCTATGTGATTGAATCTCAAATCTGGCTCGCAAATACACCTGATAGATGATTGATGCAGGAGCACACTATGCAATACTGCAAAAGGAACCATCCACATTGTTCCAGTGTCTGACAGCTGGCTAGTTTGATTTAAAATTACAATTTGAACTGAAATCAACTTTGTTTGTTGACAGTCATTAACTAACTACCATAAAAACACCATTAATTCTGTCGTAGTCAGCAAATGCTTTGTAATGATCTCAAACTACTGTGGCTCCCCCTCCTATAAAATCCCCACAGCATCGAAGGTTTACTTTGTACACTGGGCTTTCTAAAGCTTAAAATTACTGCCAGTGCACCTGCTTTCTAGAAGATCATTAGGTAAAAATCCCAATGAAACCCAATCAACCTGGCTTCAGTCACCTTACCGTCTGCTCTAGAAGAAAATTAATGTTATTAGACGTGTCTTTCTCTGAAAATTGCTGGTGTTTGGTTACTGTGCCAGCTGTCTAGGAGGTGAATGGGTCTGCTGGACGCTGACCCAGTTGGCTTCCTGGGCAGAGCCCAGTTCTGGCCCCTGTGCTGTTGCTGCTGGGTGCCCGCACCAGCTGCTCTGCCAATGTCGGGGAGCCCCAGCCCCCCCAGTGCAGCAGACCTCAGCTTTTCTAGCACATCGCCCCCAAACCCCAGCTCCCTGCCATGCTCACCTAGGCCATTGGGAAACAACAATGCCATGCCTGAGCTCAGGTATAAAGAGTTAGGAAGAAAAACGACAGAAAGAGTGAAAAAACTCCTGCAGAGCCACACAGACAGAGACAAATTAAATCCGATTAACAATGACTCTTTTTCTTCTGTTTTGATGTCCTGTGGAAAAGAAATTAGCATAGAAAATCCTGCTTTATCTCTGAATGAAATTTCAAACCCTTAGTCTTAAATGTGCTCTTTCCTCTTGGAAGAAAAAGTCAAACCTGAGAGCTTGTCAGCTTCAGAGGGGGGATTTGTCACATGCTACTGGTTTCAGTGGGTGCTTGCCTGGCCCTTACTGCTTGACTGCAGGGACACCTCTGCAGCACAGCCTCTTAACAGCTGCCACTTTCCCTGCTTACTACAGCATGCTAGGGCTGCCGTTTCGTCTGAGCCCTCAGAACATGGGCATTAAAACCAACTTTTGAATATATCTTCCAAAAATAGCCAAAGGACCACATACATTAAAAGGAAAAACATTCAATCACATTATAGTCATAGAATGGTGCCAATTAAAGTGAAGTGCTTAACTAATATTTGGCACAAAAACCATCTGAAACCCCATAACACCAAAATCATCTAAAAGAAAACGTTAGGTGGGAAGCAGGAATTGTAGCAGCATGGTCCCATTCAATTTACCAAGAGCGAAGCAGTGAAAAAACCCAGGTGTAGTCTGGAGATGAACCTGTTAGCGCCCTTCTTCACCAATAAGTATTAAGAGATGAAATAGTAACAATACAAATGCAATCCATCTATGATGAAAATCCTTCCCAATTAAACTTTCACAGTGAAAACACTGTCTCCCTGAAGTTTTGCGGTTTAGATTTCAAAATATGCTCCTTATGAAACACACGCCTAAACTCCCTAGTGTATTTTGGTTGTCAATATTAGTCATAAATAAAGATTGAAAGCAGAGTCTAGAACAGAGAAACACATGAGAAATGAAACATAAATCTCCTGCTCAAAGAATCTCTGCTTTGTAATTCTCCACTGATGTTCTCTCCAGTCCTAGGGCTGGGAAAAGGATGATCTTTAAAGGTCCCATCCAACAGAAACCATTCTGTGATTCTGTGGTTTATTTGAAGCTATTTACTTACTAGGAAACGTCTACCCTTTTTGTACAACAGTGCAGAGAGAGACATTAGAACCCTTATACTTTACAAAAAGCAAGTGATGCTATTCCTTAAAAATAATAACAAAGTAAATTATATTCTCACAGAATAGATATTTTAGGAGATATTGCTTGAAGTTCTATATCTCAAAAAAGTTGAAGGTGACTTGTACAACCTTTCCCAGATCCTCCAGTAAGCCAGATCCTGATATCTGTAAGAGTTTAAAGATGGTCACAGACAGAGACCTTCCCATTAGCCCTACAACTACCCATCCACTTGCCCACTCAGACCAAAGCACCCTGCTGTAATACAAAGAAGGATAAACCTAATCTCATTCACACCAGAGACAATTTCACTACTACTCCATTATTTAACCTCAAAAGGAAAACAATGGGCTTCAGGTCAGGTAGGTATCTCCTGTGGCTAAATCTGTCCACATTTCTACTTGTCCGGAAGAAATCAGCCCTCATGGTTTCAGTTCATCTTGAGAAAGGAGAGAAAGACGCTCTCATTTACCACAGGGAAGAAAGTGACATCCAGGAAAAATGAATTTACTTTTCAGGCTTCAAATTACCAGCAGTATGCATCCGAGTGTGTACACTGGAGGGAAAAGCAGCACATTTCCAAAACTCACTTGTGTTTCATTTTTATAGAATTACACTTCTCCCTTTACAAAACAGAAAGATCTTTTAGTAGAAAAGTGAATTTTTAACCTTTCCAAGTAAATGCTTATGGTCCTTTACATTATTGCTCCTGTAGAGATATGAAACAAACCATGGGAGAAAAAAAAAAAAAACAGAAAAAAAATATCAAGGAGAATAATGGATTGAGGGTAGGTAGTGTTTTTTTCAGCAACATCCTTATATCTAGTTTGAATCATTTCTATTCAGTTCCAGTGCAGGACATTAGGATTATATGTATCAACTTAATTCAGTGATAAGAAAATCCTTACTAAAAATCCTACCATGTGAGACAAATCTGCCAAGATCTTGATTATCAAAACAAATGAACAGACAGTAAAATGTGACATACGTAGCATACACTTTACATGATAAATTAGCCCTCGCACAACTGACAGACATACTAGAAGAGGATGTTACGGTTGCCATGGCAAACAATGCCTTTACTCCTTTAGCTCCTGAATCACAAGTTTTATGAGAGAGTCACTGACTTCTAGCAAAAGACAACAAAATTTCCATGGTTAAACACTACCTACATGTAACAAACATATTTCTCTGTCCCACTGTGGTCTTTTTTAAAAGCTACTGCCTTCAAGAGTGACCTTGCTATGTCATTGGAGTGACTGTCCAGAAGCTGTAAGTTTGTTCTCCTTCAGCAGATGCATTAAGGATTTACTGTAACACTTCAGGGAAGCACACTGAAAGAGTGATGGTCAAATAATTTAGGAAACTTACTTTATCATGCAGTGAGCAATGTTGTCAGCTCAGGGAAAACAAGAGAGAGTCCTGTCTCAAGCTAAAAATGTGAACTAAATATCCAGGTATTTTAGCTACCCAGAAGTCTGGATGGTATGCATCAATCAGAACTGGGTTACTGTGCGAGAACAGAGTAGTTTTAAGAAAACATTCCCACTTCTGGCTGGATTAAAGAACATACGGGGAAAAAAAAAAACAACCCATGATTTCAGCATACTTCTCATCCAAAATGGTGTTCGGAGCTGTTAAGGCAGAAACACAGTGATACGTTTCAAGAAATTGAGCAAATTCCAGTGAGAGTTTTGTAAAGCATCCTTAAAAGCTATTTTTGTCAACAAGTCACAAGCAAGCACCCAAGAGCTCTCCTGCATAAAGACCAAAACACTAGAGTGTAAAAAAAGGTGCAGGTATATTTCTGATGCAAGGTGTTCAGAACTAGAAGTAGGATGGGCTCATTCTTACTGCAAAAAGTGACACCAGTTATCTAAAGTAATCCTGAAAATTTCACTGATTACTTCTCCTGGAAATCTGTTAGAAATTCAAATTAAATTAGCTTCTCCTGGCTTCCCTATAACAACTTATAAACATAGCTGTTTTGACTCAAAGGGGGCACCAGCTGACCATAAACTCTCATTTAGCTGTTAATTTCTCTGATTACAGAGTATCTTTTTCTTTTAAGTTATGAAAGATACGTGTTTGATCACCAGGTAAGAGGGTGCAGACACAGCTATGACCACATCAAAATCACCATGCAAAATGATCAGGTTTCTTTACATCTAGAAAGGAATGCAGAAGGCACTTGTACCATTTTTCTACTTCCTACTGTAGGTCATCATATAAACATTTCACAAAAGGTCACAATTCATCCAAGAAAATTAATCATTTAGGTGCTTTTCCAAACACATCCTATCCTAATGACAGGTTAAGTGATAAAGTAAGGAGAAGAAGCAAATATCTTGAAAAACTGTCACCCTCAGGTAGTTTGTCTAAACTCTCTCTGTCCTGTTGGTGAGAGGAGACCGATTTATATAAAGGTCTATTTTCTGTTTGAAAATACTTTTTATTCCTTCAGGGACAAGCAGAAGAGCAAACAATTCTGAGCAAGTAAAACAGATTAAAATAATTAAATTTAACTTATACAAAAAAAATCTGCATGTCGCGTAACAACAAGTTTCATGTAGAATTTTTCACAGAGAGATATCAAAGGCTCTCACAAAGTCAAATAATGTTAGAACTCTTTAACTAATGTGTGAACAACACAGAAATGTAGCAAAGCATAATATTGAAATACGACAATTTTCAAAATTCAGTACCACTGTAGAAATACCAACAAGTTTTATGCTAAGGGAGCTATCCAGTACCAAGCAGCTGACAGCAGAGCAGTAACACACCAGAGGATGGCATCTAACGAATTTCAGCAATTATTTGGGATAACAGAAACATTTTGAAATCTTTGTATAGCTTACTAAGAAACAGAAGTAGTATGACATTAAACTCACTTTTAAACAAATAACTGTTTGAAGGTAGCTCTTAATAAATGGTAGAGAATGCAAATAAGAAAATTGGAACTTCTAGCTGGCAACACAAACCTATGCAGTTTTGTCTCATTTTCTCCCCTACTTCCTTTACTGTATGTTTTACTTCTGCATATCCGGCTCCACATTTTCTTGTTCCCTATATCCAGCTTAAGTTCCAAGCCCTGCCATAACTTTGCATTTGTATCCTTGGTTATCCACTCATAACTCCAAACAAGTCCCTGCTGCTGTGCACTGTTTTTGTCTATCACATCCTGCTCCTTCCCACCTTTTCTCTGCCTTATCTCACTTCACTTTTGCTTTCAAAATCTCCCCAGCTCTCTCCTTCTTGTGCATCCTTCCCAAGACCTGAGCTCTAACACAAGCCCTCTCTCTGGGCAGGAGGCTACAGACACCTCCTCAAAGAGTGCCCAGCTTCTGGCAGATGGGAGTGCCTTCCAAAACCTCTGAAGCAGGCTTGGCCCAGCCGTGTTTGCTGGGACTGCTCGCCTGGACAGTTCCAGCTTTGGATGCTAAAGCTAGCAACAACCTGCTTTCCTGCACACAGCAAAATAAAACAGTATGACTGGGTCACAGGTTTAATTGATTTTTTTTTGTCTTTCACCCTGCTTCAGAAGTCAGCCTGATCAATGCTATTTCACACTCTCCAGTGCAAGCTTTACTGATCTAAACCCTCACCAAAAACAGATTCATCAAAGTAGCACCAGAGGAGACAATATTTATCCCCTGCAACACACAGGGAATGTCACGTTACAACTTCCTCCTGGCTTCCCTCTCCTATCAGCAGAGCCAAGGGAATGAGGACAGGGAAGGAGGACTCACACAGCTGAAGCAAGTGCTGGCACTGGAAACTGATGTTGTGTATTTATCTACTCACATTAACCATGGAAGAGGTAGTCACAGTTCATGCTCCCTCAGCACTCTTGCAAATTCTCATCCTTTCCATCTTCCAGTTGGTGACAGAAAATAACAGTTACTGACAAATGCTGAGGGAAAGCACAAGACCTAACCAATAAATAATAAATGCATCCATATCTGTAAAACTCCGTCCTTCAAGTTCACGCAAAACAAATACAAGAATCCCCATAGGAAGTGAGGGAAGCTGCCAATTCCATTCACAAAGGTGAATAAACGAACTTTTTTACCACTTGCCGTACAACAACCTGAATAAAAGTTGCCAACTAATAATACAACAGAACATGTTCATTCACCCACACAAAATATCCTCTCCCTTGCCAAATGCCCCAGTGTCAAGGGAGGTAAATGGAGAGGCTGTGGGAGCATTGAGTCTGCTGTACACACAGGAGGTAGCTACCAGTCATGCACATGAAAAAGCCTTATTACTTCATTTTGTCACACAGATGAGAAAATTACTTCCTATACAAAACTGACAGCTACAAGGATTGCTATGTTGATGTGGTTTGAAAAGTTACTTGTGGTACTTCAAGCAGCTATATGTTTCCTCTCTAGCCATCTGCTCTTACTCCTCCTTAGCTTGTTATTTTGATGTAATTTTCTCAAGGATAGTTTCTGAGTTCTCTTAGTTTACTGCTAACCCCTTTGGTACCTTCTCCAAATAGTCCAGATTGTTTTTCCACATGGAATCAAAAAATCTCCCTGAAAGGGTGACCCACGTCACAGGTTGACCATTTTCAATCCTGTCTGCTGTTGCTTGAATATTTCCATTTTGAGTAGCTTTGCTGGAAAATGTATTTTTAATCATTTCTCATTCAAGATGCACATCTTCTCCACCACTCAGACATTCAAGCTCATCTGTCACTCTCTCCCATCATTCCCTCTGCTCCCACAGGTCTTTCTTAACATGTCTGACTTAATTCTTCCACTTGCGCCTCTCTACTGCTATTTAAGAAGCTCTACAATTTCGGGAGAACTATTCTATCTGTTCTAGGCCAAACTTGTTCTGGGACCTCATTAATACACCTCCATAAATTTATTTCCTTCAGGAAGTCCTTCTTCATCAGGTCCCCTACAAGGGAATCTCAACTCCTCCTCTGCCTGAACTAAGTTCTGGGATTCTCTACAGCTGGGCTGTAACACCTGGCACCCTCACGAACCTCTATCTTCTCTTCTGAAGCCAGTATGTTGGGGAACATCAAAAGAACAGGTATCTTCTCCCACTTTCAAACAGATCTATTCTAGGAAATATTTTTTCCAAACCTGATATAATGTACTAAAAGTGGACAAATGAAATACACTCTGCTTCTGAGACATAACTTACACAACTCAGAGCCAGGAATTAGGACTTGCAAGTATTTCTCCTGATGTGAACTATGGAAAAGATTTTACACAGAAAGCACACACTGAGCCTGTAATTAGATGCGCTGTAATCAAACAAGTTTTCAAAAGCTGCAGAAGCAAATGCTTACCTCAGGAAACCACAGCAGGGTATCACATAACGAAGAGCTTGAAGCCACCACCCTGGAAGCTCTCAGTTTGACCTCTGGCTACAAAACAAGAAGGACCGTGATGCCTTCTAATTTCCAGTGCTAATACCTAAGGTATCGCTTCACACGACTACTGCATTTCCTGAGTGAACACTAATTTCCCTTCAAGAGGCATGTCCTCTTTGCAGAAAACCATAAAATCTGACCTGAGTATTCACCACATTCCCCAGCACAAACAAGAAGTCTGTTTCCAAAGCTTCATCCCTGTGTGCAACTGCCCTGCTAATTGGACATAAAACATGCTGAAATAGTCAGCCGGAAAAGAGCTACCTTATCTCTGTTCTCTAAAATAATTTTTAAAAGGGAGAATAAACTGCTGCAAATTATGACAATGAGCATCTTTCAAATATTGTTAATAGAGTGATAAGAATTACCTTTTCTTCAGGTCATAATACCTCAATCAGCAAGGACTCCTCCTCTCTCCTCAGGTCTCAGTTTAACACTTTTTTGCAGTATTACTTTCCAGCGATACATATTAGCACATTTTTGTCAAAACACACAAACATTGCCAAAGTAATTATTAAATACATCTTTCCCTGCATAGCCAACCAAGGGCTCACTTCTGAAAACTTGCACTGTTAATAAATGACACATGGCAGTAAACTAATTGTATGTAAAGTTAACGGGTGCATGTTTAAGCATTTTAATTACTGTTCCGTGATTGCTTTATATTCAATGCATAACATGCAGGTAACACAGCCTTTATGATGATAAGCAGTTTAATTAGAAAGCGAAGATAAGAAAAAAATGCCTTTAAGTTACTGAATTTGTTCATGCTGGCCATGTGATAACTTGAGCACATTGTTTCCCTTGGTATTTTAAAATAAGAAATGCTAATTCTACCTAAACCTTTGTTTCCTCATACTACAACTACTGCTTTATATGCCATTTTCTTCTCTCTGTTATGGATGTCAACAGGACAGTTTAATTAGACCATGAACCTCAACCTCTCTTTAATCTTTGAGTGGGTCCACGCAAGCGAGCACTGCCCAATCCTCCACAGCTGGTGTGAGTCCCCCAGCAAGCCAAGACAAGCTGGGCTGCGTGCCGGCAGCGCACACTTAGCCTTTCAGCAAACTGTCTCGGAGGATGGCCATTGATTTCCTAGTTATTATGAACACAAAATTATTGAATGACAGATGATAGAGTGTTAGGTCCTACAAGTATTTTCCCAAATGGGTTATCTAGCCGATGTTGCCGTAGCAACGAGGCTGTTTGACAGTGCTTATGACAAAGAAGTCTTTGCTCAGAATTCTGCTACAAAACAGTTCCTTGCTTCCTACCTTATCCTCCCCAGCCCTATCCAGCATCTCCTCAATGACCCCACACCTGCAGCCAGCTGCTTGAACACCACGCAGGGCATGGCACTGCCGCCAGCCTTCAGTCCTCCAAGAAGAGCACCATGCCGGTGGTGGGACATGATGCTTTTGCCCAAGATAATGTCAATGAACACCAAATCCATGGGTAATGCAAGCTCTGCATCAAGACGCAGAACTGAAAGCCTAGAAAGGACCATGCTTACAAGTCAACCACTGCCTTGCACAGCTAAAGGCTGCCAACATGTCACTTCTGTTGCAGGAATACAGTGAAATTCTTTATGTCTTTTTTTTTTCAATTGTAATAGATTAAGGTCTGATACAGAATGGCTTCTTCATTCAATGATAGCTTCACAGTCCAAAGCATGGTTATGTTCACTCTCTCTTTCTCCAGCACAGCACACATCCCCCTGCACTGCTTTGTCCTCCTTGCCAGGGAGGAATTCACAAGCAATGCACTCTAAGGAGTATAGAACCACAACTCCACATCAAAACAACAAAGCAGGGATGTTGCAAAGGCTTAGATCAAAGAAAAAGAAAAGCACAGAAAAAGAGTTACACCTCTAGAATACCTGCTTAAGCTTTTCTTTCAATTGTAGACCTCCTTCACCTTCAAGTCACGACACTTGTGTTTTTTATTACATGTCTTTTTTGTGCTTGCAGGACACAGCCTGAATAACCTAAAATAAAGCCCAGCTACCCACCTTCTCCAAATGCCATCACATTTGCTCAACTTTTCTGATCATTCTAGAGAACTCTTCTCACTCTTGAGCTTCTGACTCCTAAAGAAATCTCCTTCAAACAAAGAATTATATCTGAAACCAAAATTATGGGCAATAATAGGTTATATCACTTAAAATGACTCACTCACATTTTAATTCACTGGTCATTTTCCCAGAAAGACAATGGCAGGAGAGGAAATTACTGAAAGACAATCAAGAAGCTCTGATTGGTTGCAGTGAGGTAAACAAAACTGCAGCCAGGAAGGCCCATGGGCTTGAGTTTTGCAGACCAGTTTGGTAACTGCCCTTCACCATACAGAGTTATTACTTCTTTTAACTTGGCACAGGCCACAATGAATTTTACTCTGCTTTATACCCATGCCACCATCGTTTGAGTTGTGATATAAGAGTGGGAAAAGTATTATGAAATGTTACTGTACTTTCAACAGGCGTCAAATTATCACAGCTGCAGGTGGAAAACTACACCTGGGAAAGTTAGAAGGAGGCACCATTGTGAAATGTTTAAAATGTGCCCAAATATTCCCTGATAACTTCACCAAGTGAGAGACCTTTTTTTCCTCCAACCTCCTATAAAAATCTATTTCAAAAAGGTGTGGTGTATGTAAAGATCGAAAATCACACCAAATAAAATCTTTTTAAGCACACAGCATTAATGGGGGCAAGTACTGAACAGACCTCCAGGAGAAACTGAGGACTATGAATGGAGTGAGAAAATAGAGCTAAGTTTCTGTGATGAAGCTTAAATGCTCAGTCTGTGCCAAGTATCTGGTTTCTAGCCAGAAATATTTTAGGTCTTAAAATATTTTTAAGTTCATTAAAAAAAATATTCCTGGTACAGCCACATCTGCTCATAACAGCACTTTTATAGGACAGCTTCAATTAGAGTTGGCTCTTGATGAGCCTCATCTAGGCTGTGCTGCATGAAGCAATAAACATGGCACTGAAAGCACATGGAAAGCTGCAGCTTCACACTGCCACCAGCTCCCACTGTCATATTCCCTCTTCTCTCATCCCCTCCTTCTAGCATAAGCAAAGCTGTAAATGTTTTAGGGCTGTGTGATATTCCCTGAGAAAAACAGGGAGCATATGTAGTGTATTTTCACATGGAAAAAAAAAAAAAGGAGATCCTAATTTCTAAAGTGTGCCTTCTGTCCAAAGTATACCCTTGACACTAACTCGGCTGTGATGCAAATCACTTTACATAGATTACTCAGCCATATATGATACCAAAGTACCATCAGAAGGGTATTAGTCAACAAATTCTCATGAAGTCCAATTACATGTTTTCTATGTAATTCCCTGACCACCCACTAAAATTCTGCTGATATTAGCCCATCCAAAAGGCATTTCAGGGACCAGGAGCACAGATAATATCCATTACAAAACCATTCTGTGGTTTCTGTCAAATCTAAGTTAAATGCACAACAGGGACTGGAAAGCTGCTACAAAACTGCAGATTCAGGATCTATACAAAACAAAGACAGTATGTCAATACGCTCTTATTTTTAAAAGGAGAGACATTCAAATATGTGAAAACTGAGCTAAAAATAATGCATCTAGTGGCATAATACCACACCACCTCTTAGCACCATGGTGATGTAACTGTGAGGACTGGTCTGGCCTGCAGACATAATTGATAAAATCCACCTTTTCTCAAATTTCTCATGCAAGTACAAAACCAGTATCAAATGTATGGAACTTTTAATTGGAAGAAAAGGGAACAAGAATTATTGGCAAAATTCTCTCCCTTTCTGTCTTTTCAACCAGATCTTCAAAATGTGTCCCTTCTGAAGACGTTAAATGGCTAGACAGTTCAAGGCACAGGTAATGGCTACAAAGCCCTTCACCTACAGGTCACAGGGCTGAATTCAAGCCCAGCTGGTAGTGACTGAATGTTATTATGATGAGACAGCTGTTCAATGGTCTATCTGAAACAAGCTGGTACCTTCAGTCCAGTTCCTGCTGGGCAGGTGTTTGGATCATTAAAATCACACCACTTCATTCAATAACCTTGTTGGCAGTGTCACCAAGGAGGCTAAGGACAGCACAGACATGGGGACTAGGTACATTCTAAATGAGAATCAAAATACCTTTGGCTACTTTTGTATTGATTTATAGTGACGACTAACACAGAGAAACACAAGCAATCACTGACTTGACTGAACTTTTTCTAGATGCAAATTAGTTCTCCACCTCATCATAAGCATTTCAGCCAACTATTTCTTAAAGATTTCAATTCTTAAAAAATTTCTTATTTCATATGAATTCTCATATCATGGAAGAATATCCAAAAGACTTCATGGTGGAAGCAAGTCCCCCTAGAGAGTTGAAAAGATCAATATTTTTGGGGGGAGGGCATTCATTTTGGGTTTTGTACTGTCTTTATACAGTGTATGTCAGAAGAAAGGACTCAAACTGCAGTTAAAGAAAAAATGGAAAAGAACAAAAGTTGTGAAGCCTTAGTATAAGCATATTTCATATTTGTGGGAACTCCAGGGAAACAGTCATTGCTTTATTGATTTATGTTACAAAAATTGTCTAAGAGAGTGACACTGAAGCAAAACTTAATGCGATGAATTGACCTAACTACCAGCTTTAACTGCTATCAGTGCAGGCACCTCACAGTCAAGTGTCCCAGACAGCAGAAGATCACCTCTAGTATTTTTAGCTGCAACTAAACAGAGTATCCTGATGGAAAATCCTTCCAAACACTCACAGACTCTGTGACATTTGCCCTTTGGGTTCAGGTAGCAGGGAGTATGCTGCTTCTGGATCCAGACATGCATCCAGCCTGGCTAAAGGAATCTTGTAAGATGTTACTGGAACCATCAGGATACATGCCAACTATCGTCACGTGGCAAAGATTTTAGGAGTTAAGATTTTCAATGATGTGAAAGTATATAGTCATTAGATTATGCTTGCTCAAGTTAGTAGGGAAAAAATGTATGGATAACAGCTTTCAAAAGAGAGATTCAGCATGTTCCTTAAGCTATAAGTGGAAAAAAAATTACACTACCATGTTGGGAAAGCAAGTATTAACGAATATCCTTTTTTTGCCTCACTGAAACTCTCTTAAAGTGATCTCATTTGATGATGACGCTGAAAAGTGAATGAAGAAAAGTGAAAAGCTACTTCCCTCAAACACTTCCATTTTAAAATCCTGATTACAGACAGAGTATAGTGCAATACTATACAACCACACTTATTTAAAGATAACACTAGTTAAGCTTATTTTGCTATGGGCAGTCCCAGCAAGGTTTAAAACCAAAAAGAATACATTTGCTCACTTGGCAGATTTTTCCTATAATACAAACAGCATATTCAATCTGCTGTTAAAAAAATTACTCCATTCTAAAAGCAATTAAGAAGGGCATTTCCCCCCCAGCTTGACTTGTCAATCCTATTAGACCAAATTCTAATTAAGGGTTGAAAAGTGGCTATTTTATCTGCCAAATGAAAATAATTTAGTGCAAGTTAATGAGGACTGGCTTATAGCTGATTAGTCATTTTGATTCTGGCTTGTTACAGTGGCAGAAATTACCTTCAAAAGATACAGTAGGATCAGCAGTCATTTTCACATATATATGACAAACAAACAGAGCTTCCCTTTGTGACCAAATTAGACATCAAAGTATCTGAGAACAGAAACAAGATTGGTGCAAGAGCCTACAACTAGCTTGGAAAACATAAACTACTTTGAATATTAATAGTATCTAAACTGTTAAGACTTGCCAATCTTTTTTCCACAACACGCTTGCAACAAGTGGACTGTAATGAAGGCCAAATATTACTATGAGAGAAGGGATACCAATCACACAAATTGCTATGAGCAGCTCTCCCTCACCATGCTACAGTGCCACACAAGAGTGCTGACATGAAGATTTTCAAAATCAAGTTTATACCTGTCATCAGGTACATTTTTTGAAACTAAGCTCATTACAATGCGCAATGGCAAATGCTGCACAAGAGAAACAAATCCTACTAGACTTCCTTCACAAGTGGGTAAGGAGCCACTCAGATGGTTCAGAAGGCTCTTCAGGGCAGTTTGCATTCAGCATGCCAGGACATGGTAGTGCACAGGAAAAAGGTCTCCAGGGAGACCTTACAGCAGCCTTCCAGTGCTTAAAGGGGGCCTACAGAAAAGCCAAGCAGAGGCTTTTTATCATGGGGTGCAGAGATAGGATGAGAAGCACTGGCTTTAAATTGAAGGAGGACAGATTATAGATTAGAAATTAGGAAGAGATTTTTTTACAGTGCGGGTAGTGAGGCACAGGAACAGGTTAACCAGAGAAGCAGTGGATGCCCCCTCCCTGGAGGTGTTCAAGACCAGGCTGGATGAGGCTTTGAGCAATCTGGATTTAGTAGAAGGTGTCCCTGCCCATGGGGGGGTAGGGGTTGGAACTAGATGATCTTTAAGATCCCTTCTGACCCAAACCGTTCCATGATTATATGAATACATTAATAGGTCACCCATATTTGTTATATTCCTTATATTCTGGATGACTACACAGTCGTGTTGGTATTTGCATTTCTCAGTAATAATTTAAGAGCATTCAATACTTTCATAACAACTGATATGTTCCACTTTTGTGGCATCTCATCTTACACTGACAGCCATACAGAAATGAAGTGATGACATTTCATTTTCAACATTTTGTGTAAAGATAAAAATAATGTTAAAGAGAACCTTAAAGCCAGATCATTGGATGTCTGAAAACTTATCTAATTTTCTTCTAAGGACACAGGTACTCAAATGATTAACTGACTTCAGAGAAAGAAATGTAAAACAATTAAGTCAAGATTGAACCTGTCATCTCACTACCTTAAGAACCATATTTATGACTGATTTCATTCACATGAAGTAAGTGGGTCTTTTCACATACTTGTCACAACTGCAATAAAATTATATAAAGTAGTTCTTCTACTTTGGCTCAAAAAGCCTCAAAGACAGCAACATGTTTTATTGTTAACATCAACCACTAATGAGACATTACTTGGTTGATATTCTTCTAACTTAAATAATCTGATCTTGGCATTGTGACTTTAAGTAAATGACTCCCCCACAATCCACAATGAAATCTGCAGAAGAGGCATGAAAAATGAACCTCCCTTTGGATACCAGAAAGCTAATCTTTGTAAGAAGTTTAGGTCCTTAAAGGTTCAAAAACTCTAAGTTTCTTAAGTACCTGACAGGTTCCTTCTGAACTTTAAACGTACCTCCAACTGCCTAAATGACTTTGAAATCAGACTGCAACAATTAGTTGCTTAAAAATTACAGTGGTAACTCGGGAAATAGCATTCCAAGACTTCTTCAGACTGACACTTTGTATCCTAACTGAAACAAATCAGTGTTTGTTCTTTTCCCTTCTCTGCAAGGATTTAAGACAGGCTTCTGTATTGATATTTTGTAATATTCAGATTTGACATTGAAAAATGCACAGTCCGTATTTATTGACGTACAGTGGTACACCTAATTTAAAGCAAGTCACATTGACAAACAGAGTTTGTTTGGCTCTTCATTGTACATTTTTATATTTACATCCTCGGTCATCAGTGAAAATTAGTGAGCAGGTAAGAGAATCAGTAAAAGCTTTGCATGTCGCCTGTAGCCTATTTACATGCAAAGTTCACAATGACTTAAAACCATAAAAATCTAGATCCTTACATTGCATTCTTGTAGGATTAGGTATTGTAGTTAAGTATGACACTGTAACAAGCTTTCATTACTAGATTTATGTACACAACCATGACAGTAAGTTCGTTATGTTAAGTTCACTGCAGAGCGAGGGGCACAAGGCCACTGTGATGCTCCACTGTCCGCCAGTGCACAGCACTACACAAGGGGGTGCCACATGCCCTACTACCTGTCAGAAACTTGCCACCCCATCTGCCCCAGTCTTCTCACACACAAGAGAGAAATGAATTTTGGCACCTCAGTCGGGACATTTCCTAAGCACCGGTTTTCAACTTCTGTTAAGGAAAGAGATAGTTCTAGTTTAAAACTGCACAGCAACTTCATTTCCATTTAATTTCACATGGTTCCCCTGAAGCATTTTGCTACTGAACAGCCTTTAATAAGACTTGAAGCAGATACCACTCCAGGGCTTTCTCATCTTCATCACTTGTTTGTTTTGACCTTGACGTTTATTCAATTAGAACCAATTTGCCAATCATGCACAACCCTTCTTAAAGTTCATTTCCATACATCAGTGAATAGGCCCATCCAGTTAGCAATGATCTTTCCACATGCCCGAAGTAAAAATGTACCAAAACTGAGGAGCATACCAAATAGTCAAGGTGCCTGTCACAAGGCATCTGATATTTTCTTTCCTATCATTGCAAACACAATCTATAAAATGTCTTTTGGCAAATAATCAGCTCCAACATGGCCTAAGTCTGTCAAATTAATCAGTTCCTTGAAATGTGCTTCAGTGGAGGTATGTTTTGAATTCGGGAAATCAGGATTCATCCCCCGACTACCACATCAGCTCCTCCACAGCTGGAGAAGAGAGGAGAGCACACAGTCCCTATCGCATCTCTGTCACATGCTCAGCACTGGGAGAGGACTTGTTAAGATTGCCAAGTACCATTCAGGAGTTTATGCCTGTGGAGTTGTTCCTCCTGGAAGAGAACCAAGTAACTCATACCTTTTGAAAATTGCTTATGACAGCTTTTCAGTCTGCTTCAGGCTGGCTCTCAGTGATGATTTGTATTTTCATATACTCCTTATACATTAAGAAATTTACACCTGTCAGTTTCTGACAGACTGTCTCCATCTTCAACCTTTTTGGGAAAAATTCTTTGCTTGCAGACATTATCCAAATAAGTTTCTATCAGAAGTCTGAGTGACATACAGGTGGATGTATAAGAAATATGCAGCAGACAAGCACAGAATTTTAATGAGAGACAGGGACTTCTGCACTAGCCAAAAAAGGATGGAAGTTAAAATACTGATCCTCAACACTTTAAACTGCACATGAAGCCCACAGGTAATTGTTAGGAGAAGACATAAACTATCTTTACTATCCAAGGTGACACTAGAATTTTTATTTCTATTTAAGGAATCATGCTTGGGGTCAAAGAAAGCATCTCGGTGAACAAGAGTCCTCATAAATAAGCAGGAATACGGTTGTTCCTGCTGGTATGTTTGTTGATAGCAAAACAAACATTTGTTGTTCCCAGCTGGCAGTGGCTGGAAGACAGGCTGCAGCATTGAGGGGGAGCAGGGAGACCTTTGAGTGCAGGACCTGCTGTGCATTCATAGAATCATAAAATCGCCAGGTTGAAAGACCTTTGAGATCATCAAGTCCAACTGTACCTGTCCACTACTAAATCACACCCCTAATCACTTCATATACCTGTATTTTATACACCTCCAGGGACTGGGACTCAATCACCTCCTTGGGAGGCCTATTCCAGTGCTTGAACCCTTTCAGTGAAGAAGTTTTTCCTGATGTCCAGTCTGAACCTTCCCTGGCACAGCTTCAGGCCATTCCCTCTCATGCTATCTTCTGTCACTTAGGAGAAGAGACCAACAGCCACCTCTCCACTACCTCCTTTCAGGTAGTTGTAGAGAGCAATAAGGTCTCCCCTCAGCCTCCTCTTCTCCAGGCTAAACAACCCCAATTCCCTAAGCTGCACTTCATAAGACTTTTCTCCAGCCCCTTTACCAGCTTTGCTGCTCTTTTCTGGACAAGCTCCAGCAACTCAATGTCATTCTTGTAGTGAGGGGCCCAAAACCAAACACAGTATTCGAGGTGTGGCATCACCAGTGCTGAGTACAGGGGTACAGGTCCTGCTGGCCACGCTGTTTCTGATAGAAGCCAACATGCTATTGGCCTTCTAGGCCACCTGGGCACACTGCTGGCTCATGTTCAGTCAGCTGTCAACCAACACCCCCAGGTCCTTCTCTGCCAGGCAGCTTTCCAGCCACTCTTCCCCAAGCCTGTAGTGCTGCACAAGGTTGTTATGTCCCAAGTGCAGGACTCTGCACTTGGCCTTGTTAAACCTCATCTTGCTGGTCTCAGCCCATTGATCCAGCCTGTTCAGATCCCTTTGCAGAGCCTCCCTACCCTCAAGCAGATCAACACTTCCTCCCAGCTTAGTGTCATCTGTGACCTTACTAAGGATACACTCAAACCCTTCATCCAGGTCATTGATAAAGATACTGAACAGCCATGCCCTGATCTGAAGCTTCTCCAGCAAGCTGACACACTTATACTAAAAGTACTACACTTCTGAGTAACTTCTAAAAGAAATGCAAGGTTTGTGGCTCAGGTTCACTGCTACGTTATGTAACACAGTGCCAAACCCAAGTATTTTGGTAAGAAGACACATAGGCAGTGTTATCAGATCATACAACGCACGCTTGCCATACCTTGCTAGCAGTGTCCTGGCACAGTGGCTCCTTCAACAAGCTCATAGGTGTCCATAAATCCTTCCCTTTACCTCCGCCTTTCTACTGTCCTAGGAGGTTTCACTCTGCGACTGCAGTCCAAACGTTTTATTTTCATGGGAGACCGAGTTTACGGGAGGGCAGGACAACACGGCAGGGAGAGGCAGTGTAGGCGGGAGGTCACATCATTGCTTGTGCAAGAAAAGTAGTGTGGCATGCCTCCGAGAGACCATGCCTTCATGGCTGGGGTTGCTGTGTTTCAGAGGATGACATATTTTGGGGTGGTAGCATGGGGAAGGGAATCAAGCACCCCTCAGGGTTTGTTTCCAGTCTACTTTGAGTGCTTCTAGAGAGGGCTCCCTGCTCCCCTTGCCCTTTGGTAGTAGACTGATGAAGGGGAAGTCAGTGACTCTGACAGTTTTATTATGCTGCATTCAGCAGCAGCAGGCAAAAAATAAGAGTAACCACCTGTTCCCCTGCCACCCTGCACCCTTTTCTCACTCCACTGCAAAAGGATCCAGTGGGTAAAAGAAAAGGATGCTGCTGCTGGCAAGAACCACAGGGCAGCATCAGACCTCTCCGGGCCTCCTCCCTAGCAGAGCAAACATTCGTAATCTCCTTAACATCGTAAGGCAAGATATTGCACACTCATTCATGCTGTAACTAATGACAGTACCATTACTGGGCAGTAATGCTTAATTACCATTGCTTTTACAGTTTAATAAATGGTTGGATTATCAACACTAAAAAGACACAATTTGTCAACTGTAAATTAATGTTATTCAAATTAACTTTGGACCATAAAGAGGGCTTTTAACGTCACTCATCCATTCAACATTTACTGCCCCCTATTTTGTAGCTAATGTGCAAACTGCTGAATTATTGGATTTCTTTAATCTTCTTAAATTCTTTATTACTTGGTACCTTCTGCCGTATTTTAATGATCTATCATGCCCAGCTTTCCCAAACAATGGGCTTTGTTAAAGGAAAAGGCCTGGTTAACCACACAACAGATAAATTTACCTCTTTGTGCAATTCTTACTGTAAGTCTCTCTTCTCCCTTTGATTGCGGCAGGAACCAAACCTCTGATGTGTATACTAGCTCTTGAATCATCTTCTTTTGCTTAGGCAAAGTGTGAAAGATTGCTAGTTTCCAGAAAGTTTTAAAGATCAAGATAACTTAATATACATGCACACACTGCTGGAGTTAGAGGCACTCTCATATTTGCTGGGAAATTTCCAAAAAGGTCACTTCAGTCCTAAAGGCAGTCAAACCAACCCCAGTAACAGTACAGTCAGCTGCTGTTGGCATTATCTTTTGCAAAAGGCCACATTTAGGTTCAGGCTACTGAATGCAGGATTTAGCTTTATTTCATCCAGAAATGCTTAAAAAATTTAAACTTTTTTTTTGTGTGCAAAGATTTCCCAAGTTAACTGCCACATTTAGATAGGCTTTTTATGAAAGTACTTTTTCTGAAAGTACTTCTGCATAACTGGCACTGTATTTCATCACATGCAAAAGGAAGCATTACTTTCAATTTTTCTTTGAAAAACCTCATAGAAGAGCAATTGACTCTTTAAAAGGCAGCAGTTGTCAAGTACTGACATAAGGGGGTATACATGTCTGAATGCATACGCAAATACAAAATAATATCACCCTATATCAAATGACTGTTTGCAATTAATTTAATTAAAAATTGACAAATATTTGTAAGTGGAGACAGACTTTCCATTCAAAGATGCAGCAGCCTGTCAGCCACGGCACAGCTGATGAACACCTGCTCTAATTCTATATACAGCATAAAGCCTAATCGTTTTGTCATTCTCGCTTATCTAGGGGTGCCTCATCACAGGATTCAAGGATGTGCCAACACAAAGGCTGGAAGGAAGAGGAGGAAATCATCTGCCAGGCCCATTTATACTGGGCCAGGAGGAGCTGGACCCCCACACCTCTTCTCCACTTCTAACACTGTGTGAAAAAACTGTGGAAAATATTTTTAAATTGGCCTGAACACTGTGCAATGAAAAAAAATGGATGAAGTCAAAAAGACTCAAAACCAAAACAAAGCAAATGATAGAAGAAGTGTGAGCAAATATTATTGTAGGATTTCAGGCACTTTTAAAAAAACCTATTTCTTTATTTGTATTGGGAAATGGAATGAAATGCCCTCTTAGTGTCATAAGTATGCTGTACTACACCAGAGAAAGTTGCAAACACCACAAAGACTGAAAAAACAGACCCACAATTATGCAAGGGAACTGAGTGAAATGAAAAATATGGGCAACATACAGAATGAGAGTAAACACATCAATAGTAGAATTACTTGTGGTTGAGAGAAAGACCTACATGAACAGAAGTGCATGAGACACTCTGATACAAAAGTTAAAAAGAAGTGTTGCAAATTAAATGATGGTGAATAAGAACAGCTAATTGGCCATGCTTGTTGTACAGGAGTGCAAAAATCCAAGTTTGTCACTGTTAGTGAATGATGGGTGCACATTCATACCACACCAACATTTATTTCTTTTTAATAAACACCTTTCTATCTCAGCCACTGAAAACTTACCTCTGATTTTTTATAAGAGGAGATGAGCTTTCTTTCTTCTCCCAAAATATTAAAACCAATCCCTCTATAACAGCTCTCATGCAGTAATTTGAGAGTGATTACTTCACCTACAAAGACTGAAATTGTAGATGAAATGCAAGATATAAATATAGCTTGCATTTTTTTTACTCAGGCTACACAGATTTAGATAAATCAAGAGATTTAAAGTAGCTTTTTGTTTGGCTAAATCCTCATGTCCCCCATTCACGTATCTCCACTACTGTGTTACTCATACTCAACTACTTCATTACATCATTTCTGGAATAAGACTATAAAATTCACAAGCATTAACAGTTTTTGTGGTTTACATTTTTTCTTTCTATTTGTATTTTATGGTCGTTCTTAAAATTTTGGTAGCTTAAAAAAAATAAGGCAGGCGGCATTTTAGAAGTAGCTGATCATCCCAAATTATTCCTCCAATTCAATTGTTTCCATGAAGCAATACGTAGTAGCTGGAATTTATCTCAGCAAAAGAAATTCATTGCTTAAAAGGGAAATAAGAAATAATTTATTTCAACATAATATCATTAATTATCATAAATTAATTCAAAATATTGGTTTTGCTTGTGTTTTTTAACCAGCCTAGCAGACAACTGAAGTAGGTTTGACTAGAATATTCCCCCAATATCAAAAATCATGAACAACATCTTTCATTAGTGAACTTATTAAGTGAACTACTGGAATAGAAGAGCAAACAAAATCAGTGCTGCAAGCACCCCAATTTAAATTGGTTTCTCTGATGGAAAGCAACTTGTTTTCTCCTGAAGTCACAAAAGTTCCTCAGGGTGTAGAGTCTGGTTGCCCGAGTCTAGCAGTACAGTTCCCTCCGTGACAGAGGCAGTCACATGCCCTAGCGACTACTTGGTCTCTGGTGCAACCCAAGCAAAGCATCTTGCACTTAGCACTTCTGCTCTCTCCATTTCCTTGCTGAAATGCCCTTCACCAACAGGCTGTACTAAAGTCTTACAATTTAATGCTTGAAATCAAGAGATGCCAGCCGGTTAATGGGCTCTGCAGTGCCTGTAAGGGGCAAATGACAGACTTATTCCTTAAAAACAGTGTGTCAAAGGAGCACCCTCCAGCAGGACTAGGAGTCAGCTCTGGCATTGCAGTGCATAGCTTCACCCATTGCCAGCACCATATTCACAGCCTCTGAGTAAGCCTGGACCTGGGAGACACCATATAGCCCTGTCCAGGCTTCTTTGAAAAGAAATTCCTGCCAGCAGCAGCAAGAAAAGTTGTCCAGTGCTGTGTTCCTGTAAAACGTGACTCGCTAAGCATCAGTGGCATGAGGTGACCATTTTACTGCAACTTGAAGTACATTTCTTAGTAAGACATCAGCATATTACTTCTTCACATGTAAATGTTTGCCTCTCATTAACGAGCCACTGTGGTGCTACTCTAGCAGAAGGCAGAGGAGAAGCTGACAATCCAAGTGCAACATGCATGAAATACATGTACTCACAATGGATAACCTACAAAATAAAGGAGATACTTGTTTGGTCAATACATATGTTGAAAATGAGAAGTCTGATTCACCACTTTGCAACTCCAGCGTCACACCAGTAAGACCTACTGGGAATTTCTCCTAGACCACACTTCCTGAAGTCACTGCAACACCACAGTTTCATAGGTTACAAAATTAAATGGGCAGTTCCAGTGAAAGATGAAGAAATAAGGGCACGATGACAATCTGCTTCCACCTTTTGTTATATTTTCATCTTTTAGGTAAAATTATTTAACACAACTTGAGTCAAAGTTGGATGAACTGTATAAAAACCCAGGAAAGGGAAGAGAGAAAACGGTATAATGTGGCAGGGGAAAAGAGCATATAACTGTCAGTACTACTTCAGGATTAAGTCTTTAAAGGCACATAAATGTACAGCTCAGGATATTCCACATTTATCCATGTCTAATAGTTTCAGTATCTATTGTCCTTCTCAGATCAAAAATGTCCAGGGGATTCCTACCTTTTTAGTTGCAGTATTGGTTGCATCATTTTGTCTGTTCTTCATTATTTTCTCCAACAGATTTGTAACAGAACTTGCTCCCCGACAGACATGAAAGTCTTTTCATTGAAGGTGACACAGAGTTTTACTGGGAAAACATAACTGCCTCTGCTTTGTCATACTTGGACATTCATTTGAGGGGTACATGGCCTAGTTTTCTTGCCTGTGTCAAGAAGCTGAAAAAATGAAAACTAATTTTATGGTCCACAATGAAAAGATCTCAGGCAGCTGGAACAATTCTTGAGATCCTCTCTCTCTTCTCTTAACACCAAAGAGGACTACTAATGTGGATCAGCCTTTATTTCCTTCCTTGAATGTCATGTCATTGACACTGAACTACCACATATTTTTAAGAAATGGAGAAGCACAAAGATATACAGCAAAAGTCCTTAAATCCTCAGAGTGCCTGAACTACCCATTTGCCAGAGCAGAATAGGAAGCTCTTGTTGCTGAGACCCAGGCCGTCAGTTCCCGAGGAATAGATGCCCTCAGTGACAGCAAGCCCTGCTTTATGGCTGACTAGGCAACCTTCCCAATGTTAACCTCTATTCACCACTGGATCTGCAGCTAGGCAAGCATGATGCCTCCGCTCCTCCTCATAACTTCTCAGAGATGCAACAGAGAGGATTTAACAAACCAGGGAACATCAGAAGGATTGCTCTAATTTGGAGATATCAGCATTGCTCAATAAAACAGTGCTCAGCAGGCACAGTTACTGGGGAAGGACAAATTATTTGAGGTATAATATCAGTATGTTTCACCTCACAGAGCAGGCAAGTCTTTGGAAAGCAAAATATTACACCCTTTAGGGTTAAAGAAAGAGTGGAAGGAAAAAATAATATTTTCCCTCTTTCCCAGGAGGCAGGGGCTAAATGCCACAAGTCTGCTATACTATACAAAATATTTAGATATGCAGAGGAGTCCACAACTGAGGACTTAATAGAAACCTCTGTACTCTTCTTATTCCTTGAAATAGAATCAAACTATTCAGATTTGGTCTTCCCTATCAAGTTTTTTTTTAACTGATCCAGTCATTAGAAACTTAATTTCTCTGTCTAACACATGCCCAATAGGTTTTATTTTTTTTTAAGCCTCAGAACAGCATAACTGCCTCTGGTGGTAATCTTCACAAGGTGAGTTATATCTATGATCTTTTCAGGAGATAAGCAGAGAGGCTCTCTTCCTCATGCAGAACACCACGCAAAGTAGGTTCTGCAATCAGATATTCTCAAGAGAAAATACAGTGCGAAAAATACAAATAGATAATACTTTTTTCCCTTGGAGTTTTAAGTACAGACTAAAAAAAGTCACATGCTTAAAGGCAATAAAGCAATCATGATAAAAATGCCTGTATGTTTAGCCATACACTTTTTTATACTTTGTCCTGTCTGAAATGATAACCTTATTTTTGAGGCTGATCCCTGTTTAATACCAAATGAATCAATCTTCTATTCTTTCCATCTAAAATGGACTTGGTAATTGTTAATAGGAGATTCAAAGCAAATGGCAAGATGTCATGTCATTCATCTTTTCAGCACCAAACAAGTGACTGGCAACTGAAAAAATGGATTATACAAAGTGCTGGCACTGGCTTCATTTACACTTCTGGGCTTTACACAACGGTTGGCTTCTGATTACAGAATCATGGACTGCATAAAATAATTTGTCCAACATTTTCGAAATTCTTCCTGCAAAGCTACTTGCCACCTGCACCTTTCTTTCTAACAGATTTTTAATTAAATAAGCCAGGTTTTTAATACAATTGGAAAATTATAAAATCGAATCTTTGTGCTAAGAAAGCTAAGAAGCACATGCCTGAAAGCTACTAACAAACATTCCTATTCTGGCAAAAAGAAGACATACTATCTACATTAAGCTAATTACTGACAGCAGATATTTTCAAAACAATGTTGTCAGATAGATTTCCTCTCCCCCTTTTTGCAAGTTTCTGTGGACACAGAATCTTTTTTCCACCAAACTAATATTTAAACTTCTGTCTTTCTTTGTCTGCTATTTCTGCTCTGTCAAACCTAGTAACACCTGTTTTATCGCTAAAGTCTTATAAAAAGAAACAGGTTACCCAAAAAGGAAACACTATGGTCTATCCCATTAAACACAGTAAAACTTTAAATCTCACATAAAAATAGGTCATCCAATTACATGGTCAAAGTGACATTTTTTCATTGCCCAGTACACAATATATTTACAGGAAAATTACCGGGAACCCCTCAGCTGTATCAGATCTGAACCTTATATTTAGATGCAGTCATATATTACTGCTGATAATGTGATGTCAGTGAATAGATTGGAATTTTTCACTGTCCTTTATCAAGATAAATTGTTCTGTCAATAGCAAATGGCTGGCAAGTATTAACACTCTGCACACTGTATGACTTTTCATTCCAAGCAAAAATTGTATTTAATGCTTTTGCACAAAATCTATGGCCGTGACTATCCCTATTACCTATTTAACTACCTTTTAAAAGGAGGATTTATTTCTGCAAATTAGGACCTGGGTAACAAGACGGTATCATGCATCATAAACTTTAAGTCAATACAAGGCAGGACACTTGCAGTTCAAATGGGGAAATACCTTACTCTCATCACTTGGTCATCCAATAGCATTAGCAAGCTGTGGTGGGAGCAGCTGCTCAGAGCAGAACTTTATCTTGGCATTCTTCCACCTACACTGCCACAGTGTCCCACAGTAGCAATTTGCTCATTGGCCTATTACTTTCAATAGGTATTTCAGTAATTGGCTATTTCACACTTGTAAGGCTTGAACTGGCAGAGTGCAAAGGGCAGGCAACCAGCCTGTCAAGGTCCTGCAAGCTGGTCGTCCATCAATTATCATCAGCTTTTACAAGAATGATCAAATACTCCGAAACCTTGTTGGCTTGGATCAGCTTTGCTATGAGTGTAATTTATCCCCAAACCATGTTAAGTTCCTATCTGAAGAATGTGGAGGTTGCTATGGAGCAACATGTTTGCTGGCTGGCATGTGCTGGGGTGGGAGGCAGTTGAGGGGGGGCGGAATTTGTTGATTATCTAGAGGATTGTAGCTTCTGCTGGGTTCTGTGGCCACCTGCTGTCCTATGCCTGTTCCCTTTGCCAAGAAATACTCAAAGCACACAAATATAGCTTGTTTTGTAAATGATAACGTCAGATGAAAAAACGTCTTGCCTACAGCAGCCTGGAAGGGCTGGGCACATCTGAGCCACTGGCAATTGAGGCAAATTGTTCTACATCTGTATTTATGATGGAGATAAACATACGTGAAAGAAAAGTGGGGTTAAAGCATTCAGGTAGTTTAGAAAGATATAGTGATGGTAAGACTAATCAGTTTGCTGCTTTAACCCAACAGCTGTAAAGGTTCTGTGTGCAATAAAGTCAGATCTGAGCCCTCATGTTTCCTGCAGCATTTTACTCTGCATCCTTCCATGCCAGGCTTTTTCATTACCACTATTTTAAAAGCAAAAAGGCATGGAAGACTTTTGTTAATTTTATTTCCTGTTTGTTAGATGCCCTAATTCTAGGCAATACCATTTAGTATAAGATGGCTGGGGTTTAACATTTACCAGCTTCTTTACAAACAACCCAGACAACTCCTTCCCAGGGGCCAATTTGATCTGTTGACCAGCTAAGTGACAAAATGGTTTTTCGCCCAGGAACTATCTGTCTTGAGCAAAGTAAACCAATGATAGATTTTTAAAAATAAACAAGCTCTTCTGTTATGTGTGCTAATAAAATACTAAGTATTTAAAAATAAAAAGAGAGAAAAAAAATCACATATACGTTGAGAGCAAAGTGATTTAGAAAGCTGCTAAGGATGTTCAAAAATCAATTCCAAACTTCGAAAGGACATGACTAAGTCTCTTAATAAATCCACCTCCAAATGGATCTAAGAGTTACACACCCTTACTAGTTGAATAAATGAAGTGACACTGAAGCATCTAATTGTAATACATCACAAGATAATCTGTCAAGCCCCAAGTGTTCAGGTTCTGTCACCCTTCTTCATCCATTATTTATACACAATCTTCATTGCCAGTGAAATCCCTATGAAGTATAGCCTGGCATGCAGATGCAGCCGTTTTAGCCACTCAGCAGATAGTCAGGAATCAAACCCGTACCAACTCTCCAAAATAGCTGTTATTCTGCCAGAGACAGAGTTCAAAAGGGAACAAACACGCAGAAGCTACAACCTTTTTCTGCTTTGTGTAATGGCCTGAAGAGCCACCCACTCCCATGTCTTTGCAGGGGAAGCTGTGGTATGCCCTGCTGACAAAGCTTGCTTTACATCCATTTCAAGATACTATCTGGGGCCTCTCTAGCCTTTTATTCTTTATCCTGTTTTAGACAGGAAGGCTCACCTAGAAACACATCTCAGTGCTTTTAACATCATCTGCTCTGGTAATAAGCAAGTAAACTAATGGAACAGTGCAGTATTTTTTACTCCAAACTTGCCAAAGATGTGTGAAGGGCAAAGAGTTGGACATATTTACATACTTTCATGATCCAGAAAGTCTCAGTTCAGCAGCTGCTGCAGCAAAGGCAATCCTTCCCTGTTAGCCCGCTCAGCAAGCACAGCTCTGCTTTGCATCCTGCTGAGAGTGATGAGCAGTTTGCAGGGGAAGCCGCCGGAACGATAGCTGGGCTAGGGATTTTTCGCTGACTCTCATTTTAGTAACTGAAGTCGCAAATTCTTAATCACCACATTATTGCAGAAGAAACAGGAGTTCCTCCCTTCGTTCCTCCTCTTGCCCCAAGATACACATAAACACTTTTTAAATGTGAGAAGAGAGACGCACATTTCACGGTACTTCAGTGGTTCAGCCAGGACCTCAGCTTCACTCACAAGGCTGCAATAACTACCCCAATCTGCTTCAGGCACGCGGCACTAGAAAATTAAAGATCCTGTAAATTACATGGCTATATTCATCCCACAGCCCAGTTAAAGGCTTTATTATTTGTCAATAAAGTACGAAATAAAAAAAGTATCCTCCAGATAAGGCAGCTGTTGCCATTTGGTGCTGGTGAGCCTTTATTTATGTTCCATAAGTTTGCAGCATGAAAGTTGATGATAGACCATGTGCGTTATTACCAGATACCCCATGGAAACTGCTTGTGTCCCCAGGGCCAAGTCCTCAATAGCATGTGTCTTTTCGAGTAGGAAAGCGGTGTATTCACCCACAGCACAATTTGTGTTATTGCTTTCTGCCTTTGTAGCTCTGAAACAGCAGGCGCTGCCTCTCAGTTAACGAAACATCCTCATGCAGCCATGTACCCGTCTTGACCTGTTATCTTCCTCTCAGTATGACGGCTGGTATGTCCAGGGGTGGCCAGAGATATCAATAAGATTTTCTTCCTTGTATACTCAACAGGAAACACGACCAGGCCTCTCAGCAATACCTTCGCCCTGCTGAGAGTTGCTATCACTTATTCCGAGGCTAAAAAGGTTGGCTGGTGTTGTCCCTGATGCCCATATTCCCTCCTGGCTGCCTAGCAGTAATTCTGTGCAGAGCTGAAGCCTCTTTCTTTTTCCTCATAACTCATTTGCAATGACTTAATTAAAACATGACTATTTTTTTTCAGTGTAAAGAACAATGGCTTACAAGCTCTTACGAAGGTCGTGTGTTTTCATCTCTAGGAAATGGCCCTCAGGAAGCAAGGCATTAAGACATCAACCTAGCACTCTCATGGCTTAATGCATTGCAATGCTTTCCCCTTCCTCGGCTATTTTAATTTCAGGCACTTCCTACTTCCTATTTAGGCTTCTGAGTGATATGAGGGTGTAATTAGTGAAAAAAGACATTAACACCTAAAAGGCACTCTTCAGACAAAAAAAAATAAAGCTATGCAATACTACTTGCTGTTTCTTATAATTACAACAACATTAATTTCTTACTTCTGGGGAAAAACAGAATTCTTGTATTTCACAGATGATGGCAGAACTAAAAATTAATTTAAGATGATAATGCTACATGAAAATAAAAACCTCTTCTGATTGAATTTCAAGGACTCTTCTGTTTAACTAGCTTCAAGAGTCCTTTTTTTGATCATAATAAAATTATTTGCCATATGGTTCAGATGCTTGTGATCCTCTCTCAATGAGAGGATTATGCATGAGATATAATGCCTACTGTAGCTGCAGCCAAGCACACAGCTGGCTCTGATAATGCCAACAAATGGCTTCATCTATCTCAATGTCACGTAGGAGCTGGTGCGATGAGAATCAGCCCAGAGTACAATTAAAATCTACATCATCTGTGAGAAAGGTGATGGAGGTTCTGACATCAGAGCTGTGCCAGATTCATCCTCTTTCCATCGTAACAGAAGAAACATGCTGCCCCTTTCACCCTGTCACACTAATGATGTGCTTTGCACTTCCCTTCCTACGCACATTAAAGGTAGTAAATCAGAGGGACTCCTATTTAAAAGCGTCACCTTTATCTGACATTCAGTAACGAGAACAATTTCAAAATTTAAGTTAAGTGTATTTCTCATTCCCCTCTGTGATGAGATAATGCCATTTGAAGTCTGTGAGTGAAATATGTGTAAAGGATTTTATGATCCATACGGCCCCAAATTGTGACAGTATGCAAGAATCTCCTTGTTTTAGTTCCACAATATTTAGTCACACTAATAAAAGCAGACTTGCACATCCATTTCTTCTACAGACCCAAATTTTATTACAAAAAATGGCCATAATTCACAACAAACAAGCTTGCTATCAAGACACTGATGAACCTCCTCTTTTAGGGTTTTAAAGCTAGTGGGGGACTTGTGCAATGATTTTGTTTTATTGTTATATTCATTAAAGCGAAAACCCACAAACATGTTTTATTAGCATTTTCAACAACTTAACGCAAATATAAGACATAATTACTTATTCCTGGCTCTCACATTTTATTACAAGCCAGGATTCTAGTAAAATATTTTAAGCCTTTGGATGTCAGAAATGTAAAAGCTTGTCTGGTGGAACATGGCAAGACACTAGGTAATGCTGTTTTCTCCTTTCTGTCAATTTAGCTGCATCAATTTGTGTGGCACACAGCAAATAGTATTGCTAATCAATGCAATGTAGGCACTGGAAAATGAAGATACGCAGTTTTACACTTACTCATGATCTTTACTGGATTTGAGATGTAATCAAAGTCTATTTAAAAATCTTTAATCACACAATATACATGCAGACCACTTTCAACTCTCTCTTGGACAGGACTTAAACCAAAGTCCCAGTGCATGCCCCTTAGTTTCACTGATAAATGTATTTTTAAACACTTATGTTTTATACTAAATAAAACAACATCCATTACATTTGACTTTCCACTGTGTTACTCTAGCTTAATGACATTTGCCATAACGGTGCTACTACGATAAAACTGATGATACACAAATATCAACGTATTAAGTTATGTACCAACATAAAAAAATACAAATCTGGGAACGTAACTCTGAACCTCTCTTCACATGAAAATGAGCACCTTTTTGGTTTCTGTTAAGCACTCAATGATAAAAGAAGGCTTTGCCTACCATACTACCCTGCACATCTGTAAAAACATTGCTCTATTAAGTGCATTTACACAATATGACAGCAACATCCTCTTCCACAACAGCTTAGGTGGCACAAGGCTTGGAGAAATATCCAGGTGACATAATCTAAATTTTAAATAACTAAATAAACTCAGAGTTTCCAAGGAACACTTAAGAAAGCAGATGCTTCTGAACTCCATAACGCACTCCTTGCAATTCATGTAAAACATCTTTGCAATGACTCCCAGGGTAAACAAACAAACAAACAAACACACACCACAACAAAAAACCCCAAAGAAAAATCTAAGCAGAATTTTTACTGTACTTGCTACGCTGGTCCATATCTGAACTTACTGAGCTATGGATAAATGAAACAAAAAGCAGGGTGCCAAGCCTTCCTGCCTCGTTGAATAAATGTTTGTTCTCTCAACCTTTACGCTTGTTTCTTCTTTTCCCCCAAATAACAACAGCTGGTAAACACATTACAATGCATCTGTTTGTAATGCAGGAATGGGCTCTTCACAACTCTTACCAAGGAAACTCTGCTTTTGCAGATAAGACACTTGCAATTACATTCAAGTTCAGCTTCCCTCATTTACCTGAGTAGATAAACAAACAGTAGCCCATATCCAAGTTTGAAAGGCTCATAGAAGCAGCCACTGCAAGTGACAAATTGTCATTTTCTGTGCATCTTTCAATAGCTCTGAAATAAATAGGTCAAAACACAGAAATGGTAAAAAATATAGAATAAGAATTCATATTATCAGTAAAGATGACAGATAACCTCCAGAATACAAACACTTCCTATGAGGTGAAAAATGCCACTGGAAACTATTCACACACTTCCTCTACACCCCCTAAAACTGTACTGCAGTTAACTACACACACATACACCTCTGCAGATCTCCTACAAATCCAGGCGTTTAAGAACATCTTACATACACAGACATATAAAATTCTGATATAAAATCTTTGGGACTGTATTTTTAGAGATACTTATAGTTTTTCAAAACTGAGTCTGGGAGCTTTCCAATAGCAGTCAACAATCACATTGCTGAAATGTGACACTATAAAGAAGATACCAAAGTTAATGCACATATGAGTGCACCAGAGACAGGAAAATAGACCAACATTCTCCCATACTGAGAATTTGAAGATAAAGTAATTGATTTAATGACTCAACTAGTTCATAAAATTGATAAAATATTGATTTCAAATTACACTGCACAATTTGTAGCAGGAAGACTTCAATAATTTCCTTATCTCTGGTAAAGTGGAAGTTCCTGGTGGTGCATGAGTTGGCCTAAGCCATCAATATATTTTTAGTTTATAACATCAAATTATCTATAGGTCTAGTTCTTTAAAACATGTAAGATGTGCTAGAAGAGTAGATATATGTGTTTAGGTTACCACTCATCTCCAAATAGTACTGCTTCCTGTTTTTAAGATCATATCAGAATCAAAAAAAGAATGAGGAAATAAAAAGTTGGCAATAAAGGAAGTTTATTTTTGAGCTAGTTCCCGTGCACCTTGGAGCTTTGATATTTTCTGTTAATCTTCTTCAATTTCTGTTTTCCCAGATTCAGCTGTCTATTCAGAAAGCCAGAAGATATTGCTTAATATAGTATCAGCATTGCTGGTATAGTACCAACAGATTAGTAAAGGTTGTTGAAAAGCAAATGCATATATGCAAATGTTTTTTTTATATTAAATGGAAACATTCCAAAAACTCAAATGATCCATGTGAAATTTTAATTATAACTTAACAGCTGTTTGAGCTAAATGAAGGATATCAGAAAGGTGTTTTCCTTCTCATTGTAATTAAAGAGTTAAGCCTAATTTACTGTTGTCAGAACAAGACTAAATACCAATCTGGTCTGCCTAATAGCATAAAAAGGTAAACAGAAGAACTCCAAGACAGACATCAGAATGCTTCCTCCTATCTCAAAAAAGAACCCCAACACACACACTCACCCTCCTCCAGTAAAAGAAAACAGAGAAGTTTTGCAGTGACCACTTCTGCCCTGTATCTTTTCTAGCAATAAGATGGACAATGACCTTTAAAGCAAGTGAGCAACTCACTCTGATTCTGCTTTGCCACTCTTTTATTAATTTTGCCTGGAAGCTATTTTCATTTCCATTTTCTTGGCTTCATAGCCTTATTGTTTAATATTGTGACTACGCATAAAGGTAAACACATGTTTTGCATCCACTAATGTGATATTATCTAGTTGTCACCAGTGGAAGAATAATGCAATACAGAAATAAAGCTGGAAAACATGTTGGTCTATGACAATGTAAGTTCCCATAACTTTGAAAGGAAATAGAGATAATGGTCTTCATAAATAATATAATCCTTCCAAATGCACCTGAACCAAAATTAAGACGCTGCTTCTGTAACACTAGAAGTTAAAAGATTTTGTTTTCCACTGATTAACAGACAACATGTACAAATCACAGGAACTTTTCTACTGTACCTTTTTCCACCTATGTTGCAACACGAATGCTAATATTGAAAAGAAGCAAAGAATATTTGGCAGGGACACAAACTCTGCCTACAACTGTCAATAATTTTCAGTGTTGAAGAATAAATGATCTCTCTCTCCCTCTCTCTGTGTATATATAAAATTTACTACAGTACATTATTGCTAATGCATTATACTAACCACTACAGAATTCCAAAGTCATATATTCAGACATAGGGTCAGAAATGTGGACAGATGAGTGAAAGAGTGCAATCTGTGAACATATGCCCCTGAAGAAAAGTGCATCTATATATTTAATTCACATTTACACCACACCTGAAGCTCTGTGTGGTTCATGTGCAATCAATATCAGATCCTAGTGAAAAGGAGCAGCAGGATTCCATGAGAATAACAAGTGGCTCCACTACATGGAATGTCAGCAATAGATCTGGAAGCCAACTGAAAAATATGAAAATGTTCAGAGATGCTTGGACCACAATAGTCAAGGAAGCACCAATGTAACATGGAAGACATTTCAGCTGTCTTTGAAAAGGACAGTGCTGGTGGCAGTAAAGAGAAACTAAACAGTCTTAGATCTGTGATGCACCTAGTGTAATGGTAAGGCACTTTGTACTGAATATGATCTGTGGTCGGACAGCTACAGTTTTCAGTTTGGTCCATTAAGGCAATTTTAAACAGAAGCAAAATATAGAGGGAGAATCATATACTTAAAATATCAGACATACACTAAGCACACTTCTGTATTTTGCTGCACAAGAACTCTTGCAAAATCTCAAATCATACTCTAAGCACTAAACACTTTCCTTTTATGCTCAATTAATGTGACTTAATCCATCCACAAGCAGAATATTTCATACAAACACATTCCCCTGCCTACTTGTGCTCTAGTGGTTCTCCTGACTTTGACAAACCTCTTGGTTATCCTCCACACAACATAATTCTACATATTTCTAAACTGCCAAAAAGAGACCACATACAGCAAAAACGTAACGAGAAGTTTTAAAAGTGCACTTTAAAACCTCCTCTAACTAACTTCAAAGCAGTTAATTAAAAAATTGTAATGCTATTCTTTACACACTGCAAACATAAAATCTAAACACACTATTTCAGCTGCCGTGTCCTCTGTACAAAGCAGGGCTTAACTCCTGGGTCAATAGGAACAGCTGAGGATATTCCTCTGCCTTCCTTCCACTGCTTTCTTGCTCATTCACTTGTGCTTTAGCCTATGCCCAGATGTTGTGAAAAATCTTAATGCAGATTTATCTCAGGAACATTTACAGAAATATTTACTTTTCCAGATATTTTCCCATTAGTTTACTTCCCCAGATAAGAAGGTACTAGAATCAAATTATTTTACTACTCATCTTTTTCTGTCCTGTCGAAAGTACATTTAACACAATCTAAGTGATGAATGTGGCCTCATGAAAAGAGGGAGGGGAAATTAATTTGGGAGGACTGACAACGAAAAGATCGTTTGTCATAACTGTGCTGAGCTGTGCTGGCAAACAACTAGAGCCCTGCAATATATTGTTAGACCCCAGTGGCTGCTGCCCGTTTTCTGCCCCTTCCTTTAGCAAACTCCTCCCTCCTAATGCTTCAGTTCACTTTGAATGAAGGTTATTAGCAATACTAACCAGTGACAGTGGTGAGCTTGGATGCAGTGGGGGTAGGATGTGAATTTGTAAGAACTAATTTGTCTAATGTTCGGTAACAAAGGCAAAGTGTCTGTGCTGTGAATTAATATAGCATCAATCACTGACTAACTGCTTCAGCACATGTAATGAGAATATTCTCAGGCCAACCCCATGGTCTGCACAGACAGCTGGGGAGATAATAACCCAAATGGAATTTTTATTTTAATGCAACTCCCATCTTGAAAGCAAGAAAGGATCTAGAGAGAATATCCTTGATGTATATGTATGCATGTATGTGTACATATGTATATTTAACTATCTGTACATACACAGAGACTTGCATAACAACCTTTCAGAAAACAGCTTAGAATAAAAGTATTTATTTCAAAAGGTAATGTCTGGTAGTTAGAAATATGTTGGGTTGACTGTAAGGCACTGGTCTGAATAGCTCTTTTCTTTTAATTCACTCTGAGTTGTTTTACAATTTTTCCAGTAGATGTTTTTAATGACGTAGTTAGTTCATCTTATTAGAATTTTAGTTTGTATAAAAATAAAGGATGCATGAAAGCAGTTTTATATCCAGAAGAGTATTTTCTCCCCTTCATTTGTTGATGTCATTAAAGCAGATATAGAAACATATTTAATACTTATACATTAAATGTGGTCACAATTTGAAAACCACAGTCACTTGCATTTCTTTAAAAAGGACACTTACTGTTTGCATAGCAATAAGCTCCCATTGTTTTCAAAATGGAAAAAAAGCAAATAATTTTTTTTTACATTAAAATAATTTAAAAATCATTGCCAGTCAAAAACACATTTAGTTTGGGATCACCTGGAACAATTAATGAGTGCAAGGGGCAACTCACTGCACTACCATCACTGGAAAGAATAAATTCTCTGTATAAAAAGATTTATCAGGGACAGTTTAAAAGTGCTAGAGAAGCCCAAAGAAAAACTCAAAAGAGTTAAGGATAAGCAGAAGACAAACCTTTATTATACTGGTGAAAATGAATTTACTGTTTACAACTAAAAGATTTACTGAACTCTGCATACCAATTGTGTGCTCCAGCACAACATGCCCAGCCTGCTTGATCTTCAGCACTGCCAACTTGAGAGAAAGCTGCAGTGAAGCATTGAGTATGTTTTATTCAGTATTCATAATAAGGAGGAATATAACCCTTCTCAAGTCAGATATGCCAAATCATGAGAAGTTGATGCAGGTCATTACCAAAACACTCTTTTCACCCTCCCACCACTGCCAATTTATGTAATTTGTTAAATATTTTCATAGAATCATAGAATCATTAAGGTTGGAAAAGACCTCTAAGATCATGAAGTCCAACTGCCAGCCCAACACCACTGTACGTACTAAACCATGTCTTGAAGTGACACATCTCCACATATTTTGACCATCACCAGGGATGGTGACTCTACCACTTCCCTGGGCAGCTTGTTCCAATGCTTCACCACTCTTTCAGTAAAGAATTTTTCCCTAATATCTCATCTAAACCTCCCCTGGTGCAACTTGAGGCCACTCCCTCTCATCCTAAATTTTGGTGACTTCACCAATGTGTTAGAGACATCTAGAATGCCTCCTAGGCTTTCAAGGGTGTCAGGTAAGCTGCCATCCAGTCTAAACTGCTTGGTATTTCACCCTTCTTGTGCTGCATTCATTGTTAGGTACAGGTCTCAAATAACACACAACCAAAAAACCGACTGTGATTTCAAGATCATACTATTCTCTTTGTCAGACACGCCCTGCACTGCCACAACACTGTCTCTAAGCCACCACGAGCCCAGGGAAGCAACAGGAGGGAGCAAACCATGGGCTACTGTTTGTGATCAGGACAGTTTTGTGGAAATATTGTGATGTAACATTTTGGAAAAAATATGCTATAATGTAACACTATGGGATAGTACTTAGAGTGGCCTGAAACAGAAAACAGAATTTCAGCTGCCTAAAGCAATAGAAGAGCTGAGAGGGAGGCATGGCTGCCCAAAGTAGTGCACTAGGAAAACACACCTTTGTTTTTTAGCAAAGAAAGGAAGAGCTGCAGCCATTCTCCCTCAACAGGCTTCAGCGTAACCAAAGGGAAAGGCTGAGGTTTGTGCTCCCATGGGCGATGGACACTGGAATTAACTGCAAGTGCAATTTCATTTAACCTCGTTTAGATAAAATGTGTGTTTGTCACAACAAAAAACAAATGTGTCTGTAGAGGAAGAGCCACACAACATTCCAACCAAGCAGGACACCACCATACTGGTTAAATTAAACACTAGTTAAGCTGAACACAGAGAAAAATAAAATTATATTTTTTAGCTGTGAAGCAATTACTAGACAAGATCAATGGGGAACTATTAAATCTGTATCTGAAATGCCCTTTTAACACTTGCACATCACCTAAACCCCATTTTTTATCATTTTTATACATGTGAATTATGAACCCTTTAGTAAGATAATGTACATATACATGATTTCTAGTGCTGGAGAAAATATAATAGGTCCCATAGATTCAGTCTGAATTAATGGAGAATGTAAGCCTCTTTTACGCAATACATACAATAAGCAGTCCATAGCATCACTCCAGGATGAGACTTAGGAAGGAACTGTGATTCAAATATAGAATTCTTTCCATTACTGTGATGATGGAAGGAAGTATTTACTGTAACTAAATAAAAGAGTGCAGTGTATTTTGCTTTTCTTCTAATAGCTTGTGGGTTAAGGCAGGTGCAGGAAATAAAGGCTGCATTGCACAACAGCCCCTCTTCTGCCCAGCTGGAAGGAGAGCTACACACATTTTCTCTCAGCCCATGTTTCAGCTCCCAGGAAAAAAAAAAAAGAAAAGCACTCCGAAGATTCTGTCTGGAGCTAGTCTCACAAAATGGCATCCCTGGAGCTCTTTTGAAATTTGGTTCCTGATAAAAAGAATTAAATAAGTACCAGTGACTCAGAGGGGAAGCTCTGAATCACATACTGAAGGACTTCCTCTCTTTACATTTCCTATGTTGTTTCAATCCTTTTACAGACAAAATATTCTCAAGAGGAATATGTTTTATTATTTACATAAAGGCATATACAAGAAAAAGAGCCTGTTATTCATTTTAAGTGTACCTTTCATCAGTTAAGCTACAACAATTCGAAAAATTATGATAGTGATAGAATGGCAGCGATTACTGTCAGTATAACTTTCTCTGTCAGTATCCTATAAAGAATTTTGTACTGTTGACACCATCTTCAGACTATTTCTACAGGCCTACTCATGAAAAATCATAAACCATTAAATATCATGCATTATTGGCAGTGAATACATAAATGTATTTTGTTAATTTATAGCACACATGTGAAGGAAATAAGAACTGGAATAATTATTCAATGTGAATAAAGAATAATCGCTGCATGTGCACACAGGTCATGGCTTTGTGTGCTGCATGCTTGTTGGAAAATTACAGATAAGATTATATTGCCATATTTTTGATGCGTAAACAGTACTTAATGCCCTTAATCGAAAGCGGGTAAGCTAGCATTCCCAAGGACAATCAATGTGAAAAAGGAAGTCATACATTCAGACATCGTAAATCATCAACAATTTCTCTTCTGTTGTAGCTGGGTTTTTTGTTTTGTTTGGTGAGGTTGGCTGGTTTGGGGGTCAGCTCAGTGTGTGGAATTAAATCCAACTCCTAATCTAGTGAGTTATCTGTGGTGTGCAAGGCAGACACCATTTATTATGTAGAATCGGTGAATGACAGTATGAATGGCTGTCTTTGCCAGTGAAAGCCGTGATAAGACATGGACTCTTAGGGAAGTTCCTGCTCCAAAGAGATCGCTATTGTTCCAGCCATCAGTTTTGGCAGAAAGACTGATTTAAAGATAAGAGAGCAATGATGCTGGAGTTTTACACAGAAAAATATCAGCAAATAATCAGCTCATCTGCATTTAGAAAGACATCCATCATCTTGATTTTTATTTTAATAAGACCTGCTGTCAATTTTAAATTAATAACTTAAATACACAGAATTTCTTGGAGCAGAAACTGATCCAACGCAGAATCAGTCTACAATCTGTATTCACATCTCCACAAGTGACTATTTTCATGTGTGACTTTCTGGTAACATTCCTTATCCTAACCTCACCTCATTTGTAACTTCTCTGTTTCTGATGGGTACGTTTGATGAACTTTAATTAGCACTCTGCTAATATATCTCTGCCAGCCTGGATACCAAGTGTTCATGCTTCTCACCAGTAAGGTTTCAGGAAACATTGAGCAGGATTGTGGAATGCTAGGTGCGACCACCACCCACATCTAAGCTACAAGAACACGTAGGTGGCAGGTTTCCTGGCCCAGCGTGGGCAGACCGTGGCCATTCAGCACCACGGACAGCACCGAGCACCCAGGGGTCCTGGGGACACCCCAGTGGCTCAGATGGGGCCACATGCTGGCCTCAAGCCCAAGGGGACATGCAAGAGATGCACATCTTGATATTAAGACTTCTGACATGCGCTATAAGTGGAGATATTTTCAGGACTTCCTCAATAACATAGAAAAGCATACTTTTCCTGAGCTCTTTTTGAAAAAGTTGCTGTAACAGTAGCTTAAACAGGCCAACCTACTTAATTTCCATGAGTTTTCAATGAGCTTTCCGTAAGTTCTGTCCACCATAGACTATCAAGGAAAATAAATAACTGTGGGGCAAGAGACAGAGTCCTGGAATTGATTAAAAAAATTGCTAAGTGATAGGAAACAATAAGTAATAGCAAATGGCTGCCCCTTAAAATAAAGAAAATGTAGGAGAGAATGCTCCTGGGACTGCTATTGAGATTGTCAGTACTTATCAAGGACTGCACAGCAAGTTAGGAACAGTAATGGTGTAAGTTTGTTGTTTTCCTTAAGTAAGTCCTGGAAAGTTTTACAATGACTAGTTTCAAATAGCTGAAGAACTACAATGACACTACAAGTAGAAAAACAAAAGTTCATTACAAAAAAATGAGGCTAAACACAAGGAGACAGACCTCTGTGCACGCTACAGGACTGTGAACTATTTTTTTCAAAGGGAAAAATGAAAAGCAGGCAAGGTTTTTGCAGATATGCTGTCTATTGCATTCACCTCTGGATATACCAAGTAGAGCAACTGGTCTTTTCTTCTTTCCTAGGACATATGTAAGAAAACTCATCTATCACAATGACTGACTAAATTTAGTTAAACGGACACAAGGCGATGTAAATTAGAAAAAGTGACCACAGTTTACATAATTCCCACAGTGTATCACATACTGACTACCAGACACAAAAGATCTGTTGAAGAGACTAGAAGACCATCAGTTTCAGTTGTTTTAAATTTATAATTATTCTACAGTCATGACCTTAGAAACAAAATTCTTCAAAATACAGACTACATATTCTTTTTCTTTTACAAAATTTCTTTGCAATGTGAGGAAACTGACAATAGAGTGATACAAAATTAAAAAATATAGGCCTCAGATAAAACAAAAGGTTAATGTTAATATCCATTAGTGTGTCCAAGTAAAAAATATAACAGAGAAAAAAATCACAGAAAAAATAACTGATAGGTTCTAAGTTTGAACCAATAAATACAAAGGAATAAAAGAAACAACAAAGTTCAAACCTTTACAGCACCCAAAATGATATGTAACTTATAGGGAATTTCATACAGGTATTCTTAATTAGGTAGGATATATATAGAACCTGGCCATGTTCTTCTCTTTATCACATAAAAGGAGTTTTAAATGAAAGACAGTAAACAAGGAAAAATATAAAGAAACATTTCTTTTCCATAGTTAGTGGAACTGGCTGCCAGATCAGGTCATTTAGATAAAAAAACATAGCCACATTTGAAGAAATAACTGAATAATTTTACAACTGCTGATAAAATTTGTAACTACGCAAGCTAAAATAATAAGGGTACTCAAATCTCGTGCTTCAGGGTGTAAGACAATGAACTGCGAGGTTTAGAAAGAAATGTGCAGTGTCACACAAATGAATACAATGCATTAGCAATTTGGGAAGAGATTTACCTTCTTTTAAAGTATCAAGAAAAAGCCACTGCCAGAAGCATGGCACTAGACTGCAGGGACCTGAGGTCTGATTTGCTGTGACACATTCTTTGTTATTATGAATTTTACTTTGATAGACAATAGATTCTCCTGAGCATTATGGAGATGAATTCAAATTAAAAGCACATGTTCTCTGAAAGCATAGCTTGGAGGAAGGATCTGAAGGACAGAACTGTTAGCCAGTAATTAAGAGTTCTGTACTGCACTTTCTGGCAGCAATTATTTTAACATAATTCTTAATAGAGTCTGTTAAAGAGGAAGTGCCAATTAGCAATAGCTTATTGCACAACAAAACAATGACTACTGATATAATTTACTACCATAAACTACACAGAGAATTGACTGCTGAAAACAAGATTGGATGTTTAATTAAAAATGGGGGAGAGAGGAGAATCTACATGTACAGGTCTGAGTAGACTTCCATTCCTGCACAGAAAGCTCATGTTAAACTACTCAGGCTATGCATATTATTTGAAGATACCTTTCAAATTAGAGTGAAACGATGAAGTTTTGCAGAAGCTTTTTTCAGCTTACCTGCTTATACTTGCCAACCGGGCAGTTATCCATTTGGAGAGAGAAATTTGCGGGCACGCTGTTACTCCCACACTTTACATCAATATGAAGGGGTCCAAAAGAAGAGAGGCAAGAAGGGGTCCTGATCTGACTGAAACAAAGCACAACTAATTTGGGTCCATGTGTAGAAGACAATTTGCTGTTCTAGGGTTTTCCAGGATTGCTGAAAATAACTTGTCAGAATCAGTGACTTTGTTTTTCTAGCCCAGCCTGAGTTCTGTTTTGTCCCTCATCCAGTTGTTCCATCAAAACAGAATACATATAACACAAAAAATGTTCAGCCAGTGTTGTGCAAAGAAAACACGTTCTTTTGCAACAAAAGCCTCCAGAAGAGAAGGATAATAATGTGCTTTTTTTAAGCTTTCAAAACTGAAATAAGAACTGCATGTTAAGCATAGATCTGCTAATTGTCTTAGTTCTAACAATTAAGAAACAACCTCTGTATATTCTTACATTACAGAAAAGGATGACAGCAGAAGGAGAATTACCTTTAGGCTGGAGATTTAGAGGGCCTGCACTGCAATCTATTCCATTAAGCTGATAAAACATACCATCAAAGAAACTGGTGTGCAATAGCATTGATGCACTTAAAAAGATAACGCAGATGAAAAGAGAAACGTGAAGTTCACAGTCATAAGAGCTGCACTGCTCTGAAATCAAGATTTTCAGGTATGTGGAAACACATGTTGGCAGTGTTATCACCTATAAGACTCCATAAGAAGACTGAAAGGACTGAAGAAGAAGAAAAATGATGCTCCTGATTTTCCCCTCAAGGTTGGAACAAAAATAGAATGAGAGATTTTTGTTTGTTTGTTCTAACTTTTTTTTCAGTAACACAAGCATTATAGACCATCTGCAGAGAGATTTCTCCATGAACTTTTGAGTAAACGTCTGATGATCCTCAGAATTGAGTTTTACTCTGTTAGGCACCCTCTTGCTTTCTGAACTTCTATTTTTAAGCCTTATTTTGGGATCAAATATGAAATCTAATTCTTTGACTCTCTGTACTGAATCTGAGAATTAATTATCTTCTGCTTCAATAAATTACAAGACAATTTTTGCTTTTAAAAAGAGAATATAACTTAACTGTGTTGTCTGTCTACCTCAGAGTGAGCTCATGCTTCCCAAAGCCCCAGGTCACATGTAGATCTGAAGAAAATGGTATATATTTACTGACAAACCACCTGATTGATCTGTTTGCGGTTTCAGATGGAGTTTAGCCTTCCTCTGGAGAAAAACTGCATTTTTCTTTTCTTTCCTTTAGAAACACTGAACTCCTCTTTAGCATAGATAACTACCATAAAGTGAAGTGAAAAATCATCTAACCAGACCTGGGAACTAAATAATGGTTATAAAATATCCTATGTACCTGATTTTATTACTACAGAAATCAAGTAAGTACATACTTTACCTCAGCTTCTCAGATAATGTATTAATCCCTTTTGCATTAATTATTATTGCATCTAGTAGGTTAACAAATACATTACTCAGAAACACACAGCTAGAAGATTCTTTAATTTTTTTTCACTTTTAAAATAGTACCAAAAAATCTTCCTTTATCTCTAAATAATTATTGGGGTTAAACATTGGCAATATGTATTATAAATAAGTGAAGGGCCAAGGAGCTTCTTCCAAATCTAAGGTTTTCTGACAATTTTTCTTAATAGACTCTGTCTCCAGATAACTAGAATTTTGTAAAGTTGTTGTTTTCATCACACCTTTCCACAAGGGTTGTCTGGCCCAGTTTCTGGTTCAAAGCCTACTCTTTTTACTAAGAAGATGCATTTCTGGAATGTAAGAAAACCAGCATAAGCAATGTTCAGGAGATTCAGCTATTAGATTTACACCACAGCTCTCATTAAGCATATACCTAAAGATTGTAATACTTCTGCTACTATTCAGTAGTGAGTATGTGCAGTTTTATCCAAATAGATATTGGACAGCTATAGGCTTACAATAAACATTAAGATTCTACCACTATATGAATAGTGAACTAGATGGTATGCCTCTGCAACAACACACAACACAGACACCCTGCACACTACTGCAAACATCGTAAACCATTAAGAACACAATTACAGACTGTCTCTCCCTGTTTTAAATTGAAGAGTTACACCAACAAGCTTTTAAATTTTAATGCAATACAGACTACCACATTAACAACTATACAGAGCAGCAAGCTTTCTCCAAAAAAAGAGATGAAGCTCTAAGCCAGGATTATTCAAATTATTTTATTTATGACAGTTTTTATTTAAATTTCCTTGTATGCCTAACTAGAAAAATGTTTTCAAATTTGAGTCTGCACACCCTAACCTAAGAAATCCACTTCTCCACAAGACAAAGACTATTGGGAATTAGAGAGGGTTTTTTCTAGCAGTTTAGCACGAGTGCTGAAAGGATGCATCTGACTAAACAATTAAAATAGCACTGGGCTAATTGAAATAAAAGGTATTCTGATCAGAGATATTAAACTAAAAAATAAGCTTCTCAAAAGCAGATTTTCTTAGAGATTTATGTGCTGTGTTTAAGAAATGCTTCTTCAGAGATTTGTCTAACATAAAGATATTTCTCTTGCACACCAAACCTTTCACTCATCCTCCATAAGCCCATCCCTCTTGGACTATAAAAAGCATCAGAAGACACTGTATATTCAAAATTTGGCTTTTAGCTCTAAAAAAAATGTTGTACATTTCCTCGTAAATAAAAGTTGGTCCTACTTCAATGCTTTGCTTTTAAATATGTAGTTATGTCTGCTACATCCACAAAATGATATTTGAACTAGTCTAGCTGTAGGTACAGTCTGACAAAGCTTTTTATTTTCTCACGTCCATTCTCCATTTTCTAATTACATATCATAGTATTGCTTGATAGTAGCATAGGAGATTAAAGTATATAGGTGATTTACTGAACATTTTCCATTTCATTAAACTTGACCAATAAGCTGCTTTTGTCTATAGCAAATGACCTCCCTACTCATACCACAGTGCAGAGGAACATGCTCACCCCTTTCCTCCTACCCATGCTGACAAGGGGCTCAGAGGTCTGTGGTAAGTTGTTCTCTGCGTTGCATAACATAAACCAAATAAAAATTATTCTGCTATGGTCATGATATGACAGGCTACTAAACAGTTGAGGCTCACCTTCTGCAGAGATGGTAGCCTTTTGAATTGAACAGAGGAATGTCTCTTTGACTTGTAATCCACTGGAGTCAGAATGTCATAACAAGCATCATCATAGAATCAGAGAATCAATTAGTTTGGAAAAGATCCTTAAGATCACTAAGTCCTGTTCTTAACCTAACACTATCAAAACCACCACTAAACCAGCAACATGTCTACGTGTCTTTTAAATACACCTAGGTATGGTAACTCTGCTCCATCCCTGGGCAGCCTGTTCCAGTGACTGCCAACCCTTCCAGTGAAGAAATTTTTCCTAATATCGAGTCTAAACCTACCCTCATGCAACTTGAGGCCGTTTCCTTTTGTCCTATCACTGGTACTTGGGAGAAGAGACTGACGTCCATCTCACTACAACCACCTTTCAGGTAGCTGTAGAGAGCAATAAAGTCTCTCTTGACCCTCCTTTTCTCTTGACTAAAGAGAATCCCAGTTCCCACATCTTTTGCTCACACAACTTGTTTTCTAGACCCTCTGTCACCTTTTCTGCTTTTCTTTGGATGCACTCCAGCATCAATGTGACTATTGGGTTTTTTTGTGGATTAGTTAGCAAGTGCATGCTACTGATTCACAGAGAGAAGAGACAGCCAGTTGACAGGAGATCAGCTTCACTCAGACACTGGACTTGCCAAGACATAAAGACACAAAAACCCAGGAATCTCTTGGTGGAAGGAAACTTCAGTAGGCATTCTGCACCAGCTTTCTAAATCTGTCCTGATCTGGCAAAGCAGTCAGCTTAGAAGGCACAGGAATTAGATATTTTGTGACATCTCCAGTGAAAACAAAACATCAGACTTGAAATCAGGCCATTCATCTCAGTTACTCTAAGGAACATAATGCATATGTTTTCATATTTTTCCTTTGTAAGTTCTTAGAATTCAATGTTAAAAGATATATGCCGTCCTTTAAAATACTGTAGGAAAACAGTGTGTTTTACCTTTACTTGCCAAAAGTCCATACCTTATCTTTAAAAAGAAACAAAACCCAACTCTGAATTACATGCAGATATTGCCACATGTGTATCTAGGATAAAATATTTCTTTATCCTGACCAGAAAGCTTTTGTGAAGGGTTGGCAGAATGGTACACCACCAAGTCTTGCACTTCTGCTTCCAAAACAGAAATGTAAACAGCAGTAGGCTTCACAGATTTAAGAGAAAGAAGTTCTGTTCAAGCTATATCCCTGTATATATTATGACATCATAATGGCTACATCAGCTGTAATAAAAAATGAATTCCCTTGACATATATTACCCGTAAGTGCAGCCTCGTAAATAAATGATTCATGCAAGTTCAATTACAAGGGTATGATGTCTATAAATGCTAAATACCTGCAAGACAGCAACAGTAAAGGAAATGAACCCATGCAGCGTTAAAAATGCCTTCCAGCTAAGATTTCTGACCACAGTTTTCATCTTTTTTTACATGCTTTTTACATGTGTTTTACTAAACACACTCACAGTAACAATTCACTAAAAGGTTACATACAGGGTAGAGTTTCTGTGTTTACTATCGATAAATCTAAAAATAGAAGTAGGTTGCTGTTTTGTTGCAGATGCAGTAAGGAAATCTTTTTAAGAACTGGAATTCCTATTGAATTTAAGTCTCCACCTCTGCCCTCCTGCGAGTTAAAAATTACTATGTCTTTAAAAAAAATCTCTACCTTATATACATACACTGTAAAAACAGTCTATTTTGTGTTAATGTATTTTGTTTCGTAAGTATCTATAAGATGATATGACAAACAGTTTCTTAAATCTTTACAACTATTTATAGGAAAACTTAATGGCTAGAACTAGAAAAGTCTCTGGGTTTGTAGGTGATCATACTCAACTCTAAATCACGTACAGCTGATAATCTTCAACAAAGGACTCTAAGTCTGTATACATCCTACAAGATAACCATTCATGGTAGCAATTCTGTTTGTATTACTAGTAAAAAGTAATTTCTGAATGGATTCAGTGTAGCATTTTCACTGCTTTAAGCACATTTGCAGTTGCCCGTTCACCCACAAATGAAAAGTAAGGGCGGTCACATGGAGCAACATCATCATCCTCCTAAATCTGCTCCCTGCCTCTACTGGGAGACACCACAAGGTGTTTTAAAGAGGTCTTCTAAGAGCAGCAGAGCATGGCTGATAAGTCATTGCCACATTTGGTCTTATCCCAATATATGTTACAAGTTGGGATAAAGATGTATCATACAGTTTAAATGTGGCCTGCACAACCATGTATTGTCCTAATTAGCAGCAACCTTGCATATTTTGGATAGTGACTTAGATAACAAATGAAGCATGGAATTGTGTAGTTTTTCTCAATTTCTGAAGAAACAGGTTCCAGAGCTAAAACACACACTGCATGAGAAAAAAATTCATTTCTTCATCTTGAATTCCCTGCCTTGTGAGGTTCCTTTGCTTTTGTACTATGAGACAGGAAAACCAAAACTGCCTGGCCTACCTGCTTCAGCTCACTCATTATTATTCTTACCTGCCTGGGTTTTAACTTGTGCAAGATTCCTCAAAATATTTACCCAGCACAGGCAACACAGCCATAAAACTTTAGCACCATGGATTGGTATTTCTTAGGATTCCACTTTGCAATGAACAGCATGTTTTAATGTGTTCTACGTTACTGTGTATAATCGCATTTTCAATACAATTAGAAAATATGACAATAAATTGTAAAACTACCTGTCTTCCAGACAGGGCATGGAAACCTCTATGTTACACTGCAAGAGCCTGGCAAGTCTATTTTTTTATGACAGATTCTTGAAATGTTTTTAGCCTAACATGAAGAGCAGGTGCCCGCAGGGTGGATCAAACTTTAAAATCCTGCAAATGTGGAATGCAAATTCAGTTTGCTCATTTCACTGCTATGGCCACGCAAGAAGAAAAATAATTTCTGTAAGTTTTCTAGCATAGGATTGCCCCATTGTGATAAAATAAACATGTGAGAACAAGGATGGACAGAATTCAAAATGACAGCCTACAAGGAAATCACAGAATCATATGACCTTAGTGATCATTTAATTCTAACCTCCTGCCATGGGCAGGGGCACCTCCCACTAAACCAGCCTGCTCAAGGCCCCATCCAACCTGGCCTTCAACACTTCTAGGGATGAGGCATACATACCCTCGCTGGGCAAGCTGTTCCAGTACCTCACAACCCTCATTGAGAAGAATTTCTTCCTAATGTCTAATGCAAATCTTCCCTCTTCCAATTTAAAGCCACTCTCCCTCACCCTGTCATTACATGCTTTCTGAAAAGTCCCTCCCCAGCTTTCTTGTATACCCCATTCAGGTATTGGAAAGCCACTATAAATATCCCCAGAGCCTTCCCTTCTCCAGACTGAATAACTCCAACTCTCTCAGCCTGTCCTCATATGGAGTCTCCCAAGAGAAGAACAGAGGGGCAGAATTGCCTCCTTCAACCTGCTGGCCACGTTTCTTTTCATGCAGCCCAGGATACGGCTGGCCTTTTGGGCACACTGTCAGCTCTCATCTACCAGCACTCGTAAGTCCTTCTCTGCAGGGCTGCTCTCAATCATGTCATCCCCCATCCTGTATTGAAATCACAGATTGCCCCAACTCAGGTGTAGGACGTTGCACATGAGGTTCTCATGAGGTTCTCACAGGCCCACTTCTCCAGCCTGTCCAGGTACCTCTGAGTAACATCTCACCTTTCCGGTGTGGCAACTTTCCCACTCAGCTTGGTGACATCTGCAAACTTGCTGGAGGGTGCACTTAATTTTTCTGTATCATCAATGAAAATATTAAACAGCACTGGTCCCAGTACGGACCTTTGAGGGACACCAGTTGTCACAGATCTCCACCTGAACATCAAAATAATATACATATTCACATTACAAGCATTTGAGTCCACAAGAGTAGAGATCAATACTCCTAGGCCATTTTAAGCATAAGCAATAATGAAGGAAAACACCTCATCTAGGTTTGAGGCTTATTTGACATTAAAACACTATGAGACAGCTGCTGATCATGAACAGAAAGTTGCAGTACATTTTGTTCACTTCTCTACCATATGGCTGCAAACCATTAGAACTTACAGCATCTGCTACAAAAAAAATCTTTGAACAGCAAATCTTTAAGCTATTTTAAGTGGAGGCTGCTAAGCCTCTTGCTTAAAAATAATGCACTTACATATGGAATTCCCCTATACTGTACTGAAAATTTGCTAGGAAGGAATATTCATAAAATAAGAATTTATTATTATTTGCTAATGAATTTAGAAGTGTCGCCTTCCCCCAAACCCTCTCTTAAACACACACATCTTGATTCTAAGCAAAGAGGCAAATAAAATATAGAGGATGCAAATTATCTGAACTCTTCTTTATTTCACAAGTGCTTCATATACAATAGCCAAGTGATCTGAACTGCACAGCTACCTTAAGATTCAACAATTAAGTTCTTTACAAAAGAATACTTTAAAATTTCTATTAAAACCTCCTGAAATTAAGATTTACCAGACAGATTGAAAAACCAAGTTTCCAAACAGCAAACGCCTGGTGATATTAACATCAAAAATACTTCAGGGGAAATAAAATGGCTCTAGACTGGATTTTTCATATGTTGGCATCAGTGTTCACATTGCCCAACAGTTCAACTAATCTTTTTAATGACACACTGCAACAGGCAATTGTAAAGGTGATCTGGCTGTTGCTGTAATAGGCAATCTGACTCCTGCCTGATATGGCAGCTATTTTCTGAACCATCATTACATCCGTAAGGGTATTAGTTTTGAAACTAGCAGTTTATTGCTACAGATGACCTGTTTCAAATCTGATAGATTTCATTCTCTCATGCCCATCAGATTTGCATGTCTTATTTTCTTCTTATCCATTTTTCTTTTGCATCTTGAAGCGACCTTATACATTACTGCTACTCAGTATGGCAGAGCTCTACATAAAAACATCAGTATTGTAAGCATGGATTTGCCATGCAGTTCCATCTCTGAATAAAATATGCCAGTATTTTACTAAAATAAGTTCCACCACTGGAAATAAACACCAAAAGCAATACTTTTCCATCCAGCATTCCTTTTATTTTTCAGAACTCTACTTGTTAAGAAAGACCAGCAATTGACTGATTACTTAGCAACCTCACTGAGTCTGATAGAGTCACGCTGTGATAATGGAACTATCAATGCAGTTATAATGTACTTACACTCTGTAGATAGCTGTTTCAAATGGAGCAACATTCCCTTCCAGCCCAATACTTGTCTTCAAGGCTGTAAGGCCTGGTAAAGATTGAATACCTACCTTTAACAAGAGCAAGTTACAAAGAGGTTTCGCTGACCACTGATCTTTTGTGCTACATTAAATATTGTCAATGCCACTATTTTTTTCCTATTTTCTTTCTTGTCATTTAAAAATAATGTGAAAAAAGTTTTTTCTGTGGAGAAATCCGTAATGATATCTATCTTAAATGTATTTTTCTTCTTTACATTACTACACAATAACAACAGAGCTAGTAATCAGTAAATGGCTATGTTCCATGACATTAGCATGTTATACAGACCAAGATTTTTAAACAGGGGTATTTCACACAGAAGACCAGTCAGATTATATAAAAATAAAATAATTTATATCACGAAGGTTCTTATTTCACTACGTAAGACTGTAAAGTGTATTATTTACAGAAGGATCTAGAGCCCAGCCTCACTGGCTATATCTGAAACATCCTCAAAAAAACCAAAAGCAATCTCAAAACAAAACCATACAAAACTTACAAGAACCACAAAACAAACAAACAACCCCCGCAAACAAACAAAAACTAACCAAACAAAAAGAAACGACCCACAAAAAACCTAAACAAAGTCAAACCAGACCAACCCACAATCAGACTCACTTCTCTCCTCCTTAGTGCAAGTGGCATGAATGGCTCAGATCAGATCCAAACAATTGTGTATTTTCATACCCAAAACACTGGCTTTCTTCACTATGCCTACTTGAAGAAAGCCCTATTTCATGAGCAAGAAGGAGGGTGAGAATGCCTAGCCTTATTTGCTTCACTAATACAGTGATAGATGGGCTCACAGAGATCTGACAGGCAAAGCCTTAAATTCCTTTGGTGCGGAAAGACAGGTACATGTGCTATGCCTGTTTACTTCTGTACATGTCAAAATGTCATTAAATGCCTGTCCTAGACACCTTCATTCCTCCAGTCTAACCTTTACCATTTAGAAATCTAAATAAGTAACATACTTACCTAGAATTCACAGCTAGTCTGTGGAGAGATATGGACATCTCTGGAGACTACACAGTGTTTACCTCAACTACTGTGCTCCAGCAAAGATAGCTGTTGCCTGAAAGACTTTAAAGGGACCACGTTAAACACATTTCCAAACAAGAATGCCTCAAGTAGGCTTGTGAAGCCATACAAAAAGAGTCATGGCTTAGAAGAACTTACACTTGTAAGTTGTTTTAGAATGGAATCATAAAATCACAGAATGGTTTGAGTTGAAAGGGGCCTTAAAAACAATCTAATTCTACCCCCTAGCCATGGGCAGGGATACCTCCCACTAGATCAGGCTGCTCAAGGGCCATCCAATCTGTCCTTGAACACCTCCAGGGATGAGGCAGCCACAGCTTCCCTGGGCAACCTGTGCCCGTGCCTCACAACCCTTGTTGAGAAGAATCTCCTTATGTTGAGTCTAAACCTTCCCCTCTCCAATTTATATACGTTGCCCCCCATCCTACTACTACATGGCTTTCTAAAAAGTCCCTCCCCAGCTTTCTTGTATGTCCCCTTCAGGTACTGGAAAGTCACTATAAGGTCTCCCCAGAGCTTTCTCTTCTCCAGGCTGAACAACTCTCTCAGCTTGTCCTCATATAGGAGGTGCTTCAGCCCTCTTGTCATCTCTGTAGACTTCCTCTGGACCTGTTCCAACAGTTCCACACCCTTCTTAAATTTGGGATACCAGAACAGGACACAGTATTCCTGGTGGGGTCTCACAAGATTAACAAAAAAAAAAAAAAAAGATAAAATTCATCATGAGGAATTTATCACCAAAGAGGAATAAAGGGGCAGAATCACCTCCCTTGACCTGCCATCCACACTTCTTTTCATGCAGCCCAGGATACGGTTGGGCTGCGAGCGCATACTGCCAGCTCACGTCAAACTTCTCATCAATCAGCACCTCTAAGACCTTCTCTGCAGGGCTGCTCTCAATCACATCATCCCCCATCCTGTATTGAAATCACAGATTGCCCCAACCCAGGTGTAGGACATTGCACTTGGCCTTGTTGAACCTCATGAGGTTCTCATAGGCCCACTTCTCCAGTCTGACCAAGTCCCTCTGGATTACATCTTTTTCTTCCAGTGTGGCAACTGCACCACTCAGCTTGGTGTCATCTGCAAACTTGCTGAGGGTGCACTCAATCTCGCTGTCAGTATCATTGATGGAGATATTAAACAGCACTGGTCCCAGTACGGACCCCTGAGGGACACCACTTGTCATGGATCTCCATCTGGACCTCGAGCCATTCATCACTACTATCTGAATACGACCATCCAACTAGTTTCTTATCCACCAAACAGTCCACCTATCAAATCCATCTCTCTACAATTTAGGGAGAAGGATGTTGTGGGGGACCATGTCAAAGGCTTTACAGAAGTTCAGATAGATCACATCCATTGGCCTTCCCTTGTCCACTGCTGCAGTTACCCCATCATAGAAAGTCACTAAGTTGGTCATACAGGCTTTGGCATCAGTGAAGCCGTGCTGGCTGCCACTAATCACCTCCCCATCCTCCATGTGCTTTAGCACAGCTTCTAGGAGGATCTATTCCATGATCTTCCCAGGCACAGAGGTGAGACTGACAGGTCAGTAGTTCCCAGGGTCGTCTTTTCTACCCTTTTTAAAAATGGGCACAATGTTACCCTTCTTCCAGTCACCAGGGATTTCTGATTGCCATGACTCTTCAGATATCACGGAGAGTGGCTTGCCAACCACATTGGCCAATTCCCTCAGGATTCTGGCATGCATCTCATCAGGTCCTATAGTCTTATTCATCAGGTCCTATAGTCTTAGTTCAGGTTCCGCAAGTGATTACGAATCTGATCTTCCCCTACAGTGGAAGGTGGTTTACCTCCCCAGTCCTCTTCTTGTTGCCCACTGATAGAGGTAGGGTGAGGAAAGCGGTTGTCAGTGATGACTGAGGCAAAAAAGGTGTTAAGTACCTCAGCTTTCTCCTCGTCTGCTGATACGAGGTCACTATTTTCATCCATCACTGGGGGTATGCTTTCTTTAACCCTCATTTTCTGACATACCCATTGAAGCAGTTTTGGTTTTATCTCAGTAACAATTCACAGTGCATCCAACTAAAGCATCTTCAACGTAACTGATCTAACAGACTATAATACAATCTGTTTTTAAAGCATACACATACATCCCCTCTTCAAAACAGGAGATAGATCACTGGCACAAAAGAACAAAAGAACAACATACCTGTATAAATTTTGTATTGCCACAGGAAAAAAAAATGAAAGAGAAGTCAAAGAATCCATTAGTGAGTAAGATGTTCTCAAGTTAGCCAGGACTGCTGACAGTCACTATACTTTAGATGACAAACTAACTTAAATTCATTGAGAATTTGTGGAGAACTAAGAACTTCGAGACAGGAAAGCAAACACAGCACCTGTCCTTATAAATGGAAAAAGCAGTCAGAAAGGAGTGAAAAGCAGTCACTCTACTTTCAATAACTGGAAAGATACCGAAACAAATTATTAAACAATCAATTTTTAAAGACCTTAAGGATAATAAAGTGATAAGGAACAGACGACATGGATTTTCCAAGAAGAAATCACTCAGGCCAATCTCATTTCCTTCTCTGACAGACCAACTGGTCTAGTGGATAAGGGACAGGCAGTAGATGTGATATAGCCTTACTACACCAAAGCCACTGATGCTGTCAGACATGACATTCCCAGAAGCAGAAGAAGGAAATACAGTCAAGATTGAATTGCACGCAATTTAAAGGATAGTTATCAGCTGTTCTTCGTCAAACTGAAAAAAGATATCAAGGAAATCTCTGAGCATTTATCTCAGGTCTTGGAAAATCTGCCATTTCCATGAGTGGCTTGGATGACAGAATAGTCTGTATGTGTATAAAACCTGTAAATGTTACTGAGATGACAAAATTTTATGCCATTTTAAAAACAACTTTAAAAATCAGTACTACCTTGATGAAATAGAGAAATGTACACACAAAAAAATATATCAGGAACAACTGGCTAGATACCAACACTACATAAAGTCTGGAGGGGACAGCATTTTACCAGAAAAAGAACAGACAGTAACAACCTTCCAGTACATAGAATTGTTACAGACAAGTGACATTTAATTGTTTTCTGTGTTCACTGATCATAGAACAAGTTGAATTCACTTTAATCTGCAATCTGTGAGAGAGGCCTGGGGGGGAAAAAAACCCCAAACTATAGCTTTAATAACTTTTCCCAATGCTATTTTGTCTAGCTACATTGGCAAAATCTCATAACAGGAGGTTTTCCAGATTGGTTACTATCTGCCAAATATGCTGATGTTTCTCATCCTGCCTTGGAACAGAGAGACCTGAATGAGATAAACTCTTGAGGTCTCTTCTGGGCTCCAATATCCTTACATATCTATGTGTCTATGTGTGTCTATGTGTGTATGGCTGTTCTCAGACTGGGCTTTCTTTTACACTGGATGCATGTCGTTATCCTCCTAATTTCTTTCTTTCTTCTCCCGAACACCCAAACCAGTGAAAAACAAGCACAGTAATAGAAGTCACATTTCTGTGTGCATCTTTGAATTACTGCTAGTTCAGTATTTCATTTGAGCTGCAAAAGGGTTACACTGTTTAGGTACAAGAGCATATCAGAAAGCACAGTGGCAACTTGTTAAATCTAGCTGGAAGATAAAGTGAGTTGCGGGTTTGGTCCACATTAAGAATTAATGAATAGATGACTGCAGATCAAAAGAAAATATTCAAAAATCCTTCAAAAGTGAATAAGTTTAAAGTCAGCAAGGAAATTACACAAAGCTTGCAGCATTTCTCTATTCACCTCATACTGAAAAAAATAAAAAGCTTTCATTTTATAGGTATCAGATTGGAGCTTCTAAAAGGGACTGTTTCATAATATTTGTGTGAAAGCTTATGGCAAAATTCTCATGCACTGTAGTGTTGTAGTTATTTTCCAATGAAAATATCTGTGTTAAATTCCTGCATTCTGACAATAAATATGTTGATAGTGAAACATTAGGGTATTTATTTGCGATGGACAAGAACGTACTCTGACTAAATAGCTGAGAAGACTGACCTTGTGCTAGCCACATGAGAAGAGCAGCAGCTCAGCTGCAAGAACACTCTCCTTTACAGGAAGGTGGGGAGAGGGATTTTCCCCATCTGGGTGGTGTTAAAATGGAATACTGATACATACCAAAGAACAAGGAACTGAGGGAAAGGATTTCGTGCATTTATGACAGCTGCTATAATACCCCACTATTTTCTGACCTAGTTGAAATTGGTCAATAAATCAATAAACTTCTAACTGATTGTTACTTTCAGTGAAATATGATGAAACATAATTTTAAAAGTGATTTTTAGGAGTAATTCTCTGAAGCTTTTATGACACACGTCTGAGGTTTATTTTCTTTTCCCTCTCATGAAAAATGTTTAAAATCCGTGTTTAAAATTGGGGAAGTTTTCATCCAAGCAACCTGCCTCTGTCCCTCTCTTCAGCTGCTTCTGTATTAAGTCATATCAACATTATTTTGGGGCATTGTCTTTTGAGTTGAAGTCACACTGTCGTTAAGTGGAAGAGACTAAAGTATTATGTTGATCATATCACAGAATCACAGAATAACCAGGTTCGAAGAGACCCACCGGATCATCGAGTCCAACCATTCCCACCAATCCCTAAATCATGCCCCTAAGTACCTCATCCACCCTCACCTTAAACACCTCCAGGGACGGTGACTCAACCACCTCCCTGGGCAGACTGTTCCAATGCCTAACCACCCTCTCCGTGAAGAATTTTTTCCTTACCTCAAGCCTAAATCTCCCCTGGCGGAGCTTGAGGCCATTCCCTCTTGTCCTGTCCCCTGTCACTTGGGAGAAGAGGCCAGCACTCTCTTCTCCACAACCTCCCTTCAGGTAGTTGTAGAGAGTAATAAGATCTCCCCTCAGCCTCCTCTTCTCCAGGCTAAACAGCCCCAGCTCTCTCAGTCGCTCCTCATAAGATTTGTTCTCCAGCCCCTTCACCAGCTTTGTTGCTCTTCTCTGGACTCGCTCCAGAGCCACAACATCCTTCTTGTGGTGAGGGGCCCAGAACTGAACACGGTACTCGAGGTGCGGTCTCACCAGTGCCGAGTACAGGGGGAGAATAACCTCCCGGGACCTGCTGGTCACGCCGTTTCTGATACAAGCCAAGATGCCATTGGCCTTCTTGGCCACCTGGGCACACTGCTGGCTCATGTTCAGTCGCTGTCGACCAACACCCCCAGGTCCTTCTCCTCCTAGCAGCTTTCCAGCCAGGCTTCTCCTAGTCTGTACCTCTGCTTAGGGTTGTTGTGCCCCAAGTGCAGGACTCGGCATTTGGCCGTGTTAAACCTCATGCCGTTGGTCTCAGCCCAGCATGACATTCCCAGAAGCAGAAGAAGGAAATACAGTCAAGATTGAATTGCACACAATTTAAACAACAGTCCAGCCTGTTCAGGTCCCTTTGCGGAGCCTCCCTACCCTCCAGCAGATCGACACTTCCACCCAGCTTGGTGTCATCTGCAAACTTGCATATTAGGGAAGTATCATATCATATATGCAGATCAGATAGGTTCTGCCTTCAACACGTTTTCTATGAGCAGATCTCCACATCAAACCCGATACTTTGTATTCTGCAAAAGAAGTCACAGCAAAAAAAACCCTGAACTCCTTTCCTACAGAAGTTATATATATATATGCGTGTGTGTGTGTACGTATAATGTATTTTAAAAGCACAGTTCATCCTCTTTCAATGTTTTAAATGATTTTGTCATGGGCTGGCTGCTGGTGAACCGATCGGTTTAATATTCTAAATATTACTACTCAAAGGAAGCTTATGCAGTTCTTCAACCCCATCACCTTCTTCAGTGATATAAGCAGATAGGCAAATTTTACTTTTACGTTTGAAATGTGTCCCACAGTATTGCAAAATTACATTCCAAAGTCAATATCAAGCAACAGTATCTTCATAAAGACTTAAACACATCTTAAGAATGAGAATATAGGTAAGCAGACAGACTGTTCATAGACTTAAAATCCAGCTAAGTCTTCTGTCATACTCAAGTATAACCTTAAGTATGTGCATTTACAGTATAATGCTGTCTTTTCTTTCTTTAATTTTTCTTTTTTAAATAGGAATATGATTTGGCCTGATCCAACAACACAGCATCCTTGGTAACACCCCCAGAAGATAATCTAGATCTTGGAAAAATTCATTATTTTCCTTTGCGTATAGTTATCAGTCCCATACATTCTCAAGAAACAACTTGATTTATCAGGAAATCTTTAGATCGACTTGGCTAAGGACTTTGCAAGGTATTAGCAAAAGTTTGACTCAATTCAAGCTTCAGTTACTTTAATCAATACAGAGTTTGAAAGCTTTCATTTGAGGCAATAGTAAGAGAAGAGCTGAAGCAGACTTGACAAAAACAATCAGTTGTCTGCTGTCTTAGCAGAGAATATTAAAGATAGTAAAAGAGTAGCAAACAATTTTTACCTTTTAATAAACTAGTTCAGCCAAACCACATGTAAGTCCACGTTAAACCCTGTGTTTTACTTCTCACTGTGAATATGATTGCTTCTTGGGGGAAAAGAGGACATTATTTGGTCAGTAGCTTTGACAGTCAGCTGGTGGGCAGTCTTCCCATTCTGCCCATCAAATCTGATTGGTCAAGTATAGCCAAGAACCACACGAACACTAAATCCAGACACAGTCAGCTGGCTGAAGAAGACTAGAGAGGAAAAAGTGTCAGTCCTTGCACCTTGTCACAAGCTGTGACTACACACTTAACCGTGAAAATGAACACAAGGCAGACAGAAAAAACAGTGAGAAGGCAGAATACAAACATGTCAACAAGTGGGATGTATTCCAGCATGCAGGACCCCATTCAAATGTTGCAATGGCCATAAAGAAAGAATTATCTAATCCCAAAGAAACATGAATGGTAACTATCTTAGATGTAGCATTACTTTTGTGTGTGTTTGTGGCTTTGTCATCACCCTGCCTGATCTACAGAAACATGAGAGTACTAACACTGAAGCAGTATGACATGAATGCACAAGACGCATATTCCTTCAAGTCGGATGTTAATGCAGATGGGAGTGCTTTTCTCCTCTGGCTTTGACAGGAGGTTTTGGAACAGGGAATGTCACAACAGTTGTTTCCTTCTGAATTTCATTTTTCTTTCAGAAACAGGAAGGGAAGAAACGTATTTTCAAGATTCATCTACTTCATGGGTGAGTAGAAAGCCAACATTTAAAAGCCAGCCCAAAATACCCCAAATAAGCTGCAGTCCTTCAGGCACTTCAGTGTATTAAAAAAATAGCTTTTACAAAACCTTCCCTTCTCAGTACAAAAAAAAAAAGCAAACTGCATCTGTTAACCTTCATAACTCAGCTCTCACTATTTTGAATGCTTTGTTTGGAAAAGAGATTTCTACTATTCTTTAAGACTTCCAAGAATGATAGTGAGAGATGAGCAAGAAATAATGGTTCAAAATAGCATCATTTGGACAAAAACAAGTCCCTAGGACTACTAATGTGGATGGTGAGAATCGACTAAGCATCTGAGACGTAACATAATAGAATCATATAATCCTTTTAATGGCTACTAGTTAAGAAATCATAGAGATTTCAGAAAATATTTTCTGAAATTAAGGTATGAGTTTAATAGGACTCTTCACAGTTGCCCTCCTCACCTCTCCCCTCCTTCAGGACAGCCTGGCTAACTGTATGTATATGAAAAAGAATGGTTCTTAAAGAGGTCAGCAGTGGGTCACAACAAACAGCTCAACACTTAAAGGAAGATACACATCAAGTCATTACATTTACTATAATAACATCAACCCATTGTTCTGCACAGCTTTCCCATTCAGTCCATCATTAGAAACCAATATTATCAATTACATCGTGTTACTACTGTCTGGATATGGAAAATATAAATTATTCGGGATATCAATAAATAAAAGCTGCTTAATGGTCTTTAACAATAAAAACTGCTGACCTTATGCATAGTGGAGTTGCAAACCTAACAGAACAACAAATAATCAGATAAATACTACTAATAGCCATAGTATAAAAAGAAATGCCAGAGACCATGACCTTCAAAATTATATATGCTTTTTATTCATTACATTTCCAGCAATCATCTATGTCGTTATCTGGTTTAGCCCTCTGGAGTCGAAACTTGGGTGTGCATAGCTTCCACTCCCAAGATCTTCCAAAAGGAAGATTATGCCCTGTCTCTGCACAAACAAGGTGTGCTCTTAAGGCTTTCGCTGCCTTGCAGAAATGAACCATTTGAACTGAACCAGTTGTGCTGGACCAGGCTAAGTAGAAACATCCACATTGGTCATGCTGACAGTAGTTATGCATCCATTGAACAACTGGTCCCTGTCCATGCTGAGCACTGTTAGAAGAGAATTTTTTGTTACAGAATTAGTTCTCCAAGCTTGAACTCCTGCCGTTATGAGGACAACTTCAACAGCTGCAGGCTTGGCAGATACTGAAAAGTCATGAGGGGGGCAAATGAGCTCCTAACAGGAGAATGGGTTGGAGAACAAGACAACAGGGAAGTTTAAATAGAAAAGCCAGCGGAACCCTTTCAGTAGCCTACATCCATATTGGAGCTATGACCAGATAGGACCAAATGACTTAGAATGATTGGTTCTATAAAGTTTGGTTTTTTCCACAGGAAAATGTAAAAAGTCTTACGTGATCAGCTGCTTTATAGAAAAGTATCTTTCTCTACTATAAACAGATATGTTATGGTATTATTAGATTTGAGGAGGTGTTATTTCTTCTGCTTTAAAGAGGGACCTTTGGAAAATGCTGTTTCTGGAATCAAAAATCTCAGTGACAGCAAAAACACTTGATATCTTACAGAGGCATACAGAAATACCTTCTTTTCATTTGTGCTTATTTCCTCATTCCCACATTTCATTTATTGTGAAGACTAATTATAGCAAGTAGCATATTTACAGTCTGACAAAGGCAAACTGAAATAGCACAGAGACATCAGGAAAAACTAAATATGTTCAAGTGACAAAGTCTTCAAACTCTGATCTGAAGATTCCAGGTGTTTTGTTCTCCGTAACAGCTTTACAGAACATCTGTAAGAAAAGGTCTGTCTGTGATAAAGCTCTTCACATGTGATAATGCTCTGCAGCTTCAGTTTTCAGCATTAAAACTTAGGTTACTGGCTTCATTTTTGCAGCACTGCACTACTCTGTATGACACACAAAACGAACAGACAGACATTAAATACTCTAGAAATGAGTTCTAAAGAGTACAAATGAGATCAAAGAAAAGTCTACATCACATTTTATTGAAAGTACATTCAGCCATTAGATCAAATAGTCTGTGTCACATTCTCCTGTAATTTCCAAAGCAACTTCTTTCTGGCAGGGATAAAGCATTTCTTACACTTTGTGATGTGTTATGATAAAGTCAGCCTGATTTAAAAGATCAATTCTTTCACCAAGAGCTCACAGTCATAACCAAAGACTTCAAAATGTGTTAGCTATACAGAATGCATTAGAAGGTATCCAAAAAGAAAAATCAAAAACTGTCAAGCAAAATATTATGGCAAAAGTTTCTAAGGAAGTGAAAAAGCCCTTCAAAGCCAACTCAATGATGCTGTGATCCTGCAGTGAACTGGCAGGTGCATGTAGGACCTCAGTGTTGCCATCAGAGACGTGGACTCCGCTAACGAGCCCCTTTGTATGCTGGACTGAGCACATCACACTGCTGCATGGAAGAGACAAAGACTTGGCCCCAGCAGTTCTCTTAACCAACCCAAATACAATCTACTTTCATGAATTTCTAGTAGCAAGGAAACAGGTGTTTATTTAGACTGAGAATAAATAAAAATAAAAGACAGGATTATTTAGAGTGTCTTCAGGGATATTTTCCCAAGCAGAGAGAAATGATGGCTGACAGTTATTGATATGCAATGTTGCTTTATTTCTCTGTGCACCAGCTTCCCTTTATTTTCAGAGGAAGGTCTGCACACCGAGAAATAACAAAGCTTCTTCTGCAAACTGTTATCAGACAAGATGGAGTAAAACATTTCACTCATTCCATCAGATATTCTTCTGGAAATTATACTGAACATTTAGAACTAAGAACTTCAGTATGGGGACACGGTTTCTTAAAACCAAATAAAATTGTAACGTAGGACTGTGGGGAACAGACAGTGACTGTTGGCCAAGTTGAGAAAAACACACAAATGAGAACATACTGCCAGAACTAAAAAGAGTGAAAGGCAAAGTCAAAGTTACAGCACACTACTGCTTTAAAACAACCACAAAAAGCCTCCTATTTTGTTTGCTTTTCTGTAAGACAAAGTACACTATTGGTTTTTAAATACACTAATGGAATTGGTTATCATTATTTAACTTTTGAACAAGAGAAAGATCTTTAGTGACAACATTGAGAAATTAGGTTAAAACTTCAATTTGCAGAATATTCCTGTTAAAGATATTGCTGTACTTTAAAGTGCACAATACTTTCTATGAATAATTCCAGAGTAAAATTCACTAAATTATTTGAAGCAGAAGTTTTAGAGATCAGATCCCCTAAATATGAGACTAATTACACCATCCAGAACTCTGTAAAGGCAGAACAATTGTTCTAAAGGGATGTAACTCAGGATCCACAAAATCATCTAGGGAAAACTTCATCTGAGGACTAAACAGCCTACTTTCAGAAGATAGCCTAGAATACAGAGAAATGTGTTCAGTTTTACCAGCTCACAGAAAATACTGGGAGATGCTGTTCTTCACAGAATACAGGGCCCTGTGACTCCTATACACTCAGTTGCACAGATTACATACATAGAGGAATACATCAAGTAACAGATGCATTCTAGATCAGGGAAGTAGCACGGGGTATGACAGGCAAGGCCAAAGGAGCCATGAAGCCTCCATGTAAACATGGGGAGCTCCCCACCCCTCCTGCATTTCTATAGATAGCAGAAAGTAGGTGACGCTCTGTGCAGCACCTGCAGAAGCTCCCTGTTACCTCCATTGAAACCTGAGCATTGACAGTGCCTGTGTGGAACCAGATACAGTGCCAAACAAGTAACCAGCTGTCCCTTGTCCATCCCCCTCCCCACCGAGGTGCCACTGACAATCGTGCAGGTACCAGGTACCATTGCCCCCCCCAGAAGGATCCCAGGCATGTATCAGCAGCAATGGTATGCAAACCCATTCTTTAGGCTTGCTATCAGTGTCTCCAAAGCAAACCACGTAACAGAGAATCACATTCCATGAAAGGACATATCCAAGGATGAGGAAGAATGGAATGGGCAGCTCTGGAAACCCAGTGCTGCCATTGCCAAAGCACAGTACAACTTGCAGATGGAATATCTCGCTCTCTCTTGCCGACAACAAGAAGAGAGAAAGGAGGCTGGAGTCAGAAAGTGTCAAAGGCAGAAGTTAGTATCTGTTAACAGTCAATGGACCATTGCTGTACAACATGAACTTTATTTGGGGTGTCTCAAGATCCTTGTGTATGTATCAACCCTCACAAAAACGCTACAAGGCATAGCCAGAAATACAGGACTGGTCTGTTACTCACTTAGGATATAAAGCAATAGTTAGCAATTCATAAAGGTTTCTTCAAGCAGGAAGCATTCAAAAATAAAAAAGAGGCTATAGCAATATTTTACATAGCATTAGGCAGTTTAGATAACAGTAGCTTAATTTTTTTCAGGTAATACCTTGTAAAATGCTGTCTATATGTACAGAGCATATTTTGTACAGATGATAAAACTTACTAATGACATTACACTATACTTTCTGCTGTTAATTCTTGGCTAGAAAGTAGGAAGAAGCCATCTTTTTAAATCTAAACAACAAATTGTGTAAATTTGGGAAGTACAGATTAGAAAGACTACTATCTTTCCAAAGACCACCACAACACAATGCTCTGAAAATTAAACTGAAATTAATGAACTTGACCCAACTTGCATATTTCAGTGAAGTTTACACAAGTAGTTTTTTTCTCTAATCTTGCTTCTACCTACTCTGTGTTGCCATCATCTGGGCTGTGTGCAGCATGATCAGCTGGTACGCACCGAAGTTTAGAGAAAGGCAGCTTTTACAATAACTGCTTAAACCAGTGCTTAGGTGTGTAAAGTGTAATTGAATTTTTTGCCCCTTCCAAAACATACTCAAGCAGCAGAGAGGCTTGTCACTCAGCATTCTCACATAGCTCTTCAGAGAGACACAGAGCCATATTGCAAATAGAGACACAAAACATCAGAGAAGAGCTACAGTTCCAATTAGGATGAGATCAGCCACTCTAGGCAATAAAACAACGGGAGGCATCACAACATCGATACCTGAGAAATACTGCCACTTGTTATCTAACCATATCGCTCACTCAAAACATTACCCAGGAGATTCTGAGCCAGTCTAAACACTTCGGGAACCATCCAGAGCCGTATGGCACTGCATTCTTTCATACCTCAGGAGTAAAAGTTAGCCAGAGCCTTCTGACAAACTAAAATGATTTATTATCACCAAGCAGAACTAATGCATTCTGCTTTACAACTCTCCTGGTAGTCTAGGGGAGACATTGCATTTATTACCTATAGTACATAATGCCCACTGCAGAGCTCTGTATAATTCATAAGACTGGCTTTTTTTGTGCCATCATAACGCTGATAAATTATGAAAAAATGCATATCTTATTTCAATTTCTAACATATTTTGGTATACATATCAATCCATCAAGTTGCTGTAGGAGGAATAAGCATTGTTGCTGACAGCTATTGACATGTTCACTTAACAGACAAAACAAAAGGGCTACAGAGATTATCCTCACTCACAGCTACATTCCACTTTCATCACTTAATTTGTTGTCATTTAATATTTGGAGAAGCTTGTGGAAGAAGACAGTGCTACAAGAATGGGGGAGCACTGAGGGAAGAAACAGTATAACGGATTAAAAAAAAAGTCACCACAATTATAAAGTAGTATTCACAATTTTCTCTCTAAAAGTAGATTTCTGCTAACAAGATGAATTTTATTTCTTTGATCAATTAATTAATTTCTACAGGAGCTGATATAGGTGCTGCTAAATAACACAACTACAGATGCAGGTGGGCTTAAAAGGAAAAAGAGGGTTATTTCAGCTTCTCTGTCTGGCCGTGGCCCGTTTCTTCCTCTCTCATACAGAGGTAACACAAGTGTATAGCACAGAAGGCCCCCTCCACCACAGTCCTGAGTAAAGCCAACTTGCTAAAATTTTTACAAAAACACCCAAAACAACACCCTGCCCTCAAATCCATTCAATTATTCACAAAATTATCATCTATATTGACAGGCAGATAGAAGCTGAGCTAACTGTTTGTCTTCATTAATGTTAGTAAATTATTTTACGTGAGTCTTCACTCGATATTACCACTTATAATGCTTTCCACAGAATGTAGTTAACAGGAATAGCCCTACAGATACTACCACGCCAAGGCAGTTGTGGGGTTTTTCCCCACTGTCGGTTAAGACCATTGCACACAGAATAGATGCGTGTAGTCATTTGAACTATTACCATAGAAAATATCAGCTCTCTCAAACCCTGCAATCCATAAACTATGCTCTCTTTGGAAGGCTTAAATCTTACTGTTCCCTATACTTCATACTATTCTGTTTGGTTTTTTACTTGAAACAACTACCATTGATACAGACTGCAAGTCAGTTTTCTGCTACTAATTTTCATTCATTAAAATACGTTACTAATATTTACTGAAAGATCATAGCACAGACCTAACAAAGCGTGCTACTTTAATCTGTGTCACACACAGAGTGTACATAAGACGCTCTTTTATCTGCACATAGATATTCTGCATAAGAAGCCTAAGCCTGACATACAGCCACGGCTTTTAGATTTACGAGACCATTAACATAATTGGTTCTGGAGCAGACTAAGGGTTGTTTGCCTTAACATCTTAGCAGTGGACTAAAATATCTAACCAATCTCCACATTTTACTCAGTGGCCTTTCTAAAAATAATGTGTTCTCTCCTTGTATGAAAAGGAATTTGTACCCGATACTCAATGAGTTGTTTAAATTTTTAAAGGAAATCCCCTTTAACAAGTGCTGCCCACCCAGTGCCCTGCCACAACCTGAGCTACAGCATGACTTTAGTTTGAAAGCTTCTGCAGCATCCTGAGCAGAGGGATCTCTTCCATCTCATCTCAGCCAAGCCTATTACCACCCTCCTGCACAAAGCATCCTTCATCCATTGAAATGACCTGAGCGCCTTCTGCTCCAAAATGCCTCACCTTGCCCTGGTATAAAGCTTTCTGACTCAGAATATTCCCAAGTAAGGTCAATCTTTAAGTTTAATAAAAGGAACATACAGAAGTACTCCATACCATGCCTTAAAGGCACCTGCCTATGCTGGAAGTATATTGCATTAATGAGATAATGTATCAAAAACATAAATGCACACAAGGTAGCCTGGGCTGCACCCAATGTGCAGCTGGAAGTGATAAACTAGGGTATCCTGCCATCTGCTGGCTACAGGCGTCTTGCTGCTACTCTTAACCAGTTTGTCAACACAGACAATGACATACTTTTAAAATCCAAGGACATCAAATAAACTTATGACAAATAAAATGCGTAGAACACGCGGGTCACTTGTGGAGTATGTAGTACTGTTTATACTTGAAGGTATATTTGTTTGCAGAGACCACCTCTGGTGTATGCATCATTTTATATAATATATTTACACCATAATAATTTCTTATAATAATATCAACACTGTAAATTTTATCACTCACCTTAATTTCTACATAACTGAATTTTTTAGTTGTTCAAATAATAAATGAAACATTTTAGTATGTCAGTAATCTAGAAAAATTTGGTGACTTCACTAATTTTTTTTTTCCCACAAAATTTGGTGACTTGTCACTTCATGGCTTTCAATAGTTTCCTTACTCTTATAATCTTATTCCAAGCATTTTCGTATTTCAGGGAGAGGCATAGGGTGGAAGGGTGCTTTTTATTTTAATTAAATCCCCAGCTCTGAATTCAGGTGGTTTCTCAAGAATTTGAGCCTTCATTCCTCTCAAGAAAATGTCAAGCAACCGATTTTGAGAAAACTTTACAGAAAATTAAGGGGGAGGGGGTGACAGACACGTAGGGGAACAGCTTGGAAACAAGACTAGGAAATACCCTTATCTCTTTGAAGCCAGAAATTAACTTCAGGTCACCTGTATGGTCAGGGTGAAGCTACCCGTCACTATAGCTACCTAACTCCACACCAGCCAGGGTGGAAAACCTTTAGCACCAACATAATAACCTCAAAGAGCTTAGTTTGTAGCTCATGACCCTCCAAAGCTGACATAGACAGCAAAGGGCCACTGTAGCATACTCCAAATTGATGGCCAGCTAGGGGCATGGAGTCCCAGGTGGCTGAGACATTCATCCAACAACCAACACAAACTTTTTCCCGTTGCAGCAGCAACAGTACAATTTATTAAGAATGTAACATACCACTTCAGGAACAACAGGCAGAGTCCTCAGCTGCTTAACTGCTGCACAGGTTCTTTATAATTTAATAAAGGCCTCTGAAAGGCAGAAAAATCTTTCTGCCTATGTCAGTGAAGGCATGATTTCAAAATATTCCTGTTATTTATAATACTTATTAAAGCACTAGATTCTATTCAGAAAAAGGCACCATTAAATATGCCAGGCTATGCCTTTAACTATGCACACTCCTACCTAGTTGTACAAGAGGAAATAACATGAATACACATAATAAGTTAAAAAAAATAAACAAAAAACTGACACCAAGAAACCCCAATCACTTCTGCTGTAAACACATTTATTCATGGTGATTACTTCATAACCTCTTGGAAAGGCTGCAGACTAAAGGGAAAAAATATTTAGATACACTAGGCAGTAAGAAAACAGGAGTTTAAAAGGCAAAGTACACTAAAAGACTGGACCCAGTGGAAATAAGTAGCTGAGCAGGTAGTTACTGATGGAGCTGGAATCTGAGCAGGACATGGTTGGTGATGTCTCTAGTCCAGAGAAAGCTGCAGATCTTATCACCACTGGAGTCCTTAGTTCAGTCTTATATTTTATGTGGGAAGTGACACATCTAATAACAGTGTGTTTTGCTCTCTCCTGCTGGCATAAAGGAATGTGCTTAAATGTCGAGCTTAAATATTACCCAAAATGCTAAGCGCAAGGCAGCAGTCAAGTGTATTTCAAAAGGAATGTGCTGAATTTGTGCAAGTCTCAAGCTCCTACATATGTCAGCATTAATTCAAACTGCACTTTAAAGCCCTGCCAGCAAGTAGGAAACAACAGGTTACAAAAAATAAATAACAAAATGGCACCTACACAAAAACACATCATAAGGAGAAAAGAGCAACTATACAGATAAAGTGCAAAGGCGATGAAGAAATGCAGTCTGCAAATAAATCTGTATGAAAACAGGCCACTAACCAGGGAAATAACTATAGCTTTATTCACTTGGGTGGCCCGAACATCATCTTGCCACTCAAGGCAAACCGATCACATTAATTCTTGAAACTAAAAAAAAAAAAAGAAAAAAGGAGTATCACACTTCCACTAAGTGACTGATGTTAAATTACTGAATTTCCTGCCTTCTGAACTGCACACAGGACCCTTCACTATGAGTCAGAAATAATCAAAACAAGAACTGCCATGCACAATTCCTACAGTGTTTTCTTTAATACATCAGATCCATGTGAGCCTCCAGCATCCAATAAGATTCATCCATGTGGTTAGAGTTTTCCCCCACAGATGCTGCTGGCTCCACTTGTCTCCAGGCCCTGAGGGCACCAGGGGTTCTGACAATTCCTGACTCCTATCCCTAGGGGCTCCCCAACCCTGCCCATAGTTCAAGACTCCAGTTCAGCCCAGCCCATGGATCAGTCCCTACCCATGGATCTTTGGGCAGCCCCCTCTGCCCTGGTTACTTCTAGAGGACCCCAAACTTATTAAGCCTCTCAGCAGCTGGCATTCTGAGTAAGCAAAGTACATCACTACAAAAACAACTGCAAAACCCCTCAAAACAGCTTTGAGAGACATAGCCATAGGTAGGAGCTGCAGCAGAGCCTTTGCACTCTGTAAACTTCACAGGTCTTTTTCAATACACTGTCATATTTAGATACAATTAAAGATAGCTATTGATTTAAAATGGGGGGAAAGCAAGACTGTACTAACTCAATTTCCAATGTAAATATTATTTCACTACATTAAAAAATGCACATTGTAGAAAAATCTCATCCGAGATTAACATAAAATAGAAGCTTTTTAAATAATCCTATTAATTTTTTATATTGGTAATGATGAAATAACTATTTCCAAGAGCATGGTGGCAGGACTCAGTAATAATTCCCATTTTTATCATGGACATATGCTTTCTTCTACGCTTGCTCTTATTTCATGTATTCTAACAGTTCCTTTATATGTCTACAGACGTGCATATAAGTGATAAAGGAATGCATAGATTTTTGTAAATGATCTGCTTTAAGAGGCACTTAAAGCAGTGACGCTTTAAAGCAATTTCAAACAGTTGCCAAAATTTAACACTTAGTTTTTCTACAAATAGCCTATTATTGGTAAGTTGGTTATTCTTCTAGTACGTCAATCAGGTCAGGCTTAAAATCAATACATGGCACTTGTCAACTGTTTCATGTGTCTTCAGCCTGATTATATTCATTAAGAAAGAAAAGGCTACTAATAGCATTCATTGTAAATCAGGTTATAGTGTCAGGAAGGAAACAATCTTAGGCCAAAATAATGAGCTTACATTCTTAGGGAAAAGAGCCATACAGACAAAGCTCAGCTGTAAAAATCGTAACGCATGTGGTCTTCAGTCTAATACGACCTTCAGCCTACAAAAGCCTACAACGTATTCCATCAATCCATGTTTAATATCAATCACGAGAGGAAAAGTAAATCAGTGGAGCCTTTCTTAAAAAGGAATCAGATTATACCCCATATCCCATGGCTTTGTCCCACCATCACATATACTAATATTTGAACAGTGAGCAGGAGCCATTTCACCTTCAACCTTCAGTCCCCTATGAAGACTGAAAAAGCAGCTGAGCAAGATCCTGAAATAAAACTTTCAAAATTACTTTTATTTCTTCTTAGCAATACAAACTGATGAACATCAGTGCTTTACATACAGTCATCTTATGCATTAGGCTGCAAAAATAGGCTCAGTGTATGTGGTTTTATCTCCATTTGTTTCCAATGCAACTGGAGAGGAGATAGCAGAGCCACCATCCCTACCCTTCTGCATCTTCAGTCATCACCTGCATTCCAGGTTCAACTGTGAGTTGCCACCCCCCATTTATGTTCATTGATCACAACAGCACATACACGTGAACGTGCATTTGGGTTCCAAGCTGTACACAGGATAATTACAGTTGATTGGCATCCAGTGTCAAACTAGGAGAATGTGAAAAAACATGTTGGTTCTGAATGAGAAAATGGAAGCCAAGGGCTGAAGGAGTAAGGCTTTAACTGGCATAGAGTAAATAAACATTTTTTTTAAAAAACAAACCAGGTTGAAAAGCCCTTACATTTTTTGAGAGTGAGTAAACCAATTATTTAGATGCAGAGTGAAGTAATTTACAATGTTGCAGCTTTTTAGAAGTGGCTGTAGCCAAGTATCAACTAAGTAAATGTTACTGCAGGATTGCCCAAGTTCATATTTTTTTTAATTGAATTATTATTGAACTGTAACCCCTGGTTGAAGCAAAGGCTTAAAAGACTTGGTATAGTCTCTATTTGTTACCATGGAAGCAGGGGAGAATGAAATTCAGTATATTTCAGAAAAAAAAGTTCTTTAATGTTATTCATTAATAGTAATTATTAAACTTCTACAGACTTGCATATTACAAACATTCTCCTTGGCTCTGTAAGATATCGAATACATGATCAAACAGGACAACAGAAGTAGATTTGAGAAAAATGCTGACCGCTCACAAATTTATTCAACTGAGAAAACTAAAACACAAACCACAGTGTAAACTGCGTAGAAGCCTGGCAATTTTTTTACCAACATTGCAAAAGGACTAGCTATATATCACCATTCTTTTCATATACTCTGCACTCCACTGCCTTGATCTCTCTAAATACTGTGCACTTTATTCTGCTGCACCCAGAGGATGGGGTGACCTAGAATTTAATTGGGAACAGCAAAGAAACATTAGGTAGCTTCCATCAGCACTCCTGTACTGCCCTTAATAACCCAGTTAAAAGCTTGTGCCCACACAGACTATAATATGTATTTGGAATTCTTCACTTTAATCTGCATCTTGCCATCCCTTGAATATGGGGATGCAAATGATATAGGAATTAGCATATTGCTGTATAAAGCTGAATAGTAACATGAATGAATTATGTATACGACAAGCTAATGACTTACATCCTGACTTGAGAAAAAGTAAAATATCAGTTTTAGATAAGTCTTCACATCATGACATCTTATCAAGCAGTCAGTCTTGAAACACACAAATTTCTCCAAAAAACCAAACAAGACACTTCAAACAGTTAAACAACTGGAAACTCTTTAAGCCATTCAAGGGGCAGGGGGGAAGGGGCTGGGGGGTGGTGTGTGAAGGAAAGAAAAAGGGACAAAAATCTCAAATCTCTTAACGAACCATGATATTCAATTATCTAGTCAGATACTTCGACATATTTATGTATCTCTCTACCCTGCTTACTGTTCACCTGCAATACATTACAATCACTAAGTGAGTGGCCTTTTAAAGATGTGCATAAACCAGATGATGATGAGTTACATTCATTCCACTCACATAACCTTCCCAGATACAGGAAAGCAGGGCTAATGCAGACCTACGGAAACAAGAACAAGAAAACTAGATTTCAAAACAAGAGGAAACAGACATTCAAGTCATCCTCTTTCTTCCTTCAGTTGGCAAAGATACAAATAATCATAGAACCACAGGTTTTATGATGTACGTGACACAGCTCTGAGGTTTCATGGGAGCGGGAGACGTGCACTACACAGTCCAGGCTTCACAGGGAGCACACAGAATACCACATATGTCTACCTAGCGGGACATGCAGCAGAAGACAGATCATGTTCAGGATCACAGACTGGCCTGTCCTCAAGCTACAACTGTCACCCCACAGGCATCTCTGCTGTGGGGTAACACTTCAAGTAACACTTCAAATGCCTTAAAGTGGCACTTCCCTTCATGAAACTATTCTCAAATGGCAAAAAACCTCTTTATAATTGTTTTGTTAATTACAGTGTAAAAGCTAATGAAACTTACTTGACATAGACAGAGACCATGTGGTTATTCTTAATAGCACTATTAACTTCTGATTCGCTTAAATTGTACAATTTTTACATTATGTCCAGGAGTTAGACCTCTTTATCTTCCAACTGCAATCTGTCTTGCAGAAGGCAACAGGTTTAGTGACAAAATTTGGTAGTTACAGCCTCCCTTCACTGTTGTATATGGTGTGTAAGCAGTAGCTATTTTAAACATTAACAAATTGGTTGTAACCCTTGTAAAATTTATATTAAGTGTTCCTCATTCCAATGTGACCAAGGAGGTATGTCTTCATATCTACACATCATCCAAAGGGTCATTAACCAGTTAGCAGACTACAAACATTACCCCGAGTCATTTTAATGACCTTCAACGAGAAAAAAGACGGAAAAATAATCACACCTATGAAATTAGTGTCTCTGTAGGTAGAGAAGCATGGTTTCTTCTGCCTCCTACAACATCAACAAAATCTCTACAGTTGATTGTCATGAGTAGTGAATAATCTTTTAGCTAGACTCTCACCATTTGCTGAACACTTGATTTGTTTTATTGTAGAGCAGGAAGCTGAACGACTGTCACTTTTCCCATGCATTTTCCAAATTTGTCATCAGTAGAGACCTCCAAAGGGATGGTGTAAACAAGGAACTCTTTATAGAAGATACTCAATTGTCAAATATGCATTTTCCCACTCCATAATCTCCAGGAGAGGAGACAGAGTGAAAAAATCAGGCTTGTTAAACATAGCAAGTATGAGAGCTTTTAGCAAGAGTTGCCTTCCTTGAAACAACTAAGGAGAATGGAGGGAAAAAGTGTGGGAAAGGAGGGATGTAACTGAATGAAAAGAAAAAGCCTGCTATATGTATCATATATTTTTCTTACTTTCAATAATAAGCTGGAGGTGTTCTCCTATGACAGCTTGATTGTTTCCTGTATGATATAGCTTTTATTTTATAATTATTTTTTTCCAAGACTTGTAAGCAACAATTACCACTGTAGCTATCTAAAACAATTAAACATAATAACAACTTATGCCAGTACAATCTATCTAGTCAGAGCCTCAGCCAGTCATTCACCCACAGATTACCCTTCTCCACCCCCAGTTCTTCATCAGCTGAGAAAGTCGCTTTTTCAGAAAACCATTCCGAAGGGTGGTCCCAGTAGTCTGCCAAGGAGACCACCTACTTTGAACTATTTCAGATCAGATCACATGGCATAAGCAATATGATACGCAATTAATATATAGATCCTTCTTGGTATCTCATAGTATCATGGCTCTAACAGAGTAACCACTAACTACTGAATCGCAGTGAAACCGCTGAGTGAACTCCAGTTTCTGGGTAACTCACTCTACTCGTGCTTCTCTCTGATTTATATCAGAGGAAGGTGCTGGAGCCTTATTCAGATTAGGCAGTGGCGGCATCAGCCTTGTGTTTCACCAGGTTCAGTGTTACCAGCAGCCTTTAGGTACTGCTCACAACTCAGTATTGCCTGGGCTCATGAAAATGAAAAAGGGTCATAAAAAAATAATAATCACTGACATTTAGTAGATTTTTAACTTTCAGTTACTTAACTTGGCTCATTGATCATATTAGAAACCCCTGACAGCTGACCAACAATAGCATTTTCCACTGAAAAAGTCAAGCAGGTTATTACTGTTTTTTACCTTGTTAAGATGAGATTCTGTGCATCGCATAAAAAACAGCTAGTCATACCTTGTAAAAAGTCTTGGTACCGAAAAATCCAAGGCAAGATTCTCTGTTACATGGATCTTCTGTGAACAGTCGACTGACTGCTCAAGACATATCCCCCCAGCTACCCCATGCTCTGTTTTTTTGTGTGCAGCTCTACTTAAAGCTGTAAAAAAAAAAACACCCCCTGCAGGGAATCCTCCACCCTGAGAATCAGAGCTCTCCTCTCCCGAGGGACTGGTCCCTCTCCCAAACCTCCACGAAGGCATCACACTGTCAGACACCCTTGGATACAGCAGCTCCCATCTACAGCTTAGAGCATTTTGCTAGACCCCACTGTCCACTGGGAAGCTGACAAAATCATCAGAGAAACCACTCATGGGCTGCAGTCCTCCAAAGGGGGAGGGGGGAAATCAAGGAAAAAACACATTTTACTTCTAGGTATGATATCCAGCCATATTTACAAGGCACATTAAAGCTGCGTGTTCCTTTCCAGAGTGTGTAGATCCTCTGGGAAACACATGCAAACATTTTCATAATGGAAACCAGCACTAACCAGAGGCCACTGATAAAAATAGCACTGATGAGAAAGTAAATAGCTTTAGGACTATTTCTATATGCTGACTCTGCACAGCTCTGGGGAAAAAAAACAGACTCTAAAAGAACACCAAACTCAACAGAAAGCTAGAGTTCCTCATCTGTGTACAATTAATAAAAGACTGGATCATTCAAGCATGGGTTTGGATTGATGCCCTAGGTCCATTTCAATACTTCAGAGCAAAGTAAAGGAGCTGTGCAGTCTCACTCCACAGGGAATAAGCACTGCTTGCTGCAGAAATTAACATACTATACTGCATTTTATCTCATAATAATATTAATCACTACTACCAGTTTCTCTCATATTTGCCAAGGAAAATTTAATAAATAAAAAAGGTTTAAACTTGTAGGCAAAGTTAGATTATTTTTGCTGAATTTTCAAATGCAAAACAATACATTTAAGCATATCACATAAATTGACTATTTTTATTTACAATATAAAAGATTTTCTTGAAATATGAAATGATACAATTAACATGAACTGGTACATCACTGTGAGTGCTACACATTCTCCATGGCCTGCTCCATCATAACGTATGCCTTGCAAATCACTTTTAATATTCACATTCACACTCTAAGAAAATTATCAACCTAAAACTCCAGAACTGCCTTTGAAGTCTGGTAATTACATCTGCACTTTTGAAGACTATATAAGAATCTTCCCCATACACTGACTTCAGTTAAGTAAATCAATTTCCTATCTGTCAAGAAACAAAAACATAGGTCCCTAATAAAATATGAAATATAAAGTTTACTTGCCTCTCTCAGCATTAGAGGCACCTTACCACGTCAAACAAAAAACCTGAGCCAAGTCAGTGTTCTCTTCTTTGCCGTGGTTGCTTACACGTTCTTAAGAAATACAGAAAATATAATGCTGTGGTTTTACTGCAAATCTTCTCATGCTTCCAGCACTTATCATGAGACTGCAGAAAGATCAAGACATATGAAGTTTATAAACCATTTCGTTCCACAGTGCAGGCAGTGACACATCTATAGCAGTAAGTTTATAGGATAATATTTTGTCTAAGTGTTAAACTTGGAAACACCATTCTGAGTTTTTATGACCCAAGAAAACAGAGATACTAAATGTGTGAGTTCTTAAAGACACATATTAAGCACTGTGATTTCAACAAAATTTTTGTCTTTAGTTACTTAATGAGAATCTACATGCTTAGTTTTTCCGCAAAAAGGTTACAAAATTCTTGCCTGAGCAATTTGACTATAACAAGATGGTAAGTAAACTTTAGAAGAAGGAGGTGGAATTTGCTTTTCCAAATCCTCTGCCACTTCTCTAAAGCAGGCAGATTTGGAGGGGGTCCTATTGTAACATGCAAATACATTATATTTACTCAAAATGTCTTAACAAGAGCAAAGAAATTATTTTCCTTGTTCTACTACTGAGCTGCCATACATCCTACAATCAAACCAGTGTAATTTCAAACAGAAAATTAAGTTCAACTTTATCCAACTTCTATCGTATATCCACTGCTCTGTCTTTTCCGTGATTTTTTTTCCTAGCAGAGCAATATTACATTGCCCTCTAGTGGATTGCTCGCACAACTGCACAACCATGTTTTTGCTATTAAAAGTGTTTAATAGCAAAACGGATTACATGAGAAATACTGGGAAATAAAGTAAATGCATCAAGAAAGTATTTTTCCTCTGTGGCCTTCTGACTATAGGACCTCGAACCCTGTGTTCAGTTCTGGGCCCCTCAGCACAAGAAGGATGTTGAGACTCTGGAGCGAGTCCAGAGAAGAGCAACAAAGCTGGTGAAGGGGCTGGAGAACAAATCTTATGAGGAGCGGCTGAGAGAGCTGGGGTTGTTTAGCCTTGAGAAGAGGAGGCTGAGGGGAGACCTTATTACTCTCTACAACTACCTGAAAGGAGGTTGTAGAGAGGAGGGAGCTGGCCTCTTCTCCCAAGTGACAGGGGACAGGACAAGAGGGAATGGCCTCAAGCTCTGCCAGGGGAAGTTCAGGCTGGACATCAGGAAAAATTTTTTTCATGGAAACGGTCATTTGGCACTGGAACAGTCTGCCCAGGGAGGTGGTTGAGTCAACTTCCCTGAAGGTGTTTAAAGGACGAGTGGACGAGGTGCTGAGGGGCATGGTTTAGTGATTAATAGGAATGGTTGGACTCGATGATCCTGAGGGTCTTTTCCAACCTAATAATTCTGTGATTTTGTCTTTATTTCTAAGCATCAGACTATTCTTCTCCTAATGATACTTACTTTTTTTTCAAACTAATGGGAGAACATATGAAACCATTATGAATTACTACATAATCTGGTTCAGGTTTGGGATGACCTAAGGATGGTGCGTAGGACAGTTCATTTGAACATCTGCTTCCAGCAGAATGAGACAATCACAAAGGGTCATTGATTAATACTGAAGAAGAAATGGAGTACTTCATCTCCATATCTTTGTGAAGGCAACCCACACAATCAAAATACCTGTAATCTTAAAACAGCAGCTGCCATTTTCAATGAGATCCTACCAAATCATCACATATGTCTTTTATAGACCTCATGGCTATATACTACTGCTCACATAAATCCAATTCTAAATGTGGCCAGTTAATCTAAAGGAACTAAGCTCACAAGAAGTTCTTGTTGCACACCAGGTAAGTATTTGAAGTTACTGCATATTTGCTGACACTAGTAAGAGAAAAAAAATAAATGCCTAAGTTTACAGTTAATTTCAGTTTAAAGCAAGGCAGACAGATTTCCTAAGTACTAAGAAGAAGAACAGGGAAGGACTGGGTGTTTTATCATAAGCACTCTAATGCCTGAAGGATGGAAACTGTAATTCAGCAAAAACCCAACCCCTGAATGTAAATCTGATTGCATGACTAGCAATTCACACTTCTCCTCATCAATCTCTATCAGAAAAAGCAATTACTCTGCAGAATAACTAGCTGCACAAATAGATTATTAATTGTACCATATGTGGGTGGGAGATACCATCTCCCAGATTTTGAGATTGCATTCATTTTCTCCCGTCAGAAATGCATTCTTCCACTTCTTCCACCCAATTTCTAGATCCATATCTAATGGTGCTACTAAGACAAAAGACACAACAGCCTGACATCATGCATTGCTTCAGCACCCCTGTATGTAAGCCTTTGTGATGACATAAGAAGGTGCTTCAGAACAAATGCTTACTCTGGCTGGGAGCAAGCTTCTGATTTGGTTTCACCTCAGCCATCATCTTCTGACTTCAGAAGGGAAAGTCTATTTGTTCAATCAGATTAGGAGCCTGGAGAATCTTTACAAGACAGGTGAATGTTAGACATCAAAAACTTATTTCAGTAACGCAATTCCAGAGAGCTAAAAGAAATTATTTAAACAGATCCAAACAGGAAGGAGTACTGTGATTCTGGCAGAGATTCTTTAAAGTCTCAGACAGTGAAAGATGCAAAGCAACATCATCAGGTGATGAAAGGTAAATGACAGGAAAAGAAAAGACATCCAAGAGAAGCTACATACCTGTAAAGAGTCACCAGGTAGTAAAAATAAATAAATCAATAAAATCTGTGCATATTTGTGAGGTGGGAAGAAGTGGTAGAAGCTGTTGATGATAATGTAGCTTTGAAGTAAGTCTCTTCTAGACTTTCTGGACTTAAATATTTTAAACAGTTCTTGTTGCCTCAAAGAAAGTTTGCAAGAGCACGAGCTCTTACAACTCTGGAAGTTGTCAACAGGTATATGCCAAACTGACTGCAGACAATCCACTCTGACCTATGGGGGCTTTGGCACCGTTCTCTTTTCATATGAAACTCAAGGTACTCACTCTCAAACCTGCTTTCTTCCATTTACAGTACATATACTATTTCAGCCTTCCATTACAGCATACATACATGAAGTGTCTTGACTCTTTCTCTACATTTCTGGCTTAAGCTTTTTTACCCCTCCCCCCCCCCAAATAATTATAACAAATTCTCGCCTACCTTCTTCACTTTTTAATTACCATGTTCTCCTCCCTTTCTATACCACTGTTTCCTTTTTCACTTTCATTCCCATTCTCATTTGGCCTCTCTCAGTCAAAACCCACATCCAGTGAGCTGTCGAAGAGAGAAAGAAAAAAAGAAAAAAAGAAAAACCAAAACACAAGAACAGTAATTTCAACCTCTCCCTTTTAAATCCACCCAGAATGTGGCTGAACATGACTTTCCAAGCCTGTTCCCTACTCTTCTTCATTGTGAAGACTTGTTTTGCATTGAACAAGATGTTTCTAACCAACCACATCATCGGGTCTCATTTCTGTGTGCTGTTATTTCCAGATAGCTGACACGCTTTCTCTTCTCACAACAGAAGAGCTTCTTCAACCTAATTGCAGTTATTTTTTTCTTTAAATACCTCTTTACAACTGTCTTTTGCAATAGAAAAACAATATTTTTAAAAAACAACAGAATTTTTGTATCTAGCCCATGCTGATGACTTACTTTGTTGTGCTCCAAACTGTTTCCCTTCTGTAATTTGCCTTATATCTGAACTGCAAGCTACAACTGAAACTAATTGCTATTCATTTGAGGACTGCCCAGCATAATTGTTAACTATGACCTCAGTTCCAATAAACAACCATTTATTACTGTAAAAGCTTTACCTTTGTTTTAGATATGTAAGCTTATTCTCTTCCCTACCAATTCAGTTTTATCTAATGAAAATCAGAGACTATCTTCATTATTAAGAAAAATATTCCTAATTTCCCAAACAGTTACAGCTGCGTCTTATCGAAAGGCACAGACTACTCTGAAGTTCAGCATCTGCTACATAGAGAAAAACATACAAAGAAAATGAAAACTCACTTCCACCAAGTTATACTCTATCATGAAATACTACGACGAAGTTGCATTCAGATAGTTCTTAGATGTTTCAATAAGTCATCCAAACATGTACAGATTTCCTATGTGAGAAATCTTGTTTCAGTACATTCATCCACAACAAGAGGGCATACATAACAACAGTGAAGAAGCTTTCAGTCAGCTTCTTAAGAGAGAGGAGCTGATAGGGCTTTTTTAGCAACCTTAAGTTTCCTTGAATTTCTGATAACTTTTTTGTTCCTTTATCCCAATGAAACATGAATGAAGAAGGAGAAAGCAGATACACACATTTGATGGAAAAAATTGTGACTACTAGTGTAAATCTTTCCACACTCAATATACTTAATCCTTCAGGAAAGATGCCCTAGGGCTCAGAGGCTGTGATGTGCCTGAGCAGGTATATTTTGTAAATGACAATGAAGAAGTGTCAATATATTTATTATCCTTGAAAGTGCTAATAGTACTCAAGGTCTATATGCTCCGGTATTGCCTACAGTAAAAACATCAGTTTTCTATTGATGTTTTCTTCTGGTAAAAGTTAAAATGACTGATTTAGTGTCTGTCTTTTTTTCACAAAAGAAGGTGCTCAGTATTCTCATGAGACAGAGATGTGCAGGTTTGATGATTATCTGACCAGCCACGAACAAGATGTTTTTTCTGATGTGAGGTGCATGTTCTCAAGTGCTGCTGGAAACATTGCAAAGAAGGGGGAAAAATGTAGCTGCAGGTAGGTTTTGACCCTGTAGTTCAAAGAGCTAGTCAGCTAGAGATTTGTGGAGAACACATAAAATCTCCAGTCAAAACTCTTATACCTTTACTAAATCACAAGATATGGAAACAGGCTTTAAATTTCCTCTGACTCAGCTAACATTTTCTCAAGTTTTCTATTGAGTTATAAAGTTTATTAAAAAATATTCTTCACAACAGAGAATAGATTGCTTTTCTCAACGAAGCATCCTATGGACAATGCCAACTTGAATCTTCAGCAACTTCGTGCTACCGCAGGTTAACCTTCAGAGCTTATAGCCACAGCAGGAGATAAACTCTCTCTGCCACCCTGAAGAACCTCCTCCAAAAGTTGTATCTACTAACATTGTCTCAGCATAGGTAGAAAACTTTCAAGTTGCTGTGGATCTCTGAGCTTGAAAGCCAATGGAAGTAACTCAAGAAAATTTGTTATCACTAAGAGATTCACTTGATAAACCAAGCTGGTTTTTTTTTCTTTTGTAAGCACCAATAGCATATACTGATGAAATTAAACCAGATGCTTCTACAATCAATGGTGTTCCTGGCTATATCAGAATTAGAGTAATTCTGATAATATTAATGAAAACATTAACGAACAAAATTGATATACTGAAAAAAGAAGTGCCTGGTAATATGAGCCAGCAAAAGCAACTTACATCAGGTAGGCCCTATTGCTAATGAGGAGCCAGAAAATCAGGTGGACCCTTGCTGGGTTCCAACAGCACTTTACCATTACTCATTACAGCTTCTTAAGATAGGTTATCTCCTGTTTCCAGTAATGACTTTAAATGACTTGGCTGTGAATTCCTGTCATTAGCTTTCCCATGATGAAATCAGTTAGCATACCAGCAGTAATTAGTCCCACCTTCAGACACTCTTGGAAATAGTCTTCCTAGACACACCCATTGAATGCAAATACTGAGACAGCCCAGTCACTTTATCATTTTGGTTTTGCCAACACTTTTAGTACACCTTCAAATTACATATGAAAAGACTAGACTGTCTTGACTGTCTAGAGCACTTCCATTCAACAACTTTGTTTTCCTTAGCAGCTTGCCTTGAGGATACAAATTCCCAATGGTGTCAGTTCATCACAATTATGTGGTACAATAGAGCAAAGTAATTTATCATCCATGTCATCAAACTGCAAAATATTTCTTCCAAATGCAATATTGACAAATACAGCAAATTACAGCAGTTTATCCTAGTTTGTGTTGCTGCTTCTTTACAAACTCTGTCAACTCCAATTTCTTGTCACGAGTATCAGCCCCTGTTCTGGCAACATATGCTATGAAGAGCAAGTGAATTCAGATAGCAGATAAGACAACTGTCAAAATGACTTATAGCCATGAGACTGAATAGGCAGCATGTTTGTTTATCCAGGCCAGGGCTTAACCCTCCAATGACTCCAGGAATTTCAGATGTGTTGTTATGCATATGTAGAACGCCGTGTTAGAAGTAAATTGGAGGTGAGGGGAAGGGAAAAAAAGTGAATCGTAAGTTCCTGAGCACAAAATCATTAGTCCACGGAAGGTACACATGAATAAAACCAGTAAGTGTGAATGTAGTATATATTGCTGCAAACACCGCTAATGGACTTTCGAATCAGAAAAAGCATAACTCTGCGTATGCTTCACTATTGCATTTTTGAGTTCAGTAACACGTTTTAAAAATGCTCATGTTGGATTTTGCAGCATTTTATAACTGTAAGAACCTTATATAATACTTTAGGGAGAACTGAATATATGCTTGTAATTTAAATCCAGACAGACAGCTAAGTCCAGTCCCTGTATCCTAACCATGAGGCCATAAGGCATCGACTTCCAGCTCCTTTAATCACTTTACCTGTATCTACAAAACCATAGCCATAAAGGTATCAACAAAAATTAATAAAAGACAAATACCATAATTAAGGTCATAAAATAAGGTATAATTAATTCAATATACTCGTGCAAGTTCCAAGTAAGAGAAAGCCCTTTCCCTTATTGTTTTCCTGATTTAGCGAACATAAGCGAAAGCTCGTCTGCTGACCTTCACTAGCACTGTAGTTACTGAATAGTGGGGAAATATGCAATAGCTGTAAGAAACACTATGCCACTGAAACTACAAACACAGCAGATCTAAATCAGGGATCTTGGATTTGATTAACTACACTTTCATTTGAACTTGATAGATGAAATTGTGCTGACAAATAGGGACCCTTGATGTGGACAGAATCCCACAAATTACAAAAGTCGCAAGTGTGTTATTTTTTTCATACAGTTGGAAAAAAAATTGCTACCATAGGCTCTAGTTCCTTCTAAGAATTAAGAAAAGCTGTCATCTGAAAATGTGTAAAGAAAAAAAAAAGGAAACCAATAAAACCCAAACCAATCACATGCTTCAGCCCAGAAAGGATCTTGATAAATTCAGATTGTTTAACAATTCTGGACAACAAACCTGTTTAAATTGCTTGTAAGACATTTGGACCACAACATTTTTCCCCGCAGTAAATGCATAAAATAAGGTAATAAAAATTAATGACTAATAAAAGTAAATTGCAAGCTCACACAGCATAATTTATTGCTGTTTTCATAGCATACTTCTACAACGCTCATAAAAAAGAAAACTGATTATTATGGTTTCTGAGTTAAAGCCACACAGGATGCATTTCCTGAAGCTATTTAACAGAATGTATCTGCGTTCCAAAAATACACAGTATAGGTAAGAGCACTGATAATAAGCCAAGCTCTAGCAGCTGCCACCACCGTGCACAGTTCCTGACCTTGTGGGGGCCTTTATCTAGGGAAACAGATACAGGAACAAAGGCCCAACAACAAAGAACCTATCTAGGGCACATAGCTAATGATCAGAGACACGCTTCAGCCAAGTGAAGCCTTGCAGCAGAAGCAAGCAACATGTAAGGTTGCCTAGAAAAGCATGTACTGAAGTCTGGGAGCACCCATAAAGCTGGTACAGAGTGTGCCTGACTGTCAAAAGTATATTTGTTAAACCCATTAAATTCATACAGATGGAGTAGTACATACCTTGTTTACTTTGGATTACTGAATCACAAGGCATAAAACTTGCTACCTGCTTGACAGGAAATCATTTAGCTAGCCTTCCCATTTTGCAAATTAGGTTTCTGAATATATTTTAAATATGAATTTTAACTTTCAACTTGAAACCACTTCTTCCTTTCCCATAATTATAAAAAAAGGGGCAAACAAAACTGATTGTACAGCTAGTTCATCTTAAATGTTGCAACATGAGAGAATGTGAAAGGATCTCACCGAAGACTGTGTCAGACCAGCAAACTCAGCAAATTTGTTAGCTAAAGCAACTGACATCACTTTATGGTCTGCATAGAACATAAAAGTTTTTAAAGCTTTGATGGTCTTAAAACTGGTAGCTTTTCTTATTAGCACACCAATGATGAATGAAGGCAAGATCTGCCCATGTTGTGCTCTAAATGTGACAAGGACAGAGATTTTGCCACCTCAGCCAGTCTTCTGCAGCAAATAGATCACTTCTGCTGGTGTCACGTATCAAAGGAAGATTCATCATCCAGGATGAAAACACAGAATAGTGAAAATGCCTATAGCAAAATACCATATTTACTTTAACATGAACTAAAACAAATGTTTCAAAATATTCACTGAAAGGGCATGTGTAAAACATGTTTTGTATTTAAACTGTGACATATAAACACTTCCGGATGATTACTCAATTAACATGAGCATGAAATCCAGGTTAGGGTTACCTGTGATATGATATAAATCACACTTTAGAGGATCATTTTATGCTATATTAATCACTTACAATAAATTTCCCAAAATTCTTTTTTTCTGTTCAGAGACACACATCTCTCTTGCAATATGGTGGTCTTAGGTTTGTTTATGTTCTACTTTTCTGCCAGAATACAAACTTTCTTCTATCTGTTGGCTTCTTTAGCTAGTTATTGTTTATCAAGTGTGTTACAGTTCACTGCAGTCATCAAAAAGTGCACATTGCACTCATTAACAGAAATTATCTCCATCATCTTGTTGTACTTGACAGCATAAAGTAACAAATACGAATGCCCAAAGTGGTAGTGAGTAATTTAATATTGAGTCTACCTTCATTTAAAGCTCTTTTAACCCATTTTATATAAATGCCTACACATACAAATTGTATTTTGTGTTCTGTCCTGAAGTATTTACACATGCTTATGTAAAATACTTGGGTTTGTAGAAGTTGTCAAGCAAAGTCATAGACCAGTAGTATTGCAGTGCAACTTTCCCTAAACAATGAGTACAACACAATACACGCAAACGTAACTATTGCATCTGCATTTCTACGAAAAGACTTCAGCATCCATTATCAAAATATTATGACATCATCCAGCCTTTCATCACCAGCTCAAAGTTACACTTACAACAGCCTTCAAAGGTTTTTGCCAAGAATTCAGCTCTATCGTATTCAAACTCCAGCTGTGATGATCTGCTAAACTTTAATGATTTAAGCTTAACTTTCAAAATGACATCTCTTCAACTGTTCCAAAGAGGTACAACTTGCTTGCATCTTTCTTTGCTAATTGCTTGCTCCATCCAGGTCATTTCCTGCTTCACACCAGCTGCCTAACACAACAGTCCTACCTAGCTCACATCTGTAAAATCTTTCAGCAAATGGATGAGTGCCAGCCCCTCATGTGGCTGAAAAATCCAGTAACTCTAACCTTATGAGCTGCAGCCTGCCTTCCACCATGGTTTGCAAAACAGGCAATCCCAGTGAGCTTCTCCAAGCACAAGAGTTTGTTTCTCCCTCTGAGGGATCCAAGCTTCTTTTTATTTTTATTACTTTTTTATTTTAAACAGAAACGGCACTTTCCTTTTCCACTTAACCTGCACGCATATAGAGGTCAGTGCTATTAATTGCAAAATTATTTTACATTCAAAAAAACAACAGTACATTTTAATTACAGTAAGATTAACTGTCTGTGAGTTAATCATGTTAAAATACATTTTCAGTGAGAAAAAAATTCTTATTACATTCTGTTTTGTTTAAAAAAACAAGGAGTAATACCAGATGAGCCTTACTGTGAGTCTTCCATTAAATAATTTACATTCTTAATCAGGTCTTATTTGTATATCTATCCTTGTGAATTATCTTGGCAATGAGGGAATGAACCAGAGCTTCACAAAGCATCTAGGTTTGAATACATCAAAAGATACCCAGGTAGAAGCTACAGTGCTGCTAGCAGCCAAGGAAGAGAGAGGACAAGATGGAGAAGGCATGTTCCTGAACCTACTTTCCAAAGGCTTTCATGGGGGCCCAGACAATTGCTGTCCTGCTGTTAGCATAGGGCTGTTCTGGAGTTGCTATGGAGAGCAGCATTATAACACATATAGGATCCAGCACATACGCGAAGGACTCGTGCACATTGCTCAATGTACGATTAAAATATATCTAGTTGTAACAGCAAGGATAATAATTTAAGCTTTAAAATGACTGTAGCAAGAGCCTCAAAGCCTCTACAAGGCCACTGATTCACACTCACAGGGGAACATAAAAGTTATTAAAATTGAGCTAGAAATACTGCAACAGGGAATTAGGCTACAGATTTGGCTAGTAATGAAAGGAACAGTGATGAACAGCGATTAAAACACAGAACTAAGTTGCAGAAAGCCTGAATGCTCAGCTCAGCTGTTTACTTGCCAGATGACGTGACCCAAGTTACACAAACCCCAACATGCATGCTTATTTGTTCCAAGTATATGCAAGTTGGGCATAGCAGCTTCTGCCTGAGTGACCCCTAAAAGTTCTGCCTTACAGCACATCATTTTGTTTCCCTCACTTGTCCTGACCATCAAGGCTGATGGAGACTAACCAGCAGCCCTTTGCATGTGTCCAGAAAAGACCATTTTGGTTGAAGTAATTTCCAACTCAATGGCAGATGCTTCTGAGCCACAGCTTAAAGGTATGGCCCCTCCGTATCCCCAGCTTGAACCAGAGATGCTTCTCAGAAGGCTGCCAGAGAATAATAAAGCTTGGGAGACAGCTCTCACTCTTATGAGCAGCCCAACAGCTTCATTTTGCATCACCAAAAAAAGAGAACCTGCACCCTGTTTGCCTGCCTCCAGACTCTGCTAGGAGAAAAACACTGACCTATGACACAGGGACCATTTGTTACTTCATTCAAGTACAATGAGATTTTCGCTTGGTAGATGTTCAAGTCAGAGATTTGTTGCTATATTGTTCTGGGGGATAATATTTGAGCAGTTCAGTAAGATCTGGGAAAAAGCAGGTCACTGTGAGTAGAGAACTTTGTATGACTACCTCTGTTATTGCAAAAGGCTTTAAAAGGAAAACAAAAAAAAAAAGAAAAGATCATGAGATGAAAATTGGGTAACATTATCAGAGTGTTTAAGAAATTCTTAGTTTTTTAAAATTCATTAAGCTGTTTGTGGGAGTGTGAGGAGGTAGGAAGGTAAGGAGTAGGGTTAGAAGTAAGTGACAGATATCAATAGAGGGGTGAGGAAACCCTCAGAAGACAGGGGACTAGTTCAATATAAAATAACCCGAAAGGTCACAAAGGCCATGAGAAAAAGAAGAGATTTCCATGTAGGTTTTCCTTCTAAATTATCCAAGCAGTATTAGACTGAAGAATTAGCCTGAAAATACGTACAGAGAATGGATAGAAAAAGCAAGAGCAGAAGAGGCTCCAATGCTCCACGCCTCATGCATTTAATTACCCAAATTGAAAACAGACATATACAGACATCATCCAGCAAGAGGCAGTGGTCAGATACTGACCAAAAGCTCCTGCTATGTCCCAGTCTGGGCCAAGGGCGAGTCTACCATCCCACAGCCATCAGCATCTGAAACGTATTCACAGACCAGAGTGGCATGAGGGGGAGTAAAAAAAAAGTATGACACATTCATGTAGCCATTGAATTATTTCACAATAGAACTATTTCCAAAGGTATTTCAAATCCTGTGCCATCTGGAAGCAGCTAATATTATGAGCAAAACAGAAGGGAACATCTTAGCCTGCACCTTGGGGTACTCTTTCTTCACTCCCATATAACGGTCAGTAGAAGCTTAGCTCTTTAATTAGTGGCTGTCAAAAAACTGCCAGGAATACAGAAAGAAAAAGACTCCTTGCTGATGAACTGGCAAAAACACTTCTTTATGCACCCAACCGTGGAATCCCCATCACGTCGGAGGTGCTGCTGCATATCACAGCAGAAACTGTATCACAAAAAAGGATTACACAGACTACAGATGCTCTGCAGATTTTCATGTTAACTTCCAACGCAAGAATAGCAATTGTTCTTTCAAAAAGTCAAAATAAACCTACACTACTAGCAATAAGAATAATAAGGAGGATTGGTGACAGGCTACTCCAATAGGGAGGAGTGGGAAAGAAGCCAGCATCTTTAGAAGAAGTGGTCAACCACAAGACAAAAGAGACCAGAGGGAGAGTAAAGCAGCAGGGTTTAGCAATATCCTAAATTGCAGTGAGTTAGCAGCTGGCAGGGCACAATAATAGCCAGGAGATTAACAGATTTTTCCAGCATGAGGTAAGAAAACTACATAAAACAACATTACAGTGATGGCGTTTTAGAAAAGTGTGAATTAGCAGGTATTAAATGAAGCCACAGCAGAGGGTGCAGAGGCAGGATCAAAGCCCTAGTGGACACTCTGCAAAGCTTCTAAGTTCAGCAAAATGGAAAAAAAAAAAAAAAACAAACCCCACAACTGCAGCAGACTGTTCAGGCACCTGCCAATATATCTTAATTTGCAAATGTAACAGCAAGTTATGAATGTCAACTTTCGTCCCAAGTTGGAAAGCACTTTCTATGCCTGTAAGAGGTACAATATGCTGCTGCATTTACCCTGAAATCTCTTACAGCACAGAAAAATTCAAAGCAAGGGTGGAAAATGAGCAGGCTGTATTTCAGATTTAGCAAGTGTCACTAGCAGGAGTAAGTTAAAAAAAAATCCAGAAAAAACCCCACAAAACCTAAAACTAGACTAGGAATTTCTGCAACAGGAACAGAGCAAACACAAGAAAACCTACTCCCTGACCTTAAGACAGACTTAGTACCAGAAACGTGCAAGTGCTCTGTCACTGCTGACTACAATAATTCTTTTACACTCTCTAGTATGTCTATTACAAATTCTTTCTGTACTTCTCTGCACAGTGGTACCTAAACGCTGAGCTGTAAGCTCCTTAGACCACTATGCAGTCTCTTTTTGACTGCCACATTTCATGCACAAGATTTTGACCTTCACCTCCTGTTTTCATCAGCAACACAAAAATATTTGTTCGCACCCACATGAAAAAAACAAAAGGAAGAATGAAAAGGGTCTTCTCTTTAATAACACAGAATAAACAGATAAATTCCATGCTGCAACTCACATTGCATTATTGTTCATGTTGGAGCAGAGATACAATGTGTAAATTCTCTCCTTTCTTCACAGTGAGGGTGATGAGGCACTGGAACAGGTTGCCTAGGGAAGCTGTGGCTGCTCCATCCCATGTGTTCAAGGCCAAGCTGGATGGGGCCTCAGGCAGCCTGATCTAGTGGGAGGTGTCCCTGCCTATGGAATTAAATGATCTTTAAGGTCCCCTTTCAACTCAAACCATTCTATGTTACTGTCATCTTTTGTTTGCCTCTCATCTTGTTTGTGGGGGGAATGTCCAGGCAATAAAGGAACAACAGCACAGGAGGCTGTAGAGAAGAGGATTTAAACTATGCTAAAGTAAATACTGGTGCATGAATTTTGTTATGTTTACAATGCTACCAAAACCCCTCATATTTCTAGATCCTTTTTTTTTAATAACTGTGCTGCTATATAGTATCCTATGTCTTAGTGTCTTTGCAGCTTGTACAATATCTAGGCTAAATATGAATGCTTGGAGTGCTGCAATAAGGTGGAGCGGCAGAAAGCTTATTAGGAAGAATTAATTGCTAGGATGCTTCTAACTTGTTCATGACTAATAAAGATAGGCATACTTGCTGTCACAAGTAAAGAACACAGGGTGTTATTAAAAACTGGCACATGGAGTGCCTAAAACATCCTCTGGCAAATGATTAAAGAACTGGATTAGACCTAAGGAAAAAAAATGGGGTCAGAGATCAAATGCAAAATATATAAACTCAGCCTTTTCTATGGGAGTATCAAGAAACTGATTACCCATACTAACACAGCTGAAGAAGAATTAACCACTGAGTTATATGAAAGTTGCAAAAGCAGCAAGATTATTTGAAAACTTCCAAATATGAGGCAAATTTATGAAAAGATCAAAGATATAACAGGCTATCTCACCCCCTCTTATGGCACAGGGTACACAAATATAGTCACTAATGAGAGAACAGGAAAAGGCAGCTCACTTTCAGGCTAGGATCCCAGGATCTCTTAATTTATTGCCACAGGCATGAATTTTCTAGCAGAAGAGGGGGTAGAGCCTATGGAGATTTTTGCACCTCATTAGTGCATTGCTTCTGTGTCAAATAACACATACGCATGCCCCTTCCCTTGAAATCAGAACTGTATTCTTCTCAGCTTTTACTCTCATACCTGCTTTATTAGTGGTGTATATACACGTAAAGTTGTGCATGCCACAACAATATCTAAGGGATTTGTCTGCTGGTTGCAATTAAAGTTTGTATGTGCTGCCCAGACTAACAAGAACTCTATTAAGGTGTCTTCTACAGTAGGTTGCACGTAGGGAAGCTGCCCTCCATTGCTAAGCACCCACTACTCAGCATGACCTCAATGGTACTACACACAGAGGGTTTTCATTCAGCTACTCCCAAACAAATGACAGCTCTTAGAAGTCAGAATTTTGTGTCAGCAGTGAAAGCTATTCTTCAAAGTCTCCGGGAAATAAGAAATTCAGATCTCTTTCGGCTACCTCTTTATCATGTACCTAAAACAAAAAAAGACTCTTCCATTTTCAGAAGAGTTACTCGGACGCAGCTGCAGTACTGACTTAAAGATCTCCAAGTGCGGTAGCCAGGATTCCCTGACAGAGTAATCTTTATTAGAAGGGCAGAGCTTCAGAAGAGGCAGTAATTTTTCAGAAATTTAAATTCTCCTGACTTTTCCATGCTGCTAAAGCTATTGAAGGTTTAAGAGTCCAAGATACCTTTTTTTATCCTCCACTCACATTTACCAAATATGAAATAAATACATATTAGTAGGGACTGCAACACTACCTTGTCTGAATGTTTGGCAAAGCACACTCAGACACTGCAAGTCACTGAGCCTCTCTCCTCTTTGAGAGCAGATCCACAGAATTACTCCATGTCAGGCTCTCTTCCAACACTGGAATTTAAAGTCTCGTAGGACCAGAATAACACTGATGTTTTTACCTGCATCACAGAGCAGCTCCTCTTGAGCTCCTCTGTTTAACAGCAGAAGTCTGACCTTCAAGATTATCATAAAAGAGGAACATGTTCCTGGCAACTGGCTCTAGGTGAACTTGCTTTAACATGGGGTTGGACTAGATGTTCTTCAGAGGTCCCTATGAATCCCAACCATTCTCTGATTCTGTGATCTCTTCTCCGGAGTAACAAGCAATAGGACAAGAGGAAGTGGCCTTAAGTTGCACCAGGGAAGGTTTAGAGTGGATTTTCAGAAAAAAAATTTCACTGAAGGGGTGTTCAAGCACTGGAACAGGCTGCCCAGGGAACTAGTGGAGTAATCATCCCTGGAGGTATTTAAAAGATGTGTAGATGTGGTGCAGATGGACATTGTCTAGTAGCATGATTGGCATGTTAATGATTGGACTCGGTGATCTTAAAATTTTTTCCAACCCAAATGATTCTATGAAGTAGAATTAGTTAAGTTGGGTCATCATTAGTCTTTCTTTATGACATTTAGGCTAAGCAGAGGTTGTATCCAACTGAGAGAGCGGGAAATTAGTTCAAATAACATCTATACTCAAAAACCTAAACATGTCTTTGCATGCTTGTCTTCTACCACTGTATCCCTATGTGAGTTATTAGTTATTATTAAATTCAAAAGGTGTGGCCTCCCCTGATCCTTGAAAGCCAGATCTCATATCTCATTTTCATAAAACTCCAGTTTTTGTAGTGGTTAGCTGCGACAAAATATGTTTAACAGAGATAAAGATATTATCTTTAACAGGGGAATAGGTAAACATGTACCAGTCAGCAGCAAATCACTTAAAGGTACATTTCCTTTACAAGCACTTCTAGCTTTTTAAGAAGGTCAGCACAGCTATGTGCTATTTGATTTGTCTTATTAGATAGTTAATTTTCACTTTCCTGACATACTGATCCTTTTAAGTACTGCATGAAACTGAAATTATATTATGAGTGAGGTGAAACAGATGTTGTTACTTATTCTTCAGTCTTCAAAAACTCTTACTTGAAACTGAAAAAAAAAGCATGATTGGAATAAATTGTGCAGTTACACTGAACACCAGAACAACAGAGAAGTGGCTTATGGAATTGTAAGGATAGAGGAAAACTTATGAAGGGAGTTCCGTAGTGCTACTGCTGTCATTCATAAACGCATAAGCTTAAGCATTGCTTGGCTGGATTTTTAGCCTTTTGCAAAATGCTTTTACTGTGCAAATAAAGCCAACAACTTTGCACAGAATTTAAAAGATATACTAGGTATTTCTTAATACATCTTCCAATTCAAACTGTAATGCATTCAACAGCCAGTTTCTCACTTCACTGCTTTTCTGGCAGTCAAATTCCACTTATTTGACTTTATTTTTATTAATCTATGATGATTCATAAAAGATTACATGGCAATAAATCTTTCTGCAAAATAACTACATTCTTACAACATGCACAAAAAAAAAAAACAAGGAAAATTTTATATTCCTCTTCAGTTCCAACACTGAAAGCAGTTAATATAATATATGGCAACTGGCCTTGTATTCTGAGCACTGTTTTAAAAATATTTTTCTTCTGCCAAAAAAACCTGCAATTTCTTTTTTCAAGCAGAAGTAATGAATAGTTAATTGCTTTTTGCTTTGTTCTTAACTTCCAAAATTGACCTGGGGCACTCTGTTTCTTTGACAAAAACAGGAAGATAGATAATGGGCATTTCTGTAGGGTCTCTCACATCTATCACTGTTATCAGGACAGGAATAGAGATCTTTCATGCTGCTCTGCTGATAATCCAAGAAGTTCATGATGTGAAGAGGCCTCGAGTTCAGTATGTTTGTTTAGTACAGGACATTTCAAGTTCTACAAGAAAAATAAACACATTCTTTCAGAATAACTTTAAAGGTTCAAGACTGACAGTTTAAAAGAAAAATAAAACCCTCAAGCCCTAACTTAAGGGGAACTACTTTCTCTGCTCATCATAAGCAAGGCTATCTTTACAAAAGCCATGTAGTTCTGCCACGCTTCCAGCGGATTTTTCCCCACTTCTTTTATTAACTAGCTCTTGAGGCAGCAATCAATTTTAATTAAACATGGAAGCTGTGATTTTAGTCAGTGTTCATGTGCTGAGATATTAGCAGCAAGCAAGCACAAATGTGCAGCTGAAATACAACACAGGACAGACAGCTTGCCTGTTCACTGAGCCACTGTTAGCACCTCTGTTCCTCAAACCAGGAGGACAGAGGCCTGGGAGAGAACTTGTATTGCTAAATGCATTCTTATAGTGGGAGGGACAGAGGATGTGGACAGGGAAAGAATACAGTCACTGCATATTTTTTACGTGCCAGGATAGGGAGGGAAACCTCTTTTCCTTAGCAAGTATTTCCAGGTAGCATCACCTACTGCCAGAATCGTCATCCTCCGTTACCAGATCTCTTTAGGCAATTTGCCTAGTCGTCTCTACAAACATAGGCATCTATTCGCACAGCTTTTGGATCTAAAGCTTGGTGAGCTAGCTAACGTTCTAATTGGGAAGGTGCAGCCAGCTCTAAAGCATGGCTCCAGGAGGCTGTCCAACACCTACTGATGGTGTACACCAGTCCTTCAATGCTTCACCCGTTACCAGCGTTCCTCAGATTCTTTGTGGCCTCCAAAGCAACACTAAACCTATCCCACCAAAAAAACTGAGGATGATGCCTGAGAAACTGGAAAACTAAGTTAAGATGTGACCCATCAAATATTAGCCTTGGCAATTTGATTAAGAAATGTCAACTACCATCTTTTGCTTCTCAAGATCTATTTTATGCCATCTCAAGATGTTGTACAATCTCACAATAAGATTTTCAAAAGGACAAACACAGACCAACAACTACTCAAAAAAAGAAAAAAAGAGCTACAATTCAGTAGTTCTCTAATATAATTTTTTTTCAGAGGAAAATGAAATCTAGCACATTCTGTCCAACTCTAAAAACCACTGCCATCTGAGAAGAGAGAAAAAAGACTACCTCTTTCCTTCCACATCCTACAACTGTATTCCTATAAATGAAGGCCAAATTATGCTGTCTGTTCATGCACAAAACTTAGCAGTCTGGCATTTCCTTAATTCCTCGCCACTTGAGTTTCCAACTTCCCGCTCTCCTCTTCTTTTCTCAGTATAATCAATGTATAAAATTCCTACACTAAAAGTTAAAAAACAAACCAAAGTCCACCCAACTCCTAATTCCACCATCTAGTATCACATATTTCATGGGGACCATCAACAATGATTTTTACCTTCATCACACTATAATCTTTTGCACCAAGACTAACAGAACAATTGGAAGCTGTTGAGCTCCACAGAATCAGCAGGCGGGAAAGCGAAACACACTCCACCAGGAGGTTTCATGATTAGCTACTGACATCCATGTAATAGGAAGATTCACAATCTTCTGTCTATCCCAAACACCAGAAAGGTGGATGATGCAACAGCCTTTACTAACTACCTATAAGACAATTCCCCATACATCTCATTCAGCTTCTTCTAGTTCCTGGTCTAATGCATCACTATTCTTTATCTTAGTGCAATTTCCTTGCCTAGACAGAATCAGAACCAATTCTCAGTTTTGCAAGAAAACCAAAAGAACTTGTCTTGTTTGATGTACCTACCAAAACAAAAACTCTGAGTGTTAAAAAACCCTCTGCAGCAATAAAGCCTAGAAAGACAAGTGTCATATAAGCTAAGGATAATGCTGACATAATGATTTACAAAAAACAACCATACAACCAACGTTCTTTGCAATGGGAATGTTATAGACTAGGTAGTTAGCTTTAAGCTGCATCTCCAGTAGTTAAAAGGACACTATAGCTTAATAGCCCGAGTTTAGTCCATTGCGGTCTTAACTGCCTCATGTTTCAAATAATAAGTAACATTCAGTGTTCCAAAACACAGAATTTGTTATGTTTCATCATTACTCTTTATGCCAACCAGCTGACTGTACTTAAGAACAGAAGACAAAGGAAATACTCAAAGTATATTGAAAACCGCTCACAACTAAGGTCAAGATGTAAAACACCTTCAGAAGTAAAGACAAATTCAGATCATCTATTTCATCCTCAGCAAGAAGCACATCTGTCCTGTCATCATGAAAAACACTATGGATAGGTGTCACTTAAAAGTTTACATAGATCTGTGCATTTGTATAACCCCCTAACCTCTTTCAGCTTAGGCTGGAGAGGTCACTTACACAGACCAGTAGCTGGCTTCAAAGCTGATGGCTGAAAAGTGACAGCAATGCATCCTTCCTTATGCTCTCAGCATGCTTACTTCAATTACTCTCATATTTACTGTCTTCTGTGCTCACCCACATTTCATTTTTCCTCTCTTTGATGATACAGACATCCTGGCTCCATCTGTCATAGGGTTAAATAACCATCTCTGATTTCAGTAGATTCTATGAACTGCAAAATAGAGGCTTGAACCAAGCAAGATTTTTTTTTAATTTTTTTAAAATAAAAATACCAAAAGAGGCTCTTCCAAACTGATGGCAAGTAGGGTTTAGCCTGAGCTTCAATCGAGGCAGAAGCAAACTGTATTTATCTTCATAACAGTTCCATATAGTCCTCTTCTGCTCTTTAAAAACATATAATCACAAAATTTTATTTTGGGAGAAGAAATCAAAGAAGCCTTAATTTATGTAGATTGTTATGTATTATTGCTTAGACTGCAATAACATATTGTATTTTAGCTTCAAGAAACATAATAAATCTGATAACATGTTTGGCTATTGAGCCATTCTGAAAGCCTACAGAAGGCAATACTCTAACAGATGTTCACCCTAACAGTCTAGTAAACTAGGATATGTACCCCTAAAATAATCCACTTGCCTGTCTCTTCTCAATTATATTCTAATGTTTCTACTTGCTACGCACCTTCCCATCAGTCCAACTTTTCATGCACTGATTGACAGGGCATTCGATCTCATATATCTCAGTACAGACAATGTTTCTTATAGTTCTGTAATAAAGACATCCCACCATCCATTGAGACCTTGATACACATTTCACTGAAGTATATACATACCATTTTCAACTATGAATTGGGAGAATAACAACACTCAGTTTTTGGAGTAGAGAAACAAGACATTTACAGTGAATGCAAGAGCATAATTTATAAACTGCTTTCCAGGATTTTTGTACTTAAAGATAAATTACACTCCTGCCCAAGACACTAATTGCTAATTACTGCTAATCAGGGCTGGTTTTCTTTTGCTATCACTACCCATAAGTGGGTCAACGGGAAGCTGGCTATGCAAGCAAAATGCATTTCATGGCATCCAGTTTTTCCCAGGGCACACGTCACAACAGTAAGCACTGCAGGATGGCAGCCCTTTTGGCTCTTCTCCTTCCCCTATAATTTTTGCCAATGGTGTCAGTGAAACATTAGCCTTCATAAGAGTGTTGAAGTCAGCCAACAGGGACAAAAACCATTACAGTTGTTTCAGAGTTTGCTTCATATATAGTAAAATCTTTGCCACTGCCTATCATTCTCATGTTATCTTCAGGCAAAATTACCTCAAATATTGACCAAACAGTATCTGCAGTCAAGTTTTTAGGAAAAAGTTAGAGAGCAATTACATTTTTAAATATTTTGCACAGGCACATTGTGCTTGGTAGAATGTAAAGTATAATTTGTGTGTAGCCTTCCCAGCTGAAGGAAGTCACTGTGCCTGGTTTATCTGAAATAGGCTTTGGAAACTATTAAAAGCATAACAGAAGGCACAGAACACCACACAAAACAGGAACCTCATCCAGAAAACAAAAGAAAAGCAAACAAAAAACCCTCAGAAGAGGACGATGTCTTCATCAGAAAATCTTAAAAAAGCAGTCTTTATCAAACATGCCAGACAAGGAAAGAACACAAAATCATTTTTTAATACTTCCAGTAACAACCCAATAGAGAAAATGGCATTTTTTTTTAGCAATCTTAAAACAAAAACCCACCCACCTATATATCCTGTGAGGTTAAATAGGAAAACTTAATTCTTTGGCACTGATAAGAGTAGCCTACAAAAGAACCATTTGTTTCAAGGCTATCATAGTGTTACAAAGTAAAAACGGACATTTGGGTTTGAATATGCTCACACAGGGGCAGAGCTGGACTAGGAAGCCCAGCTGCTGCACCCAGATGTCAGATTCTTGTACAGACAAACCCCAGGCAAGTGTGGGCATCTGACTGCTGAGTGTCATTTGGCCAAAATCCCACCAAATACAAGATGTTCCCATAAGAACTGCACTGACTTGAAGCCAAAGCTCCATCAAGCTCAAGGTCCTTTCTGCAGCTGATGAGTATCCAGAACCAAGGGAAGGTCAGAGCACAGCAAACATGTATCTTCACCAGTACATTCTCCCAGCTTATACAGAGAAGAGGCTCCTAGTGGGGTTCACACTCTTTGAGGGCACTTTACTCCATTAATCTGTTGATTTTATTTTCATATATATCTAGTGGAATTAAATGCACTATGTAATTTATAATCATGATTTTGGAAAATGCTGCAATGAAATTTGGCTACCTTCTAGTGAAAGCCTTTGGTGTTTGCATGTAAAAATGTTACAGTTTGGTGTAGAATAGATATCTTCATGAGAGAAAAGATCAAGTGGCTCAACACATCAATGTAATGTGGGGAAACTGGGAAGAATTCTGCATGCAAGAGAAAAATGCAGACAAGTAGTGGCTTTGGTCTTCATGGTGCTGTCCAAACTAGCACTTGGATCCAACTGTGACTAAGCCTTGTATGTATGAATTATTTATGTTTCATCTATTAAAAGTGATTTTAAAGACTATGCTTCCTTCTTCCTAGAAGCACAAGTTGATCAGATAGTTCGAAGAAAATTTCTCTTTTTAGGCTACCAAAAAAATGCTCCCGTAAACCCAGTGACCACAGGCAAAGTAAAGGAACAGAGGAAATATTTCCACCATCTCCCAACAGAAGAAGACCCTAGCAGAGAGATAAATCATTAGACTTCTAGAGAGAAAGTTGTAGAACATTTTCTATCCATTCATAACAAACCTGTCTTAGGCTAGGAAGGAGTGTTCACAGCAGCCTTCTTTCTCCAGAAATGCTATAAGTGAATAATAGGAAACAGACAGTGACAAGAAGAGAATCGAGAGATTCTGAATTGCAACTGTCGGCCCAGAAAATAACAGCTGTAACTTCCCAGGTAACATTTGACACTGCATAAAGAGCAACAGAAAAATCCAAGCTCCCCACAGACTTCCTTTACTAAAACCCAGTTACGTTCTGCTTCATTTAACTGCAGGATTACTGACAAAAATACTGTATAACTTCATACAAGGACAGAATTTTTTTCCTCAAAACAGAGATGTGTACCACAACACAAATTTCACATTTCAAAACATGAACTCAACCACCAATGACATAAACAGGAGTAACCCACACCTTCCTTTCAGGCTGGTTACAATAACATATTTCAATTTAAACTTAATGGTCTGGAAATTGCTGGAAGTTGGGATTTTTTCCCCCCCTCAAGCAACTGAATTTTCAAATAATATTTCTAGTGTGTCTTTAGCTGCTTTGTCCATGCCAATATAAGAAAACAAACTGTGTTATCACTTCTAGTAGCAAATATTTCAGTCTCAAATATGTCACTAACTACTCCAGAGGGTCACTGGATGCCCAGTGAAAAAGTATTTTCTTTGAAGGACTTGAGGCTGAAGAACACTTAAAGGAAGTAAAGATTTTAAGCTTCCCTGTTGACAACAAGGGCTTATCCTTACAAAGGAGTCATGAAACGGAAACTTTCATGTAACAGATAAAGGCAGTTCACGCACGTATTTGGATGAAAGCAAATATATTTCAGGATGAAAACCAAATAACTTCTTCCTCGTGTTAATTAGGAACTTATCTCAAACCACATTCTTACACACAGGCAGCTACAAGATGTCATTTCATATAAAATATTCCAGCATATTCCCTTTGTTGCATTATCAGAAAATTTATCAAGCTATTCAGATAATACCATTCTGATCTTTTTTTGTGTTATCTTAGGTTTTCAAAATGTTTACAAAGAAAGCATGCAGTCAAGTCAGTCAAACTTTTGACCCAGCAATCTGGCACAGTTAATTAAAGTCAAACCCAAACCACAAGCAAACTATGAATTTCCATGCTGTATTGCAAGATCATTATTGTGACAAGTAAATGGCAAGATCCTGATGAATGGCTGCCACTGTTCAATTGAGTGAAGAGGGCTGGAAAATGCCTTATCTGTGCTCCCTGGTACAGGAAGATTAAGGAAAAGGTGGATAATAACCTTTTTGTTTTACCCTCAAACACAGGATTCAGTCTGTCTGGCTCCATGGCATATTATTGCTTCGGTCCAGGCTATTGTCTATTCTCACTACATTTATTAAAAAAAAGAAAACAAATTTCAGACGTATGATTTGTGGCTGATTTTAGCAGACAGAAGTGCCATTAACAGCCTTCTGAACCGTTCAGAACATTGTAAAACATTTAACTAAGTTGCGATTATAAAAGTCAACAAACATGTTATGAATGGTGCCTACACATAATAGGTTGATATCAACCTGTTTGTCACCAAGTATTTAAATAAAAAAATAATTTCTCTCACTATAATGGTTAATGTAGAGCGCTAATAGGTAGAAGATTATTAAAATTAATCACACTTGAAATATGTAAAATTCATAATAAAAATACAGAATTATTTAGTTTGTTTTGGTTTTTTTCTTTCTGATTTTTAAGAGGAATCTGAAGATATTTTTCTGTGTATTTTCCTGTGTTTTCCAGGTTTCTTTACCTCAAATTTACAAGCTCTTTTTTGCCCTGTCTTGCTCAATGACTTTTAGAAACAGCTATGAAGATACACTATTCAGATTCAGTTACTGAAGACAGGGTTTGGGTTGTTTCCTTAACTGTGGTTTATTTTTTCAAACTTTTCAACAGGCAAGGCTAAGGACAGCAGGAAGCAGCTGACTGCACAGCCTTGGATATGAGCACTGTGGTGCTTCCTCTGGAAAACAGCAGCGACTATTTAAAGGTGGGATAAATTGCATAGTTACAACAACTGACAGTCCTTTCCAGGAGCAACTCGCGGCCAGTAGGGCTCTTCTACGTTGCACAACAATGTGCTAATGAGGAGTAATTGCAGGCAAACCACATAGGTCAGATGCTGTGGGTACTGTCCTAGGAAGCCTAATGAAGGGTTCAGACATGGCAGGCTGATAGAGCAGAACGGGGGGCAGCTGCGGGCAACAGGGTCTTACCTCACCAGCATCAGTTCTCCCAGCCTGCTCTTCAAAGATTTCTTTTTTGTTAGAATGCATTCATGAACTCATTTCTTATCAACAGAGCAAATCTGATTCACTGAGTGACTAAACAGCATAGCTTCGCCTCCCATAATTTTAGATGTACACACCTAGAGAAGTAAATTGTTTCACAATTTTCAAAAGACCCCTAGGACCTGAAACTACCTCTTTGTCATTACCATTTATTACTGGCCTACATTGACTTTTCAGGTAATATGTATAAATGCAAATGCTCAGCTTGATTAAGGACTAAAACTATTATTAAGTGTTATTATCTGGATTTGCCATACTCGTACAATATTTTCAAAATTCTAAACAGCCATGAGCCAATATTAAACAGTTGGATTAGAAATGTCTGCACCAGCCCCAAAAAAATTCCCGACAGGATCAACAAACAGTTATTAAAAATCATTAAACATAAGCAGCAGCTAGCATTATTGAATGAATTAAACAAGAAAAAAAAAAAAAAAAAAGGGAAGTAGAAAGGTGTGTCTGCTTGTTTAATTAGGGTCATGCACCATGGCCTGCAGATTTTGCCTCTGAAAACTGTCTGTTCTTTAAAGACAATATACAAGGAATGAAAACTCTGATCTGATGCGATGGTCAACAATACTTAATCAGTAGCACGGTCACAGGACAGTGCAAGTTATTCCACTGCTTCCCAAGCAGTTTCAGCATTTCCATGAGTAGATTTAGCAGGTGCACTGTAACTCCGTGCCTGGGCACGGGAGGCCAGAGGAAAGCACTGCCATCGTTAGGTTCTCATCGCTGCTGCATAGCACAAGAAATCAGATGACACCATTCCAGACACCACTACAATTTACACAGTATTTCACTGTATATTAACCAAGCTTCTCTATTTTTACATCCTTTCATCAGATTTACATCTGTTTTCAGACTAGTTTCATCATGTTGTTCTTTATTCTCCCATTCAGTGTTATCTTTACATACTTAAAACTATGGTTCTCTACAGCTTGATTTTGTCTCTCCATACAAGAAAATCCCTTGGGAGCAACCACAGAGGGACTCTAATGGCAATGCTGCTGATAGTACTGTGTGCTGCCCCAAAGAACAGCAGCAGCTGTTCCTGGAAGCTTTTCACACCATCATAACCACTACATGGGATATTTCGCAGCTACCGGCGATTCCTACAGGTCAGTCAGCCACAATGTCCCACACTGACTGTGAAACCACACAGATATCAGCAGACTTCCCACTGAGCAGGCTAGTCTTATGTGAAAGTCAGGTATGAAGGACTGAGGCACGTGATACAGATTGCATGTGTACATAAATACCTGCATTCAAATAACTATGCTTGCTGGTTTTGTGAAGGAGAAACTAAATACACTTTTTTCCCACTTTTTCATTTTCAAAACAAGTCTCTGAATTTAAGAAAGCTTCTACAATAAAACATACATATACTGACAACTCTTATGTTTCATATTTTATTTCTAAAAAGATAAAATTCAACCGTAGTGTCTGCAGAAATACTTCCTTTGGAATTTTCTATTGGCAATAAAATTATTCATAGTATAAATACTTCCTACTGAAAGGGCAAACTCATTCATCAATAAAACACTTAATCATTGAGAGGGAGGAATAAAGTGTACTACTATGGCAATTTAGCATTTTATCGCGAGCCAACTAATGCTCCATGTAATAACCACTCTAGAGTTAAATGACTTTTTCATTAGAAATAAGGAGAGGACTGTATTTCTTATTTTTAAAAATCTTTTTTACAAGTCTTCTAGCATAGCAAAAAGTTTATTTATATAACCTTACTCATTGTGCAAGCCCACAGTATAAAGGTACTAAACTGGAAAATTATTCACAAGCACTCTTATACTCTATAGAAGGCCATATTTAAATTTATTTCCTACCCCTGGACTTAAAGTTATGCACTACTAGTTCCAGAGTGTGTTCTTCCAACTTTCTTCTGTGAGACCTAATCTAACCCTCATATTGCTAAGCAGTTTCTCAGTCATTCAAGTACAGAAGTCTCCAAACAGCCAAGAACCATGTTTCTAGAATCACCTCCATCACTACTGCAAATATTTGTATAAATATAAGCAGTAGCCTCTGAGCATATAATACACTTGCTTTCAGCAGCAGTGACAAATGAGGTAGACCATACACCTAACCAACAGTCCTTACCTTGTTGATATCCTCCATTTCTTAATGCATGTGTTCAGGCATAACAAGGTCAAGCGAGTGTTCTCAATAACTAGCATTCTGTGGATAGAATCACTAATAAAATACCCAGCTTGTCATTCGGGAGTAGCCTCTTCTCTCCTTGGGAGTGTTATTATCCATTGATTCCAGCCCCATAAGAAAATCAAAGGAAGTCTTGCTGTAAGTCAAGGCTCCTACTCAAGGAGACAGCACAAATTACTTGGCTGTACTTTGAGTTGGCCTCTGCTGCTGTGACAGTTCTTTCCGGCTAACAGACAAATCTAGACACAGTAGCAAACCTCCTCTCCTTGTGTTGCAGTGCACAACAGCCCCTAACAGACCTCCCAACAGCTGACAGACCATATGAAAACCTCTACCGTGAGGGTCTGACATCCAAGAGGCCTCAAGGATGGCAGGGTGTTCGGTCCCACATACAAGAAGGCATATCACTTTCACATTTTCCAGCTCCTGCATGTTGTATAGCTTTCATCTCAGCTCTAGTTTATTGCCTTTTCAGCATTTTCCAGCTTTATAAACAAGCAGACTCTTGCATTCACAAGGAACATGATGACCTGAAGGCACTGTTCCATTCCAGTTTTACATGAGAATTCACAGAGAAAGCCAAATCAGTTTAAACCATAATATTTAGGTCCTTTTCACGTACTTTAAATTTTGATTCCTACTGGCAAGATCTTAGAGATTGTCATTGTGAAGATACAGAAATCTGCAATGCTAATAAATATTCCTTAGGTTTATTTTCCTGGATAAGCTGGACATTTACTGTCTCAAAGTCAGTACCAAAAAAAAAATCACAACCTTTTGGGTCCAACTGTTTGGGCACAGAACACTGCCAGTCGGATTTCCTTCAGACAAATCATCTCTGTAGTAGATAACAGTACGTAGACTCCAACAGTTGCTCTCCAGCCTGCTTTTATATTAACACTGCAACTGAAATGTGATCAGGAACTGACCAAGACCCCTCCATCTGGCACTGCTGCAAAGCCTTTTTCACTTCTTGTGCTTTGACCTAGCTTATAAGCCCAGGAAGAAAGCAGTCACATAAAACACTAATAAACAACATGTTCGCAAATGCAAAAACCTGACAGCAGTTAATACAGAGTAAAAAAAGCCCACCTCTTTGCCAAGCAATTAAGCTAACAGAAGATAGGCAGATAATAGGAATTATATCATTAATTAACCACAGAAAAACTGCAGACAAAAGCATAGAGTGCCCAACTGCCCAACTCTTCTTTAATCTGCACAGCACAGTCCCTCTGAACATCTCTCTGCTTTTTTCCCCTCATCATTCCTTAACAGTATCCCTCTGAACTGCATGACACAGAAGGGAGGAAAAAGCAGTCATCATTCACTTTCTTTGCCTTGATGAACTTTCTTATTGTGAACATACTTTACAGTGCCTTGGTTTGAGACTGTAAATTTTTTACTAATGTCCAATCTAAATTTCCCCTGATGCAGCTTAAGGCAATTCTTTCTTATCCTATCACCTATCACTCAGGAGAAGAGACCAACATCCACCTCTCTACAACCTCCTTTCAGGTAGTTGTCAGTAGCAATAAGGTCTCCTCTCAGCCTCCTCTTCTCCAGTCTAAAGAATCCCAGTTCCCTCAGCTGTACCTCCTAAGACTTCTCCAGCCCCTACAACAGCTTCATTGCCCTTCTCTGGACATGCTCCATGACCTCAATTTCTTTTTTATAGTGAGGGGCCCAAAACTGAACACAGTATTCAAGGTGCAGCCTCACCAGTGCTGAGCACAAGGGAAGAATCACTTCCCTGGTCCTGCTGGCCACACATTTTCTGTTCAACATCATTGTACTACTAGCAAGGATAACTGATTCACTAGAGTCCTGTACAGCAGGGATACAGGACCACTCTACTTTCCTTTCTTTAAATTCCATACTTATATTATCATATACAGACTATATATACAGACGGACAGACACACACACACAGAGTATACTTGGGCAGGAGTGAGGTTTTTAGGTTTGGAATGAGGTTTGGGGTTTTTTTGACAGGAGGACTTTCTACACTCATCTGATGTAGGAAAAAGTATAACAGCTTTCTAAGAGCTAGCCAACTACGCATTTATACAACTTTGAAAAAATCCCCTGGTTGGGTTCTAAAAAACACCCTGCTCCCAACTTTCACCAAATTCAGAATCAGGCACAAGCATGCCGTAGATCAATAAACATTATCCTAAAAAATGGAGACCAAAAATGAAATCTAAAAAAAAAACCCAAAAACCAAAACCAACCAAAATCTTTCAAGGTATTTCTACAGCCAATATATCCTTCCAACTGCAACTTATAATGCCTCCCCACAGAGGCATTCTCAAAACCAATGCATCTTACATATGTGCATCCTAAAACCTGATATAGTCATCCAATGTGCAAATATGCCTGTTAAAATCAAATGGAAGCATCCAAACATGAAACACCAGAATAAACTCATAGATATATCGATAAAGATGACTAAAAACAGGGAAAGGACATTTTGCAGGAAACACCCCCTACCTCTTAATGTCTTGGTTCTGTCTTTTTAAAAACAAACAAAATAACAAAAAAACAACCAAAAAGCTTGTATTAATTAGAGATATATATAATAAATCCTTCTATGCTACCTTTAATGAAAGCACCTTTTTGCTCATCTTTTAAAACTGTCTTAGTGTGATAAAAGGCATTGCTTTCCTTCTCTTGTGTACCTTAGGTCTCCACGCAAAATACTATACCCAAAAGCAACAAAAGTGCAGCTTAAAATTTCTTAGTTTGAGCAATGAAATAATTTGTATTGTTCTCTTGCCAAATGAACGTCACCAGTCCCTCAATCTTTGTATGATCTATTTCTCTGAAGACTGCCAAAAAATGAAGAATTGCTCCACTGCTTGGATGGCTGGTGCTCTGTACCATTTCAAACACACATCTGCATCTTCACTCGCTCAAACCCATCACCAAGGTTCCAAGAACAGCTACTCAGATTCCTCCAGATACTGCCAAAAATCAGAGGTCACAGACTTCTAAACAGGCCTAGAGAACAGTCAAAGCTGAGATGTAGGAAGCACTCTCAGCTGACACAGCTGTTCACATCATTTCTTCCACTACAGCAGAGTCAGCTAAACGAGTGCTATGCTGACCATCCTCTTAGGGGATACAGATTGCCTTCTCACACTTGGGTTTACTTTATTCCAGTCCCAAAGACACAGAGATTAATGAGACTCGATATGACATGAAACCATATGTTAAATGATTTCAAAACTAGTCTGTGTCGGAGACTAATTCTGTGACAGAAATGCTATGCAACAGTGCCTAAATAGGCAGGGTTTACTCTGGAGCATTTGGAGTTGCATCTTTTCCCATGCTAATTCCTGCCACATTTTGAGTAACAATGTTCAAAATTTAGCAATCCAAATATCTGGAACTTGGAACAAGGCTTGATTTTGTTGATACAGGCACATTTTGGTTTGTTTGCTTAATGGAAAACATAACATTAAGTCATTAAGACTATGGAGTTGGAGCAGGCTGTCTCAAAGACGAGTATCACAGCATGGTAGGTGCATTCCAAGCTCAGTTTTGTACTCAAATTTATCATTTTGTATTTAAGCTGGCACCTTACATATCATGAGCACGGCAATCAATTCCTACACACTCAAACTCCCATTTAAATTAGTGAAATATGTGACTCCAGGAGAATGGAATAGCAGACCTATGTGAAACATAATGCAAGAAGGTGAACAAAACAAATTACATTCTTTCTTCATAAGTTTTATTTATTCTTAGATGACCCAAGATTCTCTAAGCTTTGCTCTAGCTTTACAGTGAAAAAATGATACAAAGAGGCCTTTTATCCCAACAATCAAACCTCAAAAGAACTAAAAGGCAGTAAAAAGTTGGTTCATATGAAACACAGGGCTTAAGATGTATCACTACCACTCTCTTCTCTGAAGCATCCAATGAATCTCATCCCAACTTAGATGCCACTAAGTTAAATATCTCAGGCTGAACTAATCGCCTGTGCTAAAAATAGGTGCCTAACTCATCTTTAACACTTAGAGAATGAGAAAACATTAAGATATCTAGCATTAGGCAAGATGAATCTCATCTTAATGCCCCATGTGATCTAGATTTTCTGATGCTATCTTTAGACAGGCATTTCTTTTTTTCAGGGTTTTTTAACCTCTGAACACACAATTGGCACTAAAAAAAAGTAAATATCAGCAGACAGTTTGGCACAGGCTGGTTAATATCACTTGTTCTTGTCCTCCTACTTAATAACATGGATTCATTATCATTTGGACAGTCATTTATTGATAAAATGTATAATATATGAACTTGTGAAAACCTCATCTCATTTAAAAATCAGAAATGGAAGAAAGTCAATGATGGTGCGTGTAATCTATAAATAGACTCAATTTTGTTAAACTCTAGTTTGCTACACTGTAGTACACATTTCTCTCTATACACTCCATTAGTTTCTAAGGTCTCATTTAATCTCCAAGTCGCTGAATCAAAGTAACAACTTACCAGCTTGGTATGGAATTTAGGCTGCTTCTCTCAAAACTGACTGCTAATAACTCAAGACAGCATAGCCAGACAACAGGTACTTTGAGATGACAAAGAAGCATGATGCTAGTACTTGTACACTGAGCAGCAATTCTGGTTGAGAAAGCAGGAGAGAATCTTTTTTTTGGTTTTGAAGTATACAAATGAAAATGAACAGGAAAGTTCAGATGGAAGGGCATCTTGCACACAGCAGATTAAATACCTCAAATTGCCCTTTGCCTGTGCCTCCGTCCCCATGGATTAAGAGACTAGGATAGTTAGCTAAAGCACAGACATTTAACATTTAGATGTCAAAAAATAAAAGTGCCTAGAAAGCAAGGAATTGAACTCACTTTCTTCTTCTAATAGAAGATTTATATTACAACATATAGGAATTTCTAACTAAATGGTCTACATTTCATCAACATTTATCTCTTTGAAAATACTCTCTAACATTGTCAATTTGTATTTTTTCCTCTTTCTTTTAATGCAAAATTAATTTTAAATCTTTACTGTGAAAAAACATGAAAGCTGCCATTCCAACAACCTCATTGGGAAGTAGCACAACCCCACTGCAAGGCCATTTAGCAGGAAAAAGTGGCCCAAGGACTCTAGGTCATCTGAACTGAGCCCAACCATTTTTTCCCCTAATTTTTAAGTTAAAAAGAAAACCGATAACTATGGCCAAGCAGATCTGAGAACTAAAATTGAAGCAGTTACACTAGCCACGCTAACAAGTAACATGCTGACTTCCAAACTAATAACATTAATGGCTAGTAAAAGTTGTTCCCTAGATGATATGTGCTTCAAAGTATACATGGAGGTAGCTCCTTGAACTACAGAACTTAATAATCACATCAAGTGTAACAAAAAGGAGAGAAATGCAAAGCAATATACATAGAAAGAAGTCACTAATGTACTCAAAATGTTCTTAATTTTCTCCTGGAAATCACCAAAGTTGCTGACATCAGGAGAACGGAAGCAATGAACTATAGGACTCTGACCAACATACGACATGAGTTTAAGCAATCAGATTAAAGCTATGTTCTTAAACTTGCACTGCTAAGTTAAGACATTAACAGGGCCTTCCAAATAGTTCATTCTGTGAATTGTTTTCTGAAATGTCAATGTGTTCTTTAATCTTTATAATATTGTCCACGGTTTGTGTTAATTAAAGATAAAACCTCTGGATTAAGTAGTGAATAGATTTCCATTACCTCATAACAGGGAGACAGAAAAGAATACAAAACCCCCACACACGCAGTACAAAGTTACAGTATTTAAATTACTTGGAAAAGAAGGCTGAAAATAATGGTCTACATTTGTTAAATGAGAAATTCTAGCAATAATGAGTTCTTTAAAAAATTATATAAACCATTTTTGTTTCTTCTAGGTTCTTTTTATATTGAAAACCAGAAATGTTCCTCCTAGTCCTTCATGTTCTTCCTACTTATTTTTTAAATAAAAACTAAAAATACTGAAAATATTAAAATATTAGATACTTATTTTTATTTTTAAAATGAAGTATTTTTAATATTTGAAAACAAGTAAGAATCCCAGTATTTTTAGAAAATGTAATCGTTATTCTCATAGGAAAGGTTCCTGCTCACCACTCAAAAAAAAACCTAAAACGTTAAAAGTTATGCTAGCAAGTGCGTTATGACTGTAGCTTCATTTTTTTGGCCACTAAAAAGTAAATTTCTGCTAAGAAACTTCTTAAAAGAGTCAGTTTTCCATTTAGCAACATATGTAAAGTATGCTGAAACACAGAAACATAGTTGTGCTCAGCATCTGGAGATTTCATGGAGATGTTATGAAAAGATTTAAGGGGCACAAAGTATAGGTCATAAAGTGCTACTACACATCTGGCACTTGTACAAGGTGCCTGCCTGAAGTGGACTTGGGCTCTGAGCACTGCAGGGAAAGTGAAGGATTCAGCTTTCTGCTCCAGACTTCTGGATGTGGTATCACTCAAAACGCAATTAATCCAATCAAGAAGGGTACAGTGGGCGGAAAGCTCCTTGAACATGCAGTAGTGGCTACTATTAAGATGACTGCGTGCTGGAAAATCTTGCTGACAGCACAAAGACCATATGTCTCCATAGCCACCGTGAGCCAAAGACTAGGCCAACTCGAGACCATAAAAAGAAGTGTTGGGATCCAACTCATGCAATACAGCAAATCCCTTCCGTTTAAAATTCCATGCCTTCTTCCTGCAAGGTGTGGGATGGACTTCAGATATTAACCCACTCGATTAGCATGCTTAAAGAAACAAATGCAAGATTGAAAGACTGTCCTCAGAAACAGACAAGAAAGGTCTGAGCCACTGGGTTCCTCAAATGTTGGATGTTCCAGACAGTCAGGAAAAGACCAATAAAGGGAAAAATCCCTCATGTTCTATACCAACCTGTTTTGGACGTTCTCCTACATTAGCTGACCACTTCTAGACACACAGATTCATAATTTAGCTAGTGTTAAACAAGTTAAAGTATTTGACAGATGTGTGGAATACAGTGATGTTTCCATACTGAAGAAAACAAGCAGAAAACAGCACAAGGTCAACAACTATGAATTATTTTTTTTTTCCATCATTTCCCTTTCCCCCACCTCTGTTTCCAGTCTTGCTACTTCAAAAGACATATTCCTTCAATAAAATATTATGTAAATCATATCCTGTAAAAAATATACATAAGCTTACTATGTAAATAAATATGGCAGCCATGACTTACTTTGTCCAAATTTCATAAAGAGAATGCTTTACTAAATTATTTGAATGAAGAAACAGTGTTGAGAAATTCTGCACTTCTTTCCTGCAGCAGCAGTGATTCCATCAAAAATTTACAGAAGTTGTAAAATTACATTAGCTTTACAATACCAAACAAGACACAACGTTTTACTGAAATGGCTGTATTAGTAACAAATGCACTTAGCTTACTACATTTGATTTTACTTAGCACAGTCTTTGAGGGTGCTTAGAAGAGACCACAATTGCTATTGCAAATTCGAAAATTAGTTTTCCTATTGCAGTATGGTTTCAAGTACTGCAGAACTTTGCATCTTGGAGAGAAGTTTTCAAACAACAACTTTTTTTTTTACATTATCACTTCAATTTCATTGCCTTTGGAAAGCACGATGCTGCACATGCTTATGACCTTTCCTATTCACAAGTTCTAGGGAGGAACGTCCCCCTGTCCAAGACACTAATGCATTTCATAGCTCCTTAAAAATCAGGTTATTAATTTTTTAAGTGAAGCTATGAATAATGACTACATTTTGTGCATTTCTGCACTGGCAGACATGAATGGCTTTTTTCACTCAGCCTCCAATTATAGAGAACAGTATTAGCTGCTCCTTAAAAATATAATTAGCTGTTTAAGAAAGAGGACAGAAGAGATCAAAGCTCTTGGAGCATATATCCCTGGATTGCAACAAATCTATTCAGTGACTTAAGAAGATAGAACACTGCATTCACGCAACATATATAAGCTGTCAACTCCTCTAACTGTGAAGTTGTCTCAACCACAATAAAGAAAAACCATCATGAAAGGCTGAAGAAGTCATTTTTAATTTTCTGAAAATGCCCAGATCTTCTGGGATGCCAGCAGCATGTGCTGTAGCAGGCAGAGCTTCCTCACATATACTTCAGTTCTAAGCAACAAACTCAACGTGGTCTCAGACATTACCAGAGCTTTCCACAGCTAGGCTTACCACCAATTACCCCCACTAGTTTTCATTACACAAGCCTGAAAGGGTGAACTCCCCCTAATCCATCTGAAGCTTCTGACTTTTTCTCTTCACTACATAGCTGACACAGTTAAGAAAAGTCATCAGAAAATACATTTCCAGTTCTCAAACCACAGTTTACCAGCGTAGGATACTTCAGCTCCATACCAACCATCAAGTCCACCACATCTGTAACACAGACCATTTCCAAGATCAAGGCCATGATACACAATCACACTTACAGCTCAACTGTTATGGAGATTTGGCTTGTCAATATAAGATATAGCACTGTTTTCAGAGCTGACCCAAGATAATGCCCAGAGCAAAGATCACCTTCAGCAACAAATATAGATACATTTTTATGTCCTTGTCTTCCCTAACACAAACAGACATCAACATGTAAATATGTGTGTCTGTAGTTATTTGAAAAACTCCTAAACAAAACACTCTCCTTTTCTTCCTGGGAAGGGAATGAAACCACCAGTATTTGACAGATGTTAGTCAAGTTGTTTAATGCATTCCTGAAAAGTCCTTATGAACACCTCTAAACCTTCATATAAACAAAAATTTCCTTCAAACGGACTACCTCAGCTGCATATAAAACTGTATTGCTCTTGGGGCTCACTGAGGTGGAGGTGTATTAAATTGCCATAGTTTTGAAAGGTTTACTTTATTTCTTACTTTAAAGCTTAAGAAAAAAAAATTATGGGAAAGTAAAGAAAGATGACAAGCAGCAAAGACAAGCTAAAACAGGGCATCTAGGAAGATGCTGAGTTTCAACTTGCCAAGTTTCTGACATGTTATCCCTCAGGGGTGAGACTATACTTCCTTTATTAAAGAGACGGGTGTGATCAGGACTTCATACAGTGCCTAGGGATCTAAGATGCATGCTAGCAGCACCATTTATGGGATCTTGCAGGTTCTTTTGTTAGTCAGCCCTTCCACAGGTTAACCAGAATTCCTCCTACTCAACAGCACAACTGACTTGCTCATTTGGCTACTGCCTCACTTGCAGACACACTACAGTTATAGTTCCGCTGCTGTTCTATTACACATTATTTCCCTATCAGAGTTCATGGCAGTGAAATAGATAATCCTATTCCACAACTCAGTTACTCTTGTTCCTAAATCACTTCCATTTTTTCCACGTCGCCTATTCATGGCCAAGCTCTGGAAAGCATTCTTCTGGAAACACAGGGCTAGTGTTTTGCACTCTCTAATTTTAAAGCTCCATTTCCCCTGGGTTTTTTTCATCCTTGCACAGTGTCCTGCACTCTTCCCCGTTTGCTGCTACAGCAATCCAGTAGCTGTAGAGATCCACCAGAGTCAGAACAAGGAGAGAAGTATCTCATTGGAAAGAAGGGGTTACACACACATGTACATGCATACAAGGTCCCAAAGATTCTTCTCTCATGCCTACATAGGCCACCTAGAGAAAGACTCAACATGGTAGGAATAGCTTAAAACTCCATTGTAAAAGACAATTTTTGCCACTTCCACTTAGCTTGCTTTCTTGATTCCTCTCACACTGGGTCACATTTCAGAGATACTTCCACACTGTTCCTTCTGCCACATCTACCCTACACCCTGTTCCAGCCACTCTAGTATCTCCTTTGCTTTACTTACTGGGAGCCCCCTGTGGAGAAGCATCCGAGCCCATACAGTGATGCAGTACACCAGCCAGCTGCATCTCAGAAGAGCTATGACTGGCAAGCTGAAGAGACTTGCTGGGAAGGATGATACCGCCTTATCTTTGTAACATACCAATTCTACAAACAAACTAGTTGGAGAGTTCATCTGGTGGTCATATTCCAAGCATATGTTTGGCATTTCCATTTTCTTTAGATAAAAGCACTGTGAACACACTACTTCCATAGAAACAACACAGCATTATACCTGCACACACGCCTGCCTTCTCTGTGAACACAGCTGAGAAACTCTCCTACAGGCATGTGCTTCTCTAGACCTGAGTCCACAGCAGGTTCTCAGCAGACAGAAACTTCTCAATTTATATCTCAAAGGGGGAAAAAAAAAAAATCACCTCTTAAAGGCCAAGGCATTTTTGAGTTTTTCAAGAGGCTGCTTTACACAAGCATTGGGGGTTGGAACTAGATGATCTTTAAAGTCACTTCCAACTCAAACTATTCTATGATTCTATGATTAAAGTAATACCTTGCCCGATTATGAACGTAAGATTATTTCGTTAACTACGGAATCATGAATTTCTGATACAAAACTTCAAGTCAGTATTCACTATTACCCTATTAACACTAAGTTTTTCACTTCTTAAATATTGTTCTGTTTGACTTTTCCCTTTTATTTAATATAAAACATATTTTATGACATATAAGTAAGATTTGCAGGAAAATACTATATACAGAAATGTAAATATTTCAGTTGTCCAGTCTTTAATATTTTTCTCCACAAACATACAGAATTTTTAGGTCACATGTAAACAAAAGTCTCTTTTTCATTTTAAAATATAGACAATATGATGCTGGAATTTTAAGTGCTTTCATACAGAACATAACCTGGTTTCCTTAACACAACATTTGCACTTTAGTTCAGTGAATAGAGAGAAACACAGGCACCTGAAGCTGAGTCTAGTCAAATTCAGGCTACAGATATTTGGTAACTTAGGGAATGGAGTACAAAATTCAAGCATTCTAAGATGTCCACAGTGAAACATCAACTTCTACCACAGACAATATACTGAACTGTAAGTTCCTACACCTACATGAGATCCAGCCTGCATAGCCTTCTGAGAGGGGGCATAAGTAGCAGTAAAAACCCATTACATAACATAGCAGCTAGAATAAAGGCCAGAAAGAGGAAAACCCCAGGTACAAGCACTTACTCAGTGAGGGAATATCATTTTTAGTATCTAGCAAAGTATGACAGCTACAGAATATCCTGGTTAACAGTTTGGGCTACCTCCCTTCTCAAAGGCAAGACACTATAAAGTGATAAATGCAAGTATTGTTCAAGAAAATGTCACATAAGACAAAATACTGTGCCATAAAGAGGTAAACATGCATTGACACAAGCACTTACCTAGAAAGAGGCAGGACCAATACTCTAGATTCAGCTCCCCAGAACCAGCAACTATTTCACAGCAGATTAGCACTAGATAATCCTGACTCTGAAAGGCCTGCTGGCACCTAGTTCATCAAGAAGATGAGCGGAAGCTGGACTCACATAGGATAGTGTCTGTCCTAGTAATGAGGGCAATTAACTGGATAGGTAAGCTCAGTCCTTTGCAGGCAGGACAGAGACTGCAACCCAGATCTCTCACTTCTTACAGAAGTACTCTAAGACTTCTTTAAGTAAACAAGTCAGTGGGGGCAGTAGCTCCTATTCAAATTAGGTCATCTATAGGCTGGTTCACACCTGACTTCTAACAAGTTTCTTCATACAGCTGAAAGAACACAAATGTCAAAAAAAACTGTATCTCAACAGGTGAGAGAGAGGTGAAAAGAGGTTACAGGCATTTCTAAGCCTCTGGTATAACTAATTTCTTACATCACAGATCTTTCAGACTAATTAGGAGTTATCTAATGAATGCAGGTACCTGTAACATAACATTAAGAATTTGTTAAGTATTTAAGAGAACTTAATATACCTAAGACTACTTTGGGTGTATTTAGATACACAGAAATGCATACCACTAAAATTAGCCATTTAAAAGTTTCCTCAGCCACCACACAGATCTTACTGGCGACATCATGTGCAGCTTTGGTTCAAAGCCATCACAAACCTCCCAGCTCTGATCCCAGCAGGACAGTTTTTAAGCTCGCTATTTCTACAGATGAAATCTGACAGTGGAGATTCTTAGCCAAAAACTTGACTAGTATCAAAGATTTTTCCTAAGCAATATTGTGAGTGTAATGACAGAAACATGCAGAAGATAAAGCATCACAAGTCTGACACACAGCACAGTCAGCAGTCTGGCAATAGTTAAAAAAGTTTCTGTGTAGGCGCTTTGCAGATCTAAGTTACTTCTGCCAGGATAAGCCTCAAGACTTCATCTTTATTGAAGCTGGCTTTGCTGACATGCGCTTGAAAGTCATTATGTATGTACTCTCCAAAAAAGCAAAAAGAACAAAGGGAAACATGGAATAAGGGATGAAGCCTTCTTTATTATATACTTACAGAGCTCAGGCTGCATAAACAAAATATACAGTCATGATATATATGCACCCATCTTATTTTTCAAAAAGGCTTAAACATCTTAAAATAAAAATGTTTCCCTTTTCCCTGTTCTCCATCATGCCTGCTTCTCATGCATCAAATAAATGAGAATCAACAGACTAAAATGCCAAAGGGCCAATATTCTCATTTCACTTGAGAGTAAAAGAACAGAAGCCTTTGCCTTGCAGTGCGAGGGACAGAAAAATACTCGAGCCTTTCAGATGATGAGGTATTTACAGCTCCTCATATGAAAATTCTGGTGTACAGCCTAAGCCCCTTTTACTTGTACATGATGTTTTTCACTACTGTTTTGTTATTTGGCAAACCTACCACAGAAGGTTCAGCCATGACTGTATTGCTTTGTATAGCATGCAAAGTGAATTAATAGTTGCTCTTTATTCTAAAACGGATGAAATACTACTCATACAAAAATAAGGAATTCCACCTGTATTGCAAATTCTGTACTGGTCATGTATTTTATGTTCAATGCAGAAGTGAAAAGATCAAATACTTCAGTAATATGATGGTAATTTGCAAGATGCTGACCTACAGAATGACAGAGCGCTTGAGAAAATCAGTCACTGTTTTTTTCTAAAGTTGGGGTCAAAACTAGAGGAAATGACATACCAATACCCATAAAATGTAATACTATACAAAGAAAAAAAAAAACCAAAACAAGTATAAAGAACTAGTTCTGAATGGTTAACTCATTAACTTGTGCTCTGGCCAATGTGGTACCATTCTTATGTGAAGCTGAACTGACTGCAAACTGAGAGTAAAATTTTCCTCCATACCGAAAGAGATACCTCCAGTGTTACTGCTCAGAACTATAAATATGTATAAAACCAAAAAGCAGCAGGTAAAACACTTCTGTGTATCAACAACATTGCCAAGGATCATAGCTGTTCTATACTGCCTTGAGGAGGCTATTTGCATTAGCAAAGATGAGCGGTGAACTTACCCAGAAGGAAAGATTTGCATGAACTGAGGGGGAGACGAAATGATGTACAGCTGTGTAACTGTGATCCTTTCTAAACAGACTTTGTATTTTCCTACCAGCAACTACCAGAATTCTTTGAATCAGCACAAATTAATAAGACAATCATGTGCATGGCTTGCTGCTCCTGCCTTCCTCTTGGGATTCACAGGCAGGGTGGAAAGGAGGACATCTGTCCAAAAGTTAGAGGTCTGGTGGTTTATATACTGCCATATCGAAGGCATTCATGCTGGGAGCCACAGATATCAATGCTCCATCTAGCTTTATGAGACGCTTTTCAGGGCATGTCACCAGTGTTAGTCCTGGAACACATGCTGCACTGCTAACTAAGGGAGCTAGATTTTTTGATAAAAACTTCTGAAAGCAGCAGGAGACTGTAATATCTGGAGGAATCTGCTACACAGAAGTAATTCATGAGGAAGGGTTTCTCCTTGATGAACAAATAATCATCCTGGCTTGCAATAAGATTCCTTAAAGTACACATCGCCAAAGTGCTGCTTGTGCACATCACTCTCCCAGGTCAACTTGCACTGCATAAACAAACAACTGTCTTCTCACAGAGGAGTTAACCTTGAATAAAGAGGGTAAGGCTTTGCCTGAAATATTCTGTTCCTCAGTAGAACAGTGAAAATCATCAGTGAGGGTCCTGTGACATCACCCTGTGAAGAGCTGAAGCCCCTTGACACAGGGTACCTGTGGCTGTCACTCTTCATTCTCCCTGTCATCCTCACCCCACCACCATCTTGCCAGCCCACAGACATCTGTTCCAGTTTTCAGGTCCTCAAGCAAAAAATACACTCACCTGAGAGTAAAGCCCACATAAACACCAGTATTTTTCAGATGAAAGAGTCAAAGAGGCTCTATTACCCACCTTCTGGGCACACTGACCTCAAAAATCTCCAGGAACTCAAGTAGCGTTGTGTGGCGTTTTTACACCTAGAATAAATACCTTAAGAAAGAAATCTGATTTCTCCCCTCAGCATTCTTTCAACTATCTTAACAATTATATGGCAAAGTTACTGCCATAGATAATGACATATATAAAGTAAAACCAGCACTACTTATGTCTGCCAGGCTTGGCTCACAACTCTAGCTGCCAGTGCCATGGAACTGTGAAATCCATTTGCTGCACTAGGTCACCCACGGGATGGTCATCTGAAATGTGCACAACACACTGTAGTCGGCCACATGCAGTTAACATTTGTTAAACATCTGATGAAGCACTGAAACAAATTACCTTCTCTATTTAGCAACACATCTTGAGAACAGATTTTCTCTGGATTTAATGAGATATTCTGTCCATTATCCCATTAGGTACGCATTGCTAGAGACACCCTGGGCATCACAGCCAAACAACCGACTGAAGCTATTAAAGGCTCTTCAAACACCACTGGTTCCTTCTGCTCTTGATTACTGAGAGGAATGTCTTATAAAATATCACCTATTAGATCCCATCACCAAGTAAGCAAAGTCAAACAATAAGTCCCACTTCCTATCAACTTCTCATCAAAGCTGATATTTTCTGCATTTTCCTACATTTTTTTAAAAGTTACAGCATTCGACTTATTTCCTCACAGCAGAAGCTTTCATACTGATCTTTCACCACAAAACACAGCAGTGCTGGCAGGGCATCATGGTGCAAGATAACATTAATAGCTAACAATGGGCAAGCAAAAATTCAACCTTTGACTCCAGCTGCTTCCTATATCTAGCATGGAGGAATAATTAGTTACTTGCATTTCATTTAGAAATTCCTAATGTTACCACTTTTCCTCCTCTTTTTATTTTAGTCTCACAGATTTTGAAACACAGAAAAATTTAGTAGAATATTTGGCCTAACCCTGAATATTTTTAAATGCCTTCCTGAATACAAAAATTACATACAAAGCTGTTGTGTATTAATACAGTGTATATTAGTATACATCGTTCAAAGCTGTATAAATGCTTATGCTAGATTGGATCTATTGTTTCCTGTAGAATTTAAATGTGTATATTCTCAGTAGCAATTTAGATATCTATATGTTTTTATGCAGCCAGAATTTTTCAACAAATAAAAATCAATTAAGATGGCATTTTGAGAAATAACCTCATGTTTAGTAAATGTTGGTTTGTGACCTTATACTTCTTTCCTCCAAAACCACTCCATTTTGTCTTAAAAGTCAAGGCACTATAGAAGAACAATAAAACAAGTCAGGAAGTGTTGTGCAAATGCATAAAACCATATAGTTGGTCAATCTGGAGAAAACACAACATGGTAAGTGAAACAGTAATGCCAGAAGAAAACAGATTTTTTTCAGCATAGTGCTGCTGGTTTTGTATATCTTGGGGAGATAAGTGTTATGCTGCAAGTTTAGTTCTTCTCAGCCAACTTAATTTCTACTAGAGATGCATGTATCTGCCAGCTAACAGCAGTAGCTTTATTTTTCCAAGAAAATATATTAATTTAGTTTCACACACAGCTCTAGCCTCCCAACATTAAGAGCAATGCTAGCATTCAAACACTCTTAGGTTATGTTTCCAGTTCTTAACAGTGATGCAAAAAGCCAGCAGCAGCAGCACTCTGTATTTGTCTTCCAATCCACTTGTTTTGTGTGTCTTTGTTCAAAATCCCATCCAATTGGCAAGCTCACATCATGCTTCTAAGCCTCCCCTAAACCCAAGGCTGGCGTGATGTATCCTAAACAAACCCAGTAGCTGCTGGTACGTGCTGTCACTCAGAGAGTTGTATTAGAGCTGTGATGTAAAATGCCGTTTTGACAGCACCCTAAGGAGTCTATTTCAGTGACTGTTTGAAACTGTTCCTTTGAGACTTCTTAGAGAGCTAATTACGGTTACATGTGTAGGCTAGGCAGCAATCTATTCTTCAGACTAAGTTATTGATATTTTTTTTAATTGTAATTATTCTGTGGGGAAAAAGCTGCAAACAGATGAATAAACTTTAAAATATCCATGCTAGCATACTAGATGACTGGAAGAGAGCTATATTGGTCCTGGTGAGAACAACAGATGATCTGTGCATATGATCATATAGCTGAAAGTACCTTCTCTAATTGCCTACGGAATTTCACAGCTTACCTGCACAGCTTCCCTCCAGTACCCCAGGTCACAACAGTAACAGCCCCTACACAGGGCAAAATCAATTTCACTCAACCTGTGAATTTCCATAGTGTCATTTGCCTTCCTTCTCAAGTTAATGAAAAGAAATACAAAATGCCTCTTTTGTTTGCTACTTCAGTGCCTGCTACCTTTGCCTCTCTTAAATGAGGTTAATCCCAATACCAATACATTTTTAGTTGTTGGAAAAATCCATCATATGTCTCCATATAGGAGAAACGTTCGAGCAGTTCAAGATACAGGAATCATGTTTAGACATTGCAAAAGAGGAAAATTACAACATACTTAATGTAAAAACCATCAAATCCTTGATTAAGCTGATAATATAACATTCTAATCCACTGGTGTGTTTTTTTTTTCTTACCTCAATAATCTTGTCATGAATTTGCAGGCCTTCTGCTTTGTCTGCAGGTCCATTTTCCAAAATCTTTGACACATAAATTCCCTCAGCAGATTCCTCCTGATTGTTCTGTACCAGGTGACAGGGAAATTGCAAAAAGCCCCACATTAGTACAAGATATGGGATGGTAGTAAAATCAGCAGCAATGAAAAATGCAAATCCACCTGAAACAAGCAGCTCACTTTTCTAGCTAAGAATTAAGCTCCTCAGGACTTTGTTTTTTTAACAGGCTTAATACAAACTAGTCATTAATCTAAAGGACAGAAATAATGAACTATTCCAGCATTTTTTATAAGATTATCCACTTACTTCTGGTTATTTTAGCATAAACGAGACACAGGGTGCAATGGTAATCAGACCACAAACTCCACAGCAGAGAGTGACCAGTAGATAAATGCACAGAGGAAGATACTCATATAAATGGATGCACAAGTGTTTCTCTCAGGAGGGAATGGGCTCCCGCAAGTACCGCTGCTTGCAAACTTTTTTTGTGCATTTGAAAATACAGCTCCAAGGAACAAAGTGACATTAGTTAGCTGGCATGTTACAGTGATCGGATTTCACTGGAACTGGTTAACCTCATAAATCCTATTCACATGGGAGATTGAGAACTTGCTCAACTGTGAAATCCATACAGATCAGCTGTGGACACTTCCAGTTGATCTCTACACGTTGCTCAGTGCAACTCACATGAAGGTCAAATTTAGAGCCGTTATCTACTGCAGCTGCAACAATACACCTGGTGTTGCACATATTAAAACTACTTCATTTCATTGCATGATAGTTTAAAATAGTTTTTTAAAAGTACAGTGTAAAATCATTATTAATAAGGGAATAATGCCAAGCAGACACTTCCTACTTAAAGTATTTTTAAGTATTCATATAAATAATAACCTACCAATAAAGGAAGGAATTTTTTCCCAGGTGATTTATGCTTTGGATAGCAGTTTATATAATGTTTATTCTTCTTTTGTGACTCCTGAATCCCTTACCAACAATATGATTAATATGTGTACAGGTTTCTAGGTCCTATTTTCTATTAAGAAAATTACAAACCCATAATAGAATGAAGTAATTGTAAAAAAACTTTACAGTATCTAGCAATTGGCCTGTGAATACTCAGTTCAAGTAGATTTGAAGTTAGCAAATAATTGTTCAACACAATGATAGTGTGACTACGACTTCGTAAACTCCTTACCTTTTTCCTTTGTCACAGAGACTCATAGGTGGAAGGTAAGAAACAAAAGGGAAACTTAACAGTTCCAGCAATATTTTGAAATTATGAATGAACAGACCTCCACTGAGGTCCCATGCAAGCAGAGAGGAAATAAACTGACACAAGAAGCCTAGTAGATATTAATGAAAATGCAGGTGGGACACAGTTTTGTTTCTTCCTTAAAAAAAAAAAAAAGTCTGGATTATAGTACCTTCACTCCCAGCCAGCCAGAGCTGAGGCCCAGGACAAAAGTGGGGATCAAAGTAGCCCTGTTCCATTAGATTATGAAATCACCTCTGAGAAACACACGCTTATGTGAAATGAATCCTTTCTGACATAATAAAAGACAAGCTTGTGGTGAGTTGGTCCTTCCCTTCTCCTCCTCCTTCCAGGTAGAAGGAGAATGCTGGGGAAGCGTATTGTGGACTTAAACGAAACACAGCAAATGGAAAGTATGTACGTTCCCCAAGTCACCAAGAGGCATCTGCTTTCCAATGGAAAAAAAAAGCTGCATTGTACTTATAAAACACCAATAATGTGTGGTGAAGAAACACATTCCCATGTAGGTGACTAATATAATGACACCACTGTTCTGCTTTTCCGCTGCAAGAGCCAATACTTCACCCAAGGGCATTTTTCCTCTGAACAACCTGAATGTCCCGATGACCTTCATGAACTCTTTCTGCCTTGTTACCAAACAATTCCTCTTCATGTTTCAGTTTGTGAGCAAAGCTTTTTATTTTCATCATTTGAGTCAACCCCATCCTTTTATCCTGTTACGTCCTTTGGCTCCAGGTACGTTAAGCAGGATCTTATGCCGATACTTGGGAACTGCCAATCAAGCTTCTGCAGGGCTCACGTTTGTCACAATGAGAACAAAACGAAACACAATTAAACATCAAAGACTTAACCCCCCTGAGAACCAGCTCTGCCTCACAGCTCCACCAACTTCTCCATTTCTAACTACCATGTGTTAATGGTAGACCATGACTATTTACTTGTCTCCGATTAGCAGTTCCCCATAAATACTGCTATGAACCTTCATATATATATATATATATGTATGTGTATTATATATATATATCTATATATATCTCACTTAACCCTTAAACTTCCAGAACAGTCATTCAAAAACCCTTACAGTTTGTAACCTAAAAAACTTTTCCAGTATGCACTGTCAGCACATAAGTGCTTCAGAGAAGCTCAGCTGACGTCCCAAGAAAGCTGAGCACCTTGCTCCCTTTTCCATGCAGTTCTCCTACAGCTGTGAATAACAGAAGTCATGCTGCAATCCAAACTAAAGATGATCTGGACCTTGTTACAGATATAATGAAAGTGTGTATATTTTACCTTATGGCCACCCACTGTCCCATCTTTCCACTAGATAATCTAAGAAACTTTTGCTTTGGATTTGCAATGTCAACATTTAATAATTGCTGATCTTCATATTTACCCACAAGGAATAGTCATTCTGAAATGCAGACAGACTCTTTGGCACCACTAAGTATAGCTTTGGAGCAGAAGACTGACAAACGAATACATAGGGTCCCATTCCCCTCCTCAATAATAGGAGGAGGTTACAGTTCTCTCACTCAACAAAAACCTGATCAGTGCATAATTATCACCCAGCCTTTTTAATCAACTATTAATTTTCCAGTTTAACAGGTTTCTTTACCCTTCATATGTAATGACATTCCCAATTAATGCTTTTGGAAGGATGAAGTAAAAAAAAGAGCAGATTCTTGGATTCTTACGCATATTCAGGGTGGTGGTGCTCCCTATGCATATTCTATGGTTTCCAATGAACTTTCTAACCCTAGACTGATGAAATTAGTTCAATTTAAGATGTAAGATTGATGAAAACTCTTGCTTCGGTTCACAGAGAAAGAAAAACTGAGAGCAGCTGTGTGAGAGCAGGATATGTGCTTAAAGTAGCTGAGCTACGGAATTTTTCATCTGGCCTTTAAACACAAAAAAAAGCACGTTATTTCCAAAAAATTCCAAAGGCTTAATCCTGTAACAATGGCTCTTACAAGCAGTCCCAGAGATTTCCATTGAACAGTTTGCATGAATACGTATTACTCACACGAGAACTGACTGCCAATCAGCCTGAAGTCTTAAAGCAAAAACAATGGGAACACCTTTCCTGAAAATAAGAATAACTGAATTCTTACAAGATTATGTCTTCCAAATAATGACTCCAATGACACCTGATAACGTACAAGTCTTCCACCTGTGGAGTTGATTCCATACATACTGTCATGAGAAGTAACTGATTACCAAATGTGGGAAACCTCGTCTGGTCAGAGGAGTTAGAGTGTGTGAACTTAAACCCTGGCCTTGAATAGATGCCCGTGTATCCTTGGAGAAGCTGGAAGGCGCCAAGAAGAGCCGCGTAAACAAGATTAGGAAGCTGCCAGGCCATAGGTGGAATCACCCAATTATGAAGTTACAACTGAGAAGGAGTCGTCCAGTTATGAACTGTCAGTCTTTAGCTAAACCAATCGTGCATGGACACACAGCTCAGGAAGGGGTATAAGAAGTCTTGTAAAATCAATAAAGATGGTCTTTTGGCCCACAACTTCTATGTGTCGTGGATTGCCCCGACCACGACAACTAACACTGTATACAGTAACAGAAAGCATGTTCAAAATAACCTACAGTTACTTTTCTCATTACCTGATTGGGCCGTCCTCCTATAATATTGAATCCCAAAGTATCATTTTCTCGGTGTAGCATGATTGTTAATGGTTTGGGTTCTCCTCCCTAAGAAAAAAGAGGTAAAATATTAATAAGGACCACAGTCTCAAAAAGATCTTAAGTGAAGACACTATGTCCAAAAGATTTTTAGATGGAGAATACATAAGATAAGGTTTAAGAGAAAAATCAGAGTGAAAAGATAACAAAATATTTTGCATTGGAAAAAAAATCAACCAGGAAAAGTACGTGTCACTGAAAAATAAAAGGTAACACCTCATTATCTTCAGTGCTGAGCAGAAAAAGTGCAAGCTTTTGGTGGGAGGAATGCTCAGCACCACTGAAAAAAGTTACATCTCCAGAAGTCTCACAAAAATAAATCCCTATGTGTGTCAATGTTTCAGATAGTAAATACAGAGGTTAAAATATACAACATAATAATTTTCAGACCTCAAAGGCATATCAATACACATTTCATAGCAACTTTCAGGTAAAGTACACACAGAAAATGAAAAACAACTCTTCATTCCACCTTTCAGTTCACTCCCAACAAGAAAAAATTCAAAGCCATCTCTATAAAAAAAGTAGTTTTTTCTAAACAAGGTTTAAAACATAAAGCAAACATTCAAAAACAGTGTTGGAGTCAAAAGTTAAAAATGAAAGAGGAAAGAAACCTTCTCCTTTAGTGGAACAGGTAAGTAATTTTCTAAAAAAAAATTCGAGCAAAAAAATATTTGGAGCTATAGCAGAGCAAGTTATCTTCTTTTACCTTGTTCGCACACAAAAATAGGAGGCATATTCCCCACAAAAATATTGTAGTCATCCCGCACCGGTAGGTGTGTTTGCCAGTCTCTATAAAATTAGTTGGCTAATAAAGAATTGACACCTAAATAACATATAAACGTTCAAAACATAACACTTAAAGCTGAAGCCCATATCTTATTAACTGTGACAGTGAAATGTTTTATTGCCGCATAATGCATGTGATTCTAGCGAAGTACATTTTGGGGAGTTTTTCTTCCAAATGGCTGTTTTATGCATTACTCCGGTGTCATCTGTTAAAAAAAAAAGAGGCTTCTGAGCGGCAGTACATAGAGCAACACCTACCGGCAGCTCTCGGAACCGGCAGATGCTCCGCCGCTGCCCAGGAGGGGCGATGACCCCACGCTTATACCCAACCCCTCCTGCCAACTCGTTACTGAAGATCCCAATCGCCCTCCTCCCTTTACAGCCACAGCTTTTCTCGCACACCCCACACTCCGTAAAAGTCACTGCTGAATTTTTATGGCTTCACCGCCTCTGCCACGAGATGAAGCAGATGCACCAGCAGACCTCTCAATGCCAGCAACCCAAACCTCTTGGTTCAGACTATCAAAGGAAATTTTTAAAAAGCAGTTTAAAAGGTTAAATGTTCAAGTCTCCAGACATAAAGTTTCTCAGTGCCGCCAAGACCCACGTTTTTATGCACGCAGGTGTCCTGCCAATGGCACCCCCTTTCCAATCTGTACAGACACCCAGCACACTATGATGCTTCCAGAGCGACTCTGGCTGCTCAGACCCCTTCCACTTGGGATTTTGCTTACGAGGCACGCGAAGATTCGGCTAAAAAGAAAAACTCTTTGCCTTAAAACACTTTTCACCACGGCTGCAACCACCGGCGCAGAGCCTGCACGGGGATCTTCCAGGCATAAGTTACAGCTTGGAAAAAAACCCCGAACTACTCCTTCACAGGGAGTTAAGCCACCTCAGCAGCACTCTCGGGTGGTTTATTTCGCCTAAAGGCAGCGAGTCCCTCTCTGAGCGATGTCACCAGACCTAAGCAGGGACAGAAGCGCCGCACTGGTCTCCGCTACCGACCGCGCCAGCTCTTACTCCGTTCTACCGAACGAGAGACGCTTTGCCGTCCTTTCACCATCGTGTCAAAAGTTCACACTAATTTTACGCTCCATTTTTTTGTTCAAAGGCATTTCGGCCGGTCCCATCAGCCAAGAGCCAGCTCCGCGCCCCTGAGCCGCGAGGCTCGAGGCGGACCCTGCGCCCGCAGGAACCGGGACCCGCTCCGGGCACCCGGCAGCCAAACCCCCTCCCTGTCCCCGCCGGGGGCTCCGTCTCCCCGGGGGCGGCGACAGACGCTCACAGGCTCGGTCCGGGTGCCGGGGAGCGGAGCCGCGGAGCGCGTCCCTCACCTTCGCCTTGCCGGGCCGGGCGCCCGCCGGGTGGCTCCCGCAGCGCCCCAGCTTCGCCTGGCAGCGCCGCGCCGTCCGCCGCACCTCGCCCCGCAGCGCCGAGAGCTGCGCCAGCAGCGACTTCTCCTGCGCGGCGCCGCTGCCGTCGGGCCGGCCGGCCGGGGGCTGCGGGCAGCGCCGCTCGGCGGGGCCGTAGCGACACGCGGCCAGGTGCGCGGGCAGCTCTCGCAGCCGCACGGTGCGGCCGCAGCCCCGCGGGCTGTAGTCGCACTTGACCTCCAGCTTCTGGACGAGGCTGCGGAGCGGCAGGACGGGGCGCAGCTCGGCGGCCGCCAGCGAGCGGCAGCGCAGCGGGCAGCGGCGGCGCCGCGCCGCCCAGGGCAGCAGGCAGCCGGCGCAGAAGACGTGGCCGCACGGGGTGCTCAGCGGCTCCTCCAGCACCCGCCCGCACAGCTTGCACCGCAGCTCCGCCGCCACCGGCGCCGCGAAGCGCGACGGGTCGAAGCCCATGGCTCGGCCGGGCTCCGCGCGGCCCCGGCGGGCGCTGGAACCGCTGCCGGCGGCGAGGGGCGGGCGGAGCCGCGGGGCCGCCCGCCGCCCTCCCGCACCCGCCGCCTCTCCGCGCCGCGCCCGCCCCGCGCCCGGCCCCGGCGCCACCTCTGCCCCCCGGGGCTGCCGGCCGGGCGGCCGCCGCTGCGCCGCGATCGGGGGCGGGGGCGGCACGGGAACGGGCTCCTTCTGCGCGTCCGTGCGCGTAAATAACGCGGGTGCCTGAGCGTGACTGCTGCTTTTTCTCTGAAGGGCTCGCTCTCTGGCTCTCCTGGGTCGGGATCCGGCACAGGAATCCACAGTCCCCGTGCTGATGCTTGTTTTGCTGGCACGCCGAAAAAAATACAGTCGGGATAAGAAAATTTCTTGTTAAGGTTTCTTAAACGACAACGTGTGTATAAACGACGCTTTTGTTTTACGAAAAGCTAAAAGACGGCAAAGCCTGGAGGCGCGTGGTTAGGATCAATAACCAGCCTAGACTCTAGCCCTTCGTTGCTGCAGAGCCCACAACACACGCTGAAACATGAAACCCCTAACGCATTCCCCGCATAACTTTACTATTGAAAGCACGGGGCCAGATTGCTGTCCCCCAGCCCCGTGGAAAACGTCCCAGGGGAGGACGGGATGGAGCCCTCTGGGGTGTCCCTTCAGGGGGCTCCTTCCTATGTGGGTCAGGCAACATCCCTCTTGGGAAGGACGGCAGGTTTGGCTTGTCCAGGCTCAGATCACAGGACGTTTTCTGGACTGAGGACACCTGAGGCAGAGTCGGGGTGTGTCCTCACCAGTTCTGCAATTCTCACCTCAGATTCTGAATCCCAAGAGCATCCCTCCGAGAAAATCATTAGGACTCTTGAGACCCACTAATGAATGGTTCTTTTCCATAACTAAAAAGACAAAGTGGGGGCAATGCGACAGAGAGAAATACCCACCCCTTTTTCCCAAAGCGAGAAGGAAAACCCTGCACATACCTGCCCCAAGAACCTTACCTGGGACCACATGTGTCAGTTACGTCTACCTGTAATTTGCTTAACAAGATTTTCTCGGCAATTTTTAACAATAACTATTAGCAACACCTTGCAGAACACTTACAGATCCAAATATTACTGAGAAGCACCAGGAGCCTACCATTTCTCATTTGCCACCCAGAAACCCACACTGTCGGTTGGATAAATAAATAAACTGCAACATCAAATAGTCTCTAAGCTTGGAGAAAATACCCTGTAACACTTTATGTAGTGTTTCACTGCAGATCAAAATCAAATTAAATGCCCTGAGTAACTAATTATTTTATTCATACTGATTATTTTATCATTTAGTATTTCCATTTATTTTAAATGCTTTGCTCATAAGGTCAGAATCAATATCATTCTGAATGCTATAGAAAATGATTAAAAAGCAGTATTCTCCTCATCTGTCTTTGCATTCAACTTATTTGTTTGCACTCAGTATTTGTTTATACCATCTCTTCTGCCCAAATGTCCCAATGCATTTTCTTGGCCTCCTTATATGTAGCTCAGAATCTGAGGTCTGAACTCAAACAGTAACATCTTCGCCCATAAATTAAACTGGGTGAAGAACAGGCCCAAAGACGGGAACATGATCCATTAAACTAGTATTGACTCTTAATCCATGGGCGTGACATTTGGAATGGTTTTGGCCAAGGCCTGCAAGCAGCCTCCCAGACCACAATCGGGCATGACACAAGGGTTACCAGGGCCAATCCCAGGAAATCATTTTGGGTGGTCACCCTGAGGCAAGGTGACAGCTTAGGAATGAGGATATGAGTCCTTCTGGGATCCCTGGCATATTTTAGTCACTGGTACAAATGCAGCCAAAGGGACGATATAGCCAGGTTTGAGCATCAGAGCCTTTGGATTTCTTTTAAACTAGGTGATTAATTAGGTGAAGGTTCAGCAACCCCATGGTAGGCATCCCTTCTAGCCCATGTTGGGCATTGGTGAAATGTCAGTGCACTGGCAAAAGCGTTCCAAGCAGTTGTGCCTTTTCTCTGTTCCTCTGGAGTAAGAAAATATGATTCTTTGCCAAGATGTTGGCACAGGTGACAGCACAGGCAACTGGGTTTATATCAGAAGTAATTTTCCGGTGCAGGAGCCTGTAATACAAACAAACCCCTCTATGTTAGAGAGTGTTTTCGTACCCTACAGCTTAATGATGGTAATGATAAGGTTGAGTGCTTATGGGTAAAAAATGAGCAGAGCACCTAACAAGGCAGATATACTGGTAGGAGCCTGCTATAGACCATCTCGCCAAGAAGAAGAGGCTGATGAGATATTCTACAAGCAACTGGGAGAAGTCTTGCAATCGCTAGCCCGTGTCCTCATGCGGAACTTCAACTTGCCAAATGTCTGCTGGAAGTAATAGAGCAGAGAGGAAAACAGTCTAGGAGGTTCCTGGAGTGCGTGGAAGACCACTTCTTGACACAACTGGTGAGTGAGCCAGCAAGGGAAGATCCCCCACTGGACCTGCTGTTTGTGAACAGAGAAGGCTTTGTGGGAGGTGTGATGGCTGGAGGACGGCTGAGACATGGCAATCATGAAATGATAGAATTCTCAGTTCTAGGAGAAGTAAGGAAGTGTTTCATTTGAACAGTCACCTGGGACTCCTGGAAGGCAGACTTTGGACTTTTCAGGAGGCTGGTTGATGAAGTTCCATGGGAGACAGTCCTTAAGACCAAAGGGGCCCAAGAGTGCTGGGTGCTCTTTAAGAAGGAAGTGCTGGTGGCGCAAGAGCAGACCATCCCCATGTGCTGGAACATGAGCTGTCAGGGAAGAAAACCATCTTAGCTGATTTTGGACCTGCCTCTTTCATCTACTGAATGGCCTTAAGCAAGTCCAAAACTACTTTTCACTTTTCACTTCGCTTCACTTTGCTTCCTGCTAATGCTATGCAGCAGGAGTCACAGCCCTCCAGCTGAAGTCCCTGCACAATGCCTGTAACTAACAAAGCCGCTATGTTAAGGCACCAGTCCTTAGGGCAGTCAAAAGAGAATTCCACATCTTCCAACCTAAGAGGTGGGCAAAAGCACCTCCCAGTATATGCTTGTGAAGCTTGACCTGGAAAGTGTGCTCTGAGGTCATCCCTTGGCGCTTGTCTGTGGACCAGGCTTTGAAGAGGGAGGAGGAAAAGGAACAGTGAGATTGTGCATGATCTAAGAGTCAAGCTGCTCTGTGCTAGAAAAGGCATGTGCTTCTGAGCATGACTGTTAAGCTTTTTGGGAAATTAACTGTTGGAAATTAAGGATGCCATCAACTTTGGATACCTCCAGCAGCTGAACAGTTGTTTTTTACATAGTACATTCTTACTTGAAGTCCTGTGCTACAAAGTCTATTAGTAGATATGAGCACTGAAAGGTGGCTTTTCCACATCATCTTAAAAGGATATTTTAACAGTAAACCACTGTGAAAGAGGAAAGTACTGTTATCCCTGTTTTAGGGGAGACAGATAAACTTCTTTAGGTCCTGTGTCAAAACACCTCACATAAAACTAGAAGTGTGTGTCACAGCAGGGAGTTGGGATTGCTGGCCTCTTTCTCTTTAGGAGACTATTGACAATCCAAGGCCTTCTCCTAAACTAAAAGCCCAGGTCTGTATCAGGTGCAATAAACCTGAAGTTACGAAGAAGTTTCGAAGTGCATGTATGAAGTACGGCAAGGAGTTTCTGATGGTCAGGAAAGCCAGTTGTGAAAGCAGGCAGTAACTCAACAGGGAGAGTAAAGGAAAAGCTGAGAGCCATGTTCTGGCCCCAGGTGCAGGAGGAGAAGGGAGATGTAGGCGTCTGGGCTGCAGGATTGTATGGAGATATGGAGATATGCATTTCTTTAAATCTCTAATTGCAAACTGCATTAGGAAGCACATCAGAAGACTACACACTAGACTCGTAGGAAAAAAATAGATCAATACACTTGTTCTAGGTTTGAGATAGTACTTTTTCTTAATTCCTTTCATCTCCCTTATTTTCTCTCATTCAGTGTTAAGCAAAGCTGCTGTTTAGCATGATGAAAGAGCAAGAAGATATGGGACCCAGGCTGAGGGAACACATGTCTGCCAATGTGTTAACCTGTCGCACTGGTCAGGCCTATACCGCATTCCCATATCCAGCTGTGTCAGCTGCCTGGAAACAAGCTCACTTCAGACAGTGCTGGCTGCCACACCCCTGCCCCTGCTCCGTGCTGCCCATGCTGATTGTCACACCACAGCCAGAACCGTGCGTCCAGCTGCATCCTAAGCTGAACGCACTCACAGCAAGAATAGATGTAAATGAACATAAGAGTCTTGCCTTGGGTGTTTCTAACTCACTTCTCTCTCCCATCCCCAAGATGTTGCAACCCCTAGATGTCCCAGTTTGTAAATTTGTCCTTGCAGAGCCAATCCACAGTGCACTCACCTGATGCAGACACCTCCTCTCAGTCCAAAGCATCTCCCTACAGTTATGCAGGTACCAAAAGCTCTCTATCTATTTTAGCATCCATCAGCTCAAGGAAAACAAAAGTGTAAGTGGATGATTTTTCACATTATGAAACCTCAGCATCTGTTGTCCCTGAGCAGAGCCACTCGCTGTTGCCAGGCACAGATGAAACGAAAGAGCCCAAACTGGTTCAGAAAGGGATCATCTCATTGCTGGTGGCAGTTCCTCCAAGAGTAGGGTTAAGTCCTCTTGCCCTTGCTGTACTTGATCAACCTGCAAACATACAGTGCCAGTTCCTAGGGCTTCCTTTTCAGGTAGTAAAATTACTTAAAAATCAAAGATGTCATCTCGCCCAACATCAGTAAAATCAGGTGTATCACAAACTGAGACAGAAGTAAAACCTCAGTTTCTAAACTCAGGAGATCTCAGTGAAGGCTTTGATATATCTGCTCAGATTAGTCAAAAACGCTTCAGGGTATTACCACTCCTCGGTCTTTTGCACATTTCTTGGTGGTGTTCCATTGCACAGTGCTCAGAAAATTACTCCTACCTGTACATTTCATAGTATTAGCTGGTATATCAACTAGTAAGTGAGAGAAGTAGACCACATTTAAAAGTGTGTATGAAAAGCTCAGAGTGAAATATGACGAAATAGAAAGAAAAAACGTGGGAAATTTGTGACAGGATTTTCAGAACTCTTCTGTAAAGCCATGAATTTAAGCCTTTGAAATTAAATTTAAGTATCATTGTCACTAGAATATGGCTGACCTTGGCCTAAGCCTGGTGAGCTGCCTGAGAAATGTGAGCAGAGTATTCTGATTGCACTTTTTAACTCCATGCTTTGGAGTGTCTTCTTCAAACCCCATGCCTGTTGTCTCCATGCACAGAACAGGTTAAACAAATATGACCAAGGAATACTTCATTAATGTTCCTCCTGTATGAGAGCTGAGGTACTCACTCCAAATATTTCACTGATTCCTAGAGCAGTTCCTTTGAGGCCCAACTTGCATTAACACAAATAATGCAGTGCTAAAAAAGAAAGAAATTACTCATTAATGAGTCTGAATTAAAATAAATACAATTGCTAAAATTAAACCATCTGAATGTGTTGTATTTTATTTTACTTATAATTATGATTTATTTATTTATCTAGTGTGGAAGACCACCTTGATCAGTTTTTCTAAAAACACACTAAGGATACTATTCTTTCTATCAGACTCTCATGTTCACCACCTCCTAGCAAAAGCAGACAGAACCTTCTCCAGTCTGTGATTTTTTTCCTTGTAGGCAAATGGGACTTGCTGTTGTTTCAGTAAGGGCCTCTCTGCCTGCTCTCGGTAAGGCTAGGAACCGTGACCCCCTCTGAGAGATGGTGATACGCATGAACACAGAGAAGGCTGATGCCATGTCTCTTTTCCTCAGGAGACCAAATTAAGAAGTAGGTTTAATAGAACTGATAAATTCATACAGGTAAAGCTACAGTGAAGATACCGTGGCTCTTTTTCATAGTACTTGAAGGAATGTGGTTTAGCTGAACATCTCCTGGGAGAACATTTGCAAAAGATGTTGAGCTCTTCTTTTTCTGGAAATGTCAAGAGTGCTGAATTAGCAATTTTCAACTTCATGGTTTAATAGTTCTTATCCTAATTAAACCAATAATGGAAAAGAAAGAGAGAATTAACTTGAACACTTTTTTTAAAAAAAATTTCAATTTGACCAAAAAATTCTACTCATCTTTTTTTTTTTGAGAGACTTAGACCCAAAGGATCAGAGATGACACTATTAAAGCATATTTGGACAAGTTAAGTCTACATTGTTCCTAAGCTGCCTATCATCACAAATTCATGAACATTAATTCTGATGTACTAACGCAACTTTCTAATGACTACGTACTCCTGCACTGAGGATTGACATGTAGAGCCTGATAGTCTTGCTACGGGGTGTTTTGTCAAAGTGCTACTACAGCTCCTACCTGTTGTATTACTTCATCACCATTTTACTAACCTATACAGGTTTTCAAGAAAGAAGCTTGGGTTTTAGAAATGCTGAGCAGTCAGAGGCTTCAGTGACATCAACAGAAGATAAAAGTGGGCAAAATCAGGTGCACTTTCAGAAAGGATGAATCTGCCTTTTCTTCATATATGTTACTACTGTTCTCTTCAGCCCACTCAGATGTGTTTTATGGTGTTGCTTCTCTTCACTCCCTAGCTGTATTATAGCTGCATCATATTCTGCTTGTATCACAGCAGAATCAGATAAATAACATATAATTGAGTATAAGGGTCTACTATTAAATTCTAAGAGTCTGCCCACCTAAGTGATGTAAACTGGATTTAGCCCTTGGTTATGTTTTAAAATGGACCAAGGAACCACAAAATCTTTTACATTAATTTGATATTTTGCTATCAGGGTTTTCTCTTTTAAATAGAAATAGGAAATACATAAGCCGAGGTTTGGGACAACTCAGCTTTTCAGCTTAATTGGGAAAATCTTGATGGCAAGATTGTTATCTGGTCTGTGCAGAGGCATGGTTTCAAATTTATTACAGCTCATTTTAATGCCAGAAAATTTGTGAAAATTAGTAATGATTCAAACTGTAATAAAAGCTGAAGTCCCTGCTCGATCATACATATTAATATGCCATCAACATAATATGCTGATTTAAATTCACTGATGTCACTCTCCATCCCATGAGAATCGGAAGCAGAATTAAGAGCTTCTGTCAAAGGCTCTCATGTTAATATAAAGCAGCATGGTGGCAGGGAAAAGAAGAGACACAGAAAATATATTTTTCTGCAGTAATCAGACTGTAATATGCCAAGTTTTTTTGATCTCTACAATATTAAATTTTATTTGGCTGCATGTTTGCGCAAGTAGTCATTCACTGCTGACTAGGTCCAAAACTGTCAATCTCCTCTGAGGCAAAAGTTAGATGACCATGGTCTTTTGGCTACCCTACTGCCAGGTTCTTCATAGAGGACAGATTAGTAAAATGTTGGTGGATCTGAGTTTGTACTCTCTGAGAACTCTGAATTTCAGTACATTACTCTTCAGGCTGGTTTTGTGAACATGACATCCTGCAATTCCTTAAGAAATGCTACCAACCCTCTGCAACACGTACTGCCTTCAAGCTATGAGATTCAGACAAGAAGGAGCTTTTCTTTCCATTAGTCCCACTTTCAGCTTGTATTTAGCAATGAAATGCTTCCCTCCTTCCCTTCCCACACAAATAATCCTCTCCTAAAGAAGTCTAGTTTTAGTGATTAACAGCACTTTGCAAATTCTGTCTAACCCTTTAGCAAGAACTGTCAGAGCATCAAGGCCAAAGAGAGCAGAGCTCAGTGCTGACTGTTGTTATTCCTGATTCTGCCACTGATGTGCTTTGAGATCTTTAATAAGTTAATTAACCTCTCTGACTCAGTGCAAGCACTGGTGTAATGCAGGTAGTAATGCTTAACATAAAGTCCCACAGATCTAAGGCGTGATAAAAGGGTAGAGGACTATTATTGTTACTGATGATCATTAGTTTGAAATCATAGGCAGGCAAAACCAAAAATAACAAGGACACTGCAATTAGTTGAAAGGTTGGGTTGTGATATTTAATTATCATTAAGAGGGTACATGATGAAAAATACATTACGTGTTTTCAATGGTGCTACTCAGAGAGAGAGGAGAATGTGGGAACCTTTGTGGGATAACTGCAGTAAAGATCAGGATTAACAGCTCTGAAGAATGAGGATCACTAAATCTTCTGATTTTTCCTCCCAGCATACAATCTTTTTTTCATGCTGTGTTGGATACTGTGGCTGTTACAATAAGTCTATTTTCATATGTGTGATAGGCTTGTGCACTGAAAGGTAACAAGCCACAAGTCTTAAGTTTATTCCGTGTTGTTGCTGTTCTTTTTCTTACTATGCTTAATGTTAATTATATGTATTATTTAGAGAATCCCAGGTTTGAGAGAAAGCACTTTTGTCCTGTCTGCTGCACAAGTACATTAAAAGGCATTCATGGTGTCAAAGAGATAGCAAAAATAAGCTGAGATCTTTACACAGCACAATTGGTTATAAGAAACTTTCAGTTTCTTTCAAACATTGCCCCTGGGATATAATTAGATAAAGTAAAAAATATCTTCCATCAGTTAATATATTAGTGATCAGACCCAAATATTGGCAGACTGAAAGAAGACATTCCTTTCCAACTATCAAGAATTTTCCTTTATTGACTTGTATCTTCCAGCCTATCAAAGAAAAGTTTAATTTGTATCTAAAATTCTGATCCTCCGATGAATCATGTTTTCTTTTGAAAGCAAAGGGCGTCTGTCTGGCAAAGTTGGCAGCCTGACCTCCATAAATATTGTTCTATTGATAAAAAGAGGAATTGGATATAGGGACTATCCAAAATAAATATTTTGCAGAGATCCTGCATGTCTGGATACAATAGAGCAAAGGAATGTTATCAAGTTTTAAATAATACAGACATAAGCTGAAGTGAGTGTTAGCTTTAGTTGAAAAACTGTCAAATCCAGTTTGCACCTTTTGTTTCATTTGGGAAGTCAAATGGACACCTCTTTAGGGCTTAATCTTTTCCCTTTTATCATCTGTAGGGATTTGCCATTGATTTTGTTGGGAACAAGTCTGGGCTTCTTAGTTCCTAGGAGATTTAGAACGCGATTTCAATGAGTTATTCAGAGACAGCAGCTGACGTGCTCTTGTCCTTTGGGTGGAGTGAATGGAAAAAGAGCGCTTTGTGCCCTCTCTGTCAGAAGACTTTGCAGGCTCAGGGCAGCCTCCTCGACACGCCCTTGGGGCAGACATGCAAGTGGAAAATCAGCTGCACACTGCAGGCATAAGGCAGGCCAGGCTATCCTAAGGATCAAGGGAAACTCTATCTGCCCCCCGCTTCATATCAGCGAGGCATAGAGGCATGATTTCTCCTTGAAACAGTCCCTCTGGAGACTCTCCTGGCATAGTGCACCTCCTTGCTGCCCCCTGTCAAGGCTGTGCCCCAAAAGATGAAAGACATGCTGCTGTATGCCAGCATGCCTCCTTTTTTTCTGCCGTCTTTGCTCCTGTAAAAGCTGCTTACATAAAGCAGAAAGGATGTGCAGAAGGAGGTGTGTGTGGAGGATTACAGCATGAGAAGTTCTCAGAACGGTCTACAAGAGGTGTCTCAGCACTGTCATGTCACAGCAGAAAACAAGCTGACACAGAAGCATGGGCCAGATCATGCTGAAGTCAACAGGACCATACCTCTGAGTATTCATCATCCTACTACGCTCTTTCTCAAAAGGAGAAACAGAATTTTTCTTATCAGATTTTTTCTTCTTAATCAATGAGCTACACTATACTGCTGCTGCAATATACAGTCTATGAATAATAGGGGACATATATTTTTATTAGCTCATCTATTTAAGAAAAGAGAAACCCTGTCATCAGTGCTGAACTATATACTAAAATTCAAGGATAAGATATGTTTTATTACTTCTTTGTCCTGTAACTCACAGTGTTGCTGTGACTGCCAGGCAAGGGAACGTTTGTGTAGTGTATGTGACAGACACACTAAGACTAGTTGTTTGCCTGCTTCTCTCTTCCTTCTCTTCCAATCATTCTCCTTTCTGTTCTGTATACTTCCTGAGAACGGTCTCCTAATTCAAATTGATTTAATTTTTTAAATGCATATTTACAAGAAAATAATAATAAAGCAATACATCTGCAATAAAATAATGGCATTATTTACTTGGAAGTGAATTCCTCTGTACTGGAACCTGAGGCTGAGCTTCTCTTTCTGCTTATGTTCTGTATCACAGAGAAGTTTATGTCTATGAGCTTTCCTTGCTATAGGCACATTTTGGCACTTTCACCCTCTCAACAGTTTGAAAAGGTCCTACTGCTTTTAAAAGGGAGTCACACCATTTACATCCTCTCTACAATTTGCAGGCTCAATCAAAGGCCTTCTTGGCACCAGCTGAATCTTAAATGCATATTAGCCACTAAAAAAGAATCAAAATAGTGAGAGATGGAGATTGCATTCTTCCCTGTGTTTACCCAATAGTTTTCTCTTAAAGTTCAAAGAACATTTAACAAAAACACAGAGAACACCAAGAAGGAATTAGCCATCCACAGGCAATTCCTCGATCGTTGTGATCGCACAGGCATTCGTTGTGATCGCGCAGGCATTGCTGTCAGAGCACACTGAAATGCCCATTTGAAGTCACGCACGTCAGTGAAGGGCTCAACGTGAAACCTGAGGCTAGAGGACGTCCATTCAGGAGCTCAGCCCTGAGCAGCAGTGGCTGTGCCACACGCTTTGGCTCTGCTTCAGCACAGCCTGGTGCCTGTTACCCCAGCCACAACCTGCTCCATCTCTGCCTCATCAGCACACCTATTCGTGGCTTCCTGGCCATGCTTCTTGCACAAACAGGGCAGCTGAGAAAGAATAGAGAACCTCTTGTAAAAGTTAAGGAAAAACCCGAGACAAAGAAAATAAATAGTGGTTCATGAAAATGTCACACAGCCAAAATCAAGGGCACAGAATTCCTCAGGCAACGTAAGAGAAATACAGTTGTGCTTGTTACAGTGCCATCTACTACATTGCACATCTTGAAATCTGTCAGAGGAAGGCTGTGTACCTAATCAAAATATAGCTCCTTCTCTTGACTCAGTGATTTAATACCATTGCTTTTGGATACATAACGTTCTCCAAAGTACCACTATGCTGCAGGTTACAAGAATGCCTGTCTGGCGTATTTGTCAGAGGTCTGATTTCTAAGCAAGCACAAGCTGAAGTTACTGGGAAATTTTGCTTAAAGTCAAATTTTTGCTTAAAGTATGGATCTCTGCATAACCATTTTTGTCTTGTTCACATTCCTTTTTTCTGATTTTTGCTTTAATGCCTACAACTAGAATTGCTGAATTTACACTAGAAAACCAGGAGAAACTTTTACTTCATTTAGGTCTACAGCATTAAATTTAAGGTGTATAATAGACTTCTTTTTTCTCTGTGACAGCAATGTTTTCTCCCTGACAGGAAGAGTTTTGGGCCTGTACCAAGAGTTACACCCTGAGGCAAAGTTCTGAGGCTATGGTTAGTATTATAGCATGAAGACACTGCAGACTTTGTATCAGTGCATCGGAAATACACAAAATGATCCACGTTAAATGCTTTTGTTCCTTTCTTAGAAGCCAGACCAGCTGTCTGAGCGTAGGACCCTAGTGCCACTTGCACGTCTCACCATGTCCTACCTTGCCTTGCTTTTCTCTCATGCTGATGAATGCAGGTTCCCAAGGGCTCACAGACAAACCTGGCAGCCCCTTGCAGATGTCCTGAATGTGGTTTTGCCTCCCAGGAGATGTAATCAATCCACTGATGGCTGCACATCTAATTTACTTCGGACTGTTTAAATACATCTCAAGATAAAAAAGACCAGCTTCTTGCCTCCATCTGTTTTTTAGCTCTTCTGAACAGAGATGCAGTGCTTAGGAGTCTGCTCAGAGAGAAGTTCCCATAGTCATCATGAATACCACTATGTTCATGGTGGAAAAGCTTTGTTTAGTTCCAGTGGGTTTTGAAGAAAGCTTATCAGGTCATTATTTCTTTTAAATTGACAATCAGAGGCCTCAGTTGAGACTGACAAATACTGAATAAGAGATCAGAACTTCCCAAAAAGTTTGAAATTAAACCCATCAAATAGATGTTGTAGGTCATGAGCAAATAAACCACATTTTTGAAAATTCTGCTCATTTTAGAGACTGAGTTTCTACAAAAAATATATGTGGTGGAATCCAGAAAGTAGCTGCTGTCCTCATGTCCCAGGTCAGTGCTTTAACTACAAAGACATTTTTTTTCACCTATCAGCGTGTTGTGAGATAGGTAACAGAGATTAGGTTAAAGATCATTATTAAGAGCTTAGGAGTTAGAAAATGCATGACCTAATACCTATACAACTTTTTAACAATAAGGCAGTGCATGTGCCCTAGGATGCCGTCTTTCATCACATGCTTATGTCCTTTATACCTTCCTATAAGTCCTTTCTTAGTGTAAAAAGCTGGCTATATGCAATTAATGAGCAGCAACACACATTTTATTTTCTTTCCATTGTTCAGTGTGTGACCCAAGCTGTCTTTCTTCTCCACCAACGAAGCCATGCTGTAAAAGTAGGATTATTCACAGCCTCAGGAGCTCTTTGCAATGCCTTTTACTTCAAGCATTTACATGCTTCACTGTCATTTGTGACCTAGTTTCACAAAGCTCTTCTGGGACATGGGCTTCATATTTTTCCCATGTTTCAAATTTGAAAATGCAGTATAGAATGACTAATGTCAAGACAAACAGCACATGCACAGTTAGGGCTGCAAGGTCCTTGGGTGCACTTTGGGAGCTTGAATAGGGTGGAGTCTCATCTCTGGAGACTTTTGTTGGTCAAGTCCAACCATGAGTTTTTCAACTACAGTATTTCAAAGGATTGTCATTTGGCCAAAGATGAATTTCTATAATGACAGTTATAAAGATAAACTCCTAATATAAGGTTTATCCTTTTGTGAAACTTCCTATCCCACTTCCAAATGTTAGAAGACACTCCCACATTTAAAATGAAAGACAATGTCCAGTTTTGGGACAGGTAGAAATATATTCTTTGTCCGATGCCTCAAAACCAGCAATACAACTTTAGCTGGAACATTCCTCTGGGGAAAAAAAGTTAGACCGAAAAGTTCATTCCAAATGGAGAAAGTTCGGAAAGGCTATGAGAAGCTGAAAACAGGGTATTACAACAGGAAATGTGCAACCCCAGGAATATGCTGCTGGCCTGACTGTGGACTCAGACAGCATCCAAACCAGAGACATAATGTTAAAAGGACTATACTGTAACACTGAAAAGAAAGGAAGCCACAATCAGAACACCTAAGAAAATAATGCCTGTCAAGAAATGAAGCATGTTTTAGAGATAATGATGCCAAAGAACATTGTAGTGTTTGTTTCTCTGATTGTTCTTACTCCAGACTTGTGGCACCATGTAAGTGTCCTTTTCTTCTTTTCCACTGCCAGCTTGTACTGAGAAACAGCTTGCTGGTTATATAAAATAGAGGTTATCAGCAATATTGCTAATTAACGGTGCAGTTGCCAACTAAAAAGTTAAACTCTGACAAATATGACCTAATGTTACACAAATATTCTTCAACAATCACAGCAAAAAAACCCACACAACAGACAGTATTTTCTTTGGACTGGTAATAGAACTTATTGGCAGTTAGTGTAATTAAAGGCTAGTGAGCAGATTAAAATATTTTGAGGTTTATAGCCTCCTTGTCTACAGAGAAAGGATGAAAGTGTATTTAAAATGCCACAGCTTTGAACTGGTGGTATTTGTTTGTTTAAAAGGAGAAGAGTTTAGAGGGAGCCCAAGGATCTACAGGCAAATCTGTGGGGAGATCTCAGGTCTCTGGGCACAGTTGGTCTTTTGGATATCCTCTCATGGACACTTGCTGTTGCTGGCACTGATCTCGTTCATAGCAGCCAGTGGTACTGTGTGGCTGCACTGGCATCTCCCTGGGTATCTGTCTGATATTGTGACATACAGAAGTCCTGTTTCTTTGTCCCACTTTGTTCCCCTTAAACTTTGAAGCTATTGTGGGATATCAGTAACATGGAGAAGCCTAAGGTGTTATTCAGGAGATGGGCTTGTTTGGCCTCTTCCCTTCAAATGGAGGAGAGGAAAGTACAGTTCAGTTCTTTAATTGAATAAATGTAGTATATTTTGGTTGATGACTTGTGACAGATGTCAGCTGAAGATTGCAAAGATGAATAGGGAACTTGAACAGCAACCCAAAATTAGACATTCAGTAGATTATGTTCTTAGGCTTAAATGCAAAGAATAAAGATGAAAAAATGTTCTTGCATGGGAGAAACAATTTTACTGATTTAATGAAGCTAAATCAATGTTTTTATAATTCTATTTCATGAAATGGAATCTAGAGGTGAGGATGAACTGAACATGCTTAAATATTTGCTCTGAATGCCAATTTCCTACGTGCCATACAAGAGGATGGATTGACCATTTTTTTAATCCTGTCAGACCAAATTACTCATCTGTTTTAATACAGACTCAGTAAATCAAGGATACATTTCACAGTAATATTTATTTAAGCAGCAAAACATTACTCATTGGCATAGAGAACTAAAGTTCCATTTATGCTCAGCAATTTATCATTAGACTTACTGGATTCACATGCCATCCTGGCAAGATAAGGAATGCTATGAGAAAAATGTTACTTTGAAAAAAGGAAAATGTAAATCTGAATATTAAACATGTTGCACTGCACTGTGATAGAGCTTTTAATATTGGCAAAAAAAGAACAGTTCTATAAATCAGAACATGCTACATGGACGGAACATGATTGGAATTAGTGGCAGTAACAATTGACTCTGAACCTTTTATGAACTCCTTGACTTTAGTGGCCTTTGGATGAGGGCCTAAAAAAGCCACAATTTTGTATGTCAGATTTGATAAAGGCAAAGTGTAAATGAGAAAAAAAAGAAGTTATAGGAGATATGTAGAGTGGACCATGAAGTAGAAATAAATAGTATTTATACAGTGTGAGAAGCAAGTATAATAATTGAATTCACTCACATTAAACCCAGAGGAGAGACACTGATTTCTAGGAACAAAGTCATGCTACTACCTACTGGATGTGAGGAACTTTTTCTGAAGAAGACTATGAACAACATCTTATGTGTCTTTAGAAACAAAAATCTAAAAAAAGAAGAATATTGTTATGTAAAAATGAAATTCTGTCTCTAGTCTTTCTCCTTCAGGTTTCTGCAGTTATACCTTCTTTTACATCCAACTCTAAAAATGCTACATCATTTCTTTTGAGCAAGCAAACTGCTTTCATAAGCAAGAAGGGAACAGAGAATATGGGCACATGACAAAAAACTATCGGGCTAAAATGGCCAAACTGCTATATTATTCTATGTGTTACACACTAAACTGCTTTAACTGAGAGGGAAACCACATGGAGTCTAATAAAGGTTTGAATAGGCCCCCAGAAATAACCACAAACTAAAACATGGCATGTGTGTACAAAAGTTTACAGCAGCACCTATGACAAAAATTATGTTTGCAAACAAAACACATTTGCATAAACATCTAGAAATAAAATGCTTGAATAATTATCAAATGTTACTAAAAGTATTTTTGGTACTATGTAACTTGTAGTTGGGGAAAAAAAAGAAGGTTGGGCTGTGTGCCACACCTAGTTGAATGTTTCAGCCCAGAAATACCATAATCTATGTTTCAGATAAACTTGCAGTCACTCGAAGATAAACTGGTACAAAAAACCGCTAAATTTAATTGCCACAGAAAAAGAAACGAAGCACTTTGGATCAAGGATTGTTTTACCCGGTCATTGATATGTAGTCTCGTCTTCCATATTTAGGTATGTATGTTTTCAACCAGTGGTCAAGTCAATGCCTGTCCGCAACGGTTGTTCTTGAACTTCATAATAACTGACTTGGGAACTCTCACAAGAGGCTCTGCCTTGGCAGTAGAACAGAAGAAGTACTCCAGAGATCCCAGAGGAAGTATTGCATCTTTGTCAGCATGGTTCACATATGGAAGTATGCATGGAAGGTGGAAAAGAAAATCTTCCTAGTTTTCTCCCATTAAGTATGCCAAAATAAGGATGTGTTTAGATGCAGCTGCCTTACAATGAAGAGCTAGCAGTACACTTTATCCTTCACTATTAGTCCTGAATTCAATCCAGCCTTTTTTCTGTGTTGGTCAGTCATGCATCTGACTGCTGGTTGGGTCTGGGTTTCTTGAGAACAGGCTTTGCTTTATTTTGGAAAGAAAACCGAGGCAATGAAAAACTTTGAGGACACAACTTTGCAGATTAAAATTACTGATGGAAATTTTTTTTTGCTAGCTAAAACTAAATTTTACATGTCTTATTTTGTTATTGCAGGCTCTTGCATGAACATTTCATTTAGGAATTTTTTTTTATTGGAGAAAGAAAAGACATTTTTACAGCAACATAATTATCTTGAATAAGGGCTCAAAATTATATAAGGTAATTCCTGCTATTAAATCAGAAATCATTTAATCAAGGATATAATTTTAGAAATAGTTAAATAAATGCTGAGTAGGCAATAAAATGTCCTTCTGTTGCATTTAGCCATCACACAAAGACATTACACACTTAGATGACAGCTTTTCTGTCTCCTACCATGTTGTGCAATGGTTTTCACATGCAGTCTGGGAACTGAGAGAGGGATGACAGACTGCTTTATCTCCTTCACTTTAGGAAAACAGAAACGAGTCGACAGTGTGTTCAAAGAGAGAGAGAAAGAGGGAGAGTGAGAAATTTGTTTGAAAACCACCAATCATACTATGAAATATCAAGTTCTAATTCACATGACTTGCACTAAGTACTCTCCCAGGCTGGCCAGATGACAAAGCACATTATAATTACGTGGCTAAGATTGAAATGCTCTTAAAGCCTATGTAGCCAGCCTAATGGACTCCACTAAAACCCACCAAGGGCATTAGACCTCACAATGAAAGACCATAGCTAGATATTATAAATGGAAAGGTTGTAGTCCAGTGAAAACATGGTGCTACTTGCAAATTATTTCTCCCCAAAATGATTGCTGTGCTGAATGCTCAAGGAGGGTGACATCAGTTAGTGGTCACCCATGACAGTCTTATTCCAACAGTTTTATTCCTTCAGCCATTTCCTATCACTTCAGCTGTAAGTAAAATGTTTCTCTTTCCTTACATCATACTCCATTGAAATGAAAAGGGAGGGGAAGCTTTGCAAATCCTAGATTTCTCATTCCTTGAGTAAACAAGAAAATTCCTCTAAGGACGTATTCATAGCAGGTTTATTGTTTTCAGCATGGGTCTTTGGCAGAATAATTGCTGTCTGCAAATGAGGACAAAAGGAGAGCACAAACTTCTGGTTTCACTGGTTGGACTAGATCAGCCTTCCTGATTAGTTTGTCTGTGCTTTTGCCCATTATTCTACACTAAAATGAAAATATAGCTCTATGATATATGTGTAAAAAATTTCTCCATAAGTAAGAATTGGTTTTGAATAGTCAGTTCTCAGTGCATTGCAACACCACCTAAAGAGTCCTTAAAAGGCGAGGTAAAAAAAAGGAAAAACTACAACAAAACAAGAGGAAATACTTTCAATATCCAAAAATTTAATCTACTATTTTAAATGTAGAACACAGGCACAGATTGATAAAACGATACCTAGCTTTCTGCTTTCCTTTACTCACTGAAGATACTTCTCTCCTTTTCAGTTTGCTCATCCTTACTTTAGTTTTAATGAGTTTATTTACATTTTCCTATAATTGTTTTGACTTTCCACATAACAGTCTTTGACATTTCCTGTTCCAGTCTTCAATAAACCTTGCTTTTCCTCTTCTCAGTTCTCTATCCCTCCCCTTTTTTATCTGTGACTCCTCCATTTTATGCCATATTTTCCATTCCTCCTTTGCTAGTGAGGAACTATGAGCTAAGGTCTCCTCTCTGCCACAGAAAAAAGTAAGAATAGAAGCACATACAAAGGCAAATATTCTTTTAGGAAAGAGGGGAAAGTAGGGGAAGTCCCATCCAACAACTGTCTTTTGCTGCTTCTGTTTAAGAGCTTGCTGCTTAGAATTCTTACTTCATTCCCCCCTCACACTAGTGAGGAAAAGGGAGGAAGAGATCCCAAACCACAAGGACAGCAAGAAAAATGAACATTCACTTCTATTAAAAGAAGAACAGATGTGCAAGGTTTGCCTTGAACCTTTAGAAAGATGATACAGTCACATCCATCGGAGAAAATCATTCATCGGGTTTTTTTGTCTATTTTCAAATCACTCCCTTTACCTTAATTCTTTGGATTAGATCATCATCTGGCACAGGCAGCCACCAGAAACTCACTCTGCTGTCACAAGTGTCCGGTTTCCCAATGAAGAGCTCAGAAAAGTTACAGTATCAAACTTAATTTAATTTTCATTTCTTTAATTTTTCCCCTTGCAATGATTTGAAAGAGAGCTCTTGGAGAGCTCAGATGTTTCTAGCAACTTAGTTAGAATGCCACATCTTTTGCTCTTCCCACTAGCCTACAGCCATTTGGCCTACTTTACAAAATCTAGCAGGTATCCTAATCAACCTATGGATTTATTTTTGGCAGTGGATCAGGGCTGTGTATTAAACTTCTGAGATTAGTAAGGGATAGTGCCAATATAAAACTGGACTGTCCTGTTTCCCTGAAATCACTGAGAATATATTACCCAAATAAAGTTTGGACAGATTCATTACCTTTGAATAATTCTCATTAATATTTTCTCTTTTGTTTTTAATTTTGGGGATCGTGTTTGTATTTTTGGTTCATACTTCTTAAGCAAGGTTTCTAGGGGTTACAGTCACTGGTAGTTTATCAGGATGTTGTCAGAGGCTGAAGAATAAACCTCGCATTCAAAACAATGCATCTTTTGGCTGGATTTTAATGTAATCAACATTGTAATGCCACTACTTATTTTTTAATGAACTCATCAGTACAGAGCTGCTGAAAATAGCTTGATGCTTCTTCTTTGTCTCCTGACACTAATCATGGTTAATTAAGTGACAATGAAGTTCAGGTCGATGCAAACAGTCATTAATTCTCGTCATCTCTCTGTTCTCAGGAGTATTCAAGTTGGACAAGCAGAGAGAAACAATACTGGAAATATATCCTGGAAAAAACACTCAATTAACACCAGAACTGGAGATCTTATCAGAGATCTGTTATAATGTATGCCCCATTTTTCTCCCAATAACTGCAAGCGAGCAAATCCCAGTGCCTGCTCAGGGTTAGACATAGTGCTGAGGTCTACTTTTAATAGCACTAGGATAAAAACTTTTGTATTCTTGCTGCTAGGTATCAGCTGGGTTAAAGTATATGGGAATTAAATCAAATCAGGGCCTTAAGGAAACAATATTTCCTGGGTGGACAAAAATTGACTGAGAAAAAAAGGTTTAAGTAAAAAGTTCCTTTTTTGTTGTTTGTTTGTGGGAGTTGAGGATGAATAATAATTAAAAAAACAGCTTAGAAAATCTGAATAGCTAGCACTAGATGAAACTGCCGCTCTTCCAAAGTGTGCTGGCGACAGTCCTGAAATGTCTCTTTAGGCTTAGTGAGGCAGTAGCTAACTGCCGTCTGCTTATACATAACTAAGACCTTACTGGCTGGGCTTGGAGGATTAGCAAGTAGATTTCTTTCTCAAAGAATATGAAACATATGAGGTATATTACCTCTTCCAGCTAAAGTGTTCACAGCTCTCTTTCTACATACAAGACCCACCACAGTAGCTCCACCTTTCACTATGTCCTCTGCAGCTTCATTTCAGCCCAGCCATTTGCCACCCTCAAACCAATGCTCTGCTTCTGCTTCATCACCTACTATCCATCCCTGCAATGCCACTACCACTGCCACTGCTCCTCTGAAGCTTGTTGCTGCTATGTACCCACCACAGTCACTCATTTCTCCCCATCCCATGGCACTGGCCACCTGTGACCCTCACAGCACCCCCTGCAGCACTTCTGCCTGCTGGCAAAAATGTGTGACCTGCAGCACTGTCTCCTTCCACAGGGAGAAGGCATTAGAAGCTGGTATTGGAGTTGCCCTTCTTCACAGTGAAGAAAGGCAATCTCTCCATGTGGCATTGTGGAGAGATGTCTCTTGCTCACAGGTTGCTAGATATCAACCCACACATTACAGTTTCATGAACGTGAAGGGGAAAGTTTATTTGTAGTAAAAAGACACACACTCGAGAAAACTGTCCTGTCATCTCCCCTTGCTGTACAACAGGTCCTTGGATAGATTTCCTACCTGTGACACTAATCACAGCCACTGAGAAATTTGAAATGCTTCTCAGGCTTGGCGCAGAGGCTGCAGCTATCACTAATCACCTTTGCACCGCCTCTATTTAATTTTTCTGAGCTGCCCCTTAGCAGCCCCTTCCATTCCCTCAGCTTTCATGTGGGAGCAGGGGGCTGGCTGCATGACCGGTGGAGTCAGGAGCACCCATCCTGGGGTGCCCTCATGGGGCTGTCTAAGGACACGCCACTGCTTCCACAAAGCAACAAGCACTCCCCTGCATCTTCAAAGCCAATTGCCCTTTCCTAAGGATCCCGCTCTGGAGATGCACTTAATTTTTCTCTGAATAATCCCACATAAACAGGAACAGTACTCCAGTTTGAGTCTCTTTTGTGTAGGCTCATGGATGACTTGTATTAGAAGGAAAGTGTCTTCAAAATGAACTTGTGGAAGGCCATTTACAACAAAGAAATGGTACCCACAGCATTTTATTTTTCTCATAGCAATAATTATAATAAATCTTTTAATTTGGGCCCTCTTTTACATACTATGCTTTACACATAAGTGCTGGCAGGTAGAAAAGCAGGCTCGTGTTGCAGTCACAGGAAGAGAACTTGAATTATTTACAAGGGGAAAATTTTTCAGTCTGGGACTCATAATCAAATAAGGAATATTAAAAATCTCAACTACTGCACAATGCAAAGGCTATAAACCTAAGATCTTCCTTCCCAGTTTTTTATGTGGCTAAAGGACATCTGTATTCAGCAGATCACAAAAAGAATTCACATACAAGTGGATGCAGGTGGACTTGATTTTTCCTACTCTGGCTCCTTTAGCATTAATATATGTGAAATACATGATTAGACACAGAAATTTAACTTATCCTCTGAAATAGTTATCATTGTCTTATTTTTGGTGAATGCTGGCTTTCATGCTTCTGCTGCTTCTATGCAGTATTATAACACTTTTATTATATTCATTTATGAGCTTGCAGTACGAACCTGCTGAGTGTGATGACTCATTTGCTTTCCTCTTCTTGCTGTGTATAGCACGTATACCTAATAGAGCTGATGATCTTGCTTCTTTATAGATAAGTATATGCTACTACTGAATAATATAGGCAAATAAATACCTATGTTCTTCACCTGTACTTACTCAAGACATTTAGTTTAAAGGCATATTATTATATTGTAAGAAAGAATAATGCATTCTTGTATTGATATTAAAGTGGAAGTTTATGGAAGTTAACCTTAGCATTCTTTCTGTAAAACATTTTGTCATGAGGAAATCCTTCGTCTGTCTTCTCAATTAATTGGTATTCACTCCTCCACAAAAAAAGTTTTAACTAGAAAAATTACCTTGGCCCTCACATTCTTCTCGTGGAGTGGGGGCCTGAGCTCTCCTGTGCGTTTGGATATAGAAAGAGGTACAATTGCCCCAGCTGTCAGAGCTGGCTTGCACAGAGGACCCTATTAACACACCCAAATTCATGTGCTACAGCTTTCCTTTATCATGGTAAGCAGCTGAAAGAAGTTAAATTTGTTTCTTTTCTCATACTGTGCAGCAACTATGCACTTACATTTGTCAATCTTTCCTCTGGCTGATGCACTGAGTCTCTGAAGAAATCAAAAGCTGTCAAACATCAGCCTCTTCACTGAAGTCACATTAGTGAGAACCACTTTGCCGGGAGAAAACCACTGCAGAAAGGAGAAAACACAGCTCATTTCTGTTTGTTTGACCTTGGTTTTTTTTTTACATTCTAGACACTAGACCTTGAGGTGGAGATCACAGCACTGGCTGCATGCCTTGAAAAACTTGATTCAGAAGTGGCCAAATTAAGCCAAAGAGGTTGTCCGAGAAATATTTCCATAGAGGCAACACCCTCTCACCTGGTAAAAGCTATATTTCATCTGTCAAAAGTCAAAGAATTTAAGAAAGACAGAGTTAAAATCTGCATAATTTCCTTCCTTGTGTTCTCATATACACATCCAACCAAGCTCATTAGCACTTACAAAGTAGCTTTGCTTTTAAAATACTACAAAAAATCAATTATGACTGCTAGCTGTTAAAGGAAGAGGTGACACTTGGGAGCAGTCTGGATTGCATGATAAGCTGCTGAGTTCATTTGAACAATGTGCACTTAATGCAGTTAATGTAATGTCATTAACCTTGACATCAAGAACGTAGGTTACTGTTACAGAAGGGTGACAGTATTTTGGAAATCAATAACCAAGTCAAGGATTTAAGGGTCATCATTACCAGACAAGCTAATCATACATTATGCTGAGTCTGATCCTGATTGCACCACTGCATTTGTGCTGAATATGAATTTAATTCTTTAGGTTGCCAAGGACTAACTGAATAAGTAGAAACTGCAACTAGAAGGCAGGAATGAATGAGAATCTTTAAAAATAATACATTAGTTTAAATATTAATAATTTTTATAGTTAACTGCCCTTCCATGGCCTCCAAGAATCGTGCAATCATGTCAGAATTGCAGCTTGCATTAAAAAGGAAGCAAGTCTCCACCAGATATCGTTGTCTGTTTCTGATTGTTAGGGAAAAATATCCCTGAAATCATGAACCACGGGTTGGGTTTTTTTCTTAATTAAATCACATCATACTTACACCTGCCCTGCTGCCTATACACCTAATAAAGACAATAGTACCATTTTAATTTCAGAATATATAACAAGACTGAGTAGCTAAAATTAAGGCACTTTCAGATATAAGCTAAAATGCACAGTTTTGTCACTGAGGGTGTTTCAATCTTCAGTATAAGCTGGAGAAATGAATAGTGGAGAAAAGGTGTGTTGTAAGTGGTTTGGCTTATGGATGTAGATGGTCAGTAAACTGGAATAGTCCCTTTGAAAACTAACACTGTCCACATTTGGTTTCCTGGCTCCAATAAGTGAGATAACAGAAGTTCATCATCTGCGTTAGTGAAAATCAATCAGTATTTTCAATTGTCAGCTATAGCTACAGTTGCGTCTCTCTCCTAACTTTTATCCTGCCACGTAAAGTCCTGCAAAGATTTGCAGTAATTATAGTCCTGGCATGGAATGAGACTTAGTCTCTGCATAATTTACTTCTGCAGTTGGTGAAAGCTGGTGCAAATGCCAATGTAAGTGTAACAGGCATTTTTAACATGGTAGGAAATATATTCCCTTAGCAGTTTTCTTCCCTCCTAAGAGAACCTCTGGATGACCAGGGAAGACTTTTCCATGTGAGCTTTTCTTTCTTTCCAAGTCATAGTCTTGCAGCTGGTGATGCATGGTGGCTCCTTCAAACATCATAGCTCTTCTCTGCAGTCTCCTGTGGGGATACTGTGCTGCCTTTGCCCCTCGAACCACAGACAAGCTCTAACCTTGTGGTGCTAAAAGATCAATTCAGGGGCCCAGACCCAGACACACAATACTTTTTCCCCAGAAAAACGACCCTTCCTGTACTTCATGCTTCCTTCTAGTCCTTCTTGAGATTTTTCTGTCAAGTCCCAGGACTCTCCACCTCCAGGTAGATACCTAAAGCCTACTTCTTCCTTATACTTCCAAAACTATTTGACTATTTTTTTTCCTGCTTTTTCACGAGAGAGAAGCCTTTGCAAGGCTTTCCTGACATCTCTCTGTTTTGACTGAAAGGTGTTTTTTTCCCTGGCAGTCCTTCCCAGCACTCTTCTGCCTTTAACTCTGCTTCTGTGCCAGGATAGCTTGCAGGAATGGGACCTACAAGAGAAAATAATATCTTGGGAAAGGAATGTAGTTAAAAGCAATATACAAAGCAATTAAAAAAAATCTTCTGAGGACCGTCAGCTGGCACAGTGAGAATCTTACTGGGAATACTTAATTGTTTGTGTTATTAAGTGCAGAAAGTTTGGTTTTAATTCAAAACAAACATGGCAATTAAATAAAAAGCATGTATCAAGCCAACAATATAACTACAAAGTTAAAATTGAAAACATGTAGGAAAATAAGCATTCAGGCTTTCAAAAAAGGGAAAGACTTGCCAGATTAACCAGATATAACCAGATATAAGGAACCAGATATAACTCTGATGCAGCTGCCTCAACTATTCATGTTTTTATTCCTGGTTTTCCAGTTAAATCTGCAGCAGACTATATTGCATGTGATGATATCATGCATATCATAAGAAACACTTCACTGAATTTACATTTGTTAAATTTTTTTTCCTACATGTCCTGTCTGCTTATAATTTTATTTAAATGTTACCACATTGACATATTAATGTAAGTTTTAATTTCAGAGAGCATATATGCCTGTTTTGCTATTTGGTGGAAATGTTTACTGTCAAACATGAGGTAGATTTTTGCAAGGTAGTGCCCAATCTGTTCAGAAAAAGTCAAAGCTATTTTTTTTAATAATGAACTAACAAGAAAGTCCGGACTTCTTCTGAAAGATAGGATTTAGCTTTATCTAGTGTGTCTCTTCTGTGGACATTAATAAATTAACCTGCTCTTACCTAAAAGAAACAAGAAGCATTTAGCCCTACTTGGGAAATGAGACACTTATGTAGGAAGATTAATTGACTATCATAAAACCAAAGAAGGAAATTCCTCCAGAACTATTATTAGCTATTAGGACCTCTGGATTTCTCACCATCTGCTCAAACCTATAGACAAAATTACTTCATTCACTTCAAATGAAATGCTTAATATCTTGTTCTCAGATTGGGAGTATCATTGTAAGGCATATTTTTCCCAAAGCTGACCAGTTAGATTTTTAGTAGCTGTTCTTGGATTCCTGCGTTTATACTGCCCGACACTGCCTAAGTCAAATCTCAGCACAAACCAGTTTTTCTCTTCTGTCAGAGCTATGCTGGGGAGGAGGGACTAGAGGGTGTTGACACTTGAGCTACTGCAGAGAATCACAAACCTGAAGCTGTAATAAATAGTCCCTGCTGACAGGTCAGAAATCAAAGCTCATTAGCACAGAGGAGGAAAGATGAGCATTTTAATGTCTCTGGATTCCATCCAGTGCAATTAACACCACATACAGCATATTATTCACCTAAAGCCATAAATCACAATAACTAGTGTCATATTATACACAGATCCTTAAACCACAAGAATGAAAATGAGAAATGGCTTAGAAAAATTAGAGGATATCACATTTTTTCATATGACCAATTGGAAGCTAAACCTAGTACCGCAAATACTTAGAATTTTTTTTTTTTAGTGGTGGATGGTCTTCATAAATATGTCTGATGGAGTCCGTTTACTTGAATAAACTACATTTCTGCAATGTCATTGTGCCCAACCCTACCAGAGCAAGTAATCAACAGTAAGACAATGATATTCTTGAAGCAAATATGAAAAATCATGTGCATGTTGTTACATTGCTGCTACTGTTTACATTCAGTATCAAATCCATTCTGTTTCATTTTTTTCATTTTAAGGGCTTGATGCACTGCTGGAGGAGGCAGAGCTCTTTACAGCTCCTATGCCCTGTCTGAAATCTTTCCATGCAGACTTTCACTAGTAAATAATGGAGAATACTAAATACATTACACTGATATGTTTAATTGTATCTATTTCTTTTTTAAGCTCTCCCTTCCTTCCCACTTAGGGCATTAGGCATGCTCACCACCCAGTTGAGAAAGCCATCAAATTGAGACAGGAATCTTCAGATACTTGAATACTGGACAGGGAAAATGTAGTTCTGATAAACTTTTCAGGCTAAAAGCTGAAACATGTCTTTTCAGATTGTATCAACCGTCAAGCAGCACATGGCACAGTTGCTGCACTGTCTCCTACAAGCGGTAGTGCCTGATCCTCTGTGCCTTTATCCCCTGCTGTTGGCCCCATGAGTTGTGAACTCACTCTAGCCACGCTTGGGTTTGTGCAGAGCATCACAGCCCAAATATTGAGATAAGGATGCAGGGCAGCCCAGATCTGCCTAGAGACAGCAGCGCCTACGATAGTGCAGGGAGGCGCAAGGCACTCCAAAGGTCTGCACCGTGCTTAAGTGCACAAGGCACACCATTTCATTGCTCAGGAAGCATCATGGACCTGCAGCCTCTGCCTGTTTATCCTTGTCCTGAAGCCCCCACACCAAACTTGTGAAACACTTCTGCTGCTGCTCAGACCCACTGATCCACACATGCCTCTCTCTTCTGTCTCAACTAGGAGAAAGGCAAGAGGGCGCGATGGCCTGTGGCCACACACAATTTTCACAAGAGCTACATCAACCCACCCCACTGCTTCCAAACAATTTCTGATAGCCCCTTTGTATGCAGAGATCAGACAGTCTTCAGAGATCATCCCAGGGTGACACAGTGGTTCCTTATGGACAAAAAGGACAGAACACACAGATGACCTTACTTTTTGTCAGACACCCCTCTGGCCTGGCCGGGTCTTTCTATCAGACCTCAACCAGGAGATTCTGCTTCCCAGGATGGATCTGCAGCTATGCAAATGCTCTTTGGCTGCATGCAAAATTTCTCAGTGATCTGGGCTTGGCTGGGTGTGGAGGAGAGCACAGGTCTCTCTTGAGGAGTTCCTTTATGTAGCAGAAAATAGGCTTGGCACCGGCCATGTGTGAAGAATGGCTCTTTCCATACTGTAATTAACATTTTAAGCCATGGGCCAGGAGAAATGGACTCTCACTGCCAGCTCCTTCATCTACAGCTCCTGCAGGAAAGAGCTATGCAATCATGCCCGCTGCCAGCTGGGTGTCTGCCTGTTCCATGGTGGTGGAAGGAGATTCCTCTGAGAGGAGACCCAGTGCCTGCCCCTCAGCTGGAGCTTGCCACGGGACAGCAGGCTGCCCCTCACCAGGGGCCCTAGCGATGGGAACAGGCTCCAGTTTGCCTGCTCTTTTCCTTCACTATGACTCTTGCATTCCTGTTGGTGGGGGCTTGTGTTTGACAGGAGGATGGGGACATGTCCCTTCCCTAGGCCTCTTCTTGGGAATATTTTACTGGCTGGCTCAAGTCAGGAATTTAAGCCCTTGGGAGACAAGGATCATCCAGATACTCCTTTTAAGAGAGGCTGCAGATCAGATCCTGCCTGAGAAGCAAGCTGGTACTGCTGTCATGGAGGCAGCTTCAGCACCTCTGCCCCTGTGGAAGACCATTATCCCTGTGGTCTAGATTTTCCTGCCAGATATCTCTTTCTTTAGTTGTTGCCTGTTTTAGCTGTGTGCTTCATGTGCTACAATCTTTGTCTTTCCCTTAGGCACTAACAAAAGTAAAATAATAATCAAGTATTTTGTCAACAACTGGTTGGAAACAAACATCTTGCTAACATACCATTATTTCTTGTCAGGTGGAGAAGACAGACCTATAGCAGGCAGTGACAGTGAGCCTCACCCATGCCTCTCCTTTTTTTTTTCATGTACCCCAGGTACACATCAATTAGAAAGAGGAAATACATAGCAGAGTAAGGGGTGACAGAACTTTGGCCTCTGTGTATGTTTTACAGGGGTCTTTTCCCTACTTCTATTTCAATGAATTACTCAATTACACATCTAAATGTTCTCATCTTGTCAACAGAAATGTAATAAATTGGTGCCTTACATAGAAAGGTATGGCTAAAGTCAGAGCAGAGCAAGATTCTTACCATAGTTTTCTAATCAAGTTTTCTGTCTGGGCATACATTCCTAGTGCTAACCTAAGTGTCTCTGAGAAAAGACATACTGCCGCTCCGTTCTTTACAGTCATCAATTATCGAAGCCTTAAAAGTAGCATTATTAAGATAGAAGAGACCAGTTTCCCACAGATATGGTTCTCGTTTGATTCTCATGCAGTTTCATTCTCAGCCTTCACACCACTGTGATGAATGAGGCATTTTCTGAAGCCATTGGCACATTGTGAATAACATGTTTAGCCTTCAGCCACTTCCAGCCCAGGTGACCACAATATTTACAGCTGCAGCTCTGATGATTTTATAGTTGAGTTTGGACAGCTCATGGAACAAGTCTAGTGCAAGCATTTGGTCGTTCTACCATGCCACAGAATGTCCTTACCACATCTCTTACAGCTTAAAAATCAAACAAATCATGCAGAAAGAGATCATACACTTGTCAGTGGATTTCTGGAAGCTAAATGGACCTGTGGCAGCTGTACAAATTACTTCTTTGGATTAAGTGGAAGATTATGGTCCAAGTCCCTACAGTGTCCTCTGCTTCCCTCCCTACCTTCTCCTCCTCTCCTCCTCTCCTCAATGAGAATCTGCAAACAACCTTTTGCAGTATTCACAGCTGGTAGGGTTTAAGGATTTTTTCCCCTTTCCTTGCACCTTTTGGCTAGGCAACCCATTCTTTCTTACACAGCCCTTGGTAGCAGACTGCCCTAAGATTATGGAAATCCATGTGGAAGATGCTACAAGACTTCTTAGCTTGAGTCTGCAGTGACACCTCTGTGGGCACCAATGCTGAATCCAAGAGAAGACATTGATCTGCCTAGACCTGCTTGCTGCCCTCAAGACTGCCTTGGCAACCCTTAAGTTTTGCCTGAAGTAACAACAAAACAACTCCTCACATTGTCATACTTGTTCTGGGGGCTCACAGCAGTTACCTGGCAAAAGCAAATAAACCCAAGACATTTCCAACAACAAATTGAATAAAACAAGTACCAACAATCAAAGCTGCGTGTATTCTGTGGGCAAAACCCATAAAAATTTATTGGCTGTTTACATTTCTTTAAAAAACTCACCACTTATTCTACAGATGTGTTTTGGCGGCAGCATTTTGGGCAGCAGCCAAGCAGGAATAAGCACAGAGATTTGATGCTTATAGGGGAAACACAAGGAATGGAGGAAGGGCAGAAAAAAAAACACACACGCACACACAGAAAACCCAAAGTATTTCACAACTAGATCAGGAAATGAGGAGGGTATTTAAAAACAAGTGTGTAGTCATTGAACATTTGGAATGACTTTTCCAAAGGGACACCAGGACATGAAAGACATACCTACTCAGCAGAGTCAGCAGTTTCGAGCTCTGCTGTCAAAGTTGACCCAACATGAAGCCACAGGTCGGTTCTAAAGGGTTAGCATGGCAGTGTGTCCGTACCAAGAGGCAGCTACTGGGAGAGCTGTCAACCCAGTTTATGTCTGGCCAACCTGGCGAGAGTGGAAAGGCCAGGTTTGTCAATGTCCATGTATATAGGCCTGGCTATAACAACTTGGCTATGCTGAGCCCATGTAGGTTGAACCATGGAGTTCTCAAAGGCCACACTGGCTGAGGATGAATTGCTTGATTAATCGGATTAATTGATTAAAGATGGGGATGTCCCAGATTATGATTATTTCATTATTGGATTGAGAGGAGGTGTATTTAGACATGCATGGTCCTGAACAATACTACAGTTACTCCATATAGTCATTTCCTGCTTCTCCACTACCTTGGCTTCCTCCTGTCTCATAGTATTACTGCTAAAACTCTAAACCAGGATCACAACCTAGTGCTTCTCTACAATCTATCTTTCATGCACATCTTACTCCTGAAACTAGCCTCTGACAGCTGTCCTGCTCACCTTCCAAAGAAGTTGCCTAATCCAAGCCCTTTCCCTCACCACCTTTCCAAATAACTTACTTAGAAACTTCTGCAAAAGTTAAGGTTGTAAGGAAGCTACCTTGATGCACAAAGCCCTGCAGAGTATACACTGCCAAGTATCAGCTCATCTGGGCATACCACCTAGGTACAGGGCTTGCTCTGCTGGCGTAATGAGGAAAACTTGCCATGAAAAAAAATGATGTTTAGAGACAACTGGCTAGATAGCACTCAAAAGTGTCTGAACAGATAACCAAAATTAAGACTGAGTTTGTCATGTGAAAATACTAACTAGTATCACAGAACAACTTGCTGAATATACGTCTATAAAATAAACTGAAAGGCAGGATGCTGTATGAGCAGCCTAAATTTCAGAAGAGTCAAGCACCCAGGAAATTTCACTGAGACCAACAGGAGTATTATTTTATCATGACTGTATATAATACAAACTCCAGTAAGAGACACACAAAAGGCAGGATTACACTGGTTTTGAATGGGAAAGCTGATTAAGTGCATTTTCCTTAGTCGCTATTTGATGTTACTTGCTACGATTTCTGCTCTTTACTCAGTCCTTCAGCATATCACGCTCGTGTTTGCAATGCTAAAGCACATAGTCTTCTTTGAATAAACTGAATGCTGAACCATGAGCCAGTTGCATTTTGTTGGCAAGCTGCAGAAGAGATACTATATGTATACATAGAAAGTACTTATTCATGGCTTAGCCTTCTCTATAGGGGAGAACAACAGATAATCTCTTTAAGCAATAACTCATGCTTTTATTCATTTGCATTTAAGTCTTTCATACACTTATCTATGAAAGGTAATAATAATAACTCCTTACACTACTGAATTGTTGCAGTGTGAAATACGCTACAGGTGGTGAAGTGCTCCCATACAGTTGTAAAACACTAAACAGAAATACCTAGATATGTAGCTTGTTACCAAGTTACATAAGTTAAAAGTCACTGACCTGCCTTACAAAACTTACTTATCTGATTGTTGTAATCTGATGAAAATATAACCTAACCCCAAAATATTCTGCCCCAGGATATTATAAGATCAGTGACTGATGTTACCTTGAGACTATGTACAACTCCTAGTCACTGGTAGGATGTTGTCTGCGTGGTTAGGAAAAGCTATGGATCAGATGGGGTGTATGTAATGCAGAGAAATCCTATTGATGGAGATTTACCATCCCTGTAGTCTATGCTGTAAATTCAGTACTGATCACACCACTCCTGGAGTTTGCTTTCCTTAAAACATTCTGACTCAGTGATGCCACCACTACCATTACCTTCCCCTGATCAGCATATGGCTACTATTCCATTCCCTTGATGGAAGTTTAGCAGGAAGGCTCTGGTTAGATGCCACAAAGGCCTTGACCGTTTTCCTTTTCGTGAACACCCCAACAGGAATGTACTTGTACTTGCTAATTCACATTAGCATCATTACAGAAGGGTTTAATCTTGTTGGTTTTTCCCTTCTCTAGCTACATATCAGCTCAGAGTACAACATATAACAAAAATCCAGTATCCCCATGGTCCCCACCACTGTACCTCAAACATAAGTAGGAGATGTGCCAAGTGTGAGGAATGTATTCAAAGCACATACATTTGAATGCCTAAATGCCTGTGTTTGCCAGCCTTGCCTCCCTGGCCTCTCTTGATAGTCAGTGTAGACAGAGCGTCTCCCCCAGCAGGCAAGTCAAAGCACATAACTGAGGATCCTCTCCGAGTCACCCTGAGAAAAGTTACCTTCATCCATTGACTCTGAAAGGAAAAGAGAGAGACTCATTTCCTAACATAGGCATTGCATTTCAGAGGCTAACCTTGGCAGTGTCACTGCCCTCCATCTTCCCAGGTTATTTTCCTTTTTCATTTCTCAAGGGAAAAAAAATAATGAAGGAATCACAGGTATGACAAGCAGTTGAATGAAACCCATACCAGCAAAGATACACTATTGCCACATTGACTCCATGGAGAAACAAGCCCTCACCAGGAATGTGTGACAACAATATCTAAATCGGAAAGATGGACGGGTGATACACAGTGACACCAAACTTCCCAACTTCTAATGAATCCTACTGCATGTATAGACCCATAAGCAAATGCTCCATATATAGGAGAAAACTGGTTGTTTTCCAGTGTATCCTCAACTCTATGTAAACCAGAAGGAGAGCAACTGAAGTAAGATCTAAAATGAGATACCAGAACCTTCTTTCATCCAGTTTAAAATACATGAATACATAAATCAATGTTCATGTTTATGTGTCTGGCTCCAATTAATAAGCACCCATCCTGTGCCTCAGGCTTCCTGACAAGCATCACAGCTAATAATTTAATACATGGAAGAATGATAATCTTGTGGTTAAGTCATTTGAAAGTTGGTTTCAGTTCTTGGCTCTGCCATAGATTTTCTGTGCTACTGTGAGCAAGTCACTTTATCTCTTTGGCCAAGTACTTTAAAGGAATGTAGGTGCTTGATCCCACCAGTTAGGTGCCACTGATATCTTAAAAAAATACTGCTCAGCTGTTGCTTTATTTGGTAGGTGTCTAATTTCTGTCAGTAGGTATAAACAGAAGTTGCTGACGTCACCCCAAAAGCTAATGAGCCACTTGGAGGCCTTATTCAAGTTCAGACTCCTGAGTCTCCATCATTTCATGTCTAAGAATGCTGGCTTTCAGCAGGGGATCCTGAGTGGAGGTGCAGAGGATGTGGCTGCCTTGATAGAGAGGAGCAAACATTTTTGGCCAGAGAAAACACTGCCTTTTCACAAGGACTGGCAAGGTTCCTGGCAGCTCATTTCTCAGCTGGGAAGTTTTTTTCCCATCCATCACTTGTATGGACCACTAATCCAATCCTGCACATTAAATTAGATAGCAGGAAATTGTAGGGAAAAATAGAGAAAGGGCAGAAGGAAGGGAAAGGACCACTCAGAGAAGGATACACTTTTCTTAGCTGGGGCCAGGGCAACGCACCCTCTGTGACCCATGGGTGTGGAACAGCCATGTCCAGGCAGCACCACCCTCCCCATGGAAGCCTTGCAGTGCTCAAAGGCTCCATCTCTTCACTCATTCTGTCTTTATTGCTGTGAGCACCCATTGGCCTCCATTTCCCTTTCTCCTGCTGCTGTTGACTTTCCACATGGAAAAGCTGATGTTCCTCACTACTGAAGTCCTCACAACAACAGCAATGGTTCCAACAGTGCCCTGATGAGTCCTCCATGGAGCAAGAGCTGTGATCTAAAATTCCCCAGAGCAATTTTAAAAAACCCAAACCAAAATATACTTACCTTTGTGACAGATTTAAGGGATATTTTCCAGCTGAATGATATTTCCCTCACCTTCAGTTACAGCATGAGAGTGGTCCACGAGGCAGCTTGGCATTCAGTGGCCAGAGCTGTTGGTCAGAGTCCCTGCCCAAGAGAGACCAAGGATGCTGAGAAGATTGCAATGGGCTGTGCAAAGGGGATAGTTACAGAGAGCTGTCTCCACATTTTGCTGTTACTTTCCTTATTTCTCTGGAGGGTGAGCAATGCTTTTAGGCTGTTGGGAGTTTTAGACTGAGGACTGGAATTAAACAAGTCAGTCAAGTAATTCAGGCCTTTGGCACACATGCTAAGATCAGCCAGTTGTACTTCATCCAAAGAAAGAATAAAGAAAGAAATTTTACATGGCAGTATAGAAGTAAATAGAAAATACTGTGTTGATATTAATTCAGCGGTTTAAGAAATTCTCCCAGCTAAAAGCTTACTTACTCTGTTAGCTGATTTAGGGCATTGCAAACCAATCAGTGTGGTATAGATAATTAGATTTTCAATGCTTTCCATAACAATGTGTAGCTGCTAAATCTCATGAATCATAAATAAGAAAATCAAAGATCTCCGAACACAACTTAAAGGCTACCAAGGTAAGGAGACTTCAAGCATGTGGAAGTTATTCACTGAGGTCGGTGTCCCTGTGGATGTACAGAGCTGTCTCTGGTACATGCTAGGGGCAGCTTCTGTGAAGAGAAAGCAGGCCCTGGTACTTATTTCTCCTCTTGCTGGAAGTATGGAGCTTGCTTTTTGGCTCTAGTGCCCCTTGGAGTGAGCCTGCTTGCTGCTGCTGCTTGTGAAGAAAAGTTCCCAGCATGGGGGGTGCAGACCTTTCCCAGGAAAGCTGTGCCTGTCCCTGCCTCTACAGATGTCGGACCAAACCCGTTCTCTCTCAGCAGCAATAGCAACTTGGCACTTCAGGCAGGCCTTGTTCCCTGATGTGCAGGCATATCCTGTTCCTTCCTATAAAAATGTAGTCAGGGAGGCACAAAAGACTAACACAAAAAATCTCAGCTCTGCCTGGGAGGGCAAATGCTTCCTCCAGCCCTGCAGGTCAGGTACAGCAAGATTTCGGCTGAGATCACAACTCCCTTGGCTGTTAGCTAGATTTAATCAAGCTAGAATGAAAGCCTGCTCTGCTGAGTTCAATGCAATGTTAAATAAAGCAGGATTTAACAGATGAACTGCCCTAGCACATATTACTGGAGAGAAGTTAGTTCAGGTTATCTCCTTTGTCTCTGTGTGTTGATGAGCGCAGTGCTGCAAAAACGAAAATTTAGGGACTCCTTTGTGGCTTTTAAAGGTACTGAGCAAGTACTTGGAATGCACAAATTGGGACATTGCTGTGGAAAACAAAAGAAGGCAGGAGATACATTAAAATAGCACAATATTTAGAAAATAAATATTCAGAGAGGGAAGAAATTCTTCTGCAGCTCTGCTGTAGGCAACTTCCAGAAGCAATATTCTTAGCTAGAGTCCTGCAGTCATTATAGTCAGCAACAGCCACAAAGGTTTCCAGGTAAGATTGGGTTTTGTGTTGTCCTTCTGGGGAGGTTTTTTGATGGATAATATGATGAAAATAATATAAAAAATGTGCTGTTTAAGTTTTTTTCCCCTTCAGTCAAATAATTACAAAGGTTTATCTTTTCAATGGTTGATCTAGCATATGGGCAGTAACTAAGTAATGGATGTAGCCGAGAAACACTACCTGTAGATGGAACACTGACCACAAAATGTGGTGGAAAGACTTAGACTACTCTGGCCAGAAGTGAGGGCTTTCTTCCTCTTATAATCTGGTGGAAAGCATCTGTTTTTAACATTACATATAATCATTTTAAAAAAAAGAGTATTTAGCCATTGCTGTCCATGTTGTAGTTTACTGGCACATAATCACAAAACACTTAGTGAACTTAGTCATTACTGCACCTAATGATAAGCATTTAGGAATGGTTTATTAACATCTGGCATTCATCAGCTTGAAATGAGAGGTAATTTTAATACATCCATACCAGAAAATTAATTTTTGATGCTTAATGGACAGAAACATTAGCATCTGTAATTGAAGGATTTATTTTTTCAAATATCTTAATTCTGTGTATATGGCTTGTTTCCATTTTTTAAAATGTGAATTACTTTAAATTTCTTGTTGAGCACACACTTTATAAAGGAAATTAATGGAGGCATCTTGTGATGAGCAGAAGGAAATAAAAAACCCAAACAGATACTTTAATGGGTTTCTCCATAAACCCACATAATGCTTTTTCATGTGCCCTTAATCAAGTACATATTTGCATTATCTAAATTCTATTTGCAGCTATATCACAGAGAAGCTCAGTCGTTACATATTTATTATAGCTACTGTTTAACCCCTTAACACAGTTCTTTCAGCAAACTGGACACACAAATAACATACAGGTACTGCTGGTGTGTCACATAGGATATTAGGATCAGGAACTAGAGACAAGAGACTAAATACTGAGGAAGAGGGTCAACCATACGCAGTCCAGTTGTTAGTCAACCAAATACCCTGCATAGCCTTTTAATCATAATTACTGCCCCACTAAGAAATGATATGTGGCTAACTGCACTGTTGTTGAACACAGGCCAGCTGAAGGAACTGTACAGCTACCCAGCACTGGCCACATCTTTTTGACTTGTGCTCTAACCTTTCAGACCTGTTCAAGAAAGAGGTATCTTCTAATAGCTGTTGGTACCAACAGTGACAGCTTTTATTCATTAATTTCTCCTAATGCTTGCAAACTGTACCTGAGATCTATGATTAATTTGAGTTTGTGCATTTAAAGTCCTCTGCTCCATTCTCCCTCTGTACTCAGCACTGGTGAGACCGCACCTTGAATCCTGTGTTCAGTTCTGGGCCCCTCACCACAAGAGGGATGTTGAGACTCTTCAGCGAGTCCGGAGAAGAGCAACGAAGCTGGGGAAGGGGCTGGAGAACAGGCCTTATGAGGAGCAGCTGAGAGAGCTGGAGTTGTTTAGCCTGGAGAAGAGGAGGCTGAGAGGAGACCTCATCGCTCTTTACAACTACCTGAAGGGAGGCTTTGGAGGGGAGGGTGCTGGCCTCTTCTCCCAAGTGACAGGGGACAGGATGAGAGAGCCACAAGCCCTGCCAGGGGAGGCTCAGGCTGAACATTAGGAAAAAATTTTTCACAGACAGTGTCATTGGGCACTGGAACAGGCTGCCCAGGGAGGTGGTTGATTCACCTTCCCTGGAGGTGTTTAAGGCATGGGTGGACGAGGTGCTATGGGGCATGGTTTAGTGTTTGATAGGAATGGTTGGACTCGCTGATTGAGAGAGTCTCTTCCAACCTGGTCATTCTATGATTCTATGACCTAGTCCATCTTTCTTACTCATCTGTGAATAGATGACGCTCAGGCATATTCTCTCACTGTATCTCTCACTCTAGGATGTGCTCCTATTCTATGCCGACTTTTTGCAGCTCCGTAGTTTTTACTTCATATCACTCTTCACAGGTTTTGATGCAGAAGGGAATAAAAGGTCTCAGAAGTACTTCTTACTGCTTTCTTACATAGTTCCTAGCTTTGCTGGCAGTAAACATGAAGAAGACATGATATTCACAGATATAATGTACTGGAGATCTTTCTTCTTCTCCATGATCACAAGAGCGGCTGCACTTTTATGGAGGCTTAGTATAGCAATCCTGTCTGCCCACTTGCACCCTCCGTTTCTGGGCCAGAGGTATGATGCTCCTCCTGGCTTTACATCTCCAGAAAGTCCCTGGATCCCTTTCCAATCAGCTATGGACAACTGCAAAGAAAAGTCCTTTCTGGATTGGGAATGGCTCACTCTGCATTTTCTCCTTTGATCCTTCTCAGCAGAGATCGCTCAAGAAAAGAGGTGATACCTTTGAAGGAAATAGATCTAGCATGTTTGCTGGATGGGTCTGCAGAATTTGCTGAGAGATGGCTATCTTGACGCGTGCTCTCCCCTTCCTACCTGCTATTCTTTTACAGTTTCCCATTCAGTTAGATCTATAAATGATAAAGGAAGGAAAAAAAAGAAAAAAAGCACAATTACCAGTCTGTCAGACAGATCTTATTTTCATGGATTCAGTTTCAATCCACCATGTTGTGTCACTGTTATGTGAGTGTCACCATTTAGCCCTTAGCCAGCAGCTAAACGGTACACAGCCACTTTCTCCACCCTCCCTGCCCAGTGGGATGGGAAAGAGTTGGAAAAGGAAAGGAAAACTCATGTTTTGAGATAAAAACTGTTTATTAAAACAACAAAATAAGAGATAATAATGATAATACTACCAATAATAGAATATAAAAAATGATACTCAGCCTGTCCTGATTAGTGATCATGGAACACATGCTCCAAGCAGTGAACACCAAACAGTGAACACAGTGAGTGCTGCAGTTCCAGTCACAGCCAGCACAGAGAAGAATTGAAAATGGGACACCAAGAATAGGGGAGCAGCTCCAGCAAACTTCCCACTTATAAGCAGATCTTGATTTTCATGGTATGGAATACTTTCATTGGCCAGTTTGGGCAGCTGGGTGGGCCTTACCTTCTGCAGCATCAGAGAGCTACCATGTAGAGTTGTGCCTCCTTCGTAGTCAGGGGACATGTGCATTTAGGGGAGTGATTTGTCTGATCTAATATAGGATGAGGCTAAGTCTGCCATAAATACAGCTTTTTCATATGGTTGCAGAGAAGGGTTCCCTCTGAAAACCATTATCAGCTCTGGATGAGGAGTAGGATGGGGTAGACAGAGAACTCAAGCAGGTCTTCAATTTGCTCCTTTCCGCACTCATCCATTAGTGATGTCCAGGGCAGGGTGTACTCCAGGCCATATGCATGGCTGCAGCTGGAGATGTGCATCTGCACTGTCCCTCTCAGCACATTTGGGGTGTACCACCTGATGGGAACCAGGGTTCATAGAATCATAGAATCATAGAATCACCAGGTTGGAAGAGACCCACCAGATCATCTAGTCCAACCATTCCCATCAAACACTAAACCAAGCCCCATAGCACCTCGTCCACCCCTGCCTTAAACACCTCCAGGGAAGGTGAATCAATCACCTCCCTGGGCAGCCTGTTCCAGTGCCCAATGGCCCTTTCTATGAAAAATTTTTTCCTAATGTCTAGCCTAAATCTCCCCTGGTGGAGCTTGAGGCCATTCTCTCTCGTCCTGTCCCCTGTCACTTGGGAGAAGAGACCAGCACCTTCCTCTCTACAACCTCCTTTCAGGTAGTTGTAGAGAGCAATGAGGTCTCCTCTCAGCCTCCTCTTCTCCAGGCTAAACAACCCCAGCTCTCTCAGCTGCTCCTCATAAGATTTGTTCTCCAGCCCCTTCACCAGCTTTGTTGCTCTTCTCTGGACTCGCTCCAGAGCCTCAACATCCTTCTTGTGGTGAGGGGCCCAGAACTGAACACAGTATTCAAGGAGCGGTCTCACCAGTGCTGAGTACAAAGGGAGAATAACCTCCCGGGACCTGCTGGTCATGCCGTTTCTGGTACAAGCCAAGATGCCATTGGCCTTCTTGGCCAGCTGGGCACACTGACGGCTCATGTTCAGTCGGCTGTCAACCAACAACCCCAAGTCTTTCTCCTCCAGGCAGCTTCCTAGACAGACTTCTCCTAGTCTGTAGCTCCGCACAGGGTTGTTGTGCCCCAAGTGCAGGACCCGGCATTTGGCCTTGTTAAACCTCATGCCACTGGACTCTGCCCAGCGGTCCAGCCTGTTCAGATCCTTTTGCAGCCTCCTGACCCTCCAGCAGATCCACACTTTCACCCAGCTTAGTGTCATCAGCAAACTTGCTAAGGGAGCACTTGATACCTTCATCCAGGTCGTTGATAAAGACACTGAACAGGGCTGGATGCAGCACTGAGCCCTGGGGAACCCCACTTGTCACTGGCCTCCAGCTGGATTTAACTCCATTTCCCACCACCCTCTGGGCCCGGCCATCCAACCAGTTTCCCACCCAGGAGAGTGTGCGCCTGCCCAGGCCAGAGGCTGACAGTTTCTGTAGCAGAATGCTGTGAGAAACTGTGTCAAAGGCTTTAGTGAGGTCCAGAAAGACACATCCACAGCCTTTCCCTCATCCAGCAGCCGAGTCACTTTGTCACTTCAGCACAGTCTCTCTGCTGTCAGGCTGTCAAATAACTCCTCCTGGTGGGTGCAGAGCCTGTGACAGACATTTTTTTTCCAGGATAATTATTCCATTTTCCTCCAGGATAATTATTCCATTTTCCCATGTAACACCAGCTAACCCTGTGCTAGCACAGCAGCATTTATTCCAGATGCTTTGCTGACCCAGTATTTTGGGCCAGGCAGTGTCTGATTCTTTTCTCTCTGAGATGATGTATGGTTCTGGCACTAATCCCTAGGGCTGACCAAAACTAATATTAAAATACAGAAGGGCTGTATTGTTACACTGCAATTTGCCACGAGCAGGGGGAAACCAGTAGGTTCAAATCCTCAGAAACAGATCCTTCTAGGAATCCAAAGGTTCTGTGCCTTTTCTGTTTCCATCTTTTGTGTGAGAGGGAAACAATTTTATAACTTTTTGTGAAACAGACAGATAGTGTCTGGGACAAAACACTGAAGACCAAAGGCACCAGGTTTTAAAGCAACTATTAGACTCTTTAAATACAGATCATCAAAATTTACTCATCAGTGCTCACTGGGTGTTGTCTTTGAACATTAACTGATGAGTTTTCCAAGTGTTTTGGGGAAATAAAATTGGCATAATTTCCAGTAGCATCCACAGTAATCAGGAGAGTAGATCAGATTAAGGATCAGTAAAGGTGAAAGAAACAATTTTTATGTGTCTTTTAAGGATATCCTTTAGAGCAGGCTTGGTTAATTGGCATCGAGGTAAAAGAAAAACATGTTAGTCTGTCAAGAAAAGAAAAGACAGTGCTACTTCTCCTTGAGACGTAAACTTTATTTTCTATTTCCCATTCATGTGGACATTTGCACCCTCTGTACGTTCTTCTTTTTTTAGAAATACATATAATGTTAAAATGACAAAGCAAAAGGAATTAGTGGTAAAAAAGAAAAATGGACCATCTCTAAAGAAATGTAGAGAAGCAATCTTCCTCTGCAAGATCTCACTGCTCTGTGCAGAAAGGAGGTGGTTCCCGCATAGTGCCAACATCCTAACACTGGGAAAAGATTCTGCTGGATGACATGTTCAAAGATGGAACATACACAAGTGCTAGAAACTACAGTAATTTATACCATTGCCAAAGGAATATACTTACCACATATTGTGCTGTCATAGACTGAAAGATAGACATTTCTGTGATATATTTAAATAAATAAAATCTCTAAACAATAGGATTTCAATGTATTTAAAGATCTCTACTGGAATGTATTTGGTTATTAACTGATGTCTGTTATTTTAATTTTAATTCCAACAGGAAGTGTATCTTAATGCAATGCTAAGGCAGGTTAAGTCTGCAAGATTTGGTCCTCAGCCAGATAACTATTATTTAAAAGGCATATTTTTTATCATCTTCTGTAGCTAGAGGCTCTGAAGTCTGGAAACAAAGAAGTCTCACAAATCAAAACAAGTTGTTCTTTGAAAAGTGGAAATAAAAACCTTTTTCTCTTAGGGGTTTATGTTCTAGGCTCCACTCTTCCCCTCCTTGCTCTGTTATTGTGACGATCCCAGTTTCCATGTCCACGTTATGTGCTCAGGCCTCCCTCCAGCTGCTCCTCATGCTGTCCAGCCCCTGGGTAAGGCAGGAATAAGGCAAGGTGTACCTGGCTTTGAGGTGTTGCTGGCAGGGCATCTGGCAGGCCAAACTGAACAGGTAAAAGCAGTGACCAAGATGCAGCTGCCTTCAATTCAAATTCCTAATTTAAATCTCTACCTTTTTCTCAGCCTATGTTTTTCTTCAGTATGAGTGCTGCTGGATTTGTCTGCCATCACCCAATAGGTCTGAAATCATTAGCAGAGAACTGGCAGACAGAGACTGAAACCCTTATTTCTCTTAGAGACCAAGGTATAAATACAATACAGAATCACAGAATCACAGAATAACCAGGTTGGAAGAGACTCACAGGATAATCGAGTCCAACCACTCCTATCAAACACTAAACCATGCCCCATAGCACCTCATCCACCTGTGCCTTAAACACCTCCAGGGAAGGTGAATCAACCACTTCCCTGGGTAGCCTCTTCCAGTGCCCAATGACCCTTTCTGTGAAAAACTTTTTCCTAATGTCCAGCCTAAATCTCCCCTGGAGGAGCCTGAGGCCATTCCCTCTTGTCCTGTCCCCTGTCACTTGGGAGAAGAGGCCATTATCCTCCTCTCTACAACCTCCCCTCAGGTAGTTGTAGAGAGCAATGAGGTCTCCTCTCAGCCTCCTCTTCTCCAGGCTAAACAATCCCAGATCTCTCAGCTGTTCCTCATAAAGCTTGTTCTCCATACCTAATCATACCTAATATACATATACCTATACCCTACCTAATCATACATACCTGATCAAAGCAGTGACAATCTCCTCCTCTGAGATCTGAGCCCTGGTCTAATTGACTAGACAGTCTTTTAAATGTAGAGCATGAGGAACACATTCTCTTATCAACTCTTCTCGTCTGGAAACTCTGAAATGAAACCAGGTTCTGCAATATGACCATCAGCTCCACCAACTTCTCATATGCCACATTTTGTGAGTTTTAAGGCCTGACCCCTCAAAGGCAGGCAGTATCTCAGAAAGTTTCAGTTTATGCCACCTCTTGAAATTATTGTGATCACACAAAGTATTTAATCAGTATGAAGTGTTGCCATTTTGTCCATCTGTCTTCGTAATATATCTACTGCAGTGAGAAATATTACCTGGAAAAAATACTCTGCTCGGTCAGTTCTTGCTTCCAAAAATTCTGAAGAGGTCTCAGGATTCTCTCTGTCACTGACATTAGGAAAATCTTTCTATCTATATCACCTATAATGAAAGCAAAACAGCCACCCTTATGAGAGAAAAGCTCTTGGACTCCAGCAAAACTCACAAGAAGGCAGGGCAGGGACACACAGGACATCATACTATCATACCATACTGTGACAGAAGACCACATTTCTGTTATGAAATTAGAAAGTTCAAATTAAAAAGACAGTTGTTATATTTTGAGTAACATTAATACATTTATTTAATTGTAATTTACTTTTCATTCTTAAAAAGGACAAAGCATGGTCCTGCTCTACTCATTTGAAAAAAAAAAAAAAAAGATAAAAAGTAACTAAAAAACCAGTTCAATATTCATCAGTATCAAATCATAGTAATATCAAGTTTCCTGAAATATAAAGAAACAACAAATATGTCTATCTATATAAACTTTAATAAAGAACCTTGCGTTTTAAAGCAGATGATACATTAGTTAGATTTTCCTGACAACAATTTGAAACTGAAGGTCCCAGTCAAATATACACAATTATGTGATACAGAAAAATCTCCAACTAGCCGATCAGTATGTGAGACCTACCTCATCTGTGGTATTGATGTAATAAAAAGAAGTGGTTTTCCTTCCCAGGTAATTTCCATGCACAAACTAAACAGTTTTGCTTTTTACACCATGTGTTAGAAAAGTAAAAGGCAATCATGCATTTGGCAAAAGATTTAGTTGTTGTTGTAGATTATATAAAAATGAGTCATACTGCAAAAGAACCAAACCAAATGAAACACAAAATCCACAGTTTCTTTTTACAGAAGGCTTACAGCATATTAGGTTCTTATGTATGAAGACAGCTCATTTCTCTTTGAAATAATTATACAATTTGTGAAACTCAGTAGTGTTTGACACACTGACATTCCTCTATAGGGAAGTTAACACTTTCACCTATTTAAAAAATTTTCATCTTATAACAAATACTTGAAATTAAAGTAAAACAGTATTATTGATATTTCTTAATGAAGATTCTACACTTTTACATGTAAATATATAGTACAAAATTATACAAATAAAAGAGGGGGTGTAAATTATTAATACACCTATTCTTGCTTCATGTAAATATTATTATGACGGACCTCTACAGTATTAGTTCTAAAAAGATAAAATCTATATCTAAGTAGCTAGCAAGGTTGTGCTAATAAAATATGATTCAAAGCTTATAATTCTTGAAGCATCAGACATTGCACTATTACTTGAGCCAGCTGATTCAATAACACTGTGTTTCTTCAACATTCACACTCAAACTAATTCCCAGCACAACATGGAAAATGAAAGGAATGTGCATTTCTTTAACAACTTAAAAAAACCCAAACAAACCAACAAAAAAACCCCAGCACTTAAACACTCTAGACACAGTCAGAACAAAAACATTCTCTATCTCTAATAGAGTTCCCATTTTGCAAAGGCCATAGTAAACATTTAGATTCAACTAACAGTTGGGATCTGACTTCCATGTATTAACACACAGTTGGATCATTCATTACTCTATCAAATAGGGAGACAGTCTCAGAACTTTAAAACTCTTATTTACAACACTATGAACACTAGAATAATATTAAGTTCTTGAAAAAGCATATAATTCCCCCAAATGTCCACCTTCACTACAAGAAGGCAACACCTGGCATCTGCAGCATAACAATGTAAATATAATATTATTTTTTTTACTGTGCTACTCTGTTTTCGCCATTTATTGTACAACTTTTTTAATATTTTAAATCTTTTAATTTTAAAAAATAACATATGTTTCCTACCATTTCACAGTCCATTTGGCTGATCTTAACATGGACTACATCTCCAAACTCCTAAGTGTTATATTGCTACCTTAAAAATAATAACAGTAATAATAATAAATCAAAACCAATGCATTACACTGCTTCCCTGAAAGCTGACCTTTCACTCCTAAAATCAGTGACAACGACCATAACAGAATTTTTCAACAGAATTGTTTTAAGAAAAGAATATGGTAAATCTTGTGTCAGTGAAGTACAGGTAAATTCCCTTAAGCTGAGTGTTCATGTGTCAGGTGTTCTGAACATCTTTAAAATAAAAAAAATCCTCGTCACTGACTTTTATTTCAAGTCTTTCAAATGCTATCCAATAGCCTCAAGAAATACAGCTATAAAAAACTGAAATGTTTTTGCTTTGACTGTCTCTCTAAAAACCAGTAATCCCAATAAATGATGATGGGGCCATTCAAAAATATGCAGTACACAAAACATATAGGATAGTACAGACAGACGTAGTACTCTTACATTTATCACATACAATCAACATTTCAATCTCTATTATATTTCACAATTTGTTATTCAAGTTAAAGCACCTACGTATGGTGATTTTACTTTCACTGTACAGCCTATGTTATTGGGTTTTAACACTGTAACTTGCCCCATTGGACCGAATCATGCAACTGTCACAGAACAGCGTAAGTGTTTCATAAGGCATATTGGAACAAGTTAAAAATATTTCCTAGCCTTTCAAAAGTTGATTTACTTCATGAAGGAGTTCCTGGATGCCTCAGTCCTCTTAAAGTTTATAGGAAATTGGTAGGGTAATTTATTTTAAAGTGTAATTTATTTGGCTTAGGATGGTGCCACAGGAATCAAAAAAGAGTCGTGGTCCTCATCTTCACAGGGAGTCCTTTGCGTTATGTGGAGGACAAGGTAAACCCAGCTACATTCAGAATCCCAAGCAGGCGAGGACCCCCAGGGTAGGCACCACCAGGACCAGGAGCAGAGTCGGTACTCCAGCAGTGGCACCTGCACATCAAATAGATAACAACATGGGGTTGGTCTTACTTCAGCATTATTCATGGTGGATGGGAAAAAGCTTGGATGTGAGCAAGAATGTGGAGTATGAAGGCTGGAAAACCAGCTGGTGTATCTCAGCACAGCCCCTACCTGTGTGGATAATCTGAAACGGACAAAAAGACTCACTATGGTACAGTGGAAGACTCACTCTTTTGTTCTGCAAGAACTGTTTATGCAGCATGTTTATACAAGCAGCCAGGCCATTCAGAACACATCAGTGTATTTTGATTTGGCTGGTCCAACAAGCCAAGAGGTTATGCCAGGAGGTAAAAGGTCAAAATAAATATTTAAACAAGTGAAAACACAATTAATGGAGTATTTGAAATATGATGAAGCAAAGAGACACCTTTGGAAATGTTAATGTTCATATGATCAGCAATAATCTGAGAGATGTCAAAGAACCTGACCCGTTTGTTTACCTGCCAGATTACAAAATCCAGATGGCTGACTTCTAGCAGTGTGGCATTAACACATATATGGCTCTTAAAGTCACAAAAGCCTTTCTTAAACAAATATTTCAAGACAAAAAAATATCACCAGCTTACAAACTTTACCTGGCTTGCTCAGGCAAACAGGCCTAAGAATTGCTATTATGATGGCTTGTGTTGCCGTGGTCCAGCTCCTTGTCAAGAAGTATCAGTTTGAGAAAATTTGAGAAACAAAACTGTGTCTGGCTGGCAGTCTTGGAGATGGACCAAAGTTGCTGGAGAACAGGCTTCATACCAGTGAGGGCTTGTCTAGGTCAGGATGGAAATGTGTAGGTAAGCAGTGCCCTGCATGTCTTGCTGTTGAACACAGGCTAAGGACAGAAGCGCCTGCATCTGGCAGTAACAGTCCTGCAGACCTGCTGGAACCATCCCACTGGATGGCTTCTCAGCAAATGTTCTTCTGAATGAGGAGAAACTATACTGAAAAGGTAACACACAAATCAATGTCTCAGATTTCAGCAGACAGCCCTGTTTTACCTAATAGGCACATTATGATGGATTTCAACTTTTCTTTCATAGAATTTAAAGTCTAAAAGAGCATTTGCATTTTCTCATCAGACGTCCAGCAAGGGCAACTAAATCACATCATCTGGCCCAGCACCATGCAGGCTCCTAGAAAGTCAGATCTGTATGTTTTACGTTTCTGCCTCAGAAGTTTCTGCATCTTTCAGGATAATTGAAGAGCTTAATTTTTCACTTTGTGTCTCTTTCAAACCTCCTGTTAATAAGGCAGTTTATTCATTTTCAGTTACCAAAACAAGATCCAAAGCATTGAAAAAATGCTGTTTTGAAATGAGAATTTGGTCAAACAAACACCTGCAAGTTACCTTCAAGCATTTATTTCTTACACTCCCTCACAACAGCAGTTTACAGGCAGTTGTTTGGAAAGCCAGCTGGGAGCATATCTCAAACTGGAGGGTTTCTTTCCTTAAAACTGTCTTATTATTGTACTTCCCAACTAATTCCTGAGCATTGATATGGTGGGAACAATCACGTTCTATCAGATATATATACGGTATGTGCGTATCACTGGAAAAAGCTCTGTCTAAAGACGCTCTTCAGCCAAAATATGTCTCTATACAAGTTGTCAGAGGAGTATGTGCCCTCCCCATCCCAGAAACAGAAATATGCTTATGAAGTGGTCAAATAAGACATGACAGGACTTGCCTTCAGTTTTTTGTATGTATGTATGTACATTGTCACCTAGTAAATCATTTAACTAGAAAAGGAATATTTCATGCTTAAGATCAGCTTGAATGTATGTTCAAATATATTCTCATACATAAAACCTGCACTTTTTGGCAACTGTGAAAGTATGGGAGTATATTTTTCTGTACTTTTTAGTTATTTATGAGACACATTAATCTTTTCTGCAGTTTTATCCCTAAGTATCTAACTAGTAGTTCTTAGTGAGTGAATAATAGCCATAGAAAATATATCTAGATTCCGTAGTTTAAAATACACACATAAAATGTATTCCGCCTTTGTCAGACCATGATAATGGTGTTGGAAAACCACAGCTGAAGTCATACTATGAATACATCTAGTGAAAGAAAACACAAAATAGCTTGCCAAGTGAAGCTGAATGATGAGCAAGTACAAAGAAATTTGTATTTTGTATGTAGCTATACTACAAAAAGAAAGGAATAATAATTCATCCCCTGAGATGTGCTTGTGTGCTCTGGAATTAATATCAGCAGTTTGCCCAGTACTGAAGTTCCTTATATGGTGTAGGCACTGTTGCAGAGAAACACGTAATAGCTCTTCCCAATGAAGCAAACCCTATCCTTAGACAGCCCATTGACAGAACATTAGGAGGACAAATGCACTTTAAACAGATAATCTCTTCTTCTTTCTTGTTAGATTACTGACCCTCATGCATGACAGCCAGTACACTCCTGCAGCTCACGAATGGAAATTAATCTAAGTTTTGTCTGAGTAGATACTACAGTAATGTAGTACAGTAATGTGCCGTAATGCATCTGTTATTTTTAGTAATCTTTAAAAAGTAGAGAAATGCCAGAGAAAGACTTCACAAATGTGTACAAATGAAGATGCAGATGTAAACTAAAACAGAAGGATTATTAAGCTCCTTTTGAAGTCTGGCCAGGTGATGAGCTGTATATATTTAGCATCTAAAAATTCATTCTCTCCTCAGCGTTGTAATGTGTGATCACTCCTCTCAACCAGTGTCTTGTGTATCCAGTGTGCATGCAATTGCAGTCATCAAAGTCAAGGCCAAAATCAATCAGTTTCACATGACTTAATGTCACATATGGATTTTGTATCAGTGTCTTCATTTCTTTCAAATAAACAATGAAACACATCCGTTAAATTTGTTTTTTTTCCAACAGCCCCAAGCAAAAGAACTTGTGAAATCTTATATTCCTATAGAGACCTTGCTACTGTTTGTTATAGAGCTCTTGTAGATGATATTTTTAAACTTAAGAGTAAACAATCTACACATAGAATCTAGCTTTAAAACAAATACAATTATAATGGGATGCATGCAGTTAACCTAACTTTTTTTCCTGCAGCCCTTCTCAGAAATAGTTATATAACTGAATAAATTCTGGACAGGTTTTCCTTCAGCAAGAAGGATATTGCATATTAGAGTTACTCCTGGTAAAGTCCCAATTTTAAATTCTGCACTGCCATCTCAATCACATAATACCTAGGATGAAATATTTTACACTTCTGAATAGAGAACCTGGATTTTACTGACATCTTCAACAGTATGTAACATTTTCTCAATTATATTCAAAAGTAATTAAATCAATTTAATGCCTAAATGAAACAGTCATTAAAACAATTCTAACTTTGATGTATCTCCCAAGACTTTGTAACAATCTATTATTAAAAAGATGTCATTATTTTCTTATCTTATGTTACTTATCTTTTAGATGTGACATATTTGGCCTTTTTCCAAACATCAGTATTGTTTTATACTAGATTTAAAAAAGAATAAAATCTGGAGGCCTGTTTAGAAATCTCAGTTTTGTCAGATCTGTGAACCAGGAAATTTGTGACTGTTCATCTGTGAAGCTGTCATATGTGAATAACATCGCTTTTCCAGTGGGGAAGTGTTCGCCCTGCCAACACACACAAACTTCAAGCTATTCCTCAACTAATCATGAGCTGGTATTGTTGTGGAAAAACTCCTTCTCTGCTTTTGTTGTCAGGAAAGATTGTTCAAGGATTAATTTGTATTACGTTACATCAGTTTACTTAGTTTCCAGGTACTACACATCAAGGAGGATGTCTACATGACAGTTCTCATTTGAGGAGTGTGTTTTTAAAGTGAGTATCTCAGCTGTGCCCTTTATTGGGATTTGTTTTGTGCTGTGAAGCCGACGTGGATAGCCTGTGCGGGATCAGATTAGAGGCAGTGCAAAGTAAAGTCTGACATAAGCACTCAGTGTAGAGCTGGATCCTCAGTACCACTGTTTTTCTTTACAGATCCACTCCTCTCATGCTGCACAAATTGCTCAGATAGATGCGGACTGGCTATCTGAATGATATAGGTGCTGCAACACATTTTTCATGACACAAGTTATCATAAATTTAGTAAGAAAAAGAGAATGTTTTCTTATCAGGACTGGTACCTTATACAGTTTGTAAAAGATGTAAGACTGTAACATAAATTCTGTGACTTGTCAAGAAATGACTCTGCCTCTTTGTCTGTTTTGCAAAATGGATTGCTTTTTTTTTCTGGAAAAATGGCCAAACTCGTACGCATTTTCCTGTAAATAATATTCTCCTTTTGCTCAAGGACTGAACAAATCTTCCATGAGGGCAGTCTGGTTTTATTATTCTCCTTTTCACTTTAAGAAAGGCAAACACAAAGTCTTCTCCTATTCTGTTTCTCCTTGCTTCTAACTATGCTCTTCAACTTCCCTGGGAAGAAACTGAGCCACCTGAAAAAAAATAGACTTTTCCTGATGTGTTTGTTCATTTCTTTACCATCTTTTAGGCTTTATTAATACTGTTTCTGGGTGATTTCATATTTATCCAGGTAGAAACAAATATCAGGAAGGGACAAAATGCAATTTCTTCAGGGTAAAGTAAATTGCATAAAAGAATTGAGTGGGTTTGTAGTTCTGTCAACTGGTTTCTCAAAAGAAATTCCACTGGTCCCAGCTGGAAATACTGGCTCTATGAAAGGCTACTGCAGACGAAGTGGGTAGTATCAGCTGACATTATTTAAATTCTGCTGTCTCTATTCATGGTAAATGGAAAATAACTGAACTAATTAGAATATCCTTATCTTGCATCACTGGCATAATTGGTTAAGTCATGAGTCCAAATTTCCCTTGTCTAGGAACATCTTTGTTTGGGCACGAGGAAATTTTCCTCCTGTCCATGCCATAAACCTTTCAAGAAAGGTGCTACGGAGTAATTCACAGCCCTGCAAATTACTGTTTTGCAGCAGAGTAGATGTATAGGACGGCAATAGTGCTGTGTCCGTATCTATAGTACTTTGTGACTTCTTCAGGTTTTCTGTGCAGCTGCAGTACAGCTTTAAAACTATTACAAGTAAAAAAGAGAGAACATTAAAAGCATATTTGAAAGGCTGATGATGGCCTGGGTGGTTTGTTCACCTTGTGGTATTAGTCTGTCTTCTTGAAAATGCATATGCCACAGCCAAATAAAAGTTTTGTTTCGTTCTGGCAATCACAACAGTTGCGGTTGTACTTCACACGCATTTGTGAGTTTCAGGATGACTTAGAGGACTAAAAGGCTTGTCATACCTCTCAGCATCTGCCCTGCCTCATCAGTTGTCAGTAACCACTCTAGGCAAACTGGCTCGCCAGCAGCATCAGGGGTACTGCCAGGCCTTGCAAGGCTGGATCACGTGTTCAACAAGGACGAGGTGTTCAGTGCTGAAAACTGCCTGCTGAAGCAGAGAGAGGAGTTTGGAACAAATTTTGGTAGCTCATCCCCATAGAAAAGCTTACCTGTGATTACACTGATTGGCTGGTGTGGCAAAACACTTGGCTGTGAATGTTCCTGCATAAACATAATCTGTATTTTCTCAGAAATGACAGCCTTATATTAGTTCAGAGGAATTCGATCAGGATCTGAGAGAATTATTGACAGGTTTTTCATCAAAAAAGGTCTATATTTTCAGGAAAAAATGGGAGGCCAGAAGAGAAAGTTTCATTCTAACCCTGGAAAGACGTAAAGGGACAGGTCTTCTCTGGCCAACTGACATGTCTTGGGATTTCTGAGTGAGGAACCTACTCCTCCTTGTTCAAGAAAATGGATTTTTGCAAATAAATTTGCCCTATGTGCACACCAGTTGTGTCACTCCTTTGCAAATAGTCCACATTTTAAAAAAAATCACAAAATACAATGGACAAATAGTAGAAACTCTCCAGGTGCAAAGCTGTGGTGAATTAATGGGAAAAATACTGTAGTTCTGGAATTTCTGTGTTCTTGGGAACAAATGTGACGTGTAAATATTGAGGTATATTAAAAGCCTATCTTAAAAATCTTCATCTTTCAGCTTGGAAACCTGTCTCACATAGAAGACGAAGAAGGGCGCCCACAGCTTCTAGAAGGGCAGGAGTGCCAAGTCTCAATGGGCTGGATGGCAGCGCTTGCCTCATGCCAGGGAAAGGCCACTGTCTCTCCACAGCATGCAACAAGACTTGCACAGCACGTACAACACAGTGCAGGTCTCACGTTCACAAAACTGGCATGAAACTTCATCTACAGGCAAGTCTCATCACCAGACAGCCCTTGAGAATGAGGGAGGTAAAGGTGAAGGCAGGCTGTGCTGCCCAAACACAGCCTCCTTCACTCTGCTCTCTGAGTGCAGCAGCACTGCAAGCAAGAAACAACGGGAATAGGGATCTCCTGGGGTGGAGAGTAATGTGGCGAATATACAGGAGAATCAACTAGTGGACTGAGAAGCAGGAAGCAAAATTTCTTAGTCCAATAGGTCAGCTCAGTTTAAAACTGGCCTTGCTGTTCAGTGAGGCAGAAAAATATTTAAATTGTGCATGAACACTACTGCAGAAAGGAAAAAAGCAAATAGCTGGCTTAGCAAGTGCCTCTGAGAGCAAAATAATGTAATTTTTACTGATAAGAATATACTTTGAAAAATAAGGTACCTCTCTGTAAACCAGAAAGGTCACTACAGTTTTCCAAGGTAGTTGAGTAGCAGGATTTCTTGTATAGGAGACAGATAGGAACAGGCAGAACAAAACACCTTAGAAGGCTGAATAAACTAGAAGAAAAGTACAATGGTTAATACAAAACTTTTACTGGGAATGGTCCAATTTGCCCAGTTCCAAACAGAGGTAAAATAAAAGGAGGAACAGATGAAGGCAGAAACTAGCAAGAACACAGTAAAAAACAAGAGCAGGAGGCTAGTGCAGAAATTGTTCCTGGTTTGGTACATTTGTTGGCAACTCTAACAAAGTAGTTTTCAGATTAGGACTTTCTAGGTACATGTAGAAAAGGCTGTGATCAGTACTACATTCTCTTCCAGCTGAGCACATAATTTTACGATTTAGTGTCCTGCACCTAACAGCTGAGTGCAAACACTTCCCCTAAAGCCAGGAAAAGCCTTCTACCTCTATAATGCATAACGTCAGAAAAAAATATGAAACACCCCATCACTGGATTCTATTATTACAGAAGACAATAATTTAGAAATACATGAAATACTTGTTTTAGGGAGAGAGAGAGGAAATCTTCTGATAGGAGAACAAATCAGGGAAACATTTTTTTAATAGATAAAATCTAAGTGAGACAGCATTGCCTAAAACCAGCTTTGAACAGCTGCTCATCTGTTCCAATGTGTGATTTACGCAGCCATGATAAATTCTACATTTCACTTATTTGTGCTCAGCACTATTAGAAAATAAAGCTGAGTTACAGAATTTGAGCATAGAAAGGATCATTATGTTTCATATATGCCCTGCATCATCTAAATATTGCCTCACAGACAACACAGAGTTTAAGTACCTTTTAACTTAGTTTCTACTGTACTGAGCCAGTAAGATGGATTTTTCTGAAACATACCTCACACTCTTGATTTAGAAACACCAGGAGTTGAACAGCACAAAATCAACCAGATTTTCATACTTCAGGAGAAGAAAATCTTCCAATTGATCTTTTGTTAAATTTCTTTCCTAATAAAAGTAGTTAACAAAGATACTCTACAGCTAGAGCCAGACGCACCAAATTTGATACTTGGAAATATTCATGTGAACTTCGCTGAAGGATCCTTTTGATATCTCCTACTTTGATGGAAGTAATATTCCTCCTTCACTTTCCATTGGCTTAATTGTGTTGAACAGGGATAGAAGATAAATCAGGTAGCGTTCTTCCAGTGCTGCTTCTAAGAACTCAGTTGTCAACTGTCCGTCTCTTGCTTCTATGAACAGGCTTTGGAATACACTGAAAATAAACTATATAGCACTAATCTTAAAAGGCAAGAACATTTTGACATTGAAGTCATATTGACTATCCTGAAATGGTCATGGAACATTTCAGTATGCAGTAAGATGTACTATTTAATATATCCAAAATACCTAAACCTATATCTAAATATCTATATATATATAGATAGATAGATATATAGATATATAAAATATAAAGGAGGAAAATACAAGTATTTGGTGTGGTTACTGGCATTTAAAAGATAAGTGCAAGTTAGTAAATATGTGATTTTACCTGCTCTTTATATCTGCAGTAACAAATAAATCATTTATACATGAGTACAAACTTGTCAAATAATCACAGTACAAACTGTAGTTCTAATGAAATGTTTATCATTTAATGTATTGCCAGTAGATTTGTGTTTTGGAAGTGGCACAGTTTGCAGGAGCACGAACCACCTGGCTCTACCTCTGGAGGTGTCTAGTCTGGCCTCCTACTCATACCAGGACTGTCGCCAACACTGGATGTTGTCAGAAACAGTTTTGCCTAACTGTGTCACAGAGATCTCCAAAGATGAAAATGCACAGCTTCTCTTGGTAACCTGTTACAGTGCTGCACTAACCTCTGCGTGGAATTTTTCATAATTTCCAGCCTGAATCTCCTAAATTGCAATTTCTGGCCACTGCCCAATATTGCATCATCTACCGTTATCAAGACATTATTTCATAATCTCTGTGAATGCTCTTTACACAGATACACGCTTCTGCTCCACCATGCCAAACCCTGATGTTTATTAAAGGAAATAGACTCTGTGATACTACCTTAATACTAAACTAAAGAGCTGTCCACCTTCCTTACTACCAAAGAGTATTTCTGACTTTGTCACTGATGTAACTGGTCAGTGTAACTGACTTTGCCCTCTGACCTTGCCACTGACATAGCTGGAAAACTATCACTGTTGCCTTTGTCAGAGAATCACTGGGTTTTGCTCTATTATGAGAGAGGTTTCATCAAATGGTGTGTTAAAGCAGATGTCCAGCCTAGGTCTTCTTAATCACTCTCCTCACTAAGAAGAAACAGAGGCTGGCTAGGTTAAGTGCAAAATACTGAGAGGTATGAGTATGTCACCACTCCAAGGCACCCATAAAAAATTAAGATAGATTGTTAACCACTGAAGTGAAAAACACCACAAGGATTTGAATAATGTGGTTTCACAGCTTGCAACAGAAAATTAAAATATGTAAGAAATGTCATGACTAGACACTATTCCCTTCACTTCTGTGATCATGTCAACAATCCTGTCCAGACTATTAAGGGGAAAAAATTAGTGAGGTGATTCCTCCAAAAGTTACTTTAAATCATTCTAAACACTCCTTGGATGGCTTTGATTTCTCAAAGCAATTAAAAATACTGCATAAATGTAGTTCAAAGTTAAATGTCCTAAGAAGAGGTGAAAGCAGAACATGCTTTTGTATTAAATTAAATCATTATTCATCAAAGGGATTACACTACTAAAGCAAAATATGAATCTTAGCATTCACTCTGTGACCTATATGATTTTCTCTGTGCTATCCTTTTTTTTGCAGTGTTTCTACGTTTAAGCATAAGAGAGTTAAATACTGATCTGGATTTTTTTTTTTCATCTTCTACTAACGATAGAGTACAATGAATATAAAATCCCAAGCAATTTGTTTCATAAAAGCAAAGGGGTATAGTGTTCCTGTGTTTGTATAATAAAAAACTATAAGTACGTGTATGAGATATCTCAAAAACCAGATAAATTAATGGAGACGAGTAATTGATCTAAACTGAATCTGAATGTCAGACCTTTAATTCGCTGATGAATTGATGTTGCCATTGAAGCAGTGACAATCAAAAGCTTGCTGAATTTTTAAAAGAGGTATTTCTGGTTGCACAGTGAACCAAAATTTATTTTCCTCCTCTCTAAAAATTTTAGAAGTCAATTATTGTTTGCTGGATAACATCCAAACTGCTGAAAAGTAAAGAAAGTATTTAAATGTCTCAGAAGAAGAACTAATACTTTGTCCATCAACTAAACACTACTCAGGCATTTTATAGTACAATTCCCTGAAGCTGGGAGTACAGGGTCAACTTTAGTGAGTCAGACCAAAGGCCTGTCTAGTTCAGGACACGGACTCCAACACTGGTCTATAACAGAAGCAATGGAAAGGAAAAAAAATCATGTAAAATATGACTTTCCTCTTACCCTCTCAGATGGCACTGAATACCTTGTAACACACAGAACTGTAAAGCCTTTGTTGTCAAAGTAAGGGAAAGAGGCAGTACCAATATACCAGAACTTTGATGAAATGAAACATGATGATCAAGGAAAATCGAGAGAAATACCAGATGTTGCTTTAAGCAGATTTATGTTGCAAGCTAGAGAGTTTTCTGGATATTTTCTACTTAATTTTCAAGCCATGAGACAACAGTCAGATGCATTGTGAAAATTACAGTTCTTTTAAGAGCTCTTTTGGAAATGTACTTTTAGTTTAGTAGAAGCTTTTTTCCTGCATTGTCACAGATGCATAGTAAGTTCAAAGATCAGTAACAGAGGACAGTCATGCCACTTACAGGACTGTTTTCATCAGTGCTCCTTATGATTTTTACCTGTGTTCTCCTCTCTTCTCATTACTACTACTATTTTTGCAACAGATGGAAAGTTTCAGATTATGATCAAAAGATTTTTATTATACCACATGAAAAATTAATGGTCATGTGATATATTTGGTACTAATATGTTCAATAAGTATTAATGTTCCTTTTAAATAATAAGAAATAAATTAAAATATAAAATAATTAAAATGTTTTTATGAGTTAGTACCAGCAAAAAATTTGCATTTTCCTTTGAAAAAGCTGTGCTTCAAAGTAAACACTTCTTCAAGATCCTAAAACATGCCTCTGGCAAATGGAATTCATATGTGCGTCTATATATGTGTGCAGAGAACACAGAGAGGCTGTAATTTTGTTCTCTTGGTATAAGCATACAAAATACATTAATTATTCTTTGTCCATGCCAATATTTAAATGAGACATTAACTTGTTTTGATATTTGAAGATGAAGGTGCATACTATCTTCATTTTTTTTCACACTATGTTCCAAAATCAGAAGTCACCCTTCCCTCTCCCCAACACCAAACAAAATTTTAAACTTGGAGAGCTTGATTCTATTTCTTCTTACTCTGGCAAAACTAATTATAGTGAGGCCAATGCAGTGACACAAGCAAAGTGAGAAAAGAACCAAACACTATAGGTTTTCATTCCTACTGATTACAAAATTGCTTTGATTCTGTTAATATTATCATTATGACAAAGCATTGCAATCTAAAAAGCATAGAAGAGAAAAAAATATCTCAGCCTTTAGAAGAATTTAGAAGCATTTAGAAGAAAACAGGTAAGCCTATTATTAGGCATAGAAATTTATTCATTTGGTTAAACAAGTAGTTCCAAATTTCAATTGGTTGTGGCATCTCAAGACTGAATTTTAAATTGTGTAGCTCATTAATTTACTATAATGGGCATAAAAAAATTGCCAAACCCCTAACTGTACAGAAGGCACTGGTCAATAAAATACAACAGTTCCTGACTGTATTTACCACTGATTATAGCAATATGCTGAAATGCAGCTCAGCATATATACAGTGAGTGATTTTATGATAAGCACCTATATTTCAAAATTATAACTGAAGAGAAATGCATGTGAGATGGCTGTGTTTGAGAAACGTCCTTTATATCATTCCCAAATCAACCACTGTGTCCCATAGGAAGGTGACTGGTTATATGAGAGCAAAGTTGCTGCAGGACATTTGCCTCCCTTTTTAGCATGTGCCTGGGTTTTCTGTGAGAAGGAAGAGGATAACAAAAACATAACATAGTTTTCCCCTTAGACAATGGGATGAGATAAAAATAACATATATTTCTAGTTTCTTCAACATTTGACTTTCAAAATTAACTTTTGTTAGTTAAAATGTGCCATATTTTCAATACCTAAGTTAAGACCTCAGGCCAGTTAGGGTTCCTGAACAAGATATTCTTGTACTTAAACCTCATTTAGACATAATTCAGCAAGTGACAAGAATTGCTCAAAGTACATCTACAACAGACTGACATCATGGTAGCCTAGTACAGCAACAGTAGCCACACAAATCAAAGGAAATATTTTGGTTTGCAAAAAGGTGCAATCCATATGCCTGAACTATGAGCCAGAATATGTCTTCTGGTGTCCTGTCTGGCCTCCAGTTGCTGATCCAGATGATCTCAGGTCCCCTGTAGATCATGCCATGCCTGCCAGCATTGTGTGGATAGCCCTGGTAATCTGGGGCGTCTCAAACACTACAGGCTTTGTTTAAGCTTTGGATTTACATATTAGGTAATGACTGGTTAGAAAGGGAGCTTAGATACCTAACTCGGGTGAATTATGCAGATTGCTTTGGATTTGATACCTAGTGAGCAACAGGAAAACACCAGTCAGGAAGACACACAGGTTTTCTAGACCTTCTACTCTGAGTAAGATTTGGTCATTCCTGATCAGCATGCAGGCTATTTTGAATCCCTGGCCTAGTTGTATAATGCCACCCGCTCACTTATTCAGGAAATTAATTTGCTTTGGAAATTTGGGAATCAGATGCTTAAAGGTCAGGTAAGGCAATGGCCCTCTCTGAATTTCATAAGGTGTCTCATGTTTTGCCTTAACTATTGTTCACATCTCTCTGTAAATATGTAATTTCCATTTTCCCCAGAAGACCACCAGGACACATGTTCCTACCAGACTAGATCTTCTCTTCTTTGCAAGTCTCCGAGAAAAATCATCACTACTTAAAAGCTTTGTACCACCCTGTCACCCTTTTTGGGCAATTATTCTAAACCCTGTCACACTAGTAGAAGATTTCCTTCAGAATAAAAGAGAGACAAAATTTGGCATATGTAGGTGTTAAAACTACACTTCATTCTGCTTTTTGGAAAGAGCATGGTTTGGTCCCAGAAATATCTTGATATGCTTGCCCAATTCTCTGTATATTGTGCATTCCAAAGAGATTACCCTGCCTTTTGTCACCTTTGTGATCTCCTTTCCTAAACTGAGTCCAGGGAAAGTTGCCTTTTTCTAGGTCACCAGAGGCAAAGTTCCTCTCTGGCTAGCTGGGGTAGGGTAGAAGTTGTGTCTGGAAAACTTGTCTGAAGTGTGGAAGACGAAGAAATACAAAACTCTGCAAACTATCATTTCTAGAATTCTAACTGTCCCAGAGGTGCTCACTCTGTATGGGCAGGCTTGGGGCAGGTCTTACTGGCAAGACATGATCAACCCAGGCTCAACACGGTACTGACATGATGGTTCTGCTTCCAGTCTGGGAAGTAATTGATCACCTGCTACTTAAAGCGTCTTTGCACCACAGTGATGATAGATCATAATGTATGTATGATACAAAGATGGCCTAAACCATGTCCTGAACATATCAGTTGCTTCTGCTTTTTTGCGACTCATAAAATACATTAAAAGTGATTTCCCCAGAGAATGATAATATAATGCAATGTATTACAGCTTTTGTAAGGCAATTGACTTGAAATCCCAAGATAATCTCATTGAAAATGGTGCACACAATTAATGGAATGCATGCTAAATGCATTAAGAATTCAATCTCTGACAGATTTCAAAACACAATTATTAAAGAATGCTCATTAAATTTCCAGTGCAATTCCGTAGTGAGTGGTAATAGCCCAAATGCAGTCCAATCATGTTCATCAAAACCAGAAGTAAACAGCTAAGGAACTGTGTACATGAACCAAAATGGCAAAGTATTAAGGAGCGATGATGACGATATATTCATAAAGATAGCATAGGAACTTATGCCATTCAAAATAAATGCACTTTGTCATCACCACATGCAAAATTATACAATCAGGAAAAAAGAGACACACCACACATGTCAAGATGAGATATTGTATCCTGGAGAGAAAGGATTCCAGGAAGGATTTAAAGCTGGTGCTGGAAAAACATGATGAACACCATTTTATAGCCCAGTGCAAAGAAAGAAATGGCAAAAGAAAATCTTTAATGGATAATGCTGTGAGTAGCAAGTCTAGCAAGGTGAGGCTACCTCTGCAGACAGATGAGTTGAAATGATGCATATAGTTATAGTGTCGTGGTCCTAAAAGAATTCTCATAAATCCAAAAGGTTTTATGAGAATACAAGAGCTGTCAAAATTTTTTAAGACCTGAAGAAAATGTTATCAAGAAGACATTCAAGGCACTCAGTCTGTTTAGGATTCGATCAGTCACTTGACAAATAGACATATAAATTTCTTAATGTGGAGAATATATCAGTCACAAAAAGACTCTTAAATCTAGACAAGTTATGAAGGGAAGTAATGGCCAGACCCTCAAACGAGATAAATACAGATAAAAAAATTAGGCAAAAAAAAATGTCAGCAGTGCAGGTGATTAATCATGACAACAAAGTATACCCATCTCTCGGTTCAATTTGATCAAGAGTGAAATAGATGCTTTGTACTAACAAAAATGGTGATGAGTTAAAAAATGGCATGAGTTCACACTAGGTGATATAAATTGAAAACCAGCAGATCAGAGGTCCAGTCCTGTAGGAATGGGCAGTTTCTCTCACAGTACACCAATAATATAGCATAGACATTACTTCTCTTAAAAGACACAATAATGGTTGCACTGACTGTGTGACAAGAGTACTGTTGATGTTTAACCCTTATTATTGCCCAACAACAATACAATGGAAGTGTTTAAATCATAACATTGCAAAGACACTATCTAAGTCCCTGATGTTTATTCATATGTTCTTCTTCATACACTGTGCTAAGGCACTACCTGGATTATAAAACTAACATGTAAGAGATGTGTAGGCCATGCTTGAGATTGTTTTTAGAGTCAACACTGAGCACAAGCTGAATCAGTCTGATCCATGATCCCTTCCCCTCTTTACCAACCACTTCAACCACTCTAAAGTTGAACATGTTGCATTTCTCATTGCTTATCTCTTTGCCTCACAGCTCCCCTCTTCCCTGAAAAGTGCAACTTCCCTACAATTTGTGGATCATTGTGGATCACTCAGTTTTCTCAGTTACTTTTCCCTTAGTAGAAGTTGATGAAAAAATAAGATACAAATGCAATGGGTACTAGTAACTATAGGATTATTGCAAACTGACATCTGAATCCTGAGGCCTACACCATGTAGTTATGCTTGTAGGACACTACTAACAAATCACAGCCTAACTGGGGCACTAGTAGAAACAGTCTGATGTTTGGAAGATTGACAGTGTTTCCAGGGCTGAGCTGGACCACCACTGAAGTGTCCAGTGTGCATTATGGATCTTCAGAAATATTTTAAGATAAACTCTAATTTTCAGTGCAGTCAAATTTTGGATGGCATAGTGCAGAGAGGAAAATATTTAGCCCAAGATTTCCATGGAGTGTGGGGAAGAAGAAGGGAAGTTATCTGCTCACCTGAAATTTTTATTTGAGCTACTTCTCCATCTCCTCCTTCACTGTGTGCTCGGACCTCAACAACATATTCACCATCACTAGGGACTGGGACCTCTATTGTGTGCTTTCCAGTTGAAAACAACTTGCCTTCATGTTGTCCATCTGGTCTATAAAGTACCTGGGAAAGTCACAGTAAATACAGTTACTGAAATGCTACATTTCCATGGAACAGTTACATATGTACAGTTTGTCAATGAAAAAGTATTAGGGTTTTATTTATATATAAAGCCTATATATACATATATAAACTTAGTGGCTGATTCTACTTTTTCCATTTGTATGCACTGTTAACCCAGGCGAGATATTTCCTCATTGTTTTTTCTGTTATAAATTTAGGTTACATTCTGAAAAACAATTTCAGCCCTTACATTCAACAATGGAGGATAATAATGCAGGGTGGCAAAGAACATCAACTAAAAAAATGAAAATTCAGTTGGGGTCTCTGATATAAAAATTATTGCCATTTTCATAAATGATACATTTCTTAATTTTATTATTAACTTTCGATTAATTTAAACTATTGCAAATGTGATGGCATATATCTTGCAGGACCTTTAGAGAAGATTGTCACCCCTTCTGTAAATATCTCTATGAAACACTGTTAGCAATTCCCGGAAAGCAGTTCAACTCCTCAAGCAAAATTTGTACATGTAGAACACGATACTAATTTTCTTACCGCCAAGTAAGTAGCAAAGTTAAACAGGAATTAATTTTTGAAGCTTTCTATATGCACATTTGCTCTAGTTACTCAGTAATTGCATCTAATGAGGTTAAATGTCCTTTCCCTTCGTCTACCTTCCTAGACTTTAAAAAACTCATGTTTCAGGAACTCCAGCTCCAATGGAGATGGGAAAGGAAACTTGGAACGATACACACTAGTATAAGAAAAAACTATTAAAGTGCACATTTTTTTAGCAAATAGACAATAAATGCAATCATATGGGAAATTAGGTTGCTGCAGTTACCGATCTAATCTTTCCCATAATACGGCTTACCACCCAAATGAATTTCAGTGCCCTGATGTTTTCCCATCGTATTGACTAAGCCCACTGGCTCTACCCTAAGCCTACTGAATGTCTGTGACCTCTGAGCATGTTACCTCCATCTTTATCATGCAACTATGTTTAAGCCTGATTAGGTACCAAAATTCAACACTGTCTATAAAATGCATCTCATGTAACACAGACAAAGATAAAAAATATTTTCATAGATCATACTTTATATCCTTCAACTGCAGACTCATTTGATTTTGCCTTCACATGATCCCAGGTGATGATGTACCTTGAACCAGATCTTACAGAACTGATAATTCTTGGACGTTGGCTTGGAGCTGAAAAGTAACATATGTATAATGTGCACATAAAAAAGATTTCATAAATGTTTGATGTCATTTTTATTAAGACATGTACAAATGTAAAATGGGAAATTAGGTTGAACTTTATATAATTAAGGGGTAGTCTCCTTCCTGGAACAAACTTCTATAGCTCCAGGCAGGCAATTTAGACGGCTTGTGCAGTGGCTGCTTTGTGAGTTTGCCTTTCTGTGTTGCCAAAATGGAATTGGCCAACATTCCCCTTCACTGTGTTGCTGACCATATGTGTTTCCTGGCATGCGACCATATTCAGAATCTCCCAGAAATGAGGTTTAAGTAATTTTTATTCATTGAGATTAAATATTTAATTAACAATTTTAAGGCATTTCTACAGCATTTAGCTCAGTAGAAATTGGAGTACCCCACTGCAGAAACCATTAATTATATTCCATACAATAAGTTTATAAAACGGGGTCTTATTCAACACAAACGAACCCTGCAGGTGCAAGTTGCAAAATACACTATTTATTGACAGAAACCCTCAAATTAATTGTATGCATTTTTAGCCCATACAGATATGTTTAAATGCACAAGATGTATTTCTTAATTGCACATTGTTCAGCATATGTTAGTGCTAGGTATCATTAAATCAGGACCTATATTCAGAAACCTATTATGGCATGTAAATTTAAGGGTGTGATTCAGATCACCCAGTTTTCAAGACTGTCTGATCCTGACTCTCTCTGCTTTTAATGAAAATGGCAATTGGTCACATTTTAATCATCAGAATACAATCCTTCTCGCCATTGATTAAACAGAAAGACAGTGTATAGCTGTCAAAGTAATACCTCATCTGAACTGTTCATCATTTGGAATATTATGTCCAACTTTGTGCCCTTGAGTACTAGAACGACACTGGTAATACGGAGATCAGCAGTCACTGGGGACCTGGAGCAGTTGCCCTATGAAAGGAGGGTGAGACAGCTGGGCTGCCTGGACAAGAGTAAGTTTGGAGGGGACCTAAGATTTCCCATCTGTTCTTACATGGAAGCTATCAAGAAGAATCCAGGCTTCTCAAAGTGGTATTGCAGGAGGATGAGTGACAAAAAGCACAAATTTGATTAAAAGAGGCTCAGACTAGATGCTCAGAAAAAGTCAGGCAGTGGAACACGTTTCCCAGAAAGGCTGTGCAGTCTCTATCCCTGGAGGTTTTCACAATCCAACTAGATAAAGCCCTGAGCAACCTGATCTGAGCTTGTAGTTGAACCTCCCATGAACTTATAATCTTAGTCTCCATAATGCCTTTTGTAAGACACTCACGCTGTATCAAAAAAAAAAGGAAGGAAAGTTTTAGCAGAAATTTTCAGATGAAGAATCAATACCACATAAAGGAAAAATATTCAGTATATGAATGAGAAGCCATATTTGAAAACATGATGGACATAATTCAACATGCAATAATGTACATGACATTAAAAATAACACAGTGCTTCATCTACTTACGTGCTTTCCGGGTAATAGTATCGATGGTTCTACTGGGAGGTCCATAGCCTGCGCTATTGAAGGCAGAAACATCTACATAGTAGCGAGTATTAGGCTTCAGATTTTCCAGTTTGGTTGAATATTCTTGATTGCTCACTTGTACCCGCTGTGCAGCTGCTTCTTTATCATGAGCAGCCCAGTAACGAATCTAAGCAAATAGATTGAAGGATTAAAGTTAACACATTTAGACCCAAAGGAAGTTTATCAAAAATTATGTTTGCTGGGTATTTCTGTGCTACATTCTCTGGGCAATAAGTGAGCTAAAAGAAATCTAATGGCAAGACCATGGAATTCCTTCTATAGGCTGTGATTTTAACTAAGTTATATATAGACATAAAGAAATAGAAATTCAGATTTTATTATGAAGCCATTTCTCACAATGGTTTAACCTGTTCTAGCCAAAAGCCTGGGAGATGGATAATACCTTCAGAGAAGACTATTCTCTTCTTGCTGTTTTGTTTGAGCATTTTACTCTGAACTTTAATATTGTTTTCCTATGTTACAGAGTAGACTAAACTATGCTAATGTTTTCACAATATTTTGTTTAAAATTCTTTACAATTCTATTCCTTTTTTTTTCTGTCTAGGGAATAGGAAGTATTCAGTCATGTTATTGGTATTTGCAGGTCTAGATACAGGTACCTAACCATTTTCTAAAGTACATTGGCTAAATTCAATCAGATTTCATAGTACAAAATGACACTTGTCAAAGTAGATGAGAAAAAATGTAAAAATTCTTAAACTAGGGGAAAATCATCAATGTAAGCTTGTAATAGCTTAAAATCCAAAGTGAATTAACTACACACAGAAGTTCTCTGAGGTTTTATTTCCCAAGAAATTATTCCATTCTGCTTTAACTCATTTCACACTAAAAAGCACCTGTTTAGAAGACAGTAATTCCTATAGAATGATGCCATTCCATAGTTTGCCAAATACACAGGGTCCTATCCTGCACGGCCTTGTGGAATGCAAATGACAGTAAACCACTGTCAGGTTTTGTCTAGTTTATAACCATTTGCATAAGAATAAATTACTGTACTAACCCAAAACAGTGGAAAGCCATGCCCACTACCTTTTAGATTTGAGTTTTTTTATTCTCAGAGCTTCTGTCTGTCTTCATAATTATTTTGGGGTATATTACATGAGGACCTTTCAAATTTTTTTAGAGGCTAATGCTGATAAAAAAACCCCTTCCTTTGTAAGATTTGAATGATGAGATCAGGTACCACGTTATTTTATCTTTTAAATAGCAACTGCTTTAATCTTCTGTCTTGCTGACATCAGTTTTCCTTGGAAGCTTAATTTATGGAACTACTTAGAAAAGCAGATAGTTTGTCAAGGTGTTAATATCAGTTTTCCTCTTTACCAACAAAGAATACAACCCTTGTTTGTCAAGGCTTTATTTTCTCTTGTCCATGTTTAGATTAAAATATTTAATGAAATTATTTATTTCTTTTACCTCAGAGCACATGCTGTAGCTGAATGAGGAGAGGGGCAGTGGAGAATTTCTCTTCATCTGCTTCAAATGTCTTTGGATACGCTAACAGCCAATATCACCACACAGAGGTTACTCTCATTTGAATACTAAAGACTCCAGTCAATGTTTGTTGCTGAAGTGTTGTCCTTCAGTTTTAGAGGTTATTCATACTCTAATTATTATAAATGTGACAAAATCTTAGGGGCTTTTTTCACTCTTTCCTGGCATAGAGAGAATCACATCTTATCTGCAAGTCAAACTTGCTCCAACTTTTAAATACAGCATGCATACCTGCCTTTCAGCAAGCACAAACATGTAATTTTTAGTTATATAAATGTATATCTGGCACAGCGTTTTGGAAGTTTAATCCAAAATTCCCACACATTATGGTATTTTACTGAGTCAGCAGCCTTTGCCCCGAAAAGAGTGAGGAATGTGCACCCTATTAATCCTGCAGGGTTCTCCACTTAATGAATGGCTTCAAACTGGCATGGATCTGAAACTGTCAGTCATCTCTGCTGAAACGAATTTCTTTTTTATTCTTTTTCATTATCATAATTAACAAACTGTTGTAGATAAACCACTGTTGTTGAACACAACCAGCTGTACACCATAAGCTGTTAACTACAAGAGGCTGACTCAAGTGTGAGAGGGCATGCACATCAGGAGCTAGAGGACATAATGTTTATCTCTGTCCTTAAGTTCAAACAAGTTTCTAGCCTACAGCAAAGGGATGTCTTTGAAGTTCTAGGTGGTCAAAAGTTTATTAGCAATGACAGGACCAATGGTAACTTTGTTGTTGATATTAACTGGCCACCAAACACTTTAATTAATTTTTAATGTGTTCTATTACACCAATTAAGAGCTTGCTTTGCCTAATGATGGCAAACATAGTTTATATGAAAATTTTTTTAACTATGCAGCAAATTCTAGAAGCTTTTGAATACCTCTGACTTCCAAAACTACTATCCTACCATTCATTTGCACTACAGTGGTGCTAAGGTTGTAATATAACAAGTAATATATAGGATCAAACAAGACAAGTGAGAAAAATGAATGAAAATGTAAATACATCACTGAGATCATATTACATTTCAGGCAGAAGTAATAAAATTTCAAATCAAATTAAATTTAAATCCTAAATATTATTGTTCTTGGCTGCAATGTTGTGGACTTAAATACTCCTGTAGTGTGTGAGCTGTGTCGCACCCTCAGAATGTTCTCCTTTACCTGTTCATTTAATACAGAGCCATTTCTACATATTTAGATCACTGTAAGTAATCTCAGAAACAAAAAAATTGTGAAGACGACTCTCTTGAGTGCTAAGAAAAAATATCGTCTTGTTTACACTATTCCTACGTTTATTTTCTCACTCATTATTTAAATAATTTAAAAGTCTCTTGAAATGATTTGGAACCTACTTTCATTCTCTTGGCTTTGTGGAAGTGATACTCAGATTTAAGTGTCCTAATGCTTCAAGAAGTCACATTTCCCTACTTTACTCAGTAGCGCCTCTCTCTTTTTCTTAAAGAGCCTGGACAATAATACTGGAGGGTGTTTTTTCCCGATGTTCTGCATTTACCTTGTTAGGGTTATCCATAGGTAACTAATCACTGGGGAATACAGGACTGTATTTCACCCTAGCTCTCGATTTTTTGTAGGGCATAAGCAAACCATGATCTGTTGGAAGCAATGCCTTAGCCGTCATGAATTCGTGCTGCCCTCTGTGCTGAAATCAGGGAAAACAAACGCTTTTTTTTTCATGTTTTTCATTTTTGTTAAAATTTTAATATACTAAAATACATCAGAAGTTTTTTTCTGTAAGTGTCATGAAACAGCAGCTCTCATATTCATGAAGGTTTTGCATGAGAGACATAAAAGAGATACTTATATTAAGAAAGAATTCTAATAGCATATTACAGTAAATCAGGGAAAATGGTAGGGAGTAGTGATAAATAAGCATATATCTGTTGCACAGAGGCAGCAAGAAATATGGATAGTGTGCTTGGTATTGCATACATTGAAGAGCTATAGATTTTAGCAGGCTATTGTAAGAACGCATAAATTTTAAATTCTCCATATGGATGGAAACAGTTTTCATACTTTATCTCTTATTTAAGTATGAGCTGAGGATACTCCTCGGTAATGGCAAAATGTATCAGCTCACACTCATCACCATGAGGGCATCATCCTGACAGTATGCATTTGTGTAAAGAAAACCTGATTCCTCCTGGTGTGAAAAGCATTGTGTCACAGGTGAAATATCTTAAGGTACTTTGTTCAGGGTACTCCCACCTCTTAAACTCTAGCATTTAAAAGGTCAACTATGCAATTTTCAGGTAATAATAAAGACCAAAATGGAACTGAGAAGGCGTTCCATTGAATGAGCGATTTTGCTAATCTGCGTACAGCTGCACAGTAATTAAAAATAATTTTGTGAATATTTCTTGATGCCAATAGAGACAGAGCCTTCCAGAAATATTCACTGGAATTTTACAATGTAGCTTGAGTGCTCCCTCCCCTACAACTTGCACTGTAACTTCACAACAGCTATCTGAGGTCTTGACCTTCCAGAGGGCTCTCTCTATTTTTTCCCTCTTGTATGGCTTCCTCAGAACCGACGGTAGATCTAATCTTTGTGAGCACAAGGCTTCTTTTTTGCCCCCAGTGTAGAAGCACAGGCTTGGCCTTTGCAACATTCCCCTCTACTAGAATGAGACTGGTGATTGCTCTAGAGAAAAAGATCTCAGAATTAACACCTTACTGACCTCCATGGGACAGTAATTCATGCCTATCAGTCTGTTTATTGTGTAGCCAGATGGAAACTTTCTTCTACGGTCCTGATAGCTAGAAGAATACTTTTCAAAAAGAGAAAAAGAGAGAAGAAATTTGTATTCTAATGCCACTTGTCACTGTACCTATCCAAGTCACCCAGTTCAAACTGGGTCTGTTGAAGTGTAGTTCTCTAGGAACGAGTTAATAAAGTTAGGCTCCAGCTATCAAAAACAAGGCCACACACTGCACATCTTATTTTCTGTGTAACAGAGCTCTCCACCTACTGCCAGGGTATCCCACCTTTCTACAAAACAGCAGTTATTCTCTTTTCAGCCCAAAGTTCTTCCACACTTTTTCCGGGTTTTTTCCTTGTTTTCTGTTGACCGTTCTATGCATCCCATTCTTTCCCACTGAATCCTCTCCCCTTCCTTCTTCTCCTGTTGTCTCCTAACAGCAACTCAGATGGCTTTATGGAAAATAAAAGTAAAAGAACAGCAAAAAGTGGGAATGTTCTCCCACCATCTTCTTTCCCCATTTATCCTTACCTCTCCAGCTCTCCTATCCCATTCCTTATTACAAATGTCAACATCCATTGCCATGCTCTATCGCTACTGCAATCCCAGCCTCTCCCAGAACCCTATGCTGCTCTTCCCCACAACTCCCCAAGTGTGTGCCTGCCAAGTGTTTGTTCTGGCTATTCAGGGTGTGCAGGCTTCATGCCCAGTTTTTGCACAGACTCCTTAGCTTGGGAGTGCAATATTTCTACATGGCTGGCTGGCCCAAGCTCACAGATCTGGGCCCTCCACCCAGATCTCAGTTATGACTCTATCCCATTCTAATTGCATAATTACTATGAAATGCCAAACCAGTGGACTGCTTTAGTAAATTAGGAGTTACCAGTGATGTCAGCATCTTAATTTCAAATCCCAGTGTCCTCTTCTTGTAATTTTAAAACTTTGTATGTGTACTGTGTGGAATCACACTTTATGTGGGATACTGTGCTAATTCCTATTGAGATCATTGCTGTGATCTTGTTACAGTATCCCAAAAGTATTAAATAAATCTCATGGAAACAGAATCAGAGATCAGGAAATATAGAAACAAGTCCTACTAATTAAAAGAACATTTATTCATAGATTTTAGTTATAAAAATACATTCTAGGAGGTTACTCTGCATTTGTATATGCTCATTTTGGAACATAAAGGCTACCACCAAGCAATCAATAATTTAAATCACAAAACAAGTCACGAAACAGCTAAGGCCCAAATCTCTATTTTGGACTTCAGCCAAAGTAAGCCTGCCATACACTGCACAGTTTGTCAGCATCGTGGTGTGGATGGTGTCAGACTTCCCTGATGGACTACTATGTGGCCATTTCTGGTTGTACCCACCTGGTGGCTGTTGTCAACTTTATACAAGGACAAGAACAATTTTTGCCACTAGCACTACTTAGTCTTGGACCAGATGAACATACCTTGGAAGCTCTTTTTCTTGTAGAGAATAGAAACCATGAACAAAACATCACTGTCTAGCACAATAGCACTATCTCTGTTACACTGGATTCTGGGCATTTGTCATGTAGTCCCGCTTACTATAGAATTTGTGGGTGAGTTATATTAACAACTGGCTGATAATTTAAATAGCCCATGAGTTATTTACAATTGTGTGTCTGTGTTGACAATTACATGCAAAATTTAATTTCAATATGCTATGAGAAGGTAGACATGGGCATTCGATTACATAATTGAATGCAATTCAGACAGACAAGATTCTTTTATGAAATGATATATTTTTTTCAATTAATCAGTGAGCACATACATTTATCAATATGGTTTAGTAGCAATGTACACAGCATCAAAAATAATCTGCTTCTCAGGATGTGAAATCCATACAGCAAATGACAGCTAAAAGAGAAGTGAGCTCTAAGAGACAGAATGCTAGAGAGGGAATTATTTTTGCATTTAATTACTGAAATTAAATGAATGAGAAGATATACAGTGTCACCTCTAAACTCACCTGATATCCTTCCACAGATTTATCAGAAACATGGTGCCAAGAAACAGACATTTCAGAAGATGACAAAACTTTTATGCTTACATCTGTAGGTATTTCAGTTGGAGCTGGAAGACAAAACACTTGTTGAACATCCAATTTCATGCAGTGATATTGTCACACACGCTTACAGGAGTTCTTCTCACTTCAGTATTTTGTATTGTTTTCTTGGTATTAGGGAGCCAAATGTGTTAAGCCTTTAATCTGGTTTCACTCGAGTGAACTATGAACTCAGTGATGATCTGTATGGGAAATGATTCTATAAAAACAAAGCAATGATCCTATTGCTTGGCTCAAATTATCTATTTTTTATGCTTCAATAGATTCCATGCTGAAATTTGTATAAATTACAAACAGGCTTTGAAAAATACAATGAAACATCCAGTGATCTTTTCCTAAATTGGAAAGCAGTTTACAGATTATATGCATCAGATTTTTAAGCTAGCTACACACAAATATTCATATGTGTGTCACTTAGTCAAGATGATATTACACTTTTATAGGCCAGATATTAAGTATAAAGCTGGCAAGTGGCACATACAAACTTAAATAGAGGTGTGAAATAATCTAAGAGCACCCTTCAATCAGGAGTATATCGCACAGTTGATTTTGTTTGTGTTCTTAATTCTGGACAGCAGCTAATGCAGAATACAGGCCATTATAAAGTGACATGCTTTTATTGAGGGCTTAGAATAGTAAGTTCTAATTTCATTATAAGAAGTTGTTATTTCACTGCTGGTTGCATTTTAAGTGAGGTGAGATACTTCAAAAGGCATAAACTTAACAATGTCTATAAAGATAAAGTTTTTTTGAGCTAAGAACAATTCTCTGTCGTGAATCTTTTGAAGCAAGTTGCAACAGACAGGCATGGCAGCCCAAGCTGAGGAAGGCTTTCAAATACTTTATCTTCCAACTGGGCATCCACTCAACTATGCATCAAAACAGCCACTACTCAGAAAAAATCAGTTACATCTCTCATGAAAGGTATCCTAGGTAACAAAATAATCTTATATGCAAAGTTACCTTTGTAATTGTCTTTCACTGACTGTTAATAATGCAAATGTATAATTAAAAAAATAATACATTATTGCAAAATTGTTTTCACAATGACAGGAATTTAGATAAGCAAGAGGCCTGCGCACTCATTAGCAGTATTCATTAGTCACTGCTAGCAATGGCAGGTATGACTAGTACTTGTCTGATATGAAACTTGGCTTAAAACATGTGGGAACACAGGAATTCCGCAGTCACTGAAGTGAATAAAGGTGCTCACAGTTATAACTAGACATATATATATATATATATATGAAAATTCACAACTTAGTGGAAATGATATCATTATATTCAGGTATGTATGTACACTTACAAGTATCCGTACAGAATATTGTAAGACCATATTGCTTTAAAATCTCACTCATACCTTTGAGAAGTTGTGTTGTCTGACAGTACTAATATGACTTGCTAATTCAGAGGTACAGAAGTACAGGTGGAATAGATGTGCTGATCTAATTTATTCCCAAATCACTGTCAGACTCTTCTCCATTGCACCAAATACAGAATTTGCCAAAAGGTTTCATTTCTAAAAGTTCCAGCTGCCAGGGATTTTGCCGATACAATACTCTAAACAATATTTTATCTGCTTATGCTTGTTTATGCTATCCAAATAATTTATATCACTATTTATCATTTATGTTCTACAGATATTTTGCAGTCTTTCCTGAGCCAGAAAGATGACATCAGCTGCTTTTCTCTAGCTGTCTAATTCAGTCATTCTAACAATAAAAGAAGCAATCACATGGTCCTCACTATACCTTCTCCTCACTGAAAACCTAGTGGCTATCACACAATCATCTTCTAAGTGTAACTATAACAAGTTAGGTTCAGGAGCTAGTAAAAATACTACAAGGTACAGAAGTGACTTTGTACAGGTTGTGATGCCAGCAGAAAACTGCAGAATGCTCTTTGGAGTAACTAACATTATACCTACTGAAAAAAAAATCTGTCTAACCTGCACTGCGGTTCCTGGACTTGATATAGTCAGTAGTCAGGGTCAAACCTCCCCACAGGAGCTGTGAGCACTATTGGTAAGGTGTGGAGTACCATGAATATGACTGTGATGGTGAGTCTTGAAAAGAAGTAGTTTCACTGAGCTTTAGTTCCTTTTGCTGCTTTCATCTGGCATCATTTAACCACAAGTGTTTCTATCAAGCATTTGGACTTTGCTGAAGTCTATATTAGAATATCAGCAGTCACTGCAGTGACTTCTTTATCTAGAAGCTATTGCACATTTGCTTTTCTTCCATCTTTAGGAGCTACTAGGCTCTGCTATGAGTAGTTGAACATAGGGAGCTATGCACACTGCCATCTCTGACATGGTTAGTATAATCCTAACATAAACACATAGGAGCTAAGCAATCAGCCATCGATAATGTCTCTGAGAAAGGATGGACACTGAAATGTTATTTGGCAGGTACAGCTTTTATTACACCATAGCTATTTACTAACTCATTTATACAATTGCAAAAAAATTCTGCTGTTGTAGCAGCTGTTGCTGCTGAAGTCCTCAGGTAAGCTTTTCTGAGAAAAAAGATTAGTATTAACCCTTCAGAGAGCTGAGAGTTGTTAGCCTGAATCCTGAATTATTGTAAGCAACAAGAGGACTCATTGGTCTGCATCTGATGAGTGTGAAGTAGATTCTACTCCATGGAAAGAAAAATAAGTGCAATTCTTCGGGTTTCTGGCACAAATTAAAAACCTGCATTTTTTTTAATGGGCTTGAGTGATTATGTTGTAATTAGAATGTTGTATGTATTTCTTCTGATTTAAGATAAACCTTCTTTAAGTACTTTCTCTCTCCTGCTAAGCTTGGAAATGCCAATTAAATTTCAATCCTAAAGATCACAGCATGTGAAATAATTACAGTAAGAACTAAGAAAAAGACTTCTATGAAATGTCAAAGAAGTTTTCATTAAACTATTCACTTGATAGCTCTAACATCCAAACCAGAATAAAGATCGTGGCAGGGATAATTTATATTAGACTCTAAACATGCTGGAAATGTAACTACATACTGCCGAACTATCACTCCTTCACAATTTTGAGCTAAATTCTGATACTTATCTAGTGGAATAACAGGCTTTACATGTCAAGGACATGTATTAAGATCACAGAGACATTGCTGCAAAATGATGTAAATGTTTAAGGTGACTGATACAAAGATCAGAATTGCTTTTTTCAAATTCTTATTTTTTTAACAAGTTGTGTGAAGCATCTTGAATACTCCTGTGTATTGCTCACTGACAGCAAGCACAACCAACAGCAAGTACAACCAAATGCTCTGCATCACACAGAAAGCAGAGTCTGAAGTTGTTTAATGAAGCGAGTCCAGAGGAGGATCACAAAAATGATCCTAGCGATAGAACACCTATCCAATGAAGAAAGGCTGAGAGAGCTGAGGTTGTACAACCTGGAGAAGAGAAGGCTCTGAGGAGACCTGTTGTGGCCTTTTAGTACTTAAAAGATGGTGACAAACTTTTTAGTAGGACTTGTTGTGATAGGACAAGGGGTAATGGCTTCAATCTAAAAGAACGTAGATTTAGACTAGATATAAGGATGATTTTTTTTGTGATGAGGGCTGTGAAACACTGGCACAGGTTGCCCAGACAGGAAGTAGATACCCCATCCCTGGAAACATTCAAGGTCAGGCTGGAGGCAGCTCTGAGCAACACAATCTAGTTGAAGATGTCCCCGCTTGTTGCAGTGGGGTTGGACTAGATGACATTTAAAGGTCCTTTCCAACTCAAACTATACTATGATTTGATGACTCTATGATAATTCTGTGATTCTATGATATCATAATTCTATGATTCAGAACAAGTGTTTTGTGTGGCCACTACACGCTCTGCTTGCTATAGGTATATGTTACTATATAAATCAGTGTCAAGGAGTAAGTTTCCTCTACTGATGTTGGTAGTGCTGATCCATACCTTTTTTAAAACTTATCTGGAACTTGTACTCACCATCTTGTGCTGAATAAATGACAGCGGTGAGACTGAATGGTCCATCCCCTTTGTTGTTAAAGGCTTTCACTTTTACTTGATACTGGGTTGAAGGTGGCATTGACTCATCCTTGTGGACATATCGGCCAATTTCAGGATTAGTAACTGTAACTCTTCTCCATTCTTTCTCACCAAATGGCTTGAAAGCCACTATATAACCAAAGTTGTTGCCATAGTGGTATTCTCTTGACAAAGGCTAAAGAGGTAGAAGATAAAAAATTAATTTTTGTAGCCCATTAAACAAATGGATCTCTAATGAAAAAAAAAAATAAATAAAACATCAATATGAACATTTTAAAAACACTGATTCTAAGTTTCATTTTCTCATCCATTTGCTTCTACAGTTTGCTGCCACTCCCTTTGGAAACACACAATCTTCATTATGCAGATCTTTCACAGTAGTATTTGCTACTAAAACATTTTAAAATCCTGTTCTTCATCCAAATTCAGTGCAAGACACGTCACGTTATCTCCTACAGAAAGAAACTAATAATGACCATGCACTAAAACTGTTGTCAGCTGTAGCCGGCAAAACAAGCTTTCTTAAGGAGTGATAGTGGATATGTGAACAGATACTATGCAAATATATGGGTCCATGTGCATGTGTGGAAATAGATATTCTTGCGAAACTGAGAGACAGAAGAGACAATTTATGTGGCTGCTGTAAATTATATTAATTTACCTAAAGTTGATCACATAGGCAACTGGCACAGCTGGTGGGGAGAGATGGACACATTCAAAGAATGATTCATCCTGTTGCTTCTCACTGATGATGGAGTTGCTAGTTTAGACTATCTACCTAGCTTCTAACTGGTAAAAGTTTAAGGAAAACGACTCCCCACTTTCAGCACAAGGATTGAAGGTATCCATTGAAAATATTTCTTAAAACTATAGCTGATTTTCTATAAATAGGAATACTGGAAAATATAAAATTACAGAAGACCATCTGCTACAATGAACTGTGCTTCATTTACCAAAGCTTTAAATTCAATAATCCCTCCTCAGATCATAGAGCCATTACCACAACCAAGAGCACTTATGAGGCCAAAATGATGCCATTCGTCAGTGCATCTGAGAGCTCACCAGAAACATCGTTTGAAAATAAACTTCCTGCATCACATCTTCCCATACTGTAAAACTCACAGAGATGAAATGGCTTATCTTAAGTTCCTGGTGCAGTTTGCACACTGATGTAGCTCTTCAGCCAAAATGTGTAGAGATATTCTGAACAAGGATTTATGGAAGCTAGATATTAATGGTGGAACAAGCCAAAAAAACCCTAGCTCAAAAATTTCCATTTGTATCTGTTTGAAGCTAGAATGAAGCTCTGAAGATTCCCTGAGAAAGAAAATTCTGGTGAAAAGTCAACAAATTTTTTAAACTACAGAAGTATTTAAGTTTTGACTTCAGAAACATAACACATGGGTTAGAATACTAGTATACATAACGCAGCAAGAAAGCAATTAAAGCAAACACAGACACAGGAAATCAAAATTTTAAAATGTCTGATAAGGACACGTGAACATTGAAGGAACTTCTTTTCTTCATGACAAAGCTTCCAAGAGAAATATACAGAATCAGATCAAAGGCTGGAACTTCTGACTTTAGGCTAACTTAATAAGAAGGTATAAGTAGCTGAATAATTTGTAATATCCACTGAAAACTCTGAAAAACAAAATGGAAGAGGGAAAGACAAATGGGGAAAAATGAGGAAAAATGGGTATGCCCCTCCTAGCGCTCTTCCTCACCTATTCTTTCAAAACAAAACTTAGAAGAGCTTTGATTGCATCTCTGGCTGTCTCATTCAACCTGGGCTTATGAATCATAACAAAAGCTGAAAGGGGATTGGCAGCAACATGTGAACCTGCCATACATTTTGTTCTTCTCCTCTTAATTAAGGGCTATTTTGAGTAGTGTATGCAAATGTCAGCACATTTGGAGGAATTATTATACAACTTTATCTTACCCTTACAGATAGATATATTGTTATCTGCCAGACAGGCTCCGTAAATCTAATTTCTTTATTTAAAAACACTTGCTAGACATAATATGGAAAATTCTTGGGAAGTAAATATTTGAAGCCATGCTTAATTTGTCTGACTAAATGAGCTACTCATTATCGATCAGCTGTAAAAAGCATGACATTAAGTAAGAGAAATAATTGGAATATAAATCAACTTGGGTATATAGGACTGAAATGATCTTGTACTTCATATCTTGCATTATGCACTATTTTTCTGGTTATAATTTTCTGGTTTTAGTTTGCTCACAGACAAGTTTTCACCATACTGAAAATGCTACAAGTATGGATCTTTACATACAATGCAAGGGGTAGCTCTGCAATTTGTTAAAGTTTTAATAAGACAGTACTTTTGAAGAAATAATAAAATATTCAAGGTCTTGCGCAACTGTCCATTGCATGTATTCTTATTTGACTTTTGCTCTTCAAAAATAAAATTATGTTTATTTATTTATTATTTAAAATAACTAATTGACACCAATTTGGACACAGCTACTTCCTAACCTATTGTTAGTGGAACTAAGAAATAACTTCTTCACTATCTTTTAACAGAGTGTGAATATTCTTTTTCAGAAAATTAGGGTTTTTTCCTCTAGGCAAATCCATTGCTAAAGTATTTAAAAATCATTCAAAAATCATTGCTTCAGAATGAAGACAGTATTTATATACTGGCGTGACACAAAAAAACCCCAGGACTCTACCTGTAACTCTTTTGATTTAACAAATTAAGAAAATCAACTGTGGACACATTAAAATAGTCTTCCTTTTAATAACTGAAAAGTTTCTGTCACACATTTTTTCAGTTCCACAAGAAACTTGATGCTAACTTGCTCTTCACTCTTGCACATCAACATTTTCTAACCAAGGGTAAGAAAACTTCTGTACTTGAGCGCAAGTCCACATGTACTGAGTGAAGCAATTGAGCTGAGCCTTGTCTCACTATGACAGGTTAGAACATGCTCTATAATCATCTCTTTGTCTCTCCATTCCCACTCTGGGTTCTCAAGCTATAGGTTTAGTCCCAGGTTTTTTGTGTTCGACCTCATACACAACATTTTTAAAAGACACAATATCATGGATTGAATACCTACAGTACATGTTTGTGATGGAATTTTCAAAAAAATTTCCTTACTGAAAAGCTTTCTTGTTAACACAGTATTTTTTAATCTTTTCACTCCATTATGTTGTCATTAATATTTTTTCTCTTTCCCCTTTCTTTATTTTGCTTAATACCTAATCATTAAAGAAAATTTAATATCTAAAATTTTCAACTGCAGTTACATCAGTGCATTATTATAGTCAGTATACATTTCAATCTCTTTTAAATATACTCAGAGAATAGCTTAAGTCATATTTTAGATGTCCAATGTCCAATACACAAACCCCTAAAATATTTTCTTCCTCATTCCTTTTTGCATATTTTTATGGGAAAAGTTAGAAAACCTATTTACTGTGTACAAACTCTGCTCTCATAGGAGCCAGTGATAAACCATTCATGGGTTTCAGGAGGATCAAGTTCAGATCAAGGAGGGGCAGGTTTCATACCATCTCAGTGCAATACCTACCATCCATGTTATTGTCAGCTCTCGATTGCTTCCACCCCCTCCTCCAACATCAGAAGGAGCCACATTAGGAGCTAGAAAAATAGGAGAGACAAGGAAAATGACCAAAAAGTATGCAGTCAGTAAAAATATCAGTGTTTACTTTTCTTTTTACCAGCAGGGCCAATGAGCACATGTGGTGCGCACAATTAAAATAATGATAGTCTGTTATAACTGTGAGAGTTTGTGGTCTTGCCAAGACTAATGCATAGCTACTGCTGCAGGAAGCACGCCAGTTCTAACCATAGCTAACAGTCATTCTTCTTTCTAACCATATTCTCTACAAATATTGAATTTAATATTAAGAAATGGAACACTCCTCATAGGTCTTAAGAGAAGCACTGTGCGTTGTTCTTGTGCTTCCTCAGATGCTGGCATGCCAAAAGGACTTGCACGTTTATTTACCTTAACAGACTGTGATCCACTCCATCTACTTCAATGGGTTTACTTGTAATGTGTGAGGTTAAACCCATGGATATATGTTTCTGGCATCCTAATGCTTCTCTAGATAAGTGCCATGTGTCTTCTTGATTGGCATGTTCAGAAGGGGTAGATGTTCAGAAGTAAAGCTGGCACAGCACATAGTAATTTACTGATTGCATTTTACACTGACACTCTGTGCAAACAAATAAAATTGGTTTATCTATCATTAGTGCACAGCTGAGTAGCAGAGGAAGATACTCTCAAGGACTCCATTAGAAACCATTCCTGTACTCTCATTTTTGTAAGACTCTGCAATAAATGTGATGATTCTATTGGTACCACTGAAAACTTACGAAATTATGGTCTACCTTCCTATAGTGCATTAAATATGCTCCACGTGGTCATGCATTAGCTATGTGCTCTATCTACATGAACTTGCTCTCTGTGCTAAAAATTCTTATATTATCAGGCATTTTCTCTGCTAATCAGTGAATGTCACAACATAGTAATGGGATAGTTCCCAAGTGCTCTCGTGCTAAGATATATGCTGAGGCCTTCTGTGAGGATCAGCTGAGAAGAAACACAAAGCACAGAAGCATTAATGCTTTCAGAAATAATAAAAATATATAACAATAAATTTGAAATTGGAATCAGATCTGCATAATTTTTTTATTGCCTTCCAGAAAACAAATTAGTAGAGAACAAGACTGAACGTATATGTCCTAACAATTCTAGAGGCAGCTTGAAGTTATTCCTCAACCTTGTCATTACTGAAATACACAGGAGTCACACTATCTATTATAAGCATATAACTTTAGTGCTAAGTTATAAGTAGAGGTTGCTAGAAAGCTTAAGTACTCAAAGAAGACACACAGGCTGCCAGAGAAGAGATAAAACACTGTCTAATGTCTTCCAAATCACCCTTTTCAAGAGAATCTTCCTCATTCTCTCAATCACTAAACCCAGGCTTCTCTCTCCATAAAGACTAGGTTACTAATTCAGACAGCTATACTTAGACAAGCACTCTAATGCACCCAGAAGCTAAACTATATAAAAGCAGACTTTGATCCATTGAATTTGAAGAAATCACTGTGAAATGTGTTATTGATGAAGCAGATTTCATTAGAAGAAAACAAAATCACAGCACACACTCTTAACATGCTAATAAAAGTTACTGAAATTCCAGTTATCTACCGGAAGAGAGACCTCAAAAGTGAAAGACACTGATAACATTTAACAGACGTTAAACTGTCATCTATGCAGTACAATGGAGATGCAGCACTGCTTGTTGCTCTTTAACTTAGGACTAATATTAAAAAGAGCTACAATGTGTGGATATGAGTTATTGTTTTTAATAAAATATTTACCTTCTTCAGATTTACATGAAAATGCACACACAGTACTGGTTCTGTCGTACCCTGGAAGCTGACAATACAACTCAAATCTATTTGTTGCTGCTTATGACAAACTCCAGCTCCTGACAGAAAATTCACTTCGGCACAGAAGTTCATCTGCAAACTGTTACTGCTTTGTACTCTGTTTTGGCATGACAAGAAGTGCTGACTGATGCCTAGGAAGACTACACTAACATTTTGCATTGTTTCACCAAAAATGTCTCACAGTCTGCTTGAGATAACAACAGTGCTGCACATGGGGAATCAGACAACAGACTAAGCAGACTACATCTTGCAAAAGCATAGCATCCTGCTACAAAACTGGAGGATATTCCATTTTTCTGGGAGGCTACAATGAATGCCATGAATGTGGCACACAGCAAACTGTAAGCCACTACCACTATTCCACCTGTGAGCATTATTTCCCCTCCCTTTCTGCCTCTTTTCTGACATTTCGACAATGTCTGTTGTACCAGGCACTACAGCTGTTGAGTCATAAAACATAAGATGTTAATAGTAAATTTTATAGGCAGAAATTTACTTTGGCTTTAGTATTAAAGTTCTGAGGCTTTTACTTCCCTGTCCAGATTAATTTAACTGACCTGTACTTCCTTTCTCCCTAAGCAACTTTTTTTTTAATGGACCGATGTCTTCTTTAGTACATGTTTTGAAACTCGCAATGCATGCACATTTTATTTTGAAAATACTACCTGATCAAAGCAATGGCCTAGCTGGGGTAGTAGCAAGAATTGATTTTCAAACTTTGTTTTTGTGTTTTTTTGTTTCATATCTCAAGCTACGGGACAGCAATTATAAAGGTAGTTAGGTTGCAGGCTTTTTTGGATATAGTCTTTTCCAGTGATACATTACCTACTAGAGCACGTCTGTTACCTGCTTTGTACAGTCAAACCAGAATGTATTATCTTGAATAATAACATCTAAGTCCTCATTTTGGAGAACTGATTTTACAAAGGATATGCCTGAGCCTAAAGCTTAAAGCCTTAAAATATGCAATAAGATTCTAATGCTGAGCAATTAGACTGATAATGGTATGTGCTGTGTTGGATAATGTCACATCTTTGACACGGAATAAGAAGACACAAGACCAAACTTTCAATCACAGAAAAATAGCATTATGCAGTATAGCATACATCCTGTCACGTTTTTTTTAGTTAGAATACAAACCAAACAGCAAACAGATATTTTCTTTGTTAAACACATACATAGTTTTTCTTGAGTTCTGTACCCAGGTCCTAGGCATGTGCATGCATTCATACATACACAACCTGATTGATAGATACAGTGGGGGATCTCTGAAAGACGCACTATGATTCTGTTTCAGCAACGGTGGCAATTTTGCTGCTTGTACCACGATGTTTTTTTCCTGTCTGCTTTGATGCTGTAACAGCCAGGTAGCCTGGCATTTGCTTGCTAAAATCTGTTGTAGGGAGTGGCTGAAAATATATTCTCTTGACTTGCATTTCATGAAGTGGGTTTTTATCAAAGAATAAATTTACAAAATTTATTAATAAAAATATGAAAATTAAGAAGACATTAAAAAACTTCACATTTTCTGTTTACGTACGAGCGCCTTCAGTTCTAATTCTCTGTGATGGCATGCTAGGTTCTCCCGTTCCCAAAGTGTTCGTTGCTATTATCCGGAACTCATATTCCATCCATGGAATTAAATCAATCACTCTAGCAGATTCCATATTTCCTTCAATATCCGATGGTTCTAAAAAAATAAGAAGATGCTTTTAACACCAGCATTTTTACAATAAGGTCAGCCAGCAATGTGGTTGATTTCAGCAAAACTACCACTCTTCTGCAGTCACACATAGCCAGCTGAAAGGAACTCAATGTTGTACCTTAAGAATACTGCATTTTACAAGGAGTACTCACAGCATCGACTGGGAATTTGGAAACTATACCCTATCTCAGATAAACCTTTATAGACTTCTAAGTTCTAACTGGGTGTGAACTAGCACAAGAAGTACATGTAGCTACAATGTGTCCTTACTGAGCACATTGTAGTTGTAGAATTTCGCTTTACCTACAGACAAATGCAATCAGAAACACGGAATGCAAAACCAGTAAAATAAAAAATCATGATATAGACAAGGGCAAGAAATGTACAAATTAGCGTTCAATCAATTTATTGAGTGGTTTATAAAATGTGGTCATATTATGGTACACTTTCTTAGTTATCATGTTACAACTGGTTATCTAGCTCTGATTCAATAAGGGTAAGTGTTCATGTAATTCCTATGAAAAGACTTATTACTGTCATAAAGTCTAGCTTCTTTATAATAAATAAAATATGTAACTAATGACTTTGTCACAGACAATAGGGGATATTTCTATAGCTGTCTGCAGCTATAGAAAGGTAGAGGATTTTCATTTATTGTGTGGCCCAAGAGTTGTTTGTCAAATTAGAGTCTTGGTATAAGAGGGAGATGAGATATCAGATATTCTGCACTAAAAAGGTGGCTCATTTAGAATTAAAATATGAATGCAATGGCTGTAAAAAAACCCAAGGCAAGACAGTATAAGCACTGGGTGATGACATAAATTTCCTCTACCTAATGATCATTAAATTTTTCATTCCAAACTGAGGCCCAGGAGGACAAAGAAAATCCCTTTTCATTTTCTTTTCACCTGCCTACCACCTTCCCCCATCCTTACACAAATTATTTTTCTGTCCAGTCAATACAGCCATTGCAAACCTCTTATGGCTTCCAAGCCATGATATAAATTGGGCTTTCCTTTTCCTGGGCTTTTCAATCTCTTCATTTAATCTCACTGTGCAAAAATTCCCAGAATAATTATGAATACTCAACACGATGAGAATCTGATTCCTTTAAATGGAAAGAGCAACATAAATGTAAACAACTTATTACATAATCCATTCATACACATTTCCATCCTGTGAAATAGAATATACTTCTTTCATAAAGCACACTTGATATTATGCAACCCGAGATGAATGATTTGGGCTGGGAATAAAGGTAGTAGCAATAATAACAACAATATTTCCACAGTGCAATGCCAAAGTATACTTTTTGCTCCACACACTAAAAATTAGCAACATTAAATGATAGCCTATAAACTGATGAGATATCAATTTAGACTGTTCATCATGCATCTTTCATATGAAAGTGAACACCGAGCCAAACTGGGAGTACACCAGAAATTAAGTAAAAGCTTACAGTGATGGCAGTGATGGGTACTATGGTGATTTTACCTTTTTTTGGGGGAGGGAATCATCTATTAATCAAAATTACTCAATGTGCTTCAGATGAAAAAGCAATAATTTTGAAAACATTGTAAGAGTTCATTTCAATTTTTCCAGAATGAATACTTTATACTTTCCTGCTTGCTTCTCAAAAAAGGTATTCAGCAATCTAGATTCCTCCCTTCTCCACTCAAGATGTGAATCCCACTCAACATGCTACAGGATAAGACTCAAAGTTTGACTGCTGGTCTCAATGACTGTTTCATTAACCTGTGAAGAACTTCAGAGATGCTCAGAAGTGCATCTCATTGTGCCTGTAAGACTGCAAATAATGAATCTTCCTAGAATTGACAGAGATGCATTCATGACTCTGCTCAAAACCAGATAGAGGAAAGATCTGCGTCCACAGTTGTATCTCCTACACACATTTCTAGTTCCAGCAATAAGTAGCACAAAAGAAAGCAGTATCAAATCTGTCACTCTCTGTGTATAAATTCCTCCTATATCTTCCTATAACCTCATTTCTTTCCAATCATCAGTTATTTGAACAGCTCTAATTTCTACTTTAATTATTTTTTAAAGTTCAAAGAAAGCTGTTCTACAAAAACTATTACATAACAGATAGGAAGGGACTGTGGAACCCTGTTGAAGCTAGTTCAACATAAGTCATGTTCTAGTGCTGGCTTTTGGAAGTAGTTATATACAAGAAAGCTACAGGTATTACACATTCTAGAAGAGAAATATGATTTCAGGCAATTGATCTACTATTTTTAATCTTTTACTTTAAAAATGCAACAGATTTTCAGGTCAATATGTCAAAGTCCATTTTTTAGACATCTGTCTCTGTAGTTTCAAAGGATAACTTCAATGAAAGATGATAGCTGAAAATGTTAATATTCTCACTATTTAGAAATGCTGAGTATATGATGCCCTAATTCCACAGAAAAATACTTAAGTTATAATTAATTACAGCATAATGAATCATATTGATATGACAATTCTGTATAGCTTGAGATGATGTTATGCTTCATAAAGTATTCAAAGATACTAGTAGTTTAAGAATATTTTCTCATAATTTATACATTTATGTTAAATCTTGCAAGGAAATATGTATTAGCATGCCCTGTGTTCAGGCAGGTGCCTCCTCAATGCAATTATGTGGCACAATGATGACATCCAGTGGTTAGAAGGATAATCTTAGCTATGTTTTTTCTAGAGTTGCCAGTTTTAATGCAACAGGAACATAGTCCACTCCCAGGAAAAAGCAGACAATTTTAACCAACCTTCTGCATAACATATACAGAAATAAAGATACTTGTTTGTCATCCAAATTAACCTGTAAATTAAGTTTTACAGTTCTAGTAGTTGATGTGGAATGTTGCAAGCAACAAGGAAAGAAGCAAAAACCAGGTAAAAACTCTGGCCTATTCTTTTCTGTATTTCTTCATATTCACTTCAGGCCCTCCAAGTGCTGGGAACACAGAGACAAGATGGTACTCGCTCCCAAACCCTGTAGCAAACATTAACAGCACCTCTGGTTTCCTTTTATTATGACTATTTCCTGATTAGCTGAGCTTTCTAAAAATCAGACTCTTTAAAACTTACTGATTTTATTACTACTTTTGGTATTCCTCTTACCTGTTTTGGCATCTTTCCACTCTTCAGACAGAAAGGTTTTTGACTGGATAGTGTACTTAGAAATAGGGCTATGATTGTCTGTTCCACGACTCCAAGTAAGTGCTACAGCAGTGTCTCTAATTTCTTCTACTCTTATACCTCCTGGAGGGCCTGGAGGACCTGAGAAAAGAAATTGGTAGTTCCAGTCACAAATCAAATATTCTGAAAATGAAAGTTTACTAACTTTCCTACTTGTATTTATCAGATACAAGGCTTTCAAGTCTCACTTTCTACTTAAGGACAGATTGAATATTTATATATGCATTTTAATGCTCTACCGAGTGATTCACAGGATAAATGCTCTTGCGTCCAACTCCTATGAAATGAAACTCCCATGGTTCCTGGCTGAGCAGTAATACTGAGATTTTCTTAAGTGAAAAAAGATATATTGAAACTGTTTTGGCTTTTCTTTTCAAATAGCAGTGAACTCAAAGTCAGAAAAAATACACAAAATTTCCATTCCATATAAGAATGCCTTTATTCTACACTTTTAATCTACACTTCCACTCAGCCATATTGCCCCTGACTGCAATTTACATGGAAAATCTTGTAACTTATATTGGACAAAAATAATAACTTGAAAGACATTTCTATATATCTCGTCACATTTCACTTGTCCTTCTTATTGCCCCAATGTGGTAAAACCCATCATCAAAGTTAAACTTCCTACAGACAGGTATAACTTGAGTGAAAGCAGAACTAGACAACATTTCTTTACAGTTCCCCCAAAGCCTCCCCACAATAAGAATTTCAAAAATCTATGTGGAAGTGTGGAATCCACTACACTCGCTGACCTAAAAGCTGTTCTGCAGACTACATGGGTGGAACTGAACAAGCTCTGTGCATCAGAATAGCCCCATGAAGACCACCACCAAGAAACAGAAGCACTATGCTGTCAAAGGGAAAACATTTTTCACTGAACAGCCATTCCACATCCACCCTTTCAGCCCTGATCATCAAGAAGGACCTATAAAATTATTTTTAAATAATATTTTCTTTCTATTCAGAAGACAGATATTTTCAAAGATTAATTTAAAAATCATAGCTCTGGTGAATATAAAAAGTCATGAACTAAAGACAGATGTTGGCTTGATGGCACATTACTATGCACCCAACAACCAGCTAAAGTTACCTCTCCTAAAGTTCACAGTCTCATGTCTATGCTTTTCAAGTATTAAATACTATTTCTGCTCATATGAAGTACTTAAAATGGCTATGTTAAATTGACAGCAACTATTCTGAATCCAAATTTGGCTTTAAGTCTGTCAGTTGTACCTCAGATCTGAAGCAACCAGCCTCTGTTCCAAGAACTTGCCTGTTTTTCCTAAGTGTATCACTAAATCTAATAAATGGTATTACATTTCTTCACCAAACGTCATTTGTTTTATTTCTGAACAATAATATCAGAAAAAAACTGCTGCTGTAAAAGCCTGCATTTTTCTAAATGCATTTCTTAAATTCTAAAAATTGCCATCTAGGTACTACTACTCCCATACCTCCCGTTTGTGGAGTAATGTTTTTATTGTTCTTGTGATGTGCCTTTGTTCGCAGAAGAGAGGCTAAAATGTGAAGATCAACAGGCACAGGGGATTTTTTCATAGACTAGAAAGCTAAGAAGACCATGTTGTAGGCACATACACATGTGAGTATAGGAATCTTCACCTGTAAGACCCCACAATGCCCAGTGTTATGCTAAAGACCCTCAGACTTCCAGCAGTTCTGTAACCCAAAGCTTAGTACCTACTTGCAAACTTAGCCTGCAGATATTTTCAGATCATTCTTTTCATATTAACTGTTCTAGTTTTGTTATTATGCTTCTGCTTTATATGATACACAGTGATCTGATATACACTAACTGTTGTGTAAAAAGAGACAAGGCATCAGAACTATTGAGAAGTACATTCTTATTTCCACATTCAAAGATAATAATATGCCAACATGATTCAGGTAATTATCCAACAATCAGATTAAACAAGTCCCAGAACATATTAAAAAAACCAACAAGAAATTACAGGAGTGTTTACAGAGAAAACCAAAACAAAACCAACTCAATAAAAAGAACAGAATGAGATTTCTACATCAGATCTGAACACACAGTGTGAAAATTGTATCTTCAGCTCTTGAGCTCTTTACTTTCTCCATAAATCTGAGTAAAAGGAAACAGATGAAATTAATTGAATCAAACAAATACACCAACAAATATTGCTGTTTCTAATTTTCAAGGAGTTTATCCTTCTAATGAGCAAGTAATTCCACTCCCAACTCCAGAAGTATTCAAATTTAGACTAATTCCTCAAAGAATATGTGTGCCATTGCTTAAAAAGAAATAAGCATGACCACTCCACACAATCTCTTGGGCTATGGCCCATGACTTAAGTGGTCAAATTCCTGATTGTTTCTTCTTTCAAGATCCAAGAATGGTTCCAAACTAGCATCTGTAGGAAAATGTATGTCACTTTACTACTGGATTGCTCATAACTAACATATTAATATTCAAATCTTTGCAATAAAAACTAAACTATTAATTAGCTGTTCTCAGACCTCTTTTTCAAAGTAAGGATTAAATACACCACTGCATGTGGAAACACCCTCTTACTCTTCACAGAGGATGCACAAAGCAGAAGTTTTTGCTAAGAGCTGCTTTTTAAGATTAGGGTTGTTAGTCAACTCTCCACCCCAGTAACCTGTGTATTTGCTAGCTCAGCTATAAGGACTTGGGTAGTTAAAGCTTGACAGGTCCATTTTCCTGCAAGGCTGTTCATTTCAGAAGCCCTCAAGCTGGAAGGTATGGAAAGGTTCACCAGACCCAAGATCTTTCTTTCCTTCTTTCTTTAGGAGATATCTCTTAAAGCTTCCCACTTCACTACCAAGTTTCTGAAAACAGTACGTGTCAGGAAAAACCAAGGGTCAGCTGCTCCCTTAGGAAAGCTGAGCCAGGACCCATGAGTAGCAGGGCTGAAGGTCCAGTGCTGAACCCAACAGCTCTGCTGGGCCTGTGGGCAGTTGCTTGGGTGGGTGTCCCGGATGAGGCTTCTCAGGGCCATCAGGGCTTGTTGATGCACTGACAGTCTTCAGTGTACTAATATCATTAGCAGTTCTCTTCAACATACCATTCATCTGAATGCTCTGAGATCACACAGGACATTCCATATGAAACGTTAAATTGTTTTGTGGACAGAAAAGATATCTTCATTTGCCTGCATAAACAGTGGTTATCCTTTACTGCTTCATTGATGAGGCACTCTGGAACCAAGCACCGTGTTTTCATACTTTGCTGTTGCCTCTTATACCAATGCAGTGAGACTATAACACCACGTTTGTCATATTTCATCAGAATTTTAACCTTGCCACTGCAAGATGCTGAGTCTTACACTGACAAAAATGATAGTGAAAATTCTTCAGCACTAAGCAGAACTGTTTTCATGTTATTGAAACCTGAACCTTGAGCATAAAATAAATGCTAATTTCTTCCACAACATACCCTCAGAGCAATGATTCTAATTGTAATAACTGGCTTGGAAGGAGAAACAAAAGCTTGATAAGGCACCTTACACCTCTTTTAATTTTTAAAGGAATTGCTTACATATCACCTGAACAGACTTTTATCTTTTCTTTGTGGATTTATTCTGTAGTTTCACCACTTATCATATTTGCTTTGACATTTATTTCATCCCAATCTGATGACATTTCATTGGCTCTTAATACTCAGCAAAACGTCTGTATTTATAGAGCAAGATTCAAGTCCACAACATCCTTAGATGACAGAAATTCAGAATCAAGACACAAGACACTTCAGCTTCTATACACCTCAGTAGTATAACTGTAATGTGGGGCAAAACATGACAGTAAATGCAGCTCCAAGTATAAGTCTGCTTTGAATTATCAACATGACAGAGTGTTAGCACTTCAGAATATATTATATCTGCAGGCACAAAACAGACTAAAATGCCCAAAGGACATGAATTAAGTTACATTATTGAAACCATGCATCATAACACATCTTATAGGATATGTACCACATGGCCAAGCACAGCATTTTGAGACTGTGGTAACCCTTAGTAGACATGAATCTGTTGACAAAGAATGACAACCTTAACTACAAATATCCTGGTGTCTGTAATTTGAAAACTTTTAATGAAGGTCTAGTATTATACACAATAATTTAAACTGTAAAGCTTTAAGAGAAAACAGAAGTCTCTTCTTAGAGCTGCTATACAGTGTATACATTGGAATGATACTTAAAATCTGTTTTTAATAATGAACATCAAACTAAACTATCTAAAACCTACCTCAACATAACAAAAATATCCATAATAAAATATCTTTATTGCTTTTCAGAAAAACATGCTTACTTAGACAACTAGATATCTGGAATAGCATCAGTACACTGTGTAGACTTTAGCACTTCACACGCTCTTGAACTTCTCATTTTATTTTCTCTCATTTCTTGATGAGAAACAAAATAATCAACCAGAAAAACTCTACTTATCTAGGTGGAAACCAGCAACATTTCTGTTTTGCCTGGAGAACCTTACCTCTCACCACAAGGTCAGCCGAAGCCGAGGAGTTGTCCACAATTGTCTGAGCAGTGCATGTGTACCTCCCAGCATGCCGCAGCTGAACATTTTTGATGAGCAGCTCACCATTGGATTTAATCTGTTACAAAAAGAGCACTTAGTGGAGTTGGTAAACATCCCTGTACATGTATGCAATACTTGTGTACACATTCCTCCTAACTGATACAAAACAGTAGTTGCAATTTCTCAACTGCTTACTTCAAGCCCAGACCACCCTCAAAGATACATCTGATTCATTTGACAGGTGTTGAAAGTGTCCTGTGTCTTCTGAAGAGCTGCTGCTCTTTACCAGACATGAAAAAATGAGACATCTTGTTAAATTTGATTTTTAACCAGTATTTTTATTTTTTAACAAGTAAACATCTGTAAACATCTCCCTTTTACCTTTTGAAGTCCATATCTGGACATTAAATTCAGCCAAGATTTCTTTCACAAACAGCAGTCAGATGATTTACTTTTTTTTACTGTACCATTACTTTTTTATGCATGTTTGTATGATAACATCACAAAGTCCTACTAACAGAGTAGGATACTGATTAGCTCTTCTTTTACAAATCTAATGCGTTATGAATGTTTTTATTGCAGAGAGGCTACAATCACACCTAAACAAAGACACACCAAAGAGATACTAAAATGCAGTGACTGTGAAGAGACAATATTGTTCAACCCATGTCAGTGCTCCTTAGAGGAAAAACCAGTGCTCCTCTGCACAGAGGTATTGGAGATGGCAGGAACCGTAACCCCCACGCTAGTAGGCTGGGCTGCTGGGGCTCTGGGCTGGCTCTAAGGCTGCACAGTCCAGGACAGCCCCTTCTTTTGGGGACCAGGGACAGGGTGCATGCAGGTAGCATCACAGACCCTAATCCTTCCTCAACACTTTTCACCAGTGCTAGATATGTTTTCAGATGGCTATAAGGTTCACTAACTGTGCCTAGCTGTGGTTGTACAGACCCGAACAGAATAAAATATTTTTGTCTTATAACACATCTCTGAACCCACTGAGAAACTAGATGTGCACCTGTAAAGCAAGGAGTAGAAAAGAGATCAATATATACACCATACTATTCTTAATGATGAACACATTTTATCTGAAGAAGGATATTTATACAAAGACTTAAAAGTAGCACACTTTAAATATTTTGTTTATCTACCCTGCAGTTTATTCCAGGAAAAGATTATGAGGTTAAATCACAGGGTTATAAATGTGTTAGTTTTAAAGGTGTTTCAGAAAATAAATGACAACTGTTCTCTCCAAAATACATCTGATTGCTTTCGCAGAAGTTAAAATGTTATAAAATCTTAACAGATGGGTTAATACTTCACTACACTGAAAGAGGCAACATTCAGATTTCCTAACTCACTGCAGATTGTTCAGAAATGAAATTTTTTAATATAAACCACAAACACTGAGATAATTAGTTGCAATCATGAAACCTTTACATGCAAGAACAAAAGGAATTCAGATGCAAAATTGTATGTAAAAAAAGAAACTGCTGAATACTTAGGTCTAAGAACTAGTGTCATCATCATAGAAGATCCTAGGGAACAGCAGTCTTTCAATACATCTCAGATATCATTACTGTCCCTGCAATTAGACACTGAAGAAATGCAATAAGGCTGTGTCATCCAGTTTATGCTTCCCAATTGAAAAGGAGGGAGGAAAAAAGTAAGGTTAAATCTTTTCCAAATGTTCTGAAACTAGGATGCCAATTCAGTGTCTATATTTATGGGAGATTAAAATAGTCAGATTAAATTGTCCTTTTCTTTTCCAAATTCCAATGAGGATTTTGGATGCCAGCTTCAAATTCTGCTGCAATAAAATCGCAGCACAAACTGAAATGTGTTAATACCAATTTTTTTTGTCCAACATAAGAATTCATATCTTCAAGAAATTACTGAGATAAACTGTTGATTGGAGAATCAAGCAGACATGAAAGAAACTGCTTAATTCCAGCTATAAATACTTCAGCTGACAGCCTCATAGGGTCAGAGAGAAATGCAGGTTACACTGTACATTTTCAGGTTTTGACTGATACAAGTGCTGTTAGCAATGATCAAACAGATTCATTAGATCAAACAATCCAATACATTCAATACATTTCTAACTGATACATTTTGATAATTTTTTCATTCAGTTATTATTAAACTATATCCATGTGTATGGATATATATACTCACACTTTTCAATCAAACCTAATATGTGTTGGGGCTTTTAATTTAATTTGCTGAAGTGCACGCAGAATACAGAAATGAATTGAGTTTGGGACAGTGGCAGTTCTGTGCAGGTGCCCCCCAAATTTGTTCATTTGTTCACCATGGGGGGCTGCCGTTAAGGACAGCATCCTTTGAAAATCTATGTGGATTATTGTATAAGTGAACACTGGCTGGCTCTCTGACTAAACACACATAAGCATTTTTTTTTTATACAGTGGGCTAAGCAATGCTGTCAATATCTTTCAGGAAGAAAAATCACTGGGAGTGTCAGTACTTCTGTGGGAGAAGACAGGGCAGCTACCTGCTCCTTTGCCCTCCAAAAAATTACAAAGAAGCTGCAGAAGTTCAAGCTCCATATGTTTTCAAATTCTGCTTTGTGTGTTTTTTTCATTTTGTTCTTATTGGCTTTGGTTTTAATAAAAGATACAAACTATTCCCTATTTGAGTGTGTGTATAAAATTTTAGTTTATTAACACTAAATGTCATCCTAGAAAGAACCACACTGCTTGTGAATTTTTGATCATTGCTTGTACTTTGATCTGCAAATAAATATAAGAGGAGGCTGGGCAAAGCAATAAGGTTTAGATAAACTACATAAACTTAAAATTCTCATAAACATATTATTACTTAAATGACAAATGATTATAAATTCTTAATAGTCTTAGTATTCATTAATTCCTATGTTAGCACTTCAATTAAAATACTTTATTATATTTACTAATAATGTGCCCACATATTTGCTTAATTTCCCTTATGGGAAGTTGTTCTTAATATCTAAATAATGACAAACAGGTGGGAGAATGTAACACAATTTAAAAATCAAGAACCCATGGATATGGTATTGATCTTGTTGGTTCAGAAGTTCTCCTGGACCAAAGTTTTATGCAGTTGGTGATGGAGTTTTACCTCAGAAGGAGCCTAAGTTCTTGGTGGTAAAAGAAGAGCTAGCAAAGCAAATAAAGAGCATGTGCATCAGCAAATTCTGTCCACAAATTAGATATGAATGCACTGTATATTTTCATGCAAAAACCTCAGCTTAGCTAAGTTTAAAAATGCCCTCCTTAACTCAGGGAAGACTGAATCACAGACTGGAAATAGTGATAGCAGTATTCAAGGATGTTCCAAGGGTATCTGTGGTTCACCACTCAGTTATTTACCAAGTTTCAAGTAAAGACTTTCATCATATGAGCCTTATATTTATGATTTACTAGTGATGTCAAAAATAGCATTGCATGACCTATTTCTGAGATTCACTGTTCTCTTTTGACTATCACCTTTGTCAGTGCACTGGATTACTGAAAGCCATGAAAACACGTTCCTTTGTAATTAAAAATCATTTACAGGAAACTAGTGTTTTGATTGAAAGCAGTATCCACTTTTTTTGGGACCTCGGAGACAATAGGGGAACTAATGCTAGCATGAGGCTAACAAGCCCTTTCTTATACTAAAAATTCAAGTAGCAGAAACCTAAGAATCTGGTAAGCAGAGACAGAAAGTTTTTCTAAAATTCAGGTTCAAAAATTGCACACCTGAGCTTCAAAGCTGTTTAATAGACTATTGAAGTAAGATGCTAAGATAATCAATAAGAAGTAATGTGGAAGAGGTGGGATTCTTGGTGATGAGATCAGCTTTTCCAAAGCTAGCAATAACTTAAATCAATTTTTTTTGAGTATATGTACCTAAAATTATTAACTCTAAGTGAGTTCACCTGAATTGTTTTGTTCCTGCCAGTAGAGAATCTGCTATATGGCAGATAAAGAAGAACAGACAAGCCAACAGCTGTTGATGAATATTAATGTAAAGGCAATTATAGCAGTTTTCCTTATATTAGGATCAGAGTAGACAGTGAGATAACAACAGTGCAGCTCTATTGTCTCAATCCTATTCAATGGAGAGCTAACCTCACTTGGATTTATAAGCCACAGCTGGCACAAAAGTAACAGGTAAATAAAAAAGCCAGCAGGAGAATGATGACAGAATCATTCCCACTGAAGAATCTCTTCCTTCAGTGAACTATATTTATATGTAAAGGAAGTACAGTGCTAATTCTACCCCTGAAATGTGGCCTGGGAAATTTTTCCAACAAATATATTATTCTTCCCCATTCAGCATACCACTGAGAATGTCTGAGGAAATTGTGCTTTGTACCAGCATCCCTGTGGTAATAAGTTGCGTTATTTCATTTCCAACAGCAGAAAATTCTTAGGTACTTGTTCACTTCTACTTATGGCTCACAACTTTATAGCTGATGAGGAAAATTCAAAACACACTGCAAACTACATTTCTATGACCAGCACTCACACCTGGCTTTCTCAGCTCCTCCTCCTAGGGGCAGCACATGGATTCTGGTAGACTGGCAAATCTTACAAGCATGTAAGGTTACAGTCACTTGATTTTGCAGCGTATTTTTTTCATTCCAGCACAGAACTTGGTGTATCTTGATCCTCTAAACAGACTGCATTTCTTTGTGCTGGAAATAGCACTGTGGGTTAATACCAGGTTTTCTCAAAGGTTTCTGTCAGAGCTAACTGCTTGTTGGCTTCACCCTCGGTTCTGTCTTCTGCTTTCCTTCCCATCCTTGCCCTTAACCACTGACTCCATCTATCTCATTCCATGCTCACTATGTTACTATTAGGCTCTTGCCTCTAAATTTTACCCCAAACCTAGCCAAAATATGTGACTTCAAATTCACTCGTGTCTGAAGTGTCTCCCTGATGCATCAAGGGGCTGAAAGCAAATTTTTTTAGATAGTGCCTTTGGAGAGTACTGGAACTCTTTTCCAGAAAAAAGTAGTAACTCAGCTGATTTGGTTGGCCTTCCTTCATGAACAGCTACCTGCCCCCTTGAAAGACCATATCGAATAAGCTCTGTATCCCAAGTTTTGCTCTAATCCATACAGTGTCTTCTTCCTTGTCAGTGGGTAAGTGAGATTTCCTATCTAAACATTTTTCTCTAACACTTCAATTCTCCTCCTAAACAGTCAATTGATTTCCTGTCACATAGCTGGAGCTAGGCTCCACACTTTGCAGGGAGGATTACCAGAGGAGTAGCGGAGAAAAATTAACATTTTTGTATCTTTTCTGCCACAGAAGACTGTGGAATCAGCAAGGAGGGCTTTATACAATAAAAATAAGTGTCTATTCAGTAATGTGTTGTGGTGAGTTAACCTTGACCTGATTCCAGGTGCTCATCAAGCTGCTCTGTCACTCCCCTTTTCAGCAGTTTGCGGGGTGGGGGCAGAAAATAAGTTGGAAAATGTCAGTTTGCAAAAGCAAAGGTTATGCGTGGAAGCAAAGGTAAACAAACATTTTATTGTCTACTTCCCATTAGCAGGTGATGTCCAGCCACTTCCCAGGAAGTAGGGCTTCAGTATGTGTAGCAGCCACTCCGGAAGATAAACGTCGTAATAATACCCCTCGGCTTTTATTGCTGAGCAGACCTTGTATGGTATGGAATATCCCTCTGGTCAGTTTGGGTCAGCTGTCCTGCCTATGCCCCCTCCCAAGATCTTGCTCTTTCTGTGTGCTGGTGGGGTCTGTTGGAGAGAGCCTTGATGCAGTGTGAGTACAGCTCAGCAGCAGCCAAAACACTGATCTATCACTAACACCCTTCTAGCTAACAAGATAAAGCACAGCAGCATAAGGATTGCCACAGGGAAAATTAACTCCATCTCAGACAGACCAAATACATTTGTTGAAGCAGTAGCATGCAGTAAAACACCTTTGTCTACCATGTCCAGCCAAGGAGCTGTGAATTATAGTAATTTAGAAAAACCAAGCAGGTATTAAACTATGTTCCTCTAATGGGATATTTATAGTCCAACTTGCTCCCTGTGGTTTACAAAACATCTGTTTTGAGAACTTACCCTTTTGGCAAATTCTGTCTCCAAGTTAGAATTCATCTCACCTATTTCAGACATCTGTAGCATGGATTTTGGTATCTGAACTAACCTTCATTTACAGCCAAAGCAAAGAAACAGGCCCTTCCGTGTGTGATTTACTTTAACGCAAACTAACTGTCTGGATATACATTTCCCGAATAAAACAAATATGGTCTCGGAAGACTGCACAGCTTTAGAGAGTACTTCAGAGCGGGATAAAGTAAGATGAATAATATTTACATAAGAAACAAAGCTTTTGAGAATACAGTGAAGTCCAGCTACTGAAGGTTAACTGCATGATAGTTGCAGGGACACCAAAACAAGTTAGGCAGCCTGAGGTCTGCAAGTTCTGTGCTGAACATACTTAGGTTGTTCAGGGCCTTCTTCAGTCATAATATTTTCAAAAACTTGATGGAAGGTAACTCCATAGCTTCTCTAGGCAACCTGTTCCAACGTCTGACCACCTGCATTATGGAAAAGTTTTCCTTCTGTTTAGTTAGAATTGCCTAATTTTCAGTTGCTTCCATCACCTCTTGTCCAATCACTGGGTGCTAATGGGAAGAGTCCAGCTCCATTTTCCCTAGTTCCCTCTCACCAGATATTTATACACGTTAACAAGATCCTCCTGAGCTTTCTCCTCCATAGGCTAAATAATCCCAATTCCCTTGGCCTCTCCTCATATGTCAGATGCATCAAACCATTAATCATCTTAATCTCATCACTGAAAAGTTCAGCAGATTTTTGGGGGACATGCATCTTTGATTCTTATTTTATGACAGGAACAGAATGAATGATTGCTTTCTACTTTTCAGCATTTTTTAAATCCAACATAACAAAACTCAAGTACCACACAACTGAAAATAAGAATCTTTGACATGCAAAAAAACCCAGTTACAAAATCCTCATAATTTAAAAAATAGATACGGTTTATCTTAAAAAAATACATGCAGTTTATGTATTTTTTTATCTTAAATAAATAAATAAAGTAACAAGTTGCAAGTTCCTCTGATAAACAGTCCTTGGTAATTCCAACTTGGCACCTACCATTTCTGAATTCTGTTTTCGGATAGCTTTATTTTGTTTTAGAGAGGAGAGAGGAACTCAACATCTTAAGTGGACCTTGACTGATAAATTACTACCACAAGACAGTGTGAAGCATTGAAATTACCTGATGTAAAAATAAGGATAGTACCTTCTCTTGGATGTAGAAAATACACAAGATGCCAAGAACAGAATTTACGAACTACCTCAGGAAGGTACTTTAAATGATCCTGATACTACATGATAGGGTGGTAAAGGCCTGTGGTTTGCTAGGTGTGAAAGAGTCTCAGGTACCCAAACACAGTTTTTCCTTATATTCTTTTGATATTCTCACTGCTACTATGAGAAAATGTGAGCAAGCAGAAAGTTAGTTGTCTCTATGACAAAACTCACCGTCTGGCCTTACTGTATTTTTTCATCCTCACTTCCTCTTTCTTTCAATTGTTATAAAAGTTATTTGCAAGAAAGCCACATTCCTGACTATTTGTACAGCAATTTAATGTAACTTATCAAAGATCACACACAGAATTACACAGAATAACCAGCCTGGAAGAGACCCACTGGATCATTGAGTCCAACCATTCCCACCAATCCCTAAATCATGCCCCCAAGTACCTCATCCACCCTCACCTTAAACACCTCCAGGGACGGTGACTCAACCACCTCCCTGGGCAGACTGTTCCAGTGCCCAATAACCCTTTCCGTGAAGAATTTTTTCCTAATCTCAAGCCTAAATCTCCCCTGGCAGAGCTTGAGGCCATTCCCTCTCATCCTGTCCCCTGTCACTTGGGAGAAGAGGCCAGCACCCTCCTCTCCACAACCTCCCTTCAGGTAGTTGTAGAGAGTAATAAGGTCTCCCCTCAGCCTCCTCTTCTCCAGGCTAAACAACCCCAGCTCTCTCAGCCGCTCCTCATAAGATTTGTTCTCCAGCCCCTTCACCAGCTTCGTTGCTCTTCTCTGGACTCGCTCGAGAGCCACAACATCCCTCTTGTGGTGAGGGGCCCAGAACTGAACACAGTACTCGAGGTGCAGTCTCACCAGTGCCGAGTACAGGGGGAGAATAACCTCCCTGGACCTGCTGGTCACGCTGTTTCTGATACAAGCCAAGATACCATTGGCCTTCTTGGCCACCTGGGCACACTGCTGGCTCATGTTCAGTCACTGTCAGCCAACACCCCCAGGTTCTTCTCCCCCTGGCAGCTTTCCAGCCAGGCTTCTCCTAGTCTGTACCTCTGCTTAGGGTTGTTGCGTTCCAGGTGCAGGACCCGGCATTTGGCCTTGTTAAACCTCATGCCGTTGGTCTCAGCCCAGCAGTCCAGCCTGTTCAGATCCCTTTGCAGAGCCTCCCGACCCTCCAGCAGATCCACACTTCCACCCAGCTTAGTGTCGTCTGCAAACTTGCTAAGGGAGCACTCGATGCCTTCATCCAGGTAATTGATAAAGACACTGAACAGGGCTGGACTCAGCACTGAGCCCTGGGGAACCCCACTTGTCACTGGCCTCCAGCTGGATTTAACTCCATTTCCCACCAGTCTCTGGGCCCGGCCATCCAATCAGTTTTCCACCCAGGAGAGTGTGCGCCTGTCCAGGCCAGAGGCCGACAGTTTCCGAAGCAGAATGCTGTGAGAAACTGTGTCAAAGGCTTTACTGAGGTCGAGGAAGACACATCCACAGCCTTTCCCTCGTCCAAGAGTCTAGTCACTCGGTCATAGAAGGTGATCAGATTACTCTGGCAAGACCTGCCTTTCATGAACCCAGATGAAATGGTGAGAAAAATATCAGGGTTTCAAGTACTCTAGTATTGTTTTAAAACAACTAATAAACAAATAAGTAAACATGGGAATTATGACATTATGGAAAGTTTTTATAAAATGTCTGTATGCAACTAAGACTATCGAAGGGGACACTTCCTAATCATATATACAAGTTTAAATTCTAGAGTTATTCTTCCTGATTATCCATACAAATGGACTAGTGTTGCTCCAGAAGTAAAAAAAAAAAAAAAAAAAAAAAAGTAACACACCTTCACATATTAAATTTTGTTTGTAATAAACTTAAAAGAATACACTTCTTTGAGTAGTGCATATTTTTGAAAGTATATATTAAAAATAAGCTTTTCAGTCTTTAAATGTACATGATAAAAGGCAGATCCATAAATAACAAATGACCAAGCATTAGAGTTTTCCAGATTACTTGAAGTGCCGTATATTTATGGGACTTGAAAGGGACTGTTAATGTTTAGCTCCTCAATTAAATAATCAGAGGAACAACCACACATCAAGTCAAAAGCAATCAATTTAATAGTTATAATCTGAGGACTCCATTTGACTCTTTGAAAGCTAACCTACATATACATATAATTTTCATTTTAAATACCAGTGTCACAGGAAATCAAAACACTGCTGACAAATGTTCTTTTGATAAATGAGTTTTAGTTGTAATGTAATGCAAATCAGTTCTGCCTTTAGCAAATGACAGAGCTACCAAAGCCTCCTTTTAAAGAAAAGACTTATTCATGTATTTACATGAAATTCATTAGCATTCCATTATGTGTCTGTGACAACAATATTAGCATTATTTTGAGAACTGAACTACTGTGGTTCTATCAGGTTTCAGCATGTTGATCTGCGCTATCACATAAATTAATAGTGATATTATCAGGAAGACAGACAAGGATTCTTCATCAACAGGAAATTATAGCACAGAGTGCAAAGATCACATATCCAGTAATTTTAGTATTCATGATTCAAATTTTTTCAATTATTCAGTTTTTTCTTTGACTTTTGTGAGGGATTGGGTGGAGGCATGGGGCTCCACTGCTCCAAGCCCAGCAGTTAGGGCTGCTGCTGTCCAACGCCCGGCCGCTCATCCCTGGCACCTGAGAAAGCCTGAGCAAATCTGCCACCCAGTGACACGAGCTGAGAACTGCCAGAGAGAAGGAGCGGCAGGCAGGGGAGAATCTCTCTGCTCACGAAGGAAGGAAAAAAAAACCCACCTTAATGTAAGCATACGATAATAAAAGAATAAAACAGAAATATTGAAAGTGAATATTCCTTTTAAATACGCCCTATATAAAACTTTATGTAGTATTTGTTAAATTTGTTAAAAATTCGGCATATGTTATTACTTAAATACTATATCACTGACTAACTAGAAATCTCAATTCCAGACTTCATATGCAAACCTACTGTCTTTTCTGCCCTGAGTAGGGAAGACTGAGCTGCCTGTAGAAGAGAAGCAGAGATTGTCTGCACTTGCTTTGCGTTTGAAAGCCCAGAAATAAGGCTTAGCAGTGCAAATCAAGAAGCTGTCCCTGCTAAAATAATTTCTGCCAGTACTGATCAAGTACAAAAGGAACACCACAAAATCCTTCAGAAAGATGGAGCTACACACTGACAAATACACTAATTTACATTTGTATCTAACCTATTTAACTATCTAAGTGAATTAACAATTAGTCAGTCTTCAGCTACTTCTATATCCTATGGAGTATTCATCTCTCTAATCTATAGAAAATCTTCCAGCACAGGTTCAACAATGACATGAAGTGGACCACCTCTCTCTCTCTGCAGACCTTGCATGGTCCAAGCTAGCAAACCTAAGCTAATTTGTTTTTAAAATCAAGCACTTCAATAAAGTGTCTGAAATATTGTAGGGTCAATCAGAACTTGGGGTCAGGAGATCCAGGACCATTGGCTATCTGGAAGATGGAGCGGATGGTCAGGAACCTAAATATTAAGTAAATCTTCACAGAGAAGTATCACTTACACACTTGCCAAGGCCCTTATTTGGCCTTAGATTTGTTCATTCATGTGCTTTGCTAGAGAGTGCCCTAAAATTGTGATTACATTTCAGAATTATTTTCCACTAAAAGAAAAATATTTTTGTTATTAAGAGAAAAACCCAAAAGTTTATGTAAATGATATAATATAAAAGCTTTTGTTCAACACATGACCGACAGATAGAGACAGTTCCAGTTCCTTTCTCTTGCATTACAAAGTTCTCTGGTAAAGGCATTTTTTACCTTGATACATCAATATTTTCCATCTCATTTTCTGCTTCATGGAACAAAATTTCTTTGTGTGACTTCTGCCAGGTAGCTAAAAGCAATTAACTAAATGAAACTAGACAAAACTGGAGTGGGTTTATTTGCTTTTTACAAGGAATACATTTAACGGGGCTTTATTCAAACTCCTATTTTTGACTGAAACTCAGATTCATTCCAGCATTTATCTAATGACAAACTATTGCCATTAGGAAGCAATTCAAGCTTTTTCAAGATACTCCTACACACTGATTGGTAGCGAAGTGTAAATATAAGTCTATCAAAAGTGTGACTTCATGGCTGCATGTAGGAAATGTTTTGAATGTTGCTAGTGTACTAGTGAAGACCTACATATTTTGCAACTCCTGAGGCAAAGCAAAATACACTGTAAACTGCTGGTGCCTTGCTGTTAAGTTTGAATGTAGACTTTCAGAAGTTTTATTGCAGAAAAATCTTTATGTGTTTGGGTTTCAATATTTTCAGTGGATCCTAGCATACTTCACTGGCTCGTTGGGAAAGGACTTATTTCTCGCTGATAGAGAGCACTGTAACTTCTCAGGGACATTTACAACTCAGAGAATGAGCAGGCTGAGGCAACTCTTACTCCTCAAAGGACTGTTTTGCTCTCAGACAAAAATAATTATGCTTGAAATGCCTTCACACATGGAGAGAAACAGATTTTGAAAGAGAAAAAGAATCTCTTAGTCCATGGAAAGTCAAACAATATTGCCAGTCTAGGAGAAAGACTGCAGGAGGCACTGTTGTATGGTACATCATTTTGAATATGGAGCTGAAAGTGAACCCAGACCCTGATGTTCCCAGTCACTGCAGGCACCACTAGCAACCTGTTCTCGCCACATCTGCAGTTCCTCTTGGGAGCACGAAAAAGAAGGTATTCAAATTTGAGGATTTTTGTATCATTTAAACCCAGAACAATGGAATAAATACCCACACAAATGGGCAACCATTCTGAAGTCTTTGAATATTTGGTAAATCAGCATACGATTAGGTATAACTAGAAGGACTTAGAGCATTGATTTTTAATAAACCTGACTGAAGACTGTAAAAAGATAACTATGCATGCAAATATGAAAGATCGATGATTCCTCTGTGTGCCAAAATGAGTGTCTTTGTATTAACTTGTTTAGCCTTCACACAAACTCTTCTTGCTCGGTGTTTACAGACTGTTTGGACTCCTACCCATCATCTGTCCCTGTCTTATGCCAATTTCCAGAAGTATTCATGAGAAAAACACGAGTGAGTAAAAATCAATGCACATGCATATTTTTTTTGAGATAATTTGCACCCTGTTAAACATCAGACTATACTTACCAGCCATATTCACTACTAATCAGAACGGATTTTAACTGATGTGTCAAAATACTTAATGTCAATTCAGATATCTGATTTCAGGTATTGACCTACACGTGTCTACATGCCTGTGAGATGTCTAAATTATAATTTTATTTTATGTTCTTAGCCTAATGCATTTTTCTAGACCTGAATCAGCACAACAGTAAAAGCAAAACAGAGAAGACAGCTATTCACAACAAAGAAAACTAGACTTTCAGATATTAAATAAGGATCTATAGTATCTTACCATGACGTTCCTCTCATAATGTTCATGCTCTTTTTCAAAATCTATTACAAAGCCATTTAGAGACCATATAAATGTTAGGTCTAATGTGGGATCATGGGATGCAATGCATTGCATGGTAGCATTCTCTCCAACGGTGACATCAACATTCAACGGAGCTAAAGTAATCCTTGTAGCTTCTGTGAAGTTAACAGCGAACATGGAAAATTCCAATAAACAAATGTTTATCCAAATGTAAGCTCAGCTCTATAACTGATTATACATTTAACTTCTCCCTCATACTCTAGTTTATGTTATTCATGATGCTACATTTCAAAGGACTAAACTAAAGAGAACAAAGGAAACCTTTTACAACTGAACTCTTTATTTAAAGCTATTTTTATTTATTAACCATATCCTAAGTAGAAAGATGATGATGAATCTTATGTGATGTGTGCTGCATTTCTTATTTTAATTATAGCATTTCTTATGTTTTAAGACCTGCCTCTTTAACAAATGCAAAGTTCTTCTCAGTTGTCAGTCTGAGTCAGATTCTCTTTACAACATTGCAGGAATTGAGATCTTAATTTATCTACTGGGAAATAATATAATGGATGCGTAACAAACTACGTAAATAGCTATGTGTGGTAAGGAAAAGAAAATAATACAACAAAAGGAAGAAATCCGTATATCCACCAGCAATGCTCCTTACTATTACAGAAACAAAAAAAAAGGCAAAGATCTCATGATACGTTCTAGAGCTCTTTGTACATGCATCAAACTCATATGGCAAATTAGTAACACTGCTCTTGAAGGGACTCTGGATCACTGAGAACTATTCCTTTTCTTTCAAATATTATCACAAAATTAAAAGCCACAGAATATCTCCCTTATGCTATGACTTATAATATCTTTCCAGCAATATGAGAATGAAAGTAGGGTACCAAAATCTGGAAGACAATAGCCATATGAAAAAAGCTACTAGTTAAGACCTAGGTTTGAGCATAATTCAAGAAACCCCCTATACCTCTCCATATACAGAACAGCAAAAAATCCTCAATAAATTCAACATTTCTTGTCATTCTGCCTTAGAGAGAAACCTTCCTACTCCAGTAATCTAAAACCTGCTTAACACTGACACTGTGGGAGTGGCACAACATGGCTATTAAGAAGCTGGATATTTATTTATCTAACCTTTCAAAATAATTAAATGCCTGAAGGTAATGTTAAGACAAATAAACCAGCAGAAGATGACAAAATGTAACTGCAAACATTAAATAAATCTGTTTAATCAAATTAAATTATTACAATTTATTTGGTACAAGAAATTTGGTATAATTAATCAGCCAGAAAAATGCTTTCATAAGATCTGATCATACAGATTAATTCTTACATTAGTACATAAATATTGTGGCATTCAGCTGCTACATCCAGCATGACTTCTGGAAGAGACATTACAAAATGTATTTGATAGACGATTCTTCTATTATCAGCGATAATTGTTAGACACAGCTGTTCAAGACTGTCACCTGTCCTGTCTGTGTTCTACAGCTGTTTATTTATTTGATGCTGAATTTAAAATACACAGTTAAGGATATCAGTATTCAGTAAATACTAATACCCCAAAAGGAAAGGAATTCAGTAGTGCAATCAATCTTATAGCTGTATGCCCCCATCTCACACAATTTAATGCATGTTTTCTTAGCTGTAAGGCTCCCTCAGTCTTGCTAACACCTTCCCACTTCCTCATACATAAAAAAAAGAGAAACCAAAAAACCAAGGAAAGTCAGTAAGAGTCCCATTTCTTTGCTTGAGTCATGACAGCAGACTTATACCTCAGCCTAAGTACTATGGTACCAAATGGAATTAATGCCTCAAAATGTATCCATTTAATGGATCAGATTAATACTATCTTACAGAAAAATCAGGCTTGAAATTTGAGATACGATCCCAGAATTGATGTAAACATACACAGTTTCTACTGAGTGATATGTTTTAAAAGTCTCAATTAATTGTTTAATGAGCAAGTAAATTAGAAAGATGTAAAATGTCTTGCAAAAGCAGTGCAATGCTGGAACAAAAATTAAGAGATTCTGAATTAAGGGATCCTATCTGAAACCAAATAATGAAGGTTTACCTGTCATTTCTAGAACACCAGTGCTATTAGCTTTTCCTCTGTTATTTTCTGCAAAACAGGTGTAGCGACCTTCATCCAGCTTTGTGATATTGATAATTTCCAGGCTCCCATCATCCCAGATACGTATGCTTTTGGAAGTGCGAAAAAAACACAGCAAGAGAAATTAGCTATTTGTATTAGAAAGCAATACCTTCCGTATGAATTGTAATAAGTGAAAAGACAAATCACAAACATATCTTGGAAGCTTACATCTAAATACTGCATTTATAAACACTCCTATAGTAAAAAATCATAGAGCCCAAGAATGGCTGGGGTCAGAAGCGACCCTTAAAGGTCATCTAGTCCAATTCCCCTGAAATAAGCAAGGACATCTTCAACTAGATCAGGTTGCCCAGAGACAATTCCAACCTGACCTTGAATGTTTCCAGGGATGGGACACCTACTACCTCTCTGGGCAACTTGTGCTAGTGTTTCACAACCCTCATTCTAAAAATTCCTTCCTTATATCTAGTTTGAATCTACCCTTGTTTAGCTTAAACCCATTACCTCTTGTCCTATTGCAACAGGTCCTGCTAAACTGTTTGTCCCCATCATTCTTGTAGGACCCTTTAAGCACAGAAAGGCTGCAATAAGGTTTTTCCAAAGCTTTCTCTTCTCCAAGCTGAACAACTCCAACTCTCTCAGGCTTTTTTCAGAGAAGAGCTGTTCCATCCCTCTGAGCGTCCTCTGGACTCAGTCCAACAGGCTCATGTCTTTCCTGTGCTAAGAACTCCAGAGCTGGATTCAGAGCTCCAAGGGAGATCTCACCAGAGTGGAGTAGAGGGAAACAATCACCTCTGACCTCCTGACCACATTTTCAACCCCTCCTGTTTGTTGCCCACGCTGCATGCATTGGCACAGAGGCACTTTCAGCTGGGCCATTGGCCATGTGACCTTCTTAAAGGAAAATTGTTTCATTCCTTCGAGGTATTTCACTGGTATTTCCCTGTTGGTTCCTACTACCTAGGGGACCCTTGGCTCTATTTTATGTGTGCTGCATTGTAGCTGACACTTGTCAGAGCAACAAGCTGAGGGCCCTCTCTAGCATCTCATCCCTCTAACCTTGGCATGTCATCCCATAGCTTACCACAGTCAAGCCTGATATTAGCCCCACCCCTTTTCAAGTCTACTTTAAAACTCTGTCAATGAGTCCTGCTGACTCATGGACAAAACCTTTCGTCCTCTTTTGAGAAAGGTGAAGCCTGGTGTCGCGTAGGCCATCCCATTACCAAAGTAAACAAAATTGCGGTGGAGACTCCAGCTACAGAGCCATGTATTAATAGACTGTGCCTGTCTTTTTCTTCTAATGTCGCTGCCAGCAACTGGAAGGAGAGAGGAAAAAGCAACCTGTGTTCCAAATACCCTTACCAACTGTCCCAAGGCCCTGAAGTCTCTTTTGATCATCCCTGGACTATGCACTGTGGTTTCATCACCACTCACATGGAAGATTGGTAATGGGTAATAGTTTGAGGGCTGTATCAGCCTAGGAAGTTTCCTAATGAAGTCTCAGGGATAATATTTCAGTATGTTGTGACATGATGAGATGCCTCAGATTCCTGGAGCAAGACAGTGTACTCTCATTCATTTGTAGTCATTCAAATATTTTTTCTTACAGTTTTGTGATACAATTCAATTCTGAAACATGAACTACACTGAGTGGTTAAGTTGGATACCCTGCTGCTATTTGGATCCACACTGCTAGTAACATTTTGGCATACCATTTTCATGAAATTAGACACCTCCTGCCCCTGAAATCTGCAAAAGTGAGAACTAGCCTACAGGATAAACAAAAGCATAAGGCAGTATTTTTAAGATTCAATGTCCACCAACAGTTGATACTAACCGGCTCCCATTTACAAGCAATTCTGTTCCTTTGCTCCAGGAGAACTTTGGCTTAGGAGCAGCTTTAGGCTTGCATTCAATGATTACACGGCCTCCTTTAGCTGCTAGGATTTTCTTCTTCATAGGGTTCAGCTCAAAAGTGGGAGGTGAAGCTGAAAGCAAAAATTAACAGGAGTACTGATGTTAGTAATTTTTCTGCAGAACACGATTTGTTTGCAGCATGGAGGTAAGTGACAGAACTATTAAATTGTATACAAGCATCCCTTATTCAGACCAGTGATACTAACGATACAGAGATTTGGTGACAAGTAGATGCTGATCTAAAAGAAACAGGAAAAATCTTTATGTAGTTCTATGCTGTGTTACACTAGGTGTTTCCTTCTGTTGATTTCTAAACCTCCATCTAAGTTTAATCTAACAAGATCAAAGTCCCCAGAAATCAATAGAAAGTTTCTCCTTTTCAAAGGCCTTTTGATCTGTCCTAATAAAATTTAGATTCTTCGAGACCAGCCTATGTAAAATGTTGCTCATTCGATCATGCTTCCAAATAATAGTTGGATTTACTTTTCAGTGCTTTTAACACTGCTCCAGTAAATTTTAAGGTTGTGTCTTTCTTCCTCCTTGTAGTTTCCTGTTTGGCCAACTGGCCTTAGGTGCACAAGAGTAATCAGACTTGACTGGAGCAAGCACTGCATTTGTGTATCTGAGGTCTGACCTTTGCTTACTGATTTTCTTTTTATTTGTAACCAAATAAAAGAAAAAATGCTTTTAATTATTTTGCATCTTGGTGTACCATCATTATTAATCACATCAGCAAGTGTGTGCACTGCTTGAGGAAACAGAGCTATAAGGTAATTGAAGAAGTACAGAGAAAAATTCTGATAAACATCCACATTTTACCAACAGCAAATTATGAAAATATGCATGCAAAAAGTGCTTGTTTCTGAGCACATAGTAATGGAAGACTAATGAAGGACAAAGGATTGTTGTGCAGTGGGTCGGGGAATTAAAGAATAGTCTAGTGCTTGGGAAAGTCTGGAGGCAAGCATGAGATGAAAAGAATCCAGAGTAACTACAGCAGGGAAACCTTCATATCATACAGCCAGTACACCTGCTCTAATGTCAACAGTAAAAATGTCAGAAATTGTTTTAAGCCTGAGCACTCTGGATCTGAAAGTCAAGCTTTCAACAGGATGCTCCTCAGGAAAACACAATGGATAGTAACTACATGCATCCGCCAAATGGGACAGCTACATTGCACACATTATAGCTGGTCTAAATGGGTTGTAGAAAGTAAAATCAAAGGGGAGAGTGAAGAGGGAGAGCTTCAAAGGCCTGATGACTGACAGCATGGTTTCTAAAAATGTGCTTTTTGTCCCACAGAAGAGTGAACATAGGTGAGCAAAAAAGAAAACACTCCTTAATCAGTTTTGCAATCTTGAGAGGGTAGACAGCAACTCTATGCACTTAATATAATTTCTGCACTACCAGTTCCTCTGAGGGGTAACTGTAGCAAGCAACCACCAGAAATAATACAGCAAGTGTTCCCCACACATTAGCAACTTGATTTGTCAAGTCATTGCCAAAACTCAGCTAGAGAGCTCAAAGAAATGCCACTTCATCTAGATTCAGTGAGGGCTCTTAGCTTTATCCTCACAGGATTCTGTTACCAAACAATGCTTGCAAATACAACTCATATATTACTCAAACCTGAAATAATAAATAGAGCGAATAATCCCACTGACCCACAATCTTCAGTTCAGCATTTGCATAAATAATTCCATGCGTGTTTTCTGCTATACATTGGTACATGCCGGCATCGTCAAAGGTCAGACTTTGAAGTCTTAGTTCACCTTTCCGGAACTAAAACACAGAATCAATAAAACAAGATATTCATGTAGACTATGCATGCTGGAGAATTTATAACTATCGATACTTCTTTTTTTTTTTTTCAGTGACAATGTTCAGAATAGAGTTCCTCAAAGTCAGAAACAGACATGAAACCCTTTTTGAAAGTTCATGTTAATAAATTCTGTTTTCTTGTGAAAATCAAGCTGAAAAACTTCAAACCTTGTCTATAAATCAATTGGAATGCACGGAGAAGTGGTAGATTAAAAGACCACTAGTTATCTAAAATAAAAATAAAGATTAAAGGAAACCTATTTCATGTACTGTTTTATTTAAAAACATTTCAAACAGATTTTCTACAAGGAATCTTTATTTTGTGCTAAGTGGAACACCTAATTAAAAATTAGCTGATTTAGAAGCAAGCTAATTCTCAAGGTAATTTAAATATTTTTGCAATTTTCCATTTGGAAATCATCTTGTAATACACAGCATAATCTCCTGGTGTACTGTTGGGAATACACACTACTTTCTGCAATCCGGTATGTAGATTTTGCCAGTGAAAGTCAAGTTCAGTGGGGACCATCAAGCAAATCACTTGCTAAATTACTTGCTTGTAATAACTACGGAATCTAGAAAACAGCACTGTTTTAGCTGGTTTAAGCTATCCCCATATGGCAGATGGTGATGGCCCTGTTCTCCCTGCAACCTCCCACGTTTTTCTTAAGATAATGCAGCCAAAACAACACTGATTCATCATCCTTTTTTTGTTTGCTTGCCAAGATCAGTGTCACCGCAGCTCAACAGATGAAGCGTTACATTGTGCCCTCTGCTATTGCCTTTGTTCCGTAATGGCTCATCATACAGCATAAGCAAGGGATATTAAATAAGTTGTTAAAAAGCCTGGAGAGAAAATCTACTTTGTTTAAACAAATCATGCAATGCAACAAACGTAAATCATCAAATGATACTAATTTAAACTTCACATCACCTAAGCCAATGGAATCTTGCCATATTCTGTGGCTAGAAAAAATATAAGAAAGTACAGGATATTGAAAAACTAATGATCATTTAAAAATAATTCTTTCTTCTCATGTCACTACTGACTCCTTTATTTCTTGCATTTTTATGCTCATTTTTAATGTAGTAAAATGGATTATTTTTAGAGGGAAGCTGGTAGACGTTTTTATCCAGGGAGAAGCACATACCATTTACTTATAAAGGCCTGGAGAAAAAAGGATATCCACATGCCAAACATAGTAAAAAGGCAAGTTCAAAACTCAGAGCTGAATATTAAATAGCCTGAAGAAACGTATTTCAAAACTGAAGGGAATATTGAGATGAAACTGTAAAAAATTGATTTTAATCTCTAATGCAAGTGGAATCAGCAAATATTTGTATCATTACACTTAATTCTCTTTTAACCTTTTACTTCTGCATGCTTCAAAAAATCACTTCCATTAACTAAACAATCAATCTTGTGTTGACTATAGCAATATACTTACCGAGACACCATTCTTCAACCATCTGATTGTTGGAATAGGCTTGCCTGTAGCTACACAAGGCCAATATAGGTCACTTCCTATATCCTTCTCTGTGTCATTGATATGTTCTACCCACTCAGGAGAGGCTGAAGAATAAAAAATGTGATGACTTGTAAGGATGGCAGATACATATTTATTTAGCATAGCAATCTATTAATTTCACTGTTTTTTTTCATGATAGTTCACAGGCCACACAAAGTAATGATGGTGACTCAGCAGCACACAAGCACAAGAAAGAATGATGTGAATATGTTTTTGTCGTACTTCATGGACTCAAAATTGCTTCAAGCTATTTTTTATGACAAGAAAAGATAGAACTGAAATAATGCTTCATGGATGTCCAAAGATATAACATGTTACTTTTTACACTGATTTGTGGAAATTATTCAGTAACATCTTAAAAATTATAGTTAAATTACATTAAATTGTTCAGATTATCTACGTATTGAAAGAGTCTCAAAAAAAAAATTCTCTTAGTCTAGAAAGAAATTAAAGAAATTACCACTGAAAATGACTAAGGTTTTTCCAAATAAACAAATCTATTAGCTCTACCTATAACAACCAGCAACAATCTTCCCACATCAGTTTTGAATTAATCCCAGTTAAATTCAAGCACTTAACTAAGGGTCTTAACTCAGGAATTGTTCTGTACAGACAACGAAAAGAGGCAGAAATCTACTGAACGTATATCAGATGTCAGGTATGATCTTTCTGTGTCACAGTTTTGTGAATAAGTCTTGGTCCAGGAGTCAAGTGACTTGGGATGATTTCATCATGAGCAATAAGATAAAATTTTTTTGTTTCCCTCATTTAATGACATGCATGAAGGGGAGGAACAGAGGCTGAAGGAATAAGGAATTGACTGTAGCTAATAAGTGAGCTAAAATGGTTAGAAAAGACAAGTGAAACTAGGAAATGAGAAAGCGTAACACATCTTCCTCTTCCTGCTTCTTCTATCACTTCAAGTACTCAAAATGTATTTAATTTCCATTATGCATAATTATATTAACAGACATTGCTGTCGAAGTATATATACAGCTATCTTAACCAGACAAATTGAGTAGCTGTTCAATAAATACATAAACATTATGCCTGGCATTCAGTCCATGAGTTTTCCTTTCACACTATTAACACGAAGAGCAGTGTGTCAGGATGATGCCATAAGTCAGCACTAAATGTGAGCACACGTCAAGTGAGAGAAAACACATACTTCCAAAATAAGCAAAAGCAACATAGATCATGAAGGATAAAATTGTTCTGCCTACCTTGTACATAAATTCTTGCTTGATGTTTGTCTTTTCCTTTATAGTTTTCAGCTTCACACTCATAAAGTCCTTCATCTTCATACTGAATATTGAAGATCTTAAGAACTGCACCAGACATGCTTATCTCAGCGGTGGCTGGCATGGGCTCAAGATATTTACTCCATCTGAGTTCAGGAACCGGACTTGAAAAGGTACAGGAAAGTACAAATCAGCATGTTCAAGAACTAGCTGTTAAATTGCAGACTACAACAAAGTGTTTGATGATGAAACAAGCATTTTCATTCCCTGGAATATGATAGCAAACACTGCTCTAAAAGAATTTTAAAACATGCTTACTTCCCAAGAGCAAAACACTCCAGGGTCACATTTTGCCCCAGGAGAGCATATGTGTCCTTGAATTTCACCTTGATATCAGCAGGATATACTTTTGCACCTAACATGAAAAAGAGATTATCAGAAAAGGCACGGAAGAAACAAATACAGCTATTAAATATTTCACGGTTCAAGAAAACTGTTCTTAAAATTCCAGACAAAATTTTTCTTTACAGCGAATAAACAGCCCCCCCCATCCATGAAGCCTGATTTAGCACTGAACTTTTAATAGTAAGACAGAATTGTTTTACTCAGTAACTAGTTATCCTTCTCTGGACGGTAATGCCTAACATCTTTTACAGCACAATGCATTAAAATAAACTAATTTACTTGCATTTGAAGTGTGATGATATACTGTGCATGTAGGTAAGCAAAAGACTGAGTTTCTATTTTCCATGAATGTTTTTACTGGATGGAATATTTTGAATTACTATGAATTTAAGCTGTGTATTACCTTAGTAAAGATACGAAGCAACTAGAGACAGCAAATCTGTAGCTTAACGAGGGTACAGGGATGCAAGTTTAATCAAATCTACCTACTGGTGATCCCTTTAGGACTCCTCTCGCAGTTCTATATGAAAATCTCGGTGTAAGTATTGGATGTGGAAAATTTGGGCAAAGATCACTGATTTGTAATTATCCAAATTCAATCACAGGTCTTCATTATAATATGAGAAATTTAGCAGATAAATGGGACAATGAAATCTCAACAGCCGGTTTATGAGACTCTAGTGACCAACAGTCTGAAGTGGCAGAAAGGAAGTCGGTTACCCTTTGGAAAACATGCAGTTTTCATGAAGAAATGACAGAGAATAACTTAGTACACAAAGTGATATAGGTTCCTTGGGGCACTGGCCAAGCCCTTTAGGCCACTCCTGGATGGAAAATTTCAGAAGAGGAAAAGGATTTTCCATTTTCATAGGGGATTTCTGGGGGGAAAAAAATCCTGAAGCTATTTAGCAACTTTTACATAGCTTTTGCTTTACAGTCACACCCATTTGAAGCAACACCAAGACTAAAAAAGATTAAGAAGATTTTGGGATGAGTGCAGGGGTTTATCACATAAAAGAGATAGGGACTCTGGAGATGAGAACTCTGTTCTCAATGACATGGAAGGAATTTGTGAATGAATCCAAGGAGTTTTCCTTCATAGAGTTTTCATTGGGCTGAAAATGATTTGTACCTCTGTTTGTGGAAAACGAAATTAAATGATGCAGTAGACACTATAACTTGTTATATAATTCCTCTCAAAGATCTGAAAGTAGTTATGAATGAGCAAAACTAAAAGACAGTTAGAACATTGCATGAACATAGTATTTCCAGTAAATACTTACGATCGGACTGTGGAATAAGTGGAATAAATTTACTGAACACACTCTTTGTTATTGAAGGGCTGGACACAAAACACGAATAATTGCCCTTATCTGATGCTTCTACATTTGCAATGTAGAGATTGCCATTCGTCTGTGACACAAATCGTCGTTTGTCCAATGTAATAAATACCGGGAACTCATTTAGAAGCCAACGATAACTGAGATCATCTGAGGAAAAATATTTTCTAGTCAATAGTCAAAAAATACTACCAGCTACTAAAGTCATGGAATACTGTCTGCATATAAATTACTTTTCTGATCTCCAGTTTATAGATCTTTTCTTCGGGAAAGGCACCTGTGTGAGACAGAATATACATGTCTAATATCTGTCTACACTAAATATCAGGGTACTGCTGCCATAACTGCAGATGACGTTGGACCCAGGTGCTATGTGCCTGGTTCCCCTTGGGCACAGCCTTCCCACAGGAATCACACCTGGGAGAGGGAGATAGGCAGCTGGGTCTTGCCTTGATCCAGCTGAGAAGCTGGGAAGCCCCTGACAGTATTGAAACTAGACATTTTAACTGGAAATACGTTTCGGTTCTTCAGTTTTTTGGCAATATTTAAAACAGAGAGAATGAAAACTAAAATGTTATCCCATTTCAAAAAGTAAAAGAGATGTTGACAGCCCAATTAACCCCTCATGATGAAACTACAGATGCTTGACGTAATGGGCATAATCCCTGCAGAGCTCTTCAGTAGCGAACACTAACAGAAAGGCACATCAAGAGCATAAATAGCCTCAGCACGATAACTTCTGTTGTGATGACTACATTAGGTGGGCTGAAGCTAGGCCCTGTCCATGGCCAGTTGAAAGTTTGGGATGGTAGTGACACGTACTCAGGTCATTTGAATGGTAGGCTAAGCCTCCCTTCTGTTAACAAGATTTGTTTGTATCATGCTATTTTTAATATAAAAACCTGCTGTTTGCAAATTTGACAACAGCCTTTATGTATGATCAAACATATTTTCAATATGGAAACCTAACCTAAATAGTGATTCTCAAGCTACAAAAAACTACTATCTAAGTAAACTTCAAGTATTTTTAGAACAATAAATGCTATTTCTGTCTTGCATTCTTAAGCAGTTGAAAATGAAGCACTTTGAGCTGCATTACCTGGGTAGTGGTAAGGGGGTTCACAAAGAAGCACTGCTCCAACACCTTCTCGCACTTTAACCTCATAACGTTCTTCAGGTGGAAAAGGATCCAGATCTAGTTTAAAAAAAGGAAGGGGAGGAAAATTATGGGGTTTCCATAACAATATTTCTTTTATAATTTTGCTATTTTCATCCTAGTGTAGACAAAAATAGAAATAAAAGAATATCTGGCAGCTGGATAGATACCTGTGGACCCATAATGCCATGTTTGCTCATTTAAACTTTCTTATTATCAAGTGCAATTAATTTTTTTTACAATATTTTAGTCATTGTAATCACAAATACAAGGAGAAAAAAAAAAAAAAGGTAGTGCGAATTCTATTCCTAAGAGTAACCAGATGCGCTACATTTGAAGAAGGTATCCCAGGAAAAGGATTTTAATCTTTCAACTGGCTTCCCCAAAATGTGAATTTAATTCTTTACTACAATTCCAATTGACTTCTCTAAAATTATACAGGTGCCCTCCCTGACAACTCCAGCCGTCAAGGACTGTTAAGCAGTTAGTTCAGATACACCTTTTGTACCAGAGATTTGGGACAGAAGAGGCTCACTTGGTTTTGTAAAAAGATAAAGAAAGAAGTATTTTATGGAGCTACTTATTACCCCACAGACTGCAGGAGAATAGTAATGTCATCTGCAGTGGTAAGACAAGTGTTCCATGAGTAACTTCAGCTAGGTCAGTAATCACACTTCGCTGTTTCTCTTTACTCTCATTTTGTTTATCCAGTCTGAAATTAAACTATAAATATCTTGAGGCAGGGAACATCTCTTGTGAAGCTTCTCCATGTCACCAAGCACAGTGAGATTATAGAGAACCTAACTAATGCTACTGTGGTACTAACAACGCATCCATAACAGCCAAACACACAGCCTCTAAATGCAATATTCTACCATAGAGATCATTGAGAATAACTCCATTCAGATTAATTCAGCTTTCTTCAATGGCAGGCAGCTATCCAGTTCTACTAAATTCCCAAGGTTGGCTCTGAGCTATAAAACTTAAGTTCAAAAGCAGTCAGCCAGAAACAAAAAAGAAAAAATAAGGACAGAGCTACATAGAAAAAGAGACCAGTAAATTATTAGTAAACAGAGACTACTCACTACTGTAAATTGCAATGTGTAGTTAAACAGTCCCAGTAATAACTCTGCATTATCTAAAAATAAATAATTTCTTAACTTTTAACAACTGCTATATTTAGTAAATATAATACAGGTTAAAGATTCCTCCAAGGCCAACCACAGCTGTCAGACCTGAATGACAAGGACAACCTAGGAAGCAAATGCCATTATGTTTTTTCAAACTCCAGGAGAGTTATGTCAGAGTCTAGAGAAAAATGCCTCTCCCAACTTGTAAAATACTAATAGTTTATTCTCTTCAAGCAGACCAGAAGGTAATACAGATCTTTTTGGTGTCTGACTGTACCATGACTGGATGAATGCCTAAATTGTAGGCATTGTATTGGGTCATTCTAAGGATTTCTGATTATTATTTTACATAATTTTACCCTATGTCTTAGTGCAATGAATGTATTCAGTTCTCCACAACTAGCTCTCAATTAATTTGGAATATTATTCTCTGACTAAAGAGAAATTAAGTATACCAGGCTGACTTAGTAAGAATTAGCTATTTGACCAGGCAGGTTTTGTAATTCAAGCCAAAGAAGGTCTTCGCACAGATTGGGATATCCATATTCATATAATATCTGCAGTAGTTTGAATTTATTTCCTTTCCATCTGCCAGCATGGACCTTATTAAATGACTACTTTGTCTTCAAAATATTGACTGATCTCTCCTGCAAACTTCAATTTCCTTGTAGCAGATCTTCGGATCATCTTGTAAATTTGCCACTAATATTCACTTCTGCTGTCTTTGGAACAGATTAGTGTTTAAAATCTCTTGCAGAAATAGGTAAAAATGAAAAATTGCAATCATTATCAAAAAATGTATTGCTAACTTGATATTGCTTTGCATATGGATGGTGTAGGTTTGAGGAAAGTAAAACCTAATGCTTTTAAGTTATTTTAGCTCTTATAAGCTTATATTTTAAGTGTGTGTGTGTATATATATATATAATTCTTGAATAATCTCTGGGGCAGCCACAACAAGTTTAAAGACATAGAAACGCAAAACATTATATTAGTCCAGAAAACAAATGTTCTATGCTAGGTGCAGGGAAGTCATACAGTTATTGAGATGTAATTGTATACCTTCTTCCCACTTAATAAATGCTCTGTAGTCTGATTTGGTCTTGGTGTCTTCTTTGCATAATCGCTACTTGGTTGTTACTCACCAATTACAGTAAGTGTGATTCCACGAAGAAGATATTTATTTTTAGCTAGAATGAAAGAATTAGCATAATCACTGCACTCCTATACACACACAATTAATATCTAGAGAGCATGGAAATTTCTCTTTGGTATTCTTTCAGCCTCTCTGCTATGAAATTGCTGTACTTTACTATTCTGAAACTGTTTCCCAGCAAGCAGAACAGTACCTCACCTTCTCATTTTTCTCAGCATGCACCAAAATGCCACTTAATTTTCCTGCAGAATAAAATTCCTTCCTTCAGGAGTATGTGTGTAGTAGGTTTTAAAGAACTGAATCTATGAAGATCTAGTTCTACTAAAGACAGTATTCTCAGATGGATTAACTGACATGAAATTTATGAAAGAATCTGACTTTTGTTCCATTAAATAAATTGGGCAGTAAGACAAAATCTTGCTCGTGTACAGTATTTCTGAACACTTTGGAAAGATTGTTGCCATTTTCAATCAGTTTGCACACAAGCAAAGCAACAAAAACTTCCACCACAGATAAGACATTTTCTATATTAATTTCAGCCACTCTATATTCAGTTCTTTAGAAACAGTGATTGTGGAAGAGAAATTTTTATAGGTTATCATAAAAAGGAGAAGGGAAGAAATACAACAGTGTAAAGAAGAATGACTATCATTGTTTTTACAGGTATTTATCAGCTTCCAGATATCTTTTTGGTTCTATTTCTTGCCTCTTTGCCTATTATAATTTAAATATTTAAATATTATATATTAGGATTCTGTTCAGTATAATTGTCCTGTACACTAACTATCAATATGCAGCTCATGCAGTCTGTGAGCTGGTGGGCAGGAAAACACACCTCACACTGTTTTGATTCTACTTTTTTTTCATCTATTATCTATTTTGGTTTCATTTTTAAGCAGCTACAGCTATTGTTGTAGCTTTTATCCTACTGGTCATTCAGGACTGGCACCATGGATGCCTGTTGTAGATCATAGAATCATAGAATCACCAGGTTGGAAGAGACCCAGCGGATCATCGAGTCCAACCATTCCCATCAATCATTAACCCATGTCCCTCAGCACCTCAAAACATTACACGTGGCCTTAAGGAATGGAAGAATTGTTCATTTCAATGAGCAAAACTGAAATCCAACCCTAAACCTTTCAGTCTCGGGGGTCCAAATTTTACTCGTGCATCTTTGAATATCTACATCAAAACGACAGCACAGCTTCACAGAATGATTCACCAAGAACATCCACGATGGAGCAGTGAGACCTCAGAGAGGACTTTCACCCTAGTCACCACCTTCAGCTGGTTTGGATCATATCCTGTAAATTGAATTCTGATGTCATCTCCATCAATAACAACCTGGCCTTCTATTTGTTCTAGAAAATAAACTGGGTAAAGTACAGACTAAGACTAGGTCAACTATGATGTGATCCATCAGCTCATTGTAGCCTCTGAGTTTCCCTTATACATGTGGTCCCACAGTCTTATTATTACTAACAGAAAGCAGAATTTTTCATCTCTGATCTTATACAATAAGGAGTGAATTCTGCTCATGGAGGCTGCTGAAAGACAAGAGAGGCAGTAAGCACTTGATGTCAAGATTAAAGAGCACACAGGGCTTTGTGAACTGATTCCCTTTTTTGTGGATTCCTTTTTTCTGTCCTCTGATGAAAAAATATATTCAGAGGAAAAAAGCATATTAAAGTAAAATAAAATAAAAATCCCAAACCCTGTCTTCAGTCAGTAAAATCTTACATTAGTCTTCATGTAGTACCTCAGGTTTTTACAATGTGTGTATTTATTGACAGTGCAGGTCAGGTCTGTGCATATGGATGCATTCACACGATTAGATCATGAATGTCTGAAGCTGACAGAAATGTCCTCCAGCAGGGTCTTCATCATAGCCTCGGATAGAGGGAGCATGCTTTACTAGCGAGTGCCATGCCTTTCTCCTGCAGGCATCCCAGTTGTGTTTGCACAGCAGAAGTGCCTCATCACCATATGCCCCTGCTTGCGTCTTTATACAGTGACTATTACCCCTCAGGTCCTGCCATGATTTGAAAAGAGTCTGGACATCATTATCTCAGGATCTAGCTCCATCAGTCTCTTCAATAAATAATTTAACAATAACTCACTGAGAAGGTTGTCATATCAGCTGAATGCTAAAGAATATAAAATGCTCACAAAACTTATTTTGTGCTGATCTTTGCAGATGCAGGCACTTAAGATACTGTTTATATAGAGCAATATAGCTATGGCGCATGTTAGCAGAAGACCCTGCAGTGTAAAACACGGGCATTTCAAGCTAACCGTAACTTTTCTATGTTTTGACGTAAACACCGGCTTACATCCAAAACTTAGAGTGGCTTCACTGCTTCTGACAGTTCCAAAGATATTCGATACTACACAGACATATTTTCCAGCATCCCTTGATTTTTCTGGATTATTGATAACAAGTCTGCCTCCCACCATACTGTAGCGTTCCTTTGTTAAATCAATATCCCAGTTGTTGAGTTTCCACCTATTGAAAAAGAAAAGCCAGATGTAAGATTTCACCCAGAAAAACAAACCTAGTGAGAAATATGATTTGAATAACAACTCATAAATTGTGATAAACTATACAGATATATATTAATATATTTCTATACATGTTATAAGTTTTTCTTCTGCGAGATCCACAGATCTGATGAACTTCATAGCTCCTTTAAACATAATAGGGTCAGTCTGCTTCAGCCTTGTAAAGATGTGATGTAGGTTAAGATCTGTTTGCTGGCTACGTAATGCAGGATACATGAGCCATCTCTGAGTGAACTAGTCAGTGACCAAGCACTAGGATAATAAGTATATCCTCAGATAGTTATCTAAGGCCAAATTGGCTAAGAAAATAAATATCCCCTCTGCACCTTTATGATAAGGACTAATTAAATTTTAAAGAGCTTTTTGCAAACTTGCTGTCAGGGATGAAAATGTTGCATGAAGCCTAATGTGCAAGTGAAGTCTGAGCAGAAACTTATTACATTAAATAATAGCTGGACACTCTCATGATCGTTACTGTAAAACCCTGCAGCCAGTTCACTGTGTCACTGTAACTTTTGCTTCAGGGACTATGAGAGGAACTCAGTGAATCAGGTCTGGCCCTTGCTGACTTCTACGGATCTCAACGGTTATAATGCAAGAAGTTGGAACCAGGACTCATTATTTCCACTGTGTCCACAAGGAGGAGCCCAAAACCTTCTTTGAAAGGAACTGCACTTTCCTGAGCAAGAATAGAAAAGATGCAACTTAAATCCATTTAAAGATATAAAAATCTTGCAGTGTAAATTGGTTTTTGTCACAAGGTAAAAATAGGCAGTACTTTCTGAAAATGAGAGAGCATACCCTCTATGTTCCTTCCTTAATGAAACATTGGACTGAAATATACAGGATATTCATGTAGAAGATGAAACTCCAATTGTCATAGAAACAAATAATTTTAGTAGTGGTATTAAAAATAACTTCAAATTAAAAATAAATAATGAAATGGCAGTATTTTCAAGATGCAATAAATATTATTTAGCTTATACAGGATTTTAGACATATCACTTCATTCCTGTAAGATATACTGTATGTCTGTATTACAAACAAAATCCCTGTTCAAAAATACCTAGAAATAATTGTCATGAGGACAGCTTATGCTGCAATGAAAGACATCAGAAAAACATTGCACAAAATGTATAACTGCCAAGAGTAAGAATTAAAAAAATTCTTTTGACTTCATTAAAGTTGAAAGCATGATATTATTTTTATGATATCCCTTTTCTTTCTTTGAAAAATTTTACAGGGTTACTCTGTGTTATGGAAAAATAACCTTAAGAAAGATAGTCATGCGATCTTCTTGTTCAAACTTTGCATCTTAAATGCAGCTCCTTTCCACAAAAGCTGTAAGTAACTTCATTCTCATGGATAGTTCTCACCAGGTTCTGCTAGTGAGTGATTTTCATACATGCACAGGGTTTCTCACACACGAAAATGCAGAATAAGATGCCTCATGACACTCAGCCGGACACACTGAGTTTAAAAGAAGTTGTATCTCTTCAGAGCTGGAAACAAGTATTTGAGCTTTTTTTTCTTATAATCTGCCTAGCAGCTTGGGAAGTTGTATTAGTAAAATCTGTAGTTATCTTTCTGTCTTTTCTTTTTCCATGTCTGGTTTGAGTTTCTTCCAAGTGAGATGTAAAACTACAGGAATATGCATAGAAAGATATCTACAGATCAGTTAGGAACTATTCAAGAAGCTATATCCAAAGGGAGCTTAGAGAAAGAGATGTTTGAAGAGATTTTAGAAATGCTAGAACCAGCAAGAAACCTATGAAATCTTTAAAGATGGTAGGAGTGCTATAGAAGAAGGTGACTAGTAGTCACCAGTGTGTATTTGCATTAAAGGTCATTTCAGGAGAAACAGTAATCTGTGGTCTGTGACTTGCAGACAGGACTGGGGACTAAAGGATCATACCTTGTTCTCATGGAAGTATTTTGCCTTTCATAGCAGTGCTAAAGGCATCAGCAATGATAGGAGCAAAACAACAGGTTCCTAGAAAATGCAATGACTACTTTAACTTTAGCAAGGGTGAAGAACCATCAAATACAGAAGGAAGAGTGGAAGAATGCATAACAGTGTTAACAGAGAGTTCTAGAAGAAGACTAAGAAGGTGAATAGTCCAAAAAACTGAAAGTGGCAGGAAGGACTTTTCTACCTCTGAAACAGGTTTTGGCTCACAAACTGTGGGAGGGCTAAGAAATAAAGACAATACATTGAGTTAGACTAAAATAATCATGTCAGGAAATAAGGACAGTGGTCTTACTCTGTATTGCATCTCGTCAGCCATCAGCAATAACTGTTAGAGCTGTTTCTCGATAGAAAAGCTCTGGAGGTGCAAGGCAGTTCTTCCAGGGTGACTTCACTAGTGTGGATTTTGCAGAGCCCATGATAGATCAAGAAGAATGCTAAAACGTATGTAGAGCCTAATCACTCTATAGATGGTATTTTTATCTGGTCCTGCAGACAGTGTCGGGGAGTCTCCAGACAGACTGGAAGTGATGTGTATCAGAAGGCTACTGACTCCAAGTGTATCTGATCTCTCCTCACATCCAGTGAGGAATACTTTCCAGTACTCCTTTCAAAAACACAAACCATTTAACACAACAAGAATGCACTATTTTCAACATTGTCTAAACATTTTGGCAAATTGAACCAAGGTTGATTTTTACTCAAAAATTGCAAATCTCCCATTTTTTTCCTGCCTTGAAGACTGTATAAATCTGCTAAGATGATTGATCATTTAATACCACAACCTGAAACACTCACTGAGTGGGTCTGAAAATCAAAACAAGAGTTACCTGTAAGTAGGAAAAGGAACTGCTCGAGCCCTGCAGTTCATTGAAACTTGTCCATCTGAAGATTCTTCTGGGTAGATGGTATCAATAGGTTGCTCCTCAAAAACAGGACCATAACCTTTGTTTCCTTCCTCTGAAAAACAGAGTTTGAAATGCATACTTTTTAATTAGTAGGCAAACTCAAGATGAAATTACATCACACCTTCTGCATTCAAAAGGTGAAGGCTTAATACTGCGCCCTGCAAAATCAAGTTTTATATGCATCAACAAAACCAGAGCCATATGGATAATAGAAATGCTGGCCTTCCTTTGCTGATTCCTGCTTCAGTCCCGCCCTTCTGAGAACAAAAGTAATCTAAAAAGCATTCCTATAAAACGACTTTCTCTGCCTTCTCCACTGACATCATCAATTATTTGACAGAGATAATAACAGATTGTAGATATGCCCTTTACGAATGCAGGACGACCAACATATTTACAGAGGCCATCAAATTCTCAAACAGGTCTAAATGCAAAACAACTCTCTGATAACCTTCTTCTTATCTGATAACCTAATCAGCTCCATTTGTTTTATACATTTCAAAAGAACATTTATCACGTCAGAAAAAGAGAAACTAATGTTGGATGCCATAGCTGAAGATTACATTGTTTCCAGAACATATTTTTGTTCTTCCTTTCACGGAAGATATTTGTACACATTAGCTCTCTTTCCTTTACAATAAAATTTAAAGAAAGCCTCACACTGAAAAATAATTTAAGTTTGTAAAGTCAAGCACTAAAAGGAGAGTAAATGTCAAACAGGTTTCACAACAAACAATTTTTTAATCCTTATTTTCCATTTGCTGATGCTGTTGTAAAGGTTACAGGCTCTGTGCACCCTGCTACTTTCCCTTCTCCTTAATTTCATTCAAGCATACAAGACTGCTCTTCAGGGCCTGTGAAAGCACTGCAACTACTCTTTTTTCCCCCTGTGAATACAGCAAGTGTGCACTCAAGGTATAGAATGGCACTGAGAGTTGGTGGCACATGCTCCATATATATAACATTTTTAGACAACTCAGCTCAATACACATCTCTATTAAGACTGAATCAATATTGTTGGCAATTGTAAGCAAACTCAGGGGAAAAGCAAAGAATAATAGTACACAACTTCTACCAGATTCACTTTCCATTAAAGTTCAGAGTTTTGCTCCAAATCCTAGAGAAGCCATAGATCTGGAAAACGTCTGCAGGAATCTTGTAATTCACAGGAAACAAATACAGTTTTCATAATACAATCTTTAGAGATGGCTGAATAGATTTGTGCTTAAGAACTCTGATAAGGAACAGTTAAGGTTAGAAAAAAACCTAGCATTTTGAAATAGTATCTGTGCTGCCTATAAAAACTCGCTACATGTCTTGTAATGCTACATTTTAAAAATCTTCACAGATCAAAAGACAAACTGGCAACGTGACAGATTAAGGTCCTTAAGTCAAATTACAATTTTGTACTCATCCCCGTAAAATTCTTGCCTTTACTTATAAACATTTTGGACTAAATTAAGCAAGTTTTATAAAGGCTAAGAGAGAATAAATAATTTATCTGTCTACCTAAGGAATGTAGAGTATGTTGGTGTTAAAATATCATATATACACATAAGAATCCTTTCGAGGATATCTCTTTTATTGTTCCATATTTATAGATTGACACTGGATTACAGCATTAGGAGAAAACTGGTTGCAGATAAAAAGTGAGTTCCCTCTCCTGTTCAAGTTTGGGGGAAAAAAAACCCCAAACCAGTTTCCTTTGGGGACAGGAGCAGGTCAGAAGGTACTGTTAATGCTGTGACACATATGGTTAGGCAACTACATTTCTGAAGAAATTCATGTAATGAGAAGTCTTTCAAAGAAGCATAGTAGAACAACTAGAAAGAAAGACAGAAATTTAAAAAATGTTCTGCTTTATTTCATATTTTAAAGCACAACACTATGTAAAAATCTACATATGGTTAGATCAAAAGAAGACGTAATTTCAGGTCATAGAATCGTAGAATGGTTTGGGTTGGAAGGGACCTTAAAGATCACCTAGTTTCAAGACATAAGATTAACATATTTGTGCAAAGACTGGAATGACTGAGCCACAAACTTGATGGCACTTTCTGGGCAGTTCTTGAATATGAACACGTAATAACAACAGACTAGTAGCAGACAGTCATATCATATGTATCTGACTCTTTCTACCTTACGAATTAAATGATGTTACAGGCCACTTAGGCATTTCATGGCATGTGTTTTTAATGCTGCCAGCACTATTAATTATACTGAGTGAATATCTGTTTCTCACACCTAACAAATATGCTTTAAAATGGCATTTCTGCTGCAATCTATTATGAATTTGGTTTCAGATGTCTGGCTGAGCAGAAAAGGTTGCACAGACTGCATATCAGGTGTGGCAACCAATAAACCTTTCATTCAGACCAGTGATACTTGAACAGCCTGAGGAAGAAAAGGGAAGAGATAAGGTTTGTGAGAAGATCAGCAAGAAATATTCACACATTAATTGTGAACACCATGGCTGTGTGACTAAATTTGGAGAGTGAGGGAGGGCATACAAGGAGTGCAAGGAAAAAGATCAGTTGATTTGAGTTGTACCTACAAGGAAAAGGGGAGAAATAAAAGTAGAGAAGAAAGGAAGATGGAAATGGATGCATTAGATAAAACTGCGGAGGTGAAGAAAACAGATGAACTGTGGATGTGAAGAAATGCATATTTTGTCTGTTGTGGTCCTGCTTTAAATATGAGGATAGATTTTATGACCTCTTAAACACCCTTCCTGCCTTATTTCCTGGGTACATTTCTTGTGACTTATGTTTTTAACTGGAGCAAAAGCTATCATCTGCTTATTTGAAACATTCTTCAGTGAATTCTGCAAATGAGATTCTGACTTCTCAACAGTACTAAAATGTCTTTGCAAAGGTCAAGAAAAGCTCTACACAGCTGATGAGATCATGGCTCCTATATGAGAACTGATGCTCCTGGAAGGTGGTCCTCTCACCCTTTCTCCAACCAATATTCCTCAGCTGGGCAGTGTCATCGTCTGACTTCCTAGATAGCTCCTAAAGACAAAGACAGTGGAAATCTATCCAATTTCAGCTTTCTGCGTTAAATTTCTGCCAGTTTAGTGAGGTGAATTTGTTCGCTGACGAAGACCCGTGCCGCTGCAAAGGGTGCGACAGAAGCAGGGGTCTAGGCTTCCACCTTTTGAGTGAAAAAAAGTTGCCTTATTAACTGAACCATCTGAAAGAACCACTGCCAAAGATAGATAGGTATATCTGAAAGCCTTACCACAACTTGCAGATGAGCTACAAAATTATATCAGTATAGCTTTATGGCCCTGCACAAGCCTGTGAGAGATCTTAACATAAAATATCCAACATATTCAGAGAAAAGATATCAAAAGGATGTCTGAAAATTACAATCAGAAACCACCTGAGGCAGTATTTTTCAAGTCATCCTAAGAAGTGTCATTAGAAGAGGGAAAAGAAAGGCACAATAAAAAGGCTTATTCAGTGAATCCTAACTCTGTATGCATTTAATTCAGGAAATATCTAAGTTTTCCATATAGATCAGTCAAGTAGCTTTCAAATGACTTAATTTTCCATGGTGAACACGACTGTAGGACTATAGAGACAAAGAGATTTCCAGCCAATATACACTCCTGTTATATTACTTGGGTCATAAAAAGCAAAACCAAAAAGAAATCAGTAGCTGATCATCCTTGGAACAATTGTGTAGATCTCCCTTTATCTCACATCTTTCCATTTGCTACTCCATTTACTCCATCTTTCCATCTGCCTATTCAAATTGTCTCACAATCTCTATGCACCCTGCTCCTGGATCTTCACCTCATGTCCACCTCCATTTTGATAAGGAAATTATGTTTATCTATAAGTATAAAGGTAACGCAAAACTTTTCAAGGTAGCCATTATACGGGTCTACTTCTTTAGTCTTATTTGCAAAAGCCTGATCACTGTTCGCTATTGTTAGTATATTTCAGTATTTATGTTCACGACAGTAGAGGGTTTATTTAACTGTCTTTTGTGCTTGCTGCAGATAGGAAAAAGGTTGAGTATGAATGGAAACTGTAGTCTGGGATTTGAGGACACGAGGAGAAGGTACATGGTCAGAGTATCCCAAGGATAGAGCCTGGGACACTGTGAAAAAGGGAGGATGCAGGTGTTAAGTTGTTTTGTGGGAATGATGAAGTGATCTTGGGCTGCTTAGACGTTACTGTGATGAAAAGAAAGAAATGTATTTAGGGAAAGGAGATGACAGAACTAGAAAAATGCTTGAGATACAACTGGGAAAGGAATCAGAGGCACTGAAACAGAGGAAAAGGAAAATTCATGTGGTATAAATGAGGTTCCAGGAAAATACTGTCCAGCATAGACATTGCAATACATGACTTACTGGCAGAAATGTGGACATGGTTAAGGAAAAGTGAAGGAAATTCTTACCATCTGGGAATGGGTGAGCAGCGCTCAGCTGCAAAAGAACATACACACACAGAACTCAGCTTCTCTCTTCCCAACTTCTTTCCCACCCAGACCTGTTAAACAATGTTTGGAAACCCCTTTTTTGAACAAATACTCTGTGTTTTAATATGTGAATGATTGTATTAGTTGTTCAGAAAATTCCTTATCATCTGTGTTTTCTTGGTTTGGCACAATCCTCATTTTCACAGCAAGCTCTTGGCAAATTTCTAATTATCTAGACTTTCCATAGCTGAGTCCCAGATTGTCCAAGATTTGATGTAAGACTTATATACTCCTATTATTCAGGGCAACATCTTCCATTTCTTCACTTTTGATTTTCCTGAACACATTAATTTTAGTCCTTCAAAATGCAGGTAATTACTTGCTGTTTTTCTTATAAAAATATCACCAAAAAAGGATGACTGATTACTCGATGTTTCTCCCTAAATGGTCTTAGCAGATCCTACAGGATCTACCATACCGAATCGTATCAAAAAGTGTCTTATTAACTGATTCTGAAAACATTCCAGTAAGTTTTGTCTCCTCTACTCCAGTCTGGCAAGTTCCCCACCTGGAGTCCTCAGCACAGGAAAGACATGCACCTGCTGAAGCAGGTCCAGTGGAGGACCACAAAAATGATCAGAGGGATGGCACAACTCACCTATGAGAAATGGCTGAGAGAGAGAGTTGGGGTTGTTCAGCCAGGAGAAGAGATGGCTCTGGGGAAACCCCATCGCAGTCTTTCACTACTTAAACGAGGCTTATAAGATAAGGACAGACATTTTAGTCGGGCCTGTATAGTGTGAGGGGTAATGGTTTTAATCTAAAAGAGGGTAGGCTCAGACTAGATATAAGGAAAAAATTTTTATGATGACAGTGGTGAAATACCCTGGAAACGTTAAGGGTCAGGTTGGACGGGACTCTAAGCAACATGATCCGGTTGAAGATGTCCCTGCTCACTGCAGAGAAATTGGACTAGATGACCTTTAAAGGTCCCTTCAAACCCAAACCATTCCATAATTCTAAGTAAGGCTTCATACTTTATTTCAGTACTTTTTTCCCAATGTCTAGCAATGCTTATAATTAGATGATTTTTCTTTTTAACATCTATTTTTTAATTACTAAATATCTTCAACTGTTGGACCTTTTTTTTGAATTTCTAACTTTACTAAAATTTTTCAAAGTAGATCGAGGTTTCAAGGTGTGAGTATTTTACCTGCTTCTTGGGGTCTTTCCTGTCTGCACATAAAATGCATAATGGATGTCGGAATGTTGCAGTGAAAAGCTGATTTGCTAAGTGGTTTGTGTAGTGTTATGTGTTTGTGTTTGTGTTTGTGTTTGTGTTTGTGTTTGTGTTTGTGTTTGTGTTTAAGATAAGATATAGAATATAAATATAAATATAAATTATAAATAATATATATATATAATTATAAATATAAATATAAATATAAATATAAATATAAATATAACAATTACACTATACATAGTATTAACTAACTATGCCAACCTGTTACTACAACAGGCGATATCAAATTTTGAACTCAAAACATCAATTTCAGTGGATTAGAGTGCTGAGCAAATAATTCCTCTGCTGAGCAAAAGCAGGGTTAGTTTACTTGTTTCAACACTAGTCATCTAAATCACTTTCAGATGAGTCTATTTTATTATCTGCTAATTCAGTCTTTACATGCATCTGATTTATTTTGAAAATTGATTTTACTCATAGATTAAGGATAATGTCACGAAGTAAAACTGCGTATAATTACGGGAACTGTTCTCTGTGTGTGAGGACAAGCAGAAAGGAAAGTTAAAGCTACACAGTTTATTTAAGACTTCAGGAATTTTTTTTAGTTCATAGGAGAAAACAGAATTTCTTGGCCCTTTTTTTCCAATATGGAAAATTAAATAAAACTTAATTGCTTACTTTTGTCTTACTCATTCTCAGCTGCAGATTGCACATACTGCGTATGTTTTTAGAGATTGCTTTATAATACCCGTGGCAAATCATTTAACATAAATTGCTTTAAAATTAAATATTTTAACATAAATTGCTTTAACATTGATTGCTTTTCTTACAGATAACCTGGGCTTGCAGCATTCAGTTATCTCAAACCTTAATGAGATGACACAGAGGAGATAAAGTTCAATACATAAAGTGATAACAAGACTAGTGATTCTTTCCTTCTTTCTTTCTACTAAGTCCATTCTCTTGTGTACTGTAAATTCAAAGTGAGACTATTAAATGTGGGATTTATTTCACATGATTTTAGAAGTTATGGATTCTGTGTAAACTAGTCAAATGGAGCCAAGCACTTCTAGTAATTTGGATATCCTGTTCTGTCTTCATCAGCTAAAGAGAAAGCTGAAACCTATGTCACATACTTAATCCTTACATGATTAAGATAAAGCATGATGAATCTTCCCAAAAGAGAGTCTGGATTTATCTGACTGTAACTGTGCCATATGACCTGGAGTCTCTCAGCTAAGCCCTCTGGCCAATGCCAGTGCCTCCTGACAATGAATCCAGAACCCAAGCCTTCTCCTGGAGGCAAAACTCCTTGCTCCAAAGGAATTATTATTCCACTCCAGTACAGCATCAAAGTGCAACTGCACATTTTGCTTTTTACCCCTTCTTCAGGGCTCAGGCACCCAAAAAACGTGGAGAAGGTAAAGCATGGAGAAATCCTATTGTAGCCCCCCATATCCAAAGATAACAGTGTACCTATCCTTTCTTACCCAAAACTGAACATCTTTTAGTGGATATCATAGAAATAAATTCTTTTAATATGAACCTTATGCAGAACATATTAAAATGTGATTTTTATCAATGAACATTATTTCTACAATTTCAGATAAATCATCGGTTCCTTTTTCAAACCTCTACACATCATTTACTGCCAGCACAAATAGCACCTTTGGATCTATAAATAATAAATCTCAAAGTGTAGGTTTAATCTATTAAGTTCTTGGGTATGAAACTACTCTCTCTTTGTGTATCTGACTTCATGGAACAGTAAAGTATGAAGAGTTTTCCTAAACTCGTTTATGAAGCTGAGTTTAGTGCTTTTAGTAATATGACACTAGATATGACAAATGATTATGTGTGAAGCTGAAGAGATCCTGAGATCAGGACTTCAGTATCACATGGCAGAAAAACTGGAAAAGGGAAAAAACGATGACTGTTTACTGGTAGATGCAGCTAACAATAATTACACATTACTTCACAGTTAGTATTTAGCAACCACGCTAATTCAAACATACCTGTCTTCTTCTGCTCATGAACAGTTGCCTCAAATACCTAGGGAGTTACTTCATACCTGATCCAAGATGTTATTGCAGGGAACTTGCAATGGATCATTCTTGCAATTTATTTAATTAAATTATCTGTAAAGACTGCTACTTGTTTTTTCAATATACTCACTCTCACATTTTGCACAACCAGTTCTCTAGATAATCTAAATAGAGAAAGGTAGAAGAAAATAGAAAATTCCCAAACGGTATGGTATACGGTAATTTTACTGTTAGTCTTTTATGACACTGTCTCTCACAACAGACTACTAAACCATTTTAAAACAGTTGTGCATCATCCTATCTTCATACGACTAGTATGTGAATAAACAAAAATGTTATAAATTAACATCTACTTTCACTTTCTAATTTGATATACCGATTTCAAGTACATCTTCATTTTCTACATTCTTACAAGGTATATCTTTTCACGCTGCCTTTTAGGGTAGCTATAATCTATATCTCATGTAGAAGCTGTGGAATACTCTTCATTTAGGCATAAAAATAATCTTTTAGCTTCTTCCTTATTTACGAAGTTATTACTGCTTTATAATGATTTTAAGAAGTTATGTATTTCAAGCGATTCATCATAAATGGTGGATATATAGCTATGTGGCAAATCACTGGGAAAGTAATTTAATGGGAAGTCAAATGTAAGGTGGAGTCACTTCACTCAAGTGATGCACACACTGTGAATCAAGTGCAAGAAGATGCCCATTTGTACATTTGCCTTATTTGTCCTGAAGTGTCCTTAATCTTACTAAATCATTAAATTAAAACATAAACAAAAAATAGAGAAGTAATTGGATCTCAATGAGGGAAACAGTTGATTAAACAAAATGGAACAAACATTCCCTTAAGCAGTACTTAGGGAACCTGTGCTTCTGGAAGGGCTCCCAGAATTAGCACAATTTAAAAGGTGTTTTACTCAGGAGGGGCAACTGTCGAACAGGAAAACATTAGTGTGTAACTGTCATACACAAAATAAACTAACAGAGGCAATTAGGAGGGATATTACTGAAATACAGTGAAGGGCTAGTGGTAAAACATGCAAGGCTGTATATGAATCCACATGTTCAGAAACTGCAGTGGATATATCCTAATGCCGTAACCCTGCAAGCAATTGTGTACATGCATTCAATTCCACAGCGAAAAAATCCCAAGCTCCAAGACCAGAAGACCAAAACTCAATATATAGGAAGAGAGTGCTGAAAAATGAAGGGAGAAAGATTTCAATGCTGTTTAAGATCTACAGATTGTATATGTTAGCAAACAAATTGCATGGATGCCAATAGCAAATTACAGTGAAAAGCTTCCCAAAGGTCAGTGTCAGAAAGTAGCTAAAACAGATGGAAAACCTTAAGATCCCATCACTCCCACTGCCCACTGATCTATTATTCTAATTAGCACCTTTATTTTTCTAATAAGCCTTGTCGTCTTTCTGTTCCTGCTTTCTGCACACCTCTCTGTTCGCATGGCATTTAACATTGCCAAAGGTGACTGCTTGAGACAGACATTTGATATCACTCTCATCAGTACTGATCTAGCTGACATTGTTGTATCCTGTTACATATTTCACATAAGAGAGGGACAAAGATCTGTTAACACAGTGCATGGCTAGATTAACCCTGAATGCTAATGGCTGCTGAACAGAAAAACCATGGACTCATTCATTATCTTAACTATCACTAAGACATCAGGCTCTGTATCAGCACCACAAGCTTAGAAGACATTTGATATTTATAAGACTTCATACTGTTTTCAATATGTCACAGAAATGAGGATCTGCAAGTATTTGAGAAGCACATGCTCAGAAACAAGATGGTCTGGGAATGAGCCAAAAAAATCTCTACTAGGCTCACAGGAAGGCAAACAAGATAATTCCAAATTTCTGAGCAATATGGTCACAAAACACATTAAGATTATTTATTTACAAATGCCAGACACACTGAATTAGCATGAAATGGTCTTCTAAGACCTAAGGAGGGACATGGCAGATGAGGTAAGCAGTATTAAGTATATTCATCCACTTTGTATTTTAGAAGAAAATGCATACCCCTCTTTAGGAATTGTGATTAATGCCATATGTCATGGTAAAAAGCTTTAAATAATGTAGATTCTGGTCCTCAGTTAATAACATGTATTTTTGAACCTACTGTTCCAGAGAGATATATATTTCAGGGTCTGAAGGTTGGATTTGTTTTTATTGTCTCATAATCAAGCGGGAAAAACTGGACTTGGTATTCATGAGAAGCCTATGCCTGAAGCAGTATTATGCTCATGTCCATGCAACTTATGATGCAGCATTTCATGACCTATGAAGAAGATTCTGTCATCCTGATGGAGAAGAGGTACCAGTGTAAGCCAGCAAGTCATTAAAGGGACATTAGTTTCCAAGAACTAGTCAGGACTCAAATAGAAAAACGTAACCACTCGAACAGTCCCACTTAGTTCTATACAAAAGTGTTAAGATTGTCTTTGGGAAGGCTGCCTCTACTTTTCTTGACCAGAAAGTGCAGGAGATTTACTCCCATCTCATATGTGACACTGAAGTCCTTGAAAAACCACATCGCTAATTATGTAGTTTATCATTTACAGTATGTTTAAAGTATGAAAAGCTTCAACCCTTGGCAGAGCAAGTTCTCCTCTTACGCCTAAGAATGACAGGGTACAGTTTGCTTGTCTTCTCTGGCTGCCAAGAGGAAAGCCAGCTAACACTTTCTATAGTACTTTCAAACATATGCACATTTGCCTATCAGATACTTAAATCATTTAGGTTATTCTAACTTAAAAACCAAAAAAACAGACTTAAGAGGATAATGTTGATTTTATGGGAAAATCAGTGCTCCACAACAAGGAATGCTACTCTGCACAATCAACCCACTCAAGCCTTCTGAGTGCATATGAAATACCAGCAGCATACTCAGAAATTCAGCATGTTGTCTAATTGCGTTCTCATGTACGTATAAAAAAACCTGCCTTGCACTGAGAAGCCCCGTGTTTACTGGTTTTCTGGCTTTACTAGCTTTCTCTGAAGCTTGGGATCCTAGTGATTTTTTAAAATAAGGCATTAGGTTCCCTAAAAAGCAAAAGTGCTTTTGACATTTTTCATCCAAAGTGGACCCATAGCTCATTTTTCACAAGCCAAACCAGTTGCTAGAATGAGAAGCTGCCTTTTGAGAACTGATCTGAACCAAACTCAAGCGCTGCCTAACTCTTCATTATGAAATCAAAAGGTAAAAAGCAGAACAGTTTCAGAAGAACACAGTAACATTTTTTGCTATTGATTCATTTTTTTAGCCAAATGTAATCAAGTATTCATTAAGCACAATAAAATATAGAGATTTTACAGCTTTTAATTAGTCTTCAGCAGACAAGCCTCTTGCTGAAAAATGCTCTTATTCTTTTCATGCAAGGTTATTATTCCAAGTGAAGATACACTTCAGTTCATTGATTTATATGTGTTCACCTAGATGAAAGAAATGTCTAAAATTCAGACTTAGCAGTAAGATATAATTTAACAGGAAGTCAAAGGCAACTTAGAAGTATGTTGGCAAGAGCCCAGATGTCAGGGGAAAGAGGAGATGAATCAACTACTACCAGTAATAGGTATGAAATAACTTTTTTGGCAGTGGACTGGCAGTCATCACAATGTTCCCAGAGAAGCAATTTGCAGCTTTCATTTGCCTTGCACTTCTCTAAGTGCACTCTGAACATGAACTCTTATCATAACTGTTCTATCAGTAAGTGAAAGATCAGATTACTTACAGCTTTTTCACCAATTTCTATCTGCAAGACTACATTTTAAACACTAATTTACCTGGAAAATCCAATCTCGTTGCAGATGATCCCTGCCTAAGCTTTTGATTTTTTTCCCTTCAGTCAAGTAAGTGCACGGTCCCCATTGATGGGAAACGGTTGGTCATTGTAACAGTTCTTAACTTCTGCCTTTGATTACCACAAGCCGAACTAGCTAAAAATCAGAGGTTTTGTTCCAAGGCAAACTACAATTTTCTAATAATTATGTATGCCAGTTTGGAAAAAATCGATCTTTTCTATTTCATGGAGCAGGAAGCAGATCTACTTAAAAACAGGTAAAAATCTTCACCTCACAGAGTGTCACAATAACGTTCACCCTTTCAGGACAAATTCTGAACATTTCAACTCAGCACAGCTTTCAGATGTTCAGCTTCTGAGTTCCTTGTTTCCCAAACATGTCTTACTAGTAATTCTGGAAGCTCCTGAACTTCAGTCTAAAGCATAAATTCTCGATACTCTCAGGCTTCTTGGTTGACAAATTTGAACTTGGGACAGACCATACGGTGACATACCTCAAAGGACACTGACCCTGAAAGCTACCAGTTTCCTGGTGGCTTTGACTAGTGGTTCCAGAGTCATGAATCACTTTGTCCATAGGAAAAACATGATAGAAACACCTAGAACTGTGGGTCTTGCTCCACAGGAGGCAAGATGAGCCAAATATACTTCCAAAGAAACACCGTTGTTATAAAGTACTAAAGCAACTTTCTAATATTGTGTTTTCAACATCTGCTCCCTGCTAACTTGTCTCTTCACTCTGCTCCTTGGTCTATCTCGTTATTGAAATAAGAACTCACAATCTTTACTCAATTGGTAATTAAGTAAATTCCCATACTCTCCATTACTGTTTACACTGCCAGAATTCCCCCGATAGTATCAAGAGTGCAAGAAGACTTCCTAAAAATTGACCTGAGCACCCTAACTGTGCTCCTTATTTCACTACAGTATTTGCCTTTCACATTTTAACCATATTGTGAGAACTCCAAAGCAATCCCTTATATTTTACCCTGGTTACTGCAGCTATGTATTTTCTGGTTTCCATGACATTTTCATTGCTAAGAAGTACATTGAAAATGAAAATTTGCTAGGAAAATTTGCCAGCAGCTTTAATGCTGATTTGAAATGAGAAACTATCCAGAAAGTTTCGAGTGCTGGGGCAAAACAAAGACTGCAACATCAGATTAGTAATACAGAAGTGTGCTCTAATCTCTAGATGACAGATGCAGACTTAAATGGATGTTTAATTATATATGCATAGTAGAGCAGGTCCAAGAGCAGACAGCGTGTGCTGCTCAGCCTTGCAACAAAACACTGGAAATAACAAATATCCTCTGATTGTACTAGACTACAAATCTCCCACACTGGCGGATAATGCCATACCTTTAGACACGGTGGCAAGTCTTATCTTTGGCTACTGACGAAAAATACAAGCAAGTCCTAGATTTATTCCATGACAGAAGATAAGTTAGGAAGTATCTCTGAACAGGGAACAGCACTATTAGAACCTACCCCCAGTCAAAACCATTAACACCGATGTCTTCTGTAATTCCCACAGGAATCATGGCCTAACATAGCCAATAACAGTCAACTGAAAGATCAAATAAACATTGCTATGAGTACATGGATGCAAATTCCAACTGCATGTGATATCATCATATCACCATCATTGTTCTTCCTATGTCACTTATCCATGATGCTGATGATAGTAAAATCAAAGGGATGCCTCAGATGGCAGGACATATCGAGCAAGACTATGAACAGTTCTTTTCAATTAGAGACTCAATTAATTACATAAAGAACTCAGAGAAACACAAGAATATTTTATATCTACTCAGACTAGGGTAGGAACTACAGCCCACCTTGAACTTGACCAAATAATTAATAGACAATATTTGCACTTTTCAAATCTCAGACAATATTTCACATTTACACAATTTAATTATTCTTGTTTTTACATGCTCAGATCTCAGTCTGTACATAAGGAAAACATCTTCTTTCTTGAGGAGAGCTCACTTATGCTGGCAATGTAATTCTTGGTAGTGACTAAAAAACAGCATTCATTTCAATTGGCATGAAGTCTGAAACCGGTTTTACAAATCTCAAAGTTGCTCAGAACAGTTGGTACAGTAACTAGATTTTAATTCTTATTTTTCACTTTCCAAAGAGCTCCTTCCACCTCTTAGAACTGAACCAAAATTTCAGTCAAAACCACCTCTGTAATTTCACATATTAGAAATACAACTCCTGAAAGCTTTTATGTTCATGGTCTCATCTCTATTTATTAAGAGTTGTTCCAATTGTAATTTCAAATTATATCACTAATATGCAGCATTATCCCACGGTATTATGAAAACTATCACTATTTTGTCCTGTTGGATGCTGATTTTATGAATTTATTTGACGTCTATATAATTCTGTGCTTACAGCATCTTTAGGGCATATTTCCATTCTTCTCACCATGTTGTTTATTGTTGCCCAAATAGATTTCTGATATATTTTTATAATCTAGAGAAGTAATTAGAATAGATAAAATCAAATTTAAAGTCCAGATCTGGATTTTCTCAAGATTTTAATTATGACATCCGCTGTAGTATGTTTCCTCATAGCTTCATCATTCACACCGAGTAATTCATTGTAACTGCACAAATAAATTAAACCCATACAAAAAGCATAATTGATCTTTGAATACAAAAACCTGACAACACTTAGTTAAAATGAATTAACATGGGAGGTCATCTTACCTGACAGGCAGAATATGAAACTGGGTGTTATAAGATAATAGATGAAGAGCCACATGGTCATCTTCTGTTCGGTGATTATCTCAAAAGGAACCATGCCTTGCAATGCCAGCATTCAGAGAGCTAAAAATACCTGATTAGAAAGAGAAAAAGGAGTGAATAATTTGGACGGAAGACTTTATCTCATATTATGTTTCACTTACCATATTATCTGTCTAAGATGAATAAGTCAGCGTTAATATAGGATAGAGTCTTTTGAATAACAAATCAAATTAGCTGGATCAAATTCACAATCTCTTTTATTCATAAAGCACATTGTTTAAGAGTACTCAGATTTTCCAATCACACGATCACAGTAAGTAATATGGTAAATGTTAATACTGAATATCCTCTTTTAGACTCATCTTCATAAACCAAAATTTCTTAAGCCAGACCCTCTCTCTGAGAACACTTCACATTATTAGAAATATTACAATATTACATAGTTTGGAATAAAATAAGGCAAGTTCAGATTCTATCCTCCTCCATCTCAGTAAACACTACAAAAGCATGTGAAAATAAAGTTACAATGAAAACAAAGTACATAAATCTCTTTCAGGATTTCTTTTTTTTTGTCTGTTACATGAAAACAATGCTCAGCAAAACACATACAAGAGCTAATCAGTGTTCCTCAGAAACAAGATAAATCTAGAAATATTCTCTGGGAAAAGGCTCTTCAGTTGGCAGAAAATGTATATGCTTACTGTAGCTGGATACAAGGGGAAGAATTTATTAAACTTCTTTTTCCTCCTGCTTCTGTTGGCATCAAAGTTTTTTCTGACTGTTACACAAAGGGTTCTCACCTCTCTTTTAGGCATCTACCTTAAATGACCAAGGTATGAACTACTGTGTCTATGTGATTCCACCAAAAGACAGTGGTAGGCTGCATCAACAAATGACTTTGTATACTTTTCCAGCAACCATATCCTGGCTATGAAGCTTCTTCTATTATGACACTGCCATGCCTGGAACATTTATTTCCAAGTGACATGACTTAAATTGCATAGTTATGCTGAAATAATGCACATAATTAAGCAGCAATGAAACAGGAACTCTGTTGGGAACAGCAGTAATTACACAGTAACTCATGGTGATAATAACTGTGTTCAAATGTATTGACAGATGAAAATATTAAGAGTAAACCTCTGTTCTCTCTCTGACATCGCAGGCACCACTGCAGACAGAAGAACCCTCCTACCTCTCTTTTGCAAAACCCAGGCCTGATTTTTGGAAAGTTACTTTATCCTACAGCTCTCCAAAAATTCCTTTCCATTGGCTCAGGGAAAAATGGTGTGAACACTGGTTTGGATTACAGTAAACAGTAATTATTACTGTAAATACTATAAATACCTCAGACACAAAACTATCCACTCTGCTAGGATGAAAATCCTTTACTTGCTCTCACTTCTTTCAGCTGAGTGGGTACTGTATATATAGCACATCCATCCCTCCTGATTTATCTCAGCTTGTGGACAAGAAGTGAGGCTGTTTCACATTGCTTTGCTGAATTTTAGCAGAATTGCCTGCTATGAGATGAGACAGCACACAGGTTAACCTCTGTATGTTGGAAGTGCTATGGCTGTACATGATGCTACCACCCAGCTGCCCAAGGAGGAGACCAGGCGTATCTGAGTGTGCCAGAGGCAGCACTGTGGGCTGCTGTACTCATGCGGTGTTATCTACTGCCTCTTTCGATTTACAGCTCTAGACCTTTTTACTTCACAGAATGAGAATGACATTGCCGCCTAAGTAGAACCTTTCCCGAACAAAAGAACAGTCAGTAGTACAACTCATTTTTCTCCCATGCAAAAGCAGAGAGTGCATGGCTGGACATACTCTTTTTACTCTGTACAGTGCACTATCCCTTTCTCACAACAAAGCATCATATTTTTACCCAACAAGTAAGACATTTTTGAAATATATAATAATATGAGCAGGCATTTAATTGCAACTATGACAAGTTTAGTTACTATCTACTGCTTATTAATACATTTAGGTACCTTTCGACTCTTCAGTTTCCCAGAAGAGCCAGTCACCAGTACACAGCCTTTGCCCTTATGGTGAGCTGCCTGGAGTGTAATTTTCCCAAAGGATTTGGGGGAAAACTGGGACATTGGCTGCTGAATATAAAGCATACTCAATTTTAAAAAAAGGGATCTCCCAGAACAGTTCTGGAGCCTTGCACTGTTCTCATGGTGTTTCATTAGGATAAGGGGTGTTCTCAGGACAGACAGGAAGACATGCCACTCTGTATTACCCTATTTTAAGGATTCTTTAATCTCTCAAAATGTATTTCATGACAATGTCTGCATTTTCTTCTATATTCTATGTGGCTTTCTTCAGGTCCAGACTGTGGACCTGGCCATCATTAAGGAGAAAAAGACACTTGTTTCACAGCTATGAAAACGCGGTAAATCACTTCCCTACCTAATCCAAACATGTAGATGACATCACCATTTTGCAAGGACATAAAGGATTCATAATGTAGGCACAGAAAGAAATTATACACAGCAGGTAATGGAAGTCAGTCAAGTAAAGACCATAAGATCAAAAGCAGTGCAAACAGGCTTGATTTTCAAATCTGCTAGATTCGAAATTAAGAAGGGATGGGAGTAGACAAGGGAAAGTGGAGTCACAGTGCAGGATGTTAAAAGGCAGAAGAGGAAGCAAAGAAACAGAATTCAGGATCACAGAGGGGATGGTATCATGTGAAACGTGTAAGTGATGTGTGGTAAGGTGGAAACAATATCGCAAGCCAAATGGCAGACAAAAAGAAAGGCCCAGAGGAAAAGTGATGGAGAGGGAGATCTAGGTGCATGAGGGTGAAGCGTCTGCACTATCCACAGCAAGAGACCAAAGGGCTAAAGGAACAGATGTGATGCAGATGGGAAAGGTTATTTTATCTATTGTTTTTTGATCATCAAGCACAAAGTAAAATGGGAGGAGCTGGGGAAAGCATAGAATCAGGTTACAGTTTTGTATCAGAAAAGTAACATTAGAAACTTCAAGACTGGAAGGCAGCAGGAAGAAAGATAGCGAAGTTGCCTGCCTCTGTCAGTAAAGTAAATTGCATGGGAGCAGCATGATCGCTGCGTTGGCCCCCAGTACCCATTCAGGATTCATTCTCAGGAGCCCTCAGTACTGAACAGGCAGAGTTAGGGCAAAGGGAAGTGTTTAGGAACTCTGGCTTGATACACTTAGCTAGGAGAGGTAAATCAAGATGCTTGTTACAATGCTCAATTCCCAGTATATTATGATAAATTACACACATTCAAGTTTTAGAATGGGCAGAGACTCTGTCCAGACTAGACTATACATAGATACAACAATCTAAAATAAATCTCTGGTTCTCCACCCTTTTTCAAAACATGAATATATATAATTGCAATAATTCACTAGCAAATTAACACAATAGTAAGTTCTAATCAAAGCTGTTTAGGAGCCACACAATACTTCAAACTAATCAGTGTTTTTTATTTGTTTTTATTTCAGGCTCTTCTCCTGATCTTAGCAAGCATCTGATTGCTTGTTACATTGATATTCTTCAAAGAGTTGGCATTTTTTGCTATAACTAACTCCTCATCTTATTAGTTACTCAGTATTTAGAAATACCAAGAAACACTTAAATTTAATGAAAATAAATATGCTCATTACATACTATTTATTGTTTCACCTTTTGTCCTATTTTCCTCTTTTGGTCTTTGCAATTTAATTTTCAAATCAATAAACCAGTTTTGGCATTCTAGCATAAACTGGCATTGGAAAGGGTACTGCATCTTACTCAAATGTCTGACTCCTCATTCGCCAACCACAACCCCTTGATTTACTTTTGAAATCAGTACCTTAGCCACTTGCATTTTGTACTAGTCTTCTCTACTAGTGGAAATGTTACGACAGTGAAGTTCCTTGACAATGCACAGATGTATCTCATTACAGTTGTCTGCTATTACTCAATTAAACCTCCAAGCCAGTCTTACTGTTTCAGCAGTGCTGTGTCTACAGAAGATTTTAGATGTTAGCTGGTAATCTCTTAAGAGTCCAAAAGTAGCCTTTCACAAAGCCACGCAGAAACTCTTCATTTTCTTTTGATCACCTTTGAGTTCTGTAATTATATACTTTTTGTATAAACAGATTTATTCAAGTGGAAATGGAAGTTCAAATCCACTGCCCCTAGTGCTGCCCACTAGCCCAGTCTGTCACCAATAATCACGCTTCTAGTATTTCTCACATCATTGTATTTGAAGAATGAAGTGACTCTGTCCACTTCACATGAATGAAAGCCAGCTCAGAAATCCCTCAATTTGATGCCCCATAAATAGGATACCCCTCTTGCATAGAATTTACGCTTTTAACGACACCATGTAATAACAAAACAAACCACTACTAAGCTGAAGCAAAGGCACACTAGTACCCCTTATAATTAATAAAAAAAAATTATACTCCTTACAGGTGCCAAATAAATAAACAGATAAATAAATAAATACACAAATTAAATAGAATCTCAGGATTGGTTCATTACTACATTTAGAAAGGTTAAATTAATAAGTGATTCTATAACTAGTGGACAAATTAAGCAGCTCTGTATTTTTGCTTAATAAACATTGACTTGGAAACATAAAGAATCAATGCCTTGGAGGTTATGAAGACTTCAGGGTTGTTACAGGGCATGGCCTCGGTTTCAGTGGGAAATCTTAACTTTGGAGTGCAATACAAAACTTCCATTCTGTCACAAATATTTATAAATTTACTCCTCGTGCCTTTTTTTCCACCTAAATTAATGTCTTGGCTCAGTGATGATCCACAATGTACTCTGGCTTAGTTACCGTTTTTGTCTCCTTCTTGCCCCCTTCTTTGGAAATGACTTTTCTCCAAGAATGAAGCACCAAAAAGACAAAGAATTCCTTCTCTAAACATGATTTGAGCCATGCCTTCTGCAATTGAAAGAAATAGCTCCTATTCTACAAAGCAGGAAAACATAATGACTATAGCAAGAAACCAAAATATCAAGTATAGGTTGATTTGCAGAAGATTGTTATAAGACACAGGAAGATAACAGGGATCTCAGTGGCAACCCTTCTTTTACAAGATATCTGTTTTCCATGACAATTTTCTAATGCACCATTTTTTCAAGTAGAACAACACGCTGGTAGTTTTTCACAGTGTGACTTTAACTCTCCTTCTTCCTTTATATTTAGACATCAAGGAATTCAGACCTAGAGAATCAGTAACTGCTTCAGTCAGTTCTTTAGTAGACACTTTTGCTTTTTTTGGTAAGCAATTAAGAAGCCCCGTGGGACTTTTCTTTGCTTGCCTGCTACATCATCCTTCCCATTTTCATTTTTTTTCACTCTTTGTTTTGGCTCCCTATTATTTTATCCTCTCAGATAGTTTATGCAACTAATGAGATTCCTTATTTTTCTTATTTGCATCCACAGATTCATTATGAATCAACATTAAATCAAGGGTTTTACAGCAGTCACACATCTGTCTAATCTTACCATTAATCAATAACCCTCTAATGAAGGGTCATTTAGTACTGCCATTATAAACATATTTTTAGGAAGGTTAGGCATCTCCCAATTTGTGGTAAGTTCAACAATTCAGTTTTGCTATTAATTATTAATACAGTTTCGTTGCTTTGACTGAGTCATTGAGCTGCAGAAAGGTTTTGTTTTGAAATACCTTCAAATAATGAAGTGTTTTTAGTGGTATTTAAGCACTGCCTATCTTTAAACATCCTACTACCAGTGAATCGTCAGGCGGCCAGTCCTCCAAGTCCCTATTCACACCATTTGCTGTATCAGCAACTGGCTACTCTTTCTTCTGAGATAATAAATAAGAAAAAGATCACTTACTGCTGCCATAATTCACAAGCACTGCTCACATATCTCTGAAAGCAACCTGTAAGGGCTTTGCTGCTTAAAGATTGCCTGGTAAAAAAATTTCAGCAAACAAAAATCAATAAACCGCCTGCCAAGCACTAAGCATCACACTCAAAGGCATACTGCTCAGTTCCTATACCTCACAAGTAGCATCCATTTGTGTTTTATAGCCTATTTAGTTTAACTTTGGCCCCAGGATAACCAAACACACCCAAGAACCAGCATGAAAAAAATAGCCATGAATACAAATAAATATCCATTATCAAAACTGGGCATTCTTTCATATGTTAAAGAAGATTCCTTGGTTACATTGGCAAACAGCTTTTGAGGGGGAAAAAACCTAGTAACTTCTCCAATAAAATTAAGTGTATATTTGTTGTAACTTTTTGTGTTCTCAGTTTTGTAAAAGATTATAAAAGTAAAGAACAGACTACTCAGAACATTATTTTGATATTAAATCTTAAATACATTAGATCCTTTTCTAAAAAAAAATCATTTGATGTTTTAGAAAATGAAACTATCGTATCTTTATTGTACTCTTGGCATTTTCTATCTGATTTTCAAATTTTCTTGCCTTCTTATTATACTATGTTATGTTATGTTATGTTATGTTATGTTATGTTATGTTATGTTATGTTATGTTATGTTATGTTATGTTATGTTATGTTATGTTATGTTACATTTCTTCTTCTTATACCTTATAAATGGAGCTATGAGAATGAATTATGTGCATTCAGTAGATTCATAGCAGACGTATTCACATATATAAAAATTTAACAGTTTATCCATAAAATTTGGAACTCAGGATGCCCTACAACACACTTCCTATTGTACAGCCAAAGACAAGCTCAGTGGGAGATTTCATCTTCAAACTACGTTTCCTAGCAACTCTCCTTAAATCAAAGTAGCTTCTTTTAAAATCTACATCAATCACTTGGAACTGTTGAGAATGCTTAAAAACATGTCTTTCATCCTGTGAATAAACAGTTGAAATCAGACTAGCAGCTGCAAAAAGGAGAAAAAAAGGAAAATCAGTTCAATGTTTACTAGAGTTTGCTAGTGGATTTTGGAATAGTATGTTGTTTGTGCCTTTTAGTTTTAAGCTTACATGTTTCAGAATAGCTATTGATGAGATCCATGGGCAATTTTTACTGGTTTGAGTTGCCATATGCCATTACAAAGATCCTCTGTGTTTTAAAGAATGCTTTTCAAGGATACCTACTCATGCAGTAGACCTAGTTGTATTCTGATGATTTTACAAGACAAATGATGGCCAATATTAATTTCATTACCTACAACTAAAGCATAGATTCAGTAGGCTTCAGATTTTTCTGAATGAATGAATGAATAAATAAATAAATAACCCCTTTTTTAAGAAAGCTTACTTTACTGCCTAATTATCAGTTGATACTTTTCATGTGCCTATTCTCTATCAACCTCAGTACAGCCATGCAGCATCTACAGACTTCTCTCTTAACGCTGAGTCAGTGAGTGGGTGATGCATGGACATGTATGATCAGCACAGCCTTTGGACCAATGCCACAATCAAAACTGCTACACCTGAGAGACACCAAAATTCACACCTTCCCATGAACATGAATATATCTTTTCCCATGAAAGGAAAGAATATTGATTTCATGATTGCACTTAAGATTAATCAAGGTAGATTGCGGAGGAACAAAGGTGGGAAAATGGATGGAAAAGGATATAATAGGGCCTGGTTGCATATCAGCAGTGGGTGGTCAGTACGCTTGTCTGGCCTGATCACCATTGTGTCCTGTTTTCTTTTTAAATTCCATCTTCAACTATTTTCCTGGGTGAGGGGCTCCCTAGTCTGTATGCATGTGTGTGTAGCAGGCATAAGTGCCAGCCACTGGGGAAGGACCATAAGACCAAGGGGCTCAGGTGCCCAGGGTGGACAGCCTAGAGTGTGTGAGAGGCCTGAGTGGTGGCCACTGGAGAAGGAACCATGAGTTACAGGGGTCCATGTACCCAGGGTGCCAGCAACTTCAGAAACTGTAATAGAAATATACGGTGTGGGTGTGTATGCCAGTGCCAAGTACTTAACGGACATGAAACTGGATGAGGCAGCAGTTAGGGTAAGAGGCCGAGGAGCAAGTCTTGGAGCAGATACCACTAGCAGTTGCAGACACCTGGAGATCTAGGGCCAGATCCAGGAGACACGACTGCCAAACTGGAGGGATCCACATTTATGTAGGGGTACATGCTTTCCACTAACAGACTTTCATCCTGATCAGCCAGAAAGGGTGAGGCTGTCGGGGCTGCTTCTGTTTGCAGCTGCTGTTGCTTTCTGTCTACTGATCTATGTGGTTAGCCACAAACAGATGTTTATATGCGCTGAGTGAGCTGCGCAGCATGGCTGCTGGCTGGTCCTGGACACAGGGAGCTGCTGCAGCCTTGCCTTTCTCAGGCACCCAGATTTGACAGTCCCCAACAAAAACTACTAAAAAATTCAGAGATCACTTCCAGGCAATTAATAGGTCTATAAATAAAGCAAAAAGAGAGAAGCACTTGATTTTATACATTCAAATAATTTTGCTTTATTGTTTTATCCCTAAATACCAAGCAGAAAAAAGTTAAATAAAACACGGAGGCATCCGAGAGCCAAAGGCCTGATCTACTGAAATGTCTGCAAATATTTAAGGATAGTATGAATACATACAGGAAAATCACAAGAGGCATTCATCAGTTTGCAGGACTGCAGCGCAGAAAATTCCATTTTAGACATCTTGTTCCAAGCTTCATATTGTTGTGACAAAAAATATAGTTTGATATGAAGATAAACACAGCTTAGGCAATTCAGCCACAGAAAGAGACACTTCTCTTTAGTTATGAGACTCACATTAGTAATTCCATTCCAATAGACTAATTTCAAATAATTATAAATGTTTTAGTTGATAACTATTCTGTTGAACATAACGTATTCTTTCACAGATGCTATTTCATCATAGGGGTATGCCAAGAAATCAAAATAACCTTCTCATTTAGAAGATGTTGATCACTGTCACATCTCGCAGCAACTCCACATTCTTCCAAGTGATAAAACAGAGTTCCTACAGACTCTATTAAACAACTGCCTACAGCTCCTGCAGATATATTCTGTATTTACTGCACTTTGGATACAGACATGGAAGCATCCACATCAAAGAACGTGTGCTCTCCAACACAGGAGCTTTCCCTGTTTAGGAGTTCCGGACAAAACACATATACTGAAAACTCCAGTAAAATGTATTTTAAAAAGATAATCATTTCAAAACAGGAATTCTATGTGTGTTGATTAAATTTTGAATTTGAAAGTATGAGGTAGAGGGAGTAGCAATTTGTTGTGATTCTTGTGCCTACTACACCTCTCCTTCAGCATTAAAGAGTTCAAATGTCACAATGTCCATTCCCTTTGCTTACTAAAACTTGAGTAGACTTTGTGAAAATGTACTGATATTTTAGTATTTGTCCCTACTATGTCAGAACTTTTTCATACTTTCCCCAACCAATAATACTCAATAAAGATACCCAACTTTGGGGGAAAAGAATGTAACTGTGGGGTTTTTTTTAAAAAATGAATAATTTTAGGTTTATTTGGGGATTATATACAACCAAAACGTATGTATGTATGTATGTATATACACAATTATATATAGAAATAAAACATATGACTCAAAAATTAAGACTGATAATTTAAACTGTACCGTTAAGCACTCACGCAATAGTAAATATTCTTATTTTTAAATTGCCCGGCCCCACAATTGAAGGGTAGTGTGATGATTATGCAAGGAAAGGGAAAGCACATCATCACCTGCAGCCACTGCTCTGCCTTGTAGAAGTCAAGTTATCGATACAAATTGTGACATCTTAGGTTAGTGCACCTACCTAAATTAGGAATATCCACAGATTAACATCCTTAAAGAAAAACAATTATAGATGCTTTAATTTATTAACTTTTAACACATGCTTTCTTCCATGCTTGCCTTCATTCTTATTCCCTGACCTCTTCCCCAAAGTATTCAACATTTATTAATTGCCTCAAATATTCAATTGAACTAATTTAACTGGAGAGGCATGTAAGGTGCCTTTCGCATTCAATTTATCTGGCAAAAATGGATAAAATTACCTCTCTGATACAAAGCTGAAATGACAAGAGAAGAGACAAAATGTTACTCACGGTAACCAATATCAGAAGCTGATATAGTATAATTATCTTCATTGGCATCTATGCTTTTATACTGATGGAGATATAATGAGAACATAGTCTAGCATATCTTATTAGTACATTTAAAAAGGCAATGTGAAAGATGCTATTATTTATAATTAACAAAAACTGCTGTATACCATACCTTATGGTCTGCCAATTCATCTGTCAAATGAATCATTATGGTAACAGAAACTGATCATTTCATATTTCTCATAATATTACAATAAATAATTTTTTAAAATGTACACTTGTAGTGTAGTATTAGTTACATTCTGAGAATGCTGGGGGTCTTGTTCTTTTGATAAGAAAATTTTCTAATTCTCATTATGCTACCAACAATATGAAAAAATCTTCTAATGGGGGCAATTCCTGCAAAATCATAGAATCATAGAATCATCAAGTTGGAAAAGACCCATTGGATCATCAAGTCCAATCAAACCAAAATATTTGATATGCATTATTTAACTCTCCAAGTATTTTGCAAGGCAGTTTTGTATATCCTATTTTTCTCCTCACTAACACAGAGTAGCTCTAGGTCACAGCACAGATAGCTTTTGTGCTGATGGTGTAACTGAAAATTCCTTTTTTAAGATACTGAAATTTGACACTAAATTAGTATTATCTTAATTGAGAGATGGAATCTTACATTGTGTTTGATTCAGTGGTTTGGTTTAATGCTGCCATCTGGCTTTTCTTTCCTAGTAATCACAGAAACGCATTAGCAATTTTGAAGAGCTAAAACATCAGTATTTGTGAGCTGTGACACGACCTAAAGTCCAAACTTTTGCAGATCAGACCTTGAACTCTTAAGGAGAAACAAGATGATAAAGAGAGACAGGAGCCTACAGTCTTTTTTTTCAGTATGGCATATGAGGACTGAAGGATTCAAGAAGAAGCACAGTGGAACAAAGGAAATAATATGATGGTTTAGGACCTCAGGATCAGGAAATCAGGAGTAATTTCTGTGTTATTGTTTTGATGCGTGCATTTCAAAGCTGTAACTTTTCAAATTTAACTCTGGCTTTATGCTTTCTTAAAGCAGAAATAGGATTAAGATCAGATACTGCAACATAAAAAATGTTGAAAGCTAAATGCTTGAGAGAGAACTTGCGTTAGGTTTCCTATGGGAATAAAGTGTTACGTGATTTTCATGAAAAGATGAGCTTCAGAAGACTTGCAGCAACCTTCACTCCAGGAGGCACCAGTTTCACTGACAGAGTGCATACCAAAGCCAGCTTTAAGACCTATGCTAACAATAAAGTTTCCTTCCTCCATTTTCCTGCATCATAGCACCACAACACATACTTGCTTGGCATGAGCAGACTACTCAGTTGTTTATAAACTGAACATTTATCATGAATGGAAAAAAGCATATGACAGTCCAAGTGTCAGCAATATAGCGACAAACAGTGTACTTGAATTTTCCTTTTTCTTGTAGATGAGAATTAAATAAATGATAAATTTCTCTCTTTTGACGTCGGCAAAACCTCCTTTATTTATAACTCCTGTAGCATGGCCAAGAATGAATAATTGATTTAGGCAGAAAAAAAATTCTCTTAATCAATGCTATCCTATCTGACACTTGAGATTACCGTCGAGGAGATTTACAGCAAATTGCTATGGTCTTCCAGTAAATTAATTGGAGAACACACTTTATACTTGCCTACATGTCTTATCAGCTGAAAAGCAATTAGACTTATTTTCTAGCAATTAGCAAACTTTCTTTCCCTTCTTTAATGCTGATCTCGCTCTGTCTTGGTGTATGTTTTGCAGTGCAAACTTTGAAGAAATAGGTTACTAATGTACAAGATTAATATTCACAAAATCGTAGAGTGCTATGCCTATAATATATAACGGGTCAGATGATTTCATTAATTGCTAATACTTTTTTTTGCCACCATTATTTTATGCTTCATGGCACATGTAAAGATTATTTGTTCTAAGACATCATTAGTGTTTTTAACAAAAAAGCTCACATTTAGCAATTTGTATATATCCTGCAAAGAATGTGAACCTACGACGAAAACCAAATGCATTTGAATTAAATACAGAGAGAAATGGTTGGGTTTTATTTGACCAATATCGAAAGGTCTGGGTCTCCATTATGTTCTGAAATCAATGTGACTCATCTTATGTTGCATAAATGTTTTAAACCTTTTAACTAAAATATAAAAAGCATAACAATTTACAGTTATTAATATGACACTGAAAGCAAAGCAATATATTTGTAAATAAGAGCTATATAAACAAAATAGTGTCAAAATTAGATTTAAATATCAAATCACTTAAGTCTTCACATTGGCATGCCATTATCAAGTAATCATTTCTTTTAAATGCTAAGAAGGGTTATCTTGAGGTGATTATCTGGTGTCGTGAAACAATTTAATGAATTTGACTAGAATCTGCACATATTTTGAAGATTTTGAACATCTTTATATTCAAAATTGAATCTGAATCGTCAAGGTGGTTCTAAAGAAAGGTCTAATACTTAAACCACCTATATATTGTCACTGATTTTGCAGATTTCAATTAATTTTGTTTTTTATTTTCTATGTGATATATAACCCACTGCTCATCCTAATTCCCAACAGACAGGTGGAAGAAGCCCGACAGCTTTTCTTTTCTCTTACAGCAAGCATTGTAAAAGTTTCCTTCAAGTCAAGAAGACACCTTCAAGAGTATCTTTGTGAGACTATACTTAAGGGTCACTTTGATTTAGGAAACTTCCTTTATGATGTCTTCCCTTTCAGAATTTTATTGATGTTCATGCTTGCAGGCATGCTACAACCAAAGCTCAGAATATTTGGGTATTTATCACCTAATAATGCCAAAGGAAGAAAATGGAAAAGGAAATTACATTTCACACAAGGTTTTGATCTGTTCAGCTTGATAATGTCTGTGGCTTGCAAGTAAATATAAAATAAACAGAATGTAAAAAGAAGTCTGGTTAAAAAACCCCAACAATTAACAATCAGAGCAAAGTGGCCACAGTGTCCTTCAATGCTTACAAAAATGCAGCATTCAGTGAAGAAAGGAATAAGTTATGGAGGTTGTAAAAATGAGGACACTCTGGACAGCAGCAACTTGGAGAAGCATCTAGAGGATACAGTGGACAAGCAATTTAATTGAGGTTTCCAGGATAATTCTGGGGCTAAAAGAACTGTGTGACACTGAGGGAATAAATGAATAAGACATACAGTTAACATGTGAAATTGCTTGTTAAAAATAAGCAACATTGTTTGGAACTAGCAAGACTCATATTGGAACACTAAATAATTATGATGCTGTAGGATACTTATTAAAAAAAGACTGAAAAAAAAAGTAGAGTGTGGAGAGATGTAAAATATGCATATATACACAAAACAATTGGAGGAAGTGACTTGTAGCACTAACTTTCCTTGTTCAACCTATCCAGCATACCGAGGAGACAATTGAGGAATATCCTGGCTACAGGACATAAGTATGGGTTGAAAACACTGAATACAAAAAGGTATTTTAATCTACTAGAGAAAGGCATAATCAAAACAGAAAGCTGGAAATTGTTTCTGGAGTGATTTAGACTAGATGTATAGTGAAATTTTCACAAAGACACCCCCAGTTCTTGAGGTCTTCAAAAAAGTACAAAATACTTTCTTACAAAGCATAAAGTATCGGACTAAGCACTGAGGCAGCTTGTTGAAACTTACTGATCTATTTCTGATCTCTCTCAACCTTTTAAAAACTGGAGCTGCAGAAAGAAGGCAGATGATGATGTCCTGGCACATTGTTTCTCCAGAGCACGATCCTGTGTTTTCAGATTGGCAAGCCTTGCTACCTCTTCCCAAAGACAGAACCTCCAGCTCTACTCCATTTTAGACCACCTTCATTTTAGTGCTTTCAGGAAAGGCCACTGTTAGATCACAGATTAAATTGCCAGGCTCTACTGAGTTTCAAAGCAGGTAACTTTTAAGTGAACAGCAATTTTTATTGCTTCTAAGTGTTAAACCTTCCAAATTACTTCATTTTGAATACTACAAACAGTTGTGGAGACTATGAAGAAAGCTGTGACCAAGAGATCAAAACCAGAGAAAAAAATATTATAAAAAAACCTACATCAATGACAAAAGGACTTGAGATAATACTGTATTAAGGATTATCTTGAAAAACATTCCATTCAAATAGAAAAAGCCACCTGCATGAAAAAGATCTTTATAACCAGCAGACACTCAGCATTCCAACAGCAGGAAGATTTAAAATAGGTCTTGAAGTATTATGGCTAGATATGCCTGCTTCTGTCTTAAAAACATAAGCCTCATGGTAAATCTTAAGTCTATGCAACAGACTATATCTCAAAGAGCTTATTTTGAGAAACTTTCATCTTAATACTTCAAATGTTAAAGGTATAGATTTTCAAGACTGGCTTTTAGATATATTATAAAAATATAATTTTCACATTTTATTTTGGGTGCTCCCTCCTTTCCTTTTTATTCTAAGTATTTTCCTAATTCTCACCAATGAATTTAGCACTGACATTTCAAGCCCTGTTGCTCTAGATGAAATGCTGCTTCACTCTCAGACCTTCTCTACTTCCACTCCTTCCCCAAACACAACTCACTTCTCATGCCTCATTTTTAATTTTGGCCATTTTTGCCTATATTCAAGTACATTCAGATGCACATATGCACATCCATTCAATTTCTTGTCCAAACCCAGAAACTAGTAGCATCAAGAACCGGCTTTGTTTGCTATATCTTTATTTACTAAACAAAAGGATACTTTATCACAGCTTACCACTGCTTATAGGCATTAGCTGAATCTTTGTAAGTTAAGTACACTATGGTATGCACCCTTACCATTAGGTATGCTTTCTGATACTTTCATTATTCTCATGATTTTTCTATTAAGTCAATCCGATATTTTAAAATCTGCCCAAAAGGCATCTGCAGCATTTTCCTCGATCTTATTTAGCATTTCCTAGTTTATTATAATGAACATCAGAGAAGGCATATTTACACATAGCACTAAAATACTGATTATCTCCTGACTCCCCATGTCTTTTTTAAAGCTATTCAACTCACAGAGAAGATAAACTAATCCACAGAAATGACTGATTTATACAAATATCTACCTGGGGAGCCCTTGAAGAACTGAAAACCCCACGAACTGCTAGTCTGAGTCTTTCCATTCTGTTCTGCATTATAGCTACTCAGCATCAAGGAAGAAACTGTTCATTCCTTAAACTGTTTCTTAAAAATCCTGTGCCATGATTTCGGTTCTGTGAAATGCAGTTAATGAGCTGTGAACAATGATTTTCTGTTAGATCTTGGCCTTCTGTATTATTTAATTGGCAATTAGTTCAACATACCGCATTGCATGCACTGCTGATGTTACCAGGTTACCAGGACAGAAAGCACTTTTTTTCTGAAAGGAGTAAAAGCAAAGGAAAAGGGTATATGAAATTCCATCACAGGAAAGGGTGCCTGAAAATCCATCACTACCAATACCTGGCAAAGACTAAAGAAGGCTAAAAAATCTCAAAACCACTGTCTCAATAGGGAGTATCCTGCCAAAGGTCAGTTTGATGCTGCATAAAAAGATCAGAATATAAAAAGCTTGCAAAATCACCACAGCATTCTTCAGATTTCTTGGCTGTAATTAACTTCAAAGTCTTAAAAGCTTTTGTCATTTCCCCTCCTTGATGAAAATGGACACAAAATGCAACCATTTATCGTTGCAATGCTTCTCAATGTAATACAAGTGGAGGATGAGGAAAGAAATGACCAATACCATGCCTGCTGCTGCTTTTTCCGCATCAGTAAGACCATTATGGTTTCAGACTATAACCTGAATTCTTAGCCAAGTCAGTCTAAGTGAATCTCAAATCTCAAAAGAATCTCAAGAAGCTGCTTTATTTACTATTGTGTTACTAAACCTTCTGGACAAGGTTATACAACTTAAAAATTGAAGTAATGCAGCACTGAGCTAGTACTATGTCTTAGTTGCAAATTTTCTGTCTTTTTTAAAATATTTTTTTCAAGAAGGTTTTGTGAGATGAGAAATTTCATTTCAGGAATTAAAAAAAGAGAGCAGCTTATTTTAAGCACTATATAAACTCTTATTTTCCAGGTAGAGAATTAAAGCCAACAATCTGTCCTTACGTCTCGAAGGAGATAAAGAGTAAATGATGTATATAACCATTGTGCATCCCTGCCACGGTGCAGCTGATGCCTTTGTGTTACTAATGGATTCCTCTGTTGGCAGAAAAGGAATCTACAGCCCTTTTTCAACAGGTGACAGGCAAAATTAAATTGCAGATCCTTGAGTTTGCCTGACAGGGAGCCAATTACCATTTCAGCTGACCAGCACCACTTGAAAAGGAAAGCAAGGAAGGAGAAACGGGACAGAAGATGACAGAAAGATGAGAGAAAAGAAACAAAATTGGATGAAAAGGGAAGTGGATTCAATGTTGAAAAAAAGAGAAGCTTCAAAATAGAATTAGGATAACCTCCTTGTAGTTGTATTGCTTTCCTTTCTTTTCTTTTGCATTTGATAGGAGTGAATGTAAAGACCAGGCCCCTGTGGACTTCATCTATGGATCTTTTCTGCTATCTTAACCAAACACACTTTGCCCCCGGCAAGTTATTCTGGTTCATTATTTCAGTGATTTGGGTTTTAATGGAGTGCTGCATCTTATTCAGCAGTAAGTATTGGCATGAGCTTGGGAGGCAGCGCGGGTAGGAGAAAGGAGGGCAGAGAAGCAAGGTTTACTGATCCTTCCAATTATAAGGCCCTGGATGACTTGCCCGGAGGAGGGAATGGTACTGGCCTCAGGGACAAAGATGCAAAGAAAAAGGGGATAAACATGGTGATTTGGTTTAATAATATGCTGCCTACTATATCAAACTGGATTAGATACAGTTCATTTCCTGCAAAGGTTTCCCAAGCTTTGCTTTACACTGCCTTGTGCCAAATGAGAGAACTGCTTCCTGCTATCCCATAGCAGGTTTAGTAGAAGGGTACAGCTTTAGTAAAAAGCTGACTATCACACAGTCCTCACAGTGAGCCTCAGCACATGGCATCTCCCACTATGGAGGTTGCTCATAAACTGTCCCAAAGCACCTCAGCTGAGTAGGTGACAAATATCTCTCCCATTGATCCAATTTTACCACATGTAACAACTTAGCGCAAACCAACTTACAGGTTGTATAATGAGTGGTAGTCCTAACACAATGCCTATATGTTTCTTCTCTTCAGAGTTTGTAGAAAACGTGCAAGCATATCTGGTGTTGCTGGTTTTGTAATTCACAGCATTTTTTGATTTGATTTGATTTCACAGAATCACAGAATAACCAGGTTGGAAGAGACCCACTGGATCATCGAGTCCAACCATTCCTATCAAACACTAAACCATACCCCTCAGCACCTCATCCACCCATCCCTTAACACCTCCAGGGAAGGTGAATCAGCCACCTCCCTGGGCAGCCTGTTCCAGTGCCCAGTGACCCTTTCTGTGAAAAATTTTTTCCTAATGTCTAGCCTAAATCTCCCCTGGTGGAGCTTGAGGCCATTCCCTCTCATCCTATCCCCTGTCACTTGGGAGAAGAGCCCAGCTCCCTCCTCTCTACAACCTCCTTTCAGGTAGTTGTAGAGAGCAATGAGGTCTCCCCTCAGCCCCCTCTTCTCCAGGCTAAACAACCCCAGCTCTCTCAGCCATTCCTCATAAGGCCTGTTCTCCAGCCCCTTCACCAGCTTCGTTGCTCTTCTCTGGACTCGCTCCAGAGCTTCAGCATCCTTCTTGTGGTGAGGGGCCCAGAACTGAACACATGATTCAAGGAGGATTTTCAATAATTGAAAATCACCAATTTTCTGTCGGCTGCTTTTCTTCTTGTTGGAATAGGTATAAAATCTGAGTCCTTTGAGGAAGTATCATTGGAGGCTAGTCTGTGCAAGGTTTGAATGATAGGCAGCTCAGAAAATGCATTTATGGGTTCCTGTAGATTCTTCCCTTCAACCTGCATCACAATGAGTTTCTTGCCTTCGCAGCCGACAGTAAAATAATTGCAGATTTTGGGAGTCATAATACAAATACCTTCTATGAGGATAGAATGGCTTATATTACCCAGATTACACAGAAATTGATCCTCAGACAACTTTAAATGTTTGCAGCTCCCAACACGTTGGGTATACTGCTTCCGGTGAGAACTGTTATACAGAAAATTATTAGAGGTAAATAATAAGAGCTGGTACTGAGCAAACACACAAAAAAATGTAAGTAATGAAAGAATGCAGACCCAAATTCCAAGAGCTTGCGAGAACTCCTGCCAGAAGAACAAGGCAAAAATAAAAGACAAGGGGAGAAAGGGAAAAGATTATATTATTGAGAGAGTTCTGCCAGTCATGTAACATGAAAATGCTTCCCTTATGTATGCTTTCTGTGAGGTCTTGGTACTTCGTCCTCTGCTATCCATGCTGTGTTTCACAACTATTCTCAGCCCACAGCCAATGCTAACCTGTTATACCAGCCTCTGGCAAAAAATAGATTAATCTTTGCAAAATTACTACCTTACTTTCAGGCTCCTAAGGAGAGGAGCTATAAGCAACCAGTCTCCTTGTATGTGTCTGTCTGTCTGATAGCGTCTCCCTCCTTCATCAAAGGTATTTCAACCAAAGCTGACAGTAGTCTGCAGGACATGAATAAGTTAATTTCCTATAAGTGTCATGAAAACATCTTTCTGGGCACTGAAGGCAGGCCTGGTGATCACCACCACTTATGGAAGAGTAGAAATGGTGTACAGCCAAACTATCAATGAACCTGCACAAGACAGTGGTCACTCAGGGATGTCTCCGCCACAGAGACAGCTTGTTGGGGGCTGGCAGTTCACCAGGGATCAGATAATGCAGACACAGCACACAAAGGCTCAGAAAAGCACACTTCAGAAATTCTGTCACTGACCTTGCCTTGCTGACTTGACCTTGGATTTGCCTCATTACTGTGAACCTGTCTGGCAACCCAGCCTCTTGCCCAACTTTTGGTTTCCATCACTGAAACTCCTCTGTTCTTCAGTTATAGACAGACAGGTGTTTGTCTATGTACACCTGAGCACAAGTATGGTTTATGCAATAAGAAATGAAAGGTTTCATGTGTTTGGATGTGCGTGTATGAAAGGTGAGAGGGCAGGGTCGCTATGGTAGGCTGTAAGTGTAAACAAGGACTGTAACAACTATGTCCACACTGGGGAGGTGGTCAGAATAGAGGGAGGTGGTCAGAATAGCGGGAGGTGGTCAGAATAGAGGGAGGTGGTCGTCCTGTTGAAGACACTGTCCTGCCTGGGCTCCTAGCATGCTTTCCCCTGCAGAGCAGCCTGTTTCAGTGGGGCCTGAGATTGCATGACCTCCTTTTAAAGGCAAACAAAGAGCTGAGATTGTACAACAGGAGAATAAGAATCAGAATAGATAATTTTTCAGAACAATTTACATCAGATATGATGAGTCATTGAGAATTATTCCGAATTTACTGCATCCAACAATTTAGTACATTTAAGTTAATATTGTGTTTTCAGAAGACAACAGACTAATTTTCACATCAAGGTGACACTTGCACAAGTCTTCAGGAAATAATACAAAATTAAGAGTTTAAAACTTCTCTGTGCTCTGTGTAACATCCAGCCGAAGTATTATTACTGTTCATTGCTGGCTAAACTTCAAGTTCCATTTGTATAGCCAGAGAAGAACTCTGGGATGATCACTGAGCCATTATCCATGCTTTTGTAGTCTGGTGGCAAGTTTCCTACGTCATGAAAGCAGCTGGAGATCACTCAGTTCCAAATGCCCCAATGCCAAACTCGTTTGTCCCAGTTTCAGTAAGATACAGCAAAATAAAGAAGGTGCACACAATTTATTTCCTAGCTTTCTGCATTGGGTTCATCTTTAACAGCCTGTGTTGACCAACCAACCATTTAAAAGTGAAGGCAATTTTCATTACAATGGTAGCTCTTCAAAAGCTAATTTCTGAGATATCCATTACTTGATGTTGTTTACTGTTAGTCTTTAAGACACTCCACAATACCTCTACTGTTGGACTGCCTGAAAAGTAATGTATATATGATATATACATGAACAGATCAGACAAAATCATATAGATAATAAAATAGTTCCAGGAAAAATATTTGTGTTTTACTTATTTAATATAAATCTTGCTTGTAAAAATTCCATCATTATAATTCATAATGAAAGTACTAAAGCTGTTATATCTTTACTCATACTAATATGTAGATTTATTCTTTTTTATAAAAGTTTAAAAAAATTGGGAAAACAGCAAAGGTGAGAAAAGTCTGTCCTCTTTAAGGAGACGTTTGGCCAAATACATCATTGTCATTGCTCATTAGACACTGATAGAAAGTGTTTCAATATGTACCAATAAATCTTATGGTTTCCTGTCTTCCATACTTGCAGGAATTATAATGACATTTGTACTCAACAAGCATCTGATTTTAAAGTGCTTAAAAATATCTGTAGTATTTAGCTCAAGAAGAAATATGCACCCACAGCAACATTCATTCAGGCACAGATAATTCATTTAGTGGTGCTGCTTCTTCTTTCTTCCAAATCTAAAGTTTACTATGAGGCTTAGGTTGACTGAAAATTCTCCATATAGGTATATTTTGCACCAAAATTTTATATCACCTAAAAAATTGCTACAGTTCTTGTCTTCTCAGAGGTAACTAAAAACTGAGCAGCCATGGTTCTGTTTCTCAAGGTTCTTTGTATTATCTTCCTATATATAATCATCAATATTATCTCCCTTAAACTGGCTAAGCCTGAAGATATGGCAAACTGTTTTACTAGGAAAGTAACCACAGTAACGTGAACCTTTATTTAGTGGTAAGGTAACAGAAGAAACGTATTTCAGTATAGGTAACTGGTACGAGATCTTTTAGTTCTCCCTTGAGCCTCTAATTTTTCCTTGTCATTCACTCTGCAGTGAAGGATTAGCCACACACACTTCCTTTTAAATGTCTCAGGAGAGCAACTGCTTATTTTGCAAAGGCACAATAAAAAAAATCCATGTCTACAATTTAAATTACCATGCCATCAAGAGATTAAATCAGAACTCTATCCATTTCATGAAGCGTACAAGGTCACATAATTCTCCAAAGTTAAATTACCTTAGGACATGTATATCTTTCTTCAGTGCAATGAAAGTTTCACATGAACCCACAGATTGTCTCACAAAAGCAAACTGTAATTTTTGCAGGGATAAATTAACATTCTGTTCACGATGACCAATTCTGTCGCAAATGCCAAAACAAACCCAAAACAAATAAGAAAAAAAAAAGACAACAGTGATGGAAGCTAGATCCTAAAGTCTTTTTTTGTTCTGGTCTCTGGCAATAAGAGAGAAGAGATATTTCTTTAGCCCACCATCAGAATAAGCACCACGATGAAGTAACCAGACTTACCCTGTTGTGGCTGCCAAGCCCTGACTGGCTTGTGCCTGCCTCAAATACTTAACTTCCAGGAGACCAGTTCTCACTGTTCTGCCAGAAACTGTAGCAATCGTGAGCCAATGTAGGTCACTGTCATGAAAGGGTATTTTCTATAGAAAGAAAGACCAGGAGGCTGGCCATACAAGAGTGGACAAAAAATGCCTTATATATTTGTTTTGATAAAATCAACCTCTGCCCAAGGGGGAGACTTGTAATACCTTTACAGCCCACTTTGTTTTGCTGTGATAGTACATCAGACATGATGGCAATGGTCTTTTTGCAGGACCATAAGAGTAAGATAATCAGGCACTCCATCTAAGTTTGCACTTTTCTATTCTGCTTTCTTGAGTTTTCAGTGATGACAGAAATCTGCCCATGTCCACTTACTGGGGTTTGGTGGGCCTGCAGGTCACTTTAGCAATGTTAACTAAAGGCAGATTTTTCTTTTAAACACATCATAAGCATGACAAGGAACATGAAATGTGCTAGACAGCTCTAGAAACCAAGTAACGAGTGGGTTAAAAGTAGTAGAGACAACCCTTGATTGCAATTCATAGGGTGTAGACTAATGTACTACTGTAAATGGTGTCAGACTTCACTATGTAACTAACTGAAAATGCCTCCAAACTTTCCATGCCTCAGCTTTATTCCCTTCTATTATGTCTAGGTATTCACATTTGGACTTTTGCTCTATTTTATTATCACTGGCAGAGATACAAAGTTGGCACCTTACAGTGATCCTTATGCATGATCATTTAGACTGAATTTGGACACTGAGTCATAGCTAAATTGATCTGAATAGAGTTTTGCTCATTTAAGCTAGAGGATTAAGCAGGAGTGGAGCATGGTGTTAATTTCTTTGATTACTTTGATTTACAGTGACTATATCAGTGCCATTGCTCAACAGCTTCCAATAACTCACCCATGAATTCTTATAAATAATTTTGGTGCAAAGTAATTTCAATAGAGTGTAACTGTTGGGCAATTACCTCGTTTATGGAGATGCATTTGCAAACATTTGAGAGATAGGAGACTGAAAATCACCAAAAGGTATTTCAATCGTTAACTGTTCTAAAATACAAATTTCCTTAGCAGTCTGTGTAGAAGTCATAGCGTACAGTATTCAGACTGTAGTGTACCAACCATTACTTAAGTGTCATAGGTTGTCTATTAAATCCCTTTGATTTCTTGCTGATAAAACAAAGACAAAGAGGGACAAACTGAAAATCTCACAGCTCATAATCTATTGTTTCTCTTCAATAGGTGTGAGTAGTAGCAACTGTAAATTATTTGTTTGCTTTCATGTTATCATGTGTCTGACTATAAGAGGAACTTTTGATGAAAGAATGAAAATGCACAGTAAATGGTATAGTAGAGGATACCTGTAAGGAATACATTCAAGTACCTTAAGAGGTGAAAAAAAGACAATGTCTGATGCTTCAATTTTTTCTTAGAACTACAATTTCTGTATGCAAATTTAGTTTTTAAATTTTACATTTTTTTTGGAGAAAAAAAAATCAACCAGATTTCCAGAAAGAATGAATGAACTAAGTCTCCATCATGTTCCCAGAAACCCAGCATCCTTCTTCCCCTGTTCACCTATTTGCATGCAACAGCTCTCACTCTGGCAACAGTCAGACAAAACCTATTTATTTCTAACAAAGTTAAACCAGCTACTTAGTTACCTACCTACATTGTTATAGGATCCTAATTTGCAAAGTTTAGACCTGAAATTCTCTTAGTCAGAGAGAGTTTGTTCTGCTTCATTAGCCAATACATAGGACAACACTTATTACTATAATTATGCTATAAACAGTCAGCAGAAACCCCAAGATTTGCTATAGAACTGGTGATGTCCTACAGTTTATAGTAGATATTTACATGCTCTTTGGACTCAGTGGATAAAAAAAAAAACAACAGATGTTGCACTATGTTAAAGTATCTATTCAAAAGACCATTCATGGTTTGGAAATGTAATTAAAAACAGCTAATGGCTTTAAACATGCTTTTTTATTTTTTCTATTTTTTTTACAGACTAATCAAGTTAATGCTTGAGAAATCACATTTTAATGGATGATTTTTCAAATGCATTATTTTTTATGGTTGCATAACCTAGAAGCAAAGGCTAATATTCTGAAGCATGTTTTGAAGCCCTGATGTAACAAATGTAAGAATAGTGTCATTCAAGACGCTGTCTATAGTAGGAGGGCAGAGATATGCCCATCTAGAAAACAGGTCAGCCTGCATAAGATCTAAACCTCTTAGCAAGTACCTGACTGTCGACTTTCATTTGCCTCCCATCCCTCGAGGGTCAAAGCAGATACCTAGATCCTGCAACTCACTCAGATGTATTAAGTCAAATACAATCAACTCTTAACTTCTCACCACAATTAAAATTATGAGATCTGTATCTTCTATTTCTTTCATAAACAAACCTGCAAAGAGTAAGACAAAGGACTTATAAAAGCATAATTTTCAAACTATTTCTGATTCAGTGGCAAGGTCTGTTTTTCAGTCTCACTTTCTATGATACTTAGCACCTTTCTCTAGAGTCACGGTTATGCTCCCCTCAGAAAAGAAGACAGCATTGTATAGAACAGTGACGCTGAAAAATGGGAATGAAGACACAACTTCACACTTTGCAGGACTGGCAGCTTCATGAATATCTCGGAAAGACTGCATCTCAGAGCAAAATGCAAACAAACCCCATAGTTGCTGTTTGAGTTGCTTGGGGTTTTTACATGAAAAGCCTTGTAAGTAACCAACATTGCCAGTTCTGCTGAAAGTACACAGACCCAACAAAACTAAATCACTGAGAGGAGAATCTAGCATTTAACTGAAACTGATTCTGCTCTCTTCTACTTCTCCATCAGCAAAGAGCAACCTCACAAATCGCTAAGACTTTTTTTGAATATCCATGCTTTAAAAAATGAGTCAGTCCTTCTGACTGACATAATACCTCTAGAGGGTAGCCGAATGCCAGACAGCTGCTATGAAATTATCTTCTAGTAAGTGTGACAATTAACATCCTAACTGTATCTGTCTTCTATTGATGCTGAGTATCAGGACACAAAATTGAGCACAACCCTTTAAAAAACTGAAGAAAAATTTAATATAGGAATAACAGTTTGCAAACAGCTGAGATTTAAGATTTCTATTATGTACTATTTTATTTCCTATAAATCACAGCTATTACTACTTCACAATAAAGTGTTAAAAATGAGATATAGTAGAAGTATACATGGTTTCTAATTCTGTTGTCAACAGGACAAATAAACATGAGTCCATCCATAATAAGGACTGCAAGAAGTCAACTATGCAATTTTAATGACCTTAACAGACTTCTCCTAAAGCATACAATTCATAACCTCAAGCAGATTCCAGAACACTATGTCAATTAGGGTATCACACAGAGGAACAAAAAAAGCAATGCCAGATGAAGGCATTCATTGAATCTCATTTTAAATGTAGCAATAAAAGAAATCTGGTTCTACGAAAATTAAAACAAAACAAAGATAAGCGGAGTTGGGTCAGGAAGTAAAACAACGCCAAGCTGCCAGTTTCAAATGGCTGAGTATTAAACATCTTTGGATAATCTATGAGTTGACAGATTGAGGATGTCTAACTAGATGCAACCTCTGGATGTCACTGGTGCTTCAAGGAAAAGCCATTGCACGCGCATTTGTTGGACTGCACAGCTTGCAAATGGCAGTCCTGGGAGTTAGAAATACTCCCAGGCGAACACTTGTCCTTAGCTTACCTTTCACTTTTCTCATCTCTCCAACTTGAAATTGTTCAGTGAGCCTCAATACACTTAAAGAGAAGGAAGAAAATGTAGGTTTACAGCTAGCAACAGTGTTGCTGCAATTATCCTAATCCTAACATCATGTTCAGTTATGAAAAACTACAGAAGGGGATCATAATACCACCAAGTAACTGAATGTAAAAAATGATAAAATAAGAAATGAAATTCAGTTCTACTAATAGAAAATGAACATTGTGAAATAATTGAACATACAAAAAAGAGTCTAATTCAGTCATTACCACTAAATAAGACCCCAAGTTTTGGCATGAATAAGGTCTCCAAAAATTTCAGTCCAGTTCTCAGCAGTGGTCAAAAAGGCAACTAGACTTGGAATGTTACTGGTCATGTTAAGCTGTGATGACTTATAGACAAAGGCAATGGCAGTTTCATAATCAGTGGTATCTCATATAGGTGAGAAAAGTAAAAAGCGTTCAGACTTTCTGACTCTTCTTTGGCTCTTAGCAGCCTTCAAAACTTACTACAAGCTGAGAATAATAATTCTGAGTTCAACTTGACTATATCATGTGGTAACACGATGTTGAGCAGAGGGAGGGTGTTAAGTATGCTAACTTTAACGGGCAACTTTATCTGAGCTTTCAAAATGCCATGTGCAAATTTACTTTGATGGAGAAAAAAGCCTTACACTGTCACATAACCACAGTTTCCACATCAGCCTTCCCAGGGAAGTTATACAGAAAATTCGTTTGAGAACAATAACACACATGGAAAAAAGATCCTACCTTAGGTGTTTTTTCCAAGAACATCTGCTTCTACTGCTCAAGCAATCCCTCAGCTTTATTAACCTTCTCTTTAGAAGCAGACTCTCATCACACATACAAACACTGCTGTTGGAACCAGCTCATACCAGGGCAGCAAAGAGAAGACTTGGTGACCATTTCCAGAACCAACAAATAAAAGTGCTGCTCCTACAAGAACCATCCAAACTCCTGTGCCTACAGGGCTAGCAATACAGTTGATGCAAAGTTCCAAATGCCTTTAATCACATGCACCTTTCTGGCTTACGCTAAACAATAATTTTGCATCAGAAAAAAACACTACCCTTGATAAAGGATAGAAACATTCCATCATCACTGGGAAAACAAATCTTACAAAACAACAGCTTCTTCTGATGTCTCTGTAGACAACATGAGATCTATCCAACACCTTTGAAAGATAAGCTTCAGAACAGAAGCTTATATACTAGGTATCTTGAATTCAACAGGGTTATTAGTTTCTTGGGCTATATTAAATTCCCATCTAGCTTCTAGTAAATGCTTCCACCTTCTTGAAGCAATAAATTGCTTATCTTTTTCATAATAACCAGGGATCTCAAACCTTTTCTTTAAGTGCTACCACCTTGTACAAAAGGTTACAAACTTTTTTTTCTCCCAGTCAGTCTAACTGATTTAAACACTGAAGTTGAACTCAGAACAACTGATCTTAGCTTGCATTTAGCCTCCAAGACTAGCAACTGTAATTCAGGAAAACAGAATTATTATGCTGCTCTGTAAGCCTGTGCTGTTCCCAACTTTTTTATCCAGCTGCTATTGTGTTGACTCATACTTAAAGTAAAAAAGTAGGATTTGACAAATTACAGAGCTAGAGAAGAAACAGAACTAGAGGTATGAAACATCTTCCACACAAGAACTGAATAAACCTGTACTCCTTGTTTCATAAAAGCAGTAACTGGTGTTAGGAGGCCTGTAACCTTGTGAATGAAGCACAGAAAATGAGAGGAGTAATTATACACCATATCTTGAAACACAGCCAGTAATACAATCAGGCACTGGATTTTAAAGAAATAGATAATTAGGGAATTTCTTGTCACTACATGTTGAGGAAGCGAAACTTATAAATAGACATTTAGACTTTTCGTGGTCACGGAAAATGATAGTTCAGATGTGACCTCTGGCGCACAATGCCTTAAAACTGCTTCTTGTGGAAAGATGCACAGGAAGGATCCATGGGGGATACGCACCCTGTTTCTGACCCTCTTGCCTTAAATTCCCTTCTCAAAACCACTGAGCTAAACCAGGATTTGTTTTCTTGCTGGTCTGCAATCTGAGAAAGATTTCAAAGAGAACATATACTACTGTCTTGCTGTTCCCAGAAACTGGAAAAAACATGCCATATAACAAATGCAGGCATCCTCTCCCTACATCTATTTCACACTCTCCTGGGCAAACTTAGCATACAGAGATATTGTTTAGATTAGTTTATGCTTCCCAATTTAGAAAACAGTTACTCCAATTACAGTAAGCTCCACATTCTTTTGTATTTATCCATCTTCTGCTCCCTGAAGGTTATAGCTGTCTTTCATCGCAGCCACAGCTAGGTCACTTACTGCAGACAGGGAAAACTGGCTGTGATTACTGGATATAAGCACAAGCACTCATACTCCTCACTTGAGAAACTGAGCTGTTGCCATCAATTACATGTATTTCACTGTTCAGAATTATTTTTTATTGCTTTTCATTTAAGTTTTATGCTTTTAATTAAATGAAGATACAAGTAATAATTTTAAAATTTTGGTGTTTTTAAAAATAATTTTCTCTAGTGTTTTGAACATTCATTCCAAAAACCACTGAAGCTTTGTAAAAATTCCTCAAAATCTACTGCATTGCTTGTGGGCTCAGCATAAATAACTTCAGACTTACTATTAAGAATACAAATTGATTTGATACACTGCAGCTCATTTATATGTTTTACCTCTAATAAATTTACCATAACAAATAAATAAAAATGCATTAAAATGTTATTTTATACCATAAGTAGTCAAGGCACAACTGAGACTTAGTAAGAAACATTGCTCTATAATATTTATTTGTGCACAGACTAAAAACTGCAGCATTTTTATACTCCTTATGTATTCTATATTCTTTTGCAGTCATTTATATGTTTAGTAAGAGTAAACTAGCTATTAGAGATTACACGCAGTATGTAGTAGCACCTCTTTTTGTTAAAAATACTAGAGAAATTAAGGTATTTACATACGTAAAAAGAAAAAGCAGTAATTATTCTTTTTAAGATGACATCTTTTATGGAATCCAAACTCAAAATTGCATATATATTATATATAGACATAATTTGTTGCTTGGTGTATCAGGGAAGATCAGTTCGGGGGTTTTAGGAGGAAACCATGCCTCCCAGCTCTGCTGGGAATTCTTTGAAGGAGCTCCAAGGAAAGTAAACTCATTGCTCATTAACAGTGAAAACAAAATTTTATAAGCATTACTAGGAAAGACATAAAACATACAAGAAAATGTCAAGATGCCATTCTATAGGTGCCTGATGTCACCATCTTAGGCACCAGAAACAGTTCTGGTCTTTTCATTTTTCTCCTCTCCAAAATACAGTAAGTGGAAGGGTACCAGCAACAGGCACTGTATTGACACCAGAACCAGTGAGGAGGAACCAGTGCTGAGGGCTTAACTCCCACACAAGGTGTTTCACTTCTGCCTAGCTCTAGCGTGGTACCCCAATTGAACCCTTATCATTGACAGCACCCCCCCTTAGCCCCTGGACTCAGCTGTCTGGGGGGCCAGACCCAGCTTAGCACAGCCTCTGCTCTGATTTGTAAGTGAAAGTGTGGGGAAGCATGAAACACTATGTAACCTAAACATATGTGATGCAAGACAAGTAAAAGCACAGACAGCAGTGTAATTGTTGAGAAAGCAAAAGACAGCAGCTCAGCAGTTCAAGATGAAAAGTAATGGTTTAGAACATCAAGGTTTAAAACACCAAGAAAAAAACCCCCATGAAACAGGAGATGGGAACTCAGCAACACCAAAGATAGTGCAAGGCACATTGGAGGCTCATTGTTTGCCCACATGGCTGATGCCCACTGTGGAATAGCATGACATGTGAAACATCTTTTTGAGAGTGGTAGCTGGCAGCTTTTTAATCCTATCTATTGCATATATTAAGGAATAAATTATGCTTGGTACTGCTAAGCTGTATATATCCCGCTTACTTAGTCTCTTGAGGGACAGGTTCCTCACATAATATATCCCAGAGAGAGGCTTCATTTAAAATAAAGACACATGTAAAGCACAAGTTCCACTTTAGTTTCATTAGAAGAAATCCAGTTTGTGTGCTCCCTGCAACTTTACAACAAAAAATTGGCGATTGGCATCAAAAACTGACACCATGGTAGCAATGTGTGCACTGTAAATCTCACTGCTAATTATGTAAGGATGTCAACACTTTTTTTAATTAATTCAAAAGCAATTGCACAACCATGCAATACAGAGATCTCTAAAGTATGGCTAAGTCCACAGTTGTCAGCCATGATTTGGGAATTCCCAAAGAATAAATTGCTGGGAACAGACAAAATATTGCAGAAGTATATTATGAAATCTTTCTTCTCTTTTTTATACTCATTCTTCACTATATGCTATTTGAAACTCCTGCAGAGAAAACACTCCGCTAGAAAGGCCACTTTTAAAATTTGATGCAATTTCTGTTTGTGTGCAGGATTTTGCTTATATGTATTCTCACTGTTCACAAACCAGTAAATCTTATATACATGTCCCTCTGCGTACAAAACAAGTAAGCAGTATTTCTCTGTTAACATCTCCTTTCATCCTCCTGTTACAAAATATGAGCCTTTTTGGAGGCTGCTTCTTCGATTTTACATTGTTTGTCATGTCACACTGCCACCTTAGCCAGACAGATGGCTTTGCTCATAAAAGTTAGGCACTCATATATAGCTATAAAGAACCTGCTTATACACAGTAAAACACTCAATCGTCAGTGTTAGGTAAAGTCAGGACAACCAGGCATGCTGGTTTAGCCACAGTCATGCTGGATGAAGTTTCTCCATCCTGTCAATGCAAAGACTGTCTTCCAGAGACAATCTCTTTTCGACACAGAATATTTTTGTACTCACCCTCTGGTCACTCCATGCTAAAATGACAAAAACAACTGAACTCAACCCACGCTTGTATATTCACCATAGGCTTAAACCCCTAGCATTGTGACCAAACATCAGTAATGCAGCATTCTATCAGCACTCATACGGTTAGTCCTGTTGAAATACCTTTGATTACACAGGCTCTTTGACAAAGGGAGACTCATGCTAGGAACAACAGGGCAACAGCTCCACCGGGGAACTCTGAGCAGTTCTGCATTAAATAACATAGGAACAAGGATGGCTGTGACATCCTTGACACAACAACAGTGTCTCAAATACTGCCACATACTTGTAAAGCCACTGCAATTATTCTTTGGCTGTGTCTGTTTTATTTGAAGGTGCACATATGTCCATGATGAAGGACGGGATGTAGTACACATTTCATAATGAAATTAGCCCTCTACGGACAACATCCTTCTATGACATTTTGTCTGTTGGAGGAGAAGAAAAAAGAAAAAGAATTCTGTTCACTCAGGTAATTTTAAAGTCAGTAAATCAATCAAATGCAACCTTTCTTTATCAAGACATTGAAAATCCTTTCCTTAGCTAAGAGCCCACTCCTTCTGAATTTCAAATCTATCGTTCTACCTGCAGTTAGGTTTTTTTCCACTCAGATGTTTGTAAGGAGAAAAAAATATAGGTTTTCAGTCTCCTGATTATCAAAGGACAAACTTTTCAGGTCTGAACAAAGACCAGAGGCAAAACCATTTGTGCTAAGAAGGAATAATTTCAGAAGATAAATAATGTAGAAAAACATTGGGCACTGGCAAAGCTGGAATGCATGCACTGGTCTAACAGGAGACCTCATGCATGATGCAGTGTCAGATTAATCTTTAGCTCCTGTTTTTGTAAACTTGGCTTCTTAAAGGGAGGTCTAAAATTTGTGTATAGTCTTTTAAATAAAAATGGCATGTCATGTATCTACATATCAACTTGGAGTTGCCTGGAACTAGTTTGTTAGCATTTTTGAAAGCTTGGTCACATTTATTTAACTTACAGAGTTCATAGGCTAACTTTAGAGGCACAGGAAAGTTTCTTGGTTTTTTAGTTGCAAATGATACAAGTATGATCTCAGGTACATTGTTCCAGCCTCTAAAAGTCTAAAGGTGACAAAGTAAATGTATTCACATTTATCTCAGCTGCACCATCAGTGCAGGGCCTCCAGTCTATCAGTGTTTTAATTACTTATCTCCCAATTTACTGTGTGGTTTTGCCAATGTTTTTAGAGTTGTATGTAATACAGAAAATTTATCTTTAACGTAATTTTAAAGTAGAGATAATTTTGAGTTATTTAAGTTCTGTAATATTTTTAATTCCCCAAAGTTTTAGTGAGAGGAATCGGTGTAAATTCTTCTTATGAGTAATTACTCTCATGAGTAATTTATAACACACCCAAGCTTCAGTTTTGGGAATAATATACTGATACACTAGATAACTTGATGGGAAATCGTCCTTATCTGAATGTCTTTTAGCAAAATTTTCATTTGAGGCTCTGCAGTTTTGGGATGCCGCACCACTGGGCTTAAGCCTAGGGAACATATGCAATCTATGGCATGGAAGAACAGCAGAGCCTTCAAGTACACTGTATGCACCAGGGCAGGCACAGAGTGTGCCCATTCTGCGCTGCCGGCTTCCGTGGGTATACTACTGTACTATTTTGTTATGTGTGCTCTAGACATACCCAAAATTCTTAATGTGTGAGTACTGACTAATATTCGTAGATAACAGATGGGTTGAAGGAGGTTCCAAATGCCTGAAGCTCTTATATTGGCTTCATCCTGCTCCTACATGGAGTATCTGGCAGCTGTACTCTAATGTTTTCATTTCTTTTGCATTAGACTTCTCTTTGCTCCTTCCCTACCCATTTATTTTTTCATACTCTGCTTGTGACTCTGCACGTGTGTCGTGCCTCTTGTATTGATGAGTCCTCACTAATGAATCTGCGTGAATAAGCTCACCTGCATTTGGCCTGTCACAAAATTTACCAACAAGTGTTCCAGGGAGATTATTTTAAGCAGCACTTTCAATGCTAAATTAATCTCTGTTACCTTGTTCTATACTGGTGCTTGCTATAGAAATCTTCATAAAGGTCTATACATTTTTTTTTTTACCCATGATTTAAACTACTACAAAAGGGCTATTTAGGGTTTTTTTTAATGTGGCCTCTGAGTTTAGCTGATGTAGTTAAAAACACTTCTGCAAACTGTTCCAATTTACTTAACAAAATAATTCAACTCCTAATTATTGTATTCCTACCTCTCAAGAGAACATTATAGCTCTTGGAACTTCTTTAAAAAGTGTAATTACTCTGAGAACACTTCATTTAAAAGTAAGATACAAAATGCAGGCAAAATCCCTAAATAACTTATATATGCGTGTGTGTGTGTATGCGTACATATATGTATGTAAACACATACACACACACCATTCAGTACCACAAATCTAGAAGATTAATATAAAAATATAAGTGCTTCACCTATTCTCCAGATCTGTTTCCCTGTGTATTTTTTATTTGAAGCTTGATAAGTATACTAGCTTCGTACACTATCATAAATTAATATTTCTATTTAAGTTTAATTAGGCATAGATGTTACCACAAAAAGTCTTTCTGACTACTGCAATTAAGGATTGCAAGAACTAGCATCAGAAAGGAAATGTTCCAAATAAAAATGCATGCCATAAAAAGTACTGAAGTTAATTTTCAACTTTTTTCCTATGTTTTTTTTTTTTAGACTGAAATGCAGAGTAAGTTCCCCTTATATGCTGTGATTTACTCACCAATCTCCCTTACAACCCCTTGGAGTCCTCCCAGTCCAGGTGTTTCTTTCTCTAATTCAAGAAAAAATGAAGTTGGATCATATTCCTAATCTCTTCTTCCAAGTAAATTCTAATAATGAGTAGTTGGCAACCTCTTATGCAATCTCTCTTCCCTCACCTATTGAGTGGATGGACAGCAAGGTAGGGACTAGGGGGAGCAAAGTCTCTGTCATTCAAAGAGAAGATCAGGTTCACAGCCACCTCAGGAAACTGAACATACAAAGGTCTACAGGACCTGATGAGATGCACCCGAGTCCTGAGGGAGTTGGCTGACAAAGTTGCCAAGCCATTCTCCGTGATATCTGAAAAGTCATAGCAGACAGGTGAAGTCCCTGGTGACTGGAAAAAGGAAAACATTGCACCCATTTTTAAAAAGGGTAGAAACAATAACCCTGGGAACCACTGACCTGTCAGCCTCAGTGTCTTTGAAGATCATAGAACAGATCCTCCAAGAAGCTATGCTAAAGCACACGGAGGACAGGGAGGTGACTCAAGACAGCCAGCATGGCTTCAGCAAGGGCAAGTCCTGCCTAATAACCCCCTTGTGGCCTTCTGTGATGGAATGACTACATCACAGGGCAAGGGAATTGCTATGGATGTAATCTGTCTGGAATTCTGTAAGGCCTTTGACGTGGTTCCCCACAACATCCTTCTCTCTGATTTGGACAGACCTGGATTTGATGGTGGACTGTTAGGTGGATGAGGAATTGGTTGGATGGTTGTATCCAGAGGGTAGTGTTCAATGGCTTGATATCCATATGGTAGATCTGTGAGAGTGGTATCCCTCAGGAGTCTGTTCTGGGACCAGTGCTATTTAATATCTTCATCAGTGACACAGACAGTGGGATTAAGTGCACCATCAGCAAGTTTGCAGATGACACCAAGCTGAGTGGGGTGGTTGACGTGCCTGAAGGAAGGGATTACCATCCAGAGGGATCTGGACAAGCTTGAGAAGCAGCCCCATGTGAACATCATGGGGTTCCATAAGGCAAAGAAAGGTCCTGCACCTGGGTTGGGGCAACCCCAAGCACAGATACAGGTTGAGATATTAAGGGATTGAGAGCAACTCACTGAAAAGGACTTGGGGATACGAGTGAATGAAAACATGGACATGAGTGCACTCACAGCCCAGAAAGCCAACCGTATCCTGTGCTGCATAAAAGAAGCGTCGCCCGCAGGTTGAGGGAGGTGATTTTGCCTCTCTACTCTGCTCTCGTGAGACCCCACCTGGAGTATTGTGTCCAGCTCTGGAGTCCTCAGCATAGGAAAAACATGAACCTATGGGACTGAATCCAGAGGAGGGACATGAAAATGCTCAGAGGAATGGAACCCTTCCCCTGTGAAGAAGGGCTGAGACAGTGGGAGTTGTTCAGTCTGGAGAAGCGAAGGCTTCAGGAAACCCTGTTGCACTCTCAGTACTTAAAGGGTGTTTACAAGAATGACTTTAGCAGAGTTAATTCTGATCTGGACAAATAAAGGTGTGACAAAAAGGTTAATTATGACTTCTCTTATTTGAAATCTAATGGTGTGCTATCCCTAAGACATTCCCCTACAGGGTCCCATGCACAGGGACAGGGATAGAATGGCAATTGAAGGACATAAAGAAAGCGTTGGTCACCAAAATTGCTGCACTAAAATGCGCTAAACCAAATCATCTATAAGAGCACATCCAAAATGTGTGGGTACAGTACGTGTGAATGGCATAACCACAGAAGAGCCTGGGAAGAATGATACTATGGTTGAGAGAGAAGGCAGAAGGAAAGACCTGTTTGGATGCCTGGGCATGCTGCCTTTTCATCTCTCTGATTTAACTTATAGTGGTAGTAAAAATAATCAGAGCAGTGTGTGATAAAAAGCAATGAGATGTGCACAAGCACTTGATGAGAACAAGAAGGGTTGCTAGAAACCAGAATTCACAGATAACTATTTAGAAAAGTATTGATTAAGGTATTAGGTAAGTGATTAAGTTTTAGAAAAAAAAACTGGTTTTGCCTAGAATGAAATTTATAGCCGTCAAGGGAAGAAGATTCTGAAGCCTTCCAGAGGAGTGGGAGCTAGTAACTGTTTTTAAAAATTGAGATCTTTAAGAATGCTGTCTGATAACAGAAGATCTTTTCTTATTCTACAATCCTCTATTTTTAAATAAACCTATTACTAATAAAGCACTAGAAGATACCATGTTCAAAAAAAAGAACTGAAAAGTAAACAAGTAACAATTGGAATACAGCAGCTTTTTATGTTTCTGGGCTTTAATTACCTTACACAGGCACTCACTGTTTTCAAGATCACTGTGTCAAACTCTATCCTTACCTGCTATTTGAGTAATTACATGGAGGTGTTCAACTTCAGATTAAGATCAGCTTGCCATGCATCAAAGGTTTGAGAAGCTTAAGGAATTTACTCATGTCATAATGAAATGTAATGCCATCATTCTCCAAATAATCATAATGAAAGATTAAACATAAGATTCTGACTGTTCCTTCCTGCAGTTAAACTGGCAGATAGGGAACAGAGGACACAGAAAAGTCTGCAAGGTTCACCTTGGTGTCTTTTCATAGAGAACCTCAGCATGGGGGATCAGCCCAGGAACCAGAAATGGTCTTCTACATTTCAGCGCTACGCATCAACATGGATTTTTGCATTAAGTCCTTCCTTCCTGTGGTTGGTCTCCTGCTTCTTCCTGGCTGCACAACTCCCAGGACACACTTTTGCCATACGCTAATAAGATGCATGTATAAAGAAATAATATCTTGGAAAAAAAATCCCACAAGATTTAGCATAATCAAGATGAGGAGTTGATAAAAACAAAAAAAAAAGTAGTATAAACATAATTTCTTTCAGCTGAATATTTTGGGTTTCTTTCTAAATATACCAGTGCAATATGAAGTACATCAACACAGCCAATCTGTTGGAAAACATTCTAAGGAACTAATCTATCATACAAACCTAACAGAATATCAGAAAACTTACCTAGGTGACATATTAGACCATTGCAAATTAGTTATGTGATGGCTAATGAGAAGGACTTCTTAATTAATTGATCTGGAGCTATTCCTCATCTAGAAAGTACATTTAAAAGCTGAGAAAATAACCATTTCTTAGATGAAATAACAAAACTGGTTTTTCAAACCAAGCCAATTTTTTTTATACTCTTAGAAAAAAATATTTCATTTTAATTCCAACATTTTATATTTTTTTTATAAAAGAATAGCTACATTTATCATCCACGTATCATTAAGTGCTGGAGAAGAGGATGTCTAAATGAATCAATGTGCATAAATCCCATCTTTCATTTTTTTGGGGGGAGAGAAGGCAGAGACTTTCCTGCTGAATACAAAATCAGTCCAAGTTTTATTAACTATGCATCAAAAGAAATTAACAGAGCACAAATTGTGATTCTAATAGCATAAAGCCTTAAAGTGGTTCAGGATTTCATTCTCAGCTTTATCATAAATAAATTAGCAACCTATATTATTTTGAAGTAGATTGATCAACATTGTATGGATGTTGCATATAGTAATATTTTCTACAGAAATAAGCAGGGAAAACTTTAAAAGTACTCTCAAACTGACTTTATGTAAAACTATCAAAATGTTAAAAATTTTAGAATTAACCAGTTACCACCTGATTTGAACTATTTATGAATTGTCAAAGAAAAATCATTCATATATTTCTATTTTTATGCTGTTTTTACCAGTTATAAATACTTATGAACCAACAAGAAAATCTGACTGGAACATAGGGGAAAGTCTTATACGAACCACTTTGATGTACGCTTTCCTATAGAATTTGCCTATAAGACGTTTAGTTTTAGGTGCTCTACAACATACACCACTCTCAACTCTCAGTTACTGAAAATTTCTAGTTACATTTTTGAAGTAACATAGGTCAAATAAACAGAACTTTAAGGTGAATTGTGGTTTTGTTCACTCAAAAGTCATACGCAAGTGTGCTATATGGTTTGATAATGAAGAGGACGTTAGTCTCATCGTCTTTCAGATCCTCTGGCCATTTCAGACCCTGGTGGCATTCCTGGAATTCCTCACTCCAGTGATGGAGCACATGACTAGGCACAGCCGTCTGCCAGCTGTGACCCCACAAGACACTCAGCTGAGGAGGCAACAAGCAAAACTGGCCTGTGGTGCTGGCTGAAAATGAAGTGGCTCAGTAGAATTTCTTTCAAATCAAACTATTAACTGTTCATTCACGAGAGCGCAGAAATCAGATCAAATCAGAACAAATGTCCGCACCTTGAAATTTAACCTCCACTTTCAAGCTTTCAGGTCAGTCTAGAAATCCCTTGTTTCAGTCCACTGCCTCAAAGACATCATCTCTTTCCCTCATGTTTAACTTATTAGTTATTTATAAGGAATTTATTTACAAATTTAAGTTATTTATAAATAACTTATTTATCAATAATTATATATATGTTATTTATGTATTCCTTGTTCTTTTGCCTTCCATGAGCAACCTCATCTTAGCTTGTCATTTATATACTCCGCCAGGTACATTCAAGCAAAAATATTACTGCAGGAATCTCACTGAATAATTAGGTACAGTGAGTGGGTTATAGATAGTTGTTGCCAGCTGAGCTCCATGCAGCCAGATATAAGACAAGGATATACAGAACATTTACAGAAAGTCTTCTGACATCTTCTAGTGCTGCAGAAAGTCATTAAAAACAAGAACAGTTATTGTCTGTGCTACAGGAAAGTCTCAAAATTCCCAACCAAAGTTCAAAAGCTGCTGTTCTGAGTACAACAAAAATATATTTGAGTTCCCCTAGAACTTTTATTCCAAATAAACAAGAGGAATGCACAAGAAGAAGAATAATGAAGCATTATTCCCACAGTAAACACCATGAACTCGGTTAAAACAAGGTGCATAGCCTTTACTGTTCGTCCTTCACTGCAACTGATAGCGAAGCTAATTCCTTGTACTTACTCCAAACAAGAAAGCCTCACTCAAGAAGAAGCCATTGCGTGGCACTGCCACATGGCACCGACATCGAATGTCTCTGTTCACAGCACCAGGTCACTAGGCAGGCAATGGGTCTAGTTTCACAACTGATAACCTTTTGCAGCCTTTTCTGTTGCAGTTTCATTTTGTCAGTGGTTCAAGCACCACTGCTGTAAATTACTCAAGGTCCCTGCTCCATCAGAAGTTTTAGCTGGAACTTCATTTAATGTAAGTGAATGGTTTTGGATGTGCACAAAAATAGGCAAAGGATAAAAGGGAAACAGAAACAGAAACTACTGCATTTCATTTTTCTTTTCATGCCTGAAAAAACAATCTCTGCTTTTTTTTTTCCAAGTCCTGACTTATCCTTCACAGTTTACCACAATTTATTAAATGAATAATTATTGCAAAATAGTAACATATGCATAGGCCTCAATTGTTCATATTTCTATTAGGCTAACAAAGAATAAAAACACAAGTGTGGAAATGAACAGCACACATATACTTACCTTTTTCTCTGCTCTCTAATAAGGAACTGGCAATATAAGGAAGTCTGTAATTCATGACAAGATGCACACCAGAATCAGGAAAACAAAGCCACCTACAAAACCTCTGCAGTTACAGCAGAGACACAATAATAGAAAAACTCTTTTTAAGAGTCACCTTGAAAAGTAGTGAGACACAGCATTCATCTTTACTGTGGGGAGCAAAGAGGACGCACATTACAGCATCCATGACTGTCAAGAGTATGAAGTTTCTCTAGGAAAGTGCATATTTCCATTTTTCAGTTCTTTTGCCCTCATGCTTTCCCTGTTTTAGTAAGTTTAGATACAATTGTCTAAACTCCCACTGGACTGGAAAAGAGAACACATTACAAGTGCAGAGGATTGTCCTGAAAACACTTTTATGAGCATTTGAGGAGATAAACCAGTTCAAAAAGAGATCAAACAAATTCCTGGTGGAAACGTTAATCAGCAACTGTTAAATACCCACCAGCTGTCTGCAGATCAGGGATTCTTTGAGCAGCTAAAGGCTGGAAACTGAAGAGGTAAAGCAAGGGAAGCATTTGTTGTTATCAACAGTTCAAGGCAGGATACTGGACCAGGTCTGGTCCGGTATGACCTTCCTTAGGGTCTTACATTCTGTCACCCAATGACTCTGAACTGTATTCACTGTCACCCAAATGATCATGTGCAATGGGCCAATTCTGAACCCCTGATGAAGGTAAGGATGGTCCATAGGAAGCATGACAGCAAAGTAACTCAATGTTATCAGATCTCTGAATATTATTAAATGCTTACTTGGAAAAAGTTCTTCACCAGACTGTGAAAAATTACAGTACTCTTTTTTTATCAACAAAAGCCCATTAGTGGAGCCCTGAAGAGAAGGACTAGGGGTGCTGGTAGATGAGCTCAGTATGAGCCAGTAATGTACACTTGCAGCCCAGAAAGCCAACCATATCCTGGGCTGTATCAAAAGGAGCATGACCAGCAGGCTGAGGGAGATGATTCTGCCCCTCTAGCCTGCTCTCATGAGACCTCATGTGGAGAACATAACTGTGTCTAAAAGGAGTTTCCATTACTTATTCTACAAGACTATAGCAAATTAAGCATTAAAAAAGCAAGCAAACAAAAAAGTCACGAAAAGGCAAACCTCAAAATTATGAAGATGAACCTGCACTGTAATTCTACTTGTAAGTTACAGAAGGTACAAATTCCGTGAAGAAATTATCACCAATGCCAGGGATGGTGACATCCTGATTTTGCACTGTAGTCACAGCTCATGGCATAACACAGAAAGTCTGGGGAGTCTGGCTGCATCCCAGCAGCCTGTGATCACCTACATATGGAAGATATACTGCCCCAAGCCTCTGAAACACCACACACAGCAGCACCTTCAGCTGCCAAACATATCACTGGCTTGACTCCCACCTTAAAATCTGAGAACAACTGTCCAGGTTAAGAGCATAGTGCATCTGACCTGCCCCACGGAATCTGTCTGGGATGCTGTAAGCCTGGTACTTCTTGCAGAAACACCCTCTTCTTTGAGAACTTCGGGATCTGAGGACTTCACACATTGAAGGTAGCACCTTCCTGCCAAATAGCTTTTAATGGATTGTTCCTCTGCAAATTTGTCTCATCACTTTCACAGCCCATGAAGGAATGTTTTGCACCTACACACTCTGTAGCAATAACACCAACAGCTTAACCATCCCTTAAATGAAAAATACATTCTTTTGTTTATTCTGAACCTTTTCTCACTACAGAACATGGGAGATTTGAATAAAATCATTACAAGAGACAGTGACAGTGATACTATCCACCTTCTGCACACCCTGCATAATATTATAGACCTCCCCTCTCCACTCAGACACATCTTTCCAAATCTAAAGACTCTTATTTTAAATCTATACTATTTCGCATGTTTTGAAGAGTCTGGATATTACACTTCACAACCAAATTCTTCCTGTTTCTTATTTCTTGTAAGTCATGTCAGGCTGTTTCTTCTCAGCAACACCAAAGAACTAATCAGACTATATTTGAACAATTAGAATATGGAAAATGGTACATGATGAATAAAGCATACATTTCTTTTTGGTGCTTGCTATAAGTAGGCAGATGGACACTAAAATATTCTAAAAGTAAAATGGAGATGATATACTCTACATGAGTAGCATTCAGAAGGAAAATGCCACAGTGCATTCCAGAAAAATAGTCATCCAGACAATGCACCTACTCAAGGAGACCAAAAGTCCACTGAAATTATGGATTTTTTTTTTTTAATGTGCATTTACATGCGCTTTGCTGCTATCGGTTTTAGTTCAAGTTGGGGAACTGAACAAACCTGGAGGATTTAACCAAAATACAGCTGGAACAGGCTGAATTCAGTGCCTTGCATTCAGCAGAGCACTGCAGGTTTTGAGGATCCTGGCCACCTCTGCAGGTACAACTGACACTCTTCTCACAAAAGCAGGGCAAGTCTCAGGCATGGAAGGAAAAGTATCCTCGTCTCGGCAGGCAGAAATGTCTGCTCATGCAGTATTCCCAGTGCAGAAGTTTGCTGTATTTTCTTGTTTTCCTAGGATCATGAGAGAATATGTAAATCTCCATACAAAAACTTTCTTTACATGGATTTCCTCATAAATTAACTGGTTACACTTTTGAAGCTGTGTTATAAGTTTCTGCCACGTGTGCCATTGCTGTCAGATTGAAGATACATTTTAGAAGAGTTTGTTCTGAAGTGCTGCAATCCTGCCTTTGTTAACAGTCATACACAACACTATCATTTCAGCTCCTTCCCATCAGGATGAGAATCTGTTCTCTTCACCTGTATCTAGTGAATTACTCAATAAACTACAATTTCATATAGAACATGTGAAACCTTTGGGAGGCCAAAAAAAGACTGAATGATAAATTTCTCATTCTTTTTCCATGCTTCTTACCACTAAAGCCATGAAGAGAAAATACTCAAGAGAGCAACATACATCATTTGTGCTAAATTGTTAATTAGCTAAGTCCAGCTTTTCCAATGGGAAAGCTACCACTAGGTCTCAAAACAGCTCTTCAGGCTAGGAGTAAGGGAGGAGAGGAGGGGTTTACCTTCTTAGCTAATGTGTTGAAGCTGCCTAGTAAGAGGATAAGGTACTCAAGGTCAAAGCTGAGGTCAGTTATCCCTACATGACTAATAGAATAGGGGAGCAGAGTAGACAGAGCAGGAAGTGCAAGCTTCGAGGACTAGGACTTGAAAGAGGAGGAGGTAGGAAGAAGGGGAGAGAAACTTGGCAGGAACTGATGTGCCACTTCTTGGTGGCTTAGCTCTGCTGGAGCATATTTCTCGGCTTACAGAAGGCTGTCCCAGCACGTGAAACAGAATTGACCCATGCATGCCATGCTGGAAAGGCCTGAGTGCTTAGCTATTAGAGGTGGTGCAAAATGGGGGGGAAAAAACAAGAATTCACACAATTATTTGCATAAACTCCTTGTTCCAAGGTGCTCCATCAATGTTCATATTTAGCCACAAAGATGAGTAGTAACTAGTAAGCATTTCTCCAACACTAGCAGCATGCATGTCCTCTTCTCCTTCTTCACATACTTTTCTACTGCATGCCTCAAATCAGGTATGGGAAGAGCAAGGAAAGAATAGAAAAAAACAAGTCTGGAGATCTAAAACGTAAATAGTAGAGCATTTCCACTTCCATTGCAGCATGTGTTTCTGGTAAAAGACAAAGCCCTGGACCCCAATCAGCAAAAGTAGTATTCTCCTCTGGAACTATACTGGAACTCCGTAACTGCTTCAAGCTGAGCATGAAACCACTAATGGAACAAAGTACATAAGTAATTCTACAAATGCAGCTATGATTAATACAATGCTATGTTATGACCACAAATTTAGTAATAGGAATTCACAAGCTCTTATATTGTGAAAAAATATTCAGGAACTTGAAACACAATTTTGGAACTACTTCCATGTAGATATAACTTAGTGACACTGCAAACAAATGCTTAAATGGCAGAAAGATAAAAACAAAGAACATTTGTTACTAATATAATAATGACTCATAAGTTCAGATCATTTGTCTTCCTCCTTTTTTTGCCATGAATCAGTCATAGAAAGATAGAAACACTAAGGTTGCAGAAGACTTCTAAGATCATCAAGTCCAGCTGTCAGCCCAACACCACCATGCCTACTAAATCATGTGCCAGTGCTACATCTACATACTCTTTCAACACTGCTGGGATTCAGGAGAGAATTAAAAGGTGTCTTAAAAAGCCTGTTGGGGATTTCTTTGGGTCCCATGATATAAAAAGCATTTATTTACACAATTAAACATCAGAAATTCTCTTGTTTTCCATGAAAAAACTGCATAATTCCCCAAATTTGGTATTACTGCAGGCAGGAAAAGAAATTATCAGCTATAGTGTTAGCAGTAGTAGCCAATGTGAAGATCTTCAGTTGTGTGTAGTTTGGGCACAGTTCAGGTACAGCTCCTGTGCATGGCTTATGGCCTCTATGGACAAAGTGGCTGCTGAGTTACCTGAAACCTTAGCTGTGGGAGGAAACAACCAACATCTTGTGTTGAGGTTGCCATTGCTAGGTTATAGTTAACCCCATGAATCCTGCTGCAGAAAAGCAGAGTGGTTTACGCTGCTATGCTATGATTTCTGTTCCTATTAAACATCATTTTGAAGTGTCTAATTCATATGAGATGTAATAATCATATAAGATATGACTGTTTGAATTGCCTGGTAAAATCACGATTTATATAAATTTGACTTTGCATAACCAAAATTCTGATCAGCAGCTTCAAATTCTAGTCAGTACTATCAGTAAACCCCTGCGCTCCACACTTGTGATCTTAAATCACTATGAAAATTTGGCAATGCTGTAACTAAATGGGCCTCATTATATCCAGACATTGCACAATAAAAAGGCTCCTTATGAGAGATTCAATTCTTCCAGGTGCTCCAAATGGACCAAACATCCAGTTTAGATGTGAGGGAGTCTGGAAAAGCTCTTGCTTTTCTTCTCAAGCATTTTTCTTCACCATCCCAAGTCCTTTTCCTCCTGCATCACACTGAAAGTCTTTGCAGAAACAATGTCAGTGGAAGTTTCTACTGGCTTAATTCCTATTAAACCATGTATGAATGTAGTAGGAAGGACTCAACTAGAGTCACAATAAGAAACGGGCTTCCTAAAAGAAATAAAAGAAGTAAAAATACCACTGATACCTCTGTCCCATTTGGCAGGAGAAAGCAGCTTGCCAGCTCACAGCCGTTGGCTGTTTCCTGGCTGAGACTTCGCCCCAGGGCCATCTCTGAAGTTTCCTCATCAAAGAGTGTTAGGGAACAGCATGCTCTGCCCCAGGAGGAGGACAAAGACTGGCCAGATTTCTGACTGCTCTGCAGTAATTCCCTGCAGCTATGAAATCCTGCTCATCACCGACTAAGAACAGTTCCAAAAGGGCCAAGTCTTCCAGACCTAGAAACTCAAATAAAGGGCATGTTGAGGAAGAGTTCAGTTCTGGCCCTACTATGAAAGGTTACATACTTTAGTCCTTGAAAAAGTTGAACCTCCTTCACAGAGCATAAGCTAGAATTTGGCACAGGTTGAATACAAGTTACTGAAATTTGTAAAGCACTTTGAGGCAATGGTCTCTAACGTGGAAGCTCATTATTTTGCTGGTCTAATGAGTTAAAAGATTAAATTTATTCAGATGTCAGTGTTTTCCTATAAGAAAATATGGCCTATGTTTTCCCAAAGTGACTGCGGGAATATCAAACTTATCATATTACCATAGCCAGACATGTACACTTATTAATACAATTAATACGGTTCTTAATTTCAATTGGTTAATACAATCAATTTTATATTTAGTTTCTAAATCCATTCTTCAGTCAGTTACAACCAGTATGGAGCCTTGTGATATAAAAATGTCAAACTGCTGGCATTCATGTGATGTCAAAAGCACTAGTTAGACTCTTGGAGTCTGCTGGGCTTCTCCACATGGAAACAGCCAGCCCAAGGATAACTTCATCCCATAACAGCCTTTTTTAACTAATGAACAAGTTCATAATTTTCATTCCCTTTGAACAAGGATTCAAGACAGGAGATTTGTTGCTGAAGAAGAATGAATATTGTGGCCAGGTTAGATCCCAGCACCCAGAGGAACTCTCTGTTCTGAAAGGTTTACAGATTTCTGTGCCATTCGCTTAATGTAGTCTCTCTGCTTCAAACACTAAACCATGAGGAACAGATTCCACCAGTTAGCATGCCCCTTGTGCACTGCTGATGGAGGAGGCACTGGATCCATGCTTTAAGACTAAACTCATTTTTTAAATAAGGAATGACATGTAGTTCAAAAAGCTCAGAAGAAAAACTCTATTAGTTTCACTGACCTACATTAATCAATGAATTTATAGCTTCCAGCTCAAAAGGCAGGTGAATAATTATTTTTATAAAGTAATCATTAGTGTGCCAGCCCTTTTTTGAGTAAAAATTCTACCAGTAAAAATCCTAAGACACTGGCTCCTCTTACCAGTTTCTCCTAAGAGGTTAAGGGCTTTGTTTCCAACATACTGAAATATTACTATACTGTGAACAATGTCTTCCAGAAATGGGATAAAGGAGATTCGGTTCTCTTGCTGCTCAGCTAAATCAAATGAGCTTTTGGTGCTATCAATGAGTGATGTTTAACAGAACTCACCTCCACCATCCCTTCAGTGTTATTTAATGGGAAATGCTAACAGAAGGAAAACATGTCTATTCTTAGTTACTGCTGAAAAAACAGAGCTCACAAAACAGATTTGTTGCGTGAACAGGTATTACATACAAACACACACACACACACACACTGGCATATTCTTCTCTTAACAAGCACTAATGAAGCATTCATAAGTTATTCACTTAAAATTATTCTATGCAATCACCAATTTTTAACTCCATGAAGATCTACTCAATCAATCATAAACAATCCGATTAATCTCAGTGATCTCCACTCCAGCAGGAAACACGAAAATTAATAAATTACTAGTAACAGTGTATAACACAGTGAGTTACGGGGAAAAGCACTTTTTACCATGTTATTTATAACTTAGAAGCATGCTCCTGTTTGCAAAGATATGTGCCAAAGTATTTCTTTATTGCTAATCTACTATTTTGCCACTTTTGGAATAATTGCAATGAAATGATCATTTAATATGCATTAATTGCTGATATTAATTCTGCTTTGTCTTTCCAATAACAAATGAAAACCAACATACACCAAAAGAACAAACCTTTCCTTTCATTTTCATAGAGACATAATGCAAAAGTATGACAATGCCACTTCACTGCAATAGGGAGTGAGAACTGATTTGCGTTCAAGTTCACATGATGCCTAAGCATTAGCTCTTGAAGCTTCTGATTATCCTAAGTAGCCATTCCTTCAATTATTAATTGTACTGAACGGGTCTACTCTGCACCCCAGAGCAAGACCAAAATCAGTAACATCTGGTACACTGCATCAATCCTCTGACTGTAAATGTATTAGTTACAAGACAATTTTCCGGAATTAAGTCGAAGTTTGTTAAAATATGAAGTCGTGATTTGAGAAAACCAAGTACTCTAATTGAATTTTTGGCATTCTAAGGAGAACAAGAAAGACTATTCCAAGAATATTCCAGTTCTTAATGGAGACTTCTGTTCACATTAAGCTGGAGGTTTCTTTCTAACAATATCCCTTACTAATAAGATGCTTGCAAGATCTTCCCTTCTTAATCCTTTTCTCTGTATAGTACCCTGGATTATTTCTTAGTATTTTAAATTCTGTAATTAGCCAGTTATCTAAAGAGACTGGGGAGAAGAATCATCACAACAAAAAATTCTGTTCTTCCTGTAATTGCCTAGACTAACAGCAAAAAAAGTTGCTGGGCTGCCTTTGCTTTCCTTTATTTTATTCAAGCTGTTTTCTCTGTACTGACTAAAATATTTATAGATGCTCCTCTGAAAACCCCAGCCAAAGAGGCTAAAGATCACAGTCCCTCGTGAATTTCAATGGACCCTGGATACCTCTCTCAAATGCAGTGGAAACCCTAGCCATTATTTCTTAGAGAAAAACAAGTATTTACACTTCTTTACCATTAAATCTGTAAATCTGTTTCCTCATTAAACACAAGTAATTTAAGTACCTCAGATTCAGTGGGGGAAAAAATGAGGAAGTGGTTATAAGATTAACATTTGTTCGTGCCACCGTGAGTGTAGCTGTGATGCTTTTTATTTATGATAGTCAAATAACATAAGAAATATTTATTCACGGATACATCTGGAAACGGTAACAAAGCACTGAAACAAGGAGCCATATTTCAGTAAACCACATGTGCTTTGAATTAAGTATTTGAATGTGCAACCCTTAACTGTATACACATCATTCCCTCTCATAGAAATAGGTTTCCACTATTTTTCTTAGTTCCTGTGATATACAAAACTGAGTATTCCCTAATTAATCAAATGAGAGGAAGTTAGGATTTTTTTTTCTGCTGTTAGTTTTCCTCTTTTCTATATCCCTTTTTATGGTTGAAAGCCTGCTCAATCTGCAAATTAGGCATTTCAGGTGATATTTTATGGCAGAAGCAGAGAAAATACAATCAATCCTCCATGGCAAATGAAGAATGACTAGCACATTTGCAAACGGCCAGCTATCGTATACATCTTCCTGCTTACAACCGTGTAAGCGTCTCCCTGATGTCACTGCCACCCCCCTGGCTTCCCTGCCTGGAGCTCCCACACCCAGAAGTCTGTTTGCACTCAACACACGCGAGATGCAGCGTTTGCCAGGAAAAATTTTTAACCTCTCTCTCTCCCCCTGTCTCTCTCCTCCCTATCTGTGCATTTTGCTTCCCCAAGATTCATCTCCTTTCTAGAGCTGGTGTGGCTCCTGTCAGGGGGGTGGTGAGCACCCCCCAGACCTGTTCTATGACTCAGCATCCCACCAGCCTTCAGGATCCCATAAACCAGCACTGCCTCTCCCCAGTGGCTGAATATATTCCTTATCCATGTGACAGTCAGCTTTCCCCAGAGCAGAAAGGGAGGATCATGAAAGGATGTACCCTTGTTCAAAAGCAGGTGGGATGCAGCTTGCCAAGGTGGTCAGGCACTGGCAAACCTGCAGGGCGCTACTCCCATGCACTCCCACATGGAATGGTGGGTTCAAAAATGTCACTTCAGCCTGGTGACAGCTTGACACATTTCAGTTGAGTGATATCAACAATGCCTGATGTCTGGTACAACATTTTTCCAGCTGATTATTAGGTAATTAACAACCAAACGGACACTGTTCACTGAGGTAGGGGTCCATAGGTGTTTCTGTGCAATGTGGCGTAAGGACTCAGGGATCCAAAACCAGCCCATCAGGTATTATTAGATGTAAATGTGAAATAACAATGCAAACTCAAAATAAAAAGTCATTTACCCAAGGAACGGTAGTATCCTGTTGTCACTGCCTGTAATGCTTACTGGCAATGCCTTGCTCCTTTGGATCATACAGCAAACAGCTTGCAGGCTTATTAAACTAGGTGTTTCTCCATACTCTCTGAAAATATATCTCTTTGAAAGCATGAGTATATCTTCAAGTTACTAAGTGCAGAAACTAAAGCATTTGTACTGTCTTTTCCAAAATATGAAAATCTGCAAATGCACAAAATATTAATGATCTAGGTTTTAAGCATTTATTGTGGTAAATCATTTAATAGTCAAGAAAAATATAATTTAACTTCTTTTAAAACATGGCATCCAAATTGGGGTAGAAAATTTTCTTGAATATATTTTAAGTTATTGAATGTGCAAATGAAAAGAATGTAGAATGCTCTTGAATTTTTTTTTATTATTTCTAGCAAATTACATAATTAGAAATAGCTATGTTTGTACATAAAATCTCCAACAGTAAATAGATTTCTGAAGGACAATAAGGACAGGCTTGTCTTTTCACTGAATGACTTTTATCCAAAATGAAACAGTTTGATCATCGTAGTTATTTACATGCTAGCCAACAATAGATTCTGGGACCTTGTTTGCCTGACACACATTTTACTATAGCTTGCAAATGCTATAGAAAATGCATGGATAGAAGAAAAAAAAAAAGTCGATTCAATTTCATTGTCATTATTCTATTAGGACTTTTAATGAAATAGATCATGTTATTATATTGATTATCTTGGTGATTGTCCTGCCCCTCCCCACAATGCAGTCAACTAAAGCAGATAAAAATTGATCAGAAATGCACACTGTTGAACAAACTGCAGGATTCAAAAAGTAGAACACTATTTACTTTCAGCAATATTTAAATAACCATTAAAAAACAATCAGGCTAGTAGGATCTGTGCAGCCGTATCCACCGGAGGATCCTGACTCTGCATTCCAACACAGATATCTGAGTCAATGTAACCACACTGCATCATCATAATCCTGTCTCAGCATATTCCCTCTTCCGCACTCGAACCCAAAAATAAAAAATACCCTCTTTTTACCTTAGATGGTGAATTCCTGCTTGTCCTTTTGTTCATAATAACTATTCCAAGTTTGTATCTTTGAAAAATACAAGGATGGTTGCACCAATAAACTTCACAGATCCTCTCCTGCGGCAGAAAGAAAATTCAAAAAAAATTTCAAACTGTGACCTCAGAGCAAAGCACAGCCGTTAGCATCCCTCAGCCAACCTTCTGCAGAAAGCAGGTTAGACAGCAGGAAAACTGGCTCTGTACATGGCTGCAATGCTTTCAAATCAAGCATTCTGTGCTGTAAGCTCAGGGATTTATATCTTCTTAAATAGGCCGTCCCACTCAATGCTGCTTGTGTGCATGAAAATATGAAGCATTTCACTGCAGTCACTTTACACAAGGAACTACCCCAGTCATCTTTACAATCTCTGTCACTCTGCTCTGAGACTAAAGAATGAGCACAGCCTGCATAATTCATGCATTAAAATCTTCTGTGCACTTCCTGCAGCAACTGTTACATCCAGTAATGGGGTATTGATCATCTCATCCCTAAAACAACTGGGGTTGGGCAATTGCTTTGCTGCAACAAATGATATTCCATCCAAAATAGGATGGGGACACAGGCTTCCCCCCTGCAGCACTCAAGCGTAACTCCAACATACATGGCGTGGCATTTACATATTGCAGAGTGTTTAATTTGGACTCTGCATTTCTTTGACCTTTGCAAAATGCTGCATTATCTGAGCCTTTTATTTGAAGCCTGTGTTCCTTGCAGCCTGTTTCTCCTTTTAACTCTACGCAGCATGAGAAGCAAGCACGCTTTCCTAACCTACGTTGAAAGCACAGTGAACCTCCAAAAGCAAAGAGCAAATATCAGAGCTTTCTGCTCCTCAACACATTCTTTGCCCCATGTACGCCTGCACCTTTTTTGTCCCAGGAGGCCAGTCTCAGTTGAATCCTTTAATTATATCACATATATGATATTCATTCTGAAGAGAGATACACATATGCATAATTTTTGTCCAGCACAATTGACATAATTTGTATCTGCCAGAACAATTAAAACAAGCCCCAAAATTTTTGCTTTCCCCACAGATCCAAACATCTTCCAGCCCTTTCAGCACACTCCCTTTTTTGCACCTCTATTGTTTAAATAAGCCTCATCAACAGTTTATCAACCCTGTCTTCAGCCCTGGTCTCTAGCAGCCTCTCAGAAACCACACCCTTTGTCTCCCATGTGCTTCTCCCTCCATATGCAGGAAAACCTTGAGTCCACCATTGCAGAAGGGAAAGTTGAGAAAGGGAAGACAGGGAAAACACTAAAGCCATGGCTGAGGTGAAACTCCAAACCAATATATAGAAATAAAAGAACAAGAATCTTCGGTACCCTGCTGCTGACAAACAGCATAGTCACTAGGGTGTGAACCACAAATACCTGTAGTTTCCTGAAATCCATGTAATTATTCCTTATTCTTAATGGAGTTTAAGTCTGACCTTTTATGACTAAAAGACATTATCACCACTAAAATAAAGAAAAGGTTTTGAGGTTTATTTGGAAAGAAATTCAAGAGGCTACTTAGACCTATAATAATTTTTTCTTTCTGGGATCAAAGAAAGCAAAACTGGCTAAAATAAAAAATCTTGATAGGACTGCAGCATGAATGGAGACACTCCACATATTGATGAAAACCTGAATCTGGGCTAAGCAATCAACTTTCTTGCAATCGTATGCATTCAGAGTCCTCCCAAGTAAGTTAACAGAAAATTGTCTGGAGCTGCAGGATTTGGCATGCAGTCTGGAAACTGGAATGAATGGAAGCTTTTTCAGAAGAAAATCAGGAAGAAGTTTTGCTTGGTTTGTTTCTCATGAAGGCAATCACCTTTCAGTATATCCAGTATCTATTGTTTTCCTTTATGCTAAGGCACACCCATACATTTCGGTGAGCTGGCAGAGGTGTTGCCAAGAAATTAACATATGACCTTCTGGTATGTCCATTCTCAACACCTACCAGGGTTGTAATAAAACAGCAGTTAATCTCTATTTTGTGATGCATCAAGAACAGTAGTTTAGATGGTCAAATTCTTCACACATTACCATACCCCAGGTGCTGGGTCGCAGTCATCTATGACAAGCATTAAACTAGAAATTACAAGCCATATCAGAAAATGTGATGTTGTGAACCTGACTGCTTAATTAATCAGATTAGAATGAGAAGAAACCTCATAGAGATGAGATTCATGCCCCAGGTCATGCAATCCCCATGAGCCCGTTCTGATCTAACTCTGATCAGGCAAGTTTACTGGGAAAAAATGTTCGTGTAGGCACTGCAGACTAGCTCATCCTACACTTACCATTACAGGGGACATCTGCCACTTCTTGCTATGTTGGGACTGTGCTCCAGATAAAGATGTCTAAATTTAGATAGCTAGCAGTGTGTGCCTACACACAAGGAAGATGCCAATCCTCTGTCAGAAGATTGCTAGAAGCTGTTCAGCTATCCAGCTTTTGTAATCTGTTTAAGAGGGAGTTTAATCAACCCCATCTCCATTGACTGTATTGGCTAGGTTTCTGCCGATTATGATCTGACTGTGGACATTTGAATCACATGTAGATAACAACACATAGACCACTCAATTTAGACATCTCATTTTGTCACTGTATCCATCCTGCATGTGATTTAACAGAGTATTTCCTGGTACAGGGCAGATGATACGGTAATTCTGGGCACAGGTACACTTTGCCATCTCCTACTCCCCCTAGACAAGCTACATTTAGGATTCTATGAAGTCTTTGACCAATAGCTTAAAACTGATTTCATATGTAAATGTCATGGTACAAATGCCATTCTGGACAGTTCTGTCCAGAATATGAATTTTCATCACTGACTCCGAAAGAAACTAACTTTCTATATTTTATAAAGAGTTGTAGGTAAATTAGACATTAAGTTCAGAGTTGATATTCCTACTTGAAATTTGAAATAGAAAACATCTCCATGTGGATGTCATTGGTATTTTAATATATCTCATTGAAGAGATATTTTATGCAGGAAGAAACATTCTTACAATTTCTGCAATCTTTGTCTTGTATTTTGGAATTTGTACATCATCTGATGGATTTCTTAAAGGAAGACTAGAAGTTCTAGGGTGTAAAGTAAGCCTTCCATCAGATAACTATAAGAAGCACAGACAATAAAAAGACAAATTGGTGACACTTTCTTTGGAAGATCACAAAGATAATTCCTTCAAGTGGTGGCTGTCCCTGCCCATGACAGGGGGGTGGAATTAGATGATCTTTAAAGCCTCTTCCAACCTAAACCATTCCATGATTCTAAGATAAGATCAGTTTTATTATTTAGATGGATAACATCTAGAATCTGGGCAAATTAGTGTTTTGTTGAAGTTACTGGTATCAGCGAACACAAATATGAATTTTCACTATAGACACAGTTCATCACATTAGAGTACTGCCTACACATTTCATTTTCCTTTCATAAAGAAAAAAAAAATCCTCCCTAGTGTTTAGCTTAGCCTCATTTGGTTCTGCAGCCCCCATGACATTTTTCTGCTTTCTTTCAACACTATATAGCTTTAAAACTCCTGCATGAAGTTCCTCGCTTCCTTACCTGCTGGCTTTTACCTTTTTGCACTCAAATGTAGCAGCTCTTGAAATCTCTAGCATTTGTAGTTATCAAGACTTCAGGAACCAGGCTAATTTTTCATTCTTTCTCCATGTCAACAGTTTTTCATGGTCAGGAGTTTTTTACCTGTGAGGTTTTGGCTTCCTTGACACATTCTTATCCTCATCTCTTTAACTTTTGCTTTGGATGTCATTCAAAGGAACAAATTCATGCTTTCTTCTATGCTCAGTGTAGAATTGTTTGGTCTTCTTTCCTCTTAAAACTTTACTTTGGAACAATCTCATCTATAAACACAGTGTCAACCATCATCTCCTCTTTGGAAGCTACACCTCTACTCCAGTACTCCAGCACTACCACCTTTTCAAATTGGTATCTCAGCCGATATTTCTGATACTGTAATTTCAGGCATCAGCTTAAGCTCAGCTTAAGCCCAACATAGTCAAATTAGTGGCTTTATTACCTGCCCCCACAGTTCATCCTGCCAAATCCTTCTTGAATTGCTGTATACAGTGGCACCATCCTAGCCCACCTGTCTGAATGTCATCTCCAGTCCTGATCATTCTTAGGTCATCAAATCCAGACCAAGCTTTGCAGAATCTTTCTGCACAATATTGCTTCTATACAATCTTTTAATGTGCACTTAATTAACACCCTTAAGCAGATCCTTATTATCTTGGGACTAGACTAATACAAAATCTTGTTCTCTGAATTAGACAAACACAGCACCTAATCAGAGTGCTGCTGCAAAGACCATTGAACTAGTGCATCACTCTGATGATGCAACCTCTCTCCTTGCATCCTTCCACTCCTTTCTTTGGTATCTCAAGTACAAGTAACATCATGTTCCCTTCCATATACTGCTCTCATTATTATTCTCACTTAGTAAACAGCCAACTTACAATTAGTGCAAAAGTTATTTTTCATTAGCCCCCTGTTAAATTATCAGTCAAGCACTTCTGTGCTTCCTTCCATTACACTTCATGCTTTGGAAGAACTCTCTGCAACACCTGCAAAGTCACTACATTGTTGTTCAAATCCTTCCTTAAATCTTGTTTGCTATGGTAATTACCAAAAAAAAAAAAAAAATTGACAGCATGTAAGCTGCTCAGGAAAGCTGAGACCACTGTCTATCCTCACAGCTGATTTTCTTTCAATATTTCTTTGCAATCCCCCGTCTGTCTTTGCCTTTTATGTTATATTTCCTCTTATAATTACTTAAGAGTAATTCTCACTGGGAGAGGGGCAGACGTTTTGTTTTGTTTATTCAAAGGGGTCTCTGGTTGATTACTGTATCTTTTCAGTATTACAGTAATCAACAGTACCAAAGGGCATAGGAGACTGGGAATATACCAGGGGTTATCTAGTAGAATCAGGGGAGACAGGAGTAGAATTTGCACTGGCCCACAGTTCCTACAGTAGAGTCATTGAGGCTGAATGCAATCAAGGGTACTAATTCAGTCATGTAAGCTGCAAACATGATTTTGTTCCTCTATGGACTAGTTTGCTAACAATACTTAAATACAATTCCCAACAAAACAACTGCTTGTTCTGCTTTGCTGTTTAAATCAGTGCTCTGAGATATCAGATACTAATTGTGTATATGAAAATGCTTTCTTTAATCGTTGTTCTGAAACAGTGAAAATATTTACTACAATTGTATCAATTACATGCCAATTTAATTGTCCCTGAAACATCTATTATAATGTATTCTATTATGTAGCACAGGTTTAAAATATCATACTATGAATTATATACTATAAAATAAAATAATATAATATCTATCATTATTATAATAGACTGCAGGCTACTACATGTATCTGCCATATTTCAGAAGTAAAGAATATTCCAGATATACCAAGAAAAATGCCACCCTGTATGTTCACGTGTTCTATGTGAAGTCTAAGCCTTTCTTCTTCTGTGAAGGTCCTTGATATAAGGCAGTTGTTACTCAAAACATCATTTGCCTTTCAAGAGCTCACCACACATATAGAGCTGGAGAGAGTATTACTTTCATGTTCTCCTAGGCTTTTCATTTCAAACAGCAACAAAGGCTTTATCCAAGATAACACACTAAACTTCTCTCCAAATGCTTTCCCACACTTACAGAGTGATTTACTTCAAATCACAGCTGCTCCAAAACCAGCATGAAGTGCAGCATGACTCGCTGTTGTATATCCCTCTACAGACTGTCACTAATATCAATGGGAAAATTCTGTTCTTCAGTTCTTCACCTTTTTTTGTGGTCACTGCATTATCCTCGGGGCAACAGCTCAAGCGCACTAAATACTGAATCAATGCATGAATTTTGAGCTCTTGTGCTTAGCAAAAAAATGTTTGCTATGATTTTTTCCTATATCCTCATCACTAGTGGTTTTGCACTCTACTGTGCATGCTTTCTCTATGACGTTTCTGACCTCCGGATTGATTTCTCTCTCCATCATTAGTTACGAACTCTCTTCGTTCCGTTTATCAGTCCTCATCCATCACACTAACAATCTACATCACTGGATGAATGAAGCAAGCTCTTATACTTGACCCAGTAGCAATTCCCTATGGGTTGCCTGGCTTTAAAGCCAGATCCTTCCAGTAGCCTCATCCAAAGACCCACAAAAATTCGGTGAAAACCACAGGAATCAACTGAATTATGTGTTTTGGTGAAAAGTAGAAAAAGCCATTACCATGAGCAGAAATTCAAGGCCACTGTCTGTGCAGAGCATAGCAACAACTTCTCGGCTGCCAGCTCTCTAAGTGTGCAGTTCAAGCCAATGAATGTTTCCAGTTGACTGAAACGCTTTAACTACAAGCTGTTTACCATGCAAACAAGACAAAATGCTGCATCCAAAGATCTTGCTGAGGATGCTCTGAAAAGAGTTGGGCAGGAGGGGGCCATGGGGTGAGGGCAGGGACATGGGCAGCCCCTCACCACTGGGGCACAAGCCCATGGTCCCTAAGGAAGCAGTGTGGGGCTGGGCTGACTGCAACTAGGGCAGCCGTGGATCAGGATCACTGGACAAAGCCGTTGTCATGGGGTAGGTCCTGCCAAGATGGGAAGGGGGCAGGGCAGGGGCAGCAAGGAGTCAGGCCAGATACAAGCACGGCTCAAACACAGCTCAGAGAAGTTGCATTGCATAGTGCTTTTCAGAGCACACTGCTGTCCTCCCCATCACATCAGTGGAGGAAACAATGGTACCTTATCCCACAACGACCTACTGAATGCATAAGAAATATATTACTTGCTTGCTTAATTTTACTCCATTCCCTGCTAGCTCTGCATGTCACACTGCACTTCTGAAGGAAGAAAATGTCAGTGTGTTCCCTGATACGCAGCATGAGATAGCACTTGGCTGCATGCACATCACAGGAAAAGTAAGGTGGGAGGCCAGTATTTAATTTTCATCCCTATGTCAAACATACTTGCCAGTCAGTACCACCCAGCGTTTTCAAATGCAGGTCGACTTAGATCAGGAGCTTGCCAGTAAAGAAGGAAAAGTGACATAAAATAAACAGAAAGCCTCCTACTTCCCTGTCACCAACAGCCTGCGTTGTCAGTAACAATCGTCCTCTGTTACTCACAACCAGCACACGGCCCTCTCTCCTCTTTGCCAGAACATGGCTTTTGACTTCATCATCACCATTTGTTCGCAGTTCTCTGAATCAACAGATGCTCTACTACATAACACACACCGTTAGTCTTATCTGACCAGAGAGAAAACAAACATACAAATACATACAGCAAAAGCAGTTCTTTTTAGCTGGTGAACAACTGTATTCCTCCAAATAAAAAATGAATCAGACATTCCAGTTCTCCCAGGAAGGATAAGCCCTGTCAGTAATATTTCCCAGGTCATGTTTTTAATCTTCTGCTCTCTCCTTGGAAATACTCCATAAGAAACTACTAACTGCAAACACACAGATAATATAAAATAAGCAGTGCTCCATATGTGTCATAGCTTGTGGGGGGAAGAACCTAGCAAGTAACAGAATTAGAAAACTCAGAGTTGTCAGTTAAACAAAGGAAACCTCTGAATTGGTGTCATCTGTTTCTGAAAAAAAAGTTCTTTTTGGTCAAATGAGTAAAGTTGCACAGTTTACTTGATTTTAGTAGTAGAAGTCAAAACAAACAAACAAACCCTTAGAAGAATAATTCTAAATGAGATGATAGTATCATACACACATCTTATGTACTTACATGTAAACTTTCACTAAATTTTTTTAATACTCAAAAATAAAGCTGAAAATTTCACAGATATATTTCAAAACTCCAAACCCTAAGCAATTTAATGTAGATTAAGTATTTATAGTCATTGGATGATTCTTGTTTCTGCCATATTTCCAAGATCAACTTTTTTCTTTTAGGCAGATGATGAGATCACTGCAGGTCTGCAACACTGCAACAGTTCTTGCACTGCTTTTAGAGACAATCACACAACTTCACTGCAGTTCCAATGGTCCTGTGAAGGGTAATTAAAGAAATCTTGCACAAACATTTTATTTGTATTACTGAACTCTGTAAATAAATAACAGTAGCTCTGACAAAAATGGGAAATATATTCCCTATAAGACTAAATTTTGTGCCTTAATGGACTATATCAGCTAAAAGACATCAAAAAGTAGCAGCCACAATACTGCATTGTGGTAGTTCTCCCTCTAACTAGTCAGGTAAACAATTAAAATTCAACTATTTGGGCCTTGGGGTTTATAGGAGTTAACTTCTATTTACTCATTTTACTATTGAAGTATTAACTGGCAACAGACAAGAACAGACCAAAATAAGTTCCAAAGGAAAGGAATCTGCAGTGAATAGCTTAGTGGACGTCCACCATAACCCATCATAACATCTCTGTGAAAGTAAGCAGCAACACTAATAAAAAGCACAACCTGTACCAAAATACCAAACATCCAGGCCTCCTAGTTTAACTTCTGAGTAATATGAGTAGATATTGTATATTGGCTTAATTGTATGGGTGCCAATATTTTTTGCGTTTATAAAAAAGTGATGAACTTTGTTCTGTACAAAAAGCTTTTACTTACAAATGCAGTACAAGCTAAGGATACTGACAAATAATGAATTTGTGATCAAAACCTGAAATACAATTGCAAATATACAATCTGTCACTTAAGACTTGACTAAATGTGATTGATACAGCCCATGTGTTCTGTAGCAGTTTCAGGATACAGAAGTTTTACCAAATTCACATTGAAAACATTTATCTGTTCAAGCATGAGGATGACCTAAAATAAGAGAACTGCAGGCATACAGTTTTAAAGATACAGAACAGAATTTATCCATTGCATAAATAATACATAAATGTATTTAGTACTCTCTAAAGAGGAAAGAATTAAGTTAATCTTGAACTTAAGAGTGGAATTGGCCATATTCCATCTCTTCACCCTGTTTTCAATGTACTTTCTGCCAAAAAGCATGTAAAAGTTTTCGTCCCTGTCAGACTGAGTAATGTCCTACGATAAACTGACAACAAAGAAGGAAAGGAATTTTCTAGGCAATTCAATAATGACCTCACCAGGGTATTTCCAGACTATTGATATGTTATCAGCTGCTTAAAGGCTGGCAATCTTTTGTGATAGGAGCACTGAATTTGCTAGATGTCACTTACTGGAGTCTTCCTCTCATTTCCTAATATAAAACAAAATTGCTGCTGTACTCAACAAAATACAGAGCACAAATTAGTAACATTTAAATGACCTATGTAAGCTGATAAACTGTGGTCAGGGTTTGAAAAAATTTTTTTTTAACCTACAGGTCCGATTCTGTTGTAGGGCTACAGGCAGTTTCTATTAACTTCAGCAGGACTGCAAGGTAGTTCAAGTGTGAGAACTGTTTGTTTCTTAATGATTAGTTATGTATATCAAAAGAAATGAAAAGCCTTCTGCTATCTCCATACGAACAAGCTGAGATATCAATGAATGCTGCTGTTGCTTTGAAAGAAAGAGTATGACTAATTGTGTAAAAGTACTTGTTGCTCACAGCTGTCTAAGGCTGGATGGAGGAGGTGGTTTTGCACAAGCAGTAAATAGTCTTCTGCATCATGGGCAGTGGCAATGCTGCTCTGACAAAAATCTGTGTATGGGAACACCCTGCATGAAGGACAACACAGTCTGTTAAAACCAAACCCTGTATAACTATCCAATGACCGAGGTTTCACCGGCTTCTCCACCTCTAATTCCTCAGTGATGTATGTGTACCTTTAAGGGCAGATAGCATGATGTTTTAATTTGGATGTTTCCAGCAAAAACAATGCACATGGTATATTTTTTTTTTAGGAGGGCAGGAAATAGGTGGGTCAACTGCCTGTGCTGACCTTGCACATGGAGTCTGGGACTGAAAACCTTCAGAAGGAAGGAGTGTGACCTCTCCACGGGTTTTGCTCCCCAGACTGGGCAAGATTACAAAGTGCCTTCTACCTTCCCAGGGCAGCTTCTCTCGCAGGATGTCACTCACTCAGAAGCCCCTTGCCATGCAGTGTGGGGTTTCTTCCTGCGGGGGGTGCAAAGCAAGCTGTGACCCTACAGCTCAAGGCAAGTAGGAGACCCCTGAGAGGATCATGGACTTCCCAGAAGTAAGGAGAAGATCTGCAGCCAGCCCTTAGTGGTTACGAAAACAGGGGCAGCTGGAGGAGACTGCATACCTTTTGCTCCACTGTACTGGAGGGAAAAGCCAGCTCTGCAAGGGCACAGAGTGAGGAACTAGTTTTCAAAGCCTTTTATTTTAATGTTTTTTTACCTACAGTTTTTACTATTTATTGAGATACTTACTCCAGTTAATTAACTTGTGAAACCTGATTTATAAATCCCATTTGGTGCATTTGAGCATGATAGGAAAATGATGAAGTTCTGTTATCTCGGGTTTTAAAAAACCACAAGCTCTCACATACATGAATTACAAAAAAAGCACCTGACTTCCCAGTTTATCCTTTTGTTACCAGGGAATACATTTCAAGACAGAAGTATGCATGATGGCTTATTATTTAGTTTGACAGACAGTCTCATTCAAGAAATGAAGCATGAAACTGGTATTCCAGGAAACTATCAAGTGGACAGCATGAAGTGCTCTGCAGTGTTGGACGTGTCAGAAAGGTGGCACAGAACAAGATTTTATTTGTCACAACAGGAGGAAGACTAGGAGCCACAACCACCAGAAATGAACTAGAGATAATCTGTGGCTTCTGTAATTTGCTGTGTGGTGCTACAAGGTGTTTGGGAAGTACCTACACTGTTAATTTTAAAAGAACACTTTAAAAACCTTTCCAGACTGATAGTTGTACAAAGAGTTGGAACATTGCTCTGTTATATCTTTTGCCCTTCAACCAAACCAGGTCGCTTTCCTGTTTTTTTCCTATAAAAAATAGATGCCTACCATTTTTATGCCTAGAAAGGAAAATAATCTTGTAACATCTCTGACTTTCGTGGTTCCCTGTTCACTAGCCACTTTGGTCTATGCATGGTGCTCCAATGTTCTCCATGTCCTTCGTGGCTTTCCTTTGGGAATTTCTCTCTGGGACACCAATTAACCTTGCAGTGGGAGCAGTGCTGGTACAGAAAGCTAAGGGGTGGTGATGTGATCAGATCTGTGGCGGCAGCAGACACAACAGGCACCAAAGCCTTGGGCTTTATCAGAAGCTTCAGCTCCACGTCACACAACTGGATGAGTAAATGAGATGACTTGTTCTGGGTGATGACTGCAATTCTTCTAATACTGAGTTTATTAAAATAAGATTAAAAAAAAGAGGGACTACTAAGTAGCATTTCATTTTTTATATATATGTCTCAGCCTTACACAAGCAGAAAGAGACCTCTCCTGAACACCTACAGTATTCAAAATCACCACTGACACCAATGGAGATCAGCAGAATCTCTGCTTAGGCTCTTCACCAGCACGCTTATCAAAATGGAGATGCAAATATGCTACAATTTTTCTTGAACATCCACCTGTAAGAGCTTTAAAATGCTTGTAGAAAAGTAAGAAAAGATTGTCAAAATTACCAGGTCTTGGTTTTGTCACTTACTAAATTAATTCTTATTCTCTAATTACCATTTTTATTGAAACAAAGACCTAGATCCAAGGTCCTCAGGTAGGTACCTAACTTCTCAGTTTCTGCTGCTTTTCTTTCTAGATTTGGAAAGGAAGATTTTTTATTTTTTTTTTACCTTTTCAAAGAGTAATTTTTAAAAATCCACTCAGACCATCTTGCTTTCCTTAACAGGACTGGTTTTGAAGATTCATTATCTAATTCCATGTGATCAAAACAGTCCACCTCCAAATCACAAAGGATGTCGCTTTACCAGAAATAGTAATAAATGTATTATCAGTAGGCAAGAAAGTAAATAAATTGCATTAAGATTGCTAAGGAACATTTATGAAATACTGGAACTGAGACTCTAATTCCTGTATGCAGTTAGATTCACAGGGGAATTTACAAAGTAATAATATCCATTAATAATTATTGGTATAATCCATTATTATGATTATCAAGGAAGCTTTAAAATACTCATTGGAAAGAGGTAGCAAACATCTGGGCCACGATCCAGCAAAGCACTTAAAAATGTTAATTTTCATCATGAAAATAACCAACTGGATTTGGATAGTACTGACACAGTTAGGATGATCATGGCTTTGTTAAGCCTGTAATGAGAAAATCAAGTAGAAGCATTATAAAAGGAAGCCATTAAATCCTGCCAGAACTTTACCTCAATATTACACTATTGTCCTACATTCTCTAAGGTGCTGCTTTCTTCTGGGAGACTAGCAAGCAAAATGAAGAACTTCTACAGGAACTAATTTGGGGAAAAAAATGGTAAATAAAAAAATCCATTGCAGACTCTTGTGCAGTTAAAACTAATATGTATCAAAGAGATAGATGATCACAAAATCCTCATCTGGTGTATAAAGCTAAGATTCAAGTGTCTCACTTGAACCCACATCCTGAACGAGGTCTTCCATTTCTGATTTTTAAAGTGTTTTTTTTTTCTCTAATAACATTCTTCAAGAAGGAGCTGCACAAGATCCTTCAGAGTTAGGCTAGTAATCTGAGTGGTCAGTTGGAATTTGTAGAAGAAAAGGAAGAAACACAGGAACATAGAATCATAGAATAATCAGGTTGGAAGAGACCCACCGGATCATCGAATCCAACCATTCCTATCAAACACTAAACCATGCCCCTCAGCACCTCGTCCACCCATGCTTTAAACACCTCCAGGGAAGGTGAATCAACCACCTCCCTGGGCAGCCTCTGCCAGTGCCCAGTGACCCTTTCTGTGAAAATTTTTTTCCTAATGTCCAGCCTAAATCTCCCCTGGCAGAACTTGAGGCCATTTCCTCTTGTCCTGTCCCCTGTCACTTGGGAGAAGAGGCCAGCACCCTCCTCTCTACAACCTCCTTTCAGGTAGTTGTAGAGAGCAATGAGGTCTCCCCTCAGCCTCCTCTTCTCCAGGCTAAACACCCCCAGCTCTCTCAGCCACTCCTCATGAGGCCTGTTCTCCAGCCCCTTCACCAGCTTCATTGCTCTTCTCTGGACTTGCTCCAGAGCCACAACATCCTTCTTGTGGTGAGGGGCCCAGAACTGAACACAGGATTCAAGGAGCGGTCTCACCAGTGCCGAGTACAAAGGGAGAATAACCTCCCTGGAACTGCTGGTCACACCGTTTCTGATACAAGCCAAGATGCCATTGGCCTTCTTGGCCACCTGGGCACACTGCTGGCTCATGTTCAGTCGCTGTCAACAAACAGCCCCAGGTCCTTCTCCTCCAGGCAGCTTTCTAGACAGGCTTCTCCTAGTCTGTAGCACTGCACAGGGTTGTTGTGCCCCAAGTGCAGGACCCGACATTTGGCCATGTTAAACCTCATGCCGTTGGACTCTGCCCAGCGGTCCAGCCTGTTCAGGTCCCTTTGCAGAGCCTCCCGACCTTCCAGCAGATCGACACTTCCACCCAGCTTAGTGTCGTCTGCAAACTTGCTAAGGGTGCACTCAATGCCTTCATCCAGGTCATTGATAAAGACATTGAACAGGACTGGACCTAGCACTGAGCCCTGGGGAACCCCACTTGTCACTGGCCTCCAGCTGGGTTTCACACTACTTCCCACCACTCTCTGGGCCCGGCCATCCAACCAGTTTTCCACCCAGGAGAGTGTGCGCCTGTCCAGGCCAGAGGCCGACAGTTTCCTAAGCACAATGCTGTGAGAAACCATGTCAAAGCCTTTACTGAGGTCGAGGAAGACACATCCACAGCCTTTCCCTCATCCAGTAGCCAAGTCACTTCATCATAGAAGGCAATGAGGTTAGTTTGGCAAGACAAGTTTAACATGTGTTATCAAATATCTTGGCAGTGTTTGCCTTTGGAGTGGGTAGGATAAACAAACCGCCAAGCCTCTGTAATCTATCTGGAAAGGATCCTGTCTGCATGCAGACCCAGTACCTTTTATCTTACCTGATGCAGAGAGACTGCTTCTAAGAGTGGGAGTTTGTTACAGCCTATCCAGACTCTCAGAAGCTATCTATCTATCTGCTTAAAAGAAGCAATGCACCTCCTCAGAGTCCCCTGTGGTAATTTGTTCTCTTTTGACCGAAGATTTTCTTCAGCACACTGAAAATTTAAAACAACAACCAGTGGCACAGACAGTGGGATAGAGTGCACCATCAGCAAGTCTGGAGATGACACCAAGCTGAGTGGTGTGATTGACACACTGGAGGGAAGGGATGCCATCCAGAGGGACCTGCACAAGCTCAAGGAGTGGGCCCATGTGAACTTCATGAGATTCAGCACGGCCAAGTGCAAGGTCCTGTACCTCATACCAGATATCCCATGTATAGACACATGCTGGGGGATGACGGGATTGAAAGCAGCCCTGCAGAGAAGGACTTGGGGGTGCCAGCAGATGAGAAGCTCAACATGAGTCCGCAACATGTACTTTCAGCCCAGAAGGCCAACCTTATCCTGGGCTGCATCAAAGGACGTGTGGCCAGCAGGTCGAGGGAGGTGCTTCTGCCCCTCTACTGCACTCTGGTGACACCCCACCTAGCGTACAGCACCCAGTTCTGAAGCCCTCAGCACAGAAAAGACATAGAGCTGTTGGATTGGGTTCAGAAGGCCACAAGAATGATCAGAGGGTTGACACACCTATCCTATGAGGACAAGCCAGGAGAGGTGGCGTTCTTCAGTCTGCAGAAAAGAAAGCTCTAGGGAGATCTTATTGTGATCTTTCAGTATTAAAGGTAGCTTATAAAAAAAGATGAGGATAAACTTTTTAGCAAGACCTGTTGTGACAAGAAGTAACAGTTTTAAACTAAAAGAGGGCTAACTAAAATTCAGGCTAGATATAAGGAAGAAATATTTTACCATGAGGGTGGTGAAACACTGGCAAAGGTTGCTCTGAGAGGTGGCAGATGCTCCATCCCTGGAAACATTCAAGTTCAGGTTGGAGGTGGCTCTAAGCAATCTTACCTAGTTGAAGATGCCCCTGCTAACTGGAGGAGGATTAGGCTAGATTACCTTTAAAGGTACCTTCAAACCTGAACTATTATATGATTCTATTATTCTACCATATTCAAACTGAAATGTAGACAAAGATTTTTGGAAGCTTATATCTTCCTTTTTTCCCCCATCAATCGTTGAAACAGTAGTGGCCAAGGAGTAATGTCTTTGAATTTCTGTAATATAATTTAAACTGAATTTAGCTTCAACAGAAGGAGTTCTGAAGAACCCAAATAAATTGCTCTTCAGCAGTTTTTGAGAGCAACATGAATCACTTGCTGTCTTTTTATTCTACAACACTTGATCATGTACTCCTTTTACTTTTTTTTATTTTTGCTTATACTTCAAACCAAGGTTATTTCCTGTATAGATATTTTAAATATTTCATTTTATGTATAGAGACCACTAAAATCAACACTAGTATCTGATAATCTGCCTACAACCCTTCACTGTCATTGGCACCTTTTACATGAATTCAGTACATTAAAGAATGAAACACAATACGAGGAGTTTTACAATCACATATAAAATGCTCTGTCCACATCTCAGATGCTTTTATAATGTAACCTACCAAATTCTTAGTGTGGGTTCCTACCTCTCTTCTCCTTTCCCTGAGCAGCCAGGAAACATCAGGTTCCGCAGCAGTGCACACAGCATTCAGACACCCATTTCCTATCTCTCATCCACCGATTATTAGTGTTCCTGAAGTAATGTTTATTACATACTTACATACTTAACAATCTTCAATCTCAGATCATACCACCTCCTTTTGCCTACATGGAGCATGAAAAACAATAAATAGAAAAAGGACATAATATTCAGGAGTAAGAAATCATGAAATGTAGCTCAGCACCAGAAAATATGGTTGCAAATATGTTTAACTGCATTAAAATAATTACATTTGAATTACTGAAAAGACTGCACTGTTTGTGCAAGGTAAATGGATTGCCTGACTCAGACTGGCTGAAGGTTAGTCCTAGAGGTTTCAGAAATCAATTGGAATAAAAAGCAAAAAATTCCCACACCACCACTGAAGAACATTTCATTAATTGTATGCACTTCTATATAGCTTCCAAACTTAAGGCAAATGCTTTACAAAGAAATACAGCATGGTGGTGTAGACCATCAAGTTTATCTATAGGCCACGCAGTGCAGGATTACGAGGAGAAATTCAGCTCACTCTGAAAGCAGCAGCAGTAGAGATGTGCCCAGTCTGACGGGAGAGAGCAGTACCTGATGGGGATGGTGCACTGCAATTATATGTCACAGTTCTTTTGCACTGGTAGCACAAATATATTGGACAAACCATGGCATTGCATAGGCTGGCTCATACAACACACACTATAAATTAAGAGTAGGATAGAACTTAGGATGGACCAGATGTTATGAAAGATAAGCATCACAGCAATTGGATCATGTCTAGGATTTTCCATATTTCATGACTGCGCGACACTCTAGCTATGGCCTCGTTTCAGATGAGACCTGTCTGGTAACTCCTCTTTACTGCCTATCTTTCTCATCTCCTCTCAAGGTGCATCAGTTGTCTTTCAAATGAAGGCTGGAAAGAAGCTGTCTTGTATCTAAGGAGCTCCTCTAACATAAAAGGTTAGCAGATGAGGGTTGTTGGAGCATTCATGCATCCCAAGTTCATGATTTTGGGGTAGGTGTACACCTGACAGCAGACACACTGCAGGCATCCAGAGTTTAGCTTCACCTACTCCAATATTCTGTTCAAGAGCAGCAAGTCAGAGACTAAAGAGAAAAATGCTTGGTTTTCCTTAATGAACACCTTTGTCCTAAAAATTTTCTAATTTTATGCCTTTAAACACAAAAAATTTATCACTCTTACCCTCTCTCATGGAATAACCATAGACCATCCTTTGGAATTCTATGAAAATCATTAGGTATAATATATTGTGGTGATGACTTCAATAAATAATTAAGTAAAATAAGTTTCCTTTTTTAATTCTATATTACTTCTTTTTCATAAATCTACTATTATATTAGTTCTTCTTTAGTGTTATTTGAAAGAATTAGTGGAACTTTATACACATATTGTCAACTTCTGTTGAATATGACCATCAACTTCTGTTGACCATATTGTAGTTCTCCAGTTATACCTTCCTTGGAAGTATTTCACTTGCAAAATTAACTGTCCTAATCAACTAATTACTTTGTAAAAAAATTAGCTCGTGTGTCAAAACTCTTCCCTAAAATAGAGAATCATAGAATCATGAGCTCTAAGATTATGAAGTCCAACCATCAGCCCAACACCATCAAGCCTACTAAACCACGTCATGAAATGCCACATCTACACACTTTTTTAACATCTCCAGGGAAGGAGACTCAACTTGGGCAGTCTGTTCCAATGTTTCATCACTCTTTCAGTAAAGAATTTTTTTTCTAATATCCAATTTAAAGCTCCCTTGGTGCAACTTGAGGACATTTCCTCCTATCCTATCACTTGTTACTTGAGAGAAGAGACCAACATCCACCTCAGTACAACCTCCTTTCAGGTTGTACCCTTGTTCTCATTAGTTTGACGTCCAAGACCATCAAGGTTTTCTAAAAGCAAGACTTCTGAAGTAATTTTATGCTTTGTTTTTAGAAATTATTTATAGTACTTAAATCTTTTTGTCACAATATAAAAAGTAAATATATTGATATTAATGAAAATAAGAATATAAATCACTAGCTCTCACATTAATACCAATAACTAAGTATTTTAATTCACTGTGACTCTGTACTGAAATCTGACTTTTTTCAGTTGGTCTTCTGGAGTTACATGCTTATCCTATTTTAGTGCACACTAATGCAAATCTCTTCAAAGACCAGCTAAAAAGATTTCTGAAGCTGCAAGTCAGACTAGTGTCACAGAACAAAACCAAAAAAAATGGCTCATAGCTAGTAATTCTAAAATGAAAGTATGAAGCAGAATAGCTTTAGCCGCATTAAGCATAATGTGCAAAAACTCTCAATTTCCCACTCATCTCAGAGGCATCTTACCTCTAAAACTGCGTATTTGGAGAGTTCGGTGATTACAGTGCTTGAAAACTGAAATATGAAATTAAAAAAATACATGTAATTAATTCTTCTATGACCGACACATGTAATATGTCATGATTTCCTACAGATTTAATCCTACTTCTATCACTCCCCTTGACCAAAATAATTCCAGCTTCTCTCCCACCACAGGTACTTTCTGACATTTCTTCTGGGCAGAATACAGCACCTGCTGTGCTTAGCTGGAAGGTCAGTAATGTCAACTGCTGCCAAGGAGAACACAGAGCAGCTTTCCACTCAGCAGGGCACTGATTTGGGTTTTTCCATTTACTAGAGCCACGGATATCATAGAATCACCAGGTTGGAAAAGACCCACAGGATCATTGAGCCCAACCATTCCTATCTGCCACTAAACCATGCCTCTTAGCACCTTGCCTACCTGCCTTTTAAACACCTCCAGGGAAGGTGACTCAACCACATCTCTGGGCAGCCTCTGCCAGTGCCCAATGACCCTTTCTGTGAAAATTTTTTTCCTGATTTCCAGTCTGAACCTCCCCTGGTGGAGCTTGAGGCCATTCCCTCTTGTCCTGTCCCCTGTCTCTTGGGAGAAGAGGCCAGCACCCTCCTCTCTACAACCTCCTTTCAGGTAGTTGTAGAGAACAACAAGGTCTCATAAAACTTCTAGGAACATAATTAGATTAAAGACTCACAGAAGACTTTCTTTTGATGTCGTGGAACTTTGATCAACAGTTCAAAATCTGGAGAGGACTGACAGACAGAAAGTGATAGAATAATCCTTTTTTCCTTAGTAAAATGGTACATCACACTAAAGTTCTGTTACATTAGTGGTGCTGCCAACACAAGCTCTATGAAAATTTCAGGTGCTAAGTGAATTTACTGAGGTATGTAACAGAAACACCAGGCACAATATAGCTAAATATACTTTTAAAAGTATATTTTTAAATGTATATTTTGCATTTTATATATAATCTACACACTATAGTTTCATATACAATATGTATATGTGTATTTAACTATATATAAAGTGTGAAGTATAATCAAAAAAGTCTGTGAATTTCATTGATATTTGTTTGGGTTTTTTTAACTGTAGCCCCTCATAAAAATAGAACCAATCCAAACGGGCAATGAGATACTTGTAATCCTTGCACACTCCAGGGTTGGCAGTTTGAGTACAAACTGAGAGCAGTTTCTACCACAGCTACATCTGAACATAGCCCCACAACTCTGCCTAAATAAGGCACAGCCAAGAGCTGGAGTTGCTGAGAAGCCAGTTGCAAGAGTTGTACTATTACTTACTCCATAATGAATCTCTTTGTGGGTTTTACTTATTTCTTAAATGTTATCATTAATATAAACAAACTTTAGTTTTACTCTGTATTGAAAGAAAAGGCCACATGGGATTCCCATCTCGCCTACCTTACAGTCATTGAATCATTTAGATTGGAAAAGATCTTTAAGATCACCAAGTCCAACCCTTAACGTAGCACTGCCAAGCCCACCACTAAACCATGCCCCAGGCACCACATCTACACATCTTCTAAATACCTCTAGTGCTGGTGACTCAATCACTTCCCTGGGCAGCCCATTATAGTGCCTGATAACCCTTTCAGTGAAGAAATTTTTCCTAATATGCAATCTAAACCTACCGTTATGCCACCTGAGGTCATTTCCTCTTGTCCTATCACTTGCTACTTGAGAGAAGAGACTAATATCCAGCTCACTACAACATCCCTTCAGGTAGTTGTAGATAGTGATAAGGTCTCCTCTCTGTCTCTTTTTCTCCAGGCTAAACAAACACAATTCCCTCAGCTGCTCATCATAAGACTTGTTCTCCAGAGCCATCACCAGCTTCATTGCATTTCTTTGCACACACTTCAGTACCTCAATGTCCTTCTTGTCGAGAGGGACTGAAAACTGAAAAGAGGATAAGATGTGTAGCCTCACCAGTGCTGAGTACAGGGGCACAATCACTTCCCTGGCCCTGCTGGCCACACTTTCTCATACAAGCCACAGCAGTGCTGGCCTTCTTGGCCACCTGGGCACACTCCCAGCACATATTCAGCCAGCTACTGACCAACAGCCCCAGGTAGCTTTCAAGCCATTCATCCCCAAGCCTTTAGCATTGTATGGGGTTGTTGTGACCCAAGCGCAGGACTCAACATTTCACCTTGTTGAACCCCATACAGTTGGCCTCAGCCCACTGATCCAGACTGTCCGGATCCCTCTGTGTATCCTTCCTTCCCTCAAGCAGATTGACACTCCTTCCTAATTTAGTGTCATTTGCAAACTTACAGAGAGTGACTTGATCCTCTCATCCAGATGATTGATACAGATATTAAACAAGACTAGACCCAACACTGAACCCTGGCAAATGCCTCTTGTGACCAGCTGCTAACTGGATTTAACTCCATTCATGACAACTCTTTCAGTCCAGCCTTCCAATCAGTTTTTTACCCAGTGAGAAGTATACCCATCCAGGCCAAGAGCAGCCAGTTTTTCCAGGAGATTGATGTGGGAAACAATGTTAAAGGCTTTACTAAACTCTAGGTAGACAACATCCACAGGCTTTCCCTCATCCACTAAGCAGGTCACCTTGTCGTAGAAGGAAATCAGGTAGGTCAAGCAGGATCTCTTTTACTGCTGCTGTATCTACCATGCCTTCTCCAAGGGTAGGCTGGCTTTGACCTGAATTGCAAGGCTCTGATATCATGCCCTTTAAGACCCAGAGTTGCTTAAATCCTTTCTTCCTAAAACTCACATGACTCTATATTCCTTTCTTAGTTGTACCTCTGAGGAACAACTAGTCCAGGGTTTGGTTTCAGGACTTTGGACAGACAACACTTTGTTTGTTTCACTTGGCTTCCAGTCAGGGAAAACCTGTGAAAACCCTCTAATGCCTTTCTGTCCCTGCACTCCTTGCGGGGAATTTCTACACTTCCCTTCAGCCATGCTCTGAGAGGCATCGTTCAGAATTGAGACTTATTGCTGGCAACCAGCTGCTTGTTTTACCTGTAAAGTAATCCACAGTGTGATTGCTCCTGTCACAATTTCCTAGATGCAGTTTGGTTATTCCATGCAAATGACTCGTATAAAATGAATATACAAAGCTAAATGAAAGCCTCCTGTCATAACAGAGGTAGTGATAAAGATGCTGTTCACAGATCCAACACTGAATTCACAGAGACATATTCCCATCCTGCACAAACATCACTCATTTTGAAAGCATGTTTTTCCATTGTTCTATAAAACATGGGAAGAGAGCTCAGAAATACACAGGCAGATTCCCACACCTTAAATATGATCTTCAAAACGATTTTGGTGAGAACTGGGCTATCAGGAGGGCAGTAACTGACAGCAAGCTAATGCTGCTCAGTAATGTATTCCTTAATAGCTCACACGTCATCTACCAAAGCACCTAAGTTACTTTAATACTTGATTTTTTTTTAACAACAGGCCTGAAATGTCAGTATCATTCGTACAACTATTCAAGGATTTCTCCACACAAAAGAATGTGACCAGTTGGCTCAATACTGCTTAGCTGGATTGCTCTACAAAAACTGATAAAAGGAATTTTGTAAAGTAGTGCTTCAGTCACAAAAATGCATACACACTTGGAATCTATGTAAGGCATGCACACAGCCACAAAATGGAGGAGAGTTCAATAGCTTATTCAAGAGGCAGGCTTCAATTATAAGCCACAGCTTTCACCTGAATTTGAACTTCAAAATGTATTTGAAAGACAAATAAAGCTGAATATCCTTAATCACTATGCCATTGTTCTGGTTTTCTATTACTTTTTAATTTACGATTAAATTGTTTATTAACGCCAATGCATGTTGTGGCTATAGGAGAATATTTTCATTTAGAAGGCTATCTTAATCTTCAAGCTCTGTAATGAAACAGAACATTTTCAAGGTGCAACCTGGTCTGTGGTCATAAAACAATGCACTGGCATCTGCTGTAATTTTCTTTTTTCCCCGTGCTGACCTGCTGGTAGAGAGAGGGGGTGGCTGATGGGCTTTCCACCATCAGTGCTTCTTGCTCATGATTTTTTACACAGGAATATTACTCACTGTTTATAGAATTACTGCATTAAGCACATTTTTGCTTAAGTTATGAACAGGCTAATAGGAACCCTTAAGAGCTGTAAGAGGCAGATGTGGTACAAGAGATCATACCTTCAGCCTTCTTTGCCTAAGAAAATAGAATAACTGCTGGTGGGATGGACAAGAAAGACCCTGCCTAAAATCCTGTTTCTAATGTCGGGTTAATGAGGATTCTATTTCATTGGGGGAAATTACTCCAGAAAGGATGAAATGGTGAGAGAGAGAAAAAAGAGCTAAGAAAAATGGAGTATAATGGAAAAGAAGAGAATGAAATAAAAATTCCCAACAGAAAAATAGAGATAGGAAACATTTGTACCACCTATATCAGCTTGTATCCCACAGCAGCACATGTACATCTCCTCACACAATTTCAGACATTTAATATCTATTTTTGACAGTGTTTGAAAATGAAGTTATTTCTAGTAAAATCAAGCAGTCCCTGCAGGCTAGTGTCTGTCATGATTCTTCAGTGAAAAGATCACTTCTAACAGCATTTCTTTGGCCTAGCAGATTTCCTTTGCCCCTACTCAGGTGACAGGTGTGTCCAGATCTCCAGAAATGCTCTGTAGTTAAGTGTTAGACTCAAGGCTATCAAGCATCTCAGATTATCAAGCATCTCATATTATCAAGCTAGCACAACTCTGACTTATAGCTGTGGAAGCCACCTTTCTGATCCATTGACTACCCACAGCTGATCTTCTGGGAGGACAAAAAGATGACCTGGCTGTTGCCAAAACAGGCTCACTGCTTTCCCATCAGGCTCACTGCTCAGCCATCAGCCATCAGCCATCAGCCATCAGCCATCAGCCATCAGCCATCAGCCATCAGCTGCGAACACAGTTCTTCTCACTAGGAGAACAGCATGGAGTAGACAGCAGATGGCTTCTTTCCTGTACGCACCTGCTAGGCATCCAGATGTAGAACTCCTAACACCATTATTCAAACTAATATTAGATTTTCCTATGTTACTTCAGCAGCAGCACAGTGATTCCTATGCTAACTTGCATAAGTCATCAGTGAAATCTTAATGTTGTTTTGGTATTTACAATGCTCTGCACTGAATGTGAGATGCTAATACGTTTTTGAGAAAATTTCAGCGGTTAGAACAGTAGCCAAAATAAACTGCCTATTAGCCAAATAGTTTACGGATTACTGAGAATCTCTGAAGCTTATGCTGGGCAGAAGAAAATAAAATCACCAAACCAATTGTATCTACTAGAGTAACTAAAACTAAAATCTACTAGAGTATTGTCCAGAAGAGAACAATACAGTTAAAATGTACCTTCCTCATAAATAAGCATGAAGGTATGTGTGTATACATATGTAGATCTATGCAGGTGACAGAAAAAAAAGAGATAAGGAACACCTAGCAACACTGCTGTTTAAATTGCCATGATTTAGGATTAGCAGAGCACGCGTAACTCAGCAATTTGTTATACTCCATCTGCAAAATCAAGTAGGCACTAGTGAATCATTTGTAATTCATATTTGGATCACATTTTTATTCTAGCCCTCAGTTACAAAGAAATATATTTCTGCCATTCTTTTTTTTTTAGTTTGAGAATCATGTTGTTTTAAAGAATTAGCATGAAATCTTATTTATACAATGGAAAGCTTTATCCCAAAAAGCTCTGAAGCAAATTCAAAAATGACCAGGAAACCACTGAATGTGCACTTCTGTTGTGTAGTTTTAGCCATCCCTGAAGAGATAAGCAATTATATGCTAATACATAATTATCCTTAAAATTAATATGTAATATATGTTCTTGTATTTTGCATAATTAGGACCAGTATATGATTCTGCATTTAGTCCTTGAATCAATACCTCAATATGTTTAGAACTAAAGAAAAAAATTCTAGAGAAGTTATACAGTCACATTCAAGAAAACTGCCACAGGCAAGACCTGAAGAAGTTCAGCATATATGCTTTATCCAAAAGAAAGCTAAGATGAAATAGCACATTCCACAAATACCAGAAGGCAACAACAGATTTCATTCTATCTACATTGTTTTAATGTTTAATTTATTTTATTTTAAATATATTTTAACACAGGTTGAGACTCCTCCAGCCTTATCATTAAAAAAACTTGTTAGAGTAAACATTAATATCTGATCTCTTCATCTAGAGTCCCTTTATAGTTAATGAGGATTTTAATAGTGCATGTACCAACAACTGGAGCCTCTTACTGAGATGTCATTTATAAAAGCTGGTGCAATACAAATTAATGTCTATATCAGGAATAGGTTTTGTGGTTTGTATTGTCTAGGCATTGCTATTCTGTCTTAAAACCTAACTACTGATTTGCATAATTCTTGGGAGCTCCAGTAAGCAATTTTTTTTCAGAGTTTGCCTCTTTTTAATGAAAAACATACACTGTTCTTGATGCAAGATAAAAAGTCATATGTCCAAGATGTCAGAGTGCTGCAAGGCCATTTGGTACACTCTGTTTGCAGCCATTTGAATCTCTTATTTACTTGTGAAAGTCGGCTACATATAAAAATAAGTGTTTTAATATCTTGCCTTGATTCAAACAGCTTTCAGCACATCTGTGATGTAGCTGCCTGAAACAGACCCTTCCTCCCTCAAGAAAAAGAGGTGATATCCATGACTCAAACCCAGCATAAACATCAGCAGATGTCTAAACAAGCATCTGGGCAACATTCACCCCACTGACCCTTTCTGGGGAGTGCTGTGTGCCGACAGGAGATCAGGGGAAACATTCTGAGGGATCCTGCTCCTAATCTGGAATAAATGATGCTGCTTATGCAACAAGTACTTCTTTTGAGCAAAATACCAGCTAAATTTCCCTTTGCCAACAAAGGGATATGGAGTATTTTGGGAACATGTATGCAGAATCTCTACAATAAATACACTACTGTTACTCTGTTTCCTCCACAGTTACTGGCATTCGTGATCCAGTCCAGCAAAGACTTCTTCGCATACCCCTAGTTAGGAAATGTCTGTGCTCAACCCTTGGTACTTGCTGCTGATATGATAATGATCCTACTCAATGCTTCGCAGTAGCTACATATGTGCTTCAATATTGCCCCTAACCGAGTTAAAGTGTCTTTTCACCCATGGCAGTGGCACTCAGATGGTGCCTTCCAGTAGTCTGCCAGTCACATTTTAACCCCAAGGGGATGTAACAGTACTGATGCATGTTAAAAATGCCAGTGGTAATCACACTAAAACATGTGGACGAAGCGCTGAGGGGCATGGTTTAGTGTTTGATAGGAATGGTAGGACTCAGTGATCCTGTGGGTCTTTGCCAACCTGGTGATTCTATGATTCTATGATACCTGCAAACACAAACTTCCATAAGAAACGTTGTCTAACACACATAGAGCTACATACTTGACAGTAAAATGAGTTGAAGACAGAAATATGCTTGAGTCAGGTGATCTTAGTTGGAAATACCTTGACCCCTATTGTGTCAACCACTAGAAGAAATTACAACTTTCAACAGAGTTTTCTGAACAGAAAACCGGCAAAATTACCTAGGCTGTTCCAGTGTATCAGTGTATGAATAACAGTCTCTGTAAATTTGCAGCAGTTATAACGGATACTGCTTTGCATAGTGCTGTTGTTTGAAAAAAATCTGATGTTTTTCTTCTAAAAAATTATCTCAAAAGCATAATTAATTACACTGTTGAGAAAGCTGATGCATATCCAAACCACCTCAAAGGTGAAGGCCTTTCATTAAGACAATGCTGTACATTTACATTTCTGCCCCTTCCAATGTCTGCGCTGTGAAAAGGAGCAGACCACTCCAACAATACTGCTCAAGGATAAGAATGTGGAGCAGCAGGAGCCAAGGCAGTTCAGTAATTAATCTCTATTAAAAGGAATAAGACACGATTGGACTCTCCGTACTGGCTGGCACAAGCTCTTCAACAACAATCTACTATATGAAAAACAGACTGGCCTTTGTTTATGCTTTGACCAAGAGCATCACTCTTAAAATACTTCAGTAATTTGAAGATAATACCCCTGATAGAAAGGCCAGCTGCATGGCCATAGAAATTAATGTATAATAAGTACGCTATGAAGGCCTTTCTAGGAAAATGTTGATTTGAACTGTTTCTACTCATCTTAGCATATTCAAATTGAATTCTGCAAGACTGTTGAGAAGTATTTAGCCTGAAGCAACAGTTACATCCAAACACAGATCTAACTCTTTTGTACTTTGGGACATTGCAATGCTTAAATGGGAAGGAAGAGAGTACACTGCATCATAGAAACACTAAAATACATGGAAAGCATTATTTTTGAATGTCTGGATATTTAATTAGCTAATAGCACACTTCAGCAAGCTTTGTTAAATGAGATGCTACACCTTACGCAATAAATTAACAAAACACCATTACTCTGGTTGAATACCCACCAGATAATATACTTGCCTCTCAACTTTCTCTTCAAATTGATGATAGTCATCATGCCTGATCTTATCACAGAATCATGTCTTTGAATCAGATCGTGGGAGAGGCATGCAACAGGCACCTTGTGCCACTTGCCAGCAGCCAAATGATGTCTAAGTGCCAAGTCCTACCAGCGAGCACTCTTCTGCTGCAGCTCAGCACGGTTCAGCATCTCTCCCAGTCCTGAACCAGACATGAAGCGCTGGTAGATCCTACCTTAGGCTGTCTAATCCCATAAGGTCAGAGAATAAAAGGAAGGCTCGAATGTCACATTAGAGTGGCGCTGCCCTCCCCCTAGCCTGTCATTTTACATGACAGGCACTGTCGAAAGATGTGATTAGAGTTATATGCTTAGCCTGTGACCTGCACCCTCTTCACATCCCAGGAGCCGAGAAGAGAGCCATGCAGGAGACAGGCAGCTTACTCCCAGATGCTTCCTTCCCAAGAGAAAAATACTGGATGGGGAATTGCACATAAGACATTACACCTTACCTGTGTCCACAGGCCCACAGCACTACCTGATGGACTCGGAGACAGGTGTCCTGTCCCAGCAGGGGACTAAGCAACGTTATCTGCCACTGCAGGGAGTGTAAACTCCTTCACTTCCACCACCTCCGTATGGACTCTGTCCTTCATTTTGCCTTTTTTTTAGCCAAAGAATATAAGTAATATTAATCTTCATTGATGGCAGTTATTAATTAGAATCAGCAGGAGATTGTAGAACTTTTGAATGAAGAAAAAAGCATCGGGTGTAATTCAGCTGCTCCTGGGACCACGAGCTCATTCATACAGATCAGTAAGCTGGGGAATGGTTAATCTTTAATAAGAGAGTAACAGCATGTGCCATGGCAGATATGGGGTTACTGGTAAGGAAAGCATGACAACATGCATATGGAAAATTGAGTCTGAGGGACAGTGTTACAAAGGTGGGTAAAATCTTTCTCAAACTGAAAAGGTGCATGAGAGTGATTTGATGGAGCCCATCTCAGATACAGAATAGGCTTCAGGAATGAAAGATCTGTCTCATGAATATCTGTCCCAAGGAAAAAACACTCTCCTCCCACATTACAACACAAGGCCAGCTTCTTCTCTGCCAAATCTGGCCAATATGAAGCTTCAGTTATACCTGCAAACCAAAGTAAGAGCCTAAGCACAGTTTCTGTCAAGACCAGAACTATTACAGTCTTGTGTGATGTTAAGCACAGTGCAATAGCATTCCATACTCAGTTAAATGTAAGTGAACTTTATCCCATAGTCATCATCCAAATGGAAAGACATCCACTGACATCCAGGAACCATACTTGATCAAGCAACTAAAATCACAAATAACTATGATTGAGATGCACTTAGATCTTTGTTATTGTAGAAATCAGCTTTGTAGAACATAAATAAAACAATCCATACAGAAGAGTTAGTTCTCTATAGATTATGTAATAAATTAACGTCCAAAACAATTATTTTGAAGGGTAGGAAAGACTTGGACTGAAAACATGCCTACAATATATACCATTTCACTGCCACTGAACAATACAGTGTACAAGAAGTCATGTCATTGCAATTTGTAAACAGAAAAAACAGCCAGACAAATACTTGACTCATTCTTAAACAGTAACATCAGAGATTCGGAGGATGTATTTCACAAAAAAAGTCCCACAATGCATACGAAGAATTCCTTTTATTTCCTTATGTTCCACAGAGCCCTTGGGTACAGTGCTACATAAATATTCAGCATAATAGTGTGTTAATATATCAGTCAAAACAACTAAGGTTCAGACTCCCACGAGGATTTGGGCTAGAAGTAGGTACCTAGAGGATTCACTATAGCACTACTCTGAGCTGGTGACTGCCTTGTCTGGCAGCAGAAAATTAATTAAGTTATAGAAGGTAAAAGATGCAGAAGTAAATATGTCAGTGCTAGATAACTTTAAGTCAAGGAACGGTGTTTTGCCATTAGGATCCATGACATCCTCTAGTCCTGTTCTACAACAGAGTAGTGGATTTTGCTTCAAGCATTTCAAACCATATACTGAAAACTGTTTCCAAAATTCTATTAAAATGTCTCTTTATGCTCTTTCTTGAATGATCATCTTAGAAATATACCTTAACTTAATGCAATCTTTAAGTTATCTTGGAGGGTGGGGAGGAAGGGAAGCAGGGGAAATAGTGTATGCATACCTCTAGTGAAAATCTAAGCATATGCAGCCAGATAGATTATAAATCACTATGCACAGCTGAGCAGCCACTGTTATTTCAACTGTCTGTCCTACCAGAATAGCTTCACCAGAGGCATGTAAGGTTGCTTATTGCAGTGTAACATGACTTTACACGTAGTCCGAAGCTAGTCCACCTTCCTATAGTAAATACAGTCATCATTGAGCTATGGGCCCATTAATTGCCCAGCAATATGTACATATAAAGCCAGGTCAGGAAGATCTTTAGCCTGCTCTAACTTGATCACCAGGTACCGCCTTCTATATTTCAAACATATATACATTGTAGAAAGCAGTAGGCCATTTCTGAATAGTCAACGAAAATACAGACTGGGTCCTATGATTCTATATCGGATATACAAAAAGCTTATTTGATGTGGCTTCCACAGCAGGTACCGTCTCAGCAATACAGAACACTCCAACCTTCAAATAGGAACCGACAGATAAACATACCAAATATGAATTCAAACCACAGAAGTATCTGAATAAAAAATTGCCAGGAGAAGTAATGCTATACTGTTATATTTCAACACAGCTAACATTTAAAAACCAGTCACGTTGATGAGGTCAAAAGCAAAACATTGCTTCTGTGCCTAAGTTCAGCATAAAGTTCTGAATTAACAATGTTTTTACCACTTTTTCCATTGCACTGGGACTAATAATTTGCTACTAAGAAGCTCATATCTTTCACTTCATTACTTAATCATGATAATAAATACTCATTTTAAAACTGGATATAAGAACTGGAAAATGAAGTCACCAACCTCTAATAAGGTGGAGTCTTTTCCAATGCAGATCCACAGGCAGTATCTAGAATTGAATGAAGACAGGGTTCAGTTGTTTGCTCAACTCTCAATTTTCCAATTACCAGTTTAAAATTCGTTATGCATACTTTCATAACATTCTCATATAATCAGCTTTTCCCAGATGTTTTCTGCAATGCAGAAACATGTAGGTTTCCAGTTAGTTACTTTCTTACATAAAGACATTAATAAAATCTACTAAAAATAAACTTTGAAACAGAGTGAGCTTGTGTAGTTTTATTTTTTCTGATTACTTGAGATACAGGCTATTATAGACTGCCTTTAAAATTAAGCATAGGTGCACATCTAGTTATTTTAAAAGTTGCTAATACCTATTAAAAAAACACTTGATCCAAGAGCTATTTCAGGCAGTAAAATTACACTGAGATGCCTGCTCAGATACACGTTAGTATACCATCTCCAAACTCCTGCTTTCTCTAACACATTTCATTCTTCCCGTTACAGTATCTGTTCTGATCTTTCCTTATATTTGTCTCCACCCAGCAAGTTTTGGCATGCCCTTCCATAATGGTTCAAAAATCTTTACTCAGGCTTTGCTTTGAATTCTTCCTACCAGACCATCTATATCTGCCAGCTGTAGATACTGTCAAACTACCTCCAAATATCTATTTAGCTCATAGCAGTTTGGGTGTAATATCCACTGTACATCTGGATCAGATGATCCAAGGACGGAACTGTGCTACACTAGCACTACTTCCAATTTTTCAAATGCTTCCAATATCTATCACAACTCAAACAACATCATATAATATGGCTACACATAAGAAATTGGCTATAGAAACTAACAGATTTCCAGCTCACCTGTGTTTCCTTTTGTAACTGAAATTCATCGTCATTAAGAGGATTTTTAAGTTGTGTTGGCAGCCGAATGGACACTGATTTAAGTATGTGAATGTGAGGAAAGGAATTTTTTAGAAATTCAGGGTCGAATGGGTGACATAAAAGGCCTGAGCCCTCAGGTTCCAAAGCTATGCTACATCATAGGTAGTTTAATCAAGGTGTCCTCGCTACTCTGTTTTGCTTGTGCTCTGATTTGCTGTAAGGCAAAATCAGATCTGCCTTCAGTGATGTTATGACCATTTACAAGATTAGAAATATAGTAATTTCTCATAAAGCTTCATTAAGATACATAATTCCACTTCTTTCCACATGCTGCATGTCTACGTAAAGACACAACTTTCCTGTGGCACTTTTATCTTTATAAGCTTAATGTCACAATCATTTCACTGTGCTGAGAGGAGACGATGATGACTCTAGTTCCAGACTCAACCCTTCTCTCTCTTATAAAGTATAAGTAAGTGAACATGTTAAGAAATTGGGGTTTAATCTTTCTGCTACTGCTGACCTGGACAGAAATATCTCCATCTATAGAGAATATTTCTATTATTTTTACCTCCTTGTGAATTACTTGTGACAGTCTGTGAACAAAAATAATTTGAACTAATCTTACAGAACCATATACACCAAAGGACTCCATCATTCCTAAATTATTGTCCTCTTGCAGAGTACGTGTTTGCATGGTCACAAGTCTTACTAACTCGTGAAACTGGTTTGCAAGACACTTTTTTATTTCGAGTAGGAAATTCTTGAAGTAACAAGTCATTGAGTACATCATCAGGGTAATGCAGTATATTCTGTCATTCTTCCCACACTTACAGGTTCACACATTTGCTCAGTAATTTCTTAGCTGGAATGGAAAATAAACTAGAGTACAGAAGAACCCAATTCAAGGTTCTGAATGTTTTTCTGAAATGATAAGTATTTAAAGAATGCCAATTTTTCATTAAATTTCCCTCAGTTAACAATATATTTTTCTAAAGTAAATGATTGAGAACTATCCCTGGAAGTTTTCAAGGCCTTAAGCAGCTTGATCTAGCAGGAGGTGTCCATAGCAGGGGCGTTGGAACTGGATGATCTTTAAGGTCCTTTCCAACTCAAACCACTCTATGATTCTATGATTCTACTCACCACCATATTCAGTGAAGCAATCTAACAGTATTATACAATAGTCCTTCTAGAACTTAGAGAATCATAGAATAATTGAGGTTGGAAGAGACCTTGAAGATCATCTAGTTCCAGTCCCACTGTCATGGGCAGGGACACGTCTCACTAGAAACTTCCTATATATTATCCATTTGTGAATCCATTTGTGTCACACTAAACTTGTTGTTGCCAGCTTTATCTTTATTTCTTTCAACTGAATCTTATGACTGCTGTGCAATGTAAGAAGAAAAGAAACATTAAAAGAAACTGACACTAATTTCTTCTTCAACAGAGTAACACTTGGTTAGAAGTAAACTGCAGTAGCTGTTCACACCTTTCTTCCCTTTTATCAGTAATGCTGGATGTTGCTATTCCATCATTTGTGGGTATTTCACTTTTGGAAGTTTTAACTTTACCTTTAGCAACTATGTTTTATAGAACACCCTGTCAAACTGAGGCAGTTGCTAAAATAAAAAGGCAGACTATGGACACTAGGGAACTAGAAAGGTATTTTCCAGGTGTGAAACACAGAGGGACTACAGAAAAACTATGAGCTATATAACTATGTCATTTTAATTTAAAACAAAACACTGAGTATCTCGAATGTTGCTGTTACTGGCAAAACAATGAAATATCCAGGAATAGTCTAGTAAACTGCAAATTAAAAATGTTCATCCACGAGTTTAGAGAAGAATATAAATCTGTCTTGCGTATAAAGTTAGTGAGGGAACGTCATAATTTTGAATTAATCTGCTGAAGAACACCATACACATGGGCACAGGGTGACAGGAGGGGATCCTTCTAGCTCATTACACTGACCTAGACAATGGCAAGCACTGGATGCCTATGGACAGATCTAGGAAACAGGATGAAGGATTCTTGCTCTGCTGTACTCTACATGACTTACACAAGAGAGAAAAAAACACACCAGTGAAACCAAATGCAGATTCAGAGAGGTCTAGAAGTGGAAGAGCTCTGGAGGCCTGTCTGCCACAAATATAAGGGAGACAGGACCTATAAACTTGAGTAGTTCTCTGTCTTTTATCTGCTAGACAGAATTTTTTTGGACACCTATTAGAAACCCCTTTCAGTAAACCAGGCAAGCACTGGCTGTTTGAATGTGCCCAGGCAATACCCAGGCCAGGAGTTCAGTGACATTGCAGGGGATGTCCTATCTTGCTCCTCGGTTGCTGATCACACTGCTCAGAAGATTCACCACTCAGCATCTCCCTGCTTGCCACAGGCACAGGGGAAGGAGGGAGGTTGTTCCAGCAGGATTCACCAGGAGGATGACAAAATAAACCATCCTCCACAATGACTCTGGGAACCTTTACCATATACTCCTCTTTCATATTTAAACAACAACATTGAAAGTATCATCATTTGTATCTGCTGGTACCTGAACTGAGCTACTGAGTTAGCTGTGAAAGCAGTGGTGCTTCCACCTGATTTTTTTTTTTCATTTTATGAGACCAAACAGATGATACTTCATCAGTGTTACAAAAATGTGATTTGATTATTTCAGCTTGTAACATAATGAAGAGAGGGAGAATTTTTTTTTCCTTTTTTCCCACTTTTCCCATTCACAGTGGGCTGTAAAAGATAATTAAGTAATTTGCTTGAATCTCCATACACGAAAATTTACAGGCAACTGCACAGAATTTTAGATCATCTTTGCGGATCTAAATTCACTTCTTCAGCCTCAATCACAGCATGAGGCAAGAGGAAGAGCTGCAATGGAGAAAGACTACTGCTGAACTCAATAGTGCCTAAGACATCATGAGTATCTCTTCAAAAATCCACTTTCAGTCTTTGCTAATCAGAAGGATCCATCAGTTCAATACCAGGCACTGGACATGCACAGCAATGGCAAAAAAATGTTACTATAAATTAACCTCTGCTCACAGAAAAGCTTTTCTGTAATACTTGTGATATATGAATCCATTGCAGAGGGCACGATAGGAGTAATATGTCATGCAAAACATTACCCATGGAAAAGAAACACAGGAAAAATAAAATCTTTGCCAAACTGAATGATGATTGATTTGTTTATAACAGAAAGATACTTCTGTATCTGGAACCTACTTAGGAATGGTTTCTGGATGAGAACACAGTATGCAGAGAAGGTCATAAATAAAAAATGCAATGCTTTTTGTGCGTGTCAAGGAGCTTAGATTTTCCAGGCTCCAAAGAGATATAAAGCTGTTATCTATCTAGAGATATCAAGGTTCAACTGAAAATCAATACACTAGTTTGTGACACTACAACAGGTTACTTTAATATCAACCATTAGATGAAGCATTTCTAAAGACATAGATTATATTCAGATTTAAGATCTCACACAGAATGGCAAGGACTTCTGACATTTTTCTAGTACCTTTTGTCAAAGCTGTTAGTGATAATTTTCTTCCTTTCCATAAACCTTCCTCTGCATTTTCATTTAAATCTTTTAAAGATATATTTTCATGTTCCAATGCATATGGCCTTTCCCACAAGTACTTCGCAAAAAAACCCCAGCCCTGTTGAAAACCGCAAAAAAGAGTATGTCACTTGGCTCTTTTTTAAGTCTGTTATCATAATAACTAGAAAGTTCAACTTGTTCTTACCACTTATGATAGAAAACAAAGCTAATAAAATGCTTAAAAATTATAGTGAATGACAAGTTGGATTGAAAAATGTATAGAAGTTCTTCCATATCTTTCCTTCCTGTTTCCAAGGGTTATAATAAAAACCAAAACAACTAACTGAACATCTGCATGAACTATTAACTGTAGCATCATGGGAAAATCGCAAAACTATCTACAACCCTAGAATAAAACCAAAGAGTAGCACAGCATGGGCACAGGAAAGCTCCAGAGGCATCAGCCTGTAAATGCAAATCACAGTGTAAAGGAGTGAGTCAGGTAAAACCAGTTTTACCCATAGCAAACAGAAAAACAATTATGAGGAACTGGGAATCAATGAAGAATGTGTAAGCAACCCAGCTGTGCTAGAAAACTTGTAAAAATATTTCAACGTGGATTTACGAGTAGGCAGTGAAGACCCCCACTGTTAGCAAGAAACTTCTCCTAGCTTCAGCTTGCTGGTGAGTCATTGTAACCTCACTTGTCTGCCTCTCCAGTGCTTCTTGAGAAGTATGGATACCACCAGCCTGCAGACCCAGAGGATGCTGAAAGTGTGCGTGTAACACCAGAGAAGGGAGCAGTGATTAGAAAGTTCCTGTCTTAACTCCATTATTAACTATAATGACAGCGCTGGACTAAAAGCAGTTAATAATACACAGCTGTATTTTGATTAGAAAGTTAGGATTTCATTTAGGCTAAAACTAAACTTTCAGCTTCACATATCACTCACTTCTCTCCCTGTAAAAGGAGCACAACACCTGCAGCCCCAGACTGAGCACCAGGGCCCAGCATTATCAGAGCTCCTGCAACAGCCAGAAGAAACTGTTCTAGCTGCCACCACTGAGTTACGAGCTTAAGCAATTTTTAAAATCGCTTTGGATGATCATGTCAACATCTCATCAGCTTCTACTAGCTGCAGGCTGTTTCATCAGCTTTGAGGTCTGTGAAGAGGGAGGAATGTGAGCAGTGAACATTCAAGCTCTTGCTTTTCCAAAGGCAACTCCATTGGGAACCCAGGCTGTAAAAAAGGCAACTTCACAATCCAAAAGAAGATATTATCAACGTGCTAAGAGCTTCTGCAATGCTTGCTCCTGATTTATTCTGAATTTAACTCGCGGTCAGAGCCACAGTCACCACTTTACAAAGGAATTAAAATGGAGTGTTATTAGTTATGCATTCATACTGGAGATGCATCATAAAGCAGACAAACAGATATGGCTCCTGCCCTAGAAATTACAAAGGCATTTACCCTGCAAAGAGATTCATTAGAGGAACTCTATTCATACAAGTAATCCTGCAGGACTAGGATCTTATTTAGTCTTACTTCAGAAATGGAGCCTATATGAATTGCACATAGATAATGCCTGCACTTCCAATAGTAAGTCATTAATTTTATATCATTTTTCTACCACTAATTTACAGTAGTGTTGCTAAGAGGGTCTACAATATCTTAAAATATAATGATTGAAGTAATACACACACTTGGCATTTGAACAGCATACTGTCTAGTCTAGAAAAAAAAATGCAGCTGGAGATCCTCTTGTATTAAGATATCTCTATGTTAGCAATACCACGTAATGCTGTTACCCAGCAGAAAGTAGGAAATTCTGTTCAAAATCTTCTTCATAAACCATTCTTTGTGCAAGACAGAAATCAATTCTGGCAAGGCCAAAAAGACCTGCCTGTGACAAACTAAGTATACATCTGAAAAAGGAAAAATAAAGATGCTTGCTATTCAATTAAGACACAAAGATAAAGTTTCTTCTTTTTGATTAAGCCACCCTTTATTCTAGAGAATGTTCAAGTTGTTTTTTTCAAGTGTTGTTCCAGAAGCCATGTAACATCAACTTAAGCTTTGTAAGTCACCATCCTACTAAACACCATAGCGTTAAAAACATTAGAAGTCCCTTTGTAACTGCCTGTGTGTGTGAGATGTAGTTTTCCAGCAAACGTCTTAGCAGAGAACAGATTAGCAGCACTCTGAACTGCAACTCTCTCATTGCTGCTACATTACTATGATGCTGATCAAAGATCAGAAAATGAAGAAAATAATCTGCTTCATAGCTACCCTAACCATCCGCATACCATTTACTGACAGCCGGACAATTAACTAAGTCTGGTCTAGAGGGAGGTGTCCATGCCGATGGTAGGAAAGTTAGAACTAGATGATCTTTAAGGTTTCTTCCAACCCAAACCATTGTACGATTCCATGATTTTCTAAGAAGATGGGAATATTTAAATAGTAACTGATATTGTGAAGTAATTAGTAAATTTTATTCCCCGCTCAACATCAAGAAGTTACCTCTATGCCACTCATAGCTTAGAGATTTTTTTTTCAGTCTGTGACTTCACTGACATTTGTAATTCTCTAAATTGCCTGTTGATGAAGGACAAAACCAGCTCATTAGTTACTGGATTTCAGTGATGCAGGGAGAATGCTTGGACTGCACACGGACTTTACCTATACACTATACTTGGAGCAGCAGAATGAGTGGAGTGTCCCTGTTCTGGCTATATCTGCGTTTGGTTGCTATCCCAAATGATATGGATTTGTGTGAACAAGTGGATTTCATTAACATAAGCAGTAGCAGCCAGACAAGTGAGAACGCTTTTATGCTAGGTTATTATAAGCATATATCAATAAAGAATTTGATGGTATTTCAGAGAGGTAACAGTATTGCAGCTTGAGGTGGTATATCCAGTATTCATTACAAAGGATATTCTCCACCATTAACTAAAGCAGTTGCTAGTTCAGGTAAGGCTAGATAAGAAAAGTGTTTTCCTATTTCAGACAAAACATGTCATGAAGTGGAAAATATCAAATGTTTACTGACTTGTAGCACTACTAAATTTGCTCAGAAAGATAATTTAACAGTTTGAAAAAATGGTTACAATAGAAGCATTTGCTGAAACAAAATGCACCAAATCAAAAAGGTTTGCCAGAGAGGACCAAGCTCAGACAATTTATCAAGGGGCTCCAAGTTTAGGTTTTTCAAAGACCTGTAGAAGGAAGAAATCGTCTTTTACACTCCAGAATAATGTTAGCAAATCCCACTTAGGAAGAGTAATGATAAAAATACTGTTCACCTATGGACATGGAGACCTTCAATCTGTCACTGTAAAATTCAATGAAAATGTTCCATGAACTGCCAAAAGGTTCAGATTTAATTATCAGTCGAATTAATAGAAAGTAAGATTGCAGAAAACTAGGAGTTCTTCATCATTTAAGGTTTCTGACTGCTGACTTCTGGGCTTCAGAGGCTGCCTTCATTACCTCCTAAACTCTAATTCATTTGATCTAGAAAGAGTAATTCATTTCTACTCCAGAGAACGTAAAACTGTCAGCACTTCAAAGTATGTTCCACAGACATGGATTTACTGGGGAGAGCAATAAGTTGCATGTGTCCTTGTTTCTACCATGCAGAACACCAATTAAACAAATTATGTGATTCTCCCTTACATGATTTTCAGCTAGTCAGTGCCTGCTCAAGACCTAAAAAAAGATCCAGATTTAGCTCTACTTATGAAACAAGAAAGTACATTATCTCTGCTCCTTGGGAAACAATCAAACAATTTTTAGTCATGGCTTAGATATAAAAGGAGTGCGATTGCCTTAAACTTTCTGCCAGGGAGCTGGAAGATAAATAATTTAGTCTGGGAGCTCAAACTGGAAGATGAAAAGAAAAATCCCTGATAATTCTGTAATTCTCAAGGTGTAATTTCTTTCTTCGCCAAAATCATATGGGATATTAAAAGTACCAATAGCACAAGTACCAAGCCCCAGGAGTAAACATACTGCTGTTTAAATGGTATGCAATAAAATAACTTTTTAAAACAGAAACTATTTGGCTATTAGTCTTTATTTATTGTCCATGGCACAGAATAGAACCTCTAAAAGCATGATACATTTAAGGCACTTAATTTTTATCTGTGAAATACTGTTAAAACATTTATTATCTTTAGTAAGAAAAAAGACCTATAAAAAAAATACGAAAAAATGTATAGTTCTAGCTGTACTAGCAAGTAAATACCCTTTTTTATATCTGACTTGTGTTTCCACATTGCTTAACCATTCAACTGTGCATAGTAAAAGAAAAAAATGTGACATATTTTCCTTTGCATTTATTTAAACGCCTGTAGAGCGACGAGTTGCTGCACGAGTAGATAACTAAAGAAGCGTTACATATGTGTCTCCTGTAACTTCACCTGCCTGCACTGCCTCAGTTAAGAAGTTCAGCTCCCTTGCTTTGGATTTTCAGGGCAAAAATACAGATTGGGCAGAGAATGGATTGAGAGCAGCCCTGTCGAGAAAGACTTGTGGGTGCTGGTGGAGGAGAAGCACATGAGCTGGCAATGTGTCTCTGCAGCCTAGAAAGCCAATTGTGTCCTGGGCTGCATTGAAAGAAGTGGGACTAGCAGGGTGAGGGATGTAATTCTCTCCCTTTGCTCCACTCTCTTGGGACCTCACCTGTAGTACTGTGTTCACTTCTGGAGTTCTCAGCACAGGAAGGATATGGATGTGTTTCAACAAGTCCAGAGAAGGTCAGGAAGATGATCGAAGGGCTGGAGTATCTCCCATATGAGGACAGAGAGAGAGAGAGTTGGGCTTGTTTAGCCTAGAGAAGAGAAGATTCCAGGGACACCTGATACAGCCTTCCAGTACTTAAAGAGTGCCTTTATATGGGAGGGACTCTTTATCAAGAGTGGGAATATGGGGAGGGACTCTTTATCAAGAGTGTAGTGATAGGACGAGAGTTTTAAGCTGAAAGAGGATAGATATAGATCACATATTATGAAGAAATTTTTTACTGTGAGGGTGGTGAGGCATTGGAACAGGTTGTCCAGAGAAGTCATAGATGCCCCATCCCTGGAGATGTTCAAGGCCAGGCTGGATGAGGCTTTGAGTAAACTGATCTAGTGTAAGGTGTCTCTGCCCATGGCAGGGAACTAGAAAAACTTATGGCCCCTTTTGAGCAAAACCATTCTGATTCCCCTGCCCCATAGGGTCATTCACCATCCCATGGCACCTACAACTGACCTCTTTGTTCTGCAAATCACCCTCCATTTAGGCAGTCCTCATAGTCTGCCATATTATCTTGCATCAGATCCAGACAAGGCATAGCCAGGTCTGCAAGTCTGTGTTCTCCAAGCAGAACAGGTAACCACTAAGGTTATCCTCCTCTTTCCTGGGACCAGTTGCAGTAATTTTAGAAAACTGCAGCCCTTCATTACGTTTGAGTTAGAAACTATGTAATTGATTCAAATGTTACTAGGGAAACGCCAATGAGCACACACTACAATGGCCTAAGTCTCATTTCCCTAAAACCAGGCTAAACCATGTGCAAGATTTTTTTTTTTCGTTAAATATTTTTCTGGAAAAGTAGATACTGATTAAACCTTAGCATGTCACAGGCTTTCTTTGTAAATCTCACATCTTGAGTTAGTCAGACAAATTTACCATGTTTTTTTCACTTCCCTGAAATGATTCCATTAGTAAAAAAAAATATTTAATGTAAAATTAGTCAATTGAGAACTGAACTAAACCATCAGTTCCTGTCACATGAACTACTGCCTCTAAATGTTACATATCCATCCTGATAAGATACTGATCACTTGGGTTGGTTTCAATCTGAACTAAAATGAAAACCTCTTCTCTTCCATTACAACACTCCGTGATCAAACCACCCTTCCATAGAGGCAATTTTTCATGTCAAAAAGAAACACAAAACAAAGAATTTTTCCATTACATCTAAAATGTCATAAATAATAAATACATCTTTTCTTTCCTTAATGCCCAGTTTCAGAGATACCATGTCATATTCCATGTTGAATGTTTTAATGATTTTATCTTTGTGCCTGGTGAACCAAAGTCTTCTCTGTAAAACCAGTATGTACCATTTCACATGGTTTGGCAGAAGCAGCATTCTAGACCCAGAAAATGCTAACTCTATTTACAACAGCATCCCAAATAATCCATGTCTTCATTTTTCTAACAAAAGTTACTTGTCAATGTACCTTCTATGTACTTTACCAATCTTCCCTTACTTCATGTAATTTTTGTGTTAAGTTTAGCTGTGTGTTTTGCTTCTGTTTGTGCAGGCTTTTGAAATAAACTGTTTTATGTAGCATCACTGAATGCCAAGTGGAGGAAGCAGAATCTAGGAGTAAGCTTGTTGCTACTTTTCAACAGCATTTTTATTAAAGGGGCAGTAATGTCTCCTGTCACCTTGTAAAGTGTCTTAATGCAAAGGAAAAAACGGATGCTTACTTGTCACTAAAGACTGAAAATGTAATTTTCACTCAGTATTTTCTACCAGAATGATTGCCCTACATCTTCTTTGACTGCTCCATCAGGTTGTAGATTGCTGAAGAAAAGCCGTCTGTTTTAGACCACACATTACCTTGCAAAAAACCCACATGAATGCTGGGAATAAATAGTAGCAAGAATGCAGCAAGCATAGCAAAATATTAAGTGTTAAAAGGAACTGCTGATATTTTAAATTACAATGCACTATCTCTGAATTTTGACAGACAAGAGCTGAAAATTGTGTATTTCTGATATAGAAAAAAAAATGCTGAAGTTTCATTTAGTTCCTTGTTGAACAGCGGCTTTTCCAAAGCCTCCCCAGCTGAAGTACTCCCAGAACTCTGGCATAAATCACAGAGCCCCACTCACAGCAGATGTTGACAGCATAACATTTCCCCTCACATAAAGGCTTTTATTTACAAAGAAGCTCAATAATTCAATAACAACTGGAGTGTGCAGTAACTGAAATAATATGAATGAACTTACAACTTGGCAAGAATGGCTTATAAAGACTTGAGGTTGATAACTACATTTCTAAAATCTTTCTAGCAGGTGGAGAGGAAGACGGGTCCATGGCACCAGGAGGGGCAGTTCTGCATGGAATTGCAGCAGAAGCTGTACAGGACACCGTGCACTGGAGAAAGGCAGTGTAGATACTTCCCCTGAGGGAGGATTACCCTGTCTTTTGTAGGCAATGGCAGCCAGCCAGCTCTAGCAGAGAGATATACGCACGAGACAGAGTCCCAAATCATGCTAAACACAGAGACAGTGATGCTGAATCACACTTGAGGGATTAAGGTCCTTCCTCCACCACTCCCCTTTCACATCAAAGTGGGGCCAAGTCTTTGGTGTCTGAACTCTTTTTGATTGCTCTCTAGAGTTGCAAGGGCTATTCCAGCACTCCTGCAGTTACTATGTGCTTCCACAATGACAAATGTACAGCAGGACATTTGATAACATTGCTCAAACTAGCCTTGACAAAATCTGCGTTATGCTCATGAATAAGATGAATCACAGAGCTGGTTCTGGCAGTTTTATGACAGTTTTATTACAGTACAACTACACCAGATTCTACAGGAATGAATATATGAGTACGAGAAGATTTACTTTTTCTCCATTGATGTTAAATACTTGGAAATTACACGATGATAATGATGCTTGGCTCTTTGTTGTCACTGCATATGAATGCACACGTTAAAATGAAATTCACTGAATCACACTGTCATTTATTCAAAGCATATCAACAAACTTGGGAGAGGCAGGGAGGAAGGAAAGAATCATAGAATCATAGAATCACCAGGTTGGAAAAGTCCCACCGGAATATCAAGTCCAACCATTCCTATCAATCACTAATCCATGCCCCTCAGCACCTCATCCACCCATGCCTTAAACACCTCCAGGGAAGGTGAATCAACCACCTCCCTTATTGCAATTCACACCATCAGTTTCTTACTTAGAGCGACCTGTACAACCTGCTGGAATCAACGGGCTGCTTGTGGCTCCAGGATTAACCTTCATACACTCTTTAACAGCAAAAAAAAATTAATCAATTGGCCTGTATATGCCATTTCATCTTGAAATGGAGTAAAATTTATTTCCACTATTTTTGTTTTCATTTTTGTCTACTAAGGTAGAGGAAGCCTATGCCGCTTTAAAACGTTAAGCTATGTTTTAATATCTGTCACTTCTTCTCTATCCTTTTATTTAAATCTACAATGTACAGTTTATCTGAAGACATGCTTTCCTGCACTGAGATTCTACATAATAATGTGACATTTATCAGGCGTTTCTCCCAAAAATATCCCAGCAGAGGGGGGCAGGGGCGAACACATCAGATCTGCATCACTTGCTGTTTATTAATATGCTTTTATTTCTGATCAGTCATCAAAATAAATATTATACTTTACATTCTGACAATATAATCTAAAAATATGGCCTGTCAGTTTGGCCATAAAAGGATTGTTTGAAGTAAAAAAGGACAGAAAACTGAATTTATGCAAAGACTAATTGAAGGAAAGTCTGCCAAGGAGAAACTTTTTTTTTTTAAGCTCCTTGCTAAAGCAGAATCTTTTTTAATTAATGCAAGTTTTAAAAAATGTCTGTTACAACCATTTAGTTTCCTACAAGGCTCCAGTGTCTTATGTCACTGTGTCCAGGAACAGCATTCTGCTTATAAGAGGTAGACAGGTCAGGTAATACAGTAGCTCCCACTCAAGTCAAGATATCTCCAAGAACACCCCTGCTGCACATTACCTTCACTAGCTATACACAACCTTATATATCTGGTAGACTCTATCAAGGTCAGAGCAGTGAAAGAGGGCACAGTGTGTACTTTGTACATTGTAAGGCGTACAAGATACTCTAATCATCTTCAGCACTGAAGAGTGAGTGGCCACTGCCAACTGAATTTGTGGATTCTGAAAAGCCATGGGAAAATGTTTGGTTTGCCCTATTTAACAAAAAAAATATTTTGCTTCCAGGTCTCCTCAGCATTAAAGTCCATCTGCCAAATCTGTGAAGATGGGATGGATATCATAGCTGATGTTTCTTGGCTTCATCATGGCCAGAAATGCTGCGTTGGTATTGCAGGGTAAAACACTTCATGTAATTTCATTCTAGATATAAAGACTGCTGCAGACCACTGCATATGGTAAAAGCATTTCTTTACACAAGAATATATATATTTCTAATGTATTATTTCTAATTAGCTTACAGTCATTTTTAGGATACTTGTTTCTGACAGAGCTGTCAGCATCCTGACCCAGGGAAAATGCATATATCTTATTGAACTTGGCAGTGTTGAAATGGTCTTTTTAAAAGGACATTGCTGATCTATTTGACATTACCACAAGTACACAGCGCAGTGAAAATGTCTGCTTTATTTTATATCTTCTGGATGGACTTCTAAAATGTATTCATCTCCTACCTAGTTACAGACTTAATCTGTTTTTTTGTATTTCTCATATATTATCAGCTGTGTTTATTAAAAGTTTATGTCTAGAAATGAGTGACTCTGGCCTTCATCAGGCAGAGTAAAAATGGCATATTGACATTACTTCATCCTTTTAAAAAGCTGTGTTTTTTCTAATTCGTTCTAAAGCATTCAAGTTTTCAGGACAAGGAAAATGCATACGATTAATTTTGTATTGTATTGAACAGAAATAAAGTAGCAGAAAAGAATAGGCAGCATAAATCAAGACCGCTTTTACAACTACTTCTCTGCTAAAAGCACCATTTTCTCGAGAACCTTTGGCCACAGCGCCTACTGTAGAGTCTACTACAACATGTAGTTCAGATGACTGAGAAATCATTTTAAACAGCGTAGTATCCAAGCTCCTTTATCATGCTGCAAGAGAAAAGCATGTCCATGCCATCCAGATTGGGCATGTATGCTAAATGGACCACCTAACATAGGCAACCTAACCCAACCATTTCTTCATATGTGAACCAAGATTCAGTAGTACCTCAAGTAAATTAAAATATCTGTAAATTAAACTACATGTTGTCTGTGCCAGTCCTGCTAGCTCTCTGCAGGCTACTACAGCTCACTGAGTGCCTATCTCAGTGCAGAATATATAGATACAATAGCTCAAATCACAGACTCAGTATAGCTGGCATGCCAAGCTACCCTATGTACACTATTTCTCAAAGGGATTGATTTACTCTGACAGCATAGCTGTATATAAGTATATCATGGTGTTCCATTAAACAGGACAGTCATAAGGTCTCCAATCAGTAGTTTTCATCCTAATCCTGATGGGCATCTAGTCAATACACACAGGTTATAAATATGCAACATACTGTACAATCATTGCTTTAAATCTTAACTTTGTCTTCAACTAAGGAATAATCAGCACATACTTTGTCCATTAGTTATCTTAAACCATTATTACCCTCATTTATATACATAAGAAGTGATACACTTACAGATAGGAAGTAATATACATAGGAACTGAATTAAACTAAAATAACATGCCAAGTTACATACTGAGACTGTGCTTTTGGTGAGAACAGCACCATCTCTGCATTTGCAGCTTACTGCCCTCCTCAACTGGTAAAACTCTGATGACATTTCTGTCACAGAGTGACTAGCAGTGGCCTAAACTACACTGGTTGTATTACAAGAATTATATTGAAATATTCTTGATGTTAGTTAAGAAAGAGAGAAAGAAAGAAAGAAAGAGAGAAAGAAAGAAAGAGAGAAAGAAAGAAAGAAAGAGAGAAAGAGAGAAAGAGAGAAAGAAAGAAAGAAAGAAAGAAAGAAAGAAAGAAAGAAAGAAAGAAAGAAAGAAAGAAAGAAAGAAAGAAAGAAAGAAAGAAAGAAAGAAAGAAAGAAAGAAAGAAAGAAAGAAAGAAAGAAAGAAAGAAAGAAAGAAAGAAAGAAAGAAAGAAAGAAAGAAAGGAAGGAAGGAAGGAAGGAAGGAAGGAAGGAAGGAAGGAAGGAAGGAAGGAAGGAAGGAAGGAAGGAAGGAAGGAAGGAAACCATTTAAAACAGCAGGAAAAACATGTAAATAATGCCATGCTTAAAAGTGAAGAATCTCTCTTAGCGAGAAAGCTTATTTATATAAAGTCACAGTTTTCAAGACTGCAACTGCTTCAGTTTCCCCACCTTCGCATATGACATTGCAATAAAGTTTTTATTATTTACTATTATCTATAATTTGCTTTGGTTTTGGTAATTTCCATTGCATTTTAGAAAAAACAACTCATTTAAAATACCATACACATAATAGTTTTCAGAAAATCATTTATTCCAGTTGTGCCTGTAAACGGACAATATCTCACTGCATGACAGGCTACATTTTCCATATAGAGTCCAGCATTTCATTCTTCTTGAGTGCAGTGAAGAAAGGGACTGGAAGCATGTGCAACCAGCAAAAAGCACAGAAACCGATTGGTGTGCATTTCTATGAACCATCCTGTTCCTTGAAAAGTAACTGGATGTCAGGTCTTTGAACAAGAGTAACACATATATACTGAAAAACTCAACATAAGCAAGAAATACTTCAACTATGCACCCTGCAAATATAAATGACACCATGCTATCTTGCATGTTTTTAATGTGCCAAGACAAAATGAAAAGAGAAATATGGGTAGAAAAACAAGAAAAAAAAAAGAATCACTCGAATTATACATAGCAGCCCAGCATGGCTCAGCTATATGAATCCTGTGACGTCAGTGCTGCAGCATTTGAATTTTACACGGGATTCACATGATCTTTCTATAGTATATGAAACACATTGAAGGCTGTGTTTTCAAAAGGAAAGACACCCCCTACAAAGCGTGTGATGATCAGTCATCATGAAGCACAATAAACATGAAACTACATGTATCTACACACACAGCTCTATAAAATCAAAGCCATTTCCACATTTCTGATGTATTTTTCTTTTTCATATAAGGCTTTATAAGTGACATTTCGTCATTGCCAAAAGAAAATCCTGTGAACCTTAACTGAAGCATTCTTTAAGCTCTTTTGGAATTCATGTCTCAGACCCCCTTTTCAGCCCTATTTCAATATCTATGTGGCTGGAGTATTTGATTGCTTACTAGTTGTAGCATTCAGAAAAGCCACACTCTGGAACATTACTTGCAGCCAAACATACGCTTTGACAACACCTGTAAACATAAATGGCTTAGAAGATTATTTTCTTGAGCTAACTATTTTGATACCATCCAAAGTTCCTGACAATAACCTGTCCTTTGGAGACCTCAGAGAAGTGTAAATAGTAATTTATGATGAGAAGATACGAGTAGCATTTTTTCTCTTATTTTCTAGATAGCAAAAGCCTTGTATGCAGTACCTGCTGGTGCAGTCATTTCTTTGGCAATAAAGTACTGAATGGCATTCAACCAATTCCAGAATCGCCAGGTTTTACTTATCAGACAGTCAGACAAGAACACTGATTCGGACACAGACAGAACTGGCACTTCTCACCTGAACAATGCGTTACCAAATGCAAAGCTTCTGGTCCCTGATGAGCAGCATATTTAAAATCTATGATCAAACATTTTATTGCTGTAAAATTATGAATTTTTTACATATTTGTACACGGGGGAGGGATTACTTCCTCAGATGGCGCAGATAAGGCAAATAAACACTTGGACATTTAAGCACACATAAAGCCTTTATTAAAGATAGCAGTATGCTAGAGTTTCACTCCAGAGCAACATCAGAACAGCAGATTTTAAGATATGTTAAGGCTGCTTTTTTTATTTAGCAGTGGATAATCTGTCAGCATAGTTTATCTTACGCAGAAGAAAGGACAGAGAGTCTTTGGGAAGCTTTCCATGGCAGCCACTGGCCCCTATTTCACAGAATCACAGAATAACCAGGTTGGAAAAGACCCACAGGATCATCGAGTCCTACCATTCCTATCAGTCACTATGTCCCTCAGCACCTCGTCCACCTATCTCTTAAACACCTCCAGGGATGGTGACTCAACCACCCTCCTGGGCAGCCTCTGCCAGTGCCTAATGACCCTTTCTGTGAAAATTTTTTCCTGATTTCCAGCGTTGCTGTCCCAGACGGGGCAGGACTGGCTGGCGGTGAAGGCCAAGGGTTGCACAGATGGATGTACTTTCAGTCTCAGACACTGAATCTTGTACTTTTGGAGCATCTGTTTTGGTATGATCACAAAACAAAACCTGGCTAAAAAAAGGGTAGAAATATTAAACCACGTGGCTGACTCCAAAGAAGAAAATAATAACATCAGAGAACTTCTCCCTTTAGTTTTGAAGAGACTGATCAAAACCTAGAGTAAATCTGAAACTGAACCATACTTTTACTGTGCAAAGAGAATTGATCAGCAGCATAAAAATAGGAGAGCAAAACAGTAATTTCTTCTCCATTATGGGAATTGTATCATCCAAAATAAACAACTTCTTCATATCCACCAGCTGCATCTAAGAGTTATTTCCAAGGCTGACAACTGCCTGCACTATTTATGTAATTTACAAGCCTGAAGTATTTATCCTATTAAAATCCAGCATATGTTAGAGATCTGGTGTTATTTGAACAGGTCCAAGGCAGAGGCCACACCAAGATGAATTTTTTTTTTCTACCAATGAAGAAATGTTACTTTATTGATTTTCTATGAAGTAATTGCTTTACTGAAAATAACAGCTCAGGAAGCACTGGAAATAACAGTTTGATAGCAAGACAAATAAATTTTACAAATAAATTTAAACACACTGTAAATTTCTTACTTGATCTTCCTTAGTAACCTGTCATTCATACTACATTTCTGCACTTTATTCTACATGCACATTTTCAAACCATGTCTTTATTTTCAAACCAAAACACTCCAACAGCCTGGAGAAGAGGAGGCTGAACGGAGACCTCATTGCTCTCTATAAATACCTGAAAGGAGGTTGTGGAGAGGAGGGAGCTGGCCTTTTCTCCCAAGTGACAGGGGACAGGACAAGAGGAAATGGCCTCAAGATCTGCCAGGGGAGATTTAGGCTGGACGTTAGGAAAAAAATTTTAGGAAAGGGTCATTGGGCCCTGGAACAGGCTGCCCAGGGAGATGGTTGATTCACCTTCCCTGGAGACGTTTAAGGCACAGGTGGACGAGGTGCTGAGGGGCATGGTTTAGTGTTTCATAGGAATGGTTGGACTCGATGATCCGGTGGGTCTCTTCCAACCTGGTTATTCTGTGATTCTTTGAAATGGACTATTCCAGTTGAATTTTTTAAGTGTTGATTGGCTAAGTAAGAATATTACCAGTTTCATGTCCAGAGGGACACATTTTTGCAAGCTTCTCTGTAGTTTAGTAACTTTTTTTTTTTTTACTTTAGAAAGCAAACAGAACTGCAGCATTGCTGTTTTATATAAAATATAAGACTGAAGTTAGTATTTTGCAATAGAAGTTTCAACTACTGTTGTGCCAGGAAATACTACAGCTGTATTATTTACTTTTTGGTGTAATTCTATCAAAATTTATGTCCAACCACCCTGTTTCCAAATCTGACCGTGTCTCTAGCAACTTTGGAGGCATGGAGAGAATCAAGAGGTGACAAATCTAATTTCCTTATCTAGTTTGCTGTCTAAACCCACTGCATACAGAGAACTTATCCTTAATCACTACAATTCACAAAAAAAAAAGGGTAAACTGTAAAGCTAACACAAAACATTTATGGTTTTGTCTACTGTCCAAAGTGAATTTCGTTAACTATATGTAAGATTTCCCTGCTGGCTTCAAGGAGCTAGATTAAAAGATACATCTCCAAAGGACGTATATATATGTATGTGTGTGTATGTGTATATGTATATACAAACATATATGTGCACATACACACTGTACTTTCCTGCACATCTAAAGGGTTAAAGAGCAGTAAGAGTTGAAATCATAGGCATCTTACATAATGCTCGTCTCAGCTCTCAAATCATTTAGAAATACTGATACAGTGCTTAGGACCAAGAGTTCTACTGTTTTAGTGGGAAACACGTCTGAAGACGCGCTTACAGAAACTTTGATAAACTGTAATACAGATCTCAAAGGTAAGAACTCTAGACTTGGAAGATGCAAGGAAAAATTAGCTTCAGCATGCAATTTACAAACTAACAGGGAGAATCTCCATTGGTAAGTACATTTGCAAAATCGTATTTACAGTCTATGAACTCAACCATCTGCATTTTGATTCCACGTGTTTAGAAGTAAAGTTTGCATTTGCTCCAGTGAGAGCACTGATTTCAAACTGGTGAGCTACACACTATTCCCATTTAAACATAAGAAAGCTCAATGTGTTTGAAATGTTTTCATGTATGTTTGTGCAAATTATTAGAACTTGTATAAGATTAAATGTTGATGCTTTCATGGTTAATTGACACACATTATATAACATTTATTTCTATAATTTCATTTCCCTCTAGTCTCTGCTCATTTTGCATTCTGAAGGAGAGAAGGGCAGTTTTTCCAGCTGACCAAGTGAAAACACTGCCAGGACAAATGTGAAACCAACCTGTGTGCAGCAGAGTCCAGCCAGAGAGAATGCTAATTCTCTGCCCCAATACTGCCTTCAAAGCCATTATTCAAGCCTCTCTCTGACATGGAACACAGTGATCAGCCAGCAAATGCTAGAGATGAAAATAACCTTTATCTCTTTTAGCAAAAAGGTGAACTAAAAAAAGCAGTCAGTCATGCCCCGAATGTTTACTTTTATCAATAAACAAAGTGACTTTATTTAGTGATTATTCAATAACTTTCATAGACAACCTTGTTACTATAGATTTTGGAATTATTAAATCAGTGTAATTTACCTATGTGAGGCAAAAGGAGGAATAATTTAGCAATAGGGACCTGATGTTTTATTAAAAAAAAAAGAAATCATACTGAAATCTAGCAAATGCCTTAGAAAGTGGGAAACAGATTAAACTACAGTTTTGCATGTAAGTACTACACACATTATGCTCTGAAATTACAGTCCTTGTAAAGTGAGTGGAATGATTTACAGAATTCAGGTATCAAATATCCCAAAAGCATGAGGACAACTCAGATGGAAAATGTGGTTCAGCCCAATCTATGAAAGATGCATGAATGGACCCAAGTCAGCAAAGGAATCAAAAGACTAAGCATAATGAAAATTTCATTAACATGATAAAATGTACCACTGGAGAAATTACTTAAGATTTTCACATGGAGAAATTACAAAGTATCAAAGTGAGTCCGGGGAAGTAACCTACACAACCAGGAATGCATTTAACTCATTAACAGATACTAAATTTTGCACATGAACAGTTGTCATAATGTCTTTTAAACTTATAATAACTAGTGACATAGAGAAGTCAATATAATTTGTCTTAGTCTATAAATAAGTTTAAAAGAGGTCTGGATGAAAGCAGGCTGATGTTATGTCTTGTAGAAGTACTTATAAATAAAATCATGACTACAGTGTCCCCGAGAAACAAGGTATCACCCAGTAATAATCAAACCTAGCAGTGCCTTCCATGGCTTATGACTACATAATGATATTAATATCAGCCTTTCATACAGTGCTTTCTATCAGCAATATCAACAGACTTTAGAAAAAGAGAAGCATCAGTATGTCCAACTGAAAACATTTATCGGTTGTGCAGACACAGTAGTCCCCAAAAATGTTTCAATGAAGTCTTATTACATATAGCAAGAGACTTAGAAAACCTGCATAGCCCACCTTATTCTTAAAAGTATTAAATCAAACTCCAGAAACTACACAGTTCTTCTTATAGTCTTGGAAACAAGGTATATCAAATGGTTTAGCAGATTGCCAACCTCTCTCATCAGCCAAATACAGGTGGTGAACTTCATAGCTCAGTTGTAATTAACGTCCTTTCCTCAGGACACACAATTCTTGGTGGAGCTATGGGTATTACAAAAATGCAGAAACAATTCATCCAGCAACTGCTGTTAACTGTCCCCTCAAATGCTCCTCTGACAGAGAGAGAAAAGGCATAAGGCTCCACCTACGGTTCCTCAGGACAGATTCCCTACCTCTAGGCATCCTGCCATGTCATACAGTATGTGTCTGCTTCTTACATTTCTGGAGTTTATTTCCCAGATTATTCCCATACTCTGTCATCCTAAAAATGATAACCACATATGATGGGAATGTGGTCCAAGTTCACTGATTTTACATTCTATAGTACGATGAGCAGTAGATAAAGCCTCTAAAAGCCCTTAAGTGGACAACTGTTTACTGATGCATTACCAGGAACTACTTTCCAGTCCAAGACCATTATTAGTTAACCAGTGCCAGAATTCTCTACACTATATCTTCAGCCTGATGATTATAAATGTCATAAATCATTACTAGTCATTATTTATCCCTTGTTATTTTTTCCCTCCGTGGTATTTGTGTCACTTACTTCTGCCAGTTTACTGTGCTCCAGTTTCAAAGGTGATAATTTTTAATTATCTTTTTTATTTTGATGATTTCTGGTTTCCCATGACTATTCCTTCTATTACAGTTATGAGAAGCAAGAGGAAAAAGCACTACCCTTCCTATTGCTATTTGCTATCTACATAGCTTTACATCAGCATTATATCATCTCTGTTTTCCCTAAATAGTCTGAAGAGGTATTGAACGAAGTGCTTTGATATCTACTAAATGTTCTTTTTTACATTATTCATGGGTAATTGACAAAGCATCAATAGAGAGCTAGTAAACCTTCCTGCACTTGTTTGAAAAACTGAAAGCTACAAGACACACATCACAGCAGGAAGGCAAAACCCTGTTTTCTAAGTAGATGATTGACATTTGGGATGCATGGAGCTGGATGTACAGCATGTTTCTAAGATGATGAGGGGTGCTGTCCCTGGAGTCCCGCTGTCTTGTTCCCCCACGCCCAGCAGTTTTGGTGTTAACTGCAGACATCACTGGAGAGACATCTGAACCACTCCAAGAGCTGCATGTGGCTGAAAAACTATGGCATGGTCAATTTTACAGTGACAAAAAGAACAGATTAAGTAGAGTGGCAAGGCCTATCTTCAGCTACAAGTAAAGCAACACAAAGGCACCTGGAGGAAAATGCCCTTTGGCCTTTTCATGTGAGCAGAACAACACTCCAGCAGCTGAAAAAGATCCTAAAATGTCTCCCTAGTTCATTCACAAGACACACTGGAACACAGGTCATTTAAACAATCCCTTCACTTCCAGCCGTCTATACCTTTCAGAAATAATTAACAAACATAACTAGTATATAGAGGCCCATTCCATCCTGTTTGCTTCTCGTTTACTTTGTCATTTACTTTCTCATTTTTTAACCAAAAGTTGCTCACTGTTTGTCTTAGGCCACAGTAAAATTGATAGTAATTCTCCCTTTCTCACCTATTTTATACGAGGAAACACTGCAGCAACACTATGTCATGGGGAGGTCAACTTCCTTCTGACACTTTCAGTTACTGGAAAATTCACCTCTTTCTTTTATCATTCACAAAGACTTTGATTCTGCCATGAAAAAGCACCTTCAAACACATAAGAAGGAAGTACTGCTGTCCCTATGCTCTTGAGAAGGTTTTTTTTTGTTCTGCATGGGTAGCAAGGAAATTTAGTACAAGATCCAGGAAGAGACCAAAATTACTTGCATCTAGTTTTAAGAAGCAGTAAGTAAGACAGATCATGAAGAGGTGAGGCAAAAGCCATAGCTTTACTTTCTAATGGACAGTTGGATAATGAGGCAGGAGAGGAGAACAATAAACAACCAGCATATTTTGGAAAAAGAGGTAACAGTCACTTGATGCAGTAGGAGAGGAATTGTAGGACCTGACATGAAATACTCAGTAAGACCAAAGTCATGTACATGATTTGCTAGGATTTATGTTATCCAACCAATGCCATTTAAACATTTGCTCTGAATTCCTAAGTTTAGATGGCTAAGTGTGTTCGTTAGGCTATAACTTCCATTTGTGCTGTAGTAGGTGAAGCAGCTCCATCATACCAAACAGCAACACAGAAAACTGGTGATCCAGCTCTCTCTACGTTGCTTTCCATTTGGCACTCTACTGTTGAGCATGCTTGTAATTTACTCTGTGAACAAATTTGATTCTATAGAAAATAAGACTTAAGGATACTTGATGCGCATCAAAAGTGCACAGGAATGTTCCCTGTGTTTCTGGCAAGCCTGTGTAGATTATGGCAACTTCATACAAGTTTACGGTTTCTTTCTGTGTAATAGAGGCTTTATACTGTTCTGAAATCCTGGCATGAATTACTGACTGACTTCTTGACTCCTGGCTGAGACCAAGGGCTATTTCTATTAAAAGAGATTGTGATAGTAAGAAAGAAGTAATAAATAATATCAGGATTAAATCTTCAAAAGTCAGCCACCCTGTCATCTTCACAATTTAGGGAACAGATCTGAATGTACTCTCAAGACAGAATTCACTTGCTTAACAGCCAGATTCTCACATTGCATACTCCATCTTGCTTAAGTGTGAAATTTGCTATGGGAACTTTACAGAATCACTAGGTTAGAAAAGACCCACAGGATGACTGAGTCCAACCATTCCTATCGGCCACTAAACCATGCCCCTCAGCACCTCATTCACTCATCTTCTCAATATCTCCAGGGATAGTGACTCAACCACCTCCCTGGGCAGCCTCTGCCAGTGCCCAATGACCCTTCCTGTGAAAAGTTTTTTTCTGATGTCCACATTGAACCTCCCCTGGTGGAGCTTGAGGCCGTTCCCTCTTGTCCTGTCACCTGTCACTTGGGAGAAGAGGCCAGCAAACTCCTCTCTACAACCTCCTTTCAGGGAGTTGTAGACTGTGATAAGGTCTCCCCTCAGCCTTCACTTCTCAGGCAGCTCCTTCAGCCGCTCCTCTTAAGACTTGTTCTCCAGCCCCTTCACCAGCTTCGTTGCTCTTCTCTGGACTCGCTCCAGAGCCTCAACATCCCTCTTGTGGTGAGGGGCCCAGAACTGAACACAGGATTCAAGGAGCGGTCTCACCAGTGCCGAGTACAGAGGGAGAATAACCTCCCTGGACCTGCTGATCACACTGTTTCTGATACAAGCCAAGATGTCATTGGTCTTCCTGGCCACCTGGGCACACTGCTGGCTCATGTTCAGATGGCTGTCAATCAACACCCTGGAAATTAATTTGCATTGCCATGTTGCAGCACTACATATTCCCCTAAAAGAAATGCTTACACTCATTATTAAGGAAGGCAGAGCAGGGCCTCACTGATTCTTTTAAAAGGACTGTTTTTAATACAATGATACGTATTCAGAACTGGGAGCTGCCACACACATACACTGCCATAATTTGGCTTATGCCATAAGATGTAAGGAACTCCTAAGAAGCAGCAAAAACTCAGCACCATTGTGTTGAAAGTCAGGTCTTCCAGTTCTTAAGTGAGTGCTCTACATAAAAACGACAGGTATCTCATCCTCTGACTGAATCTTAAAAAGAAACAACAGCTGAGACTATAGTGCATTTTGCCACAAGTCTTATATGGGTGCATGAGACATTCATTCTCTAAAAACACACAGGAGACTGAAGTCTTCAGAGGATTTATGTGATGCAATATTTAAACCAAAATTCATTCCAACTAATTCTAGCATTTCACAGAGAGCTCCAAGTAACAAGCACAACCACTCCATGTAGGCTCATTACAGGAGTGGAGGGAGACAGGCACCTTTGGGTGGTGGTTCATGTTAAGTACAAGTCTAGGAAATATTGAAGATGTAACAAAGTCAGTGTGGGTCCCTGGAGGATTATTAGTCAAACAGAGAAAATGCCCACTGTATTAGAAACCTCCAATAGAAGTGATCAATGCCAGAAGTTTTCTGGGGATTTGGACTCAGATTATTAAAGTTAGTCAAAGTCTGATTTTAAGCAAAGCTCTCAATAGGATCTGTTCTTTCAACTGTTTCTTAAGGCAATTTAAAATAATAAGAAATAAAATACCGTTAAAAATAAATAGTTTATTACATGGATTTGCAGACAAATGGGTAGTAAGTACCCTGTGCTTGGGCTCTCTCTTAATTCCTAACACCGTGCCAAGCCTTTAAACTTCTAAGGACAGATATCAAAACTGAAACAACTTATTTTGCCTGCTGTATGTCATCGCTTTATGGCTAAATTAATATTTATTATTCCACAAAAACAGTTGCAAAATGCTACCACCCATTTAAAATTGTTCTCTAGGAGTTATGAATAATGACAGGTACAAAATGCCCTAACAACTTATAGTCAAAAGCCATTAAGGTGGAATCACAGTGTTTTAGAGTATAATTGTAAGAGAAGGTAAAACTTTAACAACATATCAAGTATAATTTAAAATAATAAAATAATTGTTTTCTGGTTATGTGCATCTTCCTCAAATTTTCCCATGTCAACTTTCTTTAGACATGCTAGTACATATTAAAAAATCTTGACAAAATGTACTTTTATTCAACTATAAAATAATAACTTCCTCTACACTGAACAATATATGTAAAACTTACAAATGATGACTGACTCAAAGATTCCAGAGCAGGAATCCATGAATAGCTCCTATACATGAATTATTAATCCTTTTCTCTTTTCCAGTTCATAAATCACGCTGCATACCCGTGACTGAAATAGCAGAATGCACACTCCACATTAATTCATTATTTTTTTCTCCAAATCTGATCTATAAGTACCTCATACTGATATCTAGGCAGTCACTAATCAAAATACTAATTTTAAATAGCTCAGCTAGGATATAGTTGTATTTAGTGCATGAAAACAACATTTTGTTCTTACAAAACTATCTCTAGAAGAGAATAATAGCTCAATAAGCTATTCTCTAAACTATTTCTTTGAGAGGGTGTTAACAAAGTTTCTGTTACTTACTGATCAATTAAAGGAGTTATAGATTTATAAAGTCAAAATAAGAATTCCTCAGGAAAGTATTAAATCCACGCAAAGATCATGACCGAAAGGGTGAGACACAACATGGCTCTCATCTAAATGTTGCTGCCTAAAAAAGCTAGATGTCAGGTTAGTCATCCAAATTAGTCATCTGCACCATAACATTTGAAGGAATGGCTCCTCTTTGGGGGTGCCTCCTCCTCACTGCTAGCTACAGAGAAAGTACACATCAGTAGTTTAATTGGACACACACATTTACATTTAGATGACTAAGAGCAGCCTAAACATCTAGATGAGCCACTTGTTGCCACCCGCATTTGGGGCTTCTTCTAAGCCATTCTTCCTTTCAAAAGCAGAATGTCAAAGATCCAGATCATTGTGAAGGCTTCCCAATGCTAATACCAACTTGAGCCAGAGGACAAGAAGACCCAGCTCAGAGTAAGGAGGATGCCAGTCTTTCTCTTTTGATGGCAGTGAAGGTTTACAGCACAATAAAGAAAATTATCTCTCGCAGTACAAAGAATGCCATTATTCTCTCATTGTAGTTTTAGAGCAGAAATCCTATTTGCCTTTGTGAGTAGAACGTTCACTGATTGATGTTTCTATGTAGAAGTACAAAATTCTCCTTCTTAAGAGTTACTTCTAGTTGTTAAGTTTTCTGATATTTATTTTAGCTAATTAACTAAAGTTACTAAACACTATTTCACACTCAGCCAACTCCTATTATTTTACTTGATTGTGGTCAATGATTTATACTTATTCTCTTTATGGAATTACTATTTTCCAGGCAAAAAGAGGTTATGTCAACTTTACAGTTTTATATGACAAACTTTACAGCTCTACAAATTGCTAATATCAGATATAGGAGCCACCACTATCAGATATTGGAGCATAGATCGTGAAGCATTAAGCAGGCAACTCTATTAAAACAACACTGAAGAATGTAAGGTAGTCTGGGACACTGAAGAAACAGTTCCAGTGAATCACAGAATCCCCAGGTTAGAAAAGACCTACCGGATCATTGAGTCCAACCATTCCAACAAACCACTAAACCATGTCCCTAAGCACCTCGTCTACCCGTCTTTTAAATACCTCCAGGGATGGTGACTCGACCACATCCCTGGGCAGCCTCTGCCAGTGCCTAATGACCCTTTCCATGAAAAATTTCTTTCTGATATCTAGTATGAACCTCCCCTGGTGGAGCTTGAAGCCGTTCCCTCTTGTCCTGTCACCTGTCACTTGGGAGAAGAGGCCAGCAACCTCCTCTCTAAAACTTCCTTACAGGTAGTTGTAGAGAGCGATAAGGTCATCCCTCAGAATCCTCCTCTCTAGGCTAAGCAACCCCAGCTCCCTCAGTCACTCCCCATAAGGCTTGTTCTCCAGCCCCTTCACCAGCTTCGTTGCTCTTCTCTGGACTCGCTCCAGAGCCTCAAAATCCTTCTTGTGGTGAGGGGCCCAGAACTCAACACAGTATTCAAGGTGCGGCCTCACCAGTGCCAAGTACAGAGGGAGAATAACCTCCCTGGAACTGCTGGTCACGCCGTTTCTGATACAAGCCAAGATGCCATTGGCCTTCTTGGCCACCTGGGCACACTGCTGGCTCATGTTCAGTCGCTGTCAACCAACACTCCCAGGTCCTTCTCCTCCAGGCAGCTTTCTAGATAGACTTCTCCTAGTCTGTATCACTACAAGCACTGTATAGGGTTGTTGTGCTCCAAGTGCAGGACCCGGCATTTGGCCTTGTTAAACCTCATGCCGTTGGTCTCAGCCCAGCAGTCCAGCCTGTTCAGATCCCTTTGCAGAGCCTCCCTACCCTCCAGCAGATCCACACTTCCACCCAGCTTAAGTGTCGTCCACAAACTTGCTAAGGGTGCACTCAATGCCTTCATCCAGGTCATTGATAACGACATTGAACAGGGCTGGACCCAGCACTGAGCCCTGGGGAACCCCACTTGTCACTGGCCTCCAGCTGGATTTAACACCATTTCCCACCACTCTCTGGGCCTGGTCATTCAACCAGTTTTCCACCCAGGAGAGTGTGCGCCTGTCCAGGCCAGAGGGTGTCATTTTCCTAAGCAGAATGCTGTGAGAAACTTTGTCAAAGGCTTTACTGAAGTCCAAGAAGACTAGTTAGGTTAGTTTGGATCAGGTTAGTTGGGATCAGGTTAGTTGTTAGAATAAACAGCCCTACACAGTTACTGTCTCTCAGCTGCAACAGGTACAATGAAATTCTGCAAAGTTGTTTCTCTGTAATAAAAGGCAATGTATAATTTGAATTATTTAACAATATGCTACAGAAATTATTAAATCTGAAATGCTTGTGAATAACAGCATTATAACTAGTGGGCAATCACCTCCCTCAACCTGCTTGACTGACTTCTGTTGATGCAGCACAGGATACGGTTGGCTTTCTGGGCTGTAAGTGCACACTGGCAGCTCATACTGAGCTTCTCATCCACCAGCACCAACAAGTCATTCTCAAGAGGCTGCTGTAAAATCAGTTCTCCGCCCAGCCTGTATTTGTGCTTGGGATTGCTCAACCCATATGCAGAACCTTGCATTTGGCCTTATTAAACCTCATGATGTTCACACAGGCCTATCTCTCAAGCCTGCCAAGGTCTCTCTAGATGGCATTCCTTCCCTCAAGTGTGTCAACCTGCACCGCACAGCATGGCATCATTGGCAAACTTGCTGAGGGTGCACTCAGTCCCACTGTCCATATCTGCAACAAAGGTGCTAAACATCAGCCCCAGTACCCACCCCTGAGGAACTCCACTCATAACCAGTCACTTGGACATTGTCCAACTGGACATTGAGCCTTTGACCACAACTCCTTGAGTGCAACCATTCAGGTAATTCTTTATCTACCGAGTGATCCATCCATCAAATCTATGACTCTCCAATTTAGAGAGAAGAATGTTGTGTGGGACAGCATCAAATGCTTCGCACAAGCCCAGGCATATGATATCAGTTACTGTTCCCTTATCCATCAACACTGTAGCTCTGTGATAGAAGGCCACCAAATTAGTCAGGCACAATTTGCCCTTAGCAAAGCAACGTTGGCTTTCACCAGTCACAGCCTATTTTCCATGTCCCACAGCAGTTTCCTGGAGGATCTACTCCACAATCATAGAATCATACAATTATTAGGTTGGAAAAGACCTTAGAGATCATCCACGCCAACCATACCTGTCTACTACTAAGTCATGTCCCCAAGCACCTAATTTACCCATCTTTTAAACACCTCCAGGGATGAGGACTCAACCACCTTCCTGTGCAGCCTATTCCAGTGCTTGATAACCCTTTCTGTGAAGAAATTTTTCCTAATGTCCAATCTAAACTTCCCCTGACACAGCTAAAAGCCACTCCCTCTTGTCCTATCACTTATCTCTTGGGAGAAGAGACCAACTTTCTTGGCCACCTGGGCATACTGCTGGCTCATGTTCAGTCAGTTGTTGACCAAAATCCCCAGGTCTTTCTCTGCCAGGCAGCTTTCCAGCCAGTCTTCCACAAGCCTGTGGTACTGCATAGGGGTCTTTTTTGTGATCTGCTGAGTACAGATGGGTCAGCCCTGCCCCAAAAAATTCCATGCCATTTTCCATTGTCAGAGCCTGGATTTATCTATTTAGTTAAATAAAAGGAATTATTACCTTCCTACATCAACAAATTAAAGAGTATATTCATCCTACTCCAAAGTGCAGAGCGCAACCAAAGGTGCCTAGGAAGCTGAGAGACATCACATCTATATCTCATCTTAGCAAGTAATCACACATCAGGGAGGATCAACCTGCAAAGAAGATGCTACTTTTTATTGTCACTATGGAATTTAACTTTCTCAATTTCATTCTGAGGCTACCCATAATTAACGGCTTCCTTAAATCCACACATGCTACTACTTTTCATTGCCATCCTGTGAGTAGGGAAATACACAGTAGCAAAAAATCTGGTTCCACATAATATATTTGCTGGAGAGAAAGTTCATTACATAAAGCCCTTAGATGACTAAAAAAAGCATATTCTGTTTGCTTCATTTGGTAATACTGCAAATGCATTTGATTAATAATACATGAAACGCATTGACTAATTTTCACAACAATTGATTAATTATAAAAATGTCTACAGTGACCAAGTATACAATCTCCTCAGCATCTGCTGTTCTTAAAAAATACCAACGCATTACATCTGCCTCACCACTAGCTCAGTGGTGCCAAGCTTAAAGTTTAATTAGTTAAATGGTAAGTTACTTAAATTTAGCATTTACTTCCAGACCAGAGAAGACACAAACGCATGAATTTTCCAGTCCTACTGAAATAAGTGAATACAGTTTGGAAAAGTGTGTATCCTTTTCATATCCCTTACCTAGCCCTAACGTATATACCAAAAAATAAACTGGGTTACAAAATCATTGTGCTTTAAAACTCATTTATTTTTCAATTGACTATGACTTCATATATAGTAAAGTCATAATTTAAAATTATACTAAGCTGGTTTTAGACAGTAATTAGTTCTAAATAAAACCAGACAGCCTTATTGAACATAAAGTAACGACATTATCTCTCTAGATTACAAATTGAATTGTGAAGATAAGCACAGTCATCTAATAATTTCTTTGAGCAGAGATAGTACATCTTAACAGAGAATGTTATGTTACCATTAACAACTTTATTATTATACGAGCAAAAATAGATTACAGTAGCTCACATTAAACAAATGAACAAAAAATAGGTGTTGTATTTATGTTAACACTGTGTTTTACCATGTGTTAGTAAACAAAAATGTAATCACACTTGTACAGTGTTTCTAATGTGTTCATTATGTACACTTGTACATAATATTTAATCTGAGGCATCTGATATTTGCCCTAGTTAGGCTGGCACCTTTGTTCATTCAACACAAGAAACTGATGATGAGGACAAATGCATTAGTCTATTACAATCAACTCCTTACAACTCTGCCTGTTTATAATTTTTTTTTTTTAATTCTACACTTGAACAACTTTACATGGTCTAAATATTAAATTCTTAGCTGAACAAAACTTCAGTCACTGCTATTTGACCTAATTTATTTCAAATTTCAAATGGAAAAATAACCAAAAGCACAGTAAGAAAACCATTTGAGAAGAGATAAGACTACTGCAAAAATAGCACTTTAACTTTACTCTTTTCATAGCAAAACACTATTCTAATTAAAAATTCAACTCAAACCTCAAAGAACTTTAATTAAATTGTCAGAATTACCTGAATTTATTTTTAAAGTGGTTCTTCAGTGGCCTGAAATTCTGGATCATTAATGCAGTAAGACAAAAACCTAGAATTTACATGCTAATAAAATCACATAAAAAGAACACATAAAAAGTGGAGTTTAGGGGCTCTGGAAAGATTCAAAATTTACTACCTAATTCTTTTTATTTTTTCCTTAATGTCAATTAATTTCCTGACAAAGTATTTCTAACAAAATAAAATATTTTATGCATACTGAATTTCTTGCAATATACAAGTATGCTTAACTGCTTACAAATTGTAGAACCACACTAGCACATTTTCAATATGACTTCAAAACACTCCAGAAATAGTCAAAAACTCTTGCATGAAAATTAGCAAAGTTTCACCATGTAAAGAAATTATTGGGATAATTTTACCACGTAGACCTCTGTGCATTTCATACTTAAAATAATAAAAAACCCTTATGAAATACATCCAAAACAGTACCTTAAGCATCAGTACCAGCAGCCTCATGTACACATGGGAAGGCGGTGAGGGAGAGTTATACCAGGTCACACAGAAAAAAATCTGATAATCTTTTTTTGTCAAATCACATTTTAAACCTCAATAACCACACAACATAAAGAAAGCCAGCGAGCAAGCATCATTGATAAAGCAGAAGTATTTCTTAACACCACTAGTCACATGTCATTTTGCATTAACTGAAATCTTCAGTCAAAAAAATCAGAGAAGGAAAGCCAGAGAGGAGAGGAACAGCAACAAAGCTGCAGACTGCAGTTAAAGAATGTGCCAGTGTCACGAAGCCTGGACTTCCCAAGCAGAGTTGGGGACTACGGAAACAGCAAAGTAAGATGATTGGAAACATCACACGAAGCAGGACACAAACCAAACATTTAGCATGCTTGGGCTTAAAGATCAAATACTGCATTTTTCTGCTGAGCCCTCTGCCAAAGGCAGCTCCCATTCATGAAGTATGCTGTGCAAGCAGAAGTCTCTCCTTTACACCAAGTCGCTCATGAATCAGTAGAGTAAATTCAGGACAAGCTCCCCAGCAGGACAGCATGGACTAATCAACATAAAACAAACCCCATTGCTGGCACTGGCAGCTCATCGTTTATAAACATGTGACTAACATGAATATAGTAGTATCTTTGTTCTCATGCTGAAGCAGTTATCAAAGCAGATTCAATGTGGAAAACAGACATAAAAGTGCATGCAAGTAGAAAAATCTTCAGGAGGTTTAGATGAACAGAGGCTTCAAAGACTGGAGTTTCTCATATAAAGCCTTTGTATCAGTATCAGAAAGAATAAAGTTCAAACTGCTTCACTGTTCCCAATCCCTGGAATGGCACTGAACTTGCTTTGAAAGTCATAAAGTAGAAATATAGATTATAACAAAATCAACTTAGGAAACAGGAAAAGCGTGACTGCACTCTTACACTGTTATGATCTTAACCATAATAAGGTAAGGAAGATAATTTAAAGACTGTCTTTTATTTGGGAAGTAACTTTAAGATTTGAAATTAAAAAAATCAGCAGAAGCTGATCTATGACATCACAGTATCAAAATGTTACATCACACCCCTGCTTCACTAACCCCTACAGCTCCCTCAGAAAGAAAGCATAACCCATCTGGAACTTGGGTTTTCAGAAGGAAAAATACAGTGGTCTGGTGAAAGCTGTTCTACACGCATCCATAAGCAGAACAGAGCAGCCCAATGAACTGCCCTTTCCACCACTGGGCCCTGGGAACGCAGGACTATGGATGGTTACAGAAAGGGCTCTGCAGTGGACTTGCCACTGTCATTGTTGCAGGTGATTAAAAGGGAACCCAGGTTTGCCTCCTCCTAACTGCTGAACTTGATTAAAAGTGTTAGAGTTCATCAGAAGGTTGATATGAAGCTACACAAACTGGCGTATGTTCTGGGATGCTTACCAAGTAAACGCATAGTCCTCAAAGAGGACAAATAATAATAATAGAAAATGGAGTGGGAGGTGCAATCTATGCAGAGATCTTTTTCCCTCGCTTATGCTCTCAGCAATTTTTAAAAATATTTCTGCCAACATACTGTTTTGTGTCAAATATAAACTGAAGATATTTAAGGATATGGTCTTGGGTGTTTATGCCTGATGGTTACAAAATTAGCCTCAGATCCATTATTCTGAATATAAAAAGATTTAAATTTTTAAACCTAATGTGAAAAGTGTACATCTAAGGCTCAGAGCTGTGTTTTACCTAGGGTACGTTTTGAATCCTGGTTGTGCCCTAGGAATTGCATTTTATTATTTTCAAAAAAATTAACATCCATTTGACAGGGAAAAAGATCAACTATTTTAACCTTTTAATGCTAAAATAGATCTGGCATGCAATATTAGTCTGTAAGAATATATACTCTATTTGCATTATTTTCAGCGTCCAGCAACGCTTTTTTAAATGGCCACACTATTAATATCTTGTTTGATATAATACATCCATATTGAATGGTTCCTGAATGTTCAAAGTAAATTAAACACATTTACTTTTCTGTACTTACTATTGTGAATTTTATTGCGGTGCAGATTTTTATGGGCTGGGAGGGGAATTTAGGAACAAATATAGCAATACTTTTGCAAGTGAAAATCAACTGCATTCCACTATAGAATGAAAAGCACAACCAAATCAATCTAAAAGGTCCTTCCAGAGAGGAACAGACACACCCACACATCAACAAAGCATACTTTCAGCTTTCCAAATGTACCTTCCCTGCTGCGTGCCGCTCTTAGCATTACACTACTGTCACTCCAGAGGCCTTTCTGCATGCTTTCAGCCTACCAAAAAGTCTGAATTAGCTGAACAGATTAAGTAATACATCAGAATATTTACGCCCATGTATCACCTACTATCGTCAATGTATTTTCTTAAGTGACGCTTTTTCGGAGAAAGGCTGTTTCCAGTTCAGTTTCTTGTTAAAAATGGCATTCTGGCATAGTTCCTCCTCTCCCTTTTGACAACAGTGGAGAGCTAAGAGAATCACTCAGCTAGCTTTAATGGCACACCTCAGCTAAACTGGGGTGATGCAAATATTGTTATCACATATCTCCACTTTGGGTAGTTTGAGAGAGATGATATCAAAACATAAGAGTAAAAAAAAGAGTTTGAATTCTCCTGACCTAGTCTTCTCTGTTTATTTTTTTACATATCTGGGTCTGGCTCAGGCACTTACACTCATTTCATGTTCAGAGAGAATAGGTTAAATGAATCATTACGTAACTATGTCTACTCCTGCTGAGCGATTAACTCAGACACAAATATCTACCTTCTAGATGCCTAAACTGGGTTAGATGAATGTCATAAAATATTTAAGAAAGCATTCTGAGGGATCATGAAAGTGTCCTATACTTCTTTGCACTTCCCAAGGCCTGAGCATGGAACTGCAGAGAATCAGGGCTGCCACTAGCCAGTGAAAGCCAGAAGCAATGGCTCTGTCCTAATTTCCTCAGCTCCTACCAAAAAGAAAACCCTTAGCATTTGAGATTCAGCCAGTGTAACTCTTTTGTCTGTTAAGAGGAAGATGAAATCAGCTAAGTGAACTAATTATGGAAAGGAATCACAGTGTAATTATTGAAGTAACCTTTTCTCACTTTCCCAGTTAGACAAAGTAAAAATACTTAACAACATTTCCAAGGAATTAACACAATTTGTTTCCAAACTGTTTACAGAATATTATTCTCAAGAGATTACATTTAATGAGCAAGGCTATGTCTAAAAGGAAAGGAAACAGTGGTAGAAAGCAAGCAAGCAAGCTCTTCTATGTGTTCTCAAGATACCTGAGAGTGCAGCTCTCTAGCAATCAAGCATATGAAAAGATTTTTAATAGGTACATAAAGTTGGAGGTCAATGAACACTGGAAAAGGCATCTTAATTCAGTCAAGTGAAATCATAATAGCGCAACATAAGAATAACTTGATTGGGATTCATGTTGCTTATTTAGTAATTTTTTACAGCATAAATGCTTTTTCTTCCTCATTAGATTACTGAACTATGTACTTCAACTCTAAAGAAGCCTAATGCTCCTCCAAGAACTCAGGGGAAATTTATGGATGCACCTTTTTCTATTCTGAAAACTTCTCAAGAGCTGCTACAACTAATTGTTAACTGTACCATCATGCCAAGAACAACACTTTAAATAACATGGGTTACGATGAAATTATCTACTTTTATTCTGGTATTTGCTGTTCATAATAATTGTACTGTGCTGAGGATGCTGCATACTGTCACTGTTTGTTTAACTACTGGAAAATTGCCAGTAGAAAGAAAAATGGGAAATTGTCTTAATGAAGTAGCTTTCTGAACAACCTTGGAAGAAAATTCTCTTTCCATATGACTCTCGAGCAGCACCTCTATCCAGCACTTCATCTGTATACTTCTGTAGTCTCTCACTTCTAAGGATCTCAGAGCCTTTTGACAAGATTTGTTGTACTTCATGGGAATCTTGTATGGAAAGAAAACAACCATATCACTCTGTGATAAACAAACAATGGAAATGTTGTAAAATGACACAATATGATAATGGATTTAAGAATATTCCTGTTAAAGGAAAAAATCACAAGGCAGTTTGGTATTAGGTGGACTTTCTTTTCCCCACATAATATAGACTACATTAATTATTTTTTATATAGTTTTATGCTGCTGAGAAATTAAAAGTTTTCCAAACCTCATTTTCTATTTGGACTAACACTACCACTATTCTAAGCTGAGTTCCTTTGTTTATATGTCTCAGCTACTAAGCAATATGCTACTACTTTCATTTTCTCTGCCAGTACACTCCCATAACATACTATGAAAAGCCTCATCTGCTAGGGCCAGAGTCAGAGATGTTTGGTGATACAGAATGCAGTTACTTCTTAAGGACAATAAAACACAAATTCTAATTTCAGCTTTCTGCTACAGCAAAATAAAGCAATGACATTGGCGCTAGGTCACACTTGAAAAAAGATTTTGTGACTAAAAAGGCCATAGTAATAGTTTAGTCTGATCTGCTGTATGATACATGTCACAAACCATCATCAGTAATTCTTTCATCAGGTCTAATACCTTGTGATAACACTAAAATACAGCTGTTATAAAACAGTCCATCTTGGTTAAGGTTAATCTAAGAGTAAATAGCCCTCATGTTCAAAAAATATTTTTATTATATTTTCACCACATTTTTTTGCATTTGTAAATTCTAGCTTTATGGTCCTGCTGTCAAATTAAATAGCTCTTTAACAGTAGTTACCTCTTCCCAGTGCAAGGACTTACAATCTTTGATTGAGTCACCTCTGAACTCCTGTTTATAAACTAAATAATTTGAGCTCCTTGAGTTAGTCACTTAGTCACTGCAAGATGTATTTGCTAGACCATGAAAAGTTCTTGTAATGAGCTCTGTGCCTCACTTTCATAGTTGTGAAAAAGGGGAAGAAACAGCAAACCAAGTCTTTCCAAACTCCATTTGTTTTGCCTTTGCATATATATGAGAAAACTGAAATGAAACGCCTAAATAATTTTCTAATAAAATGAACATGTATTATTTCATAGGATAGATAAATGAATTCAGAGACTTTTTACATTGATATATATTATACAGAACTCAGCCAATACATGCCATTCATGTTATCACAGAACTATATCTACCACCTCTAGGTGCTCTTGCCTACATGATATCCAAAACAAATATCCCAACCCTCAAGCTTATTTAAGGGTTTGGAAAACCACAGTGCAAGTGCATCTACCTCCTTCTATTAGCTGTTATATTCTTTAATTTCTGAATGAACTTCCTAATTTTTTACGTTTAATTTCTGAAATTCATAGAATCATAGAATGGTTTGGTTTGGAAAGGCCATTTAAAGGTCATTTTGTCCACCTGCTGCAATGAACAGGAACATCTTCAACTAGATCAGGTTGGTGAGAACCACCTCCAACCTGACCTTGAATGTTTCCAGGGATGGGGCATCTGCCACCTTTCTGGGAAACCTGTGCCATTTCCTCTCATCCTATAACTTGTTATTTGGGAAAGGAGACCCACCTCACTAAAAACTCCTTTAAGGTATCTGTAGAGAGCGATAAGGTCTCCTTCCCTTTCATTTTGCAAAACTCAACCTGAAATCTTACAGGTTATTCTGCTGTCACGACTAATCTTTTTAAAAACCATACTTGGCTTCAAGTAGCAGTCTTTTGTTGTTGAACAAACTTCATTTCCGCTGCCTAACAAATAATTATAGGATAACTTTAAATACTGTTAAAACTTCACAAGGAAAGTTCTGCAAACTTTAATCAAACTTGAAAAAGAATATAGATGGATACCTTGTGAAACTACTGATTGAAGGAACTCAAACACTAGTACGAGTTTATGAATTATTCTTCTGCAATGAGAGGACATACGTTCCAAGCATCTATCTGCTTAACTAGATCATCAAAAATTTCTTGTTAAGGTGAAATAATTGACTAACAAGCATGTAACTGACTAAATCCCATCAGTATTATAGGTAGCCTAATGATTTCACAAAAGAACCAACAGCCTGTGAAAATTCTTCTCTGCTTGCAGAAATTATTAAGTAACTCAACTAACCTCCATCTATTTTTCACTCCTGCTTGTAAAATATACTGTGAATTATCCAAGTTCTATTCAAAAGAGACTAGAATTACAGTACAAGGAGATTATCAAAGGACTGTTCACAGCCTTTTTCATGAGTCTGTATACACAGAGTCTTAGTAGGAAAATCTGAAATCATAGAATCATTTAGGGTGGTTAAGACACTTAAGACTGTAGAGTCCAACTGTAAACCTAGCATTGCTAAGTCCACCATTAAACCATGCCCCTGAGTGTCGCATCTACATGTCTTTTAAATACCTCCAGGGATGGAGACTCAACCGCTTCCCTGGGAAGCCTGTTCCAATGCCTGACACCATTTGGTGAAGAAATCTCTCATGATATCCAGTCTAAACCTTCCCTGGTGCAACTTGAGACTACTTCCTCTCATCCTATTGTTTGTTACTTGGGAATGGAGACTGACACCCCTCTCGCTACAAACTCCTTTCAGGGAGTTGTAGAGACCGATAAGGTCTTTCTCCTTCCCATTTTGCAAAACTCAACATGAAGCCTTACATGTTGCTCTGCTTTCATGACTAAATCTTTTGTAAAAATCAGATTTATCTTCAAGCTACACTGAACGTGTAATTTTATGCATACACAGAGACAGAAAATCTGTATTTTAAAATCAAATTATTTGATTGTTTTTGACAAAAAAAATATAACATTGTCCCTCTGATATTCTTGGGTTTAACCTTCAACGCCTAGTACTTACACTTAATCAAAAAAACATCAGACAAACTCCATGACATTTTGAATAACATCAGATGAATATATACTCTCTCTCTCACACACGTACACACTTTTCCTCTTTAAAAATGATTTAACTTTCTTAATAATTTTAGGATTACTGCTGTTTAAGTAATAATTACATTTCAACACAAACACATCCTATTGCTTCTCTGTCATGGAAATCCTGAGGCTCTTTCATTTAACAGATTTATGGAGTATTAAATGCCATTAATGGAGTTCTCTTTAGTTGAAGAAAGGAATCAGATTTCCACAGGATTAGCACACTTTAAATTGTATTAAATCAACAAAAGCATTAGTCATCTTCATATACCTATCTCTTATTATTTTCTAATTTTTTTGTCACATGTTGAAAAATGCCTAATTCAGCATTCATTTCCAAAATAAACATGAATTACACTTTTGAGGGCACATTAAGTCATCATAATATTTAGTTTATAAATGTTTCTTTATTAATAAGTACTTTGCTGTATCCTCGTACGGAGCCAAAATTAAATCATTTTTGCAGCTGTCAATGTGCCATACAATCCTACAGTACCAGATAAATTCATAATCACTTTGCTGATTGTCAGCAAAATTACAATGGACATTATTATCACTGCTGGGAAACAAATGTCACAGAGTCCTCTGAGAGTCATGCTGTGCCATGATTGCTGCATGCAAAACACTGGAAAATCATATTTCTAAAAGGGTTAACTACTATTCCCATGCCTGTCTAGAAAGTATGCTATTAAAGTCTGAAGGCCACATAAAAATAAAAAGAGATAATTGGCAATTAAAATGTTGAGAGATTGTAAGTGGTTCAGTCATTACTAGGCTTGATCCAAGTCTGAAAGAAGTCACTGAAAGACTCCCCCCAATCATATAGGCTGTAAATAAAGCTCTTAAAATAAATGCTATTCAAGAAAAGGCTTGAAGTTGAGTTCTTTATTTTACACATTTGTAACTACTAAGAACAGTGAATGCTACCACTTGTCAGTTTTATTTTTAGTGCATATCCCTCTGAAATACTTAATTAGGCAATCTAATGTTCCACTTTACTCTGACATTTCACTCTGCAGACACCAATGAATGGTACACAAATTAAAAGCACAGCAAGGCTGAAATATTTTATGACAGTTCTTCTCCATTCAAAAGACACAATAAACATCAACCAGTTCACAAAATAATCAAATATTGACACTTCAACAATAAACCAGGGCGTCTAATACAACTGGTGATGAAGTCAACAGGAACTAATACACCAAAAACATCTGTCATCACTGCCTCTGTCATTTCTTATACTCTTTGTATTTCCTGTCCTTTTTCATTCTTCTTTCAACACCAGTTGTGAGCAAATGGCTTATTTTAGGGGCCATCAGGGATTCTCCATGTGCACACCTGATATTTTTTACCTGTTTTAAATGCTAGTGCTTTCACTTAGAATAAATGTTACGTGTTTTCCTCAGAACCAAACAGTATTGTTTTCTTTAGCACCACTTACACCAGACCTTCCAGAGTAGTCTTTGTCCAAACACATACTTCAAGGTCATTGCTTTAGAAAATCTTTTTACTCTAAGTAAGTGGAAAAGTTAGGGTGACCTACTTTAGAATACTCATATGCTGACACTGCTTTCAAATGAATATCTAATTCATAAGACTAATGACACAAATGAAAAGTTAAATGGGATATGGGAATTATTTACCCTGAACTGAGTAGGGAAAAAAAACCCAAACATGGCCACCTACCCTGCACTCCACAGATACGCAAAGGAGAGGTGTATGTTACTGGGTTAGAGATGTGAGGCATGCATGAACTAATGATAAAGTCTGGAAGCCTGTTACTCAACAATGTTCACCTGTAGCTTCCCCGTAATTTTTCTTAGGCATGATTCTCCAGATTAACAGGACTTGCCTCCTCATTATTATAAGTGCATGCCATCAAGATCCCTGTGTAGACAAGATAAACGTGTTAGTTTATGGCAAAACCAATACTGAACTACATTGGCTGAAAGGGATCCTGTCATAATAAACCAACAGTTTGATGTTATGGTACTACTTCTAAACCCACTTATGTGATTTATGCTAAATTATAATTGCATACAATAGGCATTATCCAGGTGCAGTGTTGGCAGTAAGATAGTTTGGCAGCATGGGAGAAATTTTTGGTTAATGCTTACTTAAGAATTTGACCAGAGGCCTGGGCACAATTTACAGTTATTGTTGAGCTCCATTCTCCTAGACTGCCTTCTTAACAATTAAACAAGTTTAAAGCTAGCTCATGCATGTTTATAAGTGCTAATAATGATGTTTTTGTTATCCACCTATATTGTCCTGAGTTTCAGTGGGATTTAGTTTGTTTTGAAATGCTTTAACCAAAAGTAGAATGACAAGTTCCTAAATCAACAGCATCAGCACCTGTAGCTCTCTAGGAACAATACATTTTCAGGACAGTAAGCCCTAGGCAATGAATAATTTGACTTTTTTGAAATACATTACTGAATCAGAGAACTGGGAGTGGGGAGAGGCAGAGCGCAATCCTATTTTATCTGCACTTATATGCATAAATCTTATGACCAGCATGTGGGAAATAAGCTATACTCCACTTGAGCTAGAGAATACTAAAGATGCTTGATGAAGTCCAGGACTGTGCTGAGAAGAGAGATGTGGTCCATACAGATCAGAAGGTGGCCACTGGCTTTTCCTCATAGCTTGTAATGTGCCATTTTGACTTCACTACAAACACAAACTGCATGATTGGCCATCAATCTCACTGAATCCAAACAGTAAAAGTAACATGATCAGTACAGTTATATCTACCCATATATATTATGTTCCCTCGTTTGCCCTTGAATACAATCTCTTAAACCAGCTAGCACATCTTCTTCTTATAAAGGACTACTCTTGAAGTGTTGCCTTGATGTATGCACTGCAGTTCCCCAGGTATTGTAATGCTACCACTCGTGTCAATTTGTTGACATGACCATTTGTGTGACCTGGATTTTGAGTTTGCTGCAGGTTTTGACACCACTTTTCATTATGTGTCATGGCTCTGTAAATCAGTTTGGCACCGCCACTGAGAAATTAAAAAGGTGGTTAGGTCAGAAGCACAAGTACAACTCAAAAACCCTCTTCTTCAAAAACTTTACTTCTTGAATCAGAGCAGAGTTCCGCTATTCTCAGGAGGGTCTGCCTTGGGAAAGATGAACTGCTGGCGTAGGATCAATCCTCAGTGAGTCACTACAACTTTCTTCACCTTCAAGACAGTCTCAAAGAGAAATATGATTAGCATGTTGTTGGCACAGATGAATCCACACTCACTTCAGCTCAGGCATTTTATCCGGAACCAGGGAAAGTAATATATATTCTGTATGTCTTTATAAGCCAATGAACCCAAATGAATGCCCTCTGCAGAGTCATGTAGAACCCAGTTACTGATAAAAGTTTTCCAAAGTAAAAGACAAGAAAGACTAACATATTGTTCAGAAGGAAGGGAAAGGAACACTGATAAGATCTTCCTTCAAATACATGCAACACACTTCCTACATCTCTGGCTAATCAATACAATACTCAGCACTTGTTTAACCTCAGTATGTTTTTCAAGTTACTCTACGGTATTACAGTTGCTTTTACACTAGGAAATTAAAGATGCCCTGAACCATATTACCTGACATAGAGGTGAACTGTAGTTGAACAGCCCATATCCACACTACTGCAATCCTTTATAAACCAGAGCAGAGCAACCACAAACTCTGTGCTGGGAAAAGGTTCAGGACCATACTTACTCCTGAACTATACTCATGGTTGTTTCTGCATGTCCTAGCAAGAAACTCTTCTAAAAATTTACCAAGACAGGCAACTGAGTTCCAATGCACAATAATACTCCCTGTCATTCTTTGATTAACATAGTACAGATGCAATGTAAGTGTCCCTATGATCAGGTACAGCAAGAGGTATGAAGATTGAATATTACTCCTATGCACAATTAGTATTTCAAAAAACATTCTTCTGATTCTTAGCACTTGTAGCATCTAGAGTTTAAATATCTAGATGATATTTGTGATTTTTTTTTTTCCAAAGAAAACACGCTGTTTTCTTTGGTTACTCAGACTTTTGTCTAATCTTGTTGTAATATTCAAATGGTTATCTTGCTGGGTTAATCAGAACTGCACATACAATTTAAGACTCACAGCAAGTGTAAACCATTTAGAATTCAAGATGCTCCTCTTGACCTATAAAGCCCATTATAATTTTGAACATTATCTGCCCAATGTGACCTCAAGCATACAGATACTAACTGAGTTTGTACGATATCCACCTTACCTCACTACAGTTGATACACTTGAATAGGGAGTGTGCTTTCGCTTACAGCGCTGAGGTTGCCTTAATATGGCATCAGGAAAGAATAAGCATGCAATTTTCATATGACAAGTATACAATGGCAGTACACATCCTTAGCTCACATGAAAAATAAGCTAACAATTTGAATTACTAACTACAATGGTTTTACTGATAAAGAAAATTATCAACCAAGAACTATACATCTGGACCCCCCCAAAGTCACTGTGCTTTGTGTACACTCCGTTCTTATATGTATTGTTCCGAAGATACAATAGAAGCCATTCTTTGGTTCCAGAGTATCTTCTCTGTTGACATTAACTTCCATCCACAGTCACATCCTTACAAAAGAATGTATTTCTAATTATGAAATGTCACTTCAAACACAGCAGGCTTTTTGGTCTTTCCAAGACAAAAACTAAAAATGGTATGGATATTAGAAAGGAGAATCAGTGAGAAGTATAATAGGAATAAAGTTATACTTTCCATCATCAGCAAAGTAAAATAAACTAACATTTTGTGATAATTCTCGAAGCACTTTCCTTCAACTTTAACCTGATTTATGTACCAAGCCATGAAGAGTCACTCACTACACTTGTTGAAGAGGAGCACATAAGCTAATATGAGCTGCCACATCCAATGAAAACACTGCAATCTTCAATGTAAATGCAGACAGCACTTAAATAAATACACCCAACTATAAAACAAAATTTAAATATGACAAATAAGAATAGAGTAAGTTTGGACATTTCTGTATTTTTTTCTGTTAGTGTAAGAGTACATTTACACTGCTTTTGAACTAAATTAAAAGCTCCATGTCAGAATGAAACAAAAATATACTCTTAGAACCTTGTTCTACATAGGAATTAATCAGACTAAAAGTATCTCTAGAAGGTCATACTTCATGTGTTACTCCACAGAAAGGGGGAAAGGCATTCAAAAGATCAGTATCTTACTACTAGTGTAATGATTACACTATATTACACAAAAAAAAAAATTAAATTAGTACAACACTTGCTTTTATTAACAGTAAACCAGTGGACAGTAAGTCAGTCAAATTTGACATGGCATTTTTTTTCCGAAAAACTATTAGTACTGTCTTGGTCTGAGGAATATGACATTACACCACTGCACTGAGACTCATCTACTTGACCAGAATGGACTAAAATAATTTGCCTCCATTTATAACAAGCAGCATATCAAGGCAATTATTATCAATTTTGCTGTATCTCCTGTCTTATAGCTCTTCTGTAATGTTATTCTTGAGGAGTCTTTTTTACAAGAAATGTCACAGGGGCAATGAGTGAGAGAAAAAAGCAGTAATGTTCTCTGGATATTGGTCCAGTATTGGAAGCACTGATTATATGAAATTCAATTACAAAATGCATCTTTTGCAATAACAAGAGGGAAAAAAGCCTTGCATACTAAAACCTTGAACAGCCAGCAGAACTCTATGAAACCAAACCACTTATTTAAATAGATAGCTATTTTTATGCATTAAAGATTTGGCCCAAATCTTAGCTGTAATGGAGCTGAAAGCACTAATGGTCCAGTAGTTACAGAATCAATGTATCTCCTAAACAGTAAGGCAGAGAAGTTTGCAGAACATTTACATATAACTGAGATATTAATCTGTATAATCACTCAGTTCTCCATTTCCATGGCAACTGCTAGAGAAGAGTTTTCACCCTGAAGGAATTTTTCTTTCACGGTATTACTGGAAAGCTGCCACCAGAACAGTATTATTTGTTGCCCTAAGCACAGGAAATTCAAGGGCAGGTACAGCAACACTGTAAAACTTCAAGAAAGGCTGGTCTCACCGAGACCAGAGGGGAACTTTAGGCAGATCCACATAGCCTGGAGTATCTGACCCCGCATGGCCTTTCACTTCTATTCACCACAAAAATCCCGCAAGTGGAAAGAGGTCCACACATGTTAGATTTGTTTCACAGGAATGAGACTAGCATAATGAAAAGGCAACAAATTTGGAAAAAAAAAAAAAAATGGAAGTGATTCCAAGTAAGAAATAGTTGTAATCACCCAAGAGGAGACTACAGCCCTCCATTCAGAGCCAGTTTGTGTGGGACCCCTGAGAGCAGAGCGCTGCTGCCTGGCCAGGGGGTTCCCGACCATCACATGAATGCTCCAGCTGCTCGGGGACAGCAGATGCTGCTTCGCTTGCAGTCTGGCCAGTCAGCCTGCAGGCTTAACATCCCAAAGGAGCCAGCGTTACACTCGGAAACAGCACCATTCCCTCCAACCTGTGGGAATTTTTCATTCTTCCTCACATTACTCATCAACGCTTTATTAGTTTCATGATTTCTGTATACTGAAAGCCTTGCTTAGCAACCTAATCCACTTTGAAATATACAGCAAAAAACTCCCATTACTTTGGGAGAGAAGACAGATTGAAACCATGCATACCAAAGCATGCAATAATTCCAAAAATATTACATGTCCCAAAACTGTATTTATGATGTCACCAAATACAGCAGGTCATTGGGTTTTGTTTGGGATTTTTAGTAATCATTATACATGGAACTGACAAAACTAAGACAGCTTATGAAAATTTATAAGGCATAATGTCTACTTGGCACCACCTGTGAATGACTCAAACAACAGACTCTTTACACACTGGGCATTTAAAAACAAATAACATTTTATTTGTAAATACTTGCTTTCAATGTATTTGAAGGAGTTAATAAAGTACTGTATTTCCAGGATGAAAACTGTCATTTAACATAAGATTATATTAAAATAGACAAGTGGTTCCTGGGAAGTATACTACAGCACAATGTACATCCCACAGGCATCTTCCTTAAAGGACAATCCTCTTGGTGCCCCTTCTCCTGAAACACCTCCCAGATTTCCTCCAGTCTCTTTAAAGTTTTCCCATAGCCTCTCATTGCCTGAATTACCAGCAGGGCAAGAGGCAGGACCATACTATCTACTGGTGCCCGCCAGCAGATCAAATATACATGAATAGGTACCTGTTTTGTTTTGTTGACCTTGGGTTAAACACTTCCAAAAAAAATATGAAAAAAAAATAGTTCATTAGATAATCTACTAGAAAGACAGGCAGACAGGGCTCATTACTGAAGCCAATTGTGGTATTTGCATATGGCAGAGGCAGTGTTTTCACCTTTCCATTTTTTGAGGCAGATCAGCAGCTTTCATTATGAAATAAAAGCCATAAATACGAATCATAACTGTCCTCAGATTGATGAGAAAATGAACACACTGGTAAGATGAGCTTTTTACCTACAATTCTATTATTCTATTAAAAAAAAAAAGAAAGCAAATTATATTACCAAGGGATCATTTTCCACAACTACTGAAAACAGCAGGACTGCTCAAAGGAAGGCACGCTATTACACTGATATCCTCAAAGTTTCACTAGGAAGCATGTGTACTTTAATCTCTTACCATTTGTTTTTCATAAGATACTTAATTTCTGTCCATTAGTGTGCTGTAACCAGTACACGTCTACTGCTCTATGCAACTTCTAGTGACTGATAGAATTTCTAGCTTAAAACTATGACAAATCAATAATTTTATAACAAGCATAAAGTGATCACTCAGATAAACAAACTCACATTTAAACACAGTAGTGGCAGTCAATAAACACTAGTGCTACTTATTATAGGTACTTATCTACCAAATAATGCAATAATACAAAAAATCTCTTGTCACGCAGTTCACCTGGTTGTAAAGGTCAGCATCTCTGGCAGTCACATCCACAGCAGTAAAAAAAACTTCCAAACAAATCAAAAAAATATCAACAAATAAAGAAAACCAATTACAAGAATACAAAACAACACTGCTGTCCCACTGCATTAGAACATCTAAATAAAGTTTTCAGTTTGCTTGCTCTCCATGCTGGAATGCAGGATAAGCAGTATGCAGAAGTTTTTGTTTTTACATCTTCAAATACGTCTCTTCTTTCCCTGCTCAAACAAGCTTCCATTATTTGTCTTTTTGATTCTAAGATCACTTTGGAAGATCAGATAGAAAATTAGCTTATATCACTGTATTTTTAGTAAATTCTTTTGTTGTTAGGTGACAATATGCTTTGGAGAAAATAAAACTGCTTATTTGACATGACTGCTACCTGCATCAGCAGATGGAGAATGTCAAATTTAAATACTTAAAAGCTCTTAGTTATAAAAACTGGATTGACTGAAAATTTATTATCTTTAGCACTGTATGTTCAGATTTATCTAAAATATGTAGATGTACAATTAGCCTTTTGCTCTCCTACAAATTTATTATGTGACAGTATACTTATCAAATACTCTTCTACTCATCTTTTCCTTACAGCTGTGTTACCAAATGAAATTGAAACATTAAACTATCACTATGACAAAAATGGAAATAATTCATTAGTTTTTTCAGTCAACTACATTTTATGAATGTTTTACTTGATATTTTTATGGTGCTTCTTGCTAAATCCCACTGGAACCCACAATGTCTGAAAATAGAATTTAATTTCTCAGTGCTCAGTAGGACAGAAATACATTTCTAAGGAGCAGAAATGTCAAACCTATTGCCTTCCCTTTTATTAAAAAACACAGGTTAAATAAATTCCCAAATTTTCCCTGCAAATGCTTAAAAGGAATGTAAAATTTGAAGTAAAATATTTCACTAATACTATTATGCATCCATTTTGATTCAGTGGCAGATGTTTTGTGCCTCATGACTCGTAGACTCTTGGATGTTCAGGCAGCTCACTCAAATTTATTTGCAACAAAAATGATTTCAGTATTGGGGGGAGGGGAGGTTGTTGTAAAAGCCACCTAACTGAGAAGCAAAAGGATGTTTTTGATTAAAAGGAGTAGTATGTGACAGGCTTTTTAAGAGGCTCTTCCTAGAATTTACCAAGGTGATCTCTTTTAAAAAGTAAATTCCTCAGAGTCAAACTAAAATCAATTCAACATCCACACAGAAAGAAAAGTCAAGGGCAAACCCCACTTTCATTTGACTAGAATCACACACAAATTCCAGTTGGAGCATCATCATCATCTCTTTTCCCATGAAATCCAATCATGCAAATATTTAACCAATGACCTGTCAAACTACACCTCATGACAGTATCAGCACCAGCAAATGATGCCCTAAGGTTTCAATATGCATTGACTTTTTTATTACTCCACTAAGAGATAAACTCAAAAACAGAACATAAAACATGACCTACTTCTTCCATCTTACAGTTTTCATTTACTGCCTCTAGTGATAACCAGAAGACTACTCTCCAGGGGCCACATCAGTGTTGTCTGAATTGAAGAGGGAAAATGAACATAATCCCCAGCAGTCAAAGCTGAAATTCAGTCCCCGAGAAAAGAACATCCTCGCACAGGACAACCATCTGTCCAAATGTTTCAATAGAGAATGCTCTTGTTTGAACAGCTACCAAAATCCCGAAATAAGGCATAAAATTTACTCAAAATTAAACATAATGAATATTCTAAAACTACCAACCTATTGCATTATGTGTCGTCCCCCTCTTCCTCCCCCAAAAAACAAACCAACCAGCATTACTTATTAATTTAAACTGAAATCTTTCTGTCATCAAGCAATGAAATTTAGTGGAGTTCTTACTTCTTTGCTTCTGTAGTAATTATTGAACCTTCATTCTATTTTTTTGACTATGCTTACGCCTTTCAACAGCTCTAAGTACTCAGGGGAATAAAGGAAAAAATAGGACTAAAAATAGAGTACATCAACAGAAATAGCATACTCGCAATCTTCCATCCAAATATCTAAGGACATTACTTGGTATATCACTAATATGAGGACCAGAAGCCCATATCCAATGGGTTCACAGGAGATAAAGCACTGTGCCCAAAAAGATAATAAATACAAGCACTGTATTTTGGGGATTATCTCGTGAGACGCTGTGCATGTCTGTGAGCTGAACTAAGCTACAAAGGCAGCTGAAACAAGGTAAATGACATTGGTAAATTCTTAAAGGAACTTTCTTTTAAAGGACCATTGAGATTTGCACTGTTCAGTCAGTAACTGTAGGGTCAATGTGTCCTTCTCCATTCTCCTGAAAGTGTTTTGTTCTTATCAAGCAAGGACTCAGAGTTCTTCTAAATTAAAAGGTGCTATCAGGTACTCCCATTAAAATACATAAAAAACATTAAACTGTAAGGAGTTTGGCATTTTAAGAAAAATAGGTTGGTGTGGTTGAATCTGTTCACTTTAAAAAAATAATAAAGTAGACACTCCAAAGCAGGAAGAAAATAGGCTCTTATACGGTGAAACTTAAAAGCCATTCTATGTCACCTTCCTCCTCTTCTACTGCTCCTTGTATGAACTATCATACTGAAAAACTGATCACTACAAGAGTTTCAGAAATCCACCACTATTTAATAAAACTAAGCTATTGCTAAGGTGATTATTTTTACTTTGTAAGTAGGAGACTTTTAAATTTTTCAGGAGCTCATCTACTAAAAACCATATAATTATTCTCTGCTTTTTCTCAAAATGAATATATTGCCTCTATGGCAAGGAGCAGATGAAATCATCTGGGACATCATTCATTCCCTTGATCTATCCATATATTTCAATATTCAAACTAACTCAAGGAGCCGTGAAATAGGTATTGAAATCTGTGTTGAAAATGTCTGGCTTTTTCCACCCCAAACCTTGTTCATTTATAAACAATACATTCAATTCTATTCCAAATGAATAAGTAATCTTATTGTGCAATGTGAAAATATGGCACTAGATCTCTTCATAAATTCAATATCTGCATCTTTTTTCTGCAAAAAAAAAGAAAATCTCTAGGACTAATAACTCATATGAAAAGAGTTAGAAGAAAGCAGAATGACTATACTAAAATGAGGGATTGTGTTCCCATCAACTGAAGCCCAAAAATACTGCAAAAATATCCAATGAAATTCTACCAAAACCCCTTTTCCCTCCACACTCCCAAATATTCAGCACTAAGTTTACACATCAGTCCACAAATTTTAGGGTAGTATCTGGTATCTGACAGCCACTAATTTTTGCCTCTTGTGTCATTAAGCAATAACAACATGAAAATGGTTTAGATACTTTAAAGTTTGGTCTTTCCTCATTCTATTTTAAATTTATGTTAATTTTAACTATTTAGGCAGCCAAGAACTATTACACACAAAGTAGCTATCACAAAATAACAGCCTTTTTTTCTAATTAATCTCACAGTAGCCTCAGTTAAGCATTGTTTACATGGACTTTTGTTAGGCTATAAAAAAAAAAAACTTAACTTTTATTTAGTAAAACTGGAGTATTTAAATATTTCCAGACTGAAGTATTCAAATACTTCAGAGAATCGTTTAGGTTTATCAAAGTCCAACCATAAACCTACCTCTGCCAATTCCAGCACTAAAACCATGTCTCTAAGATCATATGTTTAACATAACATGTAAATATTAACAGTGGTGACAATTTCAAGTTGTTTAGCTACATTACCATAATAATTTAGAACAAAATGGAGACAAAAGAAGATAGACACAGTAATTTCCTTTGAGAATGCAGGTTTTAGTAAATTTTAATTAAAAATAATTGTCTAATTTACTTGCACGTTCTTAGAAAATCACTTCAAGACTCAAAATTATAAATGTGCTATTTAAAATTAAAACCCGAATTAGATTTTTTTTTATGAGAATGAATGGAATTCACATTTTACTGTAGAGTTACAAAGTATGGAATGCCTCCATAATTACTGAGCTACTCATCACATAAAATTGACAACCCCATACCGTGAAACCATCTAGTGAACACTCTAGAGCCAATCTGCTCAAAGGTACATATAAGATCCAAATGAAATGCTCAGGTAATTAAAAGTCCTGAAATGAAATTAAAACATCACTTTACATTGCAATCTATATCTAAAGGATATATGAAATGCTGAGCACCCACAGACACCAAAAATATGAGAAATAACCTTCCCAACTTACACAATAGTAAGGCTAACTAACCTGATGCCTAATGCCAACACTCACTAGATACTCAATATCTTTCCAGATGAGAAAAACACAATCTAAATTTATCTGCATTCTGAAGCATACAAGATGCCTTTAGCTAACATCAGAAATGAAATATATTAGATCAGAAGCAACATTTAAAACTTCTTCTTGAAATACAGTTATTCCTTTTGCAACCAAATCAAGATGTGAAACAAAAGTCAGTGAAAATGGCTTTTGCAAAGCAACAAACTTCATTTCATCCTACATATCTACATATCCATTCATGGAAAGCAATAGGGTGCTACATGAGAAAATTCAGAGATCATCGGACGGGATATAGCCATTACAAGTTCTGAATAATCTAATGCCAGCATTGCCTAAGAATCTACATAGGTACCTAGTGTGACCTTGAAGCAGCCAAAACAGGAGGTAATAAGGGTATCCTCTTAGAAGAGGCCTCTGATATTGTTAAGGCATGTAGAAATATAGGGGAAAAAAAATTATGTACTAAAAGCAGTTGATAGAACAATACGAATAGTATCAACACAACAATAACTGTAATGCTCTTACATTTCCAGGTCAGATCTTTTCATCTTACTTACAGTGATGAAATAGTACTTTCAAAGCTGTCCAATTAACAGCAACTAAATGTGAAGTGATCTACTTTTTTTGTGGACAGAAAAAAAAAAAAGATGTTATGCAAATTACTCCTCATCTTCAAAGGTGTCTACAGATAAAGCTCATTAAAATCAGTTTTATGTCACTGCCAGTCTCTTAACATCAGGTAAATTATTCCCAATGCATACTTCCACATGTCTGAAAAGTCAGGCTTAATAACCAGCCAATCATAGTGAAATCCATAATGCTTTCTCCCATTCCTTACCACAAGTTTCAAGAGAAGAATTTTGAATTCTAAAAGTTTGGTAAAATGGACCAAAAGTTATAATATTTATGATCGAGATGTTTTATTGGTGTTTTATTGCTAAAAGGTGTGCGGCGTGTGGAGGTTCCTCTCTCAGATGTATGCCTATGGCTGTCTGACCCAAAGTAACAAGAGTAATATAGGCTCAAGAGGAGGGAATGCAGTATCGACACCAAAGGTGTATAAAATTAGAACAAAAGACGCATCTCAAGCCAGAAAGTTTTACAAGGAAAATACAGCATTTGCTGATCTCACTTTAAAGATAAATCCATCACAGTCAGCAACATGCATAATCACAATGTTTTAAACACAACCTAATGGCAGAAGTTGTATTTTATTAGAAATTCCCAAATGGTATCAAATATAAATATTATATAAAGAACAATTATTTACCTGTCCTAAGAATGATGTATTTCTTGAAAGAAAATTCCTTGTACCTTGAATATAAAGGAGGGGCTAGTGTGTTCAATGAGGAAGACACCAAGATATTCTTATGCTTTTGACACATTCCTTAATGGTTTTAACTGTATGATTCTTTGCAGTCTTTCATCAGGTTTCTATACCTTCTTAATAGTCTTTACGACTGCTATTCATACAAAGTGTGTTTGTATAGCAGTCTGATTCTGAGTGACACACAGAGGTGCTGCTTCAATGAAAATGAATTTCTAAATATACTCCTAACAAATCATCTTAACAATAGAAATACCTTGCATCAGAATCTCAGGCTAATATTTCCTCCTTGAACTTCTCTTCCTAATTTTCCTCTAACTGAGAAGGAACAAGAAGGAGCAAAGAATCACATTTTCAGATGCACAGTACAGAAATGTTTTTTTTAACAGAAGGAGGAAAGGAGCCATTCTTTGTATAGCTGCAAACTGACAATCTTTTTCTTCCTTGTACAGGATTCTTTTTTGCCACTCATTTCACATAGGTACCCCTGAAAGTTTTCCCAATTGGCACCTACTTTAACTTTCAAACATTCTTAGACTGGCTTTCAAAAATACTGGTGAGACTGAGCTGTCATCTCTTAGCTGGTTCAGCAAAAAAAAGCCATCCTGAGGACAAGTATTTCTTCCTTATGCTGCCTACATGTATGGATCCTTTCTTTGAGAAAACTGAATAATAGCTGGTTTTCTCTGGAAAAGAAAAAGAACTTGTCTTAAAAAGTCTATATTGTAGCATAAGAGAAGGAGGCAATTTCCTTACCCAACTTCTATGACAATTACCAAGCTGTGCAGCTTACAGCTCTCATTTACTGGAAGCTAGCACCTGCCAACTGCCTCTAGACCAGTAGAGAAAAAAGACACAGTAATGTTTTATGCACACTTCTGCAGTCAGAATTAACAAAAAATCTCACCATTTACATCTGTCTCTAAAACCATAAGAGAATTCTTCTACATGTCTGCAACAGATATTTCTGCTCTTAAATCACACTGAACTGAGTAAACTCAAATCTCCAGATGAACATCTTAGGAAACTGTTCCATAATGGGTTCTTTCATTGCTTTCAGCTGTTTTGGCCTTCTAGGTTGGACTAACTGAAAAACAAGAATACAGATATTTCTACTTATCAACATGCAATAATGCAAAACTTCACAACTAAAAAGCTCATCCTCGTACGGGTCCCTACCTTCCTACAAACCAACAGGTATAAATTGATCGGCAGACTACAATTCCTCTCTCAAAAGTGGTCTAGTTATACACAGTGAGTCATAAATGCATGCAAAAATGTGTGTAGTATGCAAATTAAGAAATAGTGTCTTTATTTGGAAACTGTTATAATGTAGATGTATAGGAAGAGCAATAAAATTGTTGAAATTATAACAGTAAACACTGGACTACAAATACTTAGAAACCAGGACATTTTGTGCATGCAGAAATGAAAGGTTTTAACAAAAAACATAGTCCATAGTTTGAGTATATTCAATTATGAAGCAGCTTCTTCAATTCATTGGCTTGAATTAAAGTCTGAGGGTTTTTTCTAATAAAACTTCACATAACAATCAAAAATAATAATCCTGCTATGTTAATTTGCATCTTTGATTTGATTATATGTCTCCGTATTTAATACAGGAAAATTTGTCCTTATCTGGTATCTGAGTCATTTACACCTTTCTTTAATTTTTTAGGTATTTTGAGAGACGGCAGGCTTACTTACAAATTATAAATTAGGTATTAGGTTTCCATATTAAGTCTCGGGATCAGCTGAAATCCACAATCTTAGCCTGGCGAGACTGCCAAGATTCTGCTGTTCTGAAGTTATCATTTAGTTAACAGCAAACATCCACGGACTAAATCAGGAGCTCCAATTCTTGGGCGCATTTCACAAGAAGAAAGTCTGAAAGACAACTACCTCTGAGCAGACAGGTAATTTCACAGTAATTATGTACCAAATTGGAAGACTCTTGAAGGGAATAGCATGACAACTGCATGAACATAGGAACTGGCTGCAGTCCTACTACTTACTGAAATCTGGCCTGGATGACACTCTGTTTTTGAGACACAATCAGTAAATTTATGAGCAGTCCTAATCCAGGCTAGGGCAAAACCAGACTAGTTACTTTAAATCAGTGATTTGATTTTAAAGTCATGCACACAACTTCAGACTGAAGTACAGAACAGGCCAGGCAAATTAAGAAATGTGTGATAGCACTTGTTATGTATTACTTCTGACCTAGTTTCTCATCACTCCCTGCCCTTAGGAATAGAGATCAGGTTCACCCAAAGGGTTCTCCCCAGGCTATTAAGAGAACTTCAGAGAAGATGAGAGAACCACCCAGGATGAAAGCCAGGATTACAAGTTTTAATGGGCCATAAATTCAGAGAAAAGCATGAGCTCAAGCCATACTAATAACAAAGAATCATAGAATGTCTTGGGTTAGAAGACACTTTTAAAGGTCATCTAGTCCAACCCCCCTGCAATAAGCAGGAACATCTTCAACCAGATCAGGTTGCTCAGAACCTCATCTAACCTGACCTTGAATGTTTCCAGGGATAGGGCATCTACCACCTCTACGGGCAACCTGTTCCCATGTTTCACCAGCCTCACTGTAAAGAACGCCTTCTTTGTATCTAGTCTAAATCTATTCTCTTTTAGTTTAAAACCATTACCCCTTGTCCTATCACAACAGGCCTTACTAAAAAAGATTGTCCCCATCTTTCTTATAAACCCCCTCTAAATACTGAAAGGTCACAACAAAGTCTCCCTGGAGCCTTACCTTCTCCAGACTGAACAACCCCTACACTCTCAGCCTGTCCTCATAGGTGAGGTGTTCCATCCATCTGATCATTCCTGTGGCCCTCCTATGGACCCACTCCAATAGGTCCATGTCTTGTCTTTGCTGAGGACTTCAGAGTTGGATGCAGTTCTGCAAGTGGGGTCTCACAGGATATTGAGGCATAACCACCTCCCTCGACCCGCAGGCCATGCTTCTTTTGATGCAACCCAGGATATGCTTTCCATGACCTTTCTTTTCTGACTGACGTAACTGTATGTCTTCTTATTCTTCCTTGCATCCCGTGCCATGTTCAGCTCCAACCACGCCTGGGCTTTCCAGACCCTATCGCTACACAACCAGGCAGTGTTCCTATATGCTTCCCAGGGCATCTGTCCCTGCGTGCACTGCCTGTGCATTTCCTTCTTGCCATTTAGTTTGACCAGCAGGTCTTGACACAGACATGCTGGTTTCTTGTCTTCCTTGGGGCACTATATCCAGCAACCGAAAATGTTGCTATTTGCCAAGAAGTTTAAATAACATTTTAAAATATTACACAAATTGGCACTGCAATACGAATTGCAGGGAAGGATCCCACAACAGGAATAATGGAATAACGAAGTAAGAATAAAAAGACTGTAGAATAGCAGACATAAAGCCACAAACATAAATACATTTTTTTTATGTAAGTGCTTAGCAACATCCTGAAGAACTGTTTAGAAGAAGAGCAAGTACCTATGTTTTGTAAGGTTACTCCAAACACCTAAGTACTCTATACTAGGATAAACATCATCAGTAAGGTAGTGCTCATTCCAGGCAAAACTTACATCCAGATGATAAAGCTTAAAGGTCTAATGATAACAGCTAATATAAAGTCTTCTCATTTAAATCCACCTATTTATGACTCTGAAAAACCCTTACTGAATCTTCTGTTAAAACAAAGCAACAAGCAAAAGCTTATTGTGGACGTGTATTTAACCACTCTTTCTCCCTGAGCAGGCAGGAATTAGCCCCTGGACTCTCTGGAATAGTGGCCTGTATTTTACAAAGCTGAACTGGAAGTACCTTGCCAGTAAACCAAAATTTCCAAAACACAGTTTATCAGCTATACAGATATTTCCCTTTGAAGTATTTTGTTACCTTAGATTAAAATGTCTCCAAGTCAAACCGCCAAATAACTGCTCTACGGCTGCTTGCACGCTCCATTAAATAGCACAGCATGTAGCTAGTACCTGCATAATAAATGTCTTCTCCTTTTATAAAAAGGTTTGCTATTTTATAAGAAGGTTCTCTATCTATAATCTATCATATTAATAACTCATTAACCATGAAAATCCATGAAAAAGAGGCCAAGAATATCTTAAATGTTTGGAGTGCTTCAGTTTATACAGTCATAAACAAGTATCAAAATAGTTCTACCTAGAAGTGTGCTGACCTGAGAATGGGGCTGTCTAGAAACAGATCCCAAAGGGCTGAAATAAAAATTACAATTCCAACTGCTCCATATCCTTCACTGTACTTATATTAACCCACCAGTTTTTCTTCAGGCTGGTCTGCAAAGAATGTCTGAAATCTGAGTAGTTCTGTAACATAAAATTCTGTAGGTGCTTTGATAGTTTTAAATAATAAAACAACAGTAAATTGTGACCTTTACTCATTGGTTTATGTGGTATAGTACATTTTTTGACAGTGGCCAAAAAGGCACATATATTTTTCCATACATACCTTTCATTTCTTATCACACTAGTAAATGTTAACATGGATGCAGAAAAGGAATGCTTGATGTTAAAAAGAAGAAACAAACAAACAACAAAAAAAACCCAAAAAACCCCCAAAGAAATAAACAAAGACAAAAAATACCCCAAACTAAAACTCCACATACACAGTAAATCTCAGTGACTGTTTACAGGCTTCAACTAATCATTATTAGTTTAAATACTGCCAGTTGGTAACATTGCTAAAGATAAGACCAGCTAAAAATATCCAGTGGGGCACAACAGCTTGCTACATGAATGTAAATAAAATTAAGGTAATCCCTAAGTATATGGTATGACAGTTCATTAAAGTATGGTTCTTTCAGAATTGTCATAGCTAAAAAGACCCATCCTAAACCTCTGTGCTTCCTTCCAGTATAAGCATAGGCAAGTTCTGAATTATACGAAGGTGCTGTAACTTCCGATACAAATGTCACATTGGAATGGAGTTAAATGGAGTTCTTGTGAAGGAAATAAAAGGCTTTATATCTTTTGAACTCTTCAAATAAGATCTCATAGAAGTGAGACAAAACAAGTTTTATGGTTCAGCCACATTTAAGACTGGGTCAGCTGGTCCGTAGAGAGCTCACACAACGTATTACATTTAAAGGATGTTAGGGGAAATGAGAACAGATGTTTGAACTACAAAACTTTCTTTAGACCTTTAAATTTCTGTAGGACTCTCTGCCGTTCTGAGCAGCATATTCAAAACTGCCATTTCCTCAACAATGAAATACTTGGTTTAGTCAGATTTATCCTTTTCTGTATCTCACCAATAAATCTAAGTGTAAATTAATCTTTCTTCTCAGAAATAGTACTTTCCTCCATGCTTCAAAATCACATTTTGTAATCATACAGCCAAACAGTAAATGAACCGGCAAACTGCTGGCAATAAAAATGAAATCAAGTCTTTTTCATTCAAGAGCCTTTAGCCATCTCAAGTATTCTTAGCTAATAAACCACAGATCGCCACCACATTAAAAACAAAAAGCTATTTAATATTTTTAAAACAATTATCCACTCCACTTCCCCAGAGGGAGTGTTTACACTGGTTTTGCTCTTGGTTCATATTCACTACGATTTTCCTGAGAAGAAACACACAGAAATACTTCAGTTCAAGAAATTCCCTGAAGTAATGACTCATTTTTTGCACATACTGGCAGAAGGTCCCCAGAATAATAAAACCTATCCATTACCAAGTGAGTATGCTTTTTAATTCTTAATTTCATTATTACAATGCAAGTACCTCGAAGTACTGCTTACACTGACATTCTAATATTACAATCAGTAATTTTTAAACTCATTTATTAAAAATGATCCTACCTGAGGTTATCTGCTTCTCTTTCTTTCCATTATTTTTTGGGCATTTATTTGAGGTTAACTTTCTCCTTCAGTCTACTGTCTTCAGACAAACAGAAGTGCATTGGAGGTGAGGAGGAGCAGAGGAAGACCATGATGTAGATATGTTTGGGTAAGTACACAAATACATGTTAATGTAATAGTGACTGGATAAGGTCAGGACAACATGTCAGATGAGACAGTTATGTATTTTTTGCATTATGCAATTTTTTAATATAATTCAATTAGATTTTGTCAATGCTTTCCAGATTCTTATTTTGTAAATACCAGCTACCTTAAAAGAGATTAACTCTTCATCTAAACTGCTAATATCCCCCTTGCACCTGACACGTCAAAATAAAACATACCTGCTTTGTAACTCTTCCCAAGTTACAGAGTTCTTCTCGCATGTCAATATTATGCTTACACAGATAAACTGTTTATAAAAAGAAAATAAATTGGTTGTGATAGGAATCATTCACCATCTACTGTAAATTTTCAGTTAATGCATTGGTAAATTTTGCAAAACTCTACTTTTCAATGGGGCAGAACATCAAGAAATGAAAGAGGCAACAAACTATGATGACCTAATGCAAAACTGAACTGGAAGATACAGGATATGTTTAAAGAACAAAGTATAATTGAGCAATAACCCAGTTGTTTAGAAATCAGCATTGGAACTATTCCACTAGTTATTCTTTAGTGGGGTTGTTTTCCAATAGCTGGCATGGTTCTTATGTCATATATAGAGTTGAGAGAGAAGTGAAAGCAATCCAAAAGTAATTCAAACTTAGTTTTTTAAGCTCAGATAATACTGAACTTTCATATTAATCAGTCCTTAGTGTATGACCTTCAAGTCAAGCTGTAGACTAATTCTGCCATTGTGATAGCCTGATTTTGCCTTTTTTTCCAGGGACAGCATTGCTACACTTAGGGTAAATGTCAGAACAGGATACTTCTTCAAAATAATAATGTATTAAACAATTTTGAAAAATTACAGGGCCAGGAAAAGTCAGAGAGAAAAGGTGTAGGAAGAATCAAGAACAAAGAGAGTTAACAAAGTGACAAGAAGGGGGGAAAGAATGCCTGGCTTTCCAAGAACTCTTTCAACAGCAGCTGGTGTCCCTTGGAGCTCCTTTATAATGAAAATCTGAAGTGGGAACTGTTCAATATCCTAAAGTTCATTTTTATAAAAGAACTAAACTGTAGACAGCTGATGGCAGAGGAGCTGGGCTACTGGCAGTATTTCAGAAGAGTGATGGCCTTATTCTTCGCAAGAATAAATACAGAAAGCTAAAAACAAAAGAAGTATATTTCTAGCTGCTTTTCCTCATTTATCTTAATCCTTCTTTTTTTCTTATTGCATTGCTCAAAAATGTTCATAGTGAAAAAATGCCATACTGTAGCTAAAAATACTACCAGCAATAGCAGTGAGTCTTCTTACTTCTAGAAACAGCAAGCCTTGTCAAAAGGTAAGTTATCCTACTAGGCACTTTTAGAAGTTCACCATTTACAGTAAAGAAAAATAAAGGTTTCACCTTCAACATACCAAGACATCTAATTACTTTTCAACTTTATTTTATATCTTTCCAGTGAGTAGCTGGCAAGACAACTGATCACCTTTATCCATACGAAATCAGCTTTATTTCACCTTTCAACGAAAGCATACCAGTTGGAAATCTGGTTATCGAGAAGGAAATCTTCATTAACAAATATTTAGGATATAAGGCTGCCTCTCTTTTCCCATGCAAGAAAGAAAATAATTTTTTTTTTCTCCTAAGCTGTGATTAGGCTTGAACATGAAAAGCCTGGAGAATAGACATAATGAAAAACAAAACTATACGTGAAAGTTGCATTTATGATATTAATAAAATCAAGATATCTTTAAAAAATTAAGCATTCATTACTGCATCACATATTACTTTGATTATAAGCAGGCACTCCAAAAAATCATTTGGTTTACAGAACACAGTAATTTAGCCAGTCATGGTAAATCCAAAATTCCCCGTCTCACTGCAGCTGATGTGTTAGAACCAGTCACTCTTCTGTTGTCCCATCCCTCTGCTTGAGACGGGGCATCTAGTTATGTCCCTCATTCAGCAGCACCGTTCATCCCCGAAAAGATTAGCCCTTTAACTAAGTATAAAACTGAGAGAATTCAACAGTTTGTTCCAACAATCAATACCCAGCGTTTGTTTTAAATATTTCCATTCAGATTAAGTGCGTGAAATTTTATTTGAAAGATGTTCTTAATATAAACCAGATGTATTAAGAAAAGGGATCCTTTCTTCCAAAGAAACTGAAGATGTATCATTAGTAAAGTACTACAACTTGTTACAACATACCAATGTTAACTGACCATGCTACCTAATCCTGTTATTATCTCCCATTAAAAAGACCTATAATATGACATCAAGCCTACCTAATGTACACAACAAATATAGCAGTGCATTTAAATATAATTAGCAATTTAAACTAAAAAGGGAATTCAGTCTGTACCATGAAATATTTCACTCAGACATTAAAAATTTGCCTGTTGGCAAAAGCTATCCTTCCCCTTTCAAAAAGTACTGCTCAGGCTGTATATTAGTGTTTCCCCTTTACAGAGAAAATAACAGGAAAATGTCATAGGATAATTCATGTTTAAGGGACATCAGGAGGTTTCTAGCCCAACTTCCTTCTCAAAGCAGGCGTGGCTAAGCTATCAGATCAGGTTGCTGGAGGCTTTATCCACTTAAGTCTTGAAAACTTCAAGGGAGGGAAAGTGTGAAACTTCTCTGAGCATTGAGGTCCAATGCTTCACTGAATATATCAACAACTTTCCTTGATTTTTACATACAAATTTAATTTAGCAGTTCCTAAACTGTAGTGCATTGCTCAGATTTTATGGACGAGAAAAACAATATTATGCAGCAACTAATACAACAGTAAATTCAACTGCATGCCTAACAACTCTGAGTACTGACTTGACCGGGAATCAACAGCAAATTACAGTTACGCTTGTATTCAAATATTTTGCTAAACTGGAGAAAACTGAATTGTCTATGGTAAAGCAGAATGCTTCTGATAAAGCCACAGAGAGCACCCATCTCTGACTAAATCATGATCCTATGCTACAAGCTAACTCCTTTGCATGGTTAATCTGGCTACTCTGTGTCAATTATAAAAGTATTATACAAATACAAACAAAGAACTTGTCAAGCATGTGTATTTATATGTGTTCATTTCAACACTGCGCTACTGGTATGAGATTCCACAGATATCAAAGTGATTTTACAGATTGTCTCCCATTAATTACAATATTCATTCTGTGATATAAGCCATAACTCATCTGTAGCTCCTGTTTCAGACATGAGACCCTACTAAGCTACTGTAAATAGTATTTTTATCACATCAAAAGGATAACTTATGTAAACAAAACAAAATTCTGTGGTGGAGTGGTAACATTGAGAGGCTTATATTTTCTTTTTTTAAATATTTCTCTAAAACAGATGTGATGGAACCTTAACATAACATGGATGAACCCAAACCAAAGACCAAATCATCAGTTATTTTATTTGCCAGCCTAGAACTCCCCAAAGCATAGCAGATTTAAGCCAAAATACAGTATATGCTCTGGTTGGAATGGCTGATGTGCCTTCATAGTTCAGACTATTTAAATTGCTCAGCATTTCTAATGTTTACTACTACTTAAAACTTTGGCAAAGTGTCTTGTCTGTCCTTGCTTTCTGCCAATGTATATACAGAAACACATACTTACATGTCTCAATGAACACTTCTTTGAAGAGTTCAGTTTTTAAAAGGGACCATGGGCAAAACCACACAATTTTCTCCTTTCTTTCTCTCAGCGAAAGTGTATTTTACTTCAAAAAAAAGTTAGTCAGTATGATGATGGGTCCAGCTCTGTTCAATGTCTTTATCAATGACCTGGATGAAGGCATCGAGTGCTCCCTTAGCAAGTTTGCAGACGACACTAAGCTGGGTGGAAGTGTGGATCTGCTGGAGGGTCGGGAGGCTCTGCAAAGGGATCTGAACAGGCTGGACTGCTGGGCTGAGACCAACGGCATGAGGTTTAACAAGGCCAGATGCCGGGTCCTGCACTTGGGGCACAACAACCCTAAGCAGAGGTACAAACTAGGAGAAGAGTGGCTAGAAAGCTGCCTGGAGGAGAGGGACCTGGGGTTGTTGGTTGACAGTGACTGAACATGAGCCAGCAGTGTGCCCAGGTGGCCAAGAAGGCCAATGGCATCTTGGCCTGTATCAGAAACGGTGTGACCAGCAGGTCCAGGGAGGTTATTCTCCCTCTGTACTCGGCACTGGTGAGACCGCACCTCGAGTACTGTGTTCAGTTCTGGGCCCCTCACCACAAGAAGGATGTTGTGGCTCTGGAGCGAGTCCAGAGAAGAGCAACAAAGCTGGTGAAGGGGCTGGAGAACAAATCTTACGAGGAGCGGCTGAGAGAGCTGGGAGTGTTTAGCCTGGAGAAGAGGAGGCTGAGAGGAGACCTCATTGCTCTCTACAACTACCTGAAAGGAGGTTGTGACGACGAGGGAGCTGGCCTCTTCTCCCGAGTAACAGGGGACAGGACGAGAGGAAACGGCCTCAAGCTCCGCCAGGGGAGATTTAGGCTGGATGTTAGGAAAAAATTTTTCACAGAAAGGATCACTGGGCACTGGAACAGGCTGCCCAGGCAGGTGGTTGATTCACCTTCCCTGGAGGTGTTTAAGGCACGGGTGGACGAGGTGCTGAGGGGCATGGTTTAGTGTTTGATAGGAATGGTTGGACTCGATGATCCAGTGGGTCTCTTCCAACGTGGTTATTCTATGATTCTATGATTCTATGTGAAGTCATCACCATAAGGAAGCTTTGAGTTCATGCTACATTCTTTCCTGTATCTCTACAAAGGTAGACTGAACCAACTTCTTAGAAGAAAATACCGTGTTGTTTCAGTGCAGAAGAAAAAAAGCCACCTATTCCCCTCTACAAAGGGGAATAAAAATTGAGACCAGTGTCTGGTAAAAGCACAGAAAAAGTCACTGAAGACTGAGAAGAGAAGGAGACTAAGCTGGACTGATGTAGTAAATCAAGAAGAGGAAGCTTGGAGGAATAAAGTAAAGAAAAGGAATGCGTTCAGGCAAAAAGCAAGGTGAGACAGGACTGGCTGAGACAAAAAAAACTAAGAAAAATTTGGAATGTTCAAGATCAGAAATACTGACAAAAAAGAAGACAAACTGGCTACAGGAGTATAAGGAGACTGTGCTTGCAGGAGACTAGCAAAAGAGCCTCCATCCACCATGATGCATTCTCTCGAAAGCCTAGAATAGCAAGGACTCCAACCTTTCACATCTCTTCCACTATTAGAAGTACCTGTGCAAATGCACAACAAACTATGCCATTCTGCTTTATCACTGATATTTATAAATGGGATTGCACTCCCATCATGCTATCACTTACAATAATAAAAGTTCACGAGCTGTTGCAAAGGTTTCAACTTTTCCAATCCTGTTGATAACCATTATGTATCCAATACAGTAAAACAAGAAGAAATTTACTTTGAGAGTTGAAAATTCTCTATGCTTTCTTGTGAGCTTTTATTATTATTATTTTTCCCTTAAGTTTAGTTCTCTAGGTTTTGTGGAAGTATACGAGTATATACACATTTTACCCCACAACTAACATGGTAAAATATTAAGGCTACTAAATCAACCGCTCAAAAGTTATAAATGACAACACTGTTGCCTGTGCCACCATAATTCCCTGCCCATGAGTGTGTAGATTTTTATGCAATATTTAAATAAACATGTACTGCTTCTTCAAAGTCACCTTGACTCATTCAGTGTATAGGATGAACATGCACTGAATGATGATATAGAACCCACTGTCTCTTGTCTTACCTACTGAAGAACAGGAATGAGGCAGGTCTTGCAGGAAAATAAAAAGGCATGGGCACTCTGTAGTATGCCACAAAGGCTTTAATGATTTAAATTCTCCTTTTTGTAGTTTCTCCCATTCCTCTTACTGTCATGCACACCGTTTAATGCAAAATTTCCATAGTTTGTAATTAACTGTGAATTCCTATTTTACCCATCCACTCTGCAAATACATTCATGCATGTGTGGAGCGCTTAGGACTGTTACTAAAAGCAGTGACAGCTGTAACTCGAGCAAACATATTTACAAGAATTGCAGAAATTTCAAATCAGACACCAACAAGGAGCGAATACTTTTTACCTAACCCTCTTCGTGCCTCTGTTCATCATCTGTTGAAGTCTTATCTTAGGTAGTGTTTGATAAACTAATCATTATTTGTGAGGCATTCTGATCATGTAATGATAAGGACTTCAGAAAAGCTCATACAGATGTTACCAGTTCTGTCTTCAAAGCAGAGCAGAGCAATGTGGAGTAAATAAATCATGGGCTCACACAGTGATCAATGAAAAATACTGAACTGTGTTAAAGTGAGCTCCATCCATCCTATGCAGAGGGGATAAGACAGGGTTCCTGTAGAAAAAAGATAGCACGAGATCACGTAGTTAAGACCGTATCAGCAAGACATGCTTAAAAAGGCACTTAAAAGCTTTTTGTGCCATAACCTTAAAAAGGTGGGATTTCTTCTACAGAAGGTGTTTAAGACATTTAATTTAAGATTCTATGAAATCAAGTAAGTTCTCGCACTATCATGAAATGGTGTTGAGGTTGCGTGACTTTTTAGTGTCTGTAAGAAGTAAAACTGGAAATTCCTTGTTAGCTTAGAACCGCACTGTAGATAATACAAACATGGACAAGGACAGCAGTGTTTGGTCAGTTTCATTTTTTTTTTTTTTTTAGTTTTTGCAAAATTTAGGGACGGATAAGGCATGTACTGACAACTACCACTAAATAGAAATATAAAAACTAAGCAACTGGTGCCAATAATAAACGTTCACATAAACAAAAAATCAAAAGCTCCATACTACAAACAGGCTCCTGCAACATTAAGAGAACTGAGTTATTAAAGACATTTTGGTCGATTATTTTTAGTTGTACAACATAGCCCAAAGACCATCCTTTCATAGATGTTTCCATTAGAAGAAAGACATTTAAAAGCTACTAAGGGTAGAAATGAGAATTTGTATAACTTCAGGTTATTTCAAAAAGCTTTCCTCTGCTTTCATGCCATTTCAAGTCCTGTGTTCATTCTTCTTACTGGTTTACAAATATTTTCATACCATAGACTGATATTTGGCAAAATGTAATTGTTAGCACCTCTGATTTTTTTTGCTTAAGTTGTATATGCCAGTAATTAAGTACCAGTTCAATTTTAAAACCTTAAATAACAGTTCAAATATTTTGCATGGGTTTTAATGTACTAACTATCGCAATCACTCTTAGCTTGCAGGTCACGGTTTACTTTCATTACTAAATGGAGCGTAGTCGATTAACCGCACGGATAATCTCGGTTACGTTCTATAAGCAGAATTAAATAGCGTTTCCCAAAGCAGATGGGATTCCCGAAGAGCCCCTCGCTGCTCCCGTAACTCCGCACGGCCGCGCTCAGCCCCTCCAGGTGACTTACAGGAGGGCTCAGCCGCGGCATTTCTGTTCTCACCAGCAGGTGTTACCACAGGCAGCCGCACGCCCGCCGCTTATGGAAAACCGCCGCGGAAAAGCAGCAGAATTACCCTTTAACAAGGGGGAAACAAAGTGAATCAGTTTTTTTTTTTTTGTTTTTTTTTTGCTGCGAGAAGATGCCATGAAGAAAACAAACAAGCAAACAAAAAACAACGTAGCTGACCAGCATGAAACAGACGAAATACAGGCAGAAGGCAGGCGAGTCAAACGAGCCGGAGCGGCCGCTCTGCCCGCAGCCCCGCAAACCCACGCGCTGCAAGGACGCAGCACGGACGCGTTTTCCCACGAGCCGTAGCCGAGCATCAGGTCGTCCCCGAGCCCCCGCCGGGAGGATCGCCCCGGGGAGCGCGAACGCAGCGCCCCGGGAGCGGGCGGCGCCGCGTCTCCCCCCCGCCCCCCCCCCCCGCCATCCCCTCCCGCGCAAGAGCGGCCGCTCCCCGGCAGCGGCCCCGGGCTCCGCGGGGCGACTCGGGGCTCTCCCCGCACCTGCCCCAGCCGCGCCGGCAAAGCCGAGCCCCCCTCGGCGCTCTCCCCTTCGCCGCGCGGGAGCGGGACGGGGCCGGGGAAGGAGGAGGTGGCCCCCGCCGAGTGAGCCGTGCCCTACCTGTCACCCCGCCCGGGACGGGACGCGGCGGCGCGGGCGGCGCGGGCGGGCGGCGCGGGATGCGGGGAGCGGCGGAGGCTGATTGGACGGGGGTGATGTCACTCGGGCGCGCGCGCGGGGGCGAGCGGCGAGGAGCGGGCGATGCCGCGGGGAGAGTGCGGGGAGGGGAGGGGAGGCGAGGCGAGGCGAGGCGCCGCGGGACAGGGCGGGGCCGGGCTGCCGCGGGAGCTCACGGGGTCCTTTCCAACCTCGAGGCGAGGGGAGAAGCGGGCACCGGCAGCCCCGATCGGGGGGTGAGGGGCTCCAGCATCCCTCCCTCGGCGCCCGTCCCGCTGGCTGCGCCACGAGACTGCGGCTGGCGCTCCGCGCTGCCCAGTGAGCATGCCCCGCACCCCCCCCACCCCCCCCCACCCCCGCACGGAGGCACCGGCACCGCCGCGCGCTCTGCACAGGCCCGAAGGGAGCGAGAAGCTGCCCGTGCGCCGCTCTCCGTGCGGAGGGAAAGAGGCGGCTCGGCGAGAGGCGTGATGCTCTGGAGCCGAGAGAGAGGGCCCCGCCGGGTGCTAACCTTCGGTTAATACCTTCCTCCTCAGTTAGGAGAATATTTCTGAAATGGCAGGATTTTTCTTAACCGTCTGTTTCTTCTCAGGGCTTTTCCATATTCTAGGTGGAAGTGTGGATCTGCTGGAGGGTCGGGAGGCTCTGCAAAGGGACCTGAACAGGCTGGACTGCTGGGCTGAGACCAACGGCATGAGGTTTAACAAGGCCAAATGCCGGGTCCTCCACTTGGGGCACAACAACCCTGTGCAGAGCTACAGGCTAGGAGAAGCCTGGCTGGAAAGCTGCCAGGAGGAGAAGGACCTGGGGGTGCTGGTTGACAGTGACTGAACATGAGCCAGCAGTGTGCCCAGGTGGCCAAGAAGGCCAATGGCATCTTGGCTTGTATCAGAAACGGTGTGACCAGCAGGTCCAGGGAGGTTATTCTCCCTCTGTACTTGGCACTGGTGAGACAGCACCTCGAATCCTGTGTTCAGTTCTGGGCCCCTCACCACAAGAAGGATGTTGAGGCTCTGGAGCGAGTCCAGAGAAGAGCAATGAAGCTGGTGAAGGGGCTGGAGAACAAATCTTATGAGGAACGGCTGAGAGAGCTGGGGGTGTTTAGCCTGGAGAAGAGGAGGCTGAAGGGAGACCTCAATTGCTCTCTACAATTAGCTGAAAAGAGGTTGTGACGACGAGGGTGCTGGGCTCTTCTCCCAAGTGACAGGGGACAGGACAAGAGGAAACGGCCTCAAGCTCCACCAGGGGAGGTTTAGGCTGGATGTTAGGAAAATTTTTTTCACAGAAAGGATCATTGGAACAGGATCATTGGAACACTGGAACAGGCTGCCCAGGCAGGTGATTGAGTCAGCTTTCCCTGGAGGTGTTTAAGGGATGGGTGGACGAGGTGCTGAGGGGCATGGATTAGTGTTTGATAGGAATGGTTGGACTCGATGATCCAGTGGGTCTTTTCCAACTTGGTGATTCTATGATTCTATGCAGGATTATTTTTCTTAATTCTTCTTCATTAGCATAAAGGTAGGTATTTATCTGTAAAGACAACACCTCTTCCTCCAACCCAAGTTCTGTATATTTTCCTTTGTAAACTGCTGCAGGAATCAAAACTCCCAGAAGAAAAAAATACAAAAGGACTGTGTGAATGCACAAGCAGGAAGATGTCTTGTCTCGAAATAAATATGGGGCTTGCTGCATACCTGTTTGTAGGAAAGAAATGGGGCCAGAGTAGAGAAATCATCTGCTGAGGAGTCATGAGCTGCCAGCTTCGTGACAGCTGCTGCAGGAAGGACTCGTGAGGGATGGAACATGGAACCCGCAATACTATTATATATGAGTTCCCATTGTGTTTGAAACACTGCTTTTGGGGAGAGCAGGAATGCTTTGTATTTACAAAGAGTCACAGATAAAACACAGTCACAGAGCACAAATAACACTTGACTAGGTTATGCCACCTGCACAAAAATAAGGACAAGAGAGTAGAAAACTGTAGCTAGTTCAAGACCTTCAGCCTGAAAGACTGAGGCTCTATGTTGCTCCGTAATAAATCCATTATGTTGGGAGTAACACTAAATTGCATGCATTTCCTCTTAAAAGAAATGAGTTCTCTGACAGAGAGGCATCTGAAGTACTTTTGTTCAGCAACTTGAGGTAAGGAGGAGCAGGAGAAAGGAAGTCAGGACTACTTTACTTGTAGCCATCATCTCAATGAGTTCCAGCATGTCTGAAAGGACTTGAACTCGCTCCTCTAAAACACAAGATACCACTGGCTTTGCAGTGTGCAGATTGCAGCACTTACTGTTGTGTCAATTACAGTGAGATCATACTCTCACAACCATATGGGTCAGAAGCTGCTTGTTCAAGGATAAAAGAGATAGTTCATAAAAAAACCTGTAACAGATTCTCATTTAATCATTCCAGAGTTGGAGATTTAGTCTTGGGTCTTTAATTCCTGTGTCTAATCCAACACTGAGCATTGTATCTGTACACAAACATGCAGAAGAGAAGAGCTGTCACTGTGGGTGTGCTCTTGAAGCACGAGCACAGAGGCTGCATGCAGGGGAGAAAACTGGGTGGTACCAGTGACGCAGAAAAACTGGGAAATAAAGACTGAGTAGCAGAGCGTATTACAGTAAGGAAGGCAGATTATATGTGATAGAAATGGACCATAGGGCTTTTTAAATATTAGTGAGCTTTGAAACTGTGGCACAGATGCCATCTGCAGTGCAGTGTTTAGACAACTGCTTTCTTGCAGTGATGACCATCACACCATTTCATCCCCTGGCAGGCTTTAGAGCTGTCTTAGGACTGCTCTGAATGGAGCTCAGTTCCAAAACTGCCTCAGGCTGCATTTTGCAGTTAAAAGCATTAAAGCACGACAAAGTCAGCTTTAGGATGAAGATGCTGGAGGGAGTGGTAGGCTGCTCAGCATGTCCCCTCATAGGTATAGCACAGGCAGCTATATACTGCCACAGTGTATTCAACATTTAGGATACTCCCTGAAGGACATTCTGTAATAGTCAGTAACTTTAGTTTCCCATTTCATTGTCAGGAGTTAAGATGGCTGTCATGCATGTTTTGAGAAGGGGAGGTTTTTTTATTTTTTGCTTAAATATACCAGTGGGTGTCTCTGCACTGCAAAGAACGTCCCTGTCTCTCCCTGTGCTTGATTCAAACATCCTTCTCTAGAGCCTAGAAGTAAGCAAAGCAAAACAGGAACATAAAATATTCAAAAAGCAGTAACAGGGTGCATTCAACACCATGTTAATTTGTAACCATCAACTGCCCGTTATTCCATAATGCACTTGTCCTACAATCAGTTTGTATCTGTAGCTAATACACATACCTACAGCCCTGGGTACTTGATTCCTCTGAGGTACTGGTTCCTTGGAAAGAAGCATAAGTCATTTAGGATCCAACCATAAGGATGGAAGAGGCATAGCTGCAGCCTGCGTCACTAGTGGAGGAACAGCAACCACTGACCTCACTTTGTAGTTCCTGCCACAAACATTCACAGCATCCACCATGGGGGGATGGGAGAATATGAAGCAGGGACATCAGCTTTCCGTTGTTATTATAATAAAATTGAGACACAGGGCAGCATGACCTCTATATACCCCTACCCAGCCTCAGCAATCTTTTAGAGGATTAATAAGATTAGAAGCTGCTATTGTTTTGCTAATGGCTGTTTATTTGAAAAATGGCTTTTCTTGTAAACATACAGAGTGACCATATGTCACTCCATACTCCAGTGCTGCCTTGGGATGATTCCAGAAGCAAAGAATATGAATCATGTTCCAGTTGTAAATTTTGCAAAAAAGAAACAATTGATTTGCCCTTCAACTCTGCTGCTGTGGAGTCACCTGGTTGAGGGTAACCATTAAAGTAGCTTGACAGTACTCTTCCTTGCTGCAGTTTATGCTGCTGTAAGAAGGCTAACAATCCATTAAAAAATCCATGCTTATTTGAATTCCATATGTCTATTTGCAGAGATAATTTGAACTCTGACTGTATCCAAGTCTATCATCCATAAAGTTGACACATGCAAGTTCCTTTTCATTGCCACCAAATGATGTGAAATATTTCCTATTATATTAAAAATTTTCAAATTAAAGTGAGAGTTTTGAAGTCAGATACCACTGAGCTGAACATTACTCTTGTAGAATTCCTAACTTTCCAAACCAAATGGAACACATCAGAAAGGTAATTTTAATTATGGAGCTTAAAGTAGAGCATACAGCAAGAATTAAAGTTGAAATTATTTTCTGTATATTACAAATCTCTTTCAGTACTTTGTAGTTTAATCATTGAGGCTATGGTTTAGGAAACAAAATGATTGATTTCTTTCCTGACTCAAATGTTTCTGGAAAATTATTCAGACATTTTTGTGGATGAAAAATAACAAAATTAGGTACTTCTAGTGAGAAACAACTCTTCTAGTCATTCTTTTAATGGGAGTACTGTTCCTATATCCCTCCACAGGAAAGAGTCAGAACTTGAAATCTGTCCAAAGAGGTAGCTTGGAGCTCAGACACATTTTTCTGTACAACCAAAAATATTCATAGTTGACAAAGAAACAGAGCGGGAGGGAACTGATGACATGGGAGCATATATACACTCTCTTGATCACTAACTGGTACTGTGAGCTATAGAAACTGGTCCAGAGCTTGTTATTTTAGACATTAAGTCTAAGATACACTGGGGTTTGTTTAAGAAACAGTCACATCAAATCAGGTGTTGAGTGGTTATAAAATTAGCTGTTCCTCTCAGTAAGCAGGTGTCAACTTTCCTGTGAACCTAGTCCCACAAATTAAAATGGTGAACTTTCCCATGAAACTGTTTTCCTTATATCTATTACTAAAACATGAGGTGTGTGCCACAAAATAGGTGATTTGAGTGTCACTTCAGAGAAGTACCCAGATACGATACTGAGTCAAAAATACAGTCTCACCGGGCCAGTCCGTATTCTGTACATATAGCAAGGTGCATGTAGAACAGCCTTTCCAAAGCAAAATAAAGGAGAAAACCAAAATAAATAACATTTTCAGAAAATAAATTTTGTGATCCTATATTGTCTGTTTCTCACACATGCTAATACCTATTAATGCCCACAATCACTCATTTGGCCCAAGTGAGAGACAATCATGTAATGAACAAAGAATTCCTGAGTTTACTGGCAATTCTACACATTGGGAAGATGTTTCAGTTTTCCTTAGGTATATATGGAAATCTGCATAAACACTCTGCAAAAAGGGTGCTAATACTGCAGCTGCAAATATTCAAATTTAAGAATGATTGTTTTACCTTAGTTTGGTCACCTGCTCTTATGTATTATGTAAACTTTCACATAAGCTCAGTGTTTTTTCTGTGCATTCCTGTCTCATTCAGTGTAAAAGGTGAATATATATGATACAGTGTCTCTGCAGTATTTCTTTACGTTCTTACCAATAAATAGATTTGGGGGAAATTTACAGCTAAATGTTGCTAAATAAAAACTCATGTTCTTTTTTCATTGTACTGATGAGCATAGTTCCTGAGGGTTCTCCAAGGATCCTGGCTTTGAAACTTTTCCTCCAAAAACACAGGTAGAAGATTATGGTCTCTTCATTTCACTATATGCCACTGATAAACAAAAAGACATGTGGAAACTCCTAAATAAATTGCAAATATCTCAGCAACGGGATGTCCAACTCAAAATATTAATAGTTTGTTATTTTTAGAAATGGTAAATATTTTCCATATTCTTTATAGTAAAGTGTGAAGATAGGAAAAAATCCCTCAAATCAGGCCTGAGCGTGGCATTTCAGTCTGGCTGAATGGAGAAAAAAGAACACCTGTTTTCTTTGAGATCCGTGCACAGCAACATATAGTCTTGTTTTAAGCACCTTCTGCTATTTGAAATCAAGCAGTGTAGAGCCTGCACGCGAAAACACACCCATTTCAAAGAAAACCACTCTGTTCACTTGTCAGTAATAACAGACACGTAATCTTTGCTTTGACCTTTGGATTTTGCTCTTCTTCCAGCATAATTTTTAGAGGGAAATATATAATGCATGATTGTATGGTACATTCTATTTGCTTTTTAAAATAAAATATTCATCAGATGCAAAAAGAAAGAATTAATTTACAGTAGAAGAATTTCTATGCAGTAGAGTATGGGATGTCTTAAGAGGCTACAATATGCTCCAGATTTCTGAACTATTCTTTGATGATATTTTCAGAAACTCTTTTAGAAGGAGAATTTGTGAGGGAAAACTCTCAGCTACAATAGCTGTTTAGGTATTAGGTACTTAGCTTTAGGTATCGGATGCTTTCCAATAAGGTGCAACAGGTTCCTTGGGCTGTTAGCACCTTTATTTTTACACTCCCTGGCCTGCTAGTCATCACATATTAGCAACATGAGATTTAAACTCTATTGTTTCCTAAATCTTATATGAAATCAGCCTGGCAGGACAAGGTACAGTGGTCAGTGTAGCCCCTGTCTGATTGTAGGAGGAAATAGGAGAAAGAGATTAGTGCTAAAAAGAGTATGGCTACTGTTATCTATGCTGTTAGTTGCCATCAAGGTCAGTAATGGGCGAGTTTCCTTGTTACTGCTCTTCTTTTCAGCCAAGAAATATTGACATGTCTATGACAAGGCAGGAGTGCTGCCACCACTCAAACTTCTTCAATGAAACAACCTCAACATCAGCCTGAAGGTAATGGCAAGGCCAAGCTCGCTGCTTGCCTGTGCGATCCTAACACATTTGCCTAATGATCAGTACAGGAGATAAGGCATATCAAAATGATATGCTGGTGGCAGGGAATTTGGAACAGCATCAAAAATCTCCCCAAAGGCTACCACCATCATCACGTGGCTTTAATTCTTATTTCATGAGCAGAACAATCTTGCTTAAGCATCACATTCGTTCTGTATCTTCATTTTCTTAATATCCTGTCTTAGGTGGCCTAACGCCAGCTTTATCAGGTTCATCAGATGTACTACATCTAGTACAGTCTTTCTTTCCTTCTGTCCTGATAAGACTGTACATTGTGTGAATACTGCAGCAAGATTTTATGGGAGCAATGTACATTGCTTGAAGCATGCTTGACTTCTACAGCTACAACCTAAGTGCTATGGGAATTTGTCACATAGCTACTTATGTTAGTGACAAGGCTAAAACCCTGAAACCTCCATATCTGAAATGTCTTTGTTCACCTTGCCTCAACCACATCTATATAGGTAGATGTACAGATATAAATACAGATACAGATGCATATATGTGTGCACGCTCCTATGAATTTAGAACAGTTTTCACTGGGAAGAAAATATTGAAAAAGACTACGTAATAATTTTCATCCAATATAGTTTTTTTCTTTTAGAACTCCAAAACGTCTTTAATCTTCTCAGCAATGTACGGCTGAAGTTCATTTAAAGAATTCTCATGGGATAGACACAAATTGGTTACTCGGCGGTGAAGACCATCTAATAAAAAGCTAATCTTTAAACTACAAAGACCAGGAGCTTCTGCTTCAAAAGACTATACTTTTTTTCACTTGTGTTTTTTTAAGCAAGGTGATTTCCTTCTAAAAGGACACAAAAGAAATAAAGAAAGGGAGATGCAACAAAATGCCTATTTTAAAAGGCTTATATTTTAAAGTTTTTTCCAACTTCATTAATACTTTAACATATTTTACAAATAAGTTTGCTGAATTTATTTTAATGACTGTTACCTGTGGATTAGAAGAGATTACCAAGGAGAAAGATACTTAAACATTCTTGAAACTTTGATTACATGAAAGTTTAATTGACATACACAAAGTTCTTTGCAAAACTGCAATTATAATTATTCTGATGTATTTTGCACAACGTATTCTAAGTTTTCAAGTTGCAGATGTTTTAATATTAGAAACCGTGTTAAAATACTTTCCCATCTCCAGCAGTAGAAGATGCAGCTGCCAGAATTTCCACTAAGAAACCTGACACAACTGTCAACAACTAGCATTGCACCCTTGCAGCAAAGGAGGCAAACAGCATCCAGAGCTGCATTAGGAAGAGCATTGCCTGCAGGTTGAGGGAGGCAATTTTTTTGTGTTCCTCACCATTGGAGAGACACATCTGGAGTGCTAAGCCTGTTGCTGGGCTCTCAAGTACAAAAGAGACAGTGACATACTAGATCAAGCCTAGTGAAGGATGACAAATTGATTAAGGGACTGAAGCATCTGATACAAGAGAGGGCTCACATTCCCTAGTGCCAAGAGATGGAATATTTTAGCCTGGAAAGAAGACTCAGAGAGGTCTTATAAATGTATGTAAGTGTAAGGAAGACAGAGCCAAGCTCTTCTCAGTGGTGCCTAGCAACACGCTGAGAAGAAATGGGCATATAGTAAAATACCAGAAATTCCATTTAATCATAACCCTCCCCTTTTTTTGCTGTGACGGTGGTCAAATATGGTGACAGGCTGTCCAGAGAGGCTGAAGAGGTTTCACCCTTGAGAAGATACTTAGAAATTGACAGGACATGTCCCTGAGCAACTTTCCCTGGCTGACCATTCTAGATGATCTTTAAGGTCCCTTTGAACTCAGACAGTTCTATGATCCTTTCTATGAGCTATATACTATGAATTTTTTTCTTAGCACAGTGACATTTAAAAATAAATGTATGCATCTGTATACATGTGTATGTAAAACATAGTGAAACATAAAGGAGATTCCTAATTTTTCAAAAGGAACAAAGATTTTATATAGGTTAAATACCTCCATAAGTATTTGCAGAAATCAGGATTTTAATTTCTTTTTGGCTATTATAATGCATTCATTACAGATAGAGTAATATTTCTACAGATTGCATTACTTAATCCCTCTCTGAAGTACTTAATCCCTCTTTTCCAAGTGGAATACATCATGACAAGGAGCTCTTAAGATATAAAACCTGCACAATTAACTTCAGAAGCAAACATAAAAATAATATATTTATACACACACAGAGTATTTCAAATGCCTAAGCATCAGCCATGTTCTTGATCTTCCCCTTTATTTTTGCAGAGTGTACAATGCTTGAATCTTCCTACTGCTCACTGAATATATGTATTAGGAAGTATTCTGCAGTTTGGTGCATATGCTGTTATGATTGGTTACAATATGGTCAATTTAAAAGTAAACCTAAATTGTCTAATTTTCTGCCATTCAGGAGTGGAGTTGATCTCTTACAGACTCGTGTCCCTTCTAGAAGTCTTAACTTTCTGCTGTCATAATATTTGCCAGTGAAAAAAACCCTATCCACAGCTAATTGTTTGAATTATTATCATTAACATGTGTTAATCATAAATTAAATCTCATAAAGGTTGGCAACATACATTATAGGAACATAAAATTTTCAGTGTGGTTGTTTCTTACCTCCACTCTTTAGAATTCAGAGTAGAAGTCAATGTTTAGCATTTTAAACTGGCAGATTTTTCCCTAAGGTAAATCATTTCACAGGCTCTAGGAATAACATTGTCAACTTTATATATACACCTATCAAGTTTTTGATGATTTTTTATAGAAGTGATGCTTTTAAACTTACAATACATGTTTCCATCCCACTATCTCTGTGACCATTTGAAAAGCTGTGATCATGTTGGCCAAATTTGAAGTACTGAAGCATAAGAGCTAAATTCTTACATGTTTTGTGAAGGCAGGGCAGAGTAGAAATACTTTGCAAAATGGCTTGTTTCAAGGAAAAGCTGCATTCTGTTAAAGATCGTAAAACCTGCATGAGAAAGAGCAACCCTATAAAAGTCCCAAAACCCACATAAACTGTTCCAAGGATAAGCCATTAAACTCATCCACAAGAAAAATCCTGTCTCCAGTGCTGTAGCCTTAGTTCAGTACTAATTCAGAACTTGAGATTTTTTCATACAGTAAAACACAGGGAAATATCCAAATTTTAGACAGTCCAATCTGCTTGGTACATAAACCACGCTGAATTAATGTCTGAGATTTGCTCCACCACTACCTGATTTTTTGTTTACACACTGCTGCTCACATGCTTTTCTTCTTGATTAACAGTAAACTATGACAGAAAAAAAATAAACACAACAGAAATAAAACTGAGATAAATGCAGTATTATCCATATAACATTCCATTTAATGTCAACAAGGATATAAAAATAAGTGAAGACAAAAATTACAGCTCCAGTAAAGTTAGTATTTGTTGCCTGGTGCTTTTTATGTTTAGCAGATGCTATACCTCAGGAGGAGGGAGGCAACCAGACGATTACAGTTTACAATTAATGCCTTTGTAGTTCCTAACGTTTTACTGACTAATCACAAGCTACATCATTATGCTTGCAGTACACACAATTCCTCTGTTAAAAGGGTAGTTTAGAAAGAGAAATTGAAGTTCAGCCTAATATCCATCTGGTTTTTTCAACCAGTGACATTCTAGTGGAAAACATAGAAACTGCTCTGAACAGCAACCAGAAGCTGAAGGTGTCTATCCTGTCTGAGTGACCTAATTCCTTCTTCTTCATATTTTTCCCATTAAATCTTCATTTAGTTTCTGCATAGCTTCAGTTAAGAGACTCTTAATCCTGTTGGGATTTAAGAACTAAATGTTACTGGGGTGCAGACTGCATTTAGGAAAATCCCCACTTCCTAGAAGAAACATAAAAGCCAAGGAAATTCGATGATTAGAAACTATAAATTTGGAGGATGAGGGACTTGGATATCTGAAATGACAGTTAGGTGGCACTTAAGTCTTTTTGTGAACCTACCTTTCTGCTTCTCTTCAGATATGACAAGACCAAATTGTATCAGACCAATCTAATCTCCTCATACAACAGCCTAACTGATCGTGTGGACAGATAAAAGGCTGTAGATTTCAAATACTAAGAATCTTTTAAGGTTCCCCATAACAGACTCTGAGCATTGGGAACTGGGGAAGATGGTTTAGATAAAAACGTAATTGCTTGGCTATAAAAACAGCTGGAAAAGCATATTCATGGTAATTGGCACTGACTCAAAGTCAAAACGGAGAGATGTGTTGGGAGATGTTTGTCAAGGACCTGTCCTGGCATGGCATTTTTTAATATTTGTATTGTTGAGAGGAGTGATAGAAGAGACTATGTAACTTACTAAATTCAAAGATGGTCTAGATGGGAGGGAGCTAGCTTGCCAGAGGACAAGTTTGAGTTCAAAATGGAATCTTGACGAGCAGAGATTCAATCTGAAAAAAAGTAGTTCCCTATAGGAAAGGATCTGTGGGTTGTCTGAGGTCCTTCCTGAACACAGGCACACAGCATCATATTGCTACAGGAAAATCAAACATCAGCCTGGGACTTATAAATAGCAACACGTAGCTGCAGAATGCATGAATCTGTCTTTCTACCTTACTCAGGTCTAGTAAGGCCTTATTACAGAACCATGTCTTGTTTTGGATGCAACAAAAAATGGACACGGAACTGAGAAAAACTGAGCAGAGTCACTGTGCCATATGGAAAAATCAGACAAAATGAGATTACTTAGCCTAGGGGAATGGGACTAAGGTGGTGACATGACTGCAGTGTATGAAGTAAAAGGTGGAAGAGAAGGAGGTTCACGTGTTGTTCAAGCCCATAATAGAGAAGACAAGAAGTAATAGCTGTAAATTACAACAAGGAAGCATCAGCTTAGGTACTAGTGGTTTGAAGTTTCAAACTTGAGAGCTTTGTAAAAGCAAGAATAATCTCACTTAAGATGATATTGCCTCAGGAATTTGGCTGTACTAGGTGATCTTGTTTAAGCTCCTTCAGCCCTGTGATTGATTGTTTTACTGATGTCTAAATCTCAGCTGGACAGTTTTCCTGTAGCAAAAGCCTCAAGCAATAGCAAAACTGAGTCCTGAATATATTCAGCATGGTTTTTAGGTTATCCAGACCATAGCAATATTGCATTCCGAAGCTATAAAAGATTATTTTGGCCATATTACTCTGCATTAACTGAATGATGATGGGAACACCTGCTGCTTTTCGTAAGAATATATTGCAACACAGGCAGTATTTACTTCATTTATTGCCCTTCCGGGGACCTGCTCAGCCATATCATAACCTGTCAATGATGAAACAGAGAGAACTGCCAAGGTGGTGGCCAGATTCATCTCACCTACTTTCCTATGTCCACAGTATAAATGTCTACAACTGCATCACTCATTCTAATCTCCATCCATGGTGAACAGACAAAACCAGGCAATTTTAGAATGCAATTCATTTGACTTATTTTAGATGTCTGTACTAGGGTGAGATGAACAGAAGTGCTTATTTTCCTCCATTGACCAGATGCAGACTAGATGAATAGCTCAGATGGGGAAATCTGCATGGCAAATATCTTCATTTCCTAAGATGAATTCTGTCTGGTATGTGGATTTCAGAGTCCAACAGAATCCAGATAACAATATGGATACGTGACAGTGCTGACTAGCAGTTGTTTGAAAGAAAAGGTAATAGAGAGACCTCACTCCATCTCTCAATTAACTCCTACAGCTGTTAACAGCAGATAAAGCTAGGATGTAGAGATTATATTTAAAATTGAAATGACTAAGCCTATAAGAAAAGAGTATGATCATGCAAATTATGATAAAAACAGAGAATTTATATGTGAAAACAGGGCCAATATCTTTCACCTGAAAAGTATGTTGATTAAAACTGCTATGTACATGACTGCAGTGCACTGTTGTTTATTTTTAATTAAAGCAACCATTTATATTGAAAAGTATAGTATTTCTTCCCTTGGGCCCCCCAGAGGAATCACTAAGATCAAGTTCAAGCTAAATCTGAAGTTATATATTAGTTATTATATTATTATATTTTAACTCATTAAAACCAAAAATATTTTAAAAGGAGGAGCACTTAACCTCAGGTCTAGCGCTAAGATTTTTTCTGGAAAATGACTGCCTGTCCTATCTCAGTATTTTCATCAAAACACTATTTTATAATTGAGAAAAGCACAGAATACACTTTTTAGCCTCAATCTTTGGGTCTTTAATGCTGCTTTCCTGTACAATAACAGATAGTTCTCTTTTTCTCTGGTCTCAACAACTGTTGTGTGTTGTCTAAATAAAGCAAAATTAAAATGTTAACAAATATACATTTATTTTTTTCCAGTTCCTTCCTTCAAAGGCTAGGCATCTTGACTGGTTCCATAACCCTTGGCCCTTCCGCCTTACCCTTCTCTCCTCTTCTCATCTTCTCTCTCTTAAATATTTGCCCGTAATGTATTTCTCTGTCTTTGTATTTCTTAGAGTATTTTGTTCTGGGATTGCCTATGACAGTCAGACCCCATGCTAACAGCCACAGCGTATGTACCTAATCAGGAGAAGCATTTAAGTGTCAAGTTCCAGTCTGAATATTGCTTTTCACAATGCTCGAGTCACTCTCAAAGAGTCACTTGCAGGAGAAAACTTAGCTCTGGGGCTACTAGAGGCAACATTTTCTCAGTTACATAGAGGATTAGTTGCTGTTTGATTGCCTGAGGATCTGGAATATTGAAGCCAATCAGATGGACTAAGACCATCCTCCAGACATGTTCCCCAGGGAGTCCTGAAAATATACACACCATTGGATTGTATTTCTTTAAGCCTTCTGAAAATATCCATCGAGTATTTTAAGAAAGAGTTTGCATAAAAAGCAGAATAAGTGACTTGATGGAGTAGCTAGCGATTGCAAGATTTCTGAGAATTCAGTATGTATTAGTCAGATACATTGGAGCCCTGAAAAATCTAAAGAACCTTCTCTGAACATTATTGGGTTATGCTGCAGTCCCTAGTGTTTCATTATGAACGTGGTTTTAAATAGCTTCGTGGGACTCATGTTGAGGTGGAAAAAAACTGTGTGGAGTTAATTAAATTAATAACTGTGTGGAGTTAATTAAAGAGTTAATAGTTAATTCCACTCCTTTTGTAACAGCTGAAAAAATTCCCAGTTCTTGACCAGGAAATTTTGAATCCTGAACAATATTCTATGGATTGTCCAAGGTAAAACCCCAAAATCTTGCTCAAGGGAGGACAAAATAAAACTACTGTGCCTTGAAAAAATATTAAATATGCTTTGCACTGTGGATTGTTTCTAAATATGATATGCAATACTATTGCCTTTTGACTCAGTCATTACATGCCTATATTCACAATACAACAGGCTTTTTTAAACAGTAATACGTTGAATGTGGCTGTGCTGAAATATATCACAAATAAAACTGCTGTTTCCCTAAAATAAACTGCTAAGAGAAATGTATTAATTTTTAAATCACTTTGATGTCATTGTCAGACATCAAGATTGAAGATCCTTAAAAAAAGGGGCTTTCCGTCACTGCTTAGGTCAGTGAAACTGCATACATGGTAGGGTTTGCTGGATAAAGCATTTTAAGTTACTGCTTAGTGTTGTAAATACCATAGGGAAAATGATTCATCAATATTTTATGTGTATATTTACTTATGTTCCAGACTGCAGTCACTGTAATTATGTCATAAATAAACAACATAGACACAAAAATCTAAATGCATAGGTGAGTGAATAAGCAGATTCCAGAATGCCACATGGTTATTGCTCTCCAGAATTAAGACTGAGAATGAAGATGCGTAATTTAAGTTGTCTTCTAAAAAGAAGCAGGTGCTCCAAGTTAGAGAACTCAAATACCTGTGAAGTTTTCCATAATTCAGTAGAAATGCAAACTAAACAGATTAAAAGACCAGAGGACAGATTGAGTGCAAATCAGAAGGAAATGCAAAAGTCTTATCCGCCCATCATCAATCTTAGGTTGCAGCAACCTACAAATTGTTCCTGTGCAGAGAACCAAGGTATCCCTTGGAAGCAGATGCTTGATTTTTTCTAGCTGTGTATGGGCCGCTCCTGGCTTGGGCTCTGGCATCAGTACAAGCAGTACGAAGAGAACTCTACCACACCATATAACTTTCCTTCAAGCAGCTATAGATCACATGTTAGTCTTCCATTGAGTTTCTGTTTTCAAGCAGAATCTGAAAAATCAGCTCTCCATTAAAGTCCAACTGCATTAAGGGCTTTTAAATGTATGAGGATAGGTTTCAGATGTCAGTGGTGACACCATCATGCTGGTAAGTGATATTTTCTGACAGACAGAGTAATCTTTGCAAAATGCTGCACGTGTATGCTGAAAGGATCCTTCTGTGTACAACCTGAAATCAGTAAAGCATGAAAGATAGAATTGCTAGTAATGATTGCATAGCAAATGGTAAACTTTAATGTCATAAATAAAGCGAGCAAAACCACCAAGATGAGAAAAAAACTGAAACATTGTAAGGTAATTTATTTTATTTTATTTTATTTTATTTTATTTTATTTTATTTTATTTTATTTTTATTTTATTTTATTTTATTTTATTTTATTTTATTTTATTTTATTTTATTTTATTTTATTTTATTTCTAAATCCAACAAGTTAGCAGTCTGGCAGCAGCCTATTTTGAGCTCTATACTGATTTTGAGCTCACAGCTGCCAAACTCCAGCTGCTCACACCTTTTTTTGGCACCCCACCTGCTATTCCTGCAGCTTTCCAAAAGCCACACTTGGTGAGCTGACCTTTAAGAGAGATAATGTGGATGAAATGAGACGTTTCCTGCCTGTTCAAAAGGAAGGTAAAAACACTGAAAGCTTTCTAAGGATTTAAGGAATTCTGGATAGGAACGACTAACTAGCAGGCTGCTGTAGAGAACAGTCTGATTCCACCACAGGCTACACATTGCTAAGTCTGATAAGGTCTCTACTGCTTTGCTGGTGGAACTAAGAAAAGTAAACCTAGTCTCTGCAGCATTACTGCTCCTTCTGCAAAGGAGCTTTTCACCAACGTAGCTAATGGAGTGATGTCACCTCATACTTTGCATTGCAAAAAATTAATTTGATTTGCATATAGTTTTTCCAAACTATTTTTTTTTCAGGCATATGTCTTGACATAATCTTCAGTTAATTCCCAAGATGCTGATTTTTCTCTTTAGGAAACTGTAGGACTTTGGACAAGGGCTTGTTTGATGGGGAGGTAGATTTGCACTGTTACTCCTGTAATGTTGGCTTAAACTCAGGCAAACTGACTGCCCAAGTGAGTGAAGACTGCTGCTTTTTTTACAGGTTGAGGGTGTAATGAGCAAACATGACTGAGAGTCTTCAGGTGAAAAAGATTATATGTGCCTGATCTCTGGTACGTCGACCAGCTGGCCTGGCATTGCCCTTAGCATCTTTGAATTCTCTTTCTCCTTACGGCAGCAGGGCCTCATTGCTACTGTCTGCTGGGAAAGGTGCCTGGCTGTGCTGATTTCCACATGGTGCCACTTGTCAGAGTGCCTGGTACAAGTTCAAAATGCGCCAGCACCTAACAGTACAGATAGGTAGCCATCACTGGCCTGAGACTGTTCAATTTGCTTTAAACTCAGAGCTTCTGATCTTGGGTGTCATCTTCACATTCAAATATGCTTCATTGTCTCCCTGTTTCTAAACAAGCTTGAGATTCATGAGATGTCCCTGTAAAGAGCAAACATGTTTCCCCAGACTCGCCAGTGACAAGCCAAGCTTTCCTTGAAACAGCTTCTTTTGCCTGACATTAAGGAACCCTTCTCCACACTTTTTGGTTCTGGTATTGTGCTAGAAGCAGCCTAATTCAATACGCACCAGGACTGGTGTGCTGAGCACATGGGGACTGGACCAGGCCTGGCAAAGGAAATCATGGGAGAGCTACTGCATCCAGACATAACAGAGGAATTTGACAGTCTGTCTGATGGTAAAATTAAAGACTCGTTGGTTCTATGAGGTGCTTAGAATTGTAATGAATTGCCTCCGTATAAGTGACTTGAACTCTTGTGTATCACTTACCTATCAGCATCTGTGCAAATTCAAAACAGAAGTCAGCGTTTTATTCCACAAAGGAGATCAACCTTCAACAGCCTTTCCTGCTTTCTTGGAGGGGAGGTTTTGTCAAATTAGTTCAAATTAGTTTAAAATTTCTAGAAGTTTTCTACATGGAAATACGAATAATGACCTTTCATGTGTTCAGAAAATACAAATGAGATTTGGACTTTTAAAAAATATTAATTAAATCAGATGTACTATAAAATAATTAATATAATCTGGCCTTTGATTTACAGTAGTAATATATGAGATTGTCACAGATAATAGGTCAAATAGGGAGACTTAAAACCTTTTAATACAGAGCTTACATTAAATTTTATTTATTCATCAAATCCTTTATTGCACTTATGAGATTTGAAGGCACAATATGTACTCATTGTGTCATGAAGGTATAAACCCCTTATTGTTTGACCTCAGACATAAGTGTATATTAAATAAAAAAGCTAACACAAGATTAAAAATGAGGTCAAAATCAGGATGATTACTTTTCTTTGGCACATCTGGCATTTGAAAATTATTTCAGTATCTTAAAATGCAAGTGACCAGTTCCGTAAGAAATGGAATATTCATGCATGTATCATAAGGCAAATCCAGACACTTCCCTCAGAATAAAAACTCTTCCCTTATCTCCCAAGAACACACTGTAGATTCTCCACTATTCCACATACTGCTTAGCATGTTTTAGAGTGAGATGCAGTGATGAAATTGTAGCGCCACGGTGAGGACACAAATTTACATCACTAGCAGACACAAGAGCTCTCTCCTGACCTTTTGTTTCCCTTGAATGTGTTGGTCATTGTGCAATTGAAACAGTCAGCAGGCTGACCTGGGTTTGGCTGGCAGTCAAAGAGCAAGATGCTTGGGTTCACGAAGTGCAAGTGCTGGGCTTTGGGGAAGTATGCTTGATCCAAGGATGGAAAAAAAATGTCCACAATTAAGATGAAAATTCAAAATTAAGTGTGACCACATGCTCGTTAAGGGAGCCATTAGACAAGCTGTGTGGTTTTGCATGACTGTTTGTGAGAAATGCTTCCAATAAATATCACAGATTAGTAAACTGATAAGTATTAAGCAAATTATAGCTACATTAAAATGAGATTTTTTTTTCCCGAAGTGTCTATCCCACATTAAAACCAGATTTTGTTCTCTGAAGCTTATGTCCTTTTTTTTTTTCATTGATTTTTCAACTCCACGAGGCCCTTATCCAGGTCCTGTTCCCAACAACTCTCTATGTGCTCTTAAAGTCTGGGTCCAGAGTGTCTATTCTTTGTCTCAAAATGTATGTGTAAAGTCTCTGCAGGTGCAAATTGATTGGAAGTCAAAGGGTTAATACTCACTGCATGTTCTGGGTTGTACAAGGATGGGGAGAAACTGCATCTCTGATTTCAGGCTCCCTACAAGGACAAGCTGAGTGTGCAAAGGGACATCTTGGAGACAGTCCAGACTCTAGGCTTTCCTAGGTTCAGATAGCTCAGCTAAACAGACCACAGACAGGATGATGGGCTCATAGTGAATTTACAGCTTTTATGAAAGGGAACAGATATTCTCAGCAACAGACTCTGTCTCTTACCATCTGCAGCATTGTACCGTATTGCAATATTTTTAAGTCCAAAAAAAGAATAATTTTAGGCTCTAGTTTTCTTTGTTCCCACACAAAGAAAGAACAACAAAGGAATATCTGGAAATAAAGTTGTTCTCAATATTCTCCTTGGTTACTTCTGAAATTGTATAGTAAGGGTACTAGCCATCAAGTAGCCACATACAGTAACAGGGAGACAAAACTGTCTCATCGAACACAGGTCAAAAAAGATGTGTGCATGTAGAGCTGAATCCCATGTAATTCAGGGACCTGATGAGTATTTTTCAAGCTTTTCTTATGAGAGAAGCCTTCTTTTAGGGTAACATTTTGTCCAGCACAACACTTTCCCTTTGTCTAGGGAGCTGGCAGGGGGAAAGGACAGAAGCTCTTTAGGCTGTGGAAGTTGAATTTAATAGGATTCACAGAAGAGATTTAAGGAGCTAATCATCCTTACAGCTGCTCAAGTCCAATTTTTATCCCCCAGAGCTACTATATTTTTTTAAGTATGTATTTTTGGCAGTGCTCTCCAGCAAATATCTCCCCTTGGAGCACACTGAACTGAGTAGGCTGTATTATGTATATGAGCTGCTCAGCCCTAAACGCCAGTGTGAGACATAACTAGGTATTCCCTTATCTTAACAGGTGGACCTAATCTTAGCCTTCCACCTATTATACCCAGAAGAGGACAGACATTCAACATAGTGCTTCGAATATGGTGGCACACAACACTACAGTACCTAGATGCCAGGATCCAGAGTCAGAATTGACTGTATTGTGTGCTCAGAAAAGTCTTATCCAAATATGAAGAAGGCTCAGGTGTGTACAACAAGATTCAAAGCAATTAGAACTTTCACCATCTACCAGACAAAGGAAATGCAGTAGATGTTTGATATTCCATATATATATCATAGAATCATAGAATCACCAGGTTGGAAGAGACCCACCGGATCATCGTGTCCAACCATTCCTATCAAACACTAAACCATGCCCCTCAGCACCTTGTCCACCTGTGCCTTAAACACCTCCAGGGAAGGTGAATCAACCACCTCCCTGGGCAGCCCCTGCCAGTGACCAATGACCCTTTCTGTGAAAATTTTTTTCCTATGTTCAGCCTAAACTTCCCCTGGCAGAGCTTGAGGCCATTCCCTCTTGTCCTGTCCCCTGTCACTTGGGAGAAGAGGCCAGCTCCCTCCTCTCTACAACCTCCTTTCAGGTAGCTGTAGAGTGCAATGAGGTCTAATACACACACACACACGCACACTCCCATAGAGATGAAAAAGGGTGGGGAAAATGCAAACCAAGCTAACAATTCAGTTTCATATGTATATGTTTCCCTGGCTTGCTCCTGTCATGGATTCAGCATAAATTGAATTAGTGGAGTAAGAGGAACATTGCCCACAATTTGTAAAGTCATATTTAGGCACGACTCGGGTGCCCCTTAAGTCTGATAGATCCCTCATTATCATTGGCACAACGCTTGTCAACAGGGCTGTCAAGTGCTTTTGACAGGTAATAAACAAGCAGGAAAGTGAAATAACTGTGGGATTTGAGGATTTTATTAGCTCATTTCAGATAGAAGAGTTAGAGGCTCTGCTTTCCTTGAACTCCCAAAATTCCTCTCTGCTTTAAAGAAACACCCATGTCATACAAGCCTACTGTCTCTGTAGCACATCCTTCTTAAAACATAGGGCACTATCTTAGCTTACTAAATGCAAGGACACCTGGTTTGATTTCTGTCCTTTCTGAGAAACTGTGAATATCTCACTTCACAGCAGTTTCCTTCAAAACAAATGCATGTCTTGCGCCTGCATGGCAGAAGAGATTCATTCATCACTGACTGGGCTCACAGCCCTGCACTGGGAGGTGGCCAGGACTCATCTGAACCCTCGATACTCGGGGAAGGCAGGCTTTCTGAGATTTTCTCATCGTTTGATATTTACTGCAGCACACTAGAAAAACAGCAAGGCTGAAATCAGGCAGACCTGGAAGGGCTAAGCTGCCATCACTGTTTTCACCAAAACAACAAACCTGAGGGTAGCCCACACACAGTTATTAGATTTCTTCTATCTGCTCTGCTGCTATGTTCAGGGCTAAATGGTTCTTCCACCTACCCGATATCCTTCCACCTATCCAATATCTCAGCAACTGGGGCTAGGCTGAGACAGGCAATAACAGCCAGAAATGTCATTGGATAAATAAAGATTGTGAATTACATACCACAAGAATACATGGATCTTTTGGGATGTACCTATAGTTAGTCCCAACACTGCAAAGTCCACAACCATACTTCAGTTGTTATCTCTTTTCTGCCTAGGTACAGTAGTCACCCCTTCACATCAAGAAAAGCAAGTCAGTGCCAGTGTGTATTGCTCACACTATCTGAAAATAAGATACATCTTGTTTCTGGGGCATCTCTCATCATGAAAGCCTTATATTTACACTTGAAGAGAAAGACATAAATGGAGCTTCTCAAGGTTATCTATGGACTTGGATGATAAATTTGTACTCATTCCTATAGAACTGGATATTTCATAGCAATTTTGAATAGGTTTATTGTAAAGGTTTTTGATTTACTTTCTTTAATGTTGATAACATGAAAGATATGTAATATCACGTACACTAAAACATTAAAAATATTACACCAGTGTACTGCTAAAAGCTTATTTAATCACATTTTTATAATGTTAACATGCAAGATTAGAATATCTGATCATATTTATCAGATAAATACCAGAACCAGTAATTACACAGTCACTGGGAGCTACTTCTGCACTCCCACAAAAGCTGCACTCATTTACTTTCAAACTTGTGGCTTTGAGCCAGTGTAAATGGGCAGACTAAAATTATCAAACAAGGAACTGCTTCTTCAGTTGTGAAAATCTTTCTGGCTACAGACCTTTGGTAGCTCCCGGTGCCATTAAATCAAAAGCCTCATCCAATTCTGAGCATTGTGTGGGAACTTGCTCAGACTTGCTTCATTTCTCACTTGATCAGGGCTGAGCTTTTAAACCTGCACAAATTCTACTGATGGTACAGAGCTGGGTTCCTTAAACATTGTTTTGCATTCTGGTGAGAAAAATAATTAGCATAAGCATATATCTACAGTTACAATAACAAGCTTTGCTATTTCATGGTGCTAAAACGTATTTTTAATTGGATTCACAAACTGAATTCATTTTATATAATCACCTTGGATTCTGTAGTTCAGCTGTTAAAAATCATTATTCCAGCTGGCCCCTAGCAGTCTTTCCCCACATCTGACCAGCCAGTCCTGAATGCAGACACGCGTGAAAGGCTGCCTCGTGCTCCAGGGGATGATGGAAATATGGGAAGCTATCAATAGCTAGCTCAGGCTAATGAAAGCACATCTCTGCAGGGGCTAAGCAAGCTGATGTTGGTTGTTAATTATATGGGGCAAGTTCAATTGCATTTCCCTGCATTAGGTTATGTCTGTTTGACCATGATATCTACTCAGTTTACATACCTATTTAATTACATTGCAGCCTTCGTATTTGAAAAATATGGACACTATTATTAAGTGACTAATTCATAAATATATCCATTATCTCATTTTAAATAGTTTTTGCCAGTCTTATCATATAAAGTCATAAGGAATTTTCATTGTATATGTATGCAATAGAAATAACAAGGTATAAATACCATGTGGTATCTAATTTCTCTGTTCCAAAAGAGCAGTTCCCAGCCTGCTCCATGTATCTCCCCTTTTTATCCTTATCTTGAAATTTCTACCAAATGAACCATCTACAGCTGCTGCATAGAGCTTCTCTGCCCAGCTCTTTCCTTCCTTCCACTGAGCTTGATTCAGCCTCCTTTTCGAAACCCCTCTGCGTAGAGCTTTCCCTGCATTTATGGAGGAAGAAAAGTTGTCATCCAACTCAATATCTCTTCTGCTTCCAGCACGGCAGCCAGCGTATTTTTTTTTTTATATTTCATCCTATGTCAGTTTTTGTCTGCCCCCTGTTTAAGATCTCCTACTCCTTTGTGACTCATCCGCCTTTCTCCTATGCTTCAACTCTGTTTTCTTCCTGTGCTTGCTTTGTTTACCTAGTTAGTTGGAATCAGCCTGACCTTCCAGCCTGACACCTTTCTGATCTAACCCTCTGCTTGTTGCCTCTCTCTGAGGCAATAGATGTGTGTCCCAGCCTATCTCTCTTCCATCTCTGGGTCAGAGTTCCACCTACAGACCTTCCACCATCTCTGTAATTTTATCAAACTCTCCCCATGATCTCCTTTCCTTGGCACAATTCAAAACTTCACTGTACTCTCTCTATCTTTTCCATTATTTGGCAGTCATATTTGATTTTCCTTCATATTTTTTTCTCTGTCCAAATATTAGTAGTTCTTCTGTCAAATCTGTCTGCCTGTGTCTTTCTCTTTCTGTCTCTTTGAAAGAAAAGTTATCCTTGTTAGAGTAACTGGAGTTCTTTTGAGGTGTTTAGCCCATATATTTTCCACACTTGTTAAAGTAGAGCCCAGGAAACTGGAAAGAGACTATTTTGAACCAGTAAGGGCACTAAGGGAATCTTTGCCACCGCAGAGTCCTGATTTGCTTAATTTCCAAAGCAGAGGAAAAGAATGTCAGACCTGGAGTAAATGTGTCTTCCACTAATGTGTCTTACTTTGAATTTAAAGCAGTGTGAAGCACCTTTGCCTGTGAGACACAGTCTGAACCCAGCCAGTCCATAAGCAGTGATAAATGGTTCAGCCACAGGCCTCTTTTCCTAGAAATTGTTTTATATATTGCTGCAAAAACATTCCAGTTAAATGGTCAGCCACATTATCATTGCACCGCTCTGACTATTTGGGTTATGTGGGATCTGCTCAGAAATAGAGTCTCAAGAACCTTTTTTTCTTACTCTTCTCAGACATTTATACAGCTTCCAAATTTGAATCACAGCAGTTGTTTTCAGCGCCTGGAAAAACATTTCCCATTCATAATCATCCCTCCTTGGTCTCTCCTGTACTCCCTAGGTTGCCCAATCACCATCACTGCTTTTATGTTCAGTTTGTGTTTATCTTCATGTTCCATTGTCTCACCTTCTTTTTCTGTTTTGTGATCTTTAATGATAATTAAAAAAATGTATCGTGCATTTGTTTGAAATAATACTGGGTTTGAGTGGCATGTCCACCTGCAGGCTTGGGTGCTTGCTTGCTCATATTCAACAGCCATTTATCAAAGTGCAATACTGATTTAACTCATAATTATGGACCCAGTGAGAGAGAGCGCTATGGGATCTCACTTTTTAGGAGCATCAATGCACAACAGAACCGGAGTGCAATGGAGCTGAAGGGTCAGGATTCAGCTTTTTGCTCCCAAGTTGTGTGGGCAAAACTAGAAATTTTATGAAATGTTATTTCTTGCCCATAATTCATTGATTTTGATGGGACCTAGAGGTTCACACTTGATAACGAAAATACTAGGTGACGGAATATCACTTTCAATATAAACTTTAAAATTCCTGTATTATACCCAGATATGTTTGTGCCATTTCATCTCCTTGAGCATACTGTCAGGCTGTTTCACAGGTACATATGATTTATGCCTTTTCTCTTGGAGTGAAACTTATTTCACTGGAGTAATCAGGATTTTCAGTCTATCTTTTATCAATGACATCAACTCACTCACCAGCTTAACGCTTCATTATCCCAGGAACATCACACTGTTTTGGTATTACCTTTCCCTGGAGGAGGCTGAATTGCTTTTATTACTTCTTGCTTGAACAACCACTAATCTCTTTTCTGGAGTTCTTCCAACAGGATGTCTATACTTCTGACACAACTGATTCAAACTGCCCTTGCCAGGATTTAGTGGACTGAAATATCTGTCTCTCTTTCTTCAAGGACAGAGATTTTATTTCCTATAAAATCTGTGATTTAAAAATGAGTGTTGTTTTTTGTGCAGTTTCCCATGTTTCCTGTTTTGCTCACATTCTGAGTTTCCTGATGTCACATTGCTAGTTACGTGTACATACAGCAGGTATCCATAAGGGTTTAAAAACTGTAAATCCTACTGATTTCTATTCCTATTAAAAATCTAAACTATGTAGAATTTGTTGTTAAATCCCTATTTTACAGCTTAAATTTCCTGGACTGTGATTTCTTAGTTTGCTAACCTGAGCTGCTAATCATCTGCTTACTTTTAAATCTAATGTTCAGTATAGAAAAAGTTTTGTTAAACCAATTCATGATCTTTACTGATGTACAAAGAAGTTAGATCTTCTAGGGCCAAGCGCTTAACAGTAGTTACAGGACAAATACATCCAGTACCCAGCCTTCACCAAGTTAACACTGTGGCCATACACTCAAAATATAATAAGACATACTCCTTTATCTAAAGTAACAAATTAAATTCCCCTGAGATTAAGCAGTGAAATTGCAGCAATGAACTAATATTCAAAAAGCCTTCAGCCGCACCGTTGAATACAATGCCTACAACAGGGCTTGGGACTTCATGGGGTTGGAGAAGAATAAGGGGTTTAAAGAAGGTGGTAGAAAAAGAAAATGAGAATCTATCCCATGACTACCAAAAGCCTCCCAAATTTCCTCTTTTCCACCATCCTGCCATAGCCCCACAGACAGGTCCTGCAGTGCTATGCAGCTTGCTCAGATGTCTACAAACAGAATTACTAATGCATTGTGTGCCCTAACTTCTGCTTTTAGCTTTTTTTATATAAAGGGCTGTCCCTTGATTAGCGCCACTTCAGTTCTTTGGGAGATACAGAACAAAAGTAAAGCTGGTTCCTCCTGCTGACAAGGGCTGATCAGAATAAACATCTCAGAAAAGTAAGTGGATAGCTGTAAGTCATGCAGGTCCCACTGTCTTTCCATTTCCTTTCCCAGTCAGTGATGTGCCTTTTTACCCTTGGCAGAAGGATTTGAGAGATAGGCCTGAATCTAATGGTTGGCTGCCACTCAAGAGAATTGACAAAAATAAGGGGAATGGCTTATGAGTGTCTTTTGTAAGTGGATCTCAAGATTAACTTAAAGGCAAAACCTAAGTTGTTTTTCTAAGCAACATAAAAGAAATAGGATGCACCCCAGCACATTTTTAGTGTTGCTTAACACATTGAGTTCTCCAAAGTCCCCCTTTTGATGTTGTAACATAAATAACAATGACAACAATTCATTCCTTCTGGTTATGGATCTGGTCTTACAACTGAAAGTCACGTATGTAAAATAGTACAAAAAAGAGACATATTTAAATATGTCGAGATCTCCTTTCCAGGTTGCCAGGATTCTGCTGGTCTAGGTTTCTGATTGAAACCAAGTGTTTAGACCTGGTTATTTCAAGCCAGTTTAGTCCTACTCAGCTTGGTGGAAGTAATGTGGACTAGCTGAAGATCAAGTCCATTGTCTCTCACTGCTGGAAGGGTACAGGCACTACAATAGAAAGCTGAACCCATTGCCATAAATAAACAAATAAATAAATAAAATTAGCAAACTACATAGTACAAACAGTGAAAATCTAATCTTCTTTCTATTAACTTCACTGCCATGTAAGTTTAAATTCACCGTTAATGTTATTAATTACATAAAGTTACTCATTTTGAAGCTGATAGCATATATGTCTATAGCCTACCACCTGTAGTTTGACTATCCAAAATAGAAGCAGAATTTCCAAGCAGAACCTTCTTGGTGCTCAGAAGTGGTGTGGACCCCTGAAGGTACTGTGCTTTTAACTGAATCCATGTCTGGATTCAGCAAAAAAGCTGCATGCTCAGATATTAGGTCCGCTAACAATGACTGCATTATTAAATGGAGAGTGTGACCTATTTGCTTATCCATTTAGTCAGAGCAGGCTTGCTGAATTCCCTCTAGAATAAAGTATTTAAATCAACTCAGTTCTCCCTAGATGTCTTATTAACTATTATTCAATGAAGGAGTGCCAATTATCCAGCTCTAAATTTGTTTTTTCCCCTCCAACAAAACCATTTTAAGGCATCACACAAATGTATATGTAGCAGCCGGCAGAAAATTTCTTTTTATGTTTGGGCAAACAGCTATTTTTCTCTGCTTTCAGTTTCCTAAAGTTTAATCCTTCTTTCATCATGTTTTAGTGGCAATAGTTCTTTTCTGGATGGGTTATTCTTGCCCATCCATAGAAACCAATGTGAAGATATTACAGATTAATTTCTTTCAAAGCTTTAGAAGTAAATCCATCTATTGTAGAAACGTCTTGTCTTGGTCACTTACACTTTTCTTTTCTTGGGTTTATTGCTTACCAATTTACTCACCATCTTCATTCCTTCGGTGCACTCTGCTTTGGCACTTACCCCTGAATTCTGTTGAGGCATTAGTGCTTGAAAAAAAATGTGTACAGACATACCTTACATCTGCTACACAGATATACCAGCCCCGTCAATAGGTATATGATACATTCATGTCCTCTGACCTATGCACTTTTTCCTGTTAGTTGATGTCTTTAAAGGTAAAAATATTTTGTTTACCTGGAACATCCATTCTCAGCATCATTGCACAGATGTTCATGATCTCTTTGATTAAAGATATTAAATAGTGGTGATTTCCTGTGTCTCAAGTGAGTAAAGGAATTAAACTGTATATTCTCTTAAGAAACAGATCATGCCATATAAAAGAAAGAGGAGAAGAAAGCATTATCTGACAAGCTAACCTAAGGTAAAACAAACAGAGCAAAAGCTGAGCACAGGAATAGATCATACTAGGCACATGTGAGGACCTCCCTGTATCCAACACCTCAGAGGAAAGTGAAATATTCTCCCTGGTTACCACTTGGGATTTTATCTCACACTAAGATGAACTTCGTGGGATCTCCCATTTCACTTTTTGATGAGCATTGTCATCACTCTGATTGCAATAAGAAACATGCAGAGATGGATTTTCTAAACCAACTGTTTTCTCAATGTGAAAATAAAATGCGATTGGGTCACTTTGGGCTATTTTATTTTAAGTAATTATTGTTTGAGGAATCTCCTTTCTCTCTTCCCCCCTCCCTCTTCAGGGTGACATGGTTGTCACAGACAGTCAGTGAACAGGACCACAGCAGTGCAGCTCTGTACACACCCTCAAATAAAAGAAGTTGTAGGATGAGTTGTTTGCCCCAAGAACAAGGAGCACAGACCTGTTTGTGAACTTTATCCATAGAGCCCAGTCTGCAAGGGATTAGCTGGACCCACCAAGGATCAGATTCTATGGTTCTATGATTCTATTATTCTATGATTCTCCTTCCATAGGTCTAAAGCTGTGGTAGCAGTATGAGAGCCTGTCTTCTGATGGATGAATCTGGTATACATTGGCTGTTCGGTGTATGAAGCATGTTGAGGTGGTACTGAAGAGAGACAGAGCTCATGCCTTTTGGGAGCAGGTACCTCTGAGGCCACACAGAGCCCATCAAAGCAGAGCCCAGTAATGAACTAACAGCGATGCTCTGGGCTGAGTCAGAACTACTGCAGTGAGACGAGCCCGGGGATGCCTCTAATTAACAGTGAAGACAAACCCGCTGAGGCCAGTGCAGAGTCAACAACACACCAAGTGCTTGTTTGCATTAGGGTTCAAATTCGGTTGTTTGACCAAACGCAGAATGAAGTAAACCAACACATTCCAAAGTTACATCAGGCCTTAGACAGGAACCATGGGGAGGCTTCAGCACTTGTTTGAGTTTTCTGAGAAATTATGACTGAAAATGTCTGGGTATATGTATAATTTATTGGAAATAAACATTCTGGATGTGGTTTGTGCACACTTTTTGAAAAGGAAGAGGTGCAATTGATAATTACAATATGACGTTACTATCACCTGGTCACATGCAACTAGGCTATGTGCCAATTATTTTAATCAGTTTATATTTAAATTTTATCTGTAGTTTTGGTTCAGAGCACAGCTCCTCAAATATGATTTGGCCTATCACATCAAGGTTAGACATATGTTCATCTTATTAGGATCCTGAAATTTGAAAAAATCAGTAGTGCAGAGATTAATGAAGTTGACAAATCTGCCTGCAAGGATGATGCGTGGACCCATACCAAAACTGAAGCAGAATGCCTGGGGCTATTCAATCTGGACAACAACCTTTTGAGGAACATATTTGTCAAGTGAAACTCTTTAAAAAAATAATCACAGTTTTAGAAGAGTTGCACCAATGCGTTCTCAGTTTTTTGCCTGTTGTTGTTAGGAACAATGAAAGAAGGAGAGACTTACAGATCACTCATGACACGCTGTGCGATTCACTGCATGTGTCTGTGGTCAACCTACAGCATCTCAGGACTCTTCATATTTTGTATGACAAAAGCTTTCTCAGGATTTAGCTCTATAAGTGTTCTATGCAATAAGGACAAAATAATTCCAAATGCTTCTTTTCATATATAATCACCAGGTTGGAAAAGACGCACCGAGTCACTGAGTCCAACCATTCCTATCAAACACTAAACCATGCCCCTCAGCACCTCGTCCACCTGTACCTTAAACACCTGTAGGGAAGGTGAATCAACCACCTCCTTGGGCAGCCTCTGCCAGTGCCCAATGACCCTTTCCGTGAAAAATTTTTTCCTAATGTCCAGCCTGAACCTCCCCTGGTGGAGCTTGAGGCCATTCCCTCTTGTCCTGTCCCCTGTCACTTGAGAGAAGAGGCCAGCACCCTCCTCTCTACAACCTCCTTTCAAGCAGTTGCAGAGAGCAACGAGGTCTCCCTTCAGCCTTTAAGAGTGTTCTTTAATTCTGTAATGGCTTGTTACTTGTAATGTGCTGCAGCCTCGTGTGTGCTAGCCACTGAATTCCTTTCTGGTGTTTCTGAATTACAGAATCATTCAAATTGAATGGGACTTTGGGAAGTCTTTTGTTTCGAATAACACAACATTGTACTTATAGTTCTACTAAACAAGCCCATGCAGTGCAACAGGCTTGGGGACAAATGGCTGGAAAACTGCTTGACAGAGAAGGAGCTGGAGGTGTTGGTTGAGGGCTGGCTGAATATGAGTCAGTAGTCTGCCCAAGTGACCATGAAGGCAAATGGAATCTTTGCCTGTATCAGAAACAGTGCGGCCAGCAGGACCAGGGAGGCGATTGTGTCCCTGTACTCTGCATTGGTGAGGTCACACATCTAGCATTGTGTTCAGTTTTGGGCCCTTAGCTACAAGAAAGACATTGAGATGCTGGAGCGTGTCCAGAGAAGACAAACAAAGGCAATGAAGGGGCTTAAGAACAAGCCACATAAGAGGCAGCTGAGGGAACTGGGTTTGTTTAGCCTAGAGAAAAAGAAGCTGAGGGGAGACCTTATCACTGTCTACAATTACCTTAAAGGAGGTTGTAGCGAGTTTGGTGTTGGTCTCTTCTCCCAAACAGTTAGTGATAGGATGAGAGGATATATTTCTTCACTGAAAGTGTTACCAGTCACTGGAACAGATTGCCCAGGGAAGTGATTGTGTCACCATCCCTGGGGGTGTTTAAAAGACAGGTAGATGAGGTATTCAGGGGTATTTTTTAGCAGTGAATGGGTATAGTTGGACTTGATGATCTCAAAGGTCTTTTCCAACCCTATGATTCTGTGATTTCTGAAGGGTGTTTTGCAGGTGAAGATATACTGCAATGTTAACTTGCTAAAGTAGTCCTTGCTGATATCTAAATTCCTGCTCCTTCATATATGTCCAGCATCATATATGTCCATATATGTTCCAGCAGTCCTGGATGACTGGGGAGGTTCCGCTGGACTGGAGGCTGGCTGATGTCGTGCCCATCTATAAGAAGGGGCGCAGGGAGGATCCGGGGAACTACAGGCCTGTCAGCCTGACCTCGGTACCGGGGAAAGTCATGGAGCGGGTGATCTTGAGTGCGATCATGAAGCACTTGCAAGAGAACCGGGTGATCAGGCCCAGTCAACATGGGTTCATGAAAGGCAGATCTTGCCAGACTAATCTGATCACCTTCTATGACCAAATGACTAAACTCTTGGACGAGGGAAAGGCTGTGGATGTGTCTTCCTGGACTTCAGTAAAGCCTTTGATACAGTTTCTCACAGCATTCTGCTTTGGAAACTGTCGGCCTCTGGCCTGGACAGGCGCACACTCTCCTGGGTGGAAAACTGGTTGGCTGGCAGGGCCCAGAGGGTGGTGGGAAATGGAGTTAAATCCAGCTGGAGGCCAGTTACAAGTGGGGTTCCCCAGGGCTCAGTCCTGGGTCCAGTCCTGTTTAATGTCTTTATCAACGACCTGGATGAAGGCATTGAGTGCTCCCTTAGCAAGTTTGCAGATGACACCAAGCTGGGAGGAAGTGTGGATCTGCTGGAGGGTCGGGAGGCTCTGCAAAGGGACCTGAACAGGCTGGACTGCTGGGCTGAGACCAACGGCATGAGGTTTAACAAGGCCAAATGCCGGGTCCTGCACTTGGGGCACAACAACCCTAAGCAGAGGTACAAACTAGGAGAAACCTGGCTGGAAAGCTGCCAGGAGGAGAAGGACCTGGGAGTGTTGGTTGACAACCGACTGAACATGAGCCAGCAGTGTTCCTAGGTGGCCAAAAAGGCCAATGGCATCCGGGCTTGTATCAGGAACGGTGTGACCAGCAGGTCCAGGGAGGTTATTCTCCCCCTGTACTCGGCACTGGTGAGACCGCACCTCGAGTACTGTGTTCAGTTCTGGCCCCTCACCACAAGAAGGATGTTGAGGCTCTGGAGCGAGTTCAGAGAAGGGCAACAAAGCTGGTGAAGGGGCTGGAGAACAAATCTTACGAGGAGCGGCTGAGAGAGCTGGGGTTGTTTAGCCTGGAGAAGAGGAGGCTGAGAGGAGACCTTATTACTCTCTACAACTACCTGAAGGGAGGTTGTGGAGAGGAGGGAGCTGGCCTCTTCTCCCAAGTGACAGGGGACAGGACGAGAGGGAATGGCCTCAAGCTCTGCCAGGGAAGATTTAGGCTTGAGATTAGGAAGAAGTTCTTCACAGAGAGGGTGGTTAGGGATTGGAACAGTCTGCCAAGGCAGGTGGTTGAGTCACCATCCCTGGAGGTGTTTAAGGTTAGGGTGGATGAGGTACTTAGGAGCATGATTTAGGGAATGGTGGGAATGGTTGGACTCGACGATCCAGTGGGTCTCTTCCAACCTGGTCATTCTGTGTGTGATTCTGTGTGTGATTCTGTGTGTGTCTGTGTGTGATGTCCCAAGTGTCTCTATGAGAATTAAAAAAGCCAGAAGTCAGCATGATAGGCCTATCTAAGTGTGCTGTTTACCAGCATGTGAGGTAACAGCACAACAATGTAATACACTGTAAAACCATCGTCCATTTATCACAAGGTCAGTAACAAATATAATACTAATAAATAGTGGCACAATATATTTAGGGGATTAGTTTCTTTAGTGCTCTGATTGTCTAGCCTACCAGCAGCTACCGCCTCAAACAATTGCTTTTACATACAACAATGTGAATCTACACAAAAGCATAGTATCTAGTAAGTTGACTTTTACAAATGCCAGAGGTTATTTGATGGGTAGTTGAAATTTCCAGAGTCAATACTGGTGTATTTTTATATCACTTCAAGTCTCACATGGAAAGCTTCTTTGAAATTAAAACCTAAGTTACAGAGAAAGACTATTGCTATGTGCGGGAATAGGCTGCATTGATTGTCACATCTGATATATGATAGACATACTCTTACAGCATACAGCAATTTTTCTCTTAACATCTTAAAGAAAACCTCATCATTCAGTGATGAATGGATGTAAATCAGTCTTGAAATATATCCTACAAGATATAGTAAGAAAAATAAATGCCTGACAGGCAATCAAAACTAGAATCAAACATGCAGAAATATTTGAGATGAATGACAGGGAAACTCATCCTATTTCTTCTGTTATCTTTTACACGGAACATCAAATCCTAGCCATTAATAAAAATAAAAAATTTTATCTACAATTCAGGATGTTGCACTGATTCTCCTCACGCTTTTCTATGTAGAATTAAGATTGCAGAGTTGAAATGCACAGTCTGAGGCTGAGCCTCTTAAAAACATGGACTATGCCTCTGCAGTGGTCCTGTTACATTATTTTTATTGTTATAAATCTTTAGTGAACAACTGATTAGCAATATTCTCACCAATATTAGCTACAAAATTAAAGTGATTTGCTTTTTTAATATTTGTCGTAGATTTTTTTCAGCTGCAATCTGAAATACATGATTTAGCAAAGAAAGATCACAGTTCTGCCATGTGTCTGTCTCCAGTAAGCTGGCTGCGGCTGTGATGTCCTCGCTAGAGGCTGCTGTCATTAGTAGAGAAACCCTGACACTCTATTAGACAGTTATTCACTGAAAGAATATTCATTATGCAAAAATCTGCCCAAAGATGTGGCTAAAATGCCACAAGCAGAAGTCTTAGCTGGTGTAAATGAATACAGCTTCAATGGCTTTGACAGGGAGGTTGACTGCCTGCTCCATCTGAAGCATCTATCCTGGGTTCCAGTTTTCAGCATCTCTGCTCTCACTACCAGAAAAAAGAAACAATTTGCCAGAGTTTGTTGGTAATAAGTAACCTGTGGCTGTGTTCCCATGTATATCTTGTACCTATGAGTTTTGTATGGTGCCTAAATGATGATTTTTCTACAGTAGTGTTTTGAAAAAAAATCACTCTTTTCTTAACACCTTAGTATATCTTATTTTATTTCACAGCTTTGATCCACACAAGTGTCTTCTTACAATACAATATGTACCTGCAAACGTTCCCCTTTCACCTCTTGCTGCTAGCACAAGGATGATGTGATGCTAATCCTGAAAGGCAGAGCCTCTGTCCTCCTCACATGAATAGGCCCTGATGTGCTGAGGTGGTTCCTGCAGGCACAGTTTCTCTGAAGATGATGCTGTCTGACAATGCAAATCAATTCAGTGTTTCTTCATGTCATAAAATCAGAATCGTTTGGTTGGAAAAGACCTTTAAGATCACTGAATCCCACCATTCACCTAACACTGCAAAGTCCACCACTAAACCGTGTCCCTAAGCACCACATCTACTCATCCTTTAAATACCTCCAGGAATGGTGACTCAACTACTTCCCTGCAAAGCCTGTTCCAATGCTTGACAAACCTTTCTGTAAAGGATTTTTTGTCTAATACCCAATCTAAACCTCCCCTAGTGCAACATGAGACCATTTCCTCTTGTCATATTACTTGTTACTTGGGAGAAGAGACCAATATTCAGCTCAATACAATCTCCTTACAGATAGTTGTACAGTGTGACATGATATCCTTTCGGCTCCCTTTTGTCCAGACTAAACAGCTCCAGTTTCCTCAGCTCCTCCTCATGAGAGTTGTTTTCCAGACTCTTCCCTAGTTTTGTTGCCTGTCTTTGCACATGCTCCACCACCTCAATATCTTTCCTGTACTGAGGGGCCCAAAACTGCACACAGTATTCAAGGTGTGACCTCACCAGCACCAAGTACAGGAGGATGAACATTTCTCTACTCCTGCAGACAGCATCATTTCTCATACAAGCCAGGTTGTTGTTAACCATCTTGGCCTCCTGGGCACACTGCTGTTCATGTTCAGCTGCCTGTCAACCAACATCCCCAGGTCCTTTTCTGCTGGACAACTTTCCAGCCACATTTCCCTGTGGCGTTGCACGAGATGGTTGTGGCCCAGTTGCAGGATCTGACACTCAGCCTCGTTGAACCCCATACGGCTAGTGTTGGCCCGCTGATCCAGCCTGTCCAGATCCCTTTGCAGAGCCTTCCTTCCCTCAAGCAGGTGAACACTCCCACCCACCTTGGTGTCGTCTGTAAACTTACTGAGAGTGCACTCAGTTACCTCGTTTAGATCATTGATAAAGGTGTTAAACAAGACTGGACCCAACATTGAGCCCTTGGGAACACTGCTTGTGACCGGCCACCAGCTGGATGTAACTCCATTCCCCACATGCCTTTGTGCCCAGCCATCCAGGCAGTTTTTTACCTAGTGAAGAGTACACCCATCCAATCCATGAGCAGATAGTTCCTCCAGAAGACTCCCATGGGAAATGGTGTCAAACACTTTATTAAAATCTAGGTAGACAACATCCACAGGCTTTCCCTCATCCACTAAGCAGGTCACCTTGTCATAGAGGGAGATCAGGTTAGTCAGGCAGGACCTGCCTTTCATGATTTCATGCTGACTGAGTCTGATCACCTGGTTATCCTGTACGTGCAAGGATACCTGGGAAGGTGGAGATGGGCCTCTTGTGCCATTGTCACCATTGTCCCTTAAGTCAATGGGTTGAATCATGTGGAGAGAGGCTAGGGAATCCTCCATATCATGTATCTTGCCTGCCTGTTGGACCTGTCCCAGGGAAGGTTGGGTGTGATTCCAGTAGCCTGTCTCTCTCTCAGACTTCATGATGCTCCTTAACCATCTTGCTTCCTCCTGGAGTTGTGTCACTAAGCAGAGGAGTTCCTCTACCTGGGCGCATCTCCCACAGGTGTTCTCACTGCTGCCATGAGGTGCTGCCATAAAAGCCAGACCCACCCTGCAGCCTGGCTCCTTGGTGGCAGCACATTCCCACTGAAGCATTGTCTGGGAAGCTGCAGCAGCCATAGTGGGTGCAGAGCTTAGAGGGGTCATGGCTTTCTGCCTGGTGGGTACCATTGCTCCCCTGTTGAGCTGGCAGAGCTTCGGTGCCTTTCCTACATGTCCTTCCCTGTGAACTGCTGCACAAACTGCTGCTCCATGCCCTTGCTGCCATGCTCTGTTTGCCCACCCTGGCCCGGCTCAGATCTCATCAGCCACTGTTGTATGAGCTGCAGGCTGCTAGTGACTCCCCTTGAGGTTTCCCCAGTTTGAGACCTCCCCCTGTGCACCGCACTGGAGAATCCACCGTGGATCCTGCCGGCACCAGAGCTGCTCACTTCAGCGACAGATTTACACAACCAATGTTTCTTCTGGTGGTGTGATACTGAAAACGTGCTGTGTGCTGCCTGTCCTGAAGAGAAGGGTTAATAGTGGGCACTATCCTGGACAGTGCAGTGACATAAAGAGTGTCAGTGAATGGGTCAGGCAGAGCAGGCACAGTCCTGAGCTTTGCTCCTTCTGCTGAGACACCCACTCAGCCTGAGCACAATCTGCTGTGAGGCAAACTGTTCCCATCTTCATGTGTCAACACCGTAAGCCTTTCTTCTTTGACACAGAGATTAAGGACAATCCTGACAAATTCAACCCCAGATCAAATACGGTACTTTGGCTGGATGAACTACTGGCCTGCAAATTATCTGGCTCAGGCTGGACTCCTGGGATACCCGCCACTGGTTTTGCACCTGTGGATATCAGGTCACCTTTTCCTGAAACCATTCTGAGCCTTTACCTGAACTGCAAAAGCTGAGCTAACTGGCTGCAAAGGAAGCAAATCAATACCATCTTTATTAACCTTTATGAGCTGCCCAACGCAGGTATCTACAGACACCGACCTTGGAACTGCAACCTAGCCAGGCATTTGGCTGGTTTCTGATTCTGCTTCTAAAAAGCACTATTTCCATGTATCTTTGCAACATGGCTGGATGCTGAATTTTAGACCAAGCATCCCTGTCCCATAGTTCTTACCAATTGACTTTACAAACAGCAATTCTGCCCAAACTGGCATGATTTGGGAAGTGTCATGAAATCCATAATCAAATAAATTAAATTAGTTTCAGAATTTTATTTTAAAGATTACATAATGTATTTATTCTATCATTATTATTATTTTTAGTATAATTAAAAAATATACTAAACTTCAGTAGTTCTCCATGGTAATCATATCAGCTGCTCCTACTCCCTCTATTGTCTCTTCATGTGTATCCATAAAGTCAAATAAAAGCAGGGTTCGTTGCAAGCAGGCACAAACATGCTCTGGTAACATAGTTCATATAGTAATTAACAGCGGGGGGGTTAAATAGGGTAGCATATACTTTACCACAGGCTGAATGAGCCTGCTACAGACCTCAGATGTGTTCTCGCATCACTGATCCACTCTGAGATCTGTTACCTCATCCTCACTGCTATTGGCTGCCTAGGTACAGCTATTACGAGTGGGCCCGCTACACTCATAGATCACACAGGCAAATCACAAGGGATGCGAACTTCAATGTTTTGCTTTGGGTAGCAGTTTTCCCTAGGCTCCAGCTAACCAACAACTGCGACTTCCCCCTAGTGGTCAATTGTTATTTTTAAACGCTGAGTATTAAAGACTGGGCTGCCTCTCACATGAAAAAAAAAATCAGTTTCTTTTAGAAAAACATACATGAGCTTCCCTTTTGATAAAGCATCTGGTCATTGCCTAATTTTAATAGAGGTTGAGATAAGAAGACAAGAATTAAAAAATAATCTCAGCTGAGTAAAAGATCTTGCTGGCTAATTGGCTCACTAATTTTTCATGTTATCTAAAAAAAAATCACCTAAAAACTGTCTTGTGGACCACTACAAAATTAAAGCCATAATGTTCACTTTCAGACACTGTAACAATTTTTCGAGGGCTTCTGTCTGCAGTGTTTCTGTTGAGAGACCATCACATTTCCTAGCAAAGGACACTTTTCCACTCCTTACTGGAAATCAAACTATTCGAGTCCATGTCAGCTATTTTTCCCATTCATCTGCCCTGATCAGAAACTGTTTCAATCAGCTGATTTTTTTTTTACTCTTCCCTCAATCTTTTTCCTGAAGAAGCTTTTAAAAAACATTGATTTTGGTATTTCAGGTTTGGAGTCCTCATTGTGTAGGTTCTTGATTACTAGTTTGTAAATCTCCCTTGTACCTCCCTTATCTCAACAGCTTAGAGAGTTCCTACTTTCATCAGATTACTAGAACAACATTGGTCAAACCCCAAAGCAAAAGGAAAAGGGTTTCTTTCAGTTGGCCTTGCCCCATACTTACAGAAAGCAGTTGCTTCCCAGAAGACAGTTTTATCTTGCTTCAAAAAGTAAGAAAATTAAGGCAACTGCTTCATGTGTTTGCTTGTCTTTCTGAGCGCTTGTCCTGTCCTAAACCTGCAATCTTACTAGTAATTTTCAATTAAACTTGACACAAGTCTCAGAAATCAATGAGTCCTTGTAAGCCTCCTGAAATAGTAGTTGGATAAATAGAAAACAAAACAATTGTAAAATTCTTTTGAAGGAGAATGAGGTACTACTAGTCTATTACATGTTGTTTATCAGCAACAGTGTGGTCTACACATAGTGGTTTGTGCTCCTTTAGACTAGCAAAGGCTCTCACTGCCTCTCCCGTGCGTGGGTAAAATAGACTTTGGCTGCTCTTGTCCATTTCCCTTCAGGCCAGTTTTTTACTGGTGTTCCTCAAATCTCTTAAAGAAACCACAAATATTAAACCTTTGTTTTTCATTTTCTCTGTCCCAGCAGTGTGATTTTTGCTTCCTTTTATTCTTACCATGCTGGAAAGGCAAACTTTTCATGCCGACATGTCTGTAAGAACTCCCCCACCACAACATACACTGTGCAGACCATCTACTTGCAATATATTCTGAATACTGCCATTTAGATAACTTGATTTATCCCTGTAGTCCTATAAAGAGTTGAAGCCCTTTAAATCTTCATAAACACAAGACTGAGCAATGTATGGTGCAGAGTGCTATCCTCTGTCAGACAAGATGCTGGGTTTCAAGATCAAAACATCCCTCTTCAAAGGCCCGTGGACTGGGAAATAGGACAGCACCCTCTGGAAGATGCATATCAAATATAGTTTATTATCAGAGGTAAATATAGTTCATTCCCTAATGAAGCATAAGACCTAGTAATTTTTAAGAAGTTAGACACTGGGATCAGACTGTCTAAAACTTGCCAGTCTGAAGGCTCAGGTCTGGAACCCTCAATATGCACACTTCTACAAGATGGCAGGCTGGGGACCAGCGTATTTTCCCTCCTCCTCACTTATATCCAAAATGTAATAGAAATCCAGGCAGAACTAAATCCAATTTACAGTTGCAGCTTACATTTTTTTACACGATGCCATGGTGTTTTTTTCAACTGACAGGTGAACCATCCAATCTTTTTAAACTTCATTATTTTCCCTGAGCACCTCAGAGCAAGAGAGAAAAAGATGAAAGACTGGCCAGGTCCCTGTGACAGGACCTGTCTCCTGCCCTGCCTCACTATCCAACTTGTAACATATGCAAACCTATTACTTGCAAGGTGAATTCAATTTTATCCCATGGGGCTTCCTCAGGGAACAAATTCAGTTCTGCCAAACTCACATTTGAGCAGAATTCTCCAACCCCAAATGCAGCATCCATCTTTTACTTATTAAACATGGTCTGATTTTTTTTTATCTGCTAAGCTACATGTGAGCATAATAAGAAGGTCTGTATTTTTTTTTGTTGCTAAAAGTAATGAGATAACAAGGATCACAATGTTCCTGCTTGTTTACAGTCATGACGGATCACATCTACTGTCTGTCAAAGTCCCGTTGACATGTATTTAACGTGACAGTTTGATCTAAAGTTTCCACTTTATGTGTGCAAAGTGCAGCAAGAGATCCCTTCAGAGATTAAAAAATAATGGTCAGTAGGATTTATTTGCATCCCAGGGGGCATAATTGAGTGTAGATTCCTACAAGTAGCACATTCAGCTTTTTCCATCTTCCCATGATACCAGTTACTGTTTCTGCCAGCTCTCTGAAATGTTCTTTCCTAAGGTAGAGGAAGGGGAAAGACTGAGAGGGAGGGGGACAGAAACACAACAGAGGACAATTACTTTCCAGAAATTCTCATCCTCCTGCTTTCTCCCTAATTCTTCTTCCACAGAAGAAACCTTTTCCGTATTGTAGACAGTACTTCCTTATATATTATTTCCTCTAGATTCCACCTTAAAATGGGGCAGACAGCATATAAAGGTAATCTGGTTCCCAAATCTTTTGCCACTTGCCTCTGCTATGTGGAGTCACAAGGAAAGTTAATTTTCCTAGAAACGATGCAAGAATAGAAGATTACAAGAAAAATTACTGTTGGGGTATCCTCTTTAATTCCCTCCAGATTTATACAACCACTTCAGTGAGAATAAAGCCAAAAGCAAAGGTATATTACTAAAAGGAAAATGTAGCAACTATATGTATTAGTACACTTTGGGGAACATGCACAGAGAACGCACGTGTGTCTCCAAAAATAATTATCGTATAAAATCTTTTGTCCCAACAAAGCCTAGGGAACTCAGACCCCTCTTTTCAGGAATTACTCTTTAATCAAAACGAAACAGCTGTATTTCATATCTCCCAGTCAATGCATATGTTGGAAAAATTAACAGATACCTGTACAGAAAAACAGGCAGCCCAGTATCTGAAGAACTGAGACTGTGTGAACAACAGAAGCTGGAGTAGCCGAGGGCTTCCAATTGCACATTGGTGGCTCAGAAGGCTGACAGAACTGCTTCTTCAGTGATATAATCCCTCTTTCAAGTATCGCGGTCAAACATTGACTTTCTGCTGTACCTCCTGAAGCATCTGTATCTCTCGGAATCCGTGGCTTTCCTGCAGTCTTCTCTGCAAAGCAGCTGCCCTCCTGCCCGGTCTGTTTCCGTTCATACACAGAATAGGCAAGATATGAAAAGAGCATTGCAATGGATTTTGTGTACTGTAAAAGGTGTTATTTAAAATTTCCTCACTTCTGTTTAAACACAGATGCCTAGAATATTTTATGTCAGACATTTCCTTTAGGACATGAAATCCTGATTTGGGATCCTATCTAGAGGGCTTCTAATTCTGAATAAATGTTCTTATTTCCTCTTACTCACTCTTGCAGGTATGGAACGTGACTGCTTAGAGATTTTTTCTTTGCAGAAATATGACTAAAGAAAGCATCAATTAAAATAAAATGTAAATAGCAGAAGATTTCAATGGGAAATGGTTAGACAAATTCACATTTTTTCAAACAGTAGCATGTAAGGATACACAACTTTCAATTTGGCTGCAGTACATAAAGTCCTATAACACTATGAGAACACCTTCTGCCAGAGCTGTTTCATGCTTTTTTTCACTTTGAATTTTTAGTTACATGGTGAATCAGAAGTGATTTTTACTGCTGGTGTAAACAGAACAAACGGTGAAATTTTAAAACCACATTTATTTTTAATACAAAATCTGTTGCACTGTTACAGAAGTGAGCCTCTATGTTTACCCCCACATGCACAGATAAGTCAGCATCTACAATTAAATAAAATTATAGTTCTCTTTTACCAAAACCACTGGCAAATCTTATTAAGAAATGTTCTCTTTGTGCTTTATAATCAACGCTTGTAGAATTCATTTCTTATTTTGGTTCCCATTAAGAAAACTGATCAATGGAAAGCTCAAAGGTGCAAAAGAAGCTGATTACAGCTACCTTACAGTTATGGTTACTTCAGTTGTGCTTTACCTACAATATATACATGAAAGCTGCGAGGTGTACTATGGTCTAATGTAATGCACTGGCAAAAGCTCTGAATGGTTCAATTAGGAATCTGCAGTAAATAAGCAGACAGTTCACTATTTTGTTTTCACAGCAAAAAAAATATATATTTGAGTAGATGCTTTAAAATACCATGCACAACATTGCCTATAGTACTTCTTACACAGTACAACAAAAGCTTTCTGGTTTTATTTTTCGGTAACACCTAGAAGCATATAGCATCTACGCTTTAAGTGTATTTACAAATTCAACAAAATATCTACATATAAAAAGCTTACTTAAAATTAAACTTGATGCAAGTTATGAAAAACCAATTTATTGGCAAATGAAACTGAGCATTCCTTCAACCATAGGTTGTTATAAAAATTTATATTTGGAGGTAAACATTTGATTGATAATAGTATGCGAGAAAATAATTTTGTAACCAATAATGGCAATCCTTTACCACTGAACAATATTAGCACTTGTCAGATTGAATTCTGTGGTTCGAGCAGTAACCCCTACACTGCTTCAGGGTGTAGATAATTACAAAGCTGCCACACTGATCAGGCCAGGACACAGAGGGAAATGAGCTCTTGCTGGTGTAGTTGGCTGGTTTAACAATTTCTTTTACAAGGTCTTATACCATGCTGTGTTAGTAAATAATTTAATTCTGATTATGTTTTGGTTTTAATCTTCTAAGGCCATGAAACATGTTGCGCTAAAACTGTGTAGAAAGCATTTACCTTCTGTTTAAAGGAAAGAAATCATACTTTTCTTTGTGTAATTTAAAATACTAAAAACCTTACCTTTTTAGCACAACAGTTTCATATCACTTTTATTCTTTACTTTTTTTACTTTATTTGGCAATGATGGTGGTCCTCTAATCACAGTTTACTGCACCAACTGATTTAGTAGTACAGCACATTATGGAATGCATGTTGTATAAAGGCACTGAATGTATTTTGCCCTGTGTTTTCTGGAACATTTTCTCTCATTTTAAAGTTTTTCTTTCAGTGACTGTACAAAGTCCAAAATGCATTGCAATGCGTATCTTTTATGCCCTAAAATCAATCCAATGTGTTTTGATGTAAAAATAGAACACTGTACTGCTGTAATACTTGATAGATTAAAAAGGCTATAAAGTAATAGGAGCAAAGAGCAGATAATAGGGTCTCATTAAGCATCAGCAAATGCAAGTGTCATACTTAAATCATTTAGCAATTATATACTGTACATACTGTTCCTAACTGTCTTGCAAAAAGACATATGATAGCTAGACATTAAGTCACCAATTTCACAACAATGTCCACAAAGACATTGAAGTTCTATATATAATACTACTATAACACTCTGACAATGAAAACAGAATTCCTATCCAGGGATTCAGCTGAGGACTGCATAACAAATTGTCAAACCATGTTTTATAGTGTACATGAGACTACCTGTGAATTGTGTAGCTTTTTTCCCCATGCATTATACTGTATTTTCAACAGGAAATAAAATTATAAGTTGATGTTATTGTTTGTGTCAGTTCCTTTTAAAAAAGTAAAAATACCCACATTTTGAAAAAAAAATTGTATTTCGTATCTTGATTTATCCTAACATACCGCTTAGTGTGTCATTATGCTGTGTAACTGTATTGACCTGCATATTCTCATAGCATAAACATCTTGTGGTGTGGAGCTCCGTTATCTGCATGTTCATAGTATGAGGAGGAGGATGTACAAGTGCTTTGAACAAACTGGAGATACAAGGGGATCAAGTTCTGTGGTTACACGAATGAATTCATGGCATTTACAGGAGAAGGAGCCTCAGAGCTTTCATTTCCTTCTGCAGGTTCTTTCTCTTTTTTACCACTATATTGTCCAATAAAGGAGCCATCCTCATTGAATTGACCATTTACACCTTCTCCATAGTCAACTAGACTATCATCACTGTCTTCTTTTTTCACAGTTCTGTCTGAAGGTGTCCGGCTTCCTTTTTTTAGAGGTTTATGGTCCTCTGCATCACTGGAGACACAAACAAACAAACAAAAGGAATTAACTGATGTATTATATATTAAGACAAAATCAGCCATGCATGCAGAGTTTCTAAAAAGCATGTGTGTGCAGCCCTATAATCCTTTAGTAAACCCACATCACATTGTAGAGACAAATCAATATAATGCAGTTGACATGAATACATGGTGTAGGAATGGTTTAAACAGATAATGTCTTCAGTGGAAGGAGGGGGGCTTGTGGTTTAGGTTTTTTTTCCCCCCATCGCGCATGACTTCTCAATGATAAGACCTGTGCCCTTGGCTTGGAAGCAACTTAGATGCAACTGCAAGCATTAAAAACAGGGTTGTAAAGTTATAAAAAAAAATAATTTATTTGTTCTCCAAAGTAACAAGCTTATGATGTGCTGTGAAGTTAGTCTGTTAAACTCCTTAATTTCTTTGACTCCTCGAACATGAATGACGAATGAATTTGGTTAAATGAAATATACTGATTTTCTTTACTAGTATAAAGAAAATAAAGTGCTGCATTTCAAATAATTTGTTACATAATGCAGGCCAGACTTGCAATTTTCAACCTTACCTTTCAAGAGACCTACATATTCCATTAAAAGGGTGCAGAAGAAACAAATGAAAATAGCCTAAGAAGAAAAGCAAAGTCCATATCCTGATAGTGATCAGTATTTTAACAATAATAAGTTGCTCTTAAAATTGCTAAAACATTTGCTGCATACAGATAAAGGAACAATAGAGCTTACAGTAGCTACAGGTGAGCAGTTAAGAGCATGCTTAGCGTTTTTTTTTTTCATTACTTATCAGATCAACCTCTTGCCCTAATCCATAACTGATAACATGTTCTGAAAATGATGATGGTGATTTGGAGTACAATAGAAAAAGGAAAGGAAAGAAAGGGAGGGAGGAGAGATTCCTGTAGCAAAGTACTGTGATCTTTCTCTTGTCAGTGGAAAAGCTGCAGCACCATCAGAATTCTCAAGTAAATTTGCAGCTGTGCAAAGCTTGTATTTCATGCAATAGATGTAGCTGGGGTCTTTTCAGAATCCTTTACTCTGCACTCCAGTGTCTTGATGAAGATTTCATCAATAGCTCTAAAGCATTTCCAACTAAAAAGCACTATTACCAGCTTGCATTTTTGGGTGCAATTATTTACCTTGTCTTAAACAGAACATGTGACTTAATTTGCATATAAGATATAAAAGAGTAAGTGATTTTTGCTTTTTATTTAAAGATTCATAGCTTACGGAAAAAGAAACATGCTTAGAATATCAAGGGAATAAAAATATACTTACAATATCCACAATATCAGGCTGAACTTATACTCAGCAAATTATCATAACGGTGTAATTCCTATAACCAAATACCTTAGTTCTTCCAATAATTATATTTTCTATCTTTTTTTCTCATGAATATCTTTGAATACCCAGAGAAACCACATATATACATATAGTTCTCTCACATACAAGGTCACACAGATTTTATTGTTAGCTAGCAGATGTCCTGTTGAGAAACATGTCACTATTGCTAGAAAACTATTACACTAATTTTCCATCAAGTTGCTCCTTCTCATCTCATAATGTTTTTTGGCTTTGGAAGACTACAAGCTGTCGCATTCTAGAAGTACACCTCTAATACAAATATACTTACAGAAAAAAGCATACCAGAGGTTTTATTCTTCTATGCATACAACAAGAAAGAAGTAGTTGGAATATCTATCATCTTAACATGTAAGAAAACCATCTTGTTTAAAATACACAAAGGCAAAAAATCTAAACTTGACTGTATCAGTCCTGAATGTTAGTATTGCTGTTTAAATGGCGTAAGGATAAATATCATATAATTGGTCTTCTGCGCTCAGTGGTCCTGCAAACATACAGGCTAGTAACATTTAAAAGAATGCTACTCCAAAATGTCAAGCATCCAGCAGCAAAGTGCAAATGTTTATTACATGGCAAAAAAAAAAAAAGCAGATTACAACAACATTACTGAAGAGAGTTCATTTTGGAAGGATCCTGTATTTAAAAGGTTGAAGTTAGAGTTGAGTATTTAGAAATTACACACAACACAGTTTCTCTATTGCCTCATCAGAGGGCATGAGTATAATTACAACAGGCTATTCAAGCCAAATGAAGACCAGACTCTCGCTTTGAAATAGTACCCAGTCCTACTCCCAAATAATGATCCACGGTGGTTAATGCTTTCTAGGTAATTCTATTTTAAAAAAAAAATGAACATTGTGCATATGGTTTCCTGTTTAATTTTAGGTGGATAGCTTCATAATTGCTTACACTGTAATATATAGGAATGAAATTAATATTGCATTTGTACCATATTCCGACTGGTACAGATATTCTGTACAAAGTCTAAGGTGTGGCCTTACCCAATGTAATTCACTAGGCTAGAATATATAGTAAAAAATTAAAACACCATCACTGTATTAAAAATTATATTGTATTATATTTAAAAAAATTTGTATTTAATCCAAAATAAAGCCTGATTTTAATTTATAACTTAGATAACTGAGTAAGGGAACTTCTGCTCTTAGGGTTTCTATATTTGCATTTTTGAAAACAAAGTTTATTTAAAGGCCAAACAATGAAGAAATACTTACACAGTTGTTTGCATTGTTTGCGATTTTTCTGTATTTTAGCAATGATGCAGATTCTACTGTCTGCATAATTAAAATCAAACCAGCAAAACTGCAGATTTACCCAGGAGCATACCTGCACAGAGGTGCAGACTGGTGTAATAGCACGGTTACAGCACACACAAAAATCAAATCTGAATCGGGGGATTCTCTCCCTTTATTGCACTATACAAGTCCAGAAAGAAGTTCCACCAAGATTTTGGCAGTGGAAGAAGATGTGGGATTATCCAAGGTTCTTTTCACTCCTAGTTCAGGAAAAGGAAATAGATGCCATAGTACCATTTATTTTTTATCAAACTGGATTATGACTCTTGTAATGTATGAAAAGAATGTTTGGGGTGGAAGGGAAAGAAACTGAGAACTAAAAGCAAAAAAAAAACAAAGCAGGAGAGAGAGGGAAAAAGAGTGAAGGCATTAATGTTTTGGATGTCACTTTTGTAATCCTGGGGGTTCAAAATAGAGAAGAGGCACTGGTGCTCTGGGGAAATGCATGTATTTTCTATCTGATGCCAAGAAACAAAGTGCAAAAGACATTGAATTACATTATGAATATGGACGACCAAAGAGCTATTGAACATATATTGGCTGTGTGAACGTATAGTGCTATATTGCAAAAACATGTTAAAGCCATAGATTTCGATAAAAATATCTCCAGGATTTGCTAAACTTGCTTAAGATTGTTCATATAACTATTCCAAAATGCAACCAGGATAGACCATATTTTCTCCTAGTTTTTGTTTGTGCTTTGGTTTGCTGACTTTTAGACTGACATAGTATAACATCATGAAATAAAAAATAAAGTGCAAAGTGGGTTGAATAAAATTAGATTGGAAAACTGAAGGAGTTTTGATAAAGTATTATAAATGGAGTGCATACAACTAACAGTGAGAACACACGTACTGGGAAGGAACAAAACAAGAGATGAGAATGAGTGTGAATTCTGTATTTATATCAGACAGCCATGAAAGTTACGTGTAGTGAGACTTCTGCTATTTGTCTGTACTAATAGCTTTTTAAGGATGAAAGTTTCTCATTGATATATATCAGACGATTTGGTAAACATGGATATGCACCACACATATTTCTTCCCCTTTTAGCAAGAACAGTATTTAATATTAAAGCATACACTAAAAGTGTGATTTAAATACTTTTAATGAACGATTGCCAATATGTGAATAAATGTTTCTTTTACTTCTTAGTTTAATGAAACACATAACAAGTTTGCAGGTAATAATTAAGAGATATAAGTATGGAGGTGACAATAATGTGTAAGTGCAAAGTACAAACTTATTTATTTAAAAAAAAGTACTTCCGTTTCACAAGCTCATCAGTTATTGAAAGAAATAGGTACCTTGAAATCTCCTTTCTTCTTTCAACTTTTCAATTTTTCCTCCTTAGATATGGGTACATGCAGCAACCAGTCAGAATGGGGAAGACAGTTTTACGAGGCCTCTGCAGTCCAGCAGGCAACTAGTTCCCACTAAACTTTGCCACATTCATGGACATGCAAAAAGACTCAATATATGGTTAGCAATATACTACTTTTCCTTATAACACAACTGTCAGATGAATGGCAACATAGAACAAACAAAATAGGTAAAGCATTCTGAGCTATTGGACACAGAAAGAGGTTGCAGAAGATGAAATCTGTTGGCAATAAATTCCTTTTTCTGTGCCCTTAGGTAAACAGCCCAGAAATATTTAAGTATAAACAGTCATGTAAAGTCACTGAAGCACCTCACGCTATAGCTTCCTTTCATGCTCCAGGAGAACCTCTGACCCAATACCTACCAGGTTTCTTTCTGCTCATGCTCCTAAACTGCTAGGACTGTGCAGATGAAAAATGCTTTCCCTATATGCTTATGCACTTGGATCAATCCAGAGTTCAATACATTTTACTACTTCTAATCTTGGTAAGACAGAAGCACATCTGTATTAGTTTTCTGAGTAGTTTTTGATTAGCAAAACAACGCTCAATCTTCAATCCTGCCAGAAGCTGAAAAAAAGTGGGAGAATAAGCTCTGGCTTTAAATGGCAGTGGGTTAAAAAACTTTCTACCTTTGCTGTTTCTGGTGGAAAACTATACAAAGAGAAATCAAAGCACTGCTTTCAAAAGCCATAATACAGATGTCCAAGAATTAAAATAAGAACTGTCAAAGAAAGCACATGTGCATAAATGAGGACACAATAAGACTGCTGCCAAATCCAGTCGGACTATTCAGAGACAAGAATTCTTCAGTCAGTCCACTGACATAATTTCTTATACTAGAAGGGACCAAGTTTAGAACAATGGTGCTGAGGGAAAAAAATCATTGCTCAATCCCCCTGGAAACACACCTAAGCTGCAATAAAACTACAAAAGAAGTAGTTAAAAATATTTTCTCATTGTTAGTCAACCTGAACATGAAAGAAGAGTACTATATTATCTAGCAATCTCAGAACTCTCCACTAACCATTTCCAGAAAGTCTCTCATGGGATATCAAAGAATTTCTAGGAAAAACATTGTGTATGTCAAAGTGTTAAAGAGGCAAAATAAATCAACAAAATGTGCAAACATCCTGCATTACCACACTAGCAGTCCAACTACTGTAGTTACTTGCCTTATCTGATTTTACTAAGAACATTTTGCATACTGCAATGAGAGATACTAAACTTTCATACTTCCTATGAAGTTAACTAAGAAATGCATGCTTGCAGTCTCTTCATCTCCAGGAATCCACAGGTCTGTAGAAGGCATAACTTCTTAATTTCTCTTGATTTAAGGTCCAGGATAGAAATTTAGGGTAATTTATGCACCTATGCTGTCCTGAATGAGAGCCCTAGAAAGTCTTTAATTTGAACGTAAATGAACATAAATTTATGGTACTTCTTGAAGTTTCCTGGTGTAAGGGTTGACTGTCCACTACTTACCACCTCGGTTTTCCCAGGAAACCACTGGGACTGTAGTGTAGTTTGCTACAGAGGCACCGTTTTCCCTTATTAGGAACGAGTGCAGGTATGCCTCCAATTATAGGAACACAGTGTACCTGGTTATTCTGTGGTTCCTAAAACACCTGTGGTTCCTAAAGCCTTATTTCCAAAGTTGGCTGGTTCTGCAGAAAGTATGCTCTTAGATGAAGTTGAAGAGTGCAGAACTTCAGACAAATCCAAGCCATCCCAAGAACGCTGGGAGGCCTGAATGTGACAGAACTAAAATGTGACAAAAACCTCTCCTAAAATTGAAAGCTATGAATTCTCTAGAAGATTTCAGTCAGTCATTAAGGTTTAAGTAATTTAAAAATTTAAATCTTATTTTGAAACAACTAATCTTCTAAGCATTAGGCTTACTTGTCCAGAAATATTGAATTGTATTCAGTATAAAATTCCAAGTTTTTTATTCTTCCTAGTTACTGAGAAAAGAGAAGCACGTCTATATCCTTAGAAAGTTCCTCGTGATGATCTGATGTCTTTCTGAAAGTGAGATGTCCTTTCATATTTGGCATGAAATAATTGTGAAGCCTTATACTTTCCCTTCCGTCCTTTAAACTTTGGGGGAGAACGAAAGGAGCTCAGACATTTGTGAGGATAACTAAATGAAGAGCTTCCTACAGAGCTCTTTTTTTTTAGCTGACGTAAAGAGCATTTGCATTCTGAGAAATCCTTCATGATCTGAACCAAGGAGTCACCAAACAGTTTGCTGCCTGTGTATGGTAGAGACAGCAGTTTACATTTTAGTTCTTGCGATGATGACCAAGGTCGTAGCCATATAGCTCTCCAGGCTACAGTGAGGCATGCCATGCTTTTAACAGTGAGTCTAAGAGAATCCTCAGCTGCATCATGGATAAAATTAGCTGCAATTTTACATAGCCTGCGTTTCCTCTGCATGACACCAGATGAGGCGCATTTCTTTTTGCATCTGGCTCGTTCTTCTTCCAGCCATATTAGTAATGCTTTAGAAGTGTAAGTGCAATAGATAGACACTCCAAGTTGGGCTGCTACTAGCTTGAAAGATCTTTTAATTGCTTCCTCAACCTTTCTATCAGTAGGATCCTTAGGGAAAACATCCCTATTAGCTGGCACTGATAATACAGAATCATCGGTAACCAATGCCCTGTCCACCCTAGGCAAGTTCCCCCACAAAGCAGCTTTATCCACTGGAAGAGGATAGAGTTTATGTAGGAGTGCTGGAGCTTCATGCTTTGCCTCAGGATTACCCCAAATCCTACAGACAAGATCTTCCACAGCTGAATGGATAGGAAGAGCATTATCTACTTTGACTTCTTCAGAGGTGATAGGCAATTCTTCTGAAGCACATTCAGATTTGGAATATTTTAGCATTAGCACTTTCTTTATGTGCTTGAACAGAAAATTCTGATTCTCCATGTCAAACTTACGCACAGGATCCGGTCCTTCTTCTTTGTCTTCTGTAGGGGATTCAGATGACACATCCTCATCTTCAGGGGATGACTCAACCTCCAAAGCCTTGTCAGCCTTATAATTCTCCTTCCTAGAAGATGCCTGACCTTTTGAACTGTCCATATGGTAAGACTCAAAAGTTTGGGAGCTGCTTGCAGTTGTTTCTAGAGGAACCACTGGAACTTCTGTAACTGGTACCCTGGAATGCTTTACTGAGTGGGACCTAGCCTGTGCTACAGATGTTATACTTTGTCTGGCTGCTGTCAAAGCATTCTTTAAGACAGTAGCTAGTTCAGGCAGAATTACAGATTTCATTAATGAATTCTTTTCAGATTCAGAGAAGCAAGTAGTAGTAGCAGAAGGTCTTACCTTCCTGTGGTAGGAGATCTGAGTGTCTTCTGAATCTGAGCTGTGGTCTGGGCTCTGGCTGAACCAGTGCTGGAGAGAATGCTGCCTTTTCAGTGAGCCACGAATTGAGTTGCAGCTGAGGGGTTGTTGGAAAGGGGATGGCTGTCCTGCCTGGGAATCTGAGCCCTCCTCCGACCCCATTATCTGTTGCTCAGAAGCATGATGTCTAGAACCATGCCTGTACTTCAGTTCGTCTGACCTTTTTTTCTCTTGGCAGAGGGAAGCAGAGGCAGAACTAACCCTTGTAAGCTCTGAAGACTGCCTAGCCTTCCTCCTTGTGTAGGAGGTGTCTGATCTGGTGCTGGAGTATTGATCCCCTGACCTTCTGAAGAAGCTGGATCTGTCAGATCTCACAGACTTTGCTTTGGTAAAGACAGGGTCTGCTTCAGAAGAATTGGCACAGCTACCTTTTCTTTTCTTTTCCTTGTCCAGTTTCCTTCCTGTCCAAGCAGATATGGACCTGAAGTGATGAAAAAAGTTCAAAATACTCGAATTCCTAGATCTTTTGAAAATTACTATTTTTTTCAAGGAAACGCTATACCCCTTTTCCTCACAGAAGCACTGCATCTGACCAGTGCCATGTGTGGTAGACAAACTGGGAACTGAGTGAATGCAGTGATGCTGGGCTGCAGAGAGGGTACCAAGATATCTTCTGTAATCTGACTGGTTGCTGCCGCTGCCCTGTCTCCAAGGAAAAAAGAGGAAAGCCCAATACAGACTAATTATGCAGAAATATATTTTAAAAAGGAGTTTTTGCATGGTACATAGGATGAGCTCTTTCATGTGAACGAGTCTGAAAGCTAGGCATGCATCTGTCCATGTGCACCAGTCACGAGGTGGATAAATGCATTATAAAATAATTTCATAAAGCACTAGATGATTCTTTAGATTAACTCAAGCCACTTAAATATGGAGAAATAAATTTAAATCTTGCTACAGGTCACACATAAAAGCAGACTTGAACAGTCTTATTCTAGGCCTGAGAAAAACTGTACTGAGGTTACATAATTTGTACAATTCTGTACAAAGGTCTTTTCTACTGCTGAAAGTTCCAAGTATTGAAAAATGGGAGCAATGAAGCAGAACATAAACTGGATTGCCTAGGAAAACTTATACAGTACTTACATCAGCTTCCAAACTTTGCTTTCTATTAGCTGAATTTAATTAATCCATATGCACTTAATGCTATAATAAAATACTATTCTGAATTCATTAACCCACAAACAGTATTGTATTTGTTTTTTTAAATCATGGAAGAATAAGCAGACACAGTTCTTTAGCACCTAGAATCAAGACATCAGATCAAGACGTACATTTCCCTTATATGAAGAAGCTATGGCAATGGAGTGGATCCTCAAAAATTTTTTTTTTCTATGTACATTTATAAATGTCACATCTCCAATATAATAAAGAGATTCTACAATGCTTTTCACAGAGGAATGCCCTGGAGTATCTATTATAATGTCAACGTAAAATATTACTGCATTGATGTATTTAGAAAATAATAACATTATTTCCTATACTAATAAAAAAACCAAATAAAGTGCTTCTTTTTTAATTGTTATTTTAACAGACTTGCCAAAGTATGCTTTTTGTGATGCCAGGAGACTTCATTTACAGTAAGGAAGAGAGTCAGTTAAAAGAACTGTCTTGCATGCTTTGAAGCTGCTTGCTGTGTATCTTGTACTGAAAATAAGATTTCTTTTTTCTTGGAGGACATTCCTTCACCTCTGCATATAACATCACTTTCTTGTTATTGGATTAGATGTTAGTATGGGCAGTCATCTTAAATGCATTTGTTTTCCAGTTCATGTACCACAAGACTGTCTTTCTTAGGCTTCAATTAGAAGTGCATTTTCAAAAACCATAGCGCTAACTGAAAAGACACTGTATCTGGTAATTTAATTATCTGAAAAATGAGCTTGTATATATAGATTCCTCACTTTGTGACAATCGTGTTTGAGTCTGGATTTCACTTTGCATTTGTGAATGACTTATTCTAAGCTTGGATATTTAATTTTTTTCCCAATGGTGTGGTTGAAATGCTGTCTATACTTTTATACAACACTGGATACAGAATCTTTGCCAACACAGAAAAGAAGTTAGTTTTGAATTATTAAGCGTGACATTATACATAGTGCGTGTGTGATATGAAGACAGAACATGACAAACCACATCAGTTGCTTACCTGTATTCACCAAATGTTCCATCATCTTCCTTCATAGGTTGTATTTCTGGATCAGCATGTGCGTCTTCCTTTTCCTTCACTAAAATATTTGAAATGGTAGTTTTTATCATTAAACTGCAAGATGAGAAACCTTAAGACGTTAATTTCTCAAACTGACCACATTTGACAGGAACATGGTTTAAATAAAAAATATTTTCTGAACTGGGAGACCTTAGACTGTTATGGGGTTTTTTTGAAGGAAAAGATCTTTCAATTTCTTATGGAATTTTATTTTAATTCAAGTACAAAATACCATACATCATTCTGAATTAGTAAAACTTTTTATTCCTTTCATTTCTAGCACTAATTTCTTTGTTAAAAGTCTACTAAAACACTTTCTTTACTTATGTTATTAGTAGAGCTATTATTTATTGAAAGCCAAATAATTTAGTTGTACTTATACATACTTCATATTTCCTCTTGATATTCCTCTCATACTGATTGATAAAACTGAATCATATCCAATTGCTTTCACTGTCACTTTGTACACTTTCTGCTTCCATTTCCAGGAATTTTTAAGTAGTATATTAATAATTATGAACATTGGAAAAAAACGGGTATGGTCTGTTCATTTCTTCTTTTCTATAACGTGATCAAACGCAAAGAAAAACCACCTACACTGGAACCTAAATTTAAACCCATTGTATCTCCAGCACATAGTTGTTATAGATTTAATCATCATTCACTGATAGGAATAAATCCATGCGTATAACAAGTCCCTATAATAAACTATGTAGCACTGTTTCCTTTCACACAGAAACCCACTAGCACTTCAGTCAACAGATACTCCTATAGGTTAAGATTATTGACAAGAGTAAAGTGTTCCTTCCCTTTTCTCAGCTCTCTCCACCAAGAGTCACTTTTCCCATTTCCTATGTAATCTCATTTTGACTTTAAAAAATTAAAATATTAGGAAAAAGCTTAAGATGATGTCTTCAGCACGTCATTCAACTCATATACAATGCTGTGTTCCTTAATCATCTGCCTTTTCTTCACGGACACATGCAATTTGGACAGAAGCTTCTCTTACTTAATTTCTGCTGTCACTACAAATCTTTGCTGTCTCCATAGAACAATGAAATGGTTAGATTGGTACATTGGATGGTGTAGAATTCTTATACTTACTAAGGTGATTTCATCTTATAAAAATAATCTGTTAAACTAAGATCAGCTGTAAAAACTTTGCCTATGAAAAGGAAAAGTTTAAACGTTCACTGACACTAGTTTTCAGAAGTGCACTGGTCAAAACAAATGGGAGAAATTGAAATGTATTATGGTATAAGTTTTTTTCTGTCAAAATTAACAACACGAACTTCAAGAAGTTTGAGCTGACATTAAATAAGCATTCCAGTGTCTGGATATCTACATAATTTCCAAAACTTTGGAATCTGTAATATAGAATAGATTTTTTTTTTCCTGAAACCAAGATTTTACTTGAAAACTAGCAATCGTATTTCTATTGTGTGTAGCAGATGAAAAAGAAAAATCAAAATATCCTTTGATGCCCAGTTTAAGTCCATTCATATCCACTCATACATCACGGCAGCTCTGAGAACCTATTAGGCAGTGCTACTATTCTCTGCAAATTGGTTGTCACTATCCTTTCAAGAGAAGGTCTATGGACCTACCCCATAAACACAAGTCTAAGGCTGGGAAACAATATATATAAGTCACATATAAGCATGGATACATACATACGCATGTATATGACTTTTATAACAGGTACACCCAGATGAGTCAGAGTTCTGATAGAAGGCATACATTGTATAGCTCCAATTTTAGTTACACATTATAAAAAATGCTTGGCTCTTCCTACGTCTAACAACAAATACCCTAAAAAGAGACACTTTTATAAAGAAAAACTTACTAGAAGAAAACCTGCCGAAATGAAGGATTGTACTTCAAATTTGGCAGTAAAAATGCAGAGGCTGAAGATAACACAGATTCTGAGAAGAAGAGTAAAGTATTTGAAACAAAATACTGTATGAAGTGATTTGTCCTATGAAATGAATTCCCAGTACATTAAAGTAACATGACAGCCATGGTCTCGTATATTTCCACACTTTCTGTCCAATTATATTCTAATTCACTTCTTTTTAGTGGGTTCAACTGATCTGCACTAGACTTCTGAAAGTGGAGCAGGACAACCAAGTATTTCAAACCAAGCTCAGCTCTTTCTAGAGTGGTAATGTTGTAATATGACTCTCCAGGAATGAAGCAGATACGTTTCTTATGCTTAAACAGATTGAGGATTTCTACCAATAGGCAGATTGCTCTTCACAAGCCTACTAAATGATGACTGATTCACTGTATAGACAAGACAAATCTAAACTGTCAGCAAATGTAGTTTCTCCAGTAAATCTGAAGTCTATCTTAATGGATTACTAATACATGATTTTTACTCTCTTTATGTACCATACCTGGATATTTGCCACCCTTATTCCTCCTTATGAAGCAAACAATCAGTAAAATCAAGATCAGAAGAGCAACAGCACACATAAGACCAATGAACCATCCTTGAGTAGCGATGTCTACCTGCCGACTTGCCATTGCTAGAGAAAAAAAGAAGAAAAATGAGATGTTTTGCTGCATTAAAATGCTATGCTAGTTCAAATAAATGATAGTCAGTAAACACTGTTCATTAATTAAGGAATAAATTCACTGTGAAAATTAGTATTAAGCAAAACAGTGATACCGTATTTTGTGAATATTTTCATTTTTTAAAATGCTTACAAGTACACGTGCATAGAAGTTACTTTTGAGCACATAAGATTCCATCAACATTTAAGTTTAGCAGCTACTTTGCAAAACCTGTATGCATACTACATTGCTTTTCACAAACCTCAAAACTATTCAGAACCATTTTACATTAATTAAACTACAGAAATGAAACTGAAAATTATAATTCACACAAACACGTCAACTGCATTCTCGAAATTAATAAAAAGCCAATACTCATTAGCTAACACACTCTCATAAGTCTGAAATGGGTAAACAGATGGGTCATTCAAGACCCTAACATTCAATTTCAACTAAAAATCAACAATGAAGCATCCTTTAAAGCCTTATTAAGCATCATCTTTTCTTCATCTCCTTAAACTTGTACCTCATCCTACAATTTATCATGATTGCTATGATATAGCATTAGAGCTTAACTCAATGCAATTGGGAAGCCTTTCCTTGGCACTGTTTCTTTCTAAAAGCTGAACAGGTAAAACTACAGTCACAGATAAGGACAGAAATTATCTGTGCAGTCTTGGGGCTCGATCCCTCCTGCTGGTCTTCAACACAGCAGGAAAATTTTCCTGGTTAAGCTTACTTTTTACCCCCCTGTCTGGAATCACAATACAGGCAACTGGTCTTAGGATTTGCCGTTGGGAGAAAGCAGGAAGGGTGAGAGGAGTTAAGAATATGTGCTACAGACAGAAGATATGAAGTGGAGAGATGGACATTCAGCCAAACTGACAGTGTTGGTTCTTAACCTTCTCCTCCAGCCCCCAAACCCAAGAGTTTGAATCTCTAGGAGTTGCCTAATAGGCATTTGGGAAATGGAGATAAAAGGTCAACTTCCCATAATGAATGCAAAACACTTCCTATGCATAATTCATATGGCATTTTAGTTCAGTGTTCTTTTTTTCTGGCTTCACAAGATAAAAGTACTGGATTATTCACTACCAGTAAACCACCTAAGGTCTTACTAAGGATCAATACCACTTCCCTGTAGGACCAGATTATACTTCAGACCTTCAGTCAGCCTCTTTGGATCTGTGAGTACCTCTCATCTCTTATGGCAAAACATTTCACCCACATGTGCTAGGAAAGGTCTGTAGACTTGCTTCCACTGAAGTGGAAAACAGAAAGCACGAATAGCTTTACACACAGAAATGTGAAAGTTCCAGAGTACTACAAAGATTTCCACCTCTCCTTAGAGAACATATGTCTACGAGGGAAGGATCACAAGAGTACATCGGAGAGAACATGTTTGCAATGGAGCATTGAACTTCCAGCCACAATTGCAGGTGACACAGCATAAACTCTTCCACTTACAAAACACATTGGATGACAACTGTCCTGTGCTGGTGCTGTCCTTTGAAAAATAACTAAGCCTTGCTGGACAGACAGCTAGCTGACAAGAGACTGCATTGGGCTGGCAAGCATGTCAACAATAAAATGTAACAATATTCAGTTACAGGACAGAATTCAACTCTATGTCTCAATATTATTTATTAGTTAAGAGAAAGATAGGACAGCTAGCTTGAAAGCATCAGCTGTCAATGGTCAAAAGTACCTCTGATGTCTGCAGACAGTTTCTACCCTCCATTTCGCATGGAAGATCAATGTGTACTCTACTGTAGATGTACAAGGCTAAAATAAACTACTTACTTTGCTGCCTCTTTTTGGTCTTACTGAGCGACGTTATGACTTAATTTTCATTTAAATAGACCAATGAATGAATGTGTCTGGTTATTGTTGAGTTACAATTAGGAGATTTCCCAGCCACCACTTAAGATTATCCCTTCTGATACTTTAGAAACTGTTTCTCAAGTGCACACCAATTTAAACATTCGCATGTTGCATTAGATTTTCTACATTTACAACTTTTATATATATATTACATACATACTTAGTATACCATATATTAGTACAAATACATATGGCAGTTTTAAGAAAAGAAAATCACAACCGCAATCTTCCTCTGAATTAGAAATCAAATTAAAATAAATTTTTATTTCCACCTTAAGGTCAAAACTATTTTGAGTTTTGCACATAATAAAAAGGCATTAAAGGTTGTAGAATACATTTTGTGACAAAATGCAAAAGCACATTGAACATTCAAACGTCATTAGAAATAGCATCAAGCAAAACAACTCATGCATAACAATATGCAAAATAGATGGGATAGAGTAAACACAAAAACTTACTTATGTAGCTTCCTGTATTGTTTAACTTATTGCATATCCAGTAGGAAAAGGTTTCTAGATCTCACTGCAACTTTAAAAATGCACAGCTTTTCCTGTTTACATTAAGTAAATTATCTGCTTCAGGCAGAAAGACATCCATTCTTGGTGAACTGCTAATGCTGCAGTCAATGCAATACACTGTACTAGTATGTTCAAAAAGATAAACCCACACACTATGAGGATGCCCTTTAGGAATGCTTGTCAAAGAAAAAAAATGTGGCAAAAGCATCATATACGAAATATTGCCATTTCATTCATAATTAAGGACATAGTCCATATTCTAATATTCCCTCTTTATTCACTTCATTTTTTGCGGTGTTTAAAAGCTCTGATGTAGGCTGAAAACTGCATGACACAACATTATTCTATAAGAATTTTGCTATATAGAGAATTTAATGCTGCACTGAACTTTTCTGTTACAAAGGAGAAAAAAACTGTGTCTTTAAATTCCCTTTTTCCTAAAGTACCCTAGGACACAAGCCAAGGTGACTGGGTATGTACAGGATTCCTTATCTACTGGCTCAGTATTTTTTGTGCAGAAAGATGCTTTTGGGAAGGCTTCCACTCAGCTTGTTTCGAATAATACTATAGTCCTAATCCTTGCTTTACTGCTGCTTTAGGCTTTGGATGTGTATTCGCATAAAACTTTACATATCTCCTTTTATACCATTAGCTGTCTCTGGCATAAATAACCTCTGTGTTTAGCCCATACATATTCACTTGGCACTGTTATTTACCACCATATTTTCAAAGCTTTCCTGCAACACAATAAACCGTGAACAGAAATGGAACAAAACAAAGCAGAAAATTATGATTTCAGAAAGTGCTCACTCCCACACTGGAATATTCATTATTTAGTTTGTTGTCTGATAATTATCACAATTGCTTGAGCATATTTGTGTATTTAAAGTACTTTCTTAAATCATAACATTCTGGAGTTGGTGAGGACACTGCTAAATAACTATGCACTGACCAAAATGCTTGAAATGAGCAGAACTGGCTAGCAAATACACAACAAATAAGAACAGCTGACCAAGAACATGCTATGATGGTGATGATATATTCAGCAAACATCAAAAAACTTCCATTAAAGCCCTTTCCCTCAGTTAAATGAACAAGCATTACTGCTTATGAAGAAATACAATTAAAATTTGTACATAAGGAACTCAAACAGCCTTATTGGTTCACAGAATATAGTTGTGACATCAAAATCTGTATAAAAAGGAAAAGAAACATTTGCAAGTAGAATCTCTTAACAGTGGTATAAATAAATTACATGAAACATCAAACTGAATCTGTACTCTGTGCAAACATTTCAGCTCAGATTATTTGTATTAAAACTGATCATATACAGAATGCTAGCTTTAAAAACATATACTTGGCTCTAATAAAGTACGTTATTTAAATAGAGCTATCTCATTATTTTAATTAGAAATAAATGAAACAGGTCATCTTCAGTGCAAAGCACATATGGCATGTGAGCGTCGAGTATCTTAACCCTAATTTAAACAACAGACAGAGAGTGAATTATAAGGATGAAAACATTCATAACCTACATAACAATGTGCTGGCATGATTTAGGAGTTTATAAAATAATTCAACATTGCTCTGAAAAAAAAGAACATGCAAAGATGCTAGCTACATCCTTTAGCTAGAAGCAGTTCAATGTTTCAACGCTGTCTACCACAATTCTGACTTCAATACAGGACTGGTACAGTGCGCCTCACCTGGACCTGTCTCAAACACATCCTCTGAACTCCTAAAATCAGACAGGCCCTCAGCACCAACCCGGACTTTATATGCTGTTCCTGGTGTTAAACCTTTTAACACAAAGAAGCTTCGAGAACCATTTACAATTTCTTTTTTCCAATCTTCTTTGCCTACAAAAATTTTAGGAAAACAACATATTGGAATTTTAATTTTCTCTGTATTACTGAAAGTTTCTAGACAGAACACTATCAACAGTTACTTAACTAAACTATGGATTGACTGAAAAAATAATTAGTCTATCAAAAATTAATAAAATCATTAAAAGTGTGACTTCAAATAATATATTGCATGCAATATATTGAAGAAGACATTGTACATGAATTATGAAAATATGTTAAGCATTTGTTCCATTGTACTAGAGAAATACTATTTTCATTTATTTTTTAAAAGCTTATTGAACTTGCAATTATAAAATACATTAAAATAGATTTTAATCACTTAATTAAATTACACTTCTGTAGTTTCAGTCAATATTTACTTCAGTCATGAATTCTACTTGGAAATCTGAACCTACCATACTTCTTGATAATTCTCTTGTACCTTTTTCTTATACAGCCTCAGCTGCTTCTTTGACTAATATCCAGAAAAATGTATTTATGTTCGGATTTTCATATTAGCCATCTTTAATCATAACCTTAGAAGGACAGAGTATTTGAATAGAACTATCTCAGTCTTATTAGCTAACTGTGTTTTAATTAATACTAGTATTATCAAAGGATAAAACCTTGCTTTATGCCAATAAAAGTACATAAGCTAGTTAACATCTTACTTTAAAGTTTAATTTAACAAAAAATATTGGGTTTATTTGCTATCATTTTTTTTTCCTGGATTTGCCATAATTTAGGAAAACTGTCATATCCTATTTTAATGCAAGCAATCTTATTTTTACACATCTAATCACTACATGATAAACAACTTCATGTAAACTACATTTTTAGAAGTTCATGTTCAAAAGATTTTGTAAGATAATACAAAGGAACAAAGGCTGACATTCTATCTAAGCATCAAATACCTGCTACACATTGATGTTTATTATAATAAAAAGTATTTGATCTTCAAGATCAAATTAAAAATTCTAGACGTTTAAGAGGTATCATTAACACTGAGTCAATTTAGGACCACATTTACTTTAAAAATCTTTGAAAATATATCTGAACACTTTAGCAAAATTCAGTTAAATGATTTCTTACTGCCTGCTACACCATATTCAACATAAAAGTTCGTATGTTCTGGTCCCTCATACTCCCAACTGATATTGGCATAGGTCTCAGCAGCAGCTGTTGTAACATTTCTGATCCTTGGATAAAGTGGTTGCACTGAATACACAATAGAAAAACAAAACAGAATACAAAATTGTGACTTCATACATTAAAAAAAAATATATTTTAAGAAGCTACAATGTTAATTTTGACCATATACAGGGAAAGCATACTACATTAGTCATTGTTTCCATTACTGGAAATCAGTGACAGATGCAGTATATTTGGTAATTGAATCCATTTACCACACTATGAAATTATAAAATGAAATCTATGTACTCCACTGAGCATGCCCGGTAAACGAAAAACTGCCAGATACTCAAAAGGACTCAATTGGCAAAATTCTGGAAAACGTTATTTCTATTCATCTAGAAGTAAAATGCAGACAGCTGGAAAGTGAGAACATTGTCAGGGTAAGGGGAAATGGTAGGAGAGAACAGACTTACAAAGGTGATACACACCTCCCTTTATGCCACGTGTCACTGAATGGATTGCAAATGCCTCAACCGCAAGCCCTTATAGGATTTTGTCTCTATTGCATTGATAATGATAAAAAAGGAAGACAATACCCTTATAGAATGTTGGACGGACAGTGTGCATGACTGGGGAAGTTGCAAAAAGGGTTTCTGAATATCCTTCACCATCAGAGAGAGTAGGAAAGAAAGAATAAAGAGTAAAAACACTTTGCATCAAGAAGTAACATTCAAATAATACAGTAAAACCTTACCTGTTACATGAATAACACATGCACACTCTTAAGTTCATGCAGGATTCAATTAGTTTTACTTGTTAAACTACGAAACACCTAACTAATACACATATATTTGAAAACACACTGAAGTGTGTATGGACACTTTCACTTTCACAGAACATTTCTGAAATCAGCTTCACTAACTTTATGGATTCATTGTATCTTCAGACACTGGAACATTAGGCATCAGATAGTGGAAAGTCAATATCCAAACACTCTGGTGTGAAGGCCACAAATCACTGGAATGCAAGCTGTTCGTGTCAAGATACTGTGTCTTACTGTTGACATTCCTGTTAGACAACACTACTTTTCATAGGTATGCATAAAGCAGAAATCTATGAGAAGAAGTGCTGCTGTCTTCAGCAGCCTGAAATTAGCCCCTTCTTTGCTCATACCTTAATTCTTCATTCTCCACTTATACTTGTTAAAAACGGACATACTTTTCAGTATTTTTGTTTGGTTGATATAGAAAAATAAAGAAAAATAGATTTTAATATTTCTAATACTGTAACAGCGCAGATACAAGAGGATGCTCTTCAAAGGCAAGAGAATTAGTTTTCAATGAAAACATCTCACTCGGTATGCCTCTGGCATTTCTATCCTGCTAAAAACATCTTTTATGTTGGAAACAACATAAAAATACTTCCCAAAGGACCATGAAACAAAGGTAAAAACCTAGTCTTGGTAAAGGCAAATGGCAGAATTCCCATGACATCAGCTAAAACAGAAAATAAAATTGGCAAAAGCCCTATTGTCAAGGCAAGAGGTGCTGCACATATTTTATCTATGTACTTTAATTATTACTCCTTAAAACAAGACAGCCTTGTCCATACGGCTGACTAGAAGAAGTTCCAAATTAGTTTCAATGATAAAATAACTTACTCAGGCAGAGTAAAATAAATAAGTCTGTATACAAGCCGCTAACATTGGCTAAATAATAGCAGTGCCATGTCTAGAAAGCTACAGTTTCTGAGTCTTCGTAAAAAATACCTACATGATGCAAATACCATGAATTCTCACATGATTAAAAATATTAATATCAGACTTTTTATCCCTATACTTGCATCATTTTTTCTTCTTAACTCTAGTCCAGTAGTACTCATTCAACTGTACGTTGAATGAATTTGTATTAATTAATTTCTCCTACCTTTGATGTCTTTGTAGGTAAGTTATGCTTATGTATTTCATATACTTCTTTCACCAACCGATAAGTCAACAACAAAACCCCTAAGAAATACCAGAGCCAGGGCTGTCTATGGGAAATCTATCATGTAACCATATACAATATGGTAATGCAAGGGGATTAGATTCTGCTTCTCTGTACCACTTGAAGATAGCAAGAGCAAAGAATAGCAGGCTCTAAACTTAGAAAGAAATTTAGAGTGTGAGATTGCAGACAGGATACATAAACTTACTTCCTCATTTGCACAGAGGAACGGGTGTTAGTTACAATGAGCATTGAAGCATTTGTTTTGTGCCAAGAAAACAACTGGTTTGTAACTGAAAAACAACTTTTGTTTTGTTTTATTAACTCATATTTTTCTCAAACCTGTATTTCCATGGATTTTGTTCTTCCTCAAAAGTTGTCTAACAACTGGTGGTTAACTTGGCAGTGCTAACTTAAGGGTTGGACTTAATGATCTTAAAGGTGTTTTCCAACCTAAACAATTCTATGATTCCATGACCGATATTTGTCACCAATATTAAAGACAGAAGAAACTACTGGAAATATTTCAAACTCTTGCAAAGAGGTGCCACAGAACTACACCTAACTTCTCCCTCTTCGTGCTCAAGCAGCTGGAGGTGAAAGAATATGACAAATAGATTCTGTACCACTAAGCAAATTTGATGATCACCTTTCCTGTAAAATCTCCATCTTGTGATTTGGAGGGGAATGGGGTGTGTTCCACCTCCAATTTCCTGTTTCTGCATTGATTAAAGAGTTGCCTGCTAGATTGAAGACCTAGTATCTGGTAAATGTCTTTCTGTTCATCCATCTGACTGTATGTAACAATTTCATTTTGAAAATTACCTTTATTCTCTTGGTGTCTTAATTTCTAAATCCTTTCAAGTGAATGCTATATGCTTACGTTTACCGGATGTACTATTATCTGATTCCTACCGATACCTGTTTGTATAAGTTTATCCATACATAGTATTTGGTTAGATTTAAGTTCTGGTGGGTTTTTTTTTTCCCATTGAGTACAGTGCACCACGAAGTCTGTTCAATAGCAGATTTATTTAAAAAATCATTATGTATGTAATTCCTCCTCTTTTTCAATACTGCTTGCCATAATTTTCCAGCAGGCCTGGTGAGTTTTAGTTAAGTCTGTTAAACGTGCCATATTTGCAATATGAATACACACACAAGAAGATAAAAGATGGCTGATGGATCCTGAGGTGATGAAAGCCTAAAGCTGAAGTAGTTACAACAGTCAGAGCTTGTCTCCAATCTACCCAGACTCTTGTCTTCTCAATCAGCATACCTCTAATTATAATTAACCTCTTAGTTCTTCAATATGTTTCCCAGCACTGTTCACAAATGCTAAATGTGTAACTGTCAGTTGGCAGAAATTCCAAGAGTGTGCAAGCGCCAGCTGGTAGAAGGTGGGGGGAGCAGAAAGCTTTGTCTCAGGGAAGAGGGCTTTTTCAGTAGCAGAGCGCTCTGCTTTCCTGCTCTGTAACCATGCACAATCTTGTGCAGCAGTGCTGACAAAAGCACTATAAAACTGATAGGAATGGTTTGTTAATAAGTTACAGTTTTTATATAGACTGACTTACCCAGCCAGCTCCAGTAAATCAAGCTCTTTTAGTCATGCTATGAAACAATGCAAAATCAGCTGGCATTTCTGAGTAGGGTTTCATTCCTAGAGTGAGATATGGCAGAAAAGCATTTGCCCATTGTTGAGAAAGAGGCCTAGGCTCAAAGTAAAATTTTCCCTTCTTTTCAAATTAATTCCAGTAGGTTTTGAGAGGAGTTTTTTTGTACAGCTGTATTTAATCTTCCAGCCTTTCAGGAACACAGTTCCTCCAAATAACACAATTACACTTTGGCTGCAAATTCAATACAATTTAATATGACATTGCATGAGATATAAATAGCTTTTAATAACAGAATAGGTACTCTCTCTCTCTCCCAAGATATATTTCAGCAGAACAATAACTTAAATAATCCCCGAAGTGACTAAACTTAAAGAATTTTCATGGGATTTACTTGATCTCCAGGAAAAAAATAGCAGGTAAGTGACAAGTACACATTTGAAGATTGGTGTCAAATTGAAAAAAAAAGAAAACCACAAAGCAATATATTGCAGAACATTAGTTAAAATCCATATATAAAGACAAAAAAAATAAATTCCAAGAGTAAAACCCCACACCTACATGCAAGAAAAGATGAAGGAAAAAGGTAATAGATTTTGCCAGAGCACGTAGGACAAAAAGAAGGGGGTTGCTTTTGTTTGTTTTTAACCTACAGCTTTTACAGTATAAAATTCAAGCCTTATTATAACAGCAGCAGTGGATTCAATTTCTGGCAGTAAGAAATAGGGCATTAGTCACTTCTAAGATTATTTAGGCCACTGCAAGAGCATTTCTGCCTAAAAAAAATACAGAAAACAAAGAAGAAATGCAAGAAATCATTTCACTGATAAGCATTTAGCATGGCATGGATTTGTATGGCATCTACGAAGCAAAAGTTATTTGCAGGAATTTTTGCATTGCAATAATCATCATTTTCTCTAGTCTAGCATGCAAAGCACCATCATTGTTGCCAGTAGACTTAAAGGAGGATAAAACAGTGGTTATGCATAGTAGGCTATACTGAAAGAATCACCATGATTTTTCATGGAGAAGTCCACACGGAGAGTGGCTGAAAGAGCAGTACAAAAATGCTACCACCAACTTGAAAAGAAAAAGCAACTTGAATTTACTAGCAAAAATATGGAGACATGTGAAGTGATTCAAAGAGGAAGGAAAAAGAGATGGTAGGCAGAGAAAATGATTTAAAGAACAAAGAACGCTGAGATGATCCTATCTTCTACAAAGAGATCAGAGATATGAACTCATCTGAGAATGATTTCTAGTCTACAGTGAAGAGCTATGTATCGGAGATTCAGTCAGAAAAAAGGAATAGTATCAAACCCAGAGACTAGACTACTTGCTTTCTCTCTTGCAAGAGAAGTATTTCTATCAATAATACTTGAGATCCGAAGTTCACAATGAAGACAGACCAGGCTGAGCACCATATCGATAGGAAGTGTTAGCTTCAATTAAAGGTAATTGTGATCTCACAGCCTTATTTCAATTACAGCTCAGGAGTGCCAATACCCAGTGTGCATGCAGACTACAAGACCTTGCTTTCAAGTAAAAATGTTGACTAAATTAAAAGCAAGAAGGCTTGTGATATGTAGAGACTGATGTGTCATAGCATGACTTCCTACATTTCAGCTTACGACAAACAAAACAATAAGCTCCTGTGATTGCTTATTTTCATCAGCAACTTTAATTTCTACCACTGGTCAAATTTGTATTCTCTTCCTTCCCCTCTATAGTCCAGTTATTTAAAACTTCTAATGGAAAAGGGTAGGAAGACTCAACTCCAGTAATTGTCACTTTCCAGCTGCTACCATTATTAGTTTAAATGTAACCAGGTTCTTATTCCTCAGTTTTTCCCAATCTCTGTTACCTCATGCCTGTCATTAGATGTCAATACATAAATGGCAATATCAATGCATACTGCTTATCTAATACTGGGTATAATACATCATGCAGTTTTCAAACACACTTAGAATGCAGGTTGCTAAGAAGAAAAACAATGATCTTTTCTTTGTAGTGCCAAAATTAGATCAAATATAAGTAATTCATAACATCACAGTAATAGAAAGATAAAAATGTAGGGCAAGTCAAATAGTATCAAATATAACAGGATAGACTGCCCTTCTAGTAAAATGTCTCATGTAGGCTTGTGAGAGAATGACATTAATCTCTGCTAAATTTCTTTTAGAAAAGAAAAACACAACAGTTCCTGTCACTTGCCAAGATTCCTTACACTTCTGCTATTCAATGCAATGGCACTATTTGTCCAAAGAACTCTTTTTATTAGGATGGTTCCTATATTACAGGGAGACAATACTTTCCTCCTTGTATTGTCCTCCACTTCAGTAGAGTTTCTAAGTTCTAGTCAAGCTATGGGGGGAAAAAAATATCCTTTATCTAAATCCCTTAGCCTTGACCTCATGTTTCACAATTTCACCTAAAACTATTGTTTTAACTTACAGTAAAATACACAAAACTTGCTTCTCTACAACTACTCTATAATTGATCTAGAATGCACTGCTTATTTTTCACTTAACACCAGTGCAGTTGTCATAATCATACAAACTCAGTTGGGACAAATATTAAAAGAGTCAAGGGTAGCAGTAAACAGACTGTAGTTACTTTGTTTTTAAAGTAATAGAAGACTACAGTACAAGGAAGGGCCCATGCCTGTCTAAAAAGATGGCAAAAGACTCATGGTACCAAGAGGCTGAGAATGTATTTCAGGACGACAATAAAAATATTGAGACAATCTAAGATCCTTAGATTCACCATAGCAATATTTGCCTCTGCATTTTAATATATAGAATTATTCTGAGAAGTGTAATATGCCCCAAGTTGCACAGCACCCTCAGGTTTAGATGACTTGAATTCCTCCAGGACCTTATATTACTGACTGGCTGTAGGTCTTCAGGGGCAGCTAGCCAGTAGAAACACCCAGTAAAGAGTTTCAATTTAGACCTATCGACTTCCTAACTTCCAAGATGAATGTGCTCATATTGAAAGAGAGAAGATAACTACTTTCTTCTGACAACTTCTGCCTCTCAAGGCAAAAAAAACTGAGATATTTTTGATAGGCCACAAAAAGGTTGGGAGCATCTAAGCTTCACCTTCTCCTCCGTTTGGCTTTGTGGCTACATTAGTAAGAACTGTATATATATTTGTATAAAGTCCCTCCAGCCCTTAATTTAACAGAGGAGTAAAAATTCACTGCTGGGTATAGCTCTTCTTTAGTGGGCTATTTCTGTCTTCCAAATCTACCCACTCATGAGAACACACAACTTGGCACTTGATCTTGATAATATGATCCTCCTTTTCCTTCCTCATTGTCCCTGAACAGTAGCGAAACAGTTACCACATTAATGTAAGGAACCACTGAGAACATTCATCTCAGACATGCAGCAACTCAGACGCCCTAACAGATGTCATAGCTTTCATTCTGTCCTTTTTGCAGTTCCAAACTTTTCTTTGCAATTGTAAGAGCTAGTTGCTACAGTAATATGTGAAAACTTTGAAACCATAAACGGCATGGAACCAAACAAAGACATCTGCTTCATTTTCAGAGAATCTGAGATGACAGCTCTGAAACGTGAGCTCCTTCAGCTGATCTTACAAATAAGATGCTTTCAGCTAGCCACAAACTGTGACAGCTATAATTAGACCTCAGTTTCACACAGAGAATCCGTTTTTCCTTCTATGAGTTTTTATAGTCAACTATAAATAATGAGAACTTAATTTGCATTTCTGCTCTTAATGTCCAGGACTACATGTCAACTTGATTGTTCCAATCTGTGCTGACTTCTCAGCTACAACTAGACTACAAAACAGTAAGAAAGACTTATCAGTAAAGTAAACCCATAACTCCATACATTTACTAGAACTGCAACTGTTATTAAAACATAACTACACATATAAATACATATATATGTTCCATATGCATAAATGCATACATACATACATGTATATATAATCTGATTTATACCAGACTGAATGCATGACAATCTTTTTTACCCCATTATCATTCAAAACACCTGATCATCAAGTGGAAAGAACATAGATGTAAAACAACACATGCTATCTCTTGCAAAGATCTAAGAATTGTGTGTTTCATGTACAGAGTTTGATTTGGGATGTTTATGGTCTGAGAATCTGAAGCACAGACGTCCATTAGTGTTAATAACACCTCTGTGAAAAAAGGACACTTTTCTGACTTATGGCTACCCAACAGTCCTCAGGACTAGCTTTGCTGCTGACAGGAAAGGTATCAAAATTCATAAAATAAAATGTGTAGAACACCTTGTTTGACAGAAGAACCGAATCATAAAGAACGAAATATTACTGAAATCAAGAATAAGGATGATAATAAGTTCCACTCACTGAAATTTCCTCAAACGCTCACTCCCAAGATCTGTGAACCTAAGAGAGCAGGAGGCCATTTGCCCATATATTCAATCTGATAGTCACACTGAGAAGTATGCAGAGGGTATTGTCAGTCATCTGTCTCCTATGCCCAGTTGGCTTGCAAATTAAATAAATGCGATCAAATCAGTAGCATTAATTAGCAGTGAGAACAAGAATGAACCTACTTTTTAAAAACAAAAAAATACATATGGCACTAGCAGTTAAAAAGTCTTCTTTGCAAAATGATGGTTTTTCTACTCTAGTTAATCAGTGCTAGTGCACCTGGATCCTGAATATTTATGACAGTGACATACATCTGTTAAATGTTCAGAAATAATTAGACTTTGCTGAAGCAAAGCTAATGAATTCCCCTGGAACTCCATGGCAAAATAAACAGATGAAAGGTGTTAATAGGCATTCTGGATTCTCTTTTTTTTTTAAAAAAAAAAAAAACCAAAACAAAAAAAGCCAAAACAAAACAACAAAACCCAAAAGTGTTTTCTTCCAGCACTAATTAATAATCTGTGTAGCAATGTGTAGTCCAAGACTTTCTGTCCTTACCACTGCAATTTCCCCATTTGCAACACTTCAAAATCCACACATTAACAAATCATGCAGTTTCATTTTACCTTTGCCTGCACCTACAGCAGGACGGAGAATACCAGCTTTAATGGAGGAAAACAAGAATAGGAACACTATATAATTAGATACAATACCAAAGGGAACAGACATATATAATTTCATTATAAACCATGAAAGCATGCAGACTTGATAACATGTATTAATAAATTAGAAACAATCCACTTATGCTGAACACTGACAGACTATTACAAGACAAAAATGAATATACATGCATTTACAAAATTTTATAGCTCATGCTTGTTAAGATTCATGATCAAAAATAAATGTAGTTCATATGCAACCTTAATACACTATTAGAGAAATTGCATATCAACTCATATACAGCAACTCCAATAAACAATAATTTTACTAAAAATAAAAATACGTGAAAAGACATATCAAAATAGACTTCTAATACTGCAGTGTGTGAAATCATTAAATGCTTTCCCCAACCTCCCTTTTTGCTTTAAATGACTCTTATTTTATTAAACTATCGTATTTAAAATGAACATCTTCGAAAAAAGAATTGCCCAAAGCAGAGTTGGTTATAAGTGTAAAAATCAACAGTGACAGGATTGAATAATATGTTCAAGAGTATTTTAATATTACTCAAAGTCACGAGTTACTTAGGGCAATTGATGACAAATTTATGACATATTTGACAAATATTTCTGCAGCTTTTCTGAAGTTACAGTTTTTGCCATCTTTGTGAAAAAAGGTTTTGACCTCACAGAAGCTGTTGCGTACTTTTAAAAAATAAGTAATTTCCTCCAGCCATGTAGCTCCATCATTTCAGCACTGTTCTCTGTGACCAGAGAAGGTCAATGAAGCAAAACAGATGAATGGAGGAACATCCCATAAAATGTAAAGTTGTATGAAACTGTGCAGCCCTGAAAGGCCAAAGTCTTAGATCTTGTAAATTTACATCAAAACCCAGAGCTTTATGTCTCTTTTGGGGCTTCCACTATAGCAGAAAGGCTTTGCACATATTTTCTTAAAAATTAAAATCTTTTATTAGTGCATAATACAGTTATGAAATCTCTAGATAAAATTTTACTAATGGGCTGTTTGCTTAAAGGAAGGAAGTAGCAGTAATATTTTTAATAAAAAACTGCAGTGGTTTCTAAACTGAATGGGTTTTCTGTATACATACCCATCTTACCTTCATCCATAATTGTTACTGCTTCCTCAGTTATCTGATTTCCTGATCCAACTGAAGTTTGTGCGTTAAAGTAAAACTTGTACCGTGTACTGTAATTTAAATTTTTTAATATCAAGCTGCTCTCATTGGCAGGAATTCTTATCTCTACCAAGGGACCTAATTCATGTGTGTTGTTAACTGTTAAAAAAAAAAAGACAGAGTTAGTTAGGAAAATTGCTTACATTACCATTGTGTTAAAACAGGCTTTTTGTTTATATTTATTTGTTTTGTTTGCTGCACTGTTAATTTCAGGTTACATTAATGATAATCTGCAGTTTCAAAGGAAAATCACTTTTGAGTAAAAAGAATCTATACAAGTGGCTAAAATTCAACAGGGAGATGGGAAACCCTTACATGTCTTTTAAGTTCAAGTTCCTTTCTCCTAAGTATTGAAGGCAACAGAGTCCACATCAAATCATCTGAACTTACATGCACTGGAAACATAAATCTTTAAAATATTCTGAAAGTCTAAACTAGCTGACTCATAATAAATTCAGTATGCTTATAGTTCCTTAAACTGTCCCATGTACACAAATCTCTCCATTTCCAGCGCCACTGCTGACAAATTTCTGGGCAAGTAAGCAGTGGCACAGGGATCCTAAGGAAGTGATTTATAGCTATTACACGAGTTAATGGCACATTTATGATTTTTTCAATTTAAAATTAGAATACTGTGAAAACTGAAGAAATAGACAACAATATAACTAGATGTATCTTGATCTACTTATGATAACATTTCCACTAAAGTTAGAATATAGGGTTAGTAACTGGTAGTATCTTGCTTTTAATTTGGCTGTCAATTAAATGTAGGACGTCAGCTCTGTTTTTTGTGAAGCATGGGTTGAAGAAATAAAAGTAATGGGAAAATGCTGATCTTGTACTTAAGCAAGTGAAGTTTTCTGAATCGAGTCATTTATATTGTCAAAATATATTAATCTTTTTCAAATTTGAAATCTACAATGCAATTGCAGATTTTTTACAGTATAAACTCAACATAAGTTTTTTCTTGGATTGCTACTTAGTAGACATATTGTCTGAGTTAGAGTTATATATTCATAATTAACTTACTTGGCTGAAACTTCAGTATATATGATGTCAAAACACCATTTGGATGGGTAGGGGAACCCCACTCCAAAGTCAGAGAGTCCAACGTGGGGTTGGTAATCTTCAAAAAGGAGGGTGAGCTAGGAACTTTTAAGAAGAGTACACAGTAACTACAAAGTAGATTAACTTAAAACAGCTCATGAATTATTCACTCTGCATCACTGTATAGATTCAGATTATTATTTTATGATGTCTGAGATGCAAATTCAGCAATTACACACTTAGTGTGCTGTTTCTGAATATGCCACATTTAATTTATTCTCTAGCTTTCTCATTTCATACCTCCTTCAGGTGTCTTAAATACTTTGTCTGGGCTTGCTGGTCCTTCTCCTTTACCATTAACAACTCTAACATTCAGCTTGTAAGAACTATAGGGCTCCAGCCCTGGCAACATTCCAAACGTCTTGTTTCCCCTGAAAGTCAAGATATTTTTTTCTACATGCCGTCTACTCCTTCTGGATAGACTCTGCACTTTCCAGTAGTAAACCTAAAGACAAAAGGAAATTTACAGTGAGTATTTAAGTGTTTTGATTTTACAAGCTCTAAGCTTTTTGATGAGTATCCATGAATTACAGATAGAAAAAACTGCAATTTTAATAAGCTCAGGTGAGACATAGCATAGAGCTTTCCCGCTCCAGAAACAGACCTTTTCTAGAAATAATCATAACTACACAACTGTTGAAGATGATCACCTGACAGTTCTGCTAATGCTCAAAGCCAGTGTGACACAAATTCTGGTTGGCAAGTGCATTAGTTCGTGATGGCCCTCGTGTTAAGCAAGCCAACCTGAGAGGCAGGACCATTCTTGCCAACCATTTTTGCAGTAAGATGTCTATACAGCTTCCAAACCAGACTGGCACTTTGCCACCTTGTTATGTCACACACCTGAACATGCTATTCTCTGTGATATGGAAGCCAAGTGGATATTTTTAAATGGGAGTGAAACCAAAAGATTTGTCAAGGCTGGAAAAGAACACTAGTTCTGAAGGGATTCTGAGGTTACAGACATGGAATGATCTCCACTTAGGCACAGGAAGACTACTACTTCCTTCATGTGACAATTAGATCAGACCTCAAAGCTGATTCTGGTGTCCATTTTGCTAATTGAGTGTCTAAGAAACTACAGGTGAGGCTCAGAAGTAATTACCTTGACTTAGCAATTACCTAATTACTCTCTTTACTACACAGTCTCTCTAGCATGGTATCTGCAAAAAGGCTAACAGCTGCCCCTACAGTGACTTGTGTTACTCCTAGGACCTTCAAATACATCATCACTCATTTTTCACAGTATAATTTACATGCGTGTATGATCACACACTAAAACTGATAGAGCAATGTAAGTGTGTAAAATTCTGGTTCCATGTAGGCCAACTGCAAAACACCTCTTTATTTAAGAAGGCTGGGATTTCACATATGAATTACAAAGAAGGGAACTATTAAAACATAAGTAGCCCAACTAGATAGCTTATAAAGCAATGTTATGCTAGTACCAGCCTTCTATTGCTAACAATGTATCATCTCACTCTAATCACTGTTAAGTGTCACTGTCTTTTACACAGCTTGAGTTAATTCTTTTCAATACTGCCAGCTGTCATCCTGCAGCTCTCAGCCTACCAGCTAGTGTAGAAAGCCATTTACAAGCTAACAAAAACTTCAAGTGTTGGTACTATTAGTATTGAAACTCATCAGGTATGGTTTGTGGTATTTTAATAATTTTTATCCAGTAACTTTTCACAAAGCACATTATTATAATTGGGTCATCATCTGCCACTAGCTAGGCTAAAATTAAAAGAGAGCTTTAATAAGCCAGGTTCGGTAAGCAGTGATTTGGAAGAGGAAAATGATAGTAAATGAGACTACATTGCATTTTTCACATGCTGTACCAAATAACCACTGAGTTCATAAGAATAACAAGAAAAAAATTACAGCAGTGAAACAGTGAAAAGAATTCTTTTTAAAATTGTTTCTTAGGTTTGAAATGATTTTTAGTACCATAGTATATTGAGTAAGAGCTAGATTAATAAAAAAGCAAGAAACTAGTGATGTGATGTAGATTGCTGCCAGCTAAATGTCTTCCTGCTTTATTCATACATTTGTCTTCATGATTTGAGTGTTTGGAAGGCAACTCTCTCTTTATCAAGAAATGTGTCCCTAATGCAACACTGCATATTGGGCTACTGTCTGTAATAATTTCATTAATTAGGAAAGCTTGAATTTGCTAGCAGGATTTTGCTGATGTGTTTTAAAAGAGAGAGTTATGTGTAATGTAAGCTATGTCGATAATTAAGACATTTAAAGAACACTCTGCCTCCACAAAAAGTTTTCAGCTTGAATTCAGAAGAAGCTTTATAACAGTAGTTACCCTAGGTGCTAGGATTTGTTATGCTTTGTCTAGTTTTTAACCTATTTTAGCTTGATTTAGCTATATCTGTGAAAAAATTTAAGAAACCTTTGTTGCAGCTGGTATACACCATTGTCCTAGCTGTCACAGCAAAAGTACTCAGTAGTCAGGTCTCTTGTCAGTCCTGTGGTGTTGATCTTGTTTCATTTATAATTATTGAGTAACTTATTTTAGCTTCAGTTTTGCTTACCTTTGTGTAATTACGTCATTCTCTTCCCTACAGAAAAAGATCGTCCTATATACAAAGAACTAACACACTAAACACAAGTAATCATGGCACAAATAACGCCTTAGATCAACTGGAAAGGAAAGTGTGCCACTCACTAGAAAATGCAGGACAGAATATGACCCTTAGAGACTCTAAGTCTGAGGAAAAAGAAATTTCCGCCTAAATTTGGGATGATAACTCACTGCAACCATGCCTTTGAGAAGTGAGAACTTAACATCTGATGTATGAATAGATACATGTGTCTATGTATTTTTTTTATTCATGATATTTAATGGAATTTTGGTGATTTAGATTATGAGCATTAGCACTGCTGTAACAAGATTAGTAATAAGGATTAACTTTCCTGAAATCTAATTCTTTAATACTCACATAATGGTTATTTTCTTTTTGTTGCCCATTTGTGTGAAATACCAGGTTGATATAAGATTGTCATCTAACAGATAAACATCTAACAGACTGTCAAGTCCTGTTCCTCAGCTGAGTTCAATATGTAGGGCGAAGCACCAAACTAACTACAAATACTTATGCTAGCTCATATAGAACTAGAGTAAGTCTTTCTGGATGATGATAGGTAAGTGACATCCACATACCAGGAACTCACACACATGTGGTAACCAGCTATAATGCACTGAAGTTCAGTTTCAAAGGTCTTCAATGCTAGTCTTCCATTTTTTAAGTTTGATGTATGTTAATTCTCCTCCAAATATTCTTTACTTTTCTATTTTTCAAATATTTCTTTTTTCTCCTTTCATTTAAAAATAAGTCCTTCAAATTAGTCTATCTTACAGAGCAACCTAGTTTGGACTGCATAACTAGTCTGTTTCATTACAACATATTTATTAGTATCCTTGCAGAGGAACAAAGAAGTAATATTTTTTCTTATTGTCTCACAGGAAGTCACTATATCACTTCATTCCTCTCTTCACCATGTCTACTGTGCTTCTGCAGTTTCCACTCTTGATTCTCTTCTGATAGGCTTCTAATGCAACCACTGAAGTAACTTTTCCCATCAGATTTTCCCTGTCCTTTAGGGATACCAGTTCCCCAGTTTCTAACCTTGAAGTCCTGCCTCCTGTTCTATACCAACTGCAGTCTTTTGTCTCCAACACAGTCTTATCAGTTACCATCAAACCAGCAAATAATCTTACACTAAGCTTCCTTCAATTATATGTGCACTCCAAATCTTCTACCATCTCCTATCTTCTGCTTTTAAAATGAGCTTATTTGCTGGCCTCCAAAAAGACACAGCATCCAGCATAAACCAGCAGTTTACTGGCCAGTTACTCAGAATTAAAGATGCAATTATTCATATTATGGTAGAATATTAGTAATCTTAGCATTAGACCTAGAAAAGACTCCTACAGAAAGTATTTCTCCTCATTCTCTAAATATACTTTTGGAATAAGGCATGTAAAACCATTATCATTTTTTTAAATCTATATAGCATATGTTAACTTAATTGCAAGAACCACATCCTTCTTCAAGGACAATGTCACAGAGACTAATACTAGAAGGCTGGAACATTACTGAGCTTGGAAAGCTGTTGTTCTTGTCAGCAAATCTTGTGAGAGATCGCTGAAAAGCCAGAGTCCTCTTATACATCAGTTACTTCAACCTGGGCACAGTCTCTTATAGGAAAAGTGATCCATTTTAACAAGCAAGGAACAGAAAACGTCTGACTGTACTTACTTTGTACCCTTGAAGGTGTCCACGGACAGATTTTAGTGGAACTGGGTCCCAATGCACCTTTGCTAATGTGCTGTTAATAACATGAACCTGAACATTGCCTGGAGCAACCATTGGCACTGTATGGAAAGGATGCAACAAGTACCTAGTTAGAATGAGACACCACATGAACATACTTTTTCTGAATGAGTCTTTGCACTCAAGGAGCAGGTAAAAAAATTAAAAATCTGACCTCAGGATTAATACTACAGAGTATTAGGAAGCCGTATTATCTCCAAATTACTTCATATTAATAAAAAACCCAAAAACCAGAACAAACCAAAACTACTACAGCCCTTTCTCAATCCTTTAATCTTTTAAACACCCATTTAGGTTACACATTTACTTGTTTTTAATTAGTACAATTGGGTCAAACTACAAAACTTACAGTCTTCCCCCGAATGTCCAATCACCTCTGATGGCTCCGGTGCATATCCCAGGTCGTTTAAAGCTTGTACTTTTATTTCATAGGGAACAAAAGTTGGTGTACCAGACACAATATATTTAGATACATTTGCAACTATAACAGATGTCCATTCATCATCAACATCCTTCTGTCGCCAGCTGACTTTGTATTGAAGTCCTGGTCCATTAGACTGAAAACCTGTTAAAGACTGAAATGAAAAGAAGTATTTTTAAAAATATTCTCAAGCATCTGAAAAATCCAAAGTTACAAAGGAATTTACTGATTCTCCTTTGGAATTTCACTGAAAATTTACCACTGGTTCTGTGACTGAAAACCACTACTGAAATTTCCAAGCTACACAGCTTTTACAGGAGGTTAGTTCAGCTGTTTTTAATTCATTAGTAAAAATCACACTGAATGGTGATCCTGCTTGTGATTTTTGTATAAATATTTTGGTTTCAAACATCTCTTAAGAAGTGGAAGAAGCAAAACCAGACTTACATCAACACTCCATAAACAGTGTTCCCTAGGCAATGTTTCTTGCCTGGGATGCGAAACTGGTTTTACATGGCTCTCCTTGAGTTCCTGTCACACCAGTAAAGGCATGATAGAGAAAACTTTGCCACAAAATTTTTTTAGTGGAACAGTAAACAATATTTAGTTTATCATAAAAGTTGAGGGTAGAATTAGGATTCACATTAGAATTAATTATTAAAATAGGACTCTACTTGAGATAAACCACAATTTACATATTTAAGTTTTCCTTAATTGGCAGCAATACATCCTGTATTATCAGATTAACGGCTTATCTTGAGAAATCACTCAAGAAAAATATGGGACCTTAATTTATTTTTTTTTCATAATGCATACAACTTTTCCCTGAAAATGAAGACAGGGAAATGTCTAGATTTTACTCTTTTTCAAGAACATTTTAAGTGAGCAACGCATTGGTTATTCTCATAATGTGTTCACAGTTAGATCATTATTATTTGTCAAAAAAAATGCTACTCACAGACCTGAAGACAAACACATGAAACATCAAAAACCAAACTTACCTCCCATGTTATTACCAAATTATCAGGTTCTGAGCCTATCCCTTGTACATTAGAAGGATTTTCATCAGGGCCTAAAAATAAAATAATTACACATGAACAAGAATGACTGCTGTTTGCATTCCAAGCAAATTCAATGCCGTTTATATAAATTAATTGCTGGTGAGCAGGAATAGCTATTTACTTGCAGGTTTTGTCAGGTACTGCTCAGATGCTTCACTTGGCTGACTTCTTCCAATTTCATTGACAGCTATCACACGAAATGAGTAGTTGACATACGGAGACAACTTCAACTGTACTGTTGTCTGAGTTCCAGGAATTTCCGTCTGGTAATGCCATACCCCTGGTTCATGCAGCCCATCTTCATATTCAATCACAAAGTCTGTAAACAGAAATTGAATCCAACTTTATGTCAAAACTTGCAACACCTAGATCAGCGCACGCATTTCTTGAATGAGCTAATTAGAAGGGAGTGATCCAATGAACATTTTTAAAAGTCATGGAAACTGAAATATAAGTACATAAATCAGAACAAGAATCTATAATGTGCATCTCAAAAGTACTGCCTAGATAGTATTATGATAAAAACACTCTCACTTTTATTATTCGGTATTCTCTGTAATGTAGCCACCTGTTAGGCAACACGTTATTACAAGAGCTCTTTCAGGTACTGGAATTTAGCGTAACAGGAACCATTAGAATCGTCACAGCAAGAAAGTAGGACAGGATTGGAATCTTGATATAGAGGTAATATTTGGCTCACAAATACATTGCTCTTATTGTATCAAGCTAACAGCAAGTAGTACCTGTACAAAATTAAAGCAGTATTTTGTTTTCCCCAATGAGATTGGCTTAGTGAAGAACTACTTCAAGCTAAGAATCAGTACTTGAGGAAGTTTTTTGAGAGCACTCTTCAGTATCTTCAAATTAAGTCAAGGAATGCAAGTTCAGAAGTTAAATTTCTGGAGAGTTCTCAGCATGAATATTACAATGATTAATGTTAAGATCATATAGAGTAAGTAACCTCAGGGATAAACAGGTTTGTAGACCTCCAAAAAGAAAATAATATTCTTTATATAAAAGTGCATTTCTTTTGAAATGGTGAAACAGACTAATAAGCTTCCTACTTTAAGGTATGAGATAATAATTTTGAAATGCTTAAGAGGAATTATTAGGATACAGTAAATAAATGGTAGAATAATGTGTAGTCTAAGCATATTTCATGGAACCTTAAGATTAGATACACAAAATCTACATAAGCATCAAATGTTTGTGTGCTGTTTAGCACAAATTTTGCCCTATCTCATGTACATATGAGGACAAGAAATCAGAATATGACTCACAATACATCCTGTTTGCAGTACAAAAGAAAGTCCTAGGGACATCTAGATAATGCTTTGAGAAGAACACTTACATTAACACATAGAAATAATCCACAAGACTTTGAGAAGCCAAGATATTCAAGAAGTAAAATAGATAAGTAGCACTAATCATAGGCTTCGGGACTCAAACCTTGCAGATTTCATCCTCATCTGAGTAGTAATAAAGAGGGAGAACTGGCCCCAAATTAATGCCTGAGTTATAGCTGGTGTTGTGTGTTCAGAGATAAAGATCTTGGGGTGGGATGCTTTCTGGACCAAAATCTTTGTTGAAAAAGGTGAGAATATTAGATGCTAAGAAAAAAAAAAGCACCCACAAAGTTTTTGTTACTGCTTTTTTCTTCCCTAGTAGTGAGCATTCTGTCTGCAACGCCGGTAGAACAATTTATGAGAGACTTCAAGGAAGGAAATTCTATTTGAGCTTTCAGAGAGATTGTAGCATGTCAATCATATTACTTGTGCAAAGGGATCACTCCTAATGAAATGCTACCCTTGATTCTTGATCTGCACTTTGAAGTGATAGCAGCAGCAGCAGCAACAAGAGGCTTACTTATGAAACAAATGCCTTATTTTGCAGGCTGTCAGGGGACTATGCAGCCATATAAATTGTATCATAATTAAAACCAGCATTATTTAGTCAGTCAATTCCCAATATCAAAGTACATGCAATACTATGCTTCTAGAAAAACTCTGACAGAAGCCAACACCACCTAGGATCATCTCCTCTGAAAAAGTGTGATCTCAGTCCTATAGAAAGGTGAGATTGTGCCTTCTGGTCTGGAGAAAAATGAAAACACTGATAAAAGTGTATATGAATAAGCCATAACTTAATAAAAAAAACCAGGAGAAAGCTCTCTGTGTTATATTTTCATGAAGAATAAACTTCTGTATCAGTAGTCATTGATAATCTCTTAAGATTCTGCTCCTGATGCTGTTTCAAATTCATGAGAATTATGGAAGAGTTAATGCAATATATTAGCAGCTCTCTCCTTTGGAAGCATACAAGTAATGAATAAGACTGGACCTTGTCAGACAGAGCTCATATCAGCATCAGCTTGTATTTTAACTAGAGCAAGTTTTTGAATCAAAAGCTCAGCTCTTTAGGCCAGTAAATAAGCCTTTCTACTTGGCTGTACTCAGCAACTGTAGTGAATGAATTTATCATTCTCCCATGCCACACACACAACTTATCTCGAAACTCTTTTGAATCTGAGAATGGTTAACATAGCGCTGTCAATGTACTGCAGTACATAGAAACATACTTGTAATGGGACTGTTGTTTTCGTCTCCTGGTATCCATGAGAGTTCAATGCTTCTTTCTAGCTGACCTGTCAATTCCAAGTCAAAGGGGGGATTTGGCCGAGCTGTAAACCAAATCAACACAAAGTAAATAATAGTATCAGAATATGTAGTTTCTTCTTTGAAAAAATCCTTACATTCCAATCAAAACAATTCTACAAATACAGCAGGGTGGATCTACTCATGTAAGCGCAACTTAGTGACCATTAGCATGCAGTTGTCACAAAATAGAGATGAAATGGAGAACTGATGTATTTGCAAACTTATACGCTTTAATAAGAATATATAATTTATTTTATCTACATCTGCACTTGTTATAAAAATGTAATGAGATGCAAAGAAATACGAAAAGCATGTTCAGTTTATCTTTGAATAATTATGGGTTTGAATAATTATCTGTTGTAACTAGAAATACTTGATAAAAATGGAAAATGAAGATATATTCACATCTAAGAAACTTTTCTAAAATCACTACAAATACTTTGCATGTGAATTCAAAACAAGTATTGTTCAAATTGCAAGTTACTAAGTAACTTATTTTTTGCTGTAGTTTTATAAAATCTTGAAATGCCTAAAAAGCTGTTACTATACATCCTTATAATGCATACAGATGTAATTGTCCATTCTGAATTGCTGAAAGTATTATATGAGTCGTTATTCAAAAAATCAAGACTAATGAGTAGGTTCATTTAAGAATAGGTAAGAACTGCCAGCAAATATGATAGGACTTATGTAAACAGTGCTCAAGTCACTCGTACTTAAAAGTGTTTTAGGCATATTATTTTGCATTTTAAAATCCAAATTCAGAAAAAGTACTACAAATAAAGACTGTCTACTGTCAAACTTAAGATTGTACCTGACTGACAGATTCTTATTTTTAATTTCACCTTTGATTTTAAAACCCTTATAAGCAATTACATCAATCATAGACCAAGCTCTTCAGTATGGTCCTATCCTTTTTATGAGTGAAGTAAAATGTAAACATCCTACGAAATACAGGACAACAGGCCTACAAAGTGGTCATCAACGCAATGTTGAAACACACCATAACTAGGTTGGTGCAAGTTCTTTGATAGTGAATTAGCTTTCAAGGAACCGTTGGATGTACTGTAGCCAACTGTTATTAAAAATAATTTATCTCTGAAAACTATTTATTCCCCTAAAATGCAAAATGGCTTGCACTGAAAAATTCCAAAGTCCAGTACTCCACTAGTGAGGCAATTGGTAAAATGGAATGAAACTACACACATGCACAAACACAGGAAAAAGGGGAAAACAGAAAAAAATGTTGCACATTGCAATAGGCAAATGAGGAATATATCTGGCAGATGATTTAGAAGGAGAACTTCATGTTAGTTTACCGTAAATGATAGCTGGAGTTGGGGGAGCAGCTGAAAAGAACATTAATATAAAGGATTTAATCAGTTAGTAGCCAAAGAAACAGAATACTGTTTGCAGTTAAAAACTATAATTATTATAGACAAAGAAAAGTTAACTTTAGAGTAAATGTCTGATTTTAAGTAATACATTTATTCTTTTTCACTGAAAAGGTATAAAAATATTCTTAAGTTATCCATTGTTTTAATAAGGATAGGTAAAGAAAATAAATAGAGTAAAAAGTCTTATAAAGACTTTTCAATAGGTACAAGATATTTGGTTTTTGTCATCCCTGGAGAGGCATAAGATCACAACATAACTTTAAAATACAAGTATATTTGACTTTGAATCTCAGCTTGAGCTCAGGTAAGAATTATTCAGGACATCTACTCAAAACTTTCTTACAAGTGGGGAGAAAGGGCCAAGTAATGTATTTTAGAACAATCTGCAATCATAGAAACTTAATAGATAGAACTAACTTTAAAAGAAAATCCTTGGAAAGTCAGACAACCAAGCATGGTCAGTCTTTCTGAAGCATAATTTAGCTGCAAAAGATTCCTGAGACAATGTTTATGTTCAAATACTCTGCAATGTGTAATCTACTGAGTTAGCTCAGATGAAATCCAAACAAAAAAATTGATACAGTGTGAAAATTAACATGTCCTGTAACTAGCAGCTCCTTTGTAATAGCTGATTTAATGGCAAACTTTAAAGTAAGACTATATTTTAAAATAAACTGAAACACATTTGCAAATGGGTGACATTTCCTTTGCTGGCTGAGAAATCAAAACTATGTTTGTGCTCATCATTTTACATATAGTACTGTTTTCATGCTTAATAGTAATTAAACACAGTTCTGCTATCATAAAGTTTGAGAGTATTCTTACCAACAACAGTAAGCACAGCACTTGCTGAAACACTGTCCAGAGTAGTATTAACTATGCAAGTGTATGTTCCATCATCTTTATCAGTTACATTCATTATGGTCAAGTTGTCTTTACCAACTAGAAACCTGTAAATACAATACATTCAGCCACTGATTTTTCAATAACTGGTACCGTTATAAGAAACTTGCAGAAAACATTATCAAATCCCATATACTTGTGTATTTCAGCAAATACCTAGACAGCAACCTAGGCTATGGGACTATGTCAGACTTTCTTACGTTGCTCTTGACCATCTCTCCACAGTAATGGTCTGTCCTAAAGTTCCTTTATTTCCAAATATACTAAAACTACTTCTAATTATTTGTGATCTACAGCAAAACAGTCTTCCATTATCACTTTGCTTCTCAGGCCAATGATGTTCTCATTACTATTTGTATCATGGTCAATTTACACAATTACAAGTCTTCACATCTCATTTTATTTTGAATTCTATCTCAATATTTTCACCACACTACCTAAGTCCTTTAGTCAGTAAACAGGGGATAGGGATGATATTTTTCAGTTCTCTTTGTTGTAAAATGTCAATAGGTCAATATGTTCCTCTCAAAGATCAGGGAAAGGAGTAGACAAATGAAACCAGAAAACCAAAAATAAAGGCAAATTATTTTGTCCATACCTTTCATCATCTGGCAGTTCATCATTGTCCTTCAACCATGTAACTGTTGGTAATAAGGTAGAATCATGTTTTATTATACACTCAAATGAAACTTGCGCATATCTCTGAATCACTTTGTATTCTGGCTGTTTAATAATCATTGTTGGATCTGAAATTTAAAATTACTATTAGATATTTAGAAAGTCCGAAGTACTATACTAACCTGTGATTGAAGAGTGGTTAATTTCTTACCTTTAACTTCCAATTGCACCTCATTTTGTATCTTTCCTAATTCATTCCTTGCTACACATGTGTATGTACCAGAACTATCCTTTTGAGCCACTGGAATTTCCAAGGTTCCATTATAATGGAAAATGTATTCACTTCCACGCAAGATGCTGCCTTTCACTCCCTTAAACCTTTTTATATAAAAAGTAACATCATTATCCAACATCATAGTTAAATTCTGTTGTATTTTACTACCAGAACATGCAAACTTGGGACTGCCACATTAGAAAATACAGACAGATTCATATAACAAAATTTAAACTTGACTCTGTAGGTATAACTTAACTGTTGTCATGTTAAGTATGTGATATTGTACTAGCAAACTGCAATTAGCATATATTTAAGAACATATTTTTAAAATTGTAAATACAGTAAAAATACTTTTAAAGCTTTACATGTTTGTTTACATAGCTATAACTGTCTCTTTTTGCATAACTTAAGCACAACTAAAGCTTACCATTCAATTTCAGGCTTAGGTGAACCAAAATAAGCACAATCCAGCAAAGCAGGACTATCTGCGATGACTTGATATAGTTTATTAGCGGGAGTTAGAATTCTTGGTGGCTCAGCTGAAAAGACAAAGATCTCTGTGTATATATATGTATATATGCAAAGATGCAAACACTAAATAGTAAGACAACAAGAATGGCCTAAAGAATTATACTTTAACATCCTTCTCTGAAGTGATTTCTGGTCTCAGTCTAGGTCCCAATATGTTCTACTGCCAGTAGCTTAAGGAAACATTAATATAGGAGAATTATCTCATGAAAAACAAATGTTCCTTTCCTGTTTACAAGTAATAGGGATGGGCACCAAAGGCAATGATTTAGTTTGCAAAATTGAAATCAGAACATAATTCAAGAAGAGAAACTCCTGGGAAAAGACTGAACTACATAATTCTGAACAAACCTGCTGGCAGGAAGACGCTAAGATATATTTTTGGTGAAACACCTGATTTTTTGTTAAGGAACCATGGAACTAAAGTGAGTTCTTTCATTTAAAATACAGTGTTTATCAATCAAAGGATCTGCCACTCCCTGTAGGAGAGGATCTTGCTACTAATTTTGTTAAATTCAGTGAGAAGAATTAGAGAGGCCACATATTTTGTAACTAAAAACACATTATTGGGAGGCCTTCAAGACAAATGCATAATTATGTCCCCTTGTAATTGCAAGTTAGAGATCATCTTTTTAACTGATCCAAAACATCTGTAATCAATGAAAGCACATTGAAATACACAAACTTAAGGAATATTAATTCCTGTCTCATTAGTTAGGGTTCAGTTTGCTTGATTTACATAAACAAACAAACAAAATCAGAATTTCTTCTCAGTTTTCCCCAGCTTTCATAACTATCCTTCTTATTTAGAAATAATGAAAGTGAAATTCAGAAATATCCTATAAAAACCAAGGTATGTATACCTGTGCCTTTTACAGGGCTCAGGAAATACATCCATCTCAGTGAAGACCTCAAGCAAGGCTTGAGCAAGCCATCCTTGTAGTAGCAGGAGAAAAATGAATACACACAAAAACTGAAAAATATCAAATCTGTTTCTTACCCAGAACATTCACAAATGCGTTTGCTAGCAAGTATCCATATTCATTAGAAGCATTGCACTGATAGACAGCACTCGACCTTTCCTGCACATGTGAGAAAATAATGGTATCTCCATCTACCTTTCTGCTAGGATCTTCTGGGGCAACTGTTGGTATAAAGAACAAAAAAAAAAATTGTTTTTCCTAAGCTACTGTTTGGTGATCTGTTTCATACTTCTGAAAAAAAGAAACCATTTGAAAGTCCAATATGACCTTCCTTCAATTTTCCTCTCTGACTGTTCACTGGTTAAGATGTGAATTTCAATATGATTGATGAAGTTCTTCCCATTCTACAAGTATTTAACTGAGGATGGTAGAGTTCTCATTTCTTGAGTTTTTGTTATTGTTTGCTTTTCAAAGAAGTGACGCTGAGATCATAGTTTGCATGCATGACAGAGGACAAACACTGATATGACAAGGTTCAGGCCAAACTAGACAACATCTAGAGAAAGCAAGGAAATATTTCTGAGTGTCAAAAGGAAAGTATGTCAGAACGACACTGGAACTTTACAGTCGTCTGTGACTTAAAAGTTTCAGCTTTGCAAATCAGTTGTTACACCATAAATAATTATCCAAACATAAAAATATCCATACCCAGTTGAAAACATAGAATAAACTCGGATTAAAATATAACTATAATAATTCTTACACACAAAATTGTGTCCATACGACAAGCAACAGCAATTCAGTAGGTGGCACTCTTTCCCTGTTTTAAGGATTATACAATGTCATTCCTCAACTGTTCTGTCGTCAAACAGCTTTTCACAGAATAATTGAGAATATAGCTGAAAATAAAATTCTGAGATACTACCGAAGAATAAAAGTTGTCAGCTATGATACAACTGGATGGATTTAAAGATGTTTAATAGAGAAAATACTCAGCTTGTAACACCACATAAAAATGCATAAAAATCCACAAACTATTGTTTAATATTTTAAGTAGATAAGCAAAACACATCAATGTATTACTAATATTGGAACTTAATAGTGACATTCTTTATACAGTAATATAAAAATGCATATGTGCATAAATAAATGCATATATGTATAAATAAATGCATCATTGTTTGGTTGCCAAATTGACAAGCCAATATATTTTTGGAACTTGAGAAATTATGTGTATTTCTGGGACACATTTTCACATAAAATCATTTCTCATTTCTTTGGATTCATAGAAAAGATGAAAGGCAATGCCTTTTGATCCAGACAGCATCTGTACTCATCTGTTAAGAAAATGGAGACATTTCTCCAACATTTTCTCAAATCTACTGAAGTATCTGTTACTGAATTCTCTAGGAGAGATTAATGGAAGGAGACCACAGTTCTGTGCTCCTGCTTAAGGGTATTTCCATCTTGGGCAAACTTTAAGGCTATTTGGCATGTAAAGTAATTCCATTAATTTCCAAACACATGCTCCAAGAACAGTTTTCAACTCCATCTTTAAATCCTACCTTCCAAAACTGAGTTCAAATCAGTATCACAAATTTAAAAATTTCAAACACAAAGAAAAAGTTATTAGTGGAATTTTAAATGCTTATTCTCTGGGCTTCTGGACTGCCACCAATTATTTTCCTCCTCTTTTGCTTTACTTCCTATTGTGTTCCATGTTCCACATTGCTTTCTCTTCTATGTAAATGTCATTTTCATTAAAAGATTCATGGGCTGAAAATAGACGGAGCAGGTGAGTAGCCCAGCAGGCAGGCCAGTCAGCTGTGAGAAGTGGTCTGTTTCTGCATATGGATCACAGTTAAATGGAAAATACACACAACCATCAGCCCAGGAGGTAGGGGGTCTGCCCACTGCTGTTCCAATCAGTGCTGTTTCCTGCCCTAGGCTCTGGGCTTCCCTCCACTCGTGTCCTGAATACTGCAGCGTTTTCTGCACACAGACAAGAGCTTTTATTGGTGCACAGACACCCTCTCACACACACTCAAATACATAATATGTTACAGGCTGTCAATAGGGCCCCTTGAGAGAGATGGAAGACATTAGTTCAACCTTCTATGACTGAAGAAGAAACTGGATTTTAAAAGAACGATCATTAAAATATTGCATATAACAAAAGCTAGCATTTTCCCTTCCCACTGCTTTATTTGAGGGGAAAAAAAAGATACCCCTCTTCAACTATTTGAAAGAAAGGAGGTGCCTGTTCTCAGAAAAGGTTTTCAAGCTGTGGGCCTCAAGAGTGAAAAAAAATTAAATAAACCTGAGAAAAATATCGGGTTATTTAATGCTTCCTTCCGCTAGCCACTTGCATAACAAACAGTGCCGATTTTAGAAAGCTCCCTGTTTTGATTGGCATCTGTTCAACCAGGTGTCTTCCAACACACCTCATCCTACTACAGAACACCAACAGAACCTATGTGTCTTTGCCTATACTACACTGGGTCTTGCAGGGACAGATGCTAGAAGTCAAATGCTGTATCATCCATCTGCTTTACTGATCTCAAGCACTCACACACACACAAAATTCTTGAGGTTGGAAGGGACCTCTGGAGGTCACCTGGTCCAACTGCCCACTCAAGGAGGGCCACTCAGAGGCCTGGACTTCATCTAGATGGCTTCTGAATATCTCCAAGGCTGAAGACTCCACAAAACCTCTGGGCAACCTGTGCAAGTGCTCAGACACCGTCACAGTGAGAACGCGTTTCCTGATATTTAGAAGGAATCTCCTGTGTTTCAGTTTGTGCCCACTGCCTCTGGTCCTGTCATTGGGCACCACTGAGCTCCATTCTCTTTGCACCCTCCTTTCAACTATTTATATCCATCAATAAGATGGTACTTCCTGAACTGCCTCATCTTGAGGCTAAATAGTTATATCTGGACAAGGGCTGCTGGACAAGGGAAAGGCTGTGGATGTGTCTTCCTGGACCTCAGTAAAGGCTTTGACACAGTTTCTCACAGCATTCTGCTTCAGAAACTGTCAGCATCTGGCCTGGCCAGGCGCACACTCTCCTGGGTGGAAAACTGGTTGAATGACGGGGCCCAGAGGGTGGTGGTAAATGGAGTTAAATCCAGCTGGAGGCCAGTGACAAGTGGGGTTCCCCAGGGCTCAGTGCTGGGTCCAGCCCCGTTCAATGTCTTTATCAATTACCTGGATGAAGGCATCGAGTGCACCCTTTTTGCAGATGACACCAAGCTGGGTGGAAGTGTGGATCTGCTGGAGGGTCGGGAGGCTCTGCAAAGGGATCTGAACAGGCTGGACCACTGGGCAGAGTCCAGTGGCATGAGGTTTACCAAGGTCAAATGCCAAGTCCTGCACTTGGGGCACAACAACCCTAAGCAGAGCTACAGACTAGGAGAAGTCTGTCTAGAAAGCTGCCTGGAGGAGAAGGACCTGGGGGTGTTGGTTGACAGCGACTGAACATGAGCCAGCAGTGTGCCCAGGTGGCCCAGAAGGCCAATGGCATCTTGGCTTGTATCAGAAACAGCGTGACCAGCAGGTCCAGGGAGGTTATCCTCCCTCTGTACTCAGCACTGGTGAGGCCGCACCTCGAGTACTGTGTTCAGTTCTGGCCCCTCACCACAAGAAGGATGTTGAAGCTCTGGAGAGAGTCCAGAGAAGAGCAACGAAGCTGGTGAAGGGGCTGGAGAACAGGCCTTATGAGGAACAGCTGAGAGAGCTGGGGTTGTTTAGCCTGGAGAAGAGGAGGCTGAGAGGAGACCTCATTGCTCTCTTTAACTACCTGAAGGGAGGTTGTGGAGAGGAGGGTGCTGGCCTCTTCTCCCAGGTGATAGGGGACAGGACAAGAAGGAATGGCCTCAAGCTCTGCCAGGGGAGATTTAGGCTGGACATTAGGAAAAAATTTTTCATGGAAATGGTCATTGGGCACTGGAACAGTCTGCCCAGGGAGGTGGTTGATTCACCGTCCCTGGAGATGTTTAACGCACAGGTGGATGAGGTGCTGAGGGGCATGGTTTAGTGTTTCATAGGAATGGTTGGACTCGATGATTGGGTGGGTCTCTTCCAACCTGGTTATTCTTTGATTCTATGATTCTGTGATCTCTCTCAGCTTTTCCTCTTATGTGAAACACTTCATCCTGTTCATTTTCTTCATGGCCTTTTGTTGGACACTCTCCAGTATGTCTGTATCTATCTTGAACGGGGGAGCAAAGAACTGGATGCAGTACTCCAAGGGTGGCCTCACCAGTGCTAAGTAGAGGGTTAGGATAATCTTCCTCGACCTGTTGGCAATTCTCTGTCTAATGAAGCCCAAGATACCATTAGCCTCCTTTGCCACAAAGGAACATCACTGGCTCATGTTCAACTTGGTGTCCACCAGGGCCCCCATTCCCATTTCTGCCAAGCTGCTTTCCAGCCTGGTGGCCCCCAGTGCATAATGATGTGTGGAGTTGTTCCTCCCTAGGTACAAGACTTCGCAACTCTCCTTGCTGAACTTCATGACATTTTTGTCAGCCCAGTTCTCCAGCCTGATGAGATCCCTCTGGATGGCAGCACAACTTTATGGCATATCAGCCGCTCTTAACAGCTTTGTGTCACCAGCAAACTTGCTGAGGGTACAGTCTGCCCAATTAGTCATAAGATTAATGAAGTTTTTAAACAGGACTGACCCCTGGGGTACACCACTAGTTCCTGGCCTTTAACCAGGTCCTGTACCGTTGATCACCATCCTCTGTGCTTGACCCTTTAGCCAGTTTTCAGTCCACCTCACTGCTTGATTATCCATCTCACACATCAATGATTGCTCTATGAGGATCTTATGGGAGACGTTGTCAAAGGATTTACTGAAGACCAGTTAGACAACTTGGCCAGGCACGACCACTCCTTGGTGAAGCCATGCTAACTACTCCTGATGATTTTCTTGTCCTGAATGTGCATGGAAAAGGTTTCCAGGATTAGCTGCTCCATCATCTTCCCAAGAATCAAGGTGAGGCTGAACACTTTGTAGTTCCCCGGGCTTTCCTTCTTGCTCTACTTGAAGACATGGATAACATTTGCTTTCTTCCAGCCTATGGGCACTTCTCCCAGTCACCAAGAATGATCATAGAATCATGGAATGGTTTCAGTTGGAAGGGAGCTTAAAGATCATCCAGTTCCCACCCCTAGACACCTCCCACTAGACCAGGCTGCTCAAGACCCCATCCAACCTGGCCTTGAACACTCCCAGGGATGGCTCATCCACAACTTTCCTGGGCAACCTGTTCCAGTACCTCAACACCCCCATTGTGAAGAATTTCTTCCTAATGTCTAGTCTAAATCTGCCCCTTTCCAGTTTATAGCCATTGCCCTTAGTCCTATAACTACATGCATTATCCTATCACTACATGCCTGATGAAAGATTATCAAGAGGGGCCTGACATATGTCAACTTCCTCAGCATTTGTAGGTGAATCCCAGGTGAGGCCCAGGGACTTACAGGTGTCCATTTTGCTTAAGTATTCTCTGCCCTGATCCTTTTCCAGCATAGGTACATCTCAAACCAACCTTTACCCTTGGTCTCTGAGACCTGGAATTCCTGAAGACTGGTCTTGCTAAAGTTGACTGAAGCAAAGAAATCAGTCAGTACTTCAGTCTTTTCCATGTTCTTTTTGTTTCATATTTCCTGGGTAAGAGAGTGATGGCAGGGCCACTCAGGCAATGCTTATTTGCCTTTACCAGGAATCTGGTCACCTTACTGCATGGCTCCACAAGAAGGAGAAAATGCTTTTGACATGCTTGACAAATCTGAATTGGATACTGACAGACAAAATAGTAAAGAATTAAATAATACTTCAAATGGGTTTGTACAACTGGGATAATGAATTATGAGGATTTCTTATAGGAGTTCTGCTGTAATAGATAGTTGAACCCTTGCCTTGTAACAACCAACATTCACTCTTAACAACATTGATTCTCAAGTTAAGAATGTGGTTATATCCTTTTTACGTAAAAATTTGATTGCCTTGCTTCACCTAAGTTTTCCATGATTTTGTGTAACAAGATACCTTCTCAACTCTGTAGCTGCTATGTATGGTATGTTCCTGTACAAAGAACATATAGCCTCCATTAGATAATTTTATCACAGTTAGTCACCAGCACCCTTAATACCTTCTGTTCATCTGAATGCATACTTCCATCTGTTTCATAAACTTTAGACAGCCAAAGCAAGTACTTGTGTTAATATTTTTAAATAACCACTATAGCACCCTTATTACTTTTTTCTTGGGGAAAAAGAGGCAAAACAAAATGTGATCTCCGAACAGAAGTAGTTAAAACACGCTATCATACTTAAAAATGGAAGAAAAAATGGAAGAAATATCTTGTGGAGATATTTTACTCTTTTCTATTGAAGTATTTCTTTTTCATGACCAATTTTAATTGCATGTCAATGTATATTTACGCAAATTGAGGACGTGAAACACATAGAAGAATAGAACAACTGTTAACTGATGAAGGAGTATAAAAATGAAAGTTATCAGGCCAAATAAATGATACAAATTTCAGGCTGATCTGTAAGAAAGATATGAAATTTAGGCAGAAAATTATTAAAACATGAAATTGGTCTAGTGACTTTACATTCTTTTGCTCAGATCTTTAAGCTCTGTATAAAATTGGGGGAAAAAATCCATTGCTTGGAGTTACAGGGTTTTTTTAAACTTACTTTAACAGTGAGGGTCATCAGAGTCTCAAAAAAAGGATGCTCAAGGAGGTGATGGAGTCTCTGCCCTTGGAGATAATCAAATCTGTCTGGACACAGACAATCAGATGCAGATAACACTCTGCTTTGAGCAGGTTGGTTGGAATAAATGTTCCTTCAGACCTGAACTATGCTGTGATACAATGGTGTTAAAATAACCTAGTAAACAATGCAGATTGAAAATAATTCACTAGAAAGGAGGTATATACCTTCGATTGTGATTCTCTAATTTGCTGTTGTTTTTAAAAGCTAATAATGTGAAATTTATCATTTCTGAAATCAGACTGCCTTATATTGTTACCATATTCTGCAGTACAGCAAAATGAGTGTAAGATCAAACTGACATCAGTAGTTCTCAACTCTGCTAACTTAGATTCCACTGAATGGGCACTGAATGAGGGTGTTATTTTTTGCCTCACCACTATGATGTAACCTAAGGTAGCATATATCTTTTTCCAGAAGCATGTTGTGGATTAAAATTGTAGTTTGTAGGATATGTGAGCACTAACTGTTTCTATTCTGCAGTGAAAATGCTGATGTCATCCTCAGATGATGTTCTAGGATCCCCTCTGACTGAAAACAAGCTGGAAAAGAATGGGACAAAATGACTTGACTGCTTTTCTCTGTGTCAATGAGAACACACATACATCTTTGGCACGTGTACTAATCTCACCCAGATTAGTAAAATATCACAGCAAAACACCATGAAAGTAGATAATAATTTCTCTTTAGAAAAGATCAGAAATATTCATTACTGTCTTTTGATGCCTGCATCTTCTTTAGCCAATCAAAATTATGAATCAAAGTAACCAGTCCTGCTACGTATTCTCAGTGACTCTATATGCTTGTTGGAAAATGATTCTGATAGTATCACTGCCTACAAAAGGTCAGCAAGCTGATAACCACAACAGCTAGGACTGTCCTTTGACTCTAAAATGCAGAATGAAAAAAATTGATAATGAAAGGTTTTCATATCTGCTCCAGTCACTAGGTCAGATGCAAAGTTCTAACACAATAACAACCTAAGTGGTGGATAAATACCCGCCCTGGCACTCCCCTCCTCTCTTCTCTGAGACTGAACTCCTCGGGGCATCGAAGTCCAGCAGATTTCTCCTTACCCTCCCATGGCTGTGGTGAACAGCTTGTGTGTACACTCACAGAGAACACGATGGATAACAATTCTCTGAGCCAGGGATTATCAAGGCCTTTCACGAAGAACATCTGAGGGCTAATGTTTCTCCCTTAAATTCAATGTGATTACAAATGAAAACTAACTAAAATCTAAGATTCAATGCAAACTGTGATATAAACAAGTGAAGAACATGTTGAAAGAAGATAAACAGAGCCTTTCGGGGCACCACTTTGTGTAAATCTAATTGTGTGTATTTAATATTTAATAGCTCATCATGGACTATAAACCACTGAACCGCTAAATTAGTCTTTTGTGCAGTATTTGCAACGCCTTTCTGAAGTCCCAATTATGAAAGTGCTTCCCCTTCCCAATTACTCTGGGTTGTTATTTTCTTAAAAGTTGAGATACTTTATGCATCATTTCCCTTTTGCAAAGCCATACTGAATATCTAAGCAATGAAACACAATGGATTATGCAGCAGTATAAATAATGCAGATCTTGAGCGTTAATTGAAGCACAAGGCAAGACAGATTCATGGCCTGAACTTTCAATTGCAACTTGCCAAAGTAATTCTAATTGACTTCAACGGGACCATGCATGTGCGTTCAAATTAGTCCTGTGAGTAAACACTAGTTAGGTCTTTATAGCTCCAGTATTTCTGGAGCAGCTTGCTTTTCAGACACACTGGAGTTTTTAAGCATTACTGTTGAAGAAAAGTAATTAAAATATTTCAAAGAAACATAAACCCTCCCTTTAAAAGTATCTTTCTACCCTGATTTATATAATCTGGAACAAAATTTACACCATTTCATTTTTTTTTCATATGTACTTAAGACACAATACATTCTTCTTTCTTCTACCCTTTTCCCTTTTGGTATTTAAGCTTCGCCCTTTGACTGAGGTATGGACGAATGGTTCTTTCTTCAACACTGCTCCTTCCTTGCCTGACTCTATTATGGTAAAACAAAACTGGAAGAATTAAGCATCTCCCAGTTGTGCTTTGCAATAGAAAATTAAAGTATTGCAAACAGATTACTGGGCCACAGGAGGCACATTGTGGTATATATGATGACAGCAGGGCTTTGAAATTCAAATGTAGCTCTTTTTCTTTGAAATCTTGCCATGGGTGTAGCGCTCTCAGCACTGCCCTGAAGCTGAAACAGCTGCTTGAGTTTCCTTTTACTAATCATTCAGTTGGAAGAAGTCAGGCTCAGTTCTATAATTTAGTAACAAGTGAACAAAAAGGCACACTGTACATGCTAGTTTCCAGACCAGCTTTTGAGATCTCAGAATAATTGAAAATCACAAGAATTGTAAGACCTGTACTTCCTGTGATCGCAATGCTCCCTACTTAAATGTCCTGACAGACTCAGTGTACTGGAGCATTCAGCAAACTTGCACTTAAATATTTAAGGTTATAACATCAGCTTTTCTAAGCAGTGAAACTGACCTTTAACACAAGGCTAAGCTACTCATTTATTTCCAGTGTTCCTTTCTCTCTGTTTTTTTCCCTACTGAGGTTCAGTGGGTAATTCAATTAAAGTCTCTTAATTTCAGTTCCCTTCAATAAGACTCTCTGTACTGATTCCTCAAGGCCAGCCAGCCAGCCAATACGTGCTGTCCTTGTATCTTAGAAATTTGGTGGCATCCTGCAGCTGCTTCTGAAAATTCTGTTTCTTACTGTTTCACTGCTATTCTGCAGGAATGCAGAACACGTCACTGCTTTCTGGAAAATATTCTTGTCTATTTTTTGAACAGCATGTCCCACAGCTTTAACAAGGAGGCAGTGCAAGGTGAATAAGTGAATCTCATAGCTAGGTAAAAAAGATTTTACTAGTCAGGAGGCTTGAAAAGAAGAATTAAACCATTAGGACAGCAGGATAAAAATCTCCTTAAAATTGCAAAAAAGCTTAATAGCAACTATGTAGAACACAGTAAGGAAGATAAAATTGTCCAGAAAGGAAAGAGCAGGACAGGTACCAAACTTTGACTATAAGGCATGCATTATGATATATTTACATACAATATATACAATACAAAATTACACTGGTATTTTCCCAGGTTCCTGTAATACCCACTGTTTGATGAGGTCACAGAATCACAGAAGAGTTTGGGTTGGAAAGGACCTTAAAGATCATCTAGTTCCAGACACCCTGCCATGGGCAGGGACACTTTCGACAAGGTCAGGTTGCTCAATGCCTCATCCAGCCTGGCCTTGAATACTTCCAGGGCATCCACTACTTCTCTGGGCAACTTGTTCCAGTCCCTCACCAGCCCCAGTAAAAAAAAAAAGTCTTCCTACTATCTAATCTAATTGACCCCTCTTTCAGCTTAAAACCATTACCCCTCATCCTATCATTGCACTCCCTGACAAAGAGCCCCTCCCCAGCTTTCCTGCAGGCCCTCTTTTAAGTACTGGAAGGCTGCTATAAAGTCTCCCCACAGCCTTCTCTTCTCTCAGCTGAATATGCCCAACTCTCTCAGCCTATTCTTGTACGGGAGGTGTTCCAGCCCTCTGATCATCTTTGTGGCCCCCTCCTCTGGATAATGTCTGTTTACATGACTTGCCCAAGCAACAGAAACTTCACATTTTAAATCTCAGGCTAGAGACCTCATCTTACCTTTAGTTAGAATTCACAAAACATCCTTTGCTAAATACTTCTATCTGTTTAAGTATATACCCTTACTTCTCCCCCCACAAAGTTCCATATTTTTACCTCCAGTTCAGTTCAATCTCTCTATCCCAAATATTTCAAATATATCTAATGAGAATTCTCATTTACGTGTTGATATTTCCTGCATTCTCGTTGCAGAGAGTCCTCCTCCATGTCCCAAACTCCATGACACTGACTGACAAACTTAAACATTTCTTGAAACTTCTGAACGTCACGCTGTCGTATTTTCAATAGGTCCACACAGACTAGTATTTTAGAGAACATTAGCTCTCATGAGTCATCAGGGCAGACTGTTTTTATATTGTTTTGTGAAACAGGATGGATGAAGACGGAAGAACCAAGTGTGATTTTACGCTACAGGCTATGCTGAGTTCAAACCCAACTGACAACACACTGCAGTGTCCTCCAGCAAGTTCTTCCCAAGCAAAATCATGCTATACGTAGTAGCTATCTTGTGGTGTCTGTCACACAGTCATAACACCACAACAATTAACCCACCCATTCACCAGTTCAGGGTTGCTTTTCTTACCCAGGCACACAGAAACAGCTGTTTCCATGCCTTAGGGGTTCCTTTTCTTTGACACCAACCTGGCACAAGCTGTTTGCCAGGCACTTGCTGATGAGTTCAGTCAGTTTTGCTGCTGCTGCTGGTTTTTAGTGCGTAAGCCTAGAAGGCTCAAACATACTCTAAGCTGCAAATCAAGCAAGAATGCCCTGTACACCCACAGAGGTGAAGACTTTTTATTTCATCTTCGCAATTCCTAGGAAAAATTAAGTGTTGCAGTGGGGCATTAAAGGAGAGATTTAGTAAACGTGACTGCCATGGCAATACAACAGTAAAAATTACTTCTGGTGATAACCCGGTCAAAGAAGAATGTCACGGTTTTGTTACTACGACCCCATCTCCGCAAGGATACAACCAGCAAAACACCATACAGGATAACCAAGACTATGGTCACAAACTTTAGTGCTGTCATGCACATTAGAGGCACATTTTCTTGCTCCATGTTTATGAACCGCAGTATTTTTACCATCTTATTTATAATTCAGTATTACTTTTCAGGAAAAAGCTCAAATACATGTTCTTCATTTATATTTGAAAAAAACCCTGATATTCCTCAAATTCTCTTGATCACCCTCCCATAAAGTAATTACGATTCTTACTTGCTATGGGAACTCCATTTGCTAACCAGCTTATATTAGGCTTTGGGTTGCCATTAGCTCTGCAGATCAATGTCCCATCTTCTCCAGGAGATAAAACCAAGTTTCTGGGTGCTGTTATCCAGTATGGGGCAGCTGGGGTTATGAAGAGAAACACAGCAATCATTTTCCAAAATGATATACAGAAAATCATAAGGCACAGTCATGTGAAACAGAAGACAATTCAAACACGGTCTGTATAGATATAGACTTACACCTACAATGTTAATTTTTTAAAAATATACTTGTGCATGTAATACTCAATGATTAAGAGATAGATTATACTTTGGCTAAACCGAGCTATTTGCTACCTGCTACGTTATTAAGGGGGTAGCTATTTACTTCAAAATTCTGAGATAAGCAATAAAAGGTTTTTTGTTCCATTCAGGGTTGCTGGCTTTGAATCTAGTCTGTCTTTCCTAAAGAAAAGAAAAACTTATCTGAGTATAGCATCTGAAGAGACTAGAGTGGTCTTTTGAATAATTTCAGAGATATCCATGCTCACAATAGTTAGGCTGTTAGAAATGAATTTAGGTTTGATTAGATAAAAAGATTTCACGGCAAGCATGAAATTCAGAAATGGCAAAAACCTTGCTCTCAATTAATTCAGTGGGTGATTGCAGCGGGGCCAGATATTTATCTGAGACAGCTGAAAACACAAAGAGATCAAAATGGATGGAACGCTCCTTACCAAAAAATATTCATCTATGTCTCCATCTCTTTTACAATAAATAACCACAAACAGTATGTTTTATCACATCTTGCAATTTATTTTCAGATTTTGGATTGATGGACAGATGCAAACAGAAAATTAAACTTCTGCTCTTAAAAAGGAGGCTGAATGTAATCATAAAATTATGCTGGTCTACAATAAAATAAATGACTATTTAGCATGCAAAGTAAGCAATAAAGTTGACTATGTCAATGATTAATTAGCTGTCATTACAGTTTTTTTGTTTCAATTCTTATTTGGACAAGCATACTGTAAGTGGTTTTGGAACTAGTACAACATCATCTTGGGTAAAAAACATGAACAAGATAGAAAAAAACAGGAACATCAATTTAGAGGGGAAAAGGAAGACTGTAAGACCATAAAACAAATAATAAAATAGAGAAGACAAAGAATATGGGCTATATGAGTGGAAAGAAGAAAAGATAGAGAAAATAAGAAGATGAATAAGAGAGAGGGGAAGGAAGATACAAAAGACAAGGAAAAGAAACAGTCTAATGACAGCTAATTAAAGGATATAAAATATATGTAGCACTGGTACAAGTTAAGAAATTATTTTACTACTGTTAGAGTACAGTCTCAATTTGGCCTGTTGCTTTACAAAATGGCATATTAAAAAAAAAATTATAGTAGAGATAGTAAAGCCTTTCCAGTGGTAGAAATCAGTAGGTTTGATGATAATTTACTCAGTTTAGTTTTTTTATTTGTTTGTTTCTACCATTAACATTCAACCTTTCAGCTACATTTTACCCTAGAAAGATTACTTCAGTCTTCCATTTTGCATACTGACAATATTCCATTAAGGATTATTTTAGTATTACCTTTCACAGTTACTGAAATGACATGATGAACAGAACCTAATGTATTTCTTGCTATACATTTGTAGTTCCCAGAGTCAGCTTCAGAAACATCTATAATCTTGAGAGTTTTTTTAAAGTTTTCAAAAAATGTTCTGTTGGCTGGCAGCTCCCCACCCTCTTTAATCCAGCGGATTACCGGTGTGGGTCTGGAGAAACAAAAGTACAGATCAAGTTTAGGCACTGGAGAAAAGGAAAATGAGAGTTCAGTGCATCAATTTTTTAAAATATACTTTACAAATAATTATTTTAATAGCCTTTATCCAGATTTTTGGGCACATTCAGCAAATGTGCAAAACATGCCAACATTTGTTTCTTGGAAATGACAAGCCTCACTAACACTGTCAACAGACATCTGTTCATAGGCTTAATAATTCTAGAATGCCTTTGTCTGCTGATTAATCTAAACGCCCTGATGGCTAAGAAATGAATACAAGTGCATCACAAATCTTACTGCACTTACACTATTAAATTGTTATCCATTGCACTTAAAAAGGTAAATTCTACATAATGACAAGTTTATAATTGTCCTTGATTTGACCAATATCCTAATGCTTTATGAAAGTCGTAAATTTTAGAGATGAGCTGTAAGGAGACAGAAATATTTCCTATAAGAAATCAAGAAAAAAACCTAAATCAGTGCTGAGTCAAGTATAGCTACCTGTCACTGCACCATGTCTAAAGCTTGGCTATGCCCCTCTTCAGCTGTCCACTAAAGTCAAAAGCTGTCCAAACACATCGAGATACACTTTTAATACTACAAGAAAGTACAAAGTGCTGCTTACTGAGCAGAATGTCCTCACTTGGACAGTAATGATTCAAGGCAAGTATTCCTTCAGCAGTCCAATATCACAAATTTTCTAACAGCGACTCCTACTAAAGTTGACTTCCACTTACTGTGTCAATAATCAGGAATAACTGTTTCAAACAAAAATCTCAATTTGGCCCTCTATGGACAACTATGAAAGCCTCCCTCATCACATTATGTATATTTTAAATTACATGATGGCTAAAGACTTCACTACAGTGATATAATGTATAATATTCCTGTTTCCTACCCATTTTTATCCAGTCATTTAACTGGATTGCTGAATAATTATATTGCAGCATTGTCAAAAAGCATGTAACTATTGAAACAGGGAATACAAGGGTTAACCAACAGAGGCATTCAGTAACTTCAAAACAAGGACCTCCAGAGCTGTGCAGCTGTGCTTCAGTGAGACAAGGCTATCCAGCACCACTATATTGCAGATGAAGATGACCTGAGCTGATGCTACTCCCACTCATCAGTGTGGTTTTGATACTGGTGCTGATGTAAAGACGCCTGAGCAGACCACAACCGAGACAGAAACACTGCACTGATGCTTGTATTGACCAGTGTCAAACTGTGCTTGAAGGTGCCCTAAGGAGCTTATGCAAGGGAATATACATGCATGATGCTGTGCTGCATCATTTGCAGTTACTGGCTTTCCTCAGAGCATTCTGCACTACTTGCTTTTGTGCACTGTAAACACATTTACACTTCCTGAAATAAGTATTAAAGATTTTCCAATTCTGCACTAACCAATCTATTCTAAGATTTTTTTTTCCCAAGAATGAAACTGATTTAAGACCAAATTAAATCATGAAGTTAAATTACTCTTTAGTAATTTTCTACTTGCACAATAACCAGAAGAATAAAACTTGCATTACATGGAAGAAACAAGAACCAATTAAACTCAATTACAATGAGAAATTGCATGTAAGGAGCTGAAGGTATTTTCTAACAGCTCTTGCCTAGCTCATCTGCTAAGTAATTATTAGAACATGTAAACAACTTTTCCAGTTTAGACCAGCAGATTCTTATCTATTTTTATATAATTTGAGAGTCTAATGACTGTAAATTTAGGGAAAAAATAATAGGATTGAAACCTGAGTGCAATTCTGCAGATCTGTGTCTGAGTTTACCCTGTGGCATTTTAAAAAAAATATGCTACAATCTGAATCCTGTTCACAGGGGCTTGAAGATATGAGAAGGTAGAGGCCACACTTATGTTCTTGCTCAGTTTTAAAATCTGCTGATTCCCAAGTAAAAAGTGGACTTCCTTAAAACACTATTTTACATTTCTATTTCTTCAAAATACCTGCCTTGTATGGTGTTAACATTTTAAAATTAAGCATTTCTGAAATGTTTCCCTCTGTTTCTGCATTTTTATTTAGAAAAACACAGTCTAAAATGTAACTCACAATCCTGCTGCGATACACTCCAGCAAAAGCACATTTCCTCTGAGTTCCACTTTGGTACTTGTGCTGCCTGTTGGTGTTAAAAGAACCGGCTGCCTCTCTGTAACTGACTTTGCTGGAACAAGAGAAAAATAAAACAATTAATTTCTAATGTATACATCCATTCTCACATCTTGGACAGAGATTTTTGCTCCACGCTGGGAATTTCATTAAAAATAATTGTGTTACACAACTACACAGCTCAACAAATTAGTTTTTTTCACAGACATAACACATCTCAACTTGTTAAATGCTGTAATTTTGAACACATACATGAAAAACATTATTATTAAAGATCAGATACATAGTTTTCACAGAGGCAACTATGCAGCCTAATGGACAGATGCTGAGGTGTAATCCTAAGCAGTCCCTATCAGATTCAGCAGAACTGTTCCAGAGAGTAAGAGGTCATTGAGGCGAGTCATAGTGAAAAACTGATAGTTACCAGTAATTTCTGGGCTTTCATCAAAACAGAAACAAAGCAAAGTTATTGCATTCAGAAATATAAACCAAGAGGGTGAAAGGTACTCTACAGTTTGCAACAAGCATTGATCAATATTTTCTAGACAGAGTGAGGAGTATTTTAAAAAGCTAAGCCTTGTATTCTCCCCTTACTACGTATTTAACGTTAATTCAAGCTGTTACTCACTATTTAGTAATATAGAACCATTGATCAAACTGCAAGAAATAACCACAGTAAATCGACATCTATAAACAGAAGATCCATTTCTGACATTATGGTCTGTTGGCTCTTGAAGTACAGATTTCATGTGCCTTCATGGAAGACAGAATAAAAGTGCTTTCTGTAAATATTCTATTTTTCTATAGCAATTTTAAAATACAGGACTAAATTGCTCTAAAATGCAGTAGCAGTGTGAATCACTACAGTAAATTATTGTAGTTTTTAGAATTGTGTGCAGAAACATAATAAACTCTTGTTTATTAATTTAGAGGATTTACTGATAGTTTTACATAAACAGAACACTTTATTTTAACACAGCATGTGCTACAAATTCCCTAAAAACTTATAGCTGGTGACAAGGGTGGTCTAGAATCAAGAAAGCAGCTGATGGTCAAAGGCAATAACTAATGTAGCCAGTTTTGGCACTGCTAAGGACTGCTGATCCATTCTGCAAGACTACAAAAATTCAGATGGATTACCTCTGGTACTTCTGAGTTGTGAGACAAACAAATGAGGTTTTCCTCACTATATGTAGCTAATTGTTCTGTGTTCAGGTACATAGTTCTCATTTGTTCCTGACTAATGTTTTATTTTTATGCTGAGAATTAAACAATTCAGTGCTACTGTTTTATTTTAGATTCCTAGAAGCTATGGTTTAATATATACAAAGCCTCATTCGACAAGGAATACCACAAAAATGAATAAATATAATGCATTTTCTATTTATCTCATACAGTATCAGGTCAAGAGTCTAAAACCTCAAGTGTTACAGCATCAGTGTCGCTCCAAAGTTAGCCTTTCCTAAGCACATATACACTTTTCTGGGAGGATTTAATTCACAATATACATAAGACTATTCAACACAGATTAATATAAATATCAGCTTAAACATCAGACAGACAAAACTAATCTTTCCCCTACAAAGTTATTTATGTAAATAGCATTAAAATGTTTAGGTTCTAATTATTTCCAGGTTTACACTTATGAAATATGTTAAAAATGAATGGTACATTCAATAAGCTATTAAACATGCAATGCATCTGTTAAATACTTAATTGCAGGTTTTTATTACGCAGCATTTGATATTAATAGTCCTAGTGATAATGAATGTATCAAACTATAAGGTAAACTGGAGGAAAAATATAAAAAAGCAACACTATAGAAGCAATCAAACAGACATATTTAAAATCTACCCAGTGTGAAAGGACTTATTTATTATAAGTTTATATTTTTATGAGATGTATGTTACAGTAAAATTGAAACATTAAATATTTGAAAAGATCACACTGTGTAGCCCCTTTCTAAAGTATTTATTATCACCAGCACTAATAGATACCTTTATTAGAAGCTGAAAAGGGTGCAAAAGGTTAAGTAGCATGGAAGTGAAGTTAGTTAACTAAATGCTACTGTGAAACAGGGAATATCAGTGGGGACCAGAGTAACTCACCACCATAAATATCAGTGTCACTCAAATTAGCAGCTATAGTGTCATTCAATGAATCCACTGAAATAAACAGAATATCATGAAGAATGCATACAAGTGGGATAAATCAAAGTACTGGGAATCAAAGGTGATGATATGGCCACGGCGAGTTAATCAAATGACAGATTAATTTGTTTCAATAGTTATAATAATCATAATAACTCAATATTTTTGCACATGAAATCCATGTATTTTTTTTACACTGTATTTTTTTCAAGATTTCAAATCTTAAGAAACTTTTTTAAAAAAAACAACACCTTATAAAGGGAAAAAATGACAGCTTTTAAAATGAATTATGCCAGGAAAACTGGCAATTACATTTAAAGTTTGTACAGTAATGTAATTTCTTATTCAGAATTAAAATGACAAAATTCCCTAGCATAACACAACGTAACTTCAGCAATTAGCTTGAGAATTCTGGATAAACACTGTGAAAGTATGTAATTAGGTAATGCAATACCTACTTGAAAAGACTTTTACAGAAATGGGTTGTTTCTGCTGTATAGTTTGCGTATGATTAAATCTTGCATAGCAGATATAGTCCTCCCGGCTGTCCTCAGGTTGTACATTAGAAAAATAAAGGTCTCCATTTAGACCTTGGGAAACTCTTTCACTTTGAGGCAGCTTCTGGAAAGCTAAGGGAAAACAAGAACATATTAACTTCAATTACAATACACACTCCATTATTATGATCAGCAGACTCCACATTTGCTCGATTATGCTCTTTGTGTGTTTGTAAATATATAGAGCTTTTTGAGTTTCCTCTCCAGCTCCCTTTAGCTCTTCCCATTTTTCACCAATGGCTTAATCTACAATTTACATTAAGACCTCCAGCTGCTTTTGGCTTTGTGCTTTTGGGCTGCATGCCTGCTTGTTTCTTCTTTTCTACTGAAATGAAATTCTTTGAATTTTAATTCAGAGGGAAACTCCACCATCTGTGGTCTCAGTAAGCAATGATGAACTATACAGAAAAACTGCAAAAAGTAAACTAATTCTGCATAAAACCAACTCACCATTATCCATCCAAAATATTATAGGTGGTGGTAAGCCAACAGGAGGCCTGCAGTGTAGTACTAGCGAATCACCTTCTCGAACATGATTTGGTTCTAGTTTTTCTTTAGTCCACAAAGGGGATCCTATAGAATGAAACACATAAAACATACTGATTGACAAAAATTCCAGAATTTAAGGAAAAAATGCACATAATATTTCAGAAAAAGCATAAGAACACATGCATCAGAATGTTAAGTCCTGTCATGTTTACTGAAGATTTGTCTTGTTCTTTTTTAAATTTCCTAGGAAAAAATAGAGATTTTAAAAAACATATTTGTTCAGCAATGATTTGTGGAAGGTATCATCAACTGATTCAAACTATTTTGGCTACTCACTAAATTTTCTGTAACGGTATCATGGAAAGTTTTAACTATGATAATGCAAAAAAAGATCAATCTGATTATCAGAAACTATACAAGACATTCTAACACGATCTATTTGATGATTAAATTTTTTAAGACAAGAAAAAATCAAAACATTCATAAGAAAATAAGTAAACCATAGTGTTTTACATTTCATGAATATTAAGAGCTTCACTTACTAGAAGGCCTTATAACAATATTGTTGGAAATGGCTGCTCCTCGTTCATTCCTTGCTGTACACTGGTATACTCCTTCATATGCTTCTGCCCTCCCACCATTCATAATATTTATGACAAGGGTCCCTGAATTTGGTTTCATTGTTACCAGTGCATCTTTATCTATATCAAAATGAGTTCCATTGCGTGTCCAGGAGAAGCTAACATAATAAAAACAAAAAGAAAAGTTTTTTCTTCAGTTGCATTTTGCAGATTGTGTGGAGAGAAAGAACAAAAAAGAAAATTTTAATAATACATAGTCTTTGCTGTTTTCTCTTTAGCAGATAAATAATAATTGCTCCCAAACTAAATTAAAGTAATAGTAATAGTAATAGTAAAGTAATTTTACCGATAAAGTAATAGAGCACTTTTTAATATAAGAAATCTGACAATATTTTAAGACTAAAAGCCTGACTGAACTCGTTAACAGGAGCCATTTGAAAGGCAATATTTTTTTTAAAAAAATCATACATTAAAAGATTCTGAAGTTAATTGTGTATGGGAAAGAACTGATATTCTTTCTAATAAAGATGATACAGCAACATCTGCAAGAACCGATATTACTAAAGCTGCATTAGCATTTCCATTATAAAATCTATTGTTGAATGGGTTTAAAAACCTGCCTCTAAAACCTGCTCTGGGCTGAAATGTGTCATCTCAGGACCCAGCAGGAGATCACTGCTTTTAATTGGTTTGCCCATTTTAAAGTTATGCAAGTGAATTAAAGACTGTGTGGTGAGTTTGATTTCTTCTCTCTATTCTTATGCAAACAATCATGATTCTTTAAATGAAATTTTGCAGTCTGATAGCCCATTATTAACATAGGAAATTCACACTGGTGTTACTCAAAGTAAGAATTGTTTTGAAAAGTAGTCACTAAAAATGAAGGCTGCTAGAACTTACGAAAAAAAAGTAAAAAAAGCACTAAGATTCACAGTCTGCGATTTATGCTACTGTAAATATCATTTTCTCGCTTACCCTTTCATAATGGTCAAAAGTACAGTTACAGAGAGCTAGACCAATGCCTGTGCAGTGCTGAGCACTCACACATTCAAATGCTGTGCACAGTGGTTTTCATACTTGTTACATTCAGTTTCATAATCTTAAACACAAACTCTATATATGCTTCCTGGTTAGAAGGCTTCCTAAAAGTATAAACTTACATGATGCCAGCAAAGCTCAAATTCTAAGTGACTCCAAATATGTGATGACATTTGGAAGGTAGGACTGGACATGCTGTTTGCACTTTGTGGTGGAGTAGAGCAGAAGAACTAGACGTGATGAGCAGCACTGCACCACACTGTAGTGGTTTAGGGAGGACTAGTGTGTCTAGTAAATGAAGAGCAAACCTGTTTCTTACGGCCTTGAGAGTTAAGCTGCAGAATGTGGGGTTTCTGTAATCCTCTGCTACCTTTAACACTGAAGGATACAGGGAACTGTAATGTAGCTTCAAATGAGAGGTGGCAAATGTGGTACAAACCCCCTGCATTTGAGGTACAAGAAAGTCAGAATCTTTGCTGCTCAAGCTATAGGTAGCAGCACATCCATAAACTTTTATGCCAGCTGCTCCCACCAATAAGAAGTTACCCTATTTTAACAAAAAATCCACACTCTGGACTGATAAAGTTCACCTTCAGAGTTTTGAAGCAGCTCAAGTTCCAACATGCATTTGAAGTGCTGATGAACCAGTATAGCTATTGAAACAAACTACCTTTAAGTTTAAGAAAAACTAAGCACAAGGTTACAATACTCCTTAGAAAATTCTGCTCTTAAATCCTGTCACTGCCTCACTGCAACAGAGGAACAAAGTGAGACACAGGTTTGACAGGAAAGACGAGGTTGTACAGCAGAGTGTCTTGGCACACAACTCAGATACATCAGTCTCTCAGACAATGGTCTTGTTCTCTTAGGTAAATCTAACCCCCCCAAAAAAGCTTTCAAGAGAAATATCTGTAGAAGTAGAATAGTTCTCCCAAAGCATAAAATAATCATCTGATCCTCTTCATCAACAAATGGACTCTTGAGAACGGCACTGTGCCTGCTAAATTAAAACACCGGTAAAAACAGTCGCTTTATGCCACTCCTATTGTTAACAGAATCCTAGAAAGGGTGGCAGCATCCTAGATAACCTCCATTTTCTCCATTCTGCTGCCAAGCATAATGACCATGATCCCAAGGCAACCAGAAGGAATAATGTAGACCCCACCTGGTTATTCAGCAGTGGAACATTTAATGAGCTCTGTGTGTGTCTGAACGAACAGTTATAGACTGAGCCCACTAGTAAGTTGTAGCATAACACTGCTGAGAGCACAAGGATGCACGTTTCCTTTCACAGTCTCTGAAACCAGAAGCAGTTCCTAGCAATGCCAGAAGGCATCATGGCCTCATGCTGCTGTTTCCAGTGCAGGTACTCAGTATCTTGAATGAGCTGTTTTCATATATTTCAAGATACTGAAATGGGGCCTTAAAACGGAATACCATCAGGAATCTGATATACACCCAGGGTTACCGTTTCTGCCAAAACCAAAACTTAAGGCTACTAAAAGCACTTGATAAATCAATGCTACTGATCATTAAAACTGATAAACATTATATAACATAACTTCTGACAAAATGCCTATGTATTGCAAGATAAGCATTACATTTGAAATTATTAGTGTTGCTCTGGACATATTCAACGTCCATTCTTAGATACTGTGTCCGTATCTGGAAAATGATCCAGTTCATAGCACGGCATCTCTCTTAGTGCTTTCCATGGGCATTTACCTATCTGCTCTTGTAATAATCAAGTATTATTTTCTTGTTACAGCTTTGAGGAGAAAAAAAATACCACAGCTGCCCGATGACTATGGAAAAGTCTAAACATCAAGTATGAGAAAAGTAAAATTTATGCTATTATCTGGTAGCTTTTTAAATTACAAAAGTAGGAGTGCATGCATATTTCTGTGTGTGAAAGCACATATATATTCATATATTTGTTAGTTTGCAAAAGTTATGCTATTTTCTCCAAGTTTTCCTATGCTGTTAGGCCAAAGAAAAGCAAAACAAAATGCTACTAACCTAGGAGGTGGCTTTCCTTTTGCTTCACACTGTATTACAATATTCTCTCGAGGGTCAACAATGTAATCTTTTGGAGATTGCTGAGTTATTGTAGGAGGTTGCAACACTTCATTATGGAATATAAGAAACAGACAGGAATTTAACAATACTTTCAAAGTTTAAGTGATACAGTTTTTTAAGCAAAGAAAGCAGAACTGCAATTAGTAAACAAATCACTGACAGAAAGGTGGGATTGAAGTATCCTTTGTATTAGGAGGCTGAAGTCCTCTACTCCTGTAAATCAGTGTAGCTATACTAACAACCAATTGAGCTATACTGATTTAGAGCCAATGAAGACCTTGGCCAAAAAATGTAACAAATACAATTTCGATCCATCAGATTTCAACAGATTTTCACAAAATCAAAGGACACCTAAATTCTAACTCCAGTATATCCTGAATGAAGAGTTGAGAGACACATATCCACACAAAACATTTTTTGTCACACGGAAGGAAAAAAAGACATTGCTTTGTATTTCTAAACATTTTACATATTTTAAATTCTTTATGGGTGTAAACTTTTCACGCATTCATTGCGCTCACTATATTGAATTAATCTATAAAGCATGCTTTTAGGTGCTACTTTTCAGGAGTAAACAATGTGTTATAAGGCTGAAAAAATACAAAAATAGTAGCTACTTTCCAAATAGAGTAAATGTCAAGTACTTATTCTTCTTAAAAAAACTAACAATACGTAATTGGTCTTGTGAATTGCCCTAGGAGAAAAAAACACTTTAACATTTATAATTTATCAAGTGCTCTATAATGAGTAGCACAAAAAAGAATTTATTCACCTGACAGTGTAGCTGTTGCCTACCTATCTGAAATAATTTATAATCTGTTACAATTATCCATGCCTATTTCTGCATTTAAAAAAATCCTGCTTATGATATTAAGAGAGTGAGAAAGATACCTTCCTCAACATTATTCATCTGTTTATAGTTCAGTGTCATCTAAAGGAACTAGTTTAATGACATCCTTGAACATCCCTGTCCAAATGTTGTAAATTGTCTGTCCAGCAATACCCTCTGCTACTACTTCAGGGTAATTTCTAGCCACTTTAGTAAAATATTTCAATTGTTAGCTAGCCTCATGCCTCACTCTAGCTAGTTAAAATTGTAAAACTGGCCTTTTTATGTTAAGTCTTCCCTAGCATCATGCACTAAGTACTTTGTTGCCCTGAAAGAGGTAGCTGGACTATAAAGCCCTACTCACAAGAAATAGTCAGGAAAAAATCAAATCATGGAATCATAATGAGGTGTAGCAGGCAGAAGAGAACAGGCCATGCAGAGCTGGGTTTTGCTCCTGTTCCTCACTGCAGAGAGGAGAGTGCTTAAAAAAGGAAGGTGATATCTTTACATAATGATAATGACTCTTTGTGTATTACTTTTGAAAGGCACTTTGAATAGTCCTTTCCCCCTATTAGGCAGTTCTGTAAGTACATATATTCCACTGAATTTATTTTTTTATCAAATATATTTACTCCTGAAAGTAATAACAAAACACTGCTCGTGCTAATATTGTGTAAAGATTTTAATGCTCAGACAGCACACAATCGAATATCACACAATTAATTTATTTAAAATATCAGAACACTGGTTTATGTACAATACTATTTTCTGAACACTGCATGCACAAAACATCAAGCTACAGCAAACCAACTATGAACAAAATATCAGAATCACACATTTTTGGACTGCAAGTTCAATTTACAATCATTAATTTTCAGCAGCACACAGCCTAGCTTTTGTGGACAGGAACTTACATTCTTCTAGAAGTTTTGCTTTTATTCCCCCATCAGAATCAGCAGTTGAATGAACAAATGGAGATTAAAGAGAAACATTTGTTAGTCAAGGGAAAATTAGCATTTTTGAGAGGGAAGATAAGTATCTCTGACAAGTACATTGGTCACCATTAAAAAGAAAGCTTAACACATTTAGCACTGTAACCCATGCAGTGATGCCTGAAATTCCAGCCTCTATTTCCATCATGTCAGATATTGCTACATGTACCTCAAAGTTCATGGTATAAAAAACTTTCTTGAAGTGTTGACTTTTTAAGGACAACCACGGTATATGGTTTTGGTCTTGCAAGGACACAAAACACTGGTACTGAGGAGACAGCAAATCAGAATTAATGGAGTTCACTGCCCTCATACAGCAGTCAAAATCAATCCACCCATATGATCATATGGAATAACAAAGAGAATGCTTCAGGCTGAAATTACTCTTACAAAGACAAAAGCGCCTTTATTGCTTACTTCAAATGTTTTCCATAGAGGTCTCCTCATCAATAATGTTTCAGAGCAAGTCAAATTTTGGTCAGCTGTGTTGTCAGTCATCTCTTACCTTTTTTGAGACACTGATGAGCACAGGAACTGCTAACCTGGATGGTTCAACTAATCAAGTATGTTTTCACCACCAGGTCTCTGCGGTGGGTATGTAGAGAAGACCCAGAGAAAATGTAAGTCCTTCTCTTGTGGTGCTCTCCCAGAGCCCATTCTAATCATTATTTATGAAAACAATAACATCATTATAATTGTAATTTTGGTTAATATGTGGGGGTTTTTTGGCTAAAATTTCAAGTATGACTTTATCAGACCTAACACACTTATTAAACATTATGTAGTGCAGAACAAGCTAATTGAGAGTTACCATGACACATCTAAAACGGCTACTCATTTGAGTCCATCCATGCATTTCTGGTTAATTTGACCTGAAGTGTTGCTCTATACAAAAGATATTAGAGGAGTGCACAATTCACATTAGTTCCAAAACTACAAGGAGGCTTTAAAATACTATTTATAGCCTGCAAAAATACTTAGGGAGAAAAATTAAGTTTAGAAAATAAGACATTAATTCCTCAAACTCTTAAAACCCTCTTTAAGCCAGTTTATTGCTCTATCTGTGATTCAGATATATTGATCCTGTTACAGAAATACAGGTCATTGGTTTGAGAGACTTGTAAATATGCACAGGGGAAAAAAAAAAACCACCAAAGCAGATGCAGCTTATGTCAATGATTACTAAAGATAAACATGAATTTATGGAAAGTAGGAAAGTATCAAAACCATGGGAGTAAAGAAAGACATATGGATTAGAATCATAGGCAAATTTACTGCTGTATTAATCTATCAGTTTAATATCAGCCCTAATGTTCTCTTCTCTGGTAATTAACAAATGAATAGTCACTGTGAGGTACAAAATGGTTCACTGAATGCTAAAAATGTGTTCATGCTTATCTTAAGAAGGAAGTAACAACCTGAAGTATAAATAATTCCATAAAATTAGCTACTAGGGCTATAAAATGCAGCAGCTACCATTGCTTCCTTTTCAGCATGGAGCGCTACCTTCAAAGTTCCCCACTAACACAGGCCTATAGTAGACAAGAATTTCAAATCTTGGGATTCTTCCTCTTCTAGATGTTTCCTCACTGGTTAATGCTAGAGTATTCTGCTCAGCACTTAAAAGTTAAGATTTTAATTTAAAGTTAGGTACTGCACTGTTTTCAGGCACTGCTCAGGAAATCTAAAAGCCTAACTTATTCTTCTGGATCAAAAAGTAAGATGCTTCCAGTGTCTGAACTTCGGGCATTTGAATCTTCTGCTAGATCTTATATCAGCTTCTGGAAACTTCTTACATGAAGATAAGGGTGACCACTTACAGTAAAAAGGCATTGTCCTGTGGTTTTCAGTAAATTGTCACTATGATCTTAAATTCACAAATAACTAGGTTTCTCAGTCTTTTTCATATTCATCAAATAAAGTGCTCGATAAAGGCATGCCAAAGTGTGAGTATTCACGATAATCCTATGTAAACCCTTCTCAAGTGAACAATGTAAGTCATTTTACATGCACAGTTCTTTAAAATCTCTAGTGTAAAAATTTGATGTGTGAGCCAACACTCCACGTTGGAGTTACCTTCATTTTCCTACAAAGAAATTGACTAATCTTCCATTATTCTGCACTTATGTAGCAGGTTAATACTTACAGTCAAGAGGTACATCCAATGCAGAAATCATTTGGCACAGAAAGAGGACTAAGGAAGCTTTGCTTGCAGATATGTTCCTCTTTTTCAACATGATTTCAGGCTGTATTGAGTAAATCACTCTTGAAGAATGAAGTTCAACTTCATCAGACTAGGTAGCTTGGAATAGTTATGTAAATAAACAAAAGAAACCTGGTAAATGAAAATAAAAGAATAACAGTATGTAGATACTATGGGGATTTAAAAGATCACATGTGAATAATACTATGAAATACCAGGAGTCTACATACTACATCCAGGGATCAAAGTTACACCATGTGCTCCAATGAAATCCAAGCAGAGATCCAGAAATTCTTAGAACACTTAGATCACTACACTTTCCTAAGGAAGCTAGTGAACAACTCCTATAACCTTGTTGAATGGAAATACAAATGCCTCCTTTAAGAAGGATAAAGCATCAGTTTAGCTACTTAAAAACCAGTACATGCTAAAGATAATAGACCTCTGAAGTAGATTTAGGAGATTGAAGCTCAGAATTTCCACCCAAGTCTCTCTTTCAAACACCCTGGACAATTCTTGGATTGTTGTTTTAGGCATCTACTCCAGTGAAAAGATGTCTGGCCACAAATTTGCAATGTAAACTGTGGGATCTTAATGCAGCTTTGTGTTAGGCATCTCAGCTTCTTCCTGACTTGGAAGTCTTTCTAACAGACAGCTGTAGAGTGAATATGGAAGACTTCATGGATTGCCATGCTGAGGTGCTAGTTTATGTACTGTATAGGAACCTAGGCTCCTATTCCTGAATTTCTGATTCCACCCAAAATATGTAATATCAAAACACTTTGTCATTTCTAGCCTGAACCCAAAAACTAATTAACTGGCAGCACACTATTAAACTCTCTTTTCCTCCTTTCCTATGTGAAAAGTGGCAGAAATGAAATTTAAGGGAATTCTGTTCTTTGAAACATGCTAGATTTTTGCCCTCAACCAAGCATGAAAGAACTTACTAGCCATGGCAGAATCAGTCTGGATCCTTCTTTATTTTTACTGCATTCAGGACCAAGCTCTAACTCAGGAGAGCATTGAAGGAGTAAAAACTGCAAGCCCCATCCTAACCACTGGTGACCTGCAAAGAGCTATAAAATATAGCCTTAGAAATCCAAATGGAGCTCACACAATGAATTCTTAGTAAATGGACATCAGCTGAGATGCCAGACCAGTCAGAGAGTTCACAGTGATCAGCATCAATTCACTTCCCCAACTACGCCTACAGATGCAAAACACTATGCTGTCAAGTCCACAAGGGGTAAAAGTTGCAATGAAGCAGCCACCTTGCAAACGTTAAATAAAGAGTTATTTGTGCTTCCCAAAGCTGGTTAAACCAATCTATGCTAAGAATTTTCCTCAATCTTCAGGTTACAAAATAAATTATATATTTTAATTGCGGCAGTAAATGGACTTTGTATAGTTTTCTGAGCAGAGACTGGAATTGGAAACTAGAACTTAGGTGTAGAGCTCAACCTCTTATTCTACCCGAGCATATCAAACTCTCCAATTCTTACCATCACTACTTATAACACAAATATTTATTTCAAGATACAAATATCCCAGCAGGTTTAGCTCCTAGAGATGTACTGCTCCTTGGAGCTCTTGGGAACTGATGACTGGGGCACCAGGTGAATGGTCAAATTGCTTATTCACATTCAAAGCCACCTACAGTACTGCATAACATAATGAAACAACTAAGTATTCATCATGGCAGATTAGAAAGATTACAAAATTCACCAGAAGATAGAGCATCTACTTTCTAGAATTTGTATAATTATTTATACAAACTGGATCTGCAGAAACAGACACGATTGCAAGCCTAACTTCAAAATACTCAGAAAGTCCTACAGCAAGGAAGCATGACAATTACTCAGAAGTTCCTATAAAAGTAAACTGAATTTTCTTAAATTTTAAATGAGCACCCTAAAGGGCTAGAGGTTTAGCTGGGGAAGAGAAGAACTGTTTCTCCCATCCCACTTGTAGCACATATGTTTCTGCTGCAGTGAGTAACAGAAAGGAGAAAAACTTCGCTTGAGAGCACCTGAGACGACTCTATTACATTTCCTGCAATTAAGTGCTTTCCAGAAGAGCTGATTTTGTTCCATCAACTACAGCTGCCTGCTCTCCTCCAGTAAAACTAGGTTCTTGCACACTGTTCTTCTGATTTTTATGTCATCTCCGCATTACAGCATCGCTGAAATTAAGACGGTGCTCTCTCTGCACAATGTGTTTGACCCAGGATTTACAGGATACTCTGAAGTATTCTAGAAGTGAACCTTGATTCTCTATTGTTTCTTCTCCAAGCAAAATTTCACTTCTTACAAAACCCTGACAACCTCATTATCCACTTTATTGTCTTGTTCTTTCACCATGTAAAACGAGTATTGCAGTGATTTGAGAGTATTTTAAAATTAAATTGCATTCCCTTTGAACAAGTACAAATGATTATGCAAGCAGTGGTGAATCAGGCATGTGCAATTAATATGATTGTGAAAATAATACCCTTGAGAAAATGCCTCACATTGTCTACCTCTGCTATTGCAATATTCCAGTAGGATACCACTGAGTCTATTGCTGAGATATTTGGATATAATATGGGCACCGGGAATTATAAAGCTGAGCTCGCACACCATTGTTTCCTTCAGAGAAGCAATGTGCTCTAGTGGTCTGTGATAGAACATATTTAACTGAAAATGATTTTAGGTTGGTCAGCACAACCGGGTGCTCTCATTGAATGTATTCAAGATTAAATCTGACATAATTTAGTATGAATACAACAGCTGCTGAGTAGAACTAAACATTGCTTTGACACACTATTATCTGCTACAAAATAAGGTCAGGCCTCTAAATGCAGATAAGAGTAAAGGCTTCATTCTCAAAACTTGAAATATTTATACAGCACATTGCCTTCTCCTCCAGATAATTTAAATCTACCATAACTCAGACATTTTGTCCAATCCTTTTCATAGGAAAACACATATGTTTTGACAGATCATTCAGAAGTTGATTCACTGACTTTTGCAAAATAAGATTATCTATAACTATATACCTCTTAGGTACATAACAAAATATCACTTGTATCATCTCCTGTTCTTCTTGCCAAGATGCTGATTGTGAGTAAAAACATAGACTAAAGATTGATGCTGTGGTGTAGCAAACAGGAGTGAAGATAAATATGAACGCATAAGAAACTTATAATAATATTTTATCATAAAGTATAATATCAGATTTCAAAGGGCTTTTTACATATGGCAAAAGAACAAGGATCAAGTGAGAGATATCCACTTCCTTTTTTTTCCACTTTTATTTAAAAAAAACCCCATATCACTGCTTTGTACAGATGAGCTACAGAAAGGCATGACTGGAAGAATGAAAACACCAGTGAGTTGCACAGAACAGTTTGGCGCCAGTGATCTCCTCACTCTGACTCACGTTTGTATGCTTTTGGCCATCAACCACAAAACCACAGATTTTCAAAACACTGAAGGAGCTAGGAAAAACAGCTTGCATATAAAGGGACCATTTGGGAGGCAGAATCCAAGATTCCTTTTCATGCCATGAATCAAATGGGACAGGGACCTTCTCCTTGATTTTAAGAGCTTAAAAACAAATGAATCATAGAAACATAGAATAATTTGGTTGGAAAGGACCCTTAAGACCAAGTCCAACCATAAACCTAGCACTGCCAGGTCTACCACTAAACCATGTCCTTAAGCACCACATCTATACAACTTTTAAATACCTCCAGGAGTGGTGTCTCAACCACCTTCCTGGGCAGCCTGTTCCAATGCTTCATCCCTCTTTCAGTAAAGATTTTTTTCTAATATCCAATCTAAACCTCCCCTGGTGTAACTTGAACCCATTTCCTCTTGTCCTATCACTTGTTACTTGGGAGAAGGGACCAGTACTCAGCTCACTACAACCTCCTTTCAGGAAGTCATAGAGAGCAATAAGGTCACCCCTGAGCCTCCTCTTGCCAGGTGAAACAATCTGAGCTCCCTCAGCCGCTTCTCATAAGACTTATTCTCCATGCCTTTCATCAGCTTTGTTGCCCTCTTCTGGACACGCTCCAGCAGCTCAGTATCTTTCTTTTACTGAGGGGCCCAGAACTAAAGTGTCCTATTACTTGTTACTTGGGAGAAGAAACTGACACATGATGATTTAACACCCTTTCCCTCTGAAGGGAGTGTCCATACTACCTACACACCATGCTACTCTCTGAATCATGTCCAGCCATCGTCTGGGAGAATTATGGGTGGCTCAAGTCAGAGAGACTGTTAAGACAGTATGAATGATTGCAGAATGCACATAATATGGTCTATCTTGCTATACTACAGCAGTACTGAGTATTAGTAATTCCTAATGGTGTTATTTATAGACAGACACGCTCTCAATGGACATTTCAAAATTTAATCAACCAAGGCTCCAGCTCGCAGAGGGAACATGATTTTCCTCTAGCTATCTTCAACATAAGCACAGAGTATCTTTGATTCCCTTGTAAGTGCAGCTGCAATATTTCTTTAGTAGGTTGTAAAAGGTATAAGGGAGTGTATTTACTGAAATTCAGCCCAGTACAAAATTAAATAAAGTATTTTCTAAATGTAATATTGTTCTAGAGTTCTGGTGCATCAACTGATGATGCCTTTCTACTCAATTACAATTTTAAGACAAGAAGTTCTCTATGAATGTGAATTGAAATCAAGGTCAGTGTCAGAAATGTGAAAGGGTTATAAAACTGCAAACAAGAACAACTGAAATACTTCATACACATTAGGAAAAAAAAACACCACACATTCTCTTCTATACTTAGTCATTATTAAATTAAAGGAGAACAAGTTATACACCACAAATGAGAGTAAAATTACCTCTGAGCAAAAACCTTCCTATACTTCATTTATCGAATACCTGTATTTTTTCTTACAGAGAAAGACCTATATAATCAGAATATAGGAAAAATAAACAGTTTTCCAGGAAATCTTTTTCAAAGCAACATTACATAAAGCTCCAAAGAAACATGAAAAGCAATTTCAAATCAGGGAAATGGGTTTAATGATTTGTACATAAAAAAGAGTGATGATAATGCACAATACATAATAAACAATAAACATTTTATTTTATATCTTTAACAGATTAAAAGTACAAAACAATTGGTTTTGAGGACAACTACAGTACATTTATCCCTTAATGATAGATCTTTATAGGGTTTGTATATTTTACACAACTGTGATAACTATGCAAGCATCAATAAGATTATTTAAAATAATTTTTACAACTTGTTTCAAACTTCACACTTGTTTTTAGCTTATCTAGCATTTACAGTAAAAGATAACTTTAAAAATTCCAAATAGAAGTAATTATTTCTCATAAAATCTTTCAAATAGAAACAGCTAACAACGCACTTGGTGTTATATAGCCTAAGTGGCATGGACACAGTAGTAGTTAATAGAAACAATGCTATTTAGATATTGCTTTCATTCTAGCTACTTTTATTGAGGCAGCATGACTTAATAGACTAAATATCCATGTATGTGTCCTATTCAAAATTCCGTTCTTGAAAAATGTTCTAGTGAATTCAACCGGTTTGCTTTCCTCATCCATTTTTTATCTATTAGATGTAAATTGTCCAAAGCATGCTCTATTTACACATACGTGGTCTTAATCTACTTACCACAGGACACAGAATTCCAGGGTGGCTGAACACAGGTGTACATAAAAAATTATTTTTAAAATTTTCCAAAATACATCAAACTAGATCTATTTCTAATCCTCTACAACTCTGGAAAACACCACACTGCTTTCCTCCAAATTATTGATTTGTCACAGTTCACTGTAGATATATTATTTAAAGTCATCAAATCATCTTTTCTGACCTCCTGTGTATGAAGCTTAAGCGCACTGCTTTGGGTCTGGTTACACTGTATGTGCTATGGGGACATCCATGCAAAGAATACTGGATGAAGAATAAACTGTGCAAACAGAACTCCTTAATCATTGCTCTTTTGGCTCCAATACCATATGTCATCATTCACAACGGTCTCCTTCCTCCTTATCACCTAAACACAATTTCCAGTCTTTCTACTCTCATCCTTTATTTTCCAAGCATAGCCTTCTATCTTCCATTTTCTAAATGGATTATTTGCATCTTTCCATATTAAAACAAAAAAAAAAATTGGCTCACTCAGTCACTTCAATCTCTCTTAACAACCACCTTGTCTTCGGGGCTATTGTTGTCCTGCCAATTTTCAGAGCACCTGTTAATTTCAAAGTGTACAATTACAGCTGATAAAGTCAAGAAAGAAAACATTAAATATTATTGGCTTTTACCTTGCTCCCCATGAGAACACTGTGGGAAATCCACTTAGTTCTTGAAGCTCTTTTATTGACAATCCTACATTAAGACGTGCTAGCCAGTCTGTTACTCATTCAAGTCTGATCTGTTTCATTATATAGTTCAGTTAATGTTTTTATTAATTGGTTTCACATGGCAGTAAGTCAAATACTTTTCAAAGTTCATTACATTGATGGTATCATCTTATCAAATTGGCAATTTTATCAAATATTAAAACATTAAAATCAAGGCAGTTTTGTCAATCATTTGTTTCACAAGCTGTACTTCCCATAAAATTATGTTGAGCAGAATTAATTTTACTGCTGGCCTTTAATTCCGTATCGGCTGAATCCCCAATCAGCTTTTTCCATATGTTCACTGTGATTTATATCAAGCTATATTTACCCTGCTCAATCTGCTTGTCTGTTCTGAATCTGGGCAGAACATCAGCTTTCTTGCAGTCTTAAGGAACATATTAAAAATGAAAACTGTGAACCAGAAATGTCCCCTGCTGGCTCCCCCAGAACACACAAGTAGACCCACTGCATCTAGACCTGGTGACTAAAAATATGTATCTTCAACACATATTATTTAATAACTATTAATAGTTATTATGACTGAAAAAGCTTTCAACCCTAACATAATGCAACATACTTATTCTTCCATTTTGTCATGTTACTTGCAATAATAAATCAACAGCAAAATAAGAAAACGATTGTGAAGTAGCACACAAAACAGTGCTAATCCTGTTTCTGTTCTGTCCTGTGGAAATAAACCCAATATTTATCTGCTTGTCTCCACCATGGCAATGGCCGACACATTTGCCATGCAAACAGAAACTCTTTCACGCAAGCATGCGTACTGACTGTGCATCCGTACAGCCCCATCACAATGAGGTCCAATGGCTTCTAGCGTAACTTCAATATCAGGGAGGTTTAGGCTGGACATTAGGAAAAAAATTTTCACAGAAAGGGTCATTGGGCACTGGCAGAGGCTGCCCAGAGAGGTGGTTGAGTCACCTTCCCTGGAGGTGTTTAGGGCATGGGTGGACGAGGTGCTGAGGGGTATGGTTTAGTGTTTGATAGGAACGGTTGGACTCGATGATCCAGTGGGTCTCTCCCACCTGGTTATTCTATGATTCTGTTCTATGATTCAACTACTGAACTAACACTGTCAAACAGCTTCACTTTGCATCACTACTGAATCGCAGTTACACGCGATCATCTGACACCCATGCAGCTGATGCAGCATTGCACAAGGTTGAGTCCTCTGGGTCAGGCAGGACTGAGCAGAGTTCTACAAGGGCATGAATGCTGAGGGTCTACCTTAGCACAGTCAACACCAGATCAGTCCTTTAATAGTGTTTTATTGGGGCAGGTGGGGGTATAAATGAAGATGTCTATTTGGGTAATGCTGTAAGACACCCTCTCTCCAGCAGCCAGTCACCCATTGACTAGAAGAGAGGGGGAAACCCTTAGGTTTTCAGGTTAGCTTTGATCTTTTCCACATTGAATAAAAGCCTAGGCTACCTGGATCTTGTTTTGTTTACTTGTTTCTGAGGCTTTGTGGAGTTTTTTAAAAATTTCTTCTCTCCAATTTTTTTCCCCCTTTTTCTTTTGGGAGTCTTTAGTATTGTTCTTCCCTGAACAATATAAAATGTTATAGCTGCTAAATGCTGCTCATTAGTAAATCACTATCAGCAGTGAAATACAGCTAGAATAGTGAAGATGTAGGTCCTTAAAAATTCCACTCAGCGGTCTCATTTCAGCTGTCTGCCACATCCTAAGAGTGCCCAAAAATACAAGGTAAAAAAGTCAACCAAATACCAAGTTCAAATTTCTAATTAAGACCTGCAGGTAAGCCTATGAACTCAGACAAGATCCAAAGACTCAAATCTTCTCGAGAGCAGCCACTTTAACTTCATTTTTAAAAGACTAGAGAGCAGGGCTGATCTGTCCTTTTATAGTTGTCTTACCTAGTCCCTGAGGATCCATACTGGATTTGTCCCTTCTGAGTATTTAAAGAGAGGAGCACTTACTTTCTAGATCCTGCTCAGATTAAATTATAAGCTGCTTTGGCTGGGGCGATTACATACGTGGCAGAACAAAGCTGTGGATAGCTCTCGAACACAGAGATAAGCCTAATAAGCCTGGCAAGTTTGGATGCCTCCAGAATCAAATCAGCTGCTGAACAGCATTTTTGGACTGCAAATCTAAACTCAGACATCTCAGTCTTGCTTGGGTGCTTTCTGGTGTTCTAAATTCTTCAGTGGATACAGTCTTTTTCACTTTTTTTTACCTTCCCACTTAAAACAGAAGATGGAATGCAGCACAGAAATAATGATTTAGTGCTCTTTATTTCAGTAGCCCTTTAGAGTAATTATAGCCTGAATAAATACACTTAATCTCTTAAATGTACACATGCTTTGCTGTCTGTCAGAGACTTGACTGAAGTACTTGAATCGAGCGCAGCTTTGTAAACCTGCTAAAGACTATGGGTTTACACAGGAGGAAGTAAAAACATAACCTTGTCTGGGTTTAGAGAGATATGGTTTGGTTTGGAGCTAATCACTAGATATGATGATCAAGGAGAGGGAAAAATCAGTTTCATTATTAAATTTCTTAGTGATTTAGAAATGATATAGAGTGAGTGAGGGAAAGAAAATACATTCTTACAGCACCTGGATGTTAAAAAAATGTACTCACACAGTATTATCATTATTATATCTCTTTAGGCTATGCTTTAACATATTTAGAAGCATGCAAATAATCGAGTTGCTCATTAAGTCCACTTTCAGCAGATACAATTCAGACTGAATTTCAACAAGACAAAGGTTGCCAAGTATCCCATCTCTTTCCCTCTAAAAGGTTTTGCAATAGAGAAAAAAATGCTTATGACAAAAATACCTATCATCATCAGACTATCCCAGCCATAACATACTGTGAAACAGAATCAGAAGGAAAACTGCAGTGTGAGCACAAGGAAAATGCAGCATCATCCTGAGTGAAGAATCTCAATTCAGTGAGTGTAGACTATAGTTATTTCCTTGTATATATGCAAAAGGGATGCTCAGCTGAAATTATCCCTGAAATATTAATTCCTTTACCCAGAAGTTATGATGAAAATGATTTTTTTTTCCTTATTTTAACTTTTTTTTAACCCACCAGAACTCAGAGCAGGGGCTTCAGAGAGCTCGCTTTGGAGAAGGTAGCAGATTCTGTATTACTCTGGTTGATTACCTTCTTTATATCCCTCAAGCTAAACTCAAAAACACTATCTGTCCAGAAGTATTCCTGAAGTCCTGGAGATGTTCTTGTGGAAAGCATACTGTGCAAAAGAGCGCATTCTGACTCAAAGACAGGAAAATCCTCCCTTTGGGAAATAGAGCAGAAACCACTAATATTAGCATGAAATGCCAGAATAGTTATGGTAGGGAGGAGGTCACTCAGAATAGGGACAGTGCCAGAAATCAAGGACTAAGGCTTTCTGTCAGATATAAAACCCTAAGAAGTACACGAACAAAGGAGGGTAAACAGTTCTGAGGGAACAAACTGTACGAACTCCAGCTACCAGCCTTGGTTAGATTTTTTGGAGATGGGGGTTTGGTTTGGCCATCTATGTGCAACATCTACTTAACAGGCAAAAGCTAGCATGTTTGTTAGTTTAATTCTAATTAATTCTGTTTAAGGAGTTACAACTACATCTGTTAGTGTCTGCCCTCCATTAAAAACTGAAACAAACCAAGAGCTCAGATGTAAATGCTTCTACAATTTAGAAATATCCCTGGCCTTTCTGGAAGTGCAGACGGTGTTCACAATGATTATAGCTGAAAAAAACATGTATGTCCCTGCCTTAAATAACAATAATTCATGCTGGCATTGTTCCCAAAAGAATAATGTGAGACTTAAGCAAATGAACCAACTCCTTAACATTTGTTTGTAGATATCTCTGGTGGTATGCTACATTTTATAACCACGTCACCATGCCCATCTATGCTGCTGAGGATCACATGTGTAGGGATGACTAGTTTCCTAACTATAGTCAGAAAGCAATTGCCAATTTTAAGATTTTCTGAATTTATCATCTCTCTACATGAGTACCTCTGGTTCCTCCTCCTCTCAAATTACTCAAAACAACACACAAAGTGCTAATTAGCTTTGTCACCTTCATAAAACCTTTGTGCTGCAGCTGGCCACCTCAACTCTACAGATAAAGTAAAGCAAGGAAGGCTGGTGTTCAGGTTTGGGTTTTTATCTGCTGCCTTTGCTTTTCTTTTTTCATAGAATAGTTTCAATTCCAACCCCCATGCCATGGGCAGGAACACCTTCCAATAGATGAGGTGGAGCAAAGCCTCACCCAATCTGGTCTTGAACAACTCCAAGGATGGGGCATCCATGACTTCTCTGGGCAACCCTTTCCAGCACCTTACCACTGTTATCTAATCTAAATATCTCCTCTCTCAGCTTAAAACAAATGTTCTCAGTCTGACCTCATATGAGAGGTGCGACAGCCCACTGATCATCTTCGTGGTCCTCCTCCAGATTCACTAAAACAGACCTATGTCCTTTCTGTACTGAGGATTCCAGTGCTGGATACAGTCCCTTGGTGAGGTGTCATGAGAGCAGAATAGAGAGGGAGAATCCCCTGCCTCGACCTGCTGGTTACAATTCTGATGAAGCCCAGGTTACTGTTGGCTTTTTGGACTGCAAATGCACATTGTCGGCTCATGTTGAGCCTCTCATCCACCAAAACCCCTAGGTCCTTCTCTTCAGGGCTACTCTCAATTCATTCTCCATCCAGCCTGTAATTGTGCTGACCCAGGTACAGGACCTTGCACTTGGCCCTCCTGAATTTCATGAGATTTGCACAGGCTTACCTCCCAAGCCTATCAAGGTCCCTCTGGATGACATCCCTTCCCTCCAGCATGTCAATGGTTCCACATAGTTTGGTGTCATCATTTTAATATTAACTGGTAGAGCTTCCAGCTCTCTGAGAAGAAAAGCTCTTGTGGACATTGTGGAAGCTTTAAGGGGGAGTATACAACAAGGCAAGGCCTGATAGAGCATGTGCTGCATCTGTGCAACACCACACGGTGAATAGTAAATGGCACAACTTCATTGCATGTTGCTGTCACTAAGCACTGACTTACTCAGTTGGCACTCGAGAAAGCAAAGGAAACTGGGGTCTGCCCTCAAAAGCTCACCAGCACAACACAGGTAAATTCTTCCAGGGTTTCTCTCACTGTATATGAGTAGGGCACAGAGCTGTCTGGATGCCTATAAATATTTAAAGGCGTTAAGGCTGGAATTACATGTTAAAATTCAAAATCACATATAGAGAAATTGAAAATATCCAACATAGTATTAACATGGAAATGGGATATTAATTTTCCAGTAGTGCTGAAAGCCACAATCTGGAAGACAACAGGGTGGAAAAAAAGGACCCAGTAAGAGCCTAGTGGTTTGCACATGAGTATTTGCTACAGCTCTGTCCCCTTCCACAGTGAATTCACAGTGATGGATTATTTCAGCATAGATTTCACCTTTAAACAAAAGCTACAAGAGCGTTACAGATAATTCACAGAAAGAGTCATAGAATCATAGAATCATTAGGTTGGAAAAGACCTTTGAGATCATCAAGTCCAACAGCACCCGTCTACTACTACATCATATTCCTAAGCACTTCACCTATCTGTCTTTTAATTACCTTCAAGGATGGTGACTCAATCACCTCCTTGGGCAGCCTGTTTCAGTGCTTGATAACCCTCTCTGTGAAGAAGTTTTTCCCTATGTTCCGTCTGAACCTCCCCTGATGCAGCTTGTGCCAATTCCCTCTCATCCTATCACCTATCACTTGGAAGAAAAGACCAACACCCACCTCTCTACAACCTCCTTTCAGGTAGTTGTAGAGAACAATAAGATCTCCCCTCAGCCTCCTCTTCTCCAGGCTAAACAACCCCAGCTCCTTCAGCTGCTCCACCCAAGACTTGTTCTCCAGCCCCTTCACCAGCTTCGTTGCCCTTCTCTGGACACACTCCAGCAACTCAATGTGTTTCTTGTAAGGAGAGGCCCAAAACTGAACACAGGACTCAAGGTGCAGCCTCACCTGTGCCGAGTACAGGGGCATAATCACATGCCTGGTCCTGCTGGCCACGCTGTTTCTGATACAAACCAACATGCTATTGGCCGCCTTGGCTACCTGGGCACACTACTGGCTTGTGTTCAGTCAACTCTTAGCCAACGATCCCAGGTCCTTCTCTGCCAGGCAGCTTTCATCCACTCTTCCTCAAGCCTGTAGTGCTGCACAGGGGTTCTTGAGTCCCAAGCACAGGACTCCACCCGTTCAGATCCCTCTGGAGAGCTTCCCTGTCCTCAAGCAAATCGATGCCTCCTCCCAGCTTAGTGTCATCCACAAACTTACTAAGGGTACATTCAATCCCCTCATCCAGGTCATTGATAAAGATATTGGATAGAACTGGACCCAGCACTGAGCTCTGGGGGACACCACTTGTGACCAGCCTCCAACTGGATTTAACTCCATTTACTGTGACCACTTTGGGCCTGGCCATCCAGACAATTTTTAATCCAGCAGAGGGTTTGCCTGTCCAGGCCAGTGGAAGACAGTTTTTCAAGTAGAATATTGTGAGAAATGGTGTCAAAGGCTTTACTTTGAAACAAGGGAAAGGTGAAAAAACAATGTTACTGTTATTAGGAAATATTTTAAAGGGCTTCAGGCACATTGTGGAACCACAACGGATCTATCACAAGGCAAATTCCAGAAAATCTGATTCATACAGAGGGGCTACAGCACAGACCGGTGCGACTCTGTCACCACTGCGACCTCTGACTCTGAAGTATAAATAATGGGTATCTTCCTCCTCGTTAGTTGATTATATTGCCAGCTGGACATAACTGTGAAGGGTTTTAGTTTAAGAGAAGGAAAAGCACCTTGGATGAAACTGCCAGAAGCAAAGATGACATTTTGGATGAACCAGCATTTCACCTGTTATTACTGCACCCCCAAGAATATACTGTTACCTACACCTACTGCATTCATTACATTTATAGTAATAAAATATAGTAATAGGGAAATATAGTAATATTTCCCTTTCTTATTTTTTTTAAAAGCCAGTTTTAACACCGTTGACTGTTAAACCTCATCTGTCCAAATACACAAATGAGTAGATCCAACATTAATATTTTAGTGGGACAATTTCAAACAACTGATAAAATGCAATAAAATTCATATTTTTAGGATTAATCCCTCATTTTGCTGGTATTATTCAACCAGATCTGCCACTGGCTGCATTTGAACTTGGCTTGATTAATAGTCTTAAGGTTTGTTCTGTAACTTTTACTGCAGCTGCTTCTGTTAAATCTCAGTCCCCCAGCCATTTCCTTCTATCTGCATTATTAAAATTTTTTTAAAAAGTAATTAAAAATATAAATGAAAGGCTTATTTTTCTATGTTTCACATTTATGGAAAATTTCTCTGCTGTTATGATGTTAAAGTATTAATATAGCTTTTTAATAGAATGCATTTTTATTTTATTGTATCAAAAATAAAACCCTGTAGCTTAATTCTCACAATAAACCTTGCACTTCGAACAGAGTTTTAAAATGCCATTATCAAACTGAAACCTTCTAAATGAGTTGGTGCTAACCTACATTTTCATGCTGTTGCCCTTTAATTTGAAATATATTTTATATGTTAAGATTATTTTCAATTTTCTGTTTAAAACAATCAGAGAATGCACTTAACACCACTAAAATAACATAATTTTAGGTTCAATTTAAGCAAGCAGCAATAGGACAAAGCCAATAACTAAAGCCTGAGTGAGTTTTTTCATACAAATCATTAATTCAAACCTTTAGGGTAAAAAAAGCTCATTTATTCATCAGGAAGTTAATCCAGTATGTTGCTTAACTAGGAAATAGCTTTTCCTGCATTTTTTGTATTTGTATGCTATTCATTAATGAAACAAAAAAAAAACTTACCCAGGACTGCATATCTGCTCTGTAAATAAGACACTACACTTTGATGTAAAAATTTACATTGTTCACAGATTCATTTGAATTTCACATTCACACATTACCACCGAGGAGATAAAAGAAATTTATTTCATTCTGCTACATTCACTAATGTTTTCTTTGGTTTGTTACAAGTAATTTATCCTATAAACCAAGATCTCAAATGTAAACAGAATGCATTGCAATAATAGGTATTTTTTTGGTGTTTAAATTGAGCTCAGTGCAGTTCTCCACAGTTGCACCAACAGATGAGGAAAAACTTTTTTCCATTTAATATGCTCTTTTCAAAAAGTCTGTTTTCTCATTAAATTGATATTATTCTAAGCATATATGATATCCCCAGGCAAAGTTAATAACAATATTGAACTAAAGAAAGATTCTTCATGGTAAAGGGAAAAATAGCATTGCCAGAGGAAAACATATAATAAAATACCAAAATAACTAAAAAAAAAATCTTTCTGAAATTTTGCTGATAGTACTGCAAAAGCATTTTATTACATAATATGAAATCCGGACTCTGTTTTGGTACCAGCAGACTAATAATCATATTATTGTATCCATACTAGAGAATGACCACATTTAATCATTAAAAAATAAAAATAGCTTATTAACATACATCCATATGTAATATTTGTATCACACAATGAGGCATCCAAAAAACCACCCACTTTTTATGACAATAAATCTAGGCACAGAAACAAGGCAGCATGATTTCAGCCTACAAGTGAATTCTCATGAAAAGACACTGTTTTACAATTATGCAACTATTTCATTTCCAAACTACCTTTTTTTCCTTAAGTCACGTTATTCACTAAATTTCTAGACCAAAAAAAAAAAGAAAAATAAATTTCTCTCCAAAAGTGTATCTACACTCAACAGTAATTTCTCACAGCACAATTATTAGAAATTATTTCAGTAAATTCTGCCAGATCTAATTTTTATAGATGCAAAATCTAACACGTATTTTTCATGCAGATGCAGTACAAACTATGAGTATTTCTGAAGGAAAAATGAGAAGAAACTATAAAAACAAAGGCAAAGCATTGAATGAAAATGAAAAGTAATAATATTCCTAATTAGCTTTAATTCCTTTAAGCATTTGGCTATGCTTTTTAGTTTTTATTAATCATCTTACTCTTTGAGGCAATTTTCAGTCAATCCAGTCATAGTCAGAATAACAGTGTATCAAGGCACTTGTCCGTCAGACCCCTCTCATTGCACATATTGAAATATTGATCCTTCAAAGCAAACACAAAGGACTGCTTACTTGACTCTCAAGCAACACCTGCAGGTGATACAGCCATATTAGCATAATACCCTTCTGGATTTCAACATATAAAGAATGCAAAATTGCTATAAATCAACATTAAAGGCTAAAATTACTTTCTCAGCCATGCTAATGTGAGAGAGATGCTGTTGTCCAAGGATTTTCAATTTTACATTAAATTGCCTTACTATTTATACACCAGAGAAACCATAATATAACTAAAACCAGAGAGCGCTCTTTAATCTTTAATATAAAATTAAATTTTGCTGTTTTTTCAATTTATCTAGAGACTTAAAACTGTGCTTTGTTGTATTCATTTTAATCAAATGTTATTTTAATTGGGTCTGTAAGGACAAGTAGAAACTATGGCACCATTGAGAAGAAACTAATTTTTGATCTCCTGTTCTTATATCTCTGAAACCAGGCTGGTTTTTAGTCCCACTTCCCTGCAGGCATTATTCCCTTGGGTTTCACAGCTTCAATTCCCAGTTCAGATTTGCTCAGAAGAATAATGTATCTCAAAGCACTACTTCTGGAAAGCCAGACTTGTGGAAACGGCGACATCTTACCAAATATTCCGTATGTTCTGTGAGAAGAAGTTGAAGCCTAAAGTAGGGCTCCTGGGAAATGCTTCATTGGGTGTATTAATAGAGCAAATGCAAAAGGCAATTTTACCCAGTGTGTAGGTTGATAATGTTTACAAGAGTTGCCACTGCGTGCATACACTACAAAATTAGAGTGCCTCCTTACAGAAAGCAGCAAGAAAACCTGGCAGTTTCTTAGAAAATCAGTTGTAAATGTACTACATCTCGCCCTGCTCTCTTCTAAGCGTTCTTCCTTCTTGAAGACAGACAGATCCTGCCTTTTCTTCCTTCCTAAAAATTCTAAACTAGCTGGGTACCACCATAGTGGTGGAAGAGCTGTTCTCCATACTGCTTAGAGAGTAGCTATCTCTGAAGGCAAAGGGTAATGGGAAAGAAAATTCATGAAGGAAAAAAATCCTCAGGTGTACTCTGAATAAGAACAGCCTACTTCATATTGAAGCACAAGCTTTGCGATATGGCTTTTCTAACTGTTAGAACAATAAAATACTAAATTGATAATACTCTTTCAGAGATGGCAGGTAAAATAGCCAAGATTGCCTGATAATACCAAGCAGCAAAGCTAGGGAAGCCCTCTCAGCCCTGATTCCTTCCTACCTTACCTGGAACTTGACTCAAGCTGTTTCACTGCAGAGATGTGATGAGTAGTTCATCATTTTCTAGTCTAAACTACAAGTTAAATTCATAACTATGTTCCACAATTAAGTTAGGTTCAATTTGTCTAACCAAGATTTAAATTTAAATGAACAGCTTAACTGTCCATCAAAATAAATTTATAGCAGCAAGCCAACTTTCACCTCTAAGTGCATGAAAACAGTGATTTTCATATCAAGTCTCAAGAGTGTTATTTTGTTGTTATTTGGGGAGGGTGTTTAGTTTTCATGGGTTTACTTTGGGTTTTTTGTCATTTGAGATCCCGGAGCAAACATTTTGCACTGTATTTTAGGTGGAATTGGATCAAGTTCATGAAAGAAGTTATGTCACGTTGGTCGCCTGTGCAGCGATCACCAGACAACGATAGCCAAGGAAACACTTGCAAGCTTCCTCTTCCAGAAGGAAAAAGCAGATAACAGGCATCAACAGTTACTGCTTTTCAGTAGAGGATAGTAATACTTTCCTTATAACCCTGAACAGCTGAAATGGGAAACAGTCTCCATCTTCTTTAAGATTCACATCTTAAGGCATTCTGGTTTTGAACCAACAGTGGAACAAAAAGGCAACAGGCTTGTTTGCACCCATCATTATTTATTTAAAAATGTTACAAGTTCTCACAGTGCATCATAGGGATCTCTGCATTCACACTCATGTCGTGGTTTTAACTACGTAATTCATTCCGTAACAAGAACTGTTTGCTGTAAAAAAGAGTTACATGGAAGCATCCTCCACAAAATTATGGAGAGGTAAAGATGAAGAGCTTTTCTCATTTTTCTTTAATCTTGATAATGGGTTCCCAGCATTAGGCTAAGTCCAACAAATTACATGCACTTTGACATATAATGCCTGCTGATGAGTAGTTGCCAGGTAAGATAATAAAATCTCTGCTTAATTAAATCACATTCCTTTTCTCCACAATGACTGACAGTCTTGGCTATTTTTAACATCACAAGATGTATTCACATCAGTATATGCTGGGAAAAGTGTGATAGACATTTTGTTTAATAAAAGAAAGCCTAGAAATTCCAGACATAAAACCAACAGCTGGCACGACTGAGACGCTCTGAACTTCACACACATACTTTCTCACATGATTAATGAAAGAGTTTACCTAAGTCGCTGCACTGGTTTAGCAGAGATATTGAATGTCATGGGGAAAACAGAAAGAGGAAGGAAAGACTCAAAGATACAAAAGGACAGAAGTATGGTTAAAACATTGTTTTCAACAAAAATTAACTGCTTCTAATGCATTTGGGTGAAGACATCTGCACCTGCAGCAGGAAAAAAAAAAGCATCCAATGAAAGCTGAGTTAACAAATATAATTAAACCTGAATTAACTTGAATGCTGAGTAGAAATGAAGACAGCCATAAAATTGCCTTTGCTACTTGCCTTCAGCAAGGACCCAGCTTCTTCATGTCCTTGTGATTCACAGCCATACTTGCTTTTTAAACTACTTTTCACTTCAGCATCCAATTTGCTGCCTTTAACAATACCTAATACCATTCAATTGCTTAACGCTTATAGCATTGAAAAAAAGAAGAGATGTATTTGATTTTGAGGTAACTTGTTGGAAACTTTGTCTCACATTCAGCAACTTCAACATACACAGGGTCTAACACTTTTACACATATTCAGGACAGGACATTGGATAAAACATGACACAGAGCTAGACCCTGAGCAGCAGACAACCAAGAGGTTAATTTAATAATGCCAAGGAGATGCTAAATTTCTCTCTAACTACTAGACATTTCATTATGTCCAGAACAGGCTTTGATAGCTTCATATCACACAAGTAATAATTACAAATTGTTCTACTTCATCTTAAACCTAATCTCATATTTGAATTCCTCTTGCCTCTTGAACAGCAATGGAGATGATGCCTTAATGCTCAAAGATTTTGAATATTTTGTTTCCCTCATCCCCTCATAAAGGGAATCTCTCTGGACATATCCTATTTGCTCATAGATGGTAACACTTTCAGGTTTAAATACATTCAATTAGCAATACACACACATATGAAAACAATATTTAGTCTGTTCTGTGATAAATTAGAACTGCATTTCTCAACTTAATCGGAACCTGTTGCTTTGATGAGCACTCTCCTTTAGAAAAGTACCCTGGCTGTGCAGCGTCTGTGTTCACTTGCATCTCAAACATGTCTGGCACAACAGAACTTTTCCATTTGCAAATGATACAGAAATCATTAAGTTATCTAAAAGTTATTAAAAAGCCAACTGAAAACTGAAAAAGGTATTTGTGGAAAAGGGGTGCAGACAAAGACAGGTACTTGACAGAACATTTGTGAGGTTAATATAATACTCTGGAATGTGGCACACAGGGAAAATTACCCCACGATTCTCCATGAAAACACGCTGAACTGTATCAGAATTTTAAAACTAATTTTGCTAAATAATCAGTTGAACTGTGTGCCATGTTAAAGACAAGCTCATAGGGGAATAAAGACTAGCTAGACATTCTGGTCACTAACTCTATTTCAACTGTTGGTATAATTTTAGGAAAAAAAATTCTCAAAGCTCTGTCAATACAGTAAAACAACAGAAACTCCAAATGCTGGCCAAGAGGCATCTTGGTGCTTAGGTTATTCCAAAAAGGAGATTTTAAAAATGCTTTTCATTGCTTATAAGAGTCTAAAATGACATTCTTTCACAAGTACATCAGATGCTGGTTTTGTGCTCAAAGCTTCACAGCATTTTTCAGGCAGTACCTGGACCAAGCAGTTCACAGACTCTGCTACTGCTAAGACCATGCACTGACACTTTGCAGGTTGTATCAAAGCCTCTCCCTCTCTTTCAGCATTCTGGAGTCTTCAGCAGATTTCATTATCCACTGTGTAAATGAGCACAGATGTACAATCTTTTTTTCAAATCTGTAGGAAACCTTTATTTGGTTGGGTTTTCCAAGTGGAAAAAAGCTCTGCATAGCTTTGTCAGAAAAAAGCAGCAGTCACTAAGTCTATAAGGATCAAGAAGCTTTGTCTGATGGCAATAAACCATATACTTTGTACTCTAAAGGTAGTCAGGTTCTTTAAACATGAAAGAAGTACCAACCACTTTACTAACAAGTTTAGAAGGATGACAATAGACACAAGAACTTTTACAAGAAGTTTTTGCTAAACTAGTTGCAGTTTTAAGGACACACTACTTAAAAAATCATAATTAATAGATACAATCTTACTGAATACAGAATATAATGAGAAATACATTAACCCTACTTGATGAAAGAAAGCATACTTTTTGAAGAGAAATTAATTCAGTCCTCTGGTAGAGGGAGTAGGTAGAGCCTTTCCTCTTGCCACTTGACTAAGACTGAGTGCTGCAGTAAGCAGGCACAAAAGCGACTTTCTCCTGTTCCTAGAGATCCTGTCCATCCTTTTCCCATGCCGTCATTTCTTGCTTTAAAGGAATTACAAAACAAGGCAAGGATAAAAGCATTTTGTGAATAATACACAGATTCAATTTTATTGCATTTAACCAGGCTGAATATTTACTTTCTTCTGCCATTTTGCCACTAGATTAGGTCCATAATTTACTTACAAAACTTTTAGTATCAATTTTAACATAAGAGGGGTATATCCTCTTTCAAAACAACTTCACCCTTTTAAATTCATGGCTGCTTTGGTGGCATTTGAAAAACTAATGAATATAATAACAGATGACTGGATGACAGGTTTCAAAGAAATGTTTTTGCTTTCTGTGGCTAAACATTTGACAGTTTTCTTGCAGAAATGTGTTCCTTGAATAACATTTCATAGAAATTCAACAAAAAGGATTTATAACTCTAAAGTTGTAAAAGCCAAAACCACATGAACAGTAATTATTTTAGAAACTAAAGCGGCCATCAACATTTGTATATCCAGCCTTTGTTGTTTTGTTCTAGCACTGTACACTGTCATTATCTGTTCTTTCAGCAGAATTAAAAAGCTTTACAAACTGCTGATACTCGGTCATTTACTCTTTAGTGAAGCCAGAGAGCTTTACAACATTACCAGACCACGTCACATACCGAAAGACACTTAGCTACTGCAAAAGAGGGCTCCTGATGCCAGACAGATTACATTATTGAGCTATTACAGTACTCGTATCTGTTAAGTTTTAGAAGACCCATGGGAAGTCATGAATCCCAAAACAAGACCAAAAGCCTCTGTGGAATAAATATGAGATTATATATTCTTCAACATGCATTATTTAACGTTTCTGCTTTGGATTCCACAAATCCTATATAGTTTAATCATTTTATAAAAGCTTGAAAATGTTGATGCTCTACAGAAACTTTTCCAAATGTAATAGTTTCTCTATTTCCCAAAGGACTTAAAAGGGTTGTAAAAAAAGGGCACAATTACAGAATTTTCATATCACAAATTTTAGATTTCACCTTTTGCAACAGAGGGAATGCAATCCCTGGTGTTTAATTAGAAATCTGAAATAACCCATGACATTTTACTATTCCAATACTGATCTAAACTGAAAAGTGAAACTGTAAAGTTTTTTTCCCTACTGATGATAGCGCGCACATAATCCAATCTAGCGCTCTTTACTGATCATATTATAGGTTCAGTGAGATTTTACCTCAGCCCTATTTAAAACCGAGGTTATTCTCCCCACCTCTGCCTAATATGTTTAGGGTCAAAACTTTTAGGTTTCTGTCCTTAGACTTATACATGCTAGATGAGGTTCCACAAAATCCACTTGACAAACCAGAGCTACTATCCCTAACTCTTCATAAAGTTATACACCACTGCAAGTCTGCACCCAATTTAATTTCATCACTAGCAGTCTTCCAGCTAGCTCAGTGAACAAAGGAATGAACAAGATTTTAACAGGTAAAACACCAAATGAGTGGTTTAGCTGGCTCTCATAGGAAGGCAACACCTATCAGCAGGGAGAAAGTCAGATGCCAAGATTTTTTGTTCTCTAAGCTGTTGGAAGCTGTAGACCCATCTGTCTACACACTAGAAGTTGACAAGTCACCATGTTAGCAAGCAAATTACAGTGACAGAGGATGGTGTGCTCCTTCAGCCGTTTCCTATTGTGAATGAATGGTGAAGAATTTTGGTATCATAAAAAGCAATGGCTTCCTAACTCCTCTTTAGTGATAATCTCCAAATAAGGGCCAAATGTCACACTCTTTGTCACTTGTCTTTTGAATGAAATTTAAAAAAAAAAGCATAGACACCTTTGTATGGATCTTCCTAGCTGTGTAGAATAGTACAGATGAAAAGAGCTTGACAAAAATCTATTGGAAAAGTAAATTAAATAATCTGAACCTAATTCTATCAGTTTTCATACACCACTACAAATATAATCTCATCACAAGCTCTCAATGGTAATAAATGAAATTCTAAATTAGTAACATAATAGGAATTCTGCTGCTAAGTCCAATTACACACAATTGTATCCAAACACGTTCCTTAAATCAGATAAGGTTGTTGCCTGGCTGAGTACAAGTACCAAAGGAACTACACACCCTGGTACACAAAGTGGTTGCCTACTGGAAACAAAATGGAGGTTACCCTGAACTAATGTATTTTATATTCAAGAAAGGAGTAACCTGCTTTCCCAAGGTCTATGACAAGAGAGCAGGGTGCAACAGAGCACCTGAGAGCAAAGGTGCTGCACAAACTACAGCTCACAGGCTCCTCAGAGAAGCTACTGTCAGACACAACATGTCACAGGCAGTTATTGTACTAAACAGACAAGGAAGGTAACTGCATGCATAACAGAGATAAGTGCTGACATCTGTCAAGATACGAATGCACATACCACATACTGCCCTTAAAGTCTGCTTGTGTGCTAAGACTGTGTTCCCTGTAACCTTTCTCTCATATGCTCACTTCTCTGTGCAACATCTCTTCTTCTTGAAGGTTCCCTGCAGCCCAGAGGGCAAGATCTGTAGCCTCCAGCAGAGACCTGCACTGAACAACAGGTGTAGGAGAAGAGCTGAAGCTTTGTCAGAAGAGGAGATGATGTGCAGCAGCTGCAAGAAGAATCACAGGTGCAGGAACATTTATTGTTACAATCTGCCACTCAGTGTTTGTGGAATTTGTTTATTTGTATTTTTCCAGGGAAGAAAATATTTTTCTTGAGTGGTTAGGTCATTCATCACTGCACACTGTGCATCTTGGGGGTATTCATTAGCTCAATGATGAACAAACTGATAATATCAAATGCCGTACGTGCAAGTCACAAGATCCTACATGAACAACTTGGACCAAAACCAGAGACAATAGACACTGGCTTCCTAGCACTGAAGGCCACAAGGACATAAGCACCTAATTCCAGAGAAGAACTCACATTGTTCATTTGGGCAGCTTCATTCCCTATTACACTGAACACAAGAGAGACCAATGTCTGTGCACAGTTTTGATAACTAGCAAACTCAGTGAGGAAATGCCTATCACAACCAACAAACTACTGAATTTTTTTTTCTTTCTACTGGGAGTTCAAGGTACTGTTATATCAGCATGAAACCAGAAATTAGAGCTGAGAACCTGTTGTGCAGTCATGAGACCACACCACAACTCTGAGTGTGGAAGGAGGATGCAGCAACACTTTGCATAGTAGTGTGGTAAAGCAACTATGGAGTAGAAGGAAACCTGTTTTGGAGGGAAACTGCCTAAGGAAAGAAACAAGATTCAATTGTTAATGTAGAAAAATAACTCTTATATGGTTCCCATTAAATCCCACAACCGCTTTTAACATCTGCCGGAATAATTTGTGTCTTTCCAGCCTTTTATATCAACTAACTGAATTTATCAACATTTCACTAACTGAAGATCCAAAGTGCTACATCTAAAACATTTATACTTTTTTACAATCCTCAACCACATCACTGTTCTGGTAAATATCCCAAAGGTCCAAAAAGAACAAAATACTGTCTTTATTCTTTTAACAAAAAGGCTGTGCTAGCTGAATCAATGAAACATGGAGAAGTATAGTGGAAAAAAATGTTAAAATATTTACTTCATGTGAACTGTAGTTATCTGATTCTCGAGGGCCCTGTAAACAGTCCAAGGCAACTAATATAGTTCTTTAGGTATGCGACTAATTTGGAAGAATGGTTGCTGTATGTTATTCCACATCATCATTCAAGATACGTCTCTCTCTCATGAGTTTTACAACGGCTTGAAAGACATCGACGGGTGGAATCATGCTGTTCTGCAGTCTGCTGTTCTAGGCATGAAGGAGCTTCAATACCATCAAAGCCTGTGTGGCCTGAGAGCTGCCATTTCACAGAGGACTGGAGAAACTTGTCTGAACAAATATGACAATCGGTGGTAGGTTATTTAAAATATACCTACAGGGTTTAATTCTTCTTTGCAACCTTTTTTCTCTTTTCTCTGTCTGGAAAACATCCACTCCTGCCAGCCAAACATCCATTTTCCTTTGAAGTACTTCCTGAGAATTTAATTGCCCGGTAAACTGCCAACAAAATTTTCAAGATGTAGACTAGCCGTGAGAGACTCCGGGGCAAACAGCCTGTAATGCTTAATTCATCTTTCCACAGTCTGTGAGGAGGGCAGAGTTGCTCTGCAGTCCTGCAGTCACTAAATTGGGTTTTGCCTGGTCAGAGTTCACTGAGCGATATACCACCCTGCATGGGACGTAGCGCTTCTCACCAAACACAAACCAAAGCTACCTTGGAGCAATGCTTTTAAGAACTGGGATATTTATTCAGATGATTAGTGGATCTAGGTATGTAAGCACTACAACTCAAATTTGAGTGTTTCATACTTGAAAACGTATTTCTTAGACCATTTAAGCTTCTCCAGTTATTTAAACTCTCTTACATCCTTCTCTCATTCTTGGCAGGTTGTCTAAATTGACTGCTTACCATGTATTTCAAGTTGGCAAGGTTCTAATCACGACACATCATAATAAATACAGTGGAGAGGAGCATTAAGTTACTAAAAGATTATTTTCTTTTTAGTCACTGAAACAATTTTAGATTCTTACTTTCAAACCTTCTCAAAATTTTCCATAATATAGCAAAAGGACTCAACGTTCTTGCAAGACATGAGGTATGAAAATTAAAATGGAGTAATATTTTTAAAGGAAATGCCAAATAACTTCAGTAAAAATCCTAAAACTGCTGAAAAAAAATCACAGTACTTTAAATTATGTACTTCATTCAGTTCTGGAAAATCTGTTATTTGCCAGGAAAACACAAATTAAGGTAAAACTGAACTGCAGTAATGCCTAGTATTGTATGAATAATCTATTTATTTTTGTTGTTTGCAAACAACTGCTTTACAAAAAAATGCTTATGTCAGAAAAGAGACTGTTATTCACTCATGACACATTTTATTATGCATATTTTAGTGAATACCTTTTATATTGTTAACTCTGAAAAGATTTGTGAACATTAGATACTCAGGCCTGTGAAGGGTGTTGGAATATATTACCATGAAGGACTAACCTTAAGTGTGTTATCGCATTATTAATTAAAGATAAGATTTTTACATGGAAATTAATGCTAAAAAGATACTACTTCAATAGCTCAAATATTATTCCTTATATTTTACTTAAGATTCTTCATACACTGTATTTTCCACTGCTTCTCCCACTTCACTGTGAACTTTCTCCCATTCAGTGCTTTGTAACCTTTCCATCTAATTAAGCGTGTCCTAGCAACTCAACAGCTAGAAAAACACAGAAAATACAGAGTAGCTGACTAGCAGACGAACAGCAGACATTAAAAGATTTGTGAAGATGGCAAATCATTTAGGAGAAATCACGGAAAGTAAAAATATTTTGGAAGCCCCAGATTGTGTACCTCAATATTCCCTGGATCTTTCTATTCAAATTCTATATCATTTTTTAAAATACTTAAACACATGTATACTTTTAGAATGAAGAAGAACAGAGATCAAGAAGGTGTCTCTTAAGTCACAGCCTGAGAAAACCTGTATATAATTGTATTTTAACTATTATTTATAAGGTTCAAACTGTTACTGTACTCTCACTTAAGTCTTTCACCCAGAAGTGCACTCATGACTAACAGTTACACAACTAGATGACCCATTAGGGCACATCTGCTTTTAATCTTGAGATTCTGTACAGCCTCTGGGTTTCTGAGATTAATACTAAATGATGCAATTTAAGTTTTGAAGTCATGTTTTTTAACTATCTTCCAAGAAATGCTAATTTAAAGAATTGGTTTTCTTGTAAGATTTCTCTTTTAACCTTGGTTAACGTCTCTGAAAAAGAGAAAACCATTCTTTGTGCAGAAAAATATAACTCCTTCCTTCACTTCCATCTCTGACCTTTCTTGTCTTCTCTAAATTTATCTCTGTACCTCTTGCAATCATGTCCTAATATAGTGCGTACTTTTGTCAGGCTGAACCAGCGCGAAAGAATCTCTTAAGTAAAATAGATACGGAATATTAGGGGTGAGAGAGTGGAAGCTCTGGTAAGCTTTTGATCATGTCTGATAATGTGAAATCGATGAGATTTGGAAGTACATATCCAAGGTCTCATTCAGGAACAGGACAGGCTGATAATTAGCACTGGTAATTACCAAACATGTACAGCATCTGTTGATGCAAAGGACACATGCCTACAAATGCAAGCAGCACCTATTAGGTCTGGCAAAGATACAGAAAGAACATGAAAGTCAGGGAGGTCCTCTGACTGGCTACTGATTGGGTTTTCAATCTCCCACAGGTATCTTATATTCACAGAAATCCTGTGCTTTGAAGATTATATCTCTACTTAACACACATCTGTGCAGTAAGATATGTGCTGTTCACAGAAAGGAGATTTAATAAACTGCAAATTTTCTTGTAGGATAAACCTTTAGTGTCTATCCCTCCCTTGCAGGCATAAAGTTCATTAAGAATATCTGTGTTAGACTTGCCTTGAATGGAAAGCAGAACCATATGCACTGCACACATTAACACTTCTTGTTTACCTGAAATCTGGAAGTCTACATACTATACCAGAACTCACATGTAATATAGCATGGGTGGAAAATGAAAGACATAGCACTTCTTGATACACAAAATGAGATTCCTAAAATATACTTTTCAAAATATTCATTAACAAAAGAAAATGGCAAAAATGCAAAGATCATATTAAAGTCAGTGGTCTGTTTCTAGACTTATTTTTAATCTTCAACTAATAAGCACCTCTGACTAGTTTCCTTTCCTACAGATCTTCAGTCTGATTATTGCATTGTCATATGCAGCACCATGGGGATAAAAAGCAAGAAATAAGAAGCACCAAGAATGCCTTGGGCTAGGCTTGAAGTAAGGGAAAGAAAACTAGGTACTGCAAGTAACAGAGATATTTGAGTAATCACAGAGGTACAAGGAAAGGCAGAAAGGAACCCTTGGTAGTAGAAAATGAAATGAAAACACAAAAATCAGCTTTCTACCAGAAGGAGAGACCAAGGAAACACTCCAGATTGCTTGCCATAGGACATAAATCCAGAACAATGCCTGAACAGCTGTTTTACCTACCTGCAGTAAAAAGATGAACATTAGTTATCCGTCCAGCCTTCCATCCACAGACATCATCTGTGTTGCTGGGACTAAATTTCTCATTCTGTTTTGAAAATTACATTTTAGAAAGTACAGTAAGTTATGAGAATCCTAGTAAAGCTAGGACATTGGCCATCAACAAAGGCTGAAGCCCTCCAGATATTAAAGTGTAACACATTTGCTGCCTTCATTATATTCATTACATTTTATTGAAGCATAAATCTGCCTAGACCACCCACTAATATATCTGTTCATTAAATTTACTAACTTTGCCATAATTTTTTAATAAAACAAAGAAACTGCATCTTGTTTTCTTCTCTTATTATACAGAATAATAGTGACTTAAAAGAATGTTTTATTCCCCTCCATGTTTTAACTGTTATCATTTGTCCACTAATACATCCAGCTGGTCTTCTAACTGATTTTGTAAGGTCATCTTTTGTGTCATTCAGCATCACAAGTTTTTCAGAATATAATCAGTATTTCGTTCTTTCACTTTCTTTGTTTATTACTACATCCTCCTGAAAATGTGAGCATGAGCTAACACGCTGGCAAACCACTCTATAAAAAAAAACAATCAGCATTTTCAAGCTTTCTTGAAAAAAAAAGATGTGTCTGGGGATTTTTTTTACAAAAGGTCTTGGTATGAAGCCACAGTCTCTCAGTACTATGCTCCCTTGCCCATTTCTCATGTTAACATGCTCTGTAAAATTTTTAGTAGAATCAGACTTTAAACAGATAGTATAATGCTTCCAAACAGTATCTTAGTATTTCATAAACTCCTGAGTTAGGGGGGTTCAGGGTTTTTGTACATTCCCTGTACCAAACTCTAAAGTCTGAGGAAGGAGGATTGCAGAAAACACAGAGCCAGGTTTCTTGAAGATGCACTACAAAAAGCCAAGAGGCGGTGGTCACAAGTTAGAGGCAGGATAAGTTCAATCAGACTGAAATAAAAAAAAGTTCTCAAAGGAGAGCAGTTAAGGACATACCAAGCTGTTCAAGGAGGCTGTAAAATCTACTCTCCTGGAGTTTTTTAAAGCTGAATGAGACAAAGCTCTGAACAATCTGCTCAGGCACTCAAGTTTGCCTTGCCTTGAATAGGAGGTTGGACTGGATGACTTCCAGGCCCACTGGATGACCTCAAAAAAAGAATTATGTTATTATTCTATTAACTGCATAGAGTAGAGAGTCTTTAAAGATTAAATTGTGTATTTTTGTCATACAGAGTAGCTGCAATAAGTAAAAGCATGTTTACTAAGCTTCCGTTGAGGCATCACTATTTTAGTGGGGAAAAGTTACTAATAAAACTATATAAGCCTGACTTCCAAACTTCAGGAGGCTTTAAGTCACAACTTATTATAATAAAAGAATCTTATATGGCAACAGAAGGCACGTAAACTTAATTTTCAAAGATCTTCACTGAGAGTTTTAGTCATTTCCAATAGTTTCATTATCAACAAGCAACAGTAACACAATATTTCCCCTCAAGTTGCCCACTTTATACTGACAACAGGATATTTAAAAATGGATGCAACAGTAGTGAGAATGGGTGCAACAACATTTTCAGAAGAGGAAAAATGATACTAATTTGATTAAGAGAACTGGGGGGGAAAAAGGAACAGCAGAAAGAAGCAGTCAAATTCACAGGCTGAAATTTCTGCAGCAGCTCACTGATCTCCTGTTCGCCCTCATTTCTAAATACTTCTCTGCTCCTTGTTAGCACTTACACACCAACTCTTTTTCTGCTTGCAAATGTTTGAGTGGACATACAGGTGGCTGGATAAGGTAAATTAGAAAAGAATTAAACCTGTCTATACAAAATTGCGTTCCTCTTTAATTGGAACAATTCCCATTGATTAAATAACTACGTTGTTAATTTAACTGAGGTGTCCAAGCTCCTAAAATGAGGTATAATAAATCCATGCCTTAATATTCCTGGTTCCTGCCTTCTGTGTTTCACAGTGTTAGTTGGGTACTAATGGACACAAGCAGCAAAGAACAATTATATGGCACTCTAAATATACTCCCAAGACCTTTTACCACCGCTTTTCTCACAGGAAGCTGAAAGCTCAGAAAGCTTTCAAAGACATAGAAAACAAACACAGAACAAAAACTTGTTTAATGTTTCTTTTCATTACTTTACCTCCTCTCCCCTTTAAACAATATGTTCAAAAATGTTATAAAATGCTTATTTATGTCATCTATGGTTGTATTAATGGTGAATGCAGGAACCAACTCAAATTTGCAATAATGCATGTAGCATAAAACTGATACTCCTAAGTCATCACCAAAAGTTCTTGTGAAAAAACTCTGTGTAAAAGTAACTTGTTGTCAGGGGCCTAGACCTGAACACAGTACTCGAGGTCTCACCAGTGCCGAGTAAATGGGCAGAATAACCTCCCTGGACCTGCTGGTCACGCTGTTTCTGATACAAGCCAAGATGCCATTGGCCTTCTTGGCCACCTGGGCACACTGCTGGCTCATGTTCAGTCACTGTCAACCAACACCCCCAGGTCCCTCTCCTCCTGGCAGCTTTTTAGCCACTATTCCCCTAGTTTGTACCTCTGCTTAGGGTTGTTGTGCCCCAGGTGCAGGACTCGTCATTTGGCCTTGTTAAACCTCATGCCATCGGACTCTGCCCAGCAGTCCAGCCTGTTCAGATCCCTTTGCAGAGCCTCCCAACCCTCCAGCAGATCCACACTTCCACCCAGCTAAGGGTGCACTCGATGCCCTCATCCAGGTCAAAGGTCCTTTTATTTAACCAATTTACATGCAAGTAAATAAAGTCTGTAAATTGAGAAAAAAAGTTGGGTAAATCCTAACATTTCATACAAACACTACAATTATCCTTGAACCACACATTTACTGCATTTGGCCAGGCTTTAGTAGAACTACAGTGGCTCTGATCCTTAAATAAGTTACAACTACTTCTTTTTATAACTCTTCTTAGCTACAAATGAATTTATGAAAAATATCAGTTTATTATCACTAAATAAAAGCTTTTAATATAAACAAATCATGCTTCTCACAACAGAAACAAGCAGTGTTCCCTTCCTACAGTCTTCCATTTTCCAGACCATTAAAAATGTCTCTGATTTCTAGAGGGAATTTCTGTCACTTAAAAATACATCTACATTCTTGAATAAGAAACACTTTTCATTCTGTCTTTGCTAATGTTATGAAACTATACATTACTGAAATATGCTTCCTTTTTCCACATGATTTCTCCTGTCAAGTTTCTCATATTTAACTAGATGATATGCCAGTCCTGTTAGAATGAGACATTTCTCGCAATCAAAGTTTACAAGGAATAATGTAAATTTTTAAAATTGTACTTATTATAAATAATTCCTCTGATTCCGACCAATTAAAGGTTTCCTCTCTTAAGTCTGTTTCTGTTATAGAAACAGCCATAACACACTGTGTCTAACCTTTTTTTTTGTCTTTATTTTCCAGCTCTGTCAGGAAATCATTTTATTAGCAAGGACACAGCGAGGTAGGAACATAAGCAGTTGCTACATAAACAATGTTGACAACAGCTATGTTGCTGACTTCACACCACTTAGAATACTTCCATATCGGACAATTTTTAAATGACTACTTTTAAATATATGCCATCAAAAAATAAGCATTATTTTAGAAACACACCTGCAAGTCAGCCAAAGTAAAACCGACAGTATTTTTTTAAGCAAGCCATGAGCTGGGGAGACACTGATTTCATGGAGCAACCCTGCCAGCAGCACCTGCTGGGACTGAGACAGTCTGAGCAGAACAAGCCAGCTAATGGCTGGCTCATGGGATGACTGGAGAGCAGCAGATGTTGTTTATCCTGACTTTTGCAAGGCTTTCGACACTGTCTCCCATAAAATCCCCCCAGACAAACTGATGAAATACAGACTAGACAAAATGGGCAGTGAGGTGGGCTGGAGCCTGACTCAAAGGGTTGTGATCAGCAGGAAGTCACTGCTGGTGTAGCCAAGGGATCAATACTGGCATCATTACTGTTTAATCACTTAATTAATAATCTGGATGATGGGACAGAGTTCACCTTCAGCAAGTTTGGTGATCACACAAACTGTGAACAGTGGCTGATACACCAGCTGATTGCACTAGCATTCAGAGGAACCTCAAAAAGCTGAAGCCAAAAGGAATCTCAGGAAGTTCAAAAAAAGGAAATACAAAGTTCTGTACCTGGCAAGCAGTAATCTCAGGCACCAGTACAGGATGGGGGATGACCAGCTGGAAATCAGATCTGCAGAAAAGCACCTAGGCCTCCTGGTGGAGTCCAAGTAGACTATGAACCAGCAGCGTACCCCTGTAGCAAGGAAGGCCAATAGCATCTTGGGCTGCCTTAGGAAAAATGTTGCCAGAAGGTCAGGGGAGATCATCCTTCCCTTCTACTTAGCAGCAGCGAGACAGGAATGCTGTGTCCACACATGGGCTCCACAGTGCAAGCAAAACATAAGCATCCTAGAGTGAGTCCAGTGAAGGACTGCAAAGACGATTAAGGGATAGGAGAATCTGACATATGTGGTGAGACAGAAAAAGCTGGGACTGTAGCGTGGGGAAGAGAAGGCTCAAGGAGGTATAAATATCTCCTGTGGGCAAGGGTAAACAACACTTTTCAGGGGCCATGGGCACAAATTAAAACAGATTAAATTCCATCTGAATAAAAGAAAGCACTTTACTGCAAGTATGGTCAAGCATTTGACTCACTTATCCAAAGAGCAAGCCGCTCTATTTGACTTTGGCTTGAGCAGCAGAGGTGTTGGACTAAACCATTCCAACTCCAGGTAAGCTATGGTTCTTTGAGGAAGAGACAAAAAGAGGGCAACTGTATCTGAGTAACATGGACCATGGACTTAATGTCAGTTCTATTCTCTGCACAGACCAAGCCTTCCATAAAATAAAACAGTTCCCTAGCACATCAGTTGCCTTTATCTGACTGCATTCTATGAAGGTAAGTTGTTTATTAGACTTAAGAAAAGACCTGTCATTCAGAGAAAACAAACCAAGTTCTCTTTCTCTGGCATACATTTCTTGATGCACAAGCTCGTAGGTCGAGCCAGTATGAGAACTACCTAACATAGAGATTAAGACCATGTATTTGCTTTCACTAGTCAAATAAATCACTTTACTGTCTACTACAATGTCCAATTGTATCAGCAAACATCCATCATGTTAACGGATTCCTTTGCTTCTCCTCCAGTCAGCATTCAAGTGGTAAAGCTAGTTTAACCAAAACAGGCTAATGGGAAATCACACTTCTCCTTTCACCGTGCCTGTTCTACTGCATCAATGTACTGGCAGTTTTGTTTTACAGCTGTAGGAAAATTGAGAGGAATCAAGAGAACGTCACAAAGAAAAGCTAGAACATCTCACTCTTGAGGAGCAGGCACCTGTGCACTGACCCAATTAGACATTTAAACACTTGTCACTTTGGAGCTGGCTGGCTGTCATTCATCCAAGTAGCTCCAGGGGACCTATTGTATGGTGGCATTCCCTGACAGAAGAACTGGAGCTTTGGAGGCAATGAGGGCACAGCAATAGGGTGCCAGGATCCTGGTGAGCGAGAGCAGCCAGCAGCCAAAGAACCTCAGAGCTTCCTTAACTTGGTTACCATCCAAAAAGCCTTTCAGAGTTTTCAATGGTTATCGTTTTTTCTCAGAGCGGACTAGTTTGAAAACCTTACAGTAACAGTCCTCTTTATCCAAAGCTACATTTAACTCTTGAGTGGCTTAACTCAAGAACCATTTCAGAAGAGATCCCTGAAAGACTAAAAAGAGGATGCGTTAAATGTTACTTCTAGTAACACCGCTAGCATGTAATTCCAAAGTCACAATAATTCATTGTTTATCTTCTCCCTTCTCCATTTTAAACATTATTGATGTTTTCAGATCTGTCTCTGCCTCAACACGAGGGATAAAACATTGTGCAGCTACCCATGCCTATGCACTATAAAAGACAGAAAAGGCCTGTTCTAGTAGACTGCATACAATACTGTATTCAAGACACCCAAATCAGATTTTTCATTCAAACAAATCCGATATTAAAACACAGATGATTATTCAGCAGCTACTACTGACTTAAAGCAAGACTATCTCTGTTCTTATGCTGAAAGATTTATGCAACTCAAATACAAAGGCTGGGAGGGGTTGGAAGAGGGCTGAAAAAAAGAAAAATCTAAGCTTACTTCAAAATATCCAAAACAAGCATTTTACCACTAGGACCCAAACTGTGAGAGTAAAGAAATCAGAATGTCACCAGATCTGTGATCTATGCTAGAGGAAAAAAACTTCCGGATTTTGGTACAGAAATATCTCTGATTCTTGCGTCTATTTTTCCAGACTCCTTTCTTCACTAGTTGACTTGTCCTGACACCTGTTCTCTCCAACAAGGAACATCAGAGATGATTAAGCCTACCTTCAATCATGTGAAGCTATGGAATACTTTCAGCTGCTTTTCTAGTTAACATGTTTGATATGAGCCCTTCAGAAAAAAAGCTGAGCTGTCATTTAAAAAACTATATTAATCACAAACTGTTAACTCAAATAAACATGGAAATGCACATAAAAGCAGAACACGTTATATAAATAGCCTGACGGTACTTAACAGAAACTGATCAGAAAGATAGAAACTTAACAGACAGCCAATCTTGATGTCAGTAGCTTTTTTTTCCCCAGAAAATTAGACAGGAAATTAAAATGTAGAGGGGGAAAAAAATCTTACCTTTGTACAAATAGCTTCAGAGTGAGATGGTCTATCTCTCTACTTTTTCTTCTTTCTTACCCCCTGTGAGATAGGTCTTTATATTACTGTCTTGCCTGAAAAAAAAAACATACAATCTGAAATATTTATAGAGATCAATAATTATGTTTACAGTTAAACTGCAATAAATACATCAGAAGTATCTTGATAAAGCTGCAATGCTAAATCCAGTTAAATAAAGCGGAGTGGAACTTTAACAGGAACTAATTTATATCAGTGGGGCTGAAGAAAAAGTAAGCATTAGCCACAAAAGAAGTTTCCTAGGTTTCTTAATCATGTTTTGCATTTAGCTTTCCAAAATAACATAGCTAGTTACATCAGATCAGACCAGACCACTCATGCAGTTATCCAGGTTTGCTGTATCACCAGCGAAAAACAGGCAGTGCCTCACAAAGCTTGAACAAGCCAATAGGGAAGCCTAAGTACATCTTTCTCACATTCAGTAGCCTAACTTAAAGCCTCCCAGGTATCTCTCTCTGAACAAAATGCTTCAGTATTCTTTGGGATACAGATGCCCAAAGACATCTGCTCGAAGAGGTCACAGCAGCTGAAAGCAAGCCTCTATGGCAGGAAAAGATTTTAGTCACAGCACTTGCGCAGAAAAATAGAAATCTGGGCTTATAGTCAATTTGTAAACCCTCTGATTTCTCACTTTCTGGAAGAATATCCTAACTTCTAGTTGAGGGATGGGACAAACTCCTTCTCCCCGCCCCAGATGGAAAGCACAATACCAAGAAAGAGGAAAAAGCAGGTGTTGTTTTGAATTCAGCTACTACTTTCTTACTTTTTTCACAGGAATTATGCACCCAGTTTCTCTCTTCTTACTTTTTGTTACTTGAACTCCCCTTTTTAAGCATATTTGAGGTTTTGTTGAGAAGGAAGTTGCTAATTTTTCCATTATAATGCATATGTGGAAATGAAATTTCAAACAAGCAAGGTTCCAGTAAGATAATGAATTTTGAAAATGAGCTTCAAAAAAGGTCAAACCAAGGGTTCCCCTTACAGTCTTTTCATTTTACAGTACTCTTTCTAACCAGCTTTTCACTCCTGCGTAATAAAGCACTGGTAAGAACACATTATCTTTGTAACCTTGGGAGTTTGGCATATCTAATTTATTTCACTGGAATGAAATTCACTTAGGTAATTAATCTCATTACCTGCATCTTCATTCAGGCGCCCAAATCCCTTCCCACTCCCCACCTCTACATTCACCTGGAACAGCTGCCTGCAAACCACAAGGGCATTGATGAGCCCAAGTCAACGCAGAAATTGAATTCATAAATTCTATATACATGCAACTAGCAATTGACCAAAACACTCAAGTAAGACAATGATCATACATATTCTATTACATAAAGGTAACAGCTACATGTGCTCTGCTGTTCATGTTGCTTCCTGCCTGGTTCGATCCACCAACTCACTGTCTCCAAGACAAAACCAGAGCACACTTCAAGGAACACTCCAGCCCAAGGGACCCTTCCAAAGGTAAGCACAGGTGAGACTGCCTAAGTTTCGATTCTCCACCCTACACAGTCCAGCAGTTCTCCCATGCAAGGCACTGCATCCTCAGTAGCAGATTCCACCTGCCTCCATGTGACATTCCAGAGCACAAGCCATGGACTTACAGTATCAGGCTGCAAAATGCTGACTTTGATGGGCTGCAGTACATATCTCCCGTTTTGGGATACTCAGAACTAAAAACACTCACTGCTTATTAAGGCTGCAGAAACACCACAGTACTCAGACGAAACTCAGATTATGGCCAGGCTATTTTACAGGAACTTAATTTTCTAAAACATTAACATGTAGAGGTAGACCAGCCCTTGCCAACTAGCCTACCTTGATGACAGAAATTTGTCCCTGTCTCACTATTATTACCACTAAAGAACAACTGTAGCCCCAAGGGCTATATTTAAAAGGTAGGCATAATCTTAAACTCAGAGATGGCTGGTGTGAGACCTCACAAACAGCAGAAAACGACAGTTCTGTTGACACTGCAGGTAACCTTTTGAAGACTTCCAACATCCATTAAGAGAAGTGGAAAAAAAACCACTCACCATTTGGTTCCGCTTAATTCTTTTGAAGTAAACATGTTTATGTAATTATATATATGGTTTGGGAAACAATGCAATGAATTACAATTTTCAGTGTTCTCTTGGAAGAAAAAAAAACCCCTCTGATAGAGTCAAACTGTTTTCAATTGCTGGGTAAGAAATGGTTAAAACTATCAGCCTCTTTTATTCCTGGACTACACACATGCTGCTCCAAAACTCAATATTTGCTATAGTTGTTCTTGACACCTGTGGCTTTAACATTTACAGCTCATGATTAGATTCTTTTGGTGTGACATTATTTATATTCTCTGATAAGTCTCTTAGGAGAGCACTTTACAAAAGTCCAAAGTCCAAGGAAACCACAGCCATCAGGAGTTCTGTAAATCATGTACAGAAGAGCACCTGAACATCCAAAATCAACTCAGATGGAATGAAGAAATAAGGAAGAAAACTCGGGTGTTTTTTAAGTTTGTATTCTTATTCACAGTATTGAGAGCATGAAGAGTATACTTTGATGGGCTTTGTGCCATCATCTTCCAGAACTGAACAGGTAAAGTCCCATACACTCCTATAATTCATACTAGCATCCTTACAGGAAAATGATGAGAGTGAGATAGCATGAAAAAAAGAAATCAACGCAAGGGCAAAATACAAAAATTAGGTTTAATGAAAGTCTACAGATTAGATGAAACATGGTTTAATTTCTGACTTTCTGTGTATTATTTTGGTCACTAGCATATTGTGGAAATGTAAAGCACATGTTTTACTGTTCCATAACTCATACCATGCTTACTGTGTACTCAATTTAAAAATCTGTGAAAGAATTGAAATTTAAATAGCATTGTCACTTTACAAGCTTTTCTACTAACATTGTTGATAAACTTCACAGATGTTAAACTCTGAATGAAAAATACATAGATTGTAACACATAACTATGTAAAAAAAATTCAAAATACAGAAATTCCACTTTTCTTTTATAATCTAATTGGCCAAATGGTTTTATATAAAATTTATTCAAATATTTATTAAAAGGTTAAGATGCTTTAATATTCTTATAGCAACCTTAAAAAGCAATAGAATGAGTTATTTATTACAAAACACTTTCAGGGGACCTCTAGAAGTATTTGCTTTGTGACATATAGACTTTATTTAGTGTATTTAAGTGCAGTTTTATGCAATCCAGTACTGCAGAGCTCCATTTTCACCCTCCTGTCATTTCTTCTTTCAGAACAAAGGAGTGATCAGAAGCCCTAAGAAAAGGAGAAGCTACCCTGTTGGTTGATGAGGTCAGAGATCCATCTTTCTGTCACATCTATCTTATCCCCAGTAGTGCTCAACCTCAGATGATTCAGAAGAGCTAATAATGGAGAAAGAATATCCTGAAAATACACCAGAAGTAACTGTTTTTTCATTTCTCATACACACATCTGCATGAAGACATTTCCTAAGGTAAGTAGTCTGACCTATTAGCATCTGTAAAAATAATGTCTTAATTTTACCCATAATAATCAAAATAGAATATAATTTTCATCTGATCTTTAACATGTTGCAAAGTTATGCCCTTCCTCCATGGATGCAAATTGAAACTGCATCAATTTAATTTCCTGTTAACCAAAGTCAAATATTTCAGTAAGTTACACAGAAAAGGTTCATTCTTCTCTTCAGAGGTATAAGAGCCATTTCTTCATGTTAGTCCACTCCAACAAATCAAAATAACCAATATTAAGGTACACAAATCTCAACTACGTAAGTGATTGAGAAGAATCAGAATAGAAAACGGAGGTTGGCCAGTACCTTGTGCATATAGCTATATACTCCTTAGTCTTCTTCCCTCTTTTTTTTCCTGCTTTCTTTTTGTCAGCAAGGGGTGCAAATTTGTAACATGATCCCCTTCATGTTGTAATCTTCACAAAACTCTGCTGTTAAACTCTGTTGCTGCTGGACTGTGTGCAGAGGCAGATACAAGAGGAGCTGGTTCCAGCAGCCCATCGCTTTGTCCTCAGCCCTCCCAAGCTTCCCTGTGATCAGCACAGGCTTTGTGACCATACAATAGGGGTTAAACATTGCCCTGCACTTATTTCAAAGCCCAGCTAAATCTGCTTAGTTGCCTGAACCTTTTAGTAAAATGATGGCCGCTGTATTAGGGCATTTTTCAATTTGTTTGTTTGAGAGTCATTGGCTGTGATCAACAACAAAATGAAAATAGAGTTCCTTTTCATCACACATGGTGTATAAGCAACGCAGTCAGTAAAATCAACAAGATATTTATCGATATCTTTACCTTACTATTATCTTACACAGTTTCCCCCCTAAGCAACTACCTGTGACTTTCCTCTTATGTTAGAGCTCTAGTGTCAATTTTCCTTAATGTCCATTCAACTTTATCACTTGCCATTGATTGGGCCAATCCCCTGGTCCTCATCAACAGTGTCCGAAGGGCACACCAGCGTACACTGGTACAAAATAGCACCTTTTCAACTCCTAAAGAAACCCTATTTAAAACCTTTCATTTCTGTTCTGCCACAAATCCAGACTTTATTTTTTATTGTTTTCGTGGTTTTCTTAAAAGTGCAGTTAAAATGTTTCTAACTTCGGGGGACTTGCAGCTTTTTATAGGTAGCAGTAAGAATTCTGTCAGCATTTATTAGTAGCAACATTAGTTCAGAACAATAAACTCATCTGCTCCTTTGAAACCTATTCTGTTCTCAAGGCTTATTAGAACAATGCTTTTCTTCACAAAACCACAATCTCTACTTAAGAATCTACTTCAAGGCAGATTGTCAGGAAGGTTCAGAAGTGACTGCATCCACCTGACCTCTTAAACTTGCTGAAATAGAACCAGGGTATCTTAACTAAGCTTCCACTTCACATGCAAAGGACTCAGATGAGAAAAGTAAAAAACTTAGAAAAACAGAAGTTACAATTACAGGTGATTTATTTTTGATGTGAAGATTCATCATCAAGTAACAGAAATCACTGATTTCATGGTTTGGACCATTCCATCCAAAATTATGTCCCAGATGAAACGCTACTGTATTGGCAAAATTGCCTTTAACTACTCGTTCCCTTCTGCCTTTGTCAGCAAACTATATCAAGAAATAAGGTTAAGATGTAACTGACAGAACAGGTTTTTTTTTTTTAATTGCATTTAAGCAGATTTTTTTTCTGAATTTAAAAGCTGAATGACAGAGGGGCAGGGCGCATTTTGTCATCTGATCGACCAAGCCTAATCAGAATTATTTCTGCACACTGCTTCGCTACAGCTGTAGACCCATTAAACACTAAATGCTCCGGAGGCTCGTTCCCCTTCAGATTCCCAGTGTGACTCCTACTTTTCACCCAGTAGCTAGTCAGTGGGCTACTCAAAACATTCACAAAAAGTTGGTGGTATAGTTAATGGACAGCTCAAAACCATACCAAAATCTGTCATTTGACTGTCAGAACAGCAACTATCATAATACTACAACTCTTTGTGATGGAGACTTAAAAGAAAGCTTTGAACTGGTTCTCCTATCTCCCAATACATTTTTATTAGGAGGTTTTCAGCCATAGCAGCTATTTTTCCTTCCACATAAATAATCATATCTGCTTCTGAAAATGTTCCCTGAGATATACACATTTTTTTTTTGTAATCAAAATATTACCCATACTATCTTGTTTTACATGTTATTACTATTTTAGCCTCAGGAAGCCTTTAAACTAATGCAACCATTAGGAATGTCTTACAGCACAATTTACTTATTAACAAACCTATTTTTCAACCCATCAAACTGTTCAAGCTGAAAATAACTGTGGCATGCACATGTAGCGCACAATTCCTTGCTTTGAGATCTACTCATTAGAAAAGATGAAAAACAGGTTTTGAAAAACAGATAGCAATCACCTGGTCATACTGATTATTCATCCATCTCCTTCACAGATTCTTGGCTTTTCTTTCCAAATGTCCTCAACTCTTTCCAGACATACAGTAATACTCAGGAAAACCCACAAACCATTTATGCTTTCCAAGGGGAACATCATACTCCCATCAAGATTAGCAAATGCAGTATTCAGCCGAGACCTTCAAGCAGCTCGACATCTAACCTTGATGTAGAGCTTAACGCCAGACGCTGGCCTTAGACTGTGGTAGGTCAGACTGGGAAAACAGATATGGGATCTTTAACTCTAGAAAGACATAATGGTTCACAAGTATCCAGGGACACAGGAAGACAAATCCAAGATGAAAGATGCTTGTGCAGTTAGGTCAGTGCAGTGAAGAAGATAGAAGACTCGCTATCACAGCAGAATAATTAAATGGACTGGTTGTTTCACCGGTTGTTTTGGAAACTGAATGTTTTGAAGGCTTCTGTATGTCTAACAATTGCAGCTGAAGTCAGATAAATATTATTCTTTTTAGAGTAAAGATTTGTGTATGGAAAGGTATGACTGAGTATATCATGACCTCCATTATGCCTTCTGGCATGTCCCCCTTGTTAGAGGAGAGCTTCATTTTGAGGATCACACAAGGACCAAGAGTAGGTATGCTAACTAGGCAGCCTGAGTTTTTTTATTATTACTTCTATTGCCGCTTCCTTGTTTTAAAAGCAAGAGGGGAAGGCACTTCCATTTCCTACCTGGGAATTTAAGGAAGGCATTATGTCAATTTAGGTTTGTTCCTCACATGTTTTCACAGTCATCTATCTTTATTTTTTCACATTTTTGCATAGGCAAACTGGGGGGTTTTGTTGTCATTTTCCAGCTTCAACTTCTTCTATTTCACCAGTAAAGTTTTCTGGGATCATAATTTTGTGTGCAAAAGTAAGATCCATATAGTTTCCAGTTTCTTTATGAAAAATGACCTTAGGATTAGGGAGTCTAAATAGAATTTAAAGTGCAGATGACATTCAAAATCATAGCTCCATGGGCATAGCAAGATATACAGGATGACTATCCACTATCACCTGTGAATCCTCCTCACAAAAACTCATTCCAAATATTTGGGTTGAGGTGAATTTTAAAGAGTAGCTAGTAAGTTAAGTGCTATTATGAAGTGAAAATTGTGAAGATCAGTATCTTTTGAGAATTTTAACATTTCTTTATTTATTTTAAAACATCATCATAACCACTTCTACTGGTTTTAGCTTTTACCATCAAAATTTCACGGACTGACTTGAACTAAAAACCCATTGCTATTGCTCCCTCATCAATAATTTATTCATTCTGTTTTTTCATACAAACATACATAAGGATGTTTTACTGTACAATATAACCAATTATTCATTATTACAGTCACCAACAGTTTACTGCAGGCAAAAGCAGGTCAAGTAATTTTAAACTAGACCTGAATAACCTATCATTTTTGTTCCCAAATCATTGTAGCATCTATGTCCTGATTATGATGATTATCATTCCTAGACTCTTCCGTCTCCTTTCTACATTTTCTTCATGCTCATTGTACCAACCAAAGCTGGCTATCTGTCAGCTGCAGAAAATCACTTACCGAACACTTTAGGGATGCAGACTCATACTCACTTGATTCCTCTGAATCTCTTACAGGGGAAGACTTTGTTCCCACACATAAGGCATATAAGCTGTTTATCACAGAGAAGTTGTCAAGGAGAGTGAGGTTTCCCAGAAGCAGCTCCAGCATGGCAGACTGAGAAGAATCCTTTTCAAGTAACTCGAGGTTCATTCACTTTAGCACACGCAGCTTACTATTGCCAGAAATTCAAGTACATAGGCTTTCTTTTTGCCTTCATGTTACTTTTTGATGAGGGTGTTACACAATAGGCTTCACAGCATTGACTTTAATTATATCAAGATTTTCTCTAGTACTGTTATCTACCCTTTTTCATAAAGGAACAAACACTTTGCCCTTCCTCTTTGTGCACAATAAGTGTCCTTGTTTGCCAGATGCCTAAAGCAGTTGAAGCACATGGGTCACAGACACGCAGTGTAAGTGTAGACAAGTGTACGCTTTCTAACCCCAGGATGAGCAGATTTATCAGCAGTTAAAAAAAACACTGCAGTTTCAGGAACAAAAGGTTGGCTGCTACTGCACTGCCTGTAGATAAATAGGGAAGAAGTTACTGAAACTAAAACTCTCCTAAATGTATTTAGCTCATATGATCTAAATTGATTTAATCAACTAAAAACACACCAAGAAAAAAAGAAGAAAAAAAAAAAGAAAAAAAACCAGAACAGAATCAAGCCTGAGGAAGAAAGGGAAGGGAAGCTGCAAAGGGAGGATCTTGAATCTGCTAGAAAAAAAACAACCAGGCAGAAAAACGAAACCAAAAAATCCAACCACTAAAACCCACTGCATAAAGATTTTTGCATATGCAGTTTTCAATTGGTGCTCAAGGAGAGATTAAAAAAAAATAAACAAAAAAAAAATTTACAGAGAGTCTCTGGTTGCAGAAATGCTTCATCTGCCTAAGAGTTCTTTATTTCCTGGTAAGACACATGTTGTTTGAACATCTGCCTGTGACATTCACTACCAAAGAGGACCTGTCTGAAACAGGCCTCATTCCACTCCTGATGTTCCCCAGTCCAATTTCATCTGCCATCACACTTCAAAGCACCCAGATCTATCAGTGTCTTAAACTTTAGTTGAAGGCTTTCCAGTTATCTACCGTTCCTTCTCTGAAACAGTTCAAAAGAATATAGCAGCTCTCTCTTGAACTGTGCCAACATCTTGACTGTCAACTTGAAACTAAGTTTGCCCACTTGAAGCTCCTAATGCTCCGCAAAGAGCATGCCTAGCACACAAATGGGCTGGACTCCCCAAAGGACTGGCACAGCTGTGATTTTCTTTAAATTAACAACCAGATAAATTGCTATATGGTGGCATTTTCTCGTTTATGCAGAGCAGGACTGGTTGTGGCTCAGTCTTCAGCATTTTGCCCTGTGCTTCTGCAGAAAGACTGAGAAGATCCTCTCTTGCCCCTGCAGATCACATACAAGGAATACATTCAAGTTAAAAAAGAGCTCTCTCTTCAGTCCTTTTGTCCTTGCTGTCCAGAGATCCTAAAACATGATGAATAGGGATTTCCCTCAGAGATGGAAGATGTGGACTTCAATCTACTTTGAAAAAGGATATATTTTATCTCAAGTACTGCAGTGTCATGGCTGTTTGTTGGAAAAGGCACAAATCTGTATGAAGCTTGAAAGTTATTGGAAGAATTAAGAGCTTCACTAAAAAAATCAGCAACCAGCAATTATGCAGAGTCTCAATAGAAAAACAGATGGAGATACCTCCTGATCCTGTCTTGGTCTTCCTGCGGTCCAGCTCTTCACAGCTACGCACTGCTGCTCCCCAAGGAGGGCCCTCAAGGCACCACCGACATCAACAACTGGTGCACAACAAAGATGGAATGAGGGGGGGTGCTATAAACTGAGCAGCCATACACGATACCTGCATGCACACATGCACACCTAGACATGGCAGAGCGGCTGTGATGTAGAAATCCCCCATTTTGATGTTTTGATGTATTTATCCATTTTTAAAGGGAAAATGTGGACATTCTACATGAATGCATTTCTGGACATCATCTTCCCCAAACCCTCACTTGAAACATGGTTTCTATTTCTGAGACTAAACCATGAACACCTACTCTCATCACACACAAAACCGCCTTCAGGTTTAGGTTCTTAAAATTTTGCAAGATTTCCAATATGGCAGAGCCCTTTCATACCAGATGATAAAGACCTCAATTTAAAAAGTCTTTTTGTCAATGATAATAGGTACATTCATTTTGATGACTACTGATCTGGGAAGAATTTCAACAGTGGACCGCAGACGAAAAAAAAATAAACACTTTAAACCATTAATTCTTGCATTCCACTCAAAACTGCATTTGATTTTAAATACAGTTGAATAATTTGGTACTACTTACAGAAAAAGGACATTCAATTTTTTTTCTTGCAATTATACTCCTAAAGTATTGTCTTTCAATGTGCCATTCCATCTGCACAAAGGCTACATGTTACTAGTATTTTGTAAGTTGTCAAATGTAGTGTAGCAACTCATTTCTCTGAACTTGCATTGCATGGATACAGTAAATATTTCATGGTTAGGGTAGCCACTGGAAGAGCATTAATCAGCAGGTACACAAGCATAATGGCTTCTTCAACATTGCACCTAAAGAAAATAAGCAATTTGTATTTTCTTTAAAGACAGTAAAACTACATGGCAACAGAGGTGAACTGAACAATGAAGTCAGACTCTCAAAAGACAGTTTTGTCAAGAAATTAAATATGCAAATACTAGCAGCTGAGGAAAAAAAGCAGTAGGATGTATAAAGTCTACATGTTTTTTGTAAAGATAAAGCATAATTAAAATATTTTGTTATGGTATTTTTATTAAAATAATTCCTAACAGCAGATTCATTACAGACGAATTCCCACACATCCAAACTTGCAGCAGGCTCATTTTTTTGAATTTGCATGCACTGCACGATTTTGTTTTCTGTACACAAAGAAATTAAATATTCACAGACATACAAAAACTGCTTAAAAAAATACCAGAGAAGTTGAGCCCTTTATAGTCTTTTCCTTACTTCACATATTTGTCATATTACCTCCTACATAAGTTTCCCTAAGAACTTGACCTTTGCAGAAGCCTGTTTTGCTGGTATCAAACAGCCTTATGAGCACAAGATACACACCTCTGTCATAGCAGCTTGCAAAGCAAGATGTTTAGAACTGGTTTTGCATCTAGGAGGCTGGAGTCACCAGCTCCCCAGTTCAGTTATTTACTGTTTGCTTGGATCAGCCCCAGCTAGAACTGCTGCAGAGACAGAGCTGAAGCAGCTGCAAAAATGCCTAACTCTATGACACCAACAGGTAGAGCATATTGGATTAACTCCTGACACCAGGCAGTCCCTCTGCAATAACACTGTCTCCTCCTTTCACTAGGAGCATATGACATGAGTCCAAAGGCATTACTGTGGGAAACTCCAATTACTTTACTTTTTAGATGGAGGAGGAATAATTTACATATAATTCCTATATTTAAATATAATCCACTTTAAGCACTTTTTGCTTACCAAATTTTATGCCATATACAGAATTGCAAAACAGCTACCTGTTTTGCAAACTCAATAGAGATTTCCATCCCTAGGATGTGTTTTAGTAGTACAAGAGCCTGCAGCACTGGATTCCAAATGAATATGGCCAGGAAATCAATGTGTTTCCCGCAAGTGGCTGAGGTAACACAAGAGTGCTGTGTTCTCCTCCAAAAGTGCAGATAACACATGCATGTAACAAGTAGAGCCTCAAGATTTAAAGTTTAAGGAGTTTACAACACATGTAGTAATCAAATGTGAGCTTAGAAAGTGAGGAGTTTGCCTTTAAGGGACTTCTAAGAACATGACTAAAATGAACGTTGTTTTATTCAACATCCTATTGTCAGTCGCTATTTTGACACACAAAATCACTTATCTGTGAATACCCCATTAAAAGTTTTAATATCCACTCATCATATGGTACCCTAATTTACTTTTCTGCCTGTACTGAACACCTCTCCATAGTACTAAAGCTCCCAGTTCCACTTGCCTTTTTTCCAAACAACTCTCTTCACATCTTTCTAACTTCATTATTTACTGGAAGAATCAGTCCTGGAAGTTCAATCAAAGCTATTTATTTTAGCTATATTACTATGGGCATCAATATATAAAATTATTCTTTCCTGAATGCATACCATGATAGATATGTTACCCTATTATCAGCTAGGAATATTTTGGTTCATAAGTTGTGATGGGTGAAATGCCAAGTTACGAGAAATCCAAATCACCCTGGAATTCTGCAAAACAGGTTTCAAAACTACCCTAGCAAATAGAGTCTATTACAAACAATTAATTAGCCTCAGAAAACTGAAAACATTTATTTCTGATTTTAAATTAAGACGTTATTCAGGTAGGCCACCTCTTGATTTGGTAAGTAAACTCTCAGTAATTCTTTTCTACACATACATAAATAAGGATTTGTTTTCACTTTGCTAAGTTTTAGGGGTAAAATATTTAAATCTAAAACTAAACAGTTTAAATATTAAATACATTAGTTACTATTTCATTTTTTCTTTAAGAAACAGTAAAATTGACTATGAAGAACATAAAGGCAACTAATAAAGGATGATTATGTACAAGCAAAGATTGGGGACTCAAAGACATACTATAGTAATGCAGCAAACAAAATAACAAGTATTTTTCATTCCAATGTGGCTGTGCAACTGTTTTCCAACTGCAAATCAGATTTTTTTTTCTAATGTTGCCACGGTGTTGTAGTCTAAGATAATTCATCAGCACTGACAGTGTTGCTATGCACAGTTCTCCCTTAACAAAAACATAATAATACTCAAGCAAGGACCACAATCAACAAATAATTTTTAAAATATACTTTTACTCTTAAAATGCTACAAACAGCAAGAGATCAAATGAATACTATTGACAAAGCCAAATCCAATAGGTGAACTAGCATTCAGGCTGTTTAAAGGAAGAAAAAAATAGCGTAAGAAAAAAAAAAAAACAGTCACTGCAGGTTCCTTAAAAGGGTTTACAGGCATGTATTGATTGAGGTTAACACCAAGTGCTACCAATTCACTTTGAAGTACTGAGATACCTTTTAAAGCACACGGCAAGTTAAAGCTGTGACATTATTAATTTTTAATGTTATTTTGACTTCACACACAAGTTGTCTATTTTATCAAAATAAAAAAAACCCAACAAAAACACATGAAAGAACATCCAGACTTTTTGAGACAGAGATTAAAGTTTAAAGCATGCAGTGCAAAACTTTCAGCTTCCAGTTTCTGAGGACATTTGAAGACCTGTGCATTCACAACATTTAAAATGCTACCAACTCAATGAAGATGTCTAAAATAAAAAAAAAAAAAAAAAACACCAAAAAAACCCAAACAAAAACCAATAAAATGTTAAATGTTTCAATTTTGACTCACATTTTGGAAAAGATAATTTAAGAACATTGTTCTCGTTTTATGTTTAAACTGAAGGAGAACTAATGCACAGAACCCTCATGTTGAGAGCAGTTCTGTTAAAAGAGCTGTCGCTATTCTCCCAGCTTTACAATGGCCTGACCTCCACAATGTAACCAGATAAACGATGCTGAACTTGGGTTAATGTAGGTGACATCAAACAGTACAGTAGCAGTATCTGTCGGCTGAAGAGAGTGTATGTTCCCTCATCTCTCCTGTGTTGATATGCAATTTAATAAAATTCAGATGTGCACAAAGGAAGTCTAAGTACTTCTATTTACTTTAAAAATGAAAATTCAAAAAAACCCTTTCTAAAATAGATTTAAATATGAGACTACAGACTATTCTAAAAGCTTCATATCAGTTAAGATAGTACAGTCAAATAGCAGCTCTTATTTTACACATCCTATTGATAGCTGAAATGACTGAAGGCTACAGAGCAGCAGCAGATATACTCCAGTATGACAATTACACAAGCTTCAAAAGACAAATAACTTGGATGATGACATTGTAACAGATACTAGTCCATCACTCTGTTCTGCACGGTCCTACGTGTCCAGGCTATTTGGTTCTACTTTCTGTCTCCCCCTCATTCTGCAACTACCAGGACTCTGCACCCTCTCTCCAGCCCAATTCTTCTGACTCCATTTCCTAATCTGCTGTTCAAGTAGGTAGTTATTTTTAAATACCAGCCATGGCCAGAATCCACATGTGTAAGTCATGACCCTTTTTTTAGCAAACACTGCAATGTACCTGTGTTAGGAGTGCTCTCTGCTCAACATGTCTGAGTCTAAATTAGCCTCCCATTCAAATTAACTCTGTTGCATTCACTGAAATCACTGCAGAGCACATCCTTCTTCTTTTGACATATCAGAGGCAAGCAAGAAACACATCTGGATTTCTGCAGCTACTTCAGGCACCTGGGTATTGAAAGCTTGGAAAAAGGAGGTAGACTGAATTAAACTATAATAACACAGTCTGCAGTACTCTCTGTGTAAAATGACAGCAAGATATTTTCATTTTGCATCAGGCAACATATATTGATAACACCTGTCAAAGCTACAGGGCATTAAATTAATTTTCACCACCTGTTGAGAAGGTGAGCAATCCATAGAAACCACCTGGCTTCTCTAATAAACGATGAAGCATAAGATAACAAAGAAAATAAAACCCTTATTTCTTCCCTCACAATGCTTAGGGATTGCTTTTGCCCCAGGAAGAAGGGCAAGGAACACTAACAAAAGCAAACTTCCACTATTTTGATCTTGACTACAAGGTTGGAAAACCAAATGTGTTTTTGTGAGCTGGCAGGTGATTAAAGCTGCCAAGCTCTGTCCTCTCCTGAAGGGCAGTGGGAACTGGGGTTTTGTGTGCTGCAAACCCCCACGGACTGACAGGAAAAGAGCTGACAGAGCATCCAGCAGCACCACAGGGACAGCACCATCACTAAGGCTGGAAGCTGGGAGTTCAATGACTCTGCAAATACAAACTCTGGGAGATGAGAGTGAAAAAGAGACCTGTAAGACTATCAGCGTGTATCTGAAAACAGAAAAGGCAAGTCATCCATACTAGAAGTGATAGAGAATTCAGTCCTAGGCAATGGGGGAGTTTCTGCAAAGTGTTTCTCCAGAAGATTTTGACATTTAACACTCTGGGAGTATCTGCCAGTTCCTTCTATGTGCACTTCCCCCAGCATCCTATATACATTTCATAAACAGCATATGGCAGGATGAAATGTTATCTTTAAGCTGATCTCTACACCTATATCAATAATTAAATCAAATTTTCCAGCAGCGACTTCATCCTTGCCCCTTATATAATCAGATGATTTATTACATCAACTTCTGCATGCCTTATCATGTAATGATAATAATGCACATGTATTATGAGACTAAAGCTCTGTCACACTTGCAAATTTATTCTAAAGTTTCTACCGAGTGCTTAATTTTGGAGGTTTTCTGATTTCATTCAACAAAACCTTCATACTAGATTTTCAGAGAATTTTTTTGAGATAGAAATTCTGTCAGAGGGGATCATTATAAATAATGACATAGCTTAAAAGCAGAGTTGAGAACTTCAGGTCTGTTACAAGTGATCTGAACACTGACCTCACCTCTAAAGAAAGCAAACATCAAAAAGTGAACCTCTCTTTGCAAACACCATCACTGGAAGAGACAATTTATGCTTTTGCAGTGGATTATACAGCGGGAGAAAGATGACCCCAAAATTTTGGAGTTAATCTTTGCAGCTGTGTAATGGGTACTGTTCAGAAGCATGAACTTTTTTTTACATCTGTGTCTCTTCTCTTCTTATACTGCCACTCCTTAACCTTGTTTCATGCTCTCTACTAATCAAGCTCCAGCTTTTCCAGTTCCTTAAGGTTTCTCCTGGTATCTTCTCTTTTCCCAGCTTTTACTCTTACCTACTCCAAATCCATATGCATAAACAAGCTTCCAGTCCTTTAAGTAAACCCTTTACTCCCCATTGTCCAGCTTCACAGGCCTAATCTCTTTGTCAAATTCGTCTTGTGGAACACATGCATACTGCTCACAAAAGGGGCATATGCAGCAGCTTAAGCACTGAATGGTTGGACTCAGTGATCCGGTGGGTCTCTTCCAACCTGGTTATTCCATGATTCTATGACTATTCATACTGTTTGGTCCTTTCAGTTAGCTTTCTAAAATATCATCACACTTGGGGGCTGTTGGCAATGGACGGTACTCATAAGACAGCATTATTTCTGTTTCATTCAACAGTGCTCCAACACCATCCTAGGCAGCTCCAGTCACAAATATGCTCTCATGTTCCCCAGGACACACAACACACACAACCAAGTCCCAAACCACAGAAAAACAACTTCCTGCTGAGCTGCAGCAGAGTCCTGGCATTGTACCAGACACTTGGAATTGAACATTAAAAAACCATCACCTGATTCAAGACACAGGATTACCACAGAGGACCTGGAGGAAACCCAGCACCAAATGCCACATTGCATAGAAGTGGACATACTACAAGAGGACATAGCCTTTACCAGGGCAGAGTAAGCCACTTTACTCTGATTGCCTATCAGCCAAGGGTCCCATTCTTGCCTAGGAATTTCCAGTCCCTTGCCTAGGAATTTCCAGTCCCAGATTCATCAGCTCCACAGCTCCTCACAGACTCTGGACCTATCCATTCACCCATCATCCTGCTGACTGCACTTGCTCCTCCACATTACCAGCTATTCATCTCTCTAAATTACTGACAAGCAACATGATTAACCAAAGGAAAAACTTCCTTTCCCTCCTAAACCACCAGTTCTTTTGCCAAGCCCCAGACTTGGCCAGCCCCATAGTTTACCACTATTATTTCAAAGACAGCCTTTTCAGACACCTGCAGGTATGATCTGGAATGCACTCAGTATAAATACAGTATTTACTACAGCTTGTGTGTTACTCTTGAAAAAGGACAAGCTGAAATTTATCGAGGGTTCTTTAACTCAGACAACAATAAGTAAATATTCACAGATACAGCAAAATAACAACCTTTGAGAGAAAGGTAATGATTTCTAAATAAAAGCTGTCCTTTTTTTTTTAAAAAAAAAAACAACCAACATCTACTCTTTCATGAAGTTTTTCAAACAAATTTAGCTTGCAGCAAACACTAGCAGCAAACAGCTTTAAAAGCACACAGCACTAATAATCTCTCCCTTACTAATAAAGAAAGAGACACAATCAACTGTAAGAAGTTATATTTATTTCATGCAATTTTATATCACTGTGTCTGTATGAATTCAAATAATTCAAAATGGGAATGAATGCTTAACAAAAACTCATCTCCAGGTTTGAACTGAGCTCTAATTTTACTTCAGCATTGTGTAACAGTTTCTTCAGGTATAATTTTCTTTAAAGCGTTAAAGTCTGAAAGTTGTTCTCAACTGCTTTTAAAAAAACACTAGAGAAAAAGCTGAATACAGAACTGGTACAGCACAAAGCTTACTCAGGCAACTCAGCAGCATCTGCTCTGCTCAAAGTAAGTAATATTCGACTTTCAACTCAGAGCTCCAAGTCTGTAGGAGCCTGCTTTGGATTTAGAACTACAGCAAGCACAAGTATCAAGCAGAAGATTATCCTTTATTACATACAGACGTGTTATCCAGTAAACAACTGGAGAAACAGCTGGGATCTTTAGAGCTTGAACATGGAAGCCACAAATTGCACCCCTAGGTCTTGGCAGCCTGAGCTGCAACATGCAGACCCTTGCAAGAAGCAACACTGAGCAGCTAAAGGAGATCTCCTTTGCTGCCTGTAACATAGCAGTGCCAATAAGAAGAGCTTTGAATTCAAAAGCAGTGCACTGGAAGTAAAATTAGCTCAAAGCACCAGATCGTGACTTGGCATCTAATCACTGTGCCATCCTACATAATTCACCAAATTGAGAACTCCCAGGCGGCTGACCTTAACAAAAGCAAACCTCCACCAGTATGATATTTTTAAGGGTAAGGAATTCTGCAATATGCACAGTTCAGCACAACCATATAAGTCGGGCTGTTGTGTAGATGCTGTGTGCACTCATTTTACAATAAATTAAACAGATCAGTAAATATACAGTTCTTTCAATTATGCAATAAGCCTTCAAGAGAGACACTTGAACATTTGAGAGTTTAGGCATAGTAAGCAGAGATTTGTATTATAAATCAGTTTCTTGCCCTGCCCCTCTTCTGCACAATTTCTGGTTTTGACTATATTTTGGGAAAAATCTATATAAACCTTTAAAATCAGAGTAGTTAATAGAGAAATTAAACCCAGTGGAAAATTCCCAGCATGGGGGCTAAGAACCCACTCTATGTAAAGAAGCATCTCAACCCAAACTAGAACTAGTTTTCCATTTTAAAACATTAACCCCCTAAAAGAGAATACTAGGTGCTTTAAAACTCATGCTTCGACCTTCACACAGAGCATACAGAAAGCTTTTCATTAAAAAAACCTAAAATTAAACAAGCGTTGAGTATGAGGACAAGAAACACTGACTGCTGATTCAAGTTCTCTCATTAAGATTTGTTAAAATTCTTAAAAAACGACGTGTCCAGTCCCACACAGATCCTTCCTCTTTCCTGGTTTGTTTTGCTTTCTAATCCTTCTGCTAGCTTGCCTCCTTTGCAGAGATACCTTTCTGTACCTGTTCATGGACCACACTGTCACCAACTCCTTGTGTAAAAGCTGGAGTCAAATCAAGTGAATGTGGGAAGAAGGTCTTCCGGGGATTTTGTGTGGACAGTTTCCTTCATTGGTCATCTGCAAATTACACATCAGGACTGAGACTGCATGACAAGAGTTTGAATAATTCACACAAAGTGGACTGCTGCATGTGCAAATATATTTTGCGCAACTCATTCTCATAATGAGTTCTTTCATCAATGTAGTAAGCACAGAGGATTAAAAAACTCATAATGTTAACACTTTTAAAAGGCCTGTATATTAACCATTTGCATTTAATACAGAGTTGGGTTAAGTAAATTTTCAAGCTCTCTGGTATCACTGACAGATGATAAACTCGTAAATGTACAGATAATACATTAAACTAAGCTTTTGATCAATTTATTTCTGAAATAGCTGACAGTAACTGTCTTTTGCTACTTTGTGAAGAGAAATTATGAAGAATTCTAGTGCATAAATAAAATTACTGAACTCTTTTCAATTAGTTTATGGTGATGAAAGTCACACTGTTAACAGCTCACAAATAATAAGGAAGAGACCCCTCAAAATTAACGGCATTAACAGAATATAGCCATATATAGGTCTCAAACCAAATCATGAGACAGATACTCTGAGAGGGTCTCTTAAAATATTAATTACTCAAATTAGTCAAGGCTTTGGAGGTTGTTATGGCCTGTTTAAAAACTATTGTTAGGTGAACACTTGCACTGAATTACCCATCATCCTATCAGGCTTCACAAATTATCTGCTGAATGCTATTCCTTTAAGAATTTTAATAATTAAAAATTGCACAACTATTTATTAATTGACATTTTAACAACGAAATTGAAAAACAATATGGAAATAATGAGAACAGGCAACAGTAATCTGCAGACCTTTAGAATCTGCTCTTTCAGAAGCATAACTAAATGCTGCATGTTGCATGATGCTCACTTGTGAAAAAGCTTTTTTGCCAAGAATTAGTGTTTTTAACAGGAAGATGGCATTTAAATAAAAACCCCAACTCTTCCCTACTACATCACTTCTTACTTTTTTTCACTTTTCTGTATTATCATCTTCTAGTGACATCTGAAGAACACAGGTACCACGTAGAATAAACTCAACCTAAAAAAAAAAATGGGAAAAAGCAAAATATTTTCTCCAGGAAAAACTCTATAAGTATTCTATGTAAAAAAGAAATTAAGTATACTTCTCCTTATACCTTGACTAATTCGTCTTTTCGCTCTGCTCAAAAAATAACTTATGGGTCCAGTGCTGGAAGGCTTCGAAGCTCCTTGAGAGGTCATCTGGGGAAATTTACTCAAGTTTGTCAAACAAAATCTGACAATTGACTAGATATCACCAATTGCTAGAAAGCACAATAAAATAAATCACAATCCTGTTGCGGGCAGAAGGAACATAATTGAAGACAGACAGCTAATGAGCAAAAAGAGGCCTTCCAAAGCAAGACATGCTAACAGGGCAAAGAGAGTTCAAGTCAAACTTAACAGCTATTAAATCAATAGAAAATAATGCCAGGAAAGAACAGGATTTTTAATAAAGCACATTCTCACAAATAATAATTAACTGGGAATCATTATCTGAATGGGAGGTTCATCATTCTCCAGCACTCTGATGTCATGGGTGATTTTTGTACCTGTCTCAGGGGGAAGGAAAAAAAAAAAAAGAAAAAAAAAGTTACAGCACTTCACATTACATCACTTAGCAGAGTATAGCAAGGGAAAAAAAAAGTATACTTAGGCTCCAACAGTGATGCAAGTCTATTGAAATCCTGCTATTTAAAAACACCAGCCTTTATGTTCAGGTTTCACTAAGAAAGACACTAAAGACATTCCCAAGACTATTTATACCTTGCATCATCTGTCTGGTGATACACATAAGTCTTTCCAAGGTCTTTATTGTTAGGGCCAGGAAATTAAATGAGGCCATACTTAAAAAGCAAAGGGAAAGCAAAGACAAACTCAAGAACTGTCTTGAGCTGGTTTAATGATTTAAATGAAATATACGGTAACAAGCACTTCACATATTCTCACCATATTATTTGTACTTGCAGAAAATGTTTCTCTGCATTCTGAAGTTATGCTCAGAAAAGTGTCATTTGAAATCATGCTGTTTCAGTGCTCTATGAATCACCCCATATGTACCCTTGGTCTTTACAGCCCACTCACTGCCATACCACATTGACACGCCATCCTTAGGAGTACAAAGGATGCTCCGACAAAGAGGGATCACCCACTGCTTTCTATAAATCATCTTGAAACTCATTGATTATTTTAACAAAGGTGGTTCTGATATATGTGCATGTTTGGCTCCCTTGCACAGAGAAGAGGAAGAATCTGAAACAATTACAATGTTACACCCTAAAATTCAATACAGAGCAATAATGACAACATGTTATAATAGGCTGCAAACAAAGGTTTAGTCGCTCATGATTATTTACTGAAGAAATTAGAAAGCCTATCAAGCACACACTGCCTAAAATCCTGATGTTATGCATAGCAAAATATTTCTCTTAATTTAGGAGGGACTAAGCAGGAGGAAAACATGAAAGTCATAAGGATCCCTGCTAAGTCACACCCAAATTCTGCTTTCCATGCTTCAATAAATACAAAATGGAAGTTTTACACGACTGAAAAGCACCCTGAAACAACACAACTTATTCTCTAATTTAAAAGTATTCCACTACTCAACCCTCAACTATAAATGCATATGGTGATGTTTTCTACCACATGTTCAAACAACTTTTCTACCACATGTTCAAACAACTTTTATCCGTCTAAAGCGAACCCTCCATTCTTGGAGGTTTTTGTTTCCTAGACCTGACAGCTTGAATAACACTGTAACTACTGCTCCCAAAGCTAAGTAGAATGGGTAAGTCTATTCTTTAGTTCAAACTGCAAAAAGCAACTGGGTTTTCCCTCTCCCTATTTCATCTAGGTAAACATTTAACCAAGCATTTAACCAGAACTTTCAACTTGACTGAAATTTAAAACCCTGAATTCCACACAGCAGTCCAGAGAAAAGATTGTCCTTGATTTCAAGTAACTACTTCTCTAGGAGGGGGAAGAATCGTCCTAATTTACATGCCTAGTGAAGTTATCATTTTACTTCCGAGTTGGCATTGAGAGTGTGGGGTGTCAGGAAATCATTTGGGATCCAGACATTGTGGAGACTGCAATTATCTTACGTATATTAACACCATTACATTCCTGGTTCAACACCTGCTCCTCCTTGACAAAACGTAACCCATCTTTTTCCCCATACCAAGAGCACTGGTCTAACTCACAAGAAGCTATTACTCTTTCAGAGTGCCTTCAATGCCTCTTGCTGTAGCTGGGCCAGTGCATGCTCTAGCACACAAAAAAATCATTAGTACATGAAGTGTAGGATATACCTCCCCAAGGCACTCAGCAGGTCCAGAAGGTGTCATTTATTCCTGTCTAGGACATTACTCTAGTCTAAGATATTTGTCTTGGAGGGCAGACCACACACATTAGCCCCTGAATCATTTCTATCAAAGTATTACCAAAAGGAAAGACACAGAAACAATCCAGGGTTCACAACCAGGAAACCACATTACTCCCATTCTCCCCTCCCTCGCTGAAGAAACTTCTCTCTCTCATAACCTCTTATTTCTTATCTCCTGCCTCAACTGATTAAAATCTATCTGTACTCCCTTTAATTGTTGTTATTATTATTAAATTGAGGCTGTGTTCAGTCTCAGACTGCCTCAACTGCCTTATCTCTGACCACATGTCTCCATGGGAAGGATGACACAGCATAGCTATGCCTGAAAAAGTTCAGGTGCTAGATACTTCCATCTCCAGGGCAGCGGGGGACCAGGTGTTGACTCCCACACTGATAACCAAGATAAGCTGGCCTCTCCCACGCTGCTGCTCCCAGTACTAGAGGCAGTGTGGTACAGGTGTGTCCTGCATCACTACAGCCACGTAAAGCATCTCTGTAATCAAAATTTGTGTACAACTGGCCTTTCAAATATCCAGTGAGGAACAGCATATCTACTCAGGAGCTCTGTGACAGACTTGGGCTAGTAAATCCTGCCAGGGAGGTGTGAGCAGTCAGACTAGGTCTCTGGAATCTCAAGCTGTTTACTTGGAAAGAGTTTAGATGCACCCAGCACCCCAAACCCCATAACAGCTTGTTAGCTTGCACATTTAATGCATGAATGCATAAGGCTAGCTTGGATCTAATACAGAACCTAAGCCAAACTCCTTCTGGCACCTGCTGAGGACTGCAGAGCGGAAACATCTCATCTGGAGCCAGCAGGAGCCAGCTCAAGTCCAAGCAGGGCCAGTGCCAAACCCTACGCAGGAAACTTTTATGCCGCCACAGCCTCTCTGACCTAGCACATCCAGCCTTCCACCTTGGATGGGCATTTCAGCCTCTGCATTGTGTGACACTGTGCACAGGCACACAGTGGTAGTGGGAGTAGACAACAATCAATGGCACAGAGGTTGGAACAATCAGAAAGAAGGGCCTGCGAGGAGCCAAAGTGTGTTACTATCAGAGCCACAGGCTCTTCTGAGGGCACAGAGGGGGAGGCAGGCTTGAACAAATCACAGGATCCAAGACAGTTATCCTCCAAATTGAAGTATGGTCCTCAATACCTGAAATTATCGTTTTCAAGACCTTGGACATAGTTTAAGAAGTCTTTAATGGCCAGAGGACTTTACAAGTCGTGGTGACAGATTTCAAAACACACAAGTGATTATGGACACATGGTCAGCTGGTAGGGAATATAAACCCAAGGAAAACACTTGTTCAAACTAAGAGCAGTTTTCTATGATCTTACAAACAAAAAAAGTTTGCCAGGGTGGGAAGAGTTTTCATGCAGCAGCAAGCTCTGGTCATTATAGGGTGCTAAGACTTTACTACACAAAGACGGACAGATAATGTAGTTTTACACTGTGAATGACAGAGAGCGAGTTTCATAGTAAAATTCTAGGAGAAATAGAATTCCTTTCTAGTTATTAACACCTTCCTAGATAACAACTTTTTGTAGATTAATGATTAACTAAACAAAAACCTTAAAAATAACCACTTAGCTTTATTTCAAAAGGCAGTATTAAAAGGGGAAAAAATCAAGTCTCACTAAAATTAAGCTTCATTTAATAAGCCACAAAAGCTTACGGCAATACTTTCATAAGTCACTAAATTAAGTTCTTATTCTCAAATCACCACCATTGGCAGATAGTAGACTTCTGTATGAAACACCAAGCCAGAACAATACTGGCAGAGCATATACTGACTTGTGCAAAGCGTTTGACACTGTCCTGCATGGCATCCTTTCCTCTAACTTGCAGAGAGACAGATTTGACAGATAGGCCACTCTGTGGATAAGGAATCAACTGGATGATCACACTCAAAGAGTTGTGGTGGATGGCTCAATGTCCAAAGCTTGCTTTAACTAAAACTTAATAGTCAACAGAAATCAATGAAAACAGGTAGGTAACTCAATAGAATTAAAAAAAATGGAGAAAGGCTTGTTTGCTTACTAGCCTCACAGTTTTAACCATTAGATCTACACAAGACTAATGGATAATGTTCTTCAACATAAGTCTGGGTGGCTTATTGCCCATCTCAGACTTACACGAGCCCTAAACCATAGTGCAGGTCACATCTGAGCAAGTCAAGCAAACAGGACCCTGTGCAGCTACAGAGTAAGCAAGGACTTGTGAGAAGTTTTATTCTAGCTTGCTGCTCTCACAGCAGGCCCAATGACTGCTCACAAATGGTGAATTAAGGCTCTGTCCGATAAAATTTCTTGCGTGACCTATAGACGTGATGTAACACAAGATGTAGGTGAGAATCCACGGAGCACAGGGAAGTGGTAAAGGGTAAGTGCCACAAGCCTGTTCTCTGGGGCAGAAACAAAATAAAATATCATTTCCTCATGCCCGAACTTGTCTATTTCAAGGCAGAAGAGCCTCAGTTCCTCTCTGTTCAGAGATGTTCCCTACAGAGAATTCTACACCCCCATCTTATGAGTTTTTAGGTCCCAACCAGCATGATAAGCTAACCCCTTTCCTTGAACACAAGAGCCCATTTCAGTCAATCAACACAAAAATATATTATCATTACAAGACTGCAAGATCAGCCTTAAACTGCAGATTCAATATTATTTCTAACTGCATCCAAGATAGCTCAATTCAGAAGATGAACATTAACACACTACACATTAGAAAAAAAATATTAAAAAATTCTGGCTCTAACAGACTTATATAAAATACAACAACTGAGATTTTTAAATCTCCTGAAACATAAGATTTTTAAATCTGTTTGGTTTTTTTTTTAACATATCAAGATTTAGTTACAACAGACAATTGCTCTCAAATACAAATCAAAGGTAAATTATAATGATCAAGTAACACCGAGGGGTAACGTGAATTTGATAGTTCATAGGACAGACTTTGTTAGAAGATAAGTTTTGTTATACTTCATTTTAATCATATTTTAATGAGATCTGCAATACAGCTCAGCAAGACTGAAATAGGTTACTGTGCTGAGAAGAACTGCCTCAGGGAATGTGAGAAGAAAGACCTGGGACAGATTCCTCTCCAGAAGTACATCACGCTGCCATCATCTGTTAGCTCCATCCTCTACCATCATGCCTGTGATCACAGAGACAGTGCTACAACAGTCCGTTACACATTTTAAGAATGCAGCCCAGGAGAAGAATACAGGAGGAACTTCCTTTGTGTTTTAATTGCATATTTCTTTGATAAGAAAAAGACTGCGGGAAAACCTTTCGCACGTGAGACTACTGCCCTGGAGACACTGTGTAATCTTTACATGTCCTTTCAAAGCATATAAGCATGAGCCTGAGAGCAACAATGCAGCAGGGAGTGAAAGATTCTGTAGGAGTCACAGTAGACAATTTCAAAGCAAATTAATATACAAATTCATATTATACAGATCATTCTTCGTTCACAGTAATTCATATTTTGCTCCCAGCTTTATTGCAAGATAGCTTTGTACAAAAGTGCTGTTGATATTACCTAGAATAAAAATTGGAAAACACAGTAATAATAGGCATGTTTTCTATATTTATAAGGGGATAAATGACTCATTTAAAAGGTGTATCACCACTGAATAAAGCAATGAAAAGATAGTATTGGTGCTATATTTATAAAAAATGGAAAAAAGAGCTGAACGAATAGGTCTGATACACATAGAAAAGATGAGCTAGCAGGAGTCAACAGATAAACAATTAGCACAATTAATTTGCAGGGGGAAAAAACGCATACAGCCTTCTCCTCTCTCTTCATCCACAAAGGCAATTTTAATTTCAATGAGTATTATTAAAGCAAGAAATGATGCTTTCCTATGAGCAATGCATGAACAATCTGATCCCTGCCTCTGTCAGAGGACAGGGACTCAGAAGAACCATGCCCACACCAGGGATTTTAAGCACAGGTTGAAGTCTTTGATTTAACAGGGACAATTAACATGTTAGGAGGAACTGAGTGTGCCCAACTTGACCTCAGACTGGAACCATATTCTCACTGGTTTCTTTTCAAACTCCTCTCCATCACCTGTTCCTGACCTGGCTGGAGAACCCAACTTATGCTCCCCAAACTCCACAATGTAATCGGCAGGGGGAGGAGAGGAGTAAGTGAGAAATTTGGCTGGATTCCTGAGGCCACTGTTTCCTCTCTGACCATGGCAGCTCAGATCTGAAGCATTTCCAGAGCACTAATACTCTCTGTAAAAATATTGGCTGCACTGATTAATAATGAAAACACGGTAATGGAGAGTTGAGAAGCAGGACATCTGTTGATAAGAGTAGATGAATTGAGATTCAGTATAATACAAAGCCTTAGAAGAAACGAGAGGAGGGGGAAAAAAGGAAAGCTATCTATAAAAGGCCTTTTCAGACAAAATATGCTATCCAAAGCAACATCCAGCCTCTTGGCCTTATCCATCACCTCCAACACCATTTCTCAGGAATATGAACTCCCTACAAATCTGTCTATCCCCAGAACCTATACTTCCCCAGGCTTTTTCTAGAAGATGCTGACACGGTCGTTTTAATTCGAGGTTTGGGCAACATTTAAGCATCTCTCCATGCTACTCAGATACCTAAATGCACTAGGTCAATTGCTTCATATTCTGGCAGCCACCTTTTCAAGCTATCTCCCCTGTGCCTTTCTAATCTGAAGTCCAAATATAGGAAAAGTGAAACCTCCTCTACCAACTACACTTTAAGTAGGCTATGGCTTTGTTTCTCCTTATACATTCATATATATGCTAGCCTGTAAAAACAAATGAAAGAACTGAAACTGCCAATTGATCCTCTCTTTCTACAGAGTAAGAATTGGCACATTCAGGAGTCCACTCAAACGAGAAGGAAAAAAACATGGTTACACACAAAATGCTGTCCCAAAGCTGATGTTCAGTCACGTTCATGAAAGTCTACATTATTATGTAAACATATTGAAAAGTTACAATACAAAGGTATTTTCTTGATCTCAATTTAAATTTTGTCCTTAAAACAACAATTATTTCTATGTGGTTTTCCCTCTCCGTTTTCCCTCTCAGTTTTCCACAGTTCTCTAGTCTGCAGACTACTACTTCTCTCAACTCAGCTGAAAACATTTTAGTTTTCTGCTTCTTCTACACAACTCTTTGAAAGAAATCTTTTGTTATTTTGCCACTTACCATCCCTTAAGAGATCTGAGGTTTCACCTTCTGATCACCTCCAAGTCTCTGCTCTTTCTTACTGCACAGTGAAACCCTAACACTTATATTGAATAAGAAAAGGCAGGTGAGGAAAAAGAACAAGGAAGCCTATTTGCAATTTACTGGAAACTTGAATCATAAGAGAAAAATACAAGCCCAAAAGACAACATTATACCAAAGAATTACTGCCAATCCAGCCTATCAGCACTTAAACAACATACTGCAAAAACAGAAGAGCCCCTGCACATGCAACTTATTAAAAATAAGTATGAATCATTCAGCATTCTCATCTTGACTATGTAGAAGGGCAATGTGGTCAGGCTGCCCTGAAGTTACAGATATATTGATATACAAAAAAGTTGGAAATTAATTTAGAAGTCAAGTATGCTTGTGGACAGCATCAAGGAAAACATCATCTCCATGGCAAGAGGCTCTGCCCTGCAACCTGAGCTGCTGCTTTCCCCACCTCCACAGCCTGGTTTTGGAACCTGGTAGCTGCTCAAACACCTGAAACAATGCACCATCACTACACAGATACCTTGTCATTTTGCAGGTTTTACACTTTTTCTTTTATGCTTTTATGATGCAAAGGCAAGGAACTTTTTATAAAAGAATGAGTGCAAAGTGATCTTATCTTCAACTATTGGCATGTATGAAACAACTGAAGTGGAAAAAGTGTCTGTAGAAAAAAATTATACAAAAATGTGACTATCGTTAAATGATTATATCTCCGGGGGAGAGAAATGACATGCTTTTGAATTGCATATTTATGCCGTAGGTATTTAAAAAAATGAGTAAGTTGTAAGTCAGTCTGGGACTGTATTTCCCTGTCATTAAAAGGTTGTTTTAAAATGTGAATCAAGTATCAAAGGTGCTTTGCTATCAAAGATCATGGAAAAAACTCAGCTATCAGACCTTAAATTACTCTATTAAACATAATTTTAAAATCCTAACACAACATAGTACTAGATCTTGCAGAAAAAGGGCATTGATTTGTAAACAGCTGTGTATTTCCTCCCAGCTATTTCCAGTAAGCTACTACATAGAGCAGATCTCATCTGTGTCATTCCTCATACACTATTGTCCCTGCTCCCCATTCCAAGTTCAAGTAGCTTATTGGTGTCTAAGTGCTTTAGTCTGGTTTAGGACACCAAAGCAAGTCAAACCCACAACATTCAGGAGAAAGTATCCAACTGCAGTTATCTCTACTGAACATTGGTTGCTAAATGCCGACTAGGTGTTTAGTAATGGCAAGGAAAAAATACAAGCCTGGAGTCTTCGTTACTGACTCTGGTTATTATGTGCAGCTTTAAAATTCTAACTAGGTAATCATACCACACAAGAAAGGGAGGCTATCCTGAGTCCTTCAGGGTTCCATGCTGAGGCTTATGGTGTTCCATGTATTCAGAAATTACCTGAAAAAGGAGCAAACTCTGAGCCTTCTGGTGTTCCCAGATCATTCCCACTGTGAAGACAAGGACTGATCACAACTAACTCATGAAGGGCCTTGCAATACAAAGTTAGCAGAGAATAAAATGCCTAAGAAAGTCAAACAAAAAAAAATTAACTATACAATGAATTCTGAATTCACTGTAAAAAAAATAGCTAGAATTAAATATTTAGTTTATGGTTAGTGTTTCTAGAAGGTTACTAGGTGAAAAAAAAAAACAAACCCAAACCAAGTACTGGAAAAGCAACAGACATGCTTTTTTATGGATACTGTAAATACATATCTGATAATTACCGTATACATCCATGACATAGTTGCATCTGCATTTGGAGTGTAATTTTTGCCCTCCCACAAAGACCTCCTTCCTACTCCAAATCTCAGGAAAAACACGAAGTCACAGAGGAAAACATTTTTGAAAACATATTTTCCGGTCTCCTCTTTTCTCTCATGTATAGAAATTGATTTCTCTTATTAAGACTGTACTGTGGTATTTCCAATAGACTACTTTTTTAATAGACAGAGGTCTGCAAAACTGGCTTGAGAATATCAATACTTTCTTATTAAGACTCACCCAAAACCATGATGAACTAACAGAATCCAATTTCAGTTTTCCCAAAATGATCATGGAAGAGATTATATTAAAGACACAACTTGCCACTGAGACAAAAATTACATTTTCTGCTAAATGTTCCTTCTCTTGTAATAAATGCAGCACTTCTATTAATGCAGAAATACTGGTTTTTCTTACAAAGGGGCTGGAGCAAGCAGCAACCTGCAAATTAATTTATTGCAACTTGTTACTGACCATCAACAAGTTTGGACATAAAGACAGCTAAATATGCTTGTGCAGTGACTTCCTAAATGCAAGACAGACCAACATCAGCTAGATATAGACTTACCATTTCAGACTGACCATAGCAAAAGCTCTGCTAATCATGGAGATGAAAGGATGTGCAGTCTGTCAGAAAAGGGAACAAAGACCTGTGGCTACAGGAAAAAAGCTCCCTGCCCACTGGGTTAGGATGCTTCATTTGCATTATTTGAAGCAAAACAGCTCTTGTCAGGAGGTTTTTGACCACCCATTCTCTTTCATTTCACAGTGGAATTAGGCGGTATCTATAGCTAATTGTTTGACTTCTCAGAACAGGCTGAGTAAGCAGTTACGTAGGCTGGGCTACACTCATTTAATAGAGCTTTAGAAAACAGAAGGCTAGATCATCACCATACTCACATCCGCAGCATAAAACAAACCCGTGACCTTTTGGTCAGGGAGCCGTGTCAGCCTCTTCAAGGAAAGACTGCAACCAGAAAGATGAAATTCAGAGTTCAGATTTAACTTCCCTAGAGCTGTCAGACCACAAGTTCTACCCTCCCAGGTAGACAGGCACTCTTCTGCTCTGAGAGAAAAACCCATCTTCAATTTATACACTGGTATGAAATAGAGGTAGTAAAGAATCTGCTAGACCGTTGCTGTATTTACATCAACCCTACTAACCCACTGCTAACAACTCACTGCCGATTCCTGGCTCTTCTCTACCAATGAGAGGAGCTGTCACATATCTCAAGCTTCACAGAGGCATGACTTCTCTCCCTTGTGTATACGAGCTTATAGGATAAAGACATCGTGGAAGGTGACTAGTGTCACTCTGCAGCTATACCTATTCCACACCCATATGTTTACCCCCTCTCTTGATCAGTCCAAATAAAAGGAAATATTTTCTGACCTGAGGAAGTCAAACCTCCCCCTTGCATTGAGCTTCGCTCTAGGCATGCTGGGCAGCATGTGTGCTCTGCCGAATGCTGTCCAATCAGCAGAAGCAGCATAGAAGGTTAGAGGAGTCATATGAAGAAAGGAGACCAAAGCCAACACCTGTAGCTCAGTAGAAGTGCAGGCAATAGAGAAAGGGGCTGTTTCTTCTAGCAGCGCTCTGACCCAGGAATTGACAATTGCTTTCTTCTGTTGTTCCATCATGTCACTGTTTCACACCCGTTCACCTCACACACATTTCAGGGTACATACTAGCAAAGCCAAGAACCAGCAGCTGTACTGAAGGGCTGTGTCATCTCAGATCCTTGGATTCATCAAGGTATTTTGCACTCAGAGGCAAGCATGGGAGAGACATGCTTAGTTTTGGAGAAGGAAGCACTCATGAAAAGTTTTGGACTGTGACACATCAACAGTTTATTCTGAGAACCAGACACTCCCATTCATTCATCAAGATTACCCAACCACTAAAACTAATCAGATTTCTCTACAGAGTTATAAATATAATAATGAAGTGGGAAAAACTTTAAAATATCAATTCTAAACATAAATTAATTTACTAATAAATGCCAGATTTGACAATGGATGACAGCACTCCAAACCAAGACACGTTTATGTGACTAAATATAACTTCATGTGCCAATTATTGCTGTCTCCATTAGAAGACTATATTTAGTCAAAAGACTTGTCATTTGTATCCCATATGTCACAGGAAAAACATATGCATATACGTGATCAATAGGAAAAAAACAGAGTTATAATTAGGTCATTGAGAAAGAGGTTATAAATTCAAAAGAATACCAGCTTCTTATGTCAAAGGAGAGAACATATTAATTCAGAACTGAAGGTAACGGGTAGTTTTAGTCTATCTCCCACTTTCTGTTTATTTAATGATATTTTATAAAGCTTGCTTAAGCATCTTAGAGGCCTAATCCATGCAGGTTTAGAAAACTGAATAGCTGGGTCTTATCAGGAACTCATGGTCCATAAGTCTAGTATAGAAAACAAGAACAGATATTGAACTTAGTTGGTCTATATTGCATGCATGTTTCAGACACTTCAAAACAGTTGCTTTAAAACACAATTTCAAGCACTTATTTTTAATAGCATTTGTCACATAACCTAATAGGATAATTTTATTTGCTCAAATACCTTCACATGGGTGCATGGAAAGAAGGTCTGCAGATAGCAGATGAAACAACAAAAGAAATTGTAGTGTGGGAAAGGACTTAATTACTGAAATATGTTCAGCCACCACTGAATAATCCTGTTGCAATGGGAATACCCACACTTCACCTAAAGGAAATGACTGTATCATTACTGTCTGGAGCAAGCTGCTCAACAACTTTATAACAGAGATTTCATCCTCCCCTTGTGTCTCTTCTCTGTTTCAGCACTTTCAGCACTTCAGAAGGCAGATCATAAGCACAAGGAGAAAGCATTACCCCCACTAGTCCCATATATTCAACAGCAGATCTGTGAAAGCCATGCAAATCACAGATATGTCCTTGATCAGACTGTCATTTAAGAGCCAAGCGCACAATGTCTCCAGGACTAATGCCTGCCTGCTTGAAAATGAGTGATACAGAGTGAGCTGAGCTTATCAGGAAGCCATGGGCTTTTATAGCTGCTTCCCTGGTATTTGAGGAACATCAAACTTTGTACACCGTTGTATTTATATGTCTTTGAACATAATTGTATATAATCATTTAAAAGGAGTTTTTCTTAAGGTACCTTCCAGCCGAATTTTACCATCACAAAATCATGAAAGTCAACATCCCCGTTCTCAAGGTCTCTCAGAAATAATCATTATTTCCCTGTAGAGCACATCAGTATCTATCCAAACACTACCTAGAAATGGCAAATTGAGTATACTACAGGGTTTTATCTTCTAAAAGAATAGGTTCTGATTATCTCCGTAACAGTCAGATTCCTTATGGCCTGCAGTATTTTGTAACTCATGGAACAGAGCTCTGCAGAAATGAAAACTAAGCCGATGGGCAAACTACCTAGTTGTAGTAAGAGATATAAACACAAGTCACAGAATACAAGTTCTTTAAAACAGAAGGAAGAAAGTATCTACATGCAAGCTACAGGTTGAGGTGGTTTTGCTTGCGTATTTATGTGTAACGCTAACATTTCAACAGTGCTTAAGTCTTTTTTTTTTTTTTCCCCTCCTAAGTTTCTACTTTTTCTCTTTTGGCTTGTGGATATTAAATGCACCTTGTAATGCAGGAAACTGCCAAATGTTTCCCCAGGAAAAACACCAGGGTAATAAAGGGCTGGAAGAAAACTGGTGCTCAGACTAGAAGATGTCAATATATTTGAATGAAACTAAGCATAAGCCACAGTGAAATACAAAAACTGAAACTAGTTTGGGGGACAAAAAAATAGCATGCTTCCAGTTAAGTCTGTTAAAGGGGGAACTTTGGCTACATCGAACATTTTAGCTTTCCAAAAGGACACACTACCTTCGCAACAAACTTTCTTTCTTGTGTCTAATAGGGAGTGGCACATTTAAAGCATTCAGAGCATAAAGCAATGGCAACAATGCAGAGTCACATGAAGCTCTTCTTTGCCAGCTGTGTAAGCTTCCTGAAATTTCATTCACTAAAAGGTCAAGAACTTCTGGTACTTTACACACGAATCTTTTTAGAAATTATTTGGAGTTCAACTGCCGGTAAGATTTTCTTTGTGGTGCAGTACAAAACTAACATTTCACTGATTTGCTTGGCAGTGTGACATGTCCAGCTACATTCTGCTACGCAGGAAATGCATTTGGTCTTTTGTGTTGTTTTTGAACCAAGTTGCTCTTTGCCTTAGGAAAAAGATCATAGGTGATACGATGAACAACAGCAATTTCTGATTTTACCTACACAAATCAGACTGTAATGATCCTAAATAAAGAAGCCATCCACCTTGAAAGCTATTAAAAATAATCACAGCTCAGATTTAAAGTTCAGAATTTTAAAAGAAAAAAAGTCATCTAGCCTGAAAATATCAAGGATTTGGAAAATAGTATTCTGCTGAGGCTAATCCTAAAGCGCTCAGTTATAAACAAACATACATAACCCAGTAAAATGTAGCCTCTGGCTTAAAAACAATCCTGTATTAAAGCCATAGGTAATCTGTCTTACATAATGCTATTTGCATTTTGTTATCCTGTTAAAAATACTTGTGACATCACATCAATGTCTTCTATTCACAAGTGTAACATCAAAACCAGGAGTTGAACTCATACAGAAGAACTACTCTAGGGCTTTTTCTTTATTTTTTGAGTAGTACTTTTGTTGCACTTCTGGTATACATTATGTAGCATTGACATGAACTGAAGTTTGGTCTTTGAATTAGAGAACTATCACCACTCATCCTAGGAAATTAAACTGGATTCTGATGTTCCAGTTAGTGAATTATTCACATCTGCAGTGAGTGGGATGGTAACACAAAGTTTTACCATTTATAAAGCAGATTGTAACTTTATGGTGGGAAATTAATACTAAACCTTATGCTAACTCAGGTTATCCCACCTGAATTGCTGAACAGCAATTCAGTTTGTAGCATCAAAACATCCCAGGATGCAGGCAGATACCCAAATACACTACACAACTCCCAGTTCAGCCTTAGAATTTCCTAGAGAATGTGTGCACAGCAGCACATATTCAGGGTAGACAAACACTTACTTTCTGTTTAGTGCTTTATAGCTCTCTAAGTAGATGTGATTATGCATCTGCAGTCCAAAAGAGCTTGCTAGGAGAAACAGAAAAGTCATATTTGATAGGGACCACAACTACTTCCAAGAAGCAGAAACGGTGATATTTCTGCCCACTTTCTCCTCAGCCAGGCAGTTAGAGCACTTATCTAAGGATGGGAAACCTAACTTCAAGCTCTACATGAGGAGAGCTGGTTGAGCAGGACTAATGACAATTTACTACAGAATTGCAGTTCATCAGAGAGCATGATCTTGGCATACCAGCTCTTCCAGCCATTCTCTGTTGCACAGGTGCTCAGAGCAGATGGAAGCTTTCACGTAGTTTTCCCTGGGTACTGGCAGTTAGGATACAGAGAACAAAAGTGACTAAGACCACATGAAAGACAGCAAAAAAACCAAAACAAAACAAAACCAAAACCAAGAAAAAAAAAACACTTTAGCAGAGAAACAAATTCAAAGCTATATACAATATCCTAATGATTCCTTAATGCTTTTAATAGAAGGCACGCACCTCATTGGACTGGTCTTCAGAGAGCTCTTATATTTCATCATGGGGCAAAATGCTAAAAAGAATTGTATTGGGCAGGCTGGCTTGCTAAATAACTCCAATTCTAGCACAGCTGAGTTTAAGTTAGGAGGACAGCATTTCACTCTTAGCATGCACAGTCAGAGAGCTACGTTTACAGATATGTTCAATTACTGCACTAACATTCATCAGAAAGATATCCTAGATATAGTCCAGTAGATTTCCAAGCCCTGAGCTTGTTTAAAGTCTGATGGTCTCTTTAAAAACACAAGTGCTGCATGTCCTACCAAGTCTCGCATTCACTTAGCACAATAACAAAGACCCATCTAGCCCAAATTCTCATCTCTGACAGCAGCTAAAAGCAGACGCCCAAGGGAGGATACTTTTGTGGCAATATTGTCCCAGCATCGATCAGCTGAAAACTGGGAGACCTGCTGCAATTTATCATTGCTCAACTCTACTGCTATACCATCATGACAAAGTACTAACATTTTTACACTATTTTTGTTATCAGACTGAAGATCTCCAATTTTAGAAACTGTAGTGCGCTATTTGAAATATTACTTGCTGTTAGTGGCAATGGCTGTAAAGTTAACAATAAACACTAGTACAGAAATTGCTCTTAAGGCATGTTGTGCTTCCATAAAAAAGGCAAACTGCCATAAATTTTTTCCAGAAGCTTTTTCAAGTGTGTGTCAGTTCCTTTATCTTGAGTTTTCTATCAAATTATGGTTTAAAACAATATACTCCATGCTGTGGCAAGGTCTACAGAATTTATAATTGTGGAGAAAAAAGAATTAAATACAAGTGTATCCTTGAGTTAGAGTCTTAGGTATCAGTACTGTGTCTGTATGCACATCCAGCACACTTATTCACCAGCTCCAGTATGGTCCAAGAAGCATTCAGCTGAAAATCTCTCAAACCAACCCTTTGTGCCCCCTGTGCAGCATGGTGACTGTCTGAACTCCCACCCAGCTTTACAACAAGGCAGCTGGTAAACAGGATCTGTCCAGCTGGGAACTGTGGGCAATCCCCGATGTTTCCCCAGGCAGCTCCTGCTATGCACGAAGTTATGATTAACATCTCAGGTTGAGAATCCGACATTCCCAGAGACTACTTGAGGCAGCCAAAACTTTTCCTGGTTACACAGCAGTCTCCTGCATACATGCAAGACAGCCAGGAAATGGTTCGTACAGAGCTTAACATAATCTAGAGAAGTGGGTCCTCTATAAACCAAAGAAAACATTTTGTGGAATCTCATCTAATCCAGTTGAAGAGACTGCCATCACCATCCAGTAAGGGTCCATCACACCCTGAGAGATTAGATTCCCCAGATAAGCATTACTCTACACAACAGAAACAATTTAATTACTTTTCCCTTTTAACAAACAGCATCTGACCTTGCAACAGTATCGGGAAAGTTATTTGGACAAAGGATTACATTGTCTTTTTCAAGCAAAACACTAAAGTCACTTCTGAACATTTGCCATCACACTAAGCCTACTTCATCTACATCTGTGTTGCTTCCTTAATGGGTTCCAGATTAAAGTTTTACACATAATTCCTAGAAATACTTGTTTTATCAAAGTTGCACCAGACTAAATGACAGGAAGTGATCAAAAGCCCAATTCAAGCCTCGGATTATGCAATTACTGCCATTTCACATAGACGGCAGACCAGAAAAAGCCCTAATAAATACTGAAACAGTTTCATGTAATCTTAAGGTAATGAAACCAGATGGAAAAATAAAAACCCCGACATTTCTCATACATTTTTCTCAAATACTTCATGTAAATACACTGTACCACCAATGTTCCTGCAAATACTTTAAATATGCCCAGATAGGATCAGAAGTATTTCCTGAGTGCAAGTTGCATCTAGCACTTACATTACAAGTTCTCAGATCGGTCCCAATGTAATTAGCTTAACAACTCCGGCTTCTCAAACCCCAACACAACACCCAAGCTTGTTTTTATTTTTATTTGTTTATATACACGTTTGTGTGATTCCAACAGTTTTCCTTAGATATGACCTTTGTACCACAACTGTATTGAATTGCTAGTGATCAGTTGCAGTATATCTTATGTACTGGTTACACCTTAGGACCATCTGGGGCTGCCCAGGGAGGTGGTTGAGTCACCATCCCTGGAGGTCTTTAAAAGATGGGTGGACGAGGTGCTAAGGGGCATGGTTTAATAGTTAATAGGAATGGTTGGACTCTATGATCCTGTGGGTCTTTTCCAACCTAGTGATTCTGTGAACTGGTGCTGATGTGTGATACAGTCATCACTTCATAAGGTATTCTGACCACCTTCATTTCCATCCCCATCACCACCACCCATTAAATAAAAAAGTTAAGTTTCAACTGCCCAAGGTAGTAAAAAGGGTTAAATAATCAAGAAAACAAAACCCACAGGGATAACACGTATGTACACGTCTTAAGCTACAGAACACTTTACATTATAACCAATGCCAAAGAGGTCAATTATACAGTTGACTATGAATGGACACTAATCTAATACTGACCTCAAACCAGACAGCACTGCATAAAAGTAACTCTCCTGCTCTCTGACCTAAACCTGGTCACAAGAAGCCAATTTGGGCTCTTCTAGATTTATAGTACAGTTAATACATAATCTGAAATATAAATACAAATAAGTAAACCATAGCAGAAACCACAGCTTGGAGAATACAGAAATAGATATAGTGGAAAGTTTTTTATTTAAAGCTACTGTATAACAATACTTCTAATGATTAAAAATTGCCAGTGTAGCATCAAAACCATTATCAGGACAGTTGACAGGATGTGCAAGGAAGTTCAACCATCACCCCCCTTCAAAATGCAATGAAATAAAGCCTCAAAGCTCAACACCTTTCTGTCATGAAGTCTTGTATTTGTTAATATAATTAGTGATTTGATTACAAGAGGATATCATCCATTCATGTTGAAGATCAAGTTGGTAAGGATAATCTGGCCACACTGGCTCTTCAAACTCTATAATGGTGCCAACTTCACCAACCACCTGCAGGATATTGTACTTTCTTTACAATATAGTTGTTAGCCTTTCAATACTGAAGTGGTATTCAGAATTGAATTAGCTGGATGTAAATTCAAGTTTTCCTTTCGACTTCCCCAGTAAGATTCAGTGCCTCAAACCCAGCTTGATTAACAGCAAAGAAAACTTCTGACTAGTGAGTCATGCTATATGAAATGCTCTGAAAGTGGAATACCTACACTAAACGTGTCCTTTCACACATTGTTTTTAAACATTGGGTTTTTTTCTGGTACTGAAAAGTACGAGAGTATTTTTTTCTGACCAATGTGAACATATTTAATGAAGCAAATTTTAATATTCCTTAAAAATGTAAGGGATAAAAAATATACTGCATAGTACTCATTAGCTGTAGCCATAAATTACAATCTCATTAGCACTGGCAGTGCATGGACAGAGAGCCACAGCTTCAAAGAACATATAAATCTGCAAAATAATTCTATATGAAAAATGAAAAATCATTATACAGGAAACAAGGGTTTTAAGATACTTCAAAGTCTGACTGTCTAATTATATCTAAGCACGTAAGCCTCCTTAAAAGGAACCTTTAAGTTTTGTTTTACAGTTCTGTGCCTGCTATTGCACTCCAAGTAATATTTACATAGTAATGACTTGCCTGGGCCTGAAGAGCAGGTATTTAAAAATCTATCATAGGATGGTAGAAACAGCAACTAAGGGATAAAGAAGACAAGGGAGTTGAAAAAAATGTTGCTTTTCTGGGTTCTTGCAAGTGTTTCATTTTGTACTCCTGAAAGTCTTTGTTTGGGGATTAGAGTCCAGAAACTGAATTACATTGAGTTACATTTTATGTTCTGTCAGAAAGATGGGGGTTGTTTTTTCCACAAATATTTACAATTAAAAATTATCAGTAACCGTATTTATAACAGGTAATAGTTAATGTTGAATGGCAATATATTTTCAAGTATTTAAAATGCTTTAAATTCCAAGCCATATTTCAAGGCGATGCAAAACCAACATCAATTTAGTTCCTTTTTTTTGTTAATTAAAAAACTAAATTAATATTGAAACTTTGGGAAATATATCTAATTATAATCCAATTAATTATGAAATCCAAATTCATAATTCCATTAATCTCAATTCTATTTTTTTAAATATCAAATATTAGTCAGAGTAGCGCATTAGCTCATCATAGTGAATTACAAATTATTGCCTACAACCACAGATTAAAGCTATCAATGAACACAAATATTAAATTATTTTTATAGACATGCTTTCAGGAAGAGATGTCTCTGTCCTTTACCATTCGGGACACATAAGTCAGACATGCAATTTTAAGGATCAGCATTATTCTGCATTTTCATAGAAACATGTGCTTGTACTAACGTGTACTAACTTGCAATTTCATTCAGGATTCTTTCACAATTCAGATCTTTTATATATACATACATATATATATATATATTCTCCAGTGAGCACAATAAGCACTGGAGCCTAGATCAAGACACCATCAGTGAAAGGTCATTTTTCCACTTGCGAGCTGCAAGACAAGGAACAGATGTGATGTCTTTGAGAAGGATCACACAACTGATTCTTTTTTGCACTATTCATTTTTTCAAAAAACTTAATTCTTTGCCAATTCAGACAGTACTTCATAGTTATGAGCACCATAAGGTCACTGATGTGTTAGAAAGCACCAAAGCACCTGAGGTCACATAATCAGAGCTTCTCCTTCTAAAATGGTGATGGGATCATTAGCCCAACTGAAGTGCATCTATATCAGTGCACACAGCACAAGTAACAAACAAGAGGAGTTGAAAGAAACATAGTGGGATGATTCACATGACTGGAGTGCTGCAATTGATGACTATGAACTTGTCAGAAGGGACAGCCAAAGAGCATGGCCAGCAGGTTCATGGAGGTTCTCCTCCACCCCTACTTTGCACTAGTGAAGCCACACCTGGAGTACCGTGTCCCGTTCTGGGTTCCCCAGCTCAAGAAAGACAAGGAACTACTGAAAAGAATCCAGCATATGTCCACAAAGATGACTGGAGCAGCTGTCTTGGGAGGAAAGGCTGAGCGACCTAGATCTGTTTAGCCTAAAAAAAGAGAAGACTGAGAGGGGACCTTACCAATGCTCATAAATATTTAAAGGATGAATGTCAGTAGGATGGGGCCAGACTTCTCAACAGTGACCAGCGACAGGACAAGGGGCAGCAGGTACAAAATGGAACACAGGAATTTCTACCTCAACATGAGGAAAAACTCCTTTACTGCAAGGGTGACAGAGCACAGGCTGCCCAGAAAAGTTGTGGAGTCCCCTTCTCCGGGGATACTCAAAACATACCTGGTCAAATTTCTATGCAACTTGCTCTAGGTGAATCTGCTTTATCAAGGGTATTGGACTAGATCTCCAGTGTTTCCTTCCAAACCCAACCACTCTATGGATTCTGTGAATTTTAGGCCCTTCATGTTAAATAATTGCCATGATACTCTGAAGAGCCAAATTACACACTTTAAAGGGCATAAATGTCATTCTTTATAAAAGGGAAAAGAATAATATGCAGATGCTGAGGGATCTTTGTGAGAACATGAACTTTAATTCAGACAATTAAACTGTCCTTTAACTACGAGAAACTATAGTGGTAGATGTGAGTTTTTAACTTGCAAATGAAGACAGACACAGTTCTGGAAAACATGATTGAATTTACTGGGCTCAACATAAAGGTGAAAGGGTTAAGGTTAACAACTCATTATTTACAGGTCAAACTATATGATATGATGAACTATTCTGACTTCCAGTGCAGGAGAGTAAAACCACAAGCGAGTTCTAAGCAGATTGAATTAGATTTATCTTAAACATTAAACAGTATTATATTTTGTCAGTGTATGAAATTCTGTGCATATACACTACATTATTTATTCAGTCATTATCTCGCTGTATTCCTACAGGCATTCTCTTTCCTAAGGATTTTGTTTGGAATCATCAAACAATGTGTCTGCCCTCTGGTGGTCACAGTCACCTTTATATATTCCCACTTTTTACCTTTTTTTAAAGTTAAAAAAATCACACCATACAACTACCATCTACAACTCTAACAGATAATTTAGCTTTTAGTCACCCCAGGCTGTCTTGCTTTGCAGTTATGTAACTATTTATATTTCAACTTCACCACACAGAAACAGCCTGCATATAATTTAAGATGTTACTCATTTTGTTCATATCTAGAACCAAGTTTAAAAACCAATTTTTAAAGCACTTGAACTACAGAAAAGCATAAAACTGGCAAAAATTCCCAGAAAGACATCTGAAGTTTCAATTTGTATTAAGACTATCTGTTTGGTATTGTCTGGGAGAAGCTTTTACACCTTTTAACACATTGAAATGTTAGCTACTAGCCTCCAAAGTCCATAAATACATGAAATGCTTCTGAAGGAAAGGTGGATATTTAAGACTATTTGCATGTTAGAGGTGTTAGAAACTCCTATGACTTTGTATAGCAAGTAAGATTAATGTGGACCAAAAAAAAAAAAAAAATCAATAAGGAAGGACCAGGGTCTATAGTCCAGTTACTAGCACTGCTCCTCTGACAGTCGCATTAGTTGATATGACAGGGTAGCAGCCATGCAGCTTCCTTACTTTGTCTTATATATACAGGAAAAAGTTAGCGAAAATGGTTTCCCAGCTCTAAGACTTCATCATCAGACAAGCAGTAGGTGGAATCCTCTCTCCCTTATTACTGGAATCTTTTAAAGTCATAAGATGATGCAAAAAACAAAGCGCCAGACTTCAAGAGGATTCAAAATACACACAGAATGTGTAACGCTGACATCAGATTTGTTCACTGCTTTAGATTTCTAAAGAAAAAACAGCTCATGAGTAGACAAAAGCAAGCCTAACTATACATGAGGTATGTACAGCTCCAATATGAAGGAGTGCTTCTTTCACACGCCTACAGAAGTCCTAAACACCCTTGTAGTATTACCTGGACTGAGTTGCAGTAATAGTGATAATAGGTCTTCTGCCCCTATGCCATAATCAAACCTATGCCTGAGGAAGAATAACGTCACTTGCATTAGAAAGGAAAGCTCGTAAGACTGTGGGTTCTCTACATCAACCTCAAGAACACTGCTTCACCTTCCACCTCCAGTCCTCATCTTTGAGCATCTCTGAACTTCACTATAAATAATTAAATAAATATGGTGTTAAACAGAAGTAGGAATCTTTTACATCTGGTGGAAAGACCATATCCTGTTGCGGAACAACAGACTTGCCCGACTTGGCAAGGCCAACCTTGCATGAGGGGGCAAACACCAAAGTCACCATGACTTTGCAAAAGGGTACAGTTCGACTCTAACAACTTTATCCAGTAAAACAGATGGATCAGGTGGTGGTGCCTCAAATCAGCCAAGTGTCACCTAGGGTGAGGTGGAGCCCTAACAGCCTGATTTTGCTTCAGCTAAGAACCAAAATAACCCCAAAAGCAGGAACTGAGCTTCCCACTCTGAGGGCATGAGGAACCCTTGGGTCCCATCTCCTGATAACACAGCAGACCTTGTCAAGAGCCAATTGACACCTAATAATTCACTTCATTCCAGCTCCCCAAGAGGTGCTGAAGAGTTATCAAAAGTATAAAATTAGCACCTGAAAACCCTTTTGTTGGGGAGGAGGGACTAAATAACCACTCATGGACAGGTGGACAGGCCTGGATCTCTCTTCCATCCCATGATGAGACATGTTTTTGGCAAGAGTAGGGCTTCTGATTTTGTCAGATGTTCCTGGGGAAAATAACTACTAACTCAAGTTTCAGTTGTTCAAATATGAAATTACCTCCCTTTTCTGAGATTCAGTAAGAAATACCTACTCAGAAATGATTAAAAAACAGTGAAATGGCTAGTACAGCCTAGTAACATCTTACCTCACCTAAAGAAAGAATCAGATTTTGATTTTAAGTGGCCATGTGACAACTGCAACAAAATTACCAAATTCAACTGAACTGACAACAAGAAAAAAAACATTCCAGAAAAGAGCAGCAATTCAAGAGGGTTAGACTACTTCTTTTATATTTAGTTTGTCCAGACACCACAGTAAGACACTAGTATACAGACTTAACAGAGGGATCCAGAGATTCCAGTTTATTCAAAGTGGCAATAGCCAACTCACTAAAACTACTTATCTCATCCAAAAGATAGCCATGGCCAAGCTTAACTCTTCCTGATATCACTTGAAATTGTCATGAGGAAGGCACATCAAGCACCTCCTACGTTTTGATTCTCTTAGAGATGTAAACAGCAGCAGTCCCTCTAAACACTGGAGAAGTGGTGAAGAGGCCTGTTCTCTGTTGTTACAAAGAGTAATTTGTGGTGTATAAGCCTACTGATGAACAACACCAAATTCTTAAATACTCTTGATAACCCCTTAAATGACAGGGGATATGCCAGGAAGATAACAGGGGTATGTAATGTTTCTCTTCAAATTGCTTGATTTGATAATTCCTAACAAAAAACACCCCAACTCTTCACCAACAGTAAGACAAAACCTTAACCTTGTTTTTCTTCTACTCTTCTACAAGTAACTCCTTCCCTCCTTCAGGACTGGTTGCACTTCCCACCCTACGCTGAGGAGCTTCATCCCACACACTTTTATACATCAGTTGTACATACATTCCTTGTCAATCTATTCTACTCAGAACTCCCAGTGCCTTTTCTCTTTAAGATTCCCAGTGAATTTTATTCCCAACTCCCTCACTTCTACCACTTCTTTCAAATCAAGAAGTCAATAATACATTTTGTTCTTCATTCTTCTTCTCAGGGATTTTTTTCTCTTCATAATTCATTATCTTCAGCCTTTTTCTTTGAGTTGTGTTCATTTCTACATGCCTGCCCATGCTACAATACTCAGCAGGATGACTTCCCTTGGCTAGTGTCTATGGACCGGTTGGTTAACTCTGTGATATTGCTCTCCACCAGCAGAACTGTTCCCTGACTCCAAATCTTGTACAACAGCTGGCTTTTGCACTAATTGATTATATACAATGTTTTTGCATACACGCAGACACACATGGAGCCCCACAGCGTTGTGACATCATAAAGGAAACTCCTTTGGATGAACACTCAGAATCAAGGTGAACAAATGCAGCAACACTGAAAACATGGTAAAAGGGAAGTTAGAAGTGAAAAGCAGAGTTCAGAAAGACAAAGAAATCTATACTTATGCACAAAGACTGCGAGTTCCTCACTTAGACAACAGGAAAATGTTACATTAGTATTTTGCGTGGCTGTCCGGAGAAGCCTAAATAGTGGCTAAAGACTAAGTCATACAACAGGAAGTTGTGGATTGATTTTTGTTCTCCTCAAACAACCTGTTAAACAGTACAATAACATACTTGAAATCATAAGAAATTAAAAGGTCATATATCTCTTACAGTATTTACAAAGTATTAGGACAACTGTATTCCCACTAGGATAAATCCAAATTCAGCAATCTGACATGAGTACTTCCAGGATGTAGAGAGACCACATTCATACTGGTTCTGCCCAATTTAACTGATAATTTAGACAGCTAGTTCTAATGCAGCTGTTTTTTAAAGGTATCACGTCCTTATAATCTGAACTGGCCTTTTTTCCCCTCCTAACTCAGATATTTTTGTGCATCCAAGATGCTCTGCATGAAATGCTGCCTTTTATATAAAGTTTGGTTGCTTAAAGTAGAATGGGGGTACTGTGAGCTCTTACAGAAACATTTTATAATTCAAGCTGTTATGCTTCCAAATTAAAAAAAGTTAACAAGGGGAAAGCTGTAATCACATTATGAATTGAGCCATTTCAAAACTGAAACAGTGTAGGAAAACAGTGTATTCACAAAATGAATACTAAGATACATCTACCCTGATTCATAGAGGAAAACAAAAAAATATTGAAAGATGCTTACAACAGTTAATAGAAGATCCAGATGAACAGTTCTGTACTTATTCAACATTTACTAGAAGAGAGAAGCTAAAGAGCAATCCAGAGGAGTATTTGCAATGCAATTAGGCTAGACAAGTAAGTCTGAATGTATGCCAGCTGCAGGGGCCAGCCCTTAATTCACACAATCAAATGTCTAGTCACACAGCATCTAGCATCAGTATCTCCAGTATCAGAAATCTCATCAGATATGTACTTGTTTACCGAGCATTTTAATCGGGGTCCGAACACCCTTTAGCTACCTGTACCTTCTAGCAGTCTATGTGCCAGTCCATCACCATCTGTCAGCTAAAGTTTCCATAGATAGAAAAAAAACCAAATCAATTCAAACAAATGTGTTCAACACTCAAACTAAGCTATCATTCAGATTTCTTTGAATTCCTGTTCAGTCTTCTTCAACTTTGACCCAGCTCTACCCCCTCTTTTACTGAAAAGGGCAAAGACAACAGCCCAGCAAGTGGGACAGGCAAAACAGACCTCCTTTGTTCACTTTTTCCCTTTCAGTTTTCTATTGAGGTAAATAACTGAAAGCTCAGCCAGCCTCCAGTAGCTCAGAAGAAAGCAATATAGCTAGCTTGCAACTATGCTTTCCTGGTTAACAAACAGTAGGACAAAACTTATGGTGGATCATGTTAACCTTATTATCAGAGATTAAATCTTTACAAATTCCTTTAATATTATAATTATAAGACAATATTCATAAATGCATAAGTAACAATACCATTACTTCTAAAGTGAATAGGCGATATACATACTTACCAATTAAAAAAGCAACAAATTATCACTGTGAAGAAAGTATGACTGAATTTTTTGAATATTATCAGCCCACTCAGGAAGGCAAAATCAAATTCATTGTATATTGCCCAGCAGACAATCTCCTACATTATTCCCCCAGCTTACATTACTGAGATGTACTTTCTCTGTATGGCTTCCCATTTTACCAACTCTGTTCCTAAAACATAACAAAATAAGCATATCCAGTGAGAACTGAATAGCAGAGTTTTACTGTGTTATTCAAATATAATGGAAGGTAACTAATCACAATGCAAGGTGATCTAGGACAATTGAATAAGACTACAGACTAAGAGCAATTCCACAGAAGCAGCCAAACCAGATTTAATATTTAGGCTGATCGAGCTATTTGAGCTGTGCAGTCATATATTCACCAAAAAAAAAACCCAACCAAACCCCTATCATATTAAGCATGTTTTATGCCCAGATATCATGGAAAGTCATTTTCTTACAGCAGGAAGAAAAATAAGAGTAGCATTACCTTTTGCTGACTTGAAAACAGAACCCTCAAACCAATAAAATCTGTCAATTAGAGAGACATCTCATTAACCCCAAGAAATTTATGTGGTTACTAAAGCTTCTGCCATCACCTTTTTAAGCACTGGAGAGAAACACCAAAGCACAACAAAGCTAACAGGAGGTATCAGTAAGCATCTACTGGATTTGTTACTTCATTTCCTGAAAATAAAGACCATTTAAAAAAGCCGAATCTTCTTATTCCAACCTTCTTACCAAACAAGCCATGCTATATGTGATAAGTATTGTTATGCTTTCTGCAAGAAGATAAACAGAGATAACTAAGGCTCAGATCCTGGTCATATCACTCACATTGAACACTACTACTCTGAGTATAGTCTCAGTGGCCACGGTAAATTAGTACAGAACTAAAAGATCAATACAAGTATGATTAATTGTGGATTTATTCTGCAAGTTGTGAAGAGGGTTTTAGCTCCATCATACCACCATCTGGTACACACTACCCCATTACTCAATGTGGTCACACAGCTGTATGGTTTTCTTTCAGCGACATCGCCTTTGCACAATCCAGAATGTGAATTCATTCAGTGGATCGCGAGTTCTGTAAACTCCAAGCAGCTTTCTGGTGCTGTTTCTTTACATTCAGTATTCTCAGAATACACCACTTTACCAATTCTCTATCGATACAGTCTGACAGCTAATTTTAGATGCCCAAGAGAATTTCACAGTACTTTAAAATACAAAAATGTAAACCCACAGACTAAAGCATCAAACTCTTTAGCAACTCTGGTCACTTGCTTTCCAATTTCTATTCAAAACTAAGACAGTCATCAACTAAACAAATGCCTAAGATGTATACATACAAATGCTAATATCAAACAGAACAGACAAATAATAAAAATATTTTGCACCTGCAAGTCAGTTTCCTGTCTTCTAGGTCCTTTGAGACAGAATGTAACAGTATAGTATCCTTCTGTTTCCAAAGATATCCCTCGCCAAAGAATACCAGCAAGATGCATCTCTTGGCATATAAGCTGTACTCAAACTCAAAGCAAAGCCCGAATGCCTTCTGATGTACACTGATCTATTTTATGCATAGCCTCGTATAATCACTATCCATAAATTATCACAACGATTGTGTTAAATTAGGGAAGAAGCTGAAATGATTAATAGTGCAACTGCTAGATGCAATGAGGTTTTCAGGTTTCATGTACCTTTTCCATAATGTACTTAATTAAGAATCAAAATGTATTTTAATACTCAGAAACAGAGAAAGAAATACTCAAAGACAGGGAACATCAGTAAAAAAATAAAAGCAGGTGGTTAATACTGGCTTCTTGACTCAGTGGGAGGTTGCTTGGAATAAATAGCAGAAAATGGACCTTTACGGATAAAAGAACATCTCATCATAGAATCACATCTTGGTGTGGGCTGGAAGGGGCATTAAAGATAAGCTACTTCCACCCCCTTGCCACGAGCTATAGGTCCCCACTGTAGAGTTACGTATCACATTTTCCACCCTTTTATCTACACAGGCAGCTAAAAAACAGCGTTTCTTTCACCGCGTGCTTGCCAGTATGGAACAGCCTTATTGATCAGGCTGGAGCACACGACGGTCTTAGATATTTAAACAAGCCCGGCATTATTAATCAGGTGCTGTTTACACTCAAGGCTACAAAGCCTCGGTTTAAGCAGATTTCAGCAGAAACAAAAAAAAAATAAAAGGAAAAGGCACCTTTCGGCTATTTTAGACCTCAACGCAGCGGCAGGAAGGGAAGGAAAAGCACCGGCAAGCGACGCCGACACCCGCATCGCCGGCGCTTCAGCACCGACAGCTCCGCGCTCTCGCCCCCGCCGGGCAGCGCACGAAATGGCGACCGAAACCACCGGAGATGCGGGAGCGTCGCAGCCGCGGAGACGCTCCGACGCTCCCAGGCGACATCCCTTTCGAGCGACATCCCTCCCGCCGCTGCCTCCCCGCGCCCTTCGAGGAGCCCGGGCGGTGCCGGGCAGGCTGATACTCACGGGATGCTGCGAGCCCTCCGCCCGGGGAAGAGGGAGGACGCTCGACCGCGCTGCTGCCGCCGATCCTCCAGCCCGTCCTCGTCCTCCTCCTCGCTCGGCAGCCCGGCGGGCGGAGCGCGGGGACGGGGCGGGGAGGGCGCTTCTCCTGCCTGGGCGGCGCCTGAGGGAGGAGCGGCTGCTTCGCACCTGAGCGCCGGCGGGGGCGTCGCCCCTTCGATCTCCCTCTTTCCTTCTTTCCTTCCTTCCCTCCCGCCGCCCGGGTGAAAGGCTGTGGATGTGTCTTCCTGGACTTCAGTAAAGCCTTTGATACAGTTTCTCACAGCATTCTGCTTCGGAAACTGTCGGCCTCTGGCCTGGACAGGCGCACACTCTCCTGGGTGGAAAACTGGTTGGATGACCGGGCCCAGAGGGTGGTGGGAAATGGAGTTAAATCCAGCTGGAGGCCAGTGACAAGTGGGGTTCCCCAGGGCTCAGTCCTGGGTCCAGTCCTGTTCAGTGTCTTTATCAATGACCGGGATGAAGGCATCGAGTGCTCCCTTAGCAAGTTTGCAGATGACACCAAGCTGGGAAGAAGTGTGGATCTGCTGGAGGGTCGGGAGGCTCTGCAAAGGGATCTAAACAGGCTGGACTGCTGGGCTGAGACCAACGGCATGAGGTTTAACAAGGCCAAATGCCAAGTCCTGCACCTGGGACGCAACAACCCTAAGCAGAGGTACAGACTAGGAGAAGCCTGGCTGGAAAGCTGCCAGGAGGAGAAGGACCTGGGGGTGCTGGTTGACAGCTGGCTGAACATGAGCCAGCAGTGTGCCCAGGTGGCCAAGAAGGCCAATGGCATCTTGGCTTGTATCAGAAAGGGCGTGACCAGCAGGTCCAGGGAGGTTATTCTCCCTCTGTACTTGGCACTGGTGAGACCGCTCCTTGAATTCTGTGTTCAGTTCTGGGCCCCTCACCACAAGAAGGATGTTGAGGCTCTGGAGCGAGTCCAGAGAAGAGCAATGAAGCTGGTGAAGGGGCTGGAGAACAGGCCTTATGAGGAGTGGCTGAGAGAGCTGGGGTTGTTTAGCCTGGAGAAGAGGAGGCTGAGGGGAGACCTCATTGCTCTCTACAACTACCTGAAAGGAGGTTGTAGAGAGGAGAGAGCTGGCCTCTTCTCCCAAGTGACAGGGGACAGGACAAGAGGAAATGGCCTCAAGCTCTGCCAGGGGAGGTTTAGGCTGGACATTAGGAAACAAATTTTCACAGAAAGGGTCATTGGGCACTGGCAGAGGCTGCCCAGGGATGTGGTTGATTCACCTTCCCTAGAGGTGTTTAAGGGACGGGTGGACGAGGTGCTGAGGGGCATGGTTTAGTGTTTGATGGGAATGGTTGGACTCGATGATCGAGAGGGTCTCTTCAAACATGGTGATTCTATGATTCTATGACTCTAACATGAACCCTAACCTTAACCCTAAAACTAAACCTAAAGCTAAACCTAAACCCAACCACCAAACAAAGCCTAACTGAAACATGAACCCCAACCCTAGCCCTAGCCCTAACCCTATATATAACCTTAGCCTTAGCGCTAACCCTAAGCCTAACCCTAAACCTAAACCTAACACTAGCCCTAAACCTAATATTAAACTTAACTACTAAATAAAGCATAACCGAAACCCTAATGCTAACCCTAAACCTAAGACTAACCCTAGCTCTAGTCCTAAACCTTGCCTAAGCCCTAAACCTGGCCTTAGCCCTAATCACAAGCCAAAGCTAAACATAAAACTAACACTAAGCTATAACTTAAGCTAGACCTAACACCAGCCACTAAACAAAGTCTAACCGAAACCCTAACACTAACCCTAACCGTAATATTAGCCATAAACCTAACACTAACACTAAACCTACACCTAGCTCTATCCCAAACCCTTACCCTCAAGCCCTAAGCCTAAACCTAAACGTGAAACTAACCCCTAACTTATACTGTAACATGAAACTTACACTTAACAATAAGCCTAAACATAAACTTAACACTAACACAAACCCTAAACCTAAAGAAAAACATAGCCCCAAAAGCCAAACAAAGCCTTCCCGACACCCTAAAGCTAACCCTAACCCTAACCCTAGACCTAACCTATATACTAACTCAAGCCTTAGACCAAACCATAAGCCTAAACCCAAACTTAAACCTAACACTAACGCTAAGTCAAAACCTAAAGGTAAACCTAACCCCAAACACTAAACAAAGCCTAACCGAAATCCTAACCCTGACCCAAACCTACTCCTAACCCTAACCCTAGCCCTAGCCCTAACCTATACCCTAACCCAAGCCTTAGTCTTATCCATTAGCCTAAACTCAAAACAAACCCTAACACAAACACTAAACCTAAACATAAAGCTAAAACTAAACCCAATCACTAAACAAAGCCTGACCAAAATCCTAGGCCTAACCCTAGCCCTAGCCCAGCCCCTAACCCTAGACCTAGCCCAACCCTTAACCTAAACCAAGCCTTAGCCTTAACCATTTGCCTAATCTCAAAACTAACCCTAACACTAACACTATGCCTAAACAAAAAACTAAACCAAATCCAAGCAAATAAACAAAGCCTAACTGAGAACTTAACTCTAACCCTAACCCTAGCCCTAACATATACCAGAACCCAACCCTTAGCTGTAAACATAAGCCTAACTACAAAACTAACCCTCATAGTAACACTAAGCCTAAACCTAAAGCTAAACCTGACTTCAATCACTAAACGAATCCTAACTTAAACCCTAAACCTAACCCTAACCATAACCCTAAGCCTAAACCTAACGCAAAACCTTGACCCAAAATCAAAACAAAGCCTAACTGAAACCCTAACCCTAAACCTAACCCTGACCCTAACCCTAACCCTAACCCTAACCTATACCACAAAACATGCCTTAGCTATAAACATAAGCCTAACCCAAACTAAAACTTATAGTAACACTATGCCTAAACCTAAAATTAAACCTAACCCCAACAACTAAACAAAGCCTAACTGAAACCCTAAGTCTAACCCTAGCCCTACCCCAAACCCTAGCCCTACCCCTAACCCTAACACTAGCCCTAGCCCTAACATATACCCTAAAACAAGTCTTAGCCTTAACCATTAGCCTAACTTGAAAGCTAACCGTAACACAAATACTAAGTCTAAACATAAACCTAGGCCCAACAACTAAACAAAGCCTAACCAAAACCCTAACCCCAACCCTACCCCTAACCATAACCCTAGCCCTAGCCCTAAACCATACCCTAACACAAGCCTTAGCCTTAAGCATTAGCCTAACCTCAAAACCAAACCTAACATAAACACTAAGCCTAAACCTAAAGCTAAACCTGACCTCAATCACTAAACGAATCCTAACTGAAACCCTAGCCCTAACCTTAACCCTAACCCCAACCCTAACCCATAGCCATACCCTAATCAAACCCTTAGCCTAAACCATTAGCCTAACCTCAAAACTAACCCTAACAAAAAACTAAGCCTAAACTTAAAGCTAAACCTGAACGCAATCAATAAACAAAGCCTAAACGAAACCCTAACCCTAGCCCTAGCCCGAACCCATACCCTAACCCAAGCCTTAGCCTTAACGATTAGCCTAAACTAAAATCTAACCCTAACACAAACATTAAGCCTAAACGAAAAACTAAACCTAACCCCAACAACTAAACAAAGCCTAACTGAAAACCTAACCCTAACCCTGACCCTAACCCATACCCATACCCTAACCTAGGCCTTAGCCTTAAGCATTAGCCTAACCTCAAAACTAACCCTAACACAAATACTAAGCCTAAACTTAAAGCTAAACCTAGGCCCTAAAACTAAACAAAGCCTAATGAAACCCTAACCCTAACCCTAACCTATACCACAAGCCATGGCTTGGTGTAAACATAAGCCTAACCCCAAAACTAAAACTTATACTAACACCATGCTTAAACCCAAAACTAAACCTAACCATAACAATTAAACAAAGCCTAACTGAAACCCTAAGGCTAACCCTAGCCCTAGCCCTAGCCCTAGCCCTACCCCTAACCCTAGCCCTACCCCTAACCCTAACACTAGCCATAGGCCTAACATATACCCAAAAACAAGCCTTGGCCTTAACAATTAGTCTAACCTAAAAACTAACCGTAACACAAATACTAAGTCTAAACTTAAAGCTAAACCTAAGCCCAAAAACTAAACAAAGCCTAATCGAAACCCTAACCCTAACTTTAGCCCTATCCTTAACCCTAACCCTAGCCAATATCCTAACCAAAGCCTTAGCCTTAACCATTAGCCTAACCTCAAAACCAACCCTAACACAAAAATTAAGCCTAAACCTAAAGCTCAACCTAGGCCGCAAAACTAAATAAAGCCTAACAGAAACCCTAAACTTAACCCTAACCCTAACCCTAGTCCTAGCCCTAACCTATACCACAAACCATGACTTAGCTCTAAACTTAAGCCTAACCAAGACTAACCCCAATACTAAAACTAAGCCTAAACCTAAAGCTAATCCTGACCCCAATTACTAAATAAAGCCTATCCGAAACCCTAACCCTAACCCTAGCCCTAGCCCTAACCCTAGACCTAAAACAAGTCTTAGCCTTAACAATTAGCCTAACCTCAAAACTAACCCTAACACAAACACTAAGACTAAACCTAAAGCTAAACCTCACCGCAATCAATAAACAATGTCTAACCCTCCCCCTAGCCCTACCCCTAACCCTATCCCTAACCCTATCCCTAACCCTATCCCTAACCCTAACCCTAACCCCAACCCTAGCCCATACCCTAACCCAAGCCTTAGCCATAACCATTCGCCTAACCTCAGAATCACAGAATCACAGAATCACAGAATAACCAGGTTGGAAGAGACCCACTGGATCGTTGAGTCCAACCATTCCCACCAATCCCTAAATCATGCCCCTAAGTACCTCATCTACCCTAACCTTAAACACCTCCAGGGACGGTGACTCAACCACCTCCCTGGGCAGACCGTTCCAATGCCTAACCACCCTCTCTGTGAAGAATTTTTTCCTAATCTCAAGCCTAAATCTTCCCTGGCAGAGCTTGAGGCCATTTCCTCTTCTCCTGTCCCCTGTTACTTGGGAGAAGAGGCCAACTTCCTCCTCTCCACAACCTCCCTTCAGGTAGTTGTAGAGAGTAATAAGGTCTCCCCTCAGCCTCCTCTTCTCCAGGCTGAACAACCCCAGCTCTCTCAGTCGCTCTTCATAAGATTTGTTCTCCAGCCTCTTCACCAGCTTCGTTGCTCTTCTCTGGACTCGCTCCAGAGCCTCAACATCCTTCTTGTGGTGAGGGGCCCAGAACTGAACACAGGATTCAAGGAGCGGTCTCACCAGTGCCAAGTACAGAGGGAGAATAACCTCCCTGGACCTGCTGGTCACGCCCTTTCTGATACAAGCCAAGATGCTATTGGCCTTCTTGGCCACCTGGGCACATTGCTGGCTCATGTTCAGCCAGCTGTCAACCAGCACCCCCAGTTCCTTCTCCTCCTGGCAGCTTTCCAGCCAGGTTTCTCCTAGTTTGTATCACTGCTTAGGGTTGTTGTGCCCCAAGTGCAGGACCCGGCATTTGGCCTTGTTAAACCTCATGCCCTTGGTCTCAGCCCAGCAGTCCAGCTTGTTCAGATCCCTTTGCAGAGCCTCCCGACCCTCCAGCAGATCCACATTTCCTCCCAGCTTGGTGTCATCTGCAAACTTGCTAAGGGAGGACTCAATGCCTTCATCCCGGTCATTGATAAAGACATTAAACAGGACTGGACCCAGGACTGAGCCCTGGGGAACCCCACTTGTCACTGGCCTCCAGCTGGATTTAACTCCATTTACCACCACCCTCTGGGCCCGGTCATCCAACCAGTTTTCCACCCAGGAGAGTGTGCGCCTGTCCAGGCCAGAGGCCGACAGTTTCCATAGCAGAATGCTGTGAGAAACTGTATCAAAGGCTTTACTGAAGTCCAGGAAGACACATCCACAGCCTTTCCCCCGTCCAAGAGTTTAGTCCCTAACACAAACACTAAGCCTGAGCTTAAAGCTAAACCTAGGCCCTAAAACTAAACAAAGCCTAATCGAAACCCTAATCCTAACCATAACCATAACCCTAACCCTAGCCCAGCCCTAGCCCTAACATATACCCGAACCCAAGCCTTAGCTGTAAACATAAGCTTGACCACAAAACTAACCCTAATGCTAACACTAAGCCTAAACCTAAAGCCAAACCTGACCTCAATCACTAAATGAATCCTAACCGAAACCCTAGCCCTAACCCTAACCCTAACCCAAGCCTTAGCCTTAACCATTAGCCTAACCTCAAAACTAACCCTAACACAAACACTAAGCCTAAACCTAAAGCTGAACCTGATCCCAATCACTAAACAAAGCCTAACCAAAACCCTAACCCTAACCCTGCCCTAGCCCTAGCCCTAACATACATCCAAGCCTTAGTTGTAAACATAAGCCTGACCATGAAACTAACCCTAATGCTAACACTAAGCCTAAACCTAAAGCTAAACCTGACCTCAATCACTAAACGAATACTATCCAAAACCCTAGCCCTAAGCCTAGCCCTAACCCTAACACTAACCCTAACCCTAACCCATACCCATACCCATACCCTAACCTAGGCCTTAGCCTTAAGCATTAGCCTAACCTCAAAACTAACCCTAACACAAATACTAAGCCTAAACTTAAAGCTAAACCTAGGCCCTAAAACTAAACAAAGCCTAATGAAACCCTAACCCTAACCCTAACCCTAGCCCTAGCCATTAGGCTAATCTCAAAACTAACCCTAACACTAACACTAAGCCTAAACAAAAAACTAAACCTAAACCCAACCACTAAACAAAGCCTAACCGAAAACCTAACCCCAAACCTAATCCTAGCCCTAACATATACCCGCACCCAAGCCTTAGCTGTAAACATAAGGCTAACCATAAAACTAACCGTAATACTGACACTAAGCCTAAACCTAAAGCTAAACCTGACCTCAATCACTAAACGAATCCTAACCGAAACCCTGGCCCTAACCCTAACCCTCCCCCTCCCCCTAACCCTAGCCCTAGCCCTGACCCATACCTAACCCAAGCCTTAGCCCTAACCATTAGCCTAACCTCTAAACTAACCCTAACACAAACACTAAACCTAAACTTAAAGCTAAACCTTGGCGCTAAAACTAAACAAAGTCTAATGAAACCCTAACTCTAATCCTAGCCCTAACCCTAACCCTAACCCTAGCCCTAACCCATACCCTAACCCTAGCCCTAGCCCTAGCCCTAGCCCTAACCCATACCCTAACCCAAGCCTTAGCCTTCACCATTAGCCTTATCTAAAAACTAACCCTAACACTATGCCTAAAGAAAAAACTAAAACTAAACTCAATAACTAAACAAAGCCTAACCGAAAACCTAACTCTAACCCTAGTTCTAGCCCTAACCTATACCACAAACCATGCCTTAGCTATAAACATAAGCCTAACACCAAAACTAACTCCAATACTAACACTAAGTCTAAATCTAAAGCTAAACCTTACCCTAATCACTAAATAAATCCTAACCAAAGCCCTAAACCTAACTCTAACCCTAACCCTAACCCTCACCCTCACCCTAACCCTCACCCTCACCCTAACCCTAACCTTAACCCATATACTAACCCGAGCCTTAGCCTTAATCATTAGCCTAACCTCAGAACCAACCCTAACACAAACACTAAGCCTAAACCTAAAGCTAAACCTGACCGCAATCACTAAACAAAGACTAACTAAAAGCCTAACCAAAACCCTAAACCTAACTCTAGCCCTACCCCTAACCCTAACTGTAACCCATACCCTAACCCAAGCCTTAGCCTTAACCATTAGCCTAACCTCAAAACTAACCCTAACACTAACACTATGCCTAAAGAAAAAACTAAACCTAACCCCAACAACTAAATAAAGCCTAACTGAAACCCTAAGGCTAACTCTAACCCTAGCCCTACCCCAAACCCTAGCCCTACCCCAAACCCTAACCTATACCCTAACCCAAGCCTTAACCATTAGCCTAACCTGAAAACTAACCCTAACACAAATACTAAGTCTGAACTTAAAGCTAAACCTAGGCCCAAAAACTAAACAAAGCCTAATCAAAACCCTAACCCTAACCCTAACCCTAACCCTAGCCCTAGCCCTAGCCCTAACCCTAACCCTAACCCTAGCCCTAGCCCTAACCCTAGCCCTAGCCCTAGCCCTAACCCTAACCCTAGCTCTAGCCCTAACCCTAGCCCTAGCCCTAGCCCTAACCCTAACCCTAGCCCTAGCCTTAACCCATACCCTATCCCAAGCCTTAGCCTTAACCATTAGCCTAACCTCAAAACCAACCCTAACACAAACACTGAACATGTGACTGAACATGAGGCAGCAATGTGCCCAGGTGGCCAAGAAGGCCAGTGACATCTTGGCCTGTAACAGAAACAGCATGACCAGCAGGTCCAGGGGGGTTCTTCTCCCTCTGTAGTAGGCACTGGTGAGACCGCTCCTTGAATCCTGTGTTCAGTTCTGGGCCCCTCACCACAAGAAGGATGTTGAGGCTCTGGAGCGAGTCCAGAGAAGAGCAACGAAGCTGGTGAAGGGGCTGGAGAACAGGCCTCATGAGGAGCGGCTGAGAGAGCTGGGGGTGTTTAGCCTGGAGAAGAGGAGGCTGAAGGGAGACCTCATTGCTCTCTATAACTACCTGAAAGGAGGTCGTAGAGAGGAGGGTGCTGGCCTCTTCTCCCAAGTGACAGGAGACAGAACAAGAGGGAATGGCCTCAAGCTCCCCCAGGGGAGGTTTAGGCTGGACATTAGGAAACAAATTTTCACAGAAAGGGTCATTGGGCACTGGCAGAGGCTGCCCAGGGATGTGGTTGATTCACCTTCCCTAGAGGTGTTTAAGGGACGGGTGGACGAGGTGCTGAGGGGCATGGTTTAGTGTTTGATAGGAATGGTTGGACTCGATGATCCGGTGGGTCTCTTCCAACCTAGTGATTCTATAATTCTGTGAAATCGGAGCCCAAACCAACCCCCCGTGATGACAGCCGAGCCGCTCCCTGCCCTGCCCGCCCCCGGCCGGGAGAGCCGAGCGCTCCCTCCCGGCCGCCCCCGCCGAGCCGGCGTTTTAAATAGCCGCGTTATTTTAGCCCGACGATTCCCCGCTCTAAATAGCTGGTTTCAGCTCGTTCCCGAGCTGGAGACAAGGATATTATTTTACCCTCGAGAATGGTCCTATTGAATCCGGCGGCGCGGCCCGCGTGTGCAGTTGGTGCTGGCGGGGTGGGGTCGGTGCGTTCGGCCGCACAACAACGCCCGCATTAACCCGGCCGGGGAAGGCGGAGGCTCGCGTCGCTGGGCGCTCCTGGGGGCGGTGGAGGCCTCGCGGGGCGCCTTCTCCCCCCGCCGGGGCCAAATCGAGTTCGCTCCGATGGAGGCCGTGGATGCGGTCATTTGGAAGAGCCGTGGGACAGAGTTTCCCGGGTGACTGAGGCGCTGGCCGTGACCGCACAAACTCCTCCTTGCTCTAAGGAGGCGATGTGTGAGGCTGAGACATCCTCAGGTGCCGAGTGCTTTAAATGCCACCCTACAAAGCACAGGCACGGAGCGGTAGAAAACTGTTAACAGAACTCCTAGAAACGCTGACTTGTACAAGACTAAATTGGCCTTACCTTTCGCATCTTACAGTTCATTTAATGTGCAATGTCAGAAGCCCCTTTCATAGAATCACTAGGTTGGAAAAGACCCATTGGATCGTCGAGTCCAACCATTCCTATCAATCACTAAACCATGCCCCTCAGCACCTCATCCACCCCTGCCTTAAACACCTCCAGGGATGGTGAATCAACCACCTCCCTGGGCAGCCTCTGCCAGTGCCCAATGACCCTTTCTGTTAAGAATTTCTTCCTACTGTTCAGCCTAAACCTCCCCTGGGGGAGCTTGAGGCCATTCCCTCTCGTCCTGTCCCCTGTCACTCGGGAAAAGTGCCCAGCTCCCTCCTCTCTACAACCTCCTTTCAGGTAGCTGTAGAGAGCAATTGAGGTCTCCTCTCAGCCTCCTCTTCTCCAGGCTAAACAACCCCAGCTACCTCAGCCGCTCCTCATAAGGCTTCTTCTCCAGCCCCCTCACTCACTTTAATATAATTTTGAGCCTTCTATGCACTGTGCTTAATATTGCTCGTAATTATTCAAAGTCCATGTAATTTCATAGTAAATGTGATCATCTGCTGATGTTGAACTTGCTTTTGGATCAGCCATTTTAGGAATAGCCTTTTGTGCATTGCAAGGTAGCAACTTTCGTAGTGGTCAACTCTTTATTCTGCATTCACGAACTCTATGCTGATAACTTCATAGTGTGAAACGCAATGCCCAAGATGAGCAGAAAGCCCTCACCCTGCATCTCTGCAGAAACCCCATTGTGACTGGCAAGTTGAATCTGAGCAGCTGACCTGCTGAAAAACAACACTCTAGGTTAATAACATATCCTATAAATGATGTAACACATGAATATAAATATCCAAGGGTCAAACAATAAATCAGATGCTGCTGCTTCAGACTGTGGAGATATTCAAGCTCCTATCAATATAAGGCCAGGCTATTATTGTCTGAGAGCTGACTATGCAAAGAAGTGAAGGAGCTGGAGGACAGGCCTTATGAGAAGCGGCTGGATGTGAAGAAAATCCTTTTTATAAAGAGAAAGAAGCAAGTGCTTGAATTTATTTTGTACCCCTAAACGTGGTTTACTTTTGTTTGTTTGCTTACATTTTTTCTTGCAATAAAACTCCCATCTTTCCCACAAATTTGTTTAATCTTAAATATGGCCTAAGTAAACATTCAGCAGTATGCAAACAGGGAGTCTAAAACATTAGAATATTGCCTAACTTTGCTTCCAAGATACTGTGTTCCATAAGGAGAATATGTAGCCAGTTCTGGCTTTGAGAAAATATGGGTCTAAAATGCTGAGAGAAGCATGACTTTGCAGCAAGCTATCTTTGTACATCCTTACCAGATTCCCAGGGGAACATGGTGAGCCAAACCTTCAGGAGGTGCACTTAGAATGTCAGCACAGTTCAGAGGAAAGACTTGGGTTGAAAGCAAAAGCAAAGATCTCATTATTATTTGGATGGCAAGTGTACCAGATTTTATAAGCACAAACCAATGGGCTGTGGCAACTCACTTGGTGCAAGTTAGACCACAGAAACCAAATAAATGGATTTCACCGTTGCAAGGAGGATGTAATAAACAACCCTATATCAATGTAAGATTAGTCTGAAATGTTGCAGCTGGTGTGATTATAGCCTTATGATTCACCTAAGAATTTAAACTTCATATTTTTTGTATCACTGAGATAAGCAAATTTTCACATTCAATAGCACAAAGCAGAGTTTTCCGAATCATAGAATCACTAGGTTGGAAAGGACCCACTGGATCATCGAGTCCAACCATTCCCATCAATCAGTAAACCATGTCCCTCAGCACCTCATCCACCCGACTTTTGAACACCTCCAGGGAAAGTGACTCAACCACCTCCCTGGGCAGCCTGTTCCACTGCCCAATGACCCTTTCTGTGAAATATTTTTTCCTGATGTCAAGCCTGAACCTCCCCTGGCAGAGCTTGAGGCCATTCCCTCTTGTCCTGTCCCCTGCCATTTAGGAGAAGAGGCCAGCACCCTCCTCTCTACAACCTCCTTTCAGGTAGTTATAGAGAGCAATGAGGTCTCCTCTCAGTCTCCTCTTCTGCAGGCTAAACAACCCCATTTCTCTCAGCCGCTCCTCATAAGGCCTGTTCTCCAGCCCCTTCATCAGCTTTGTTGCTCTTCTCTGGACTCGCTCCAGAGCCTCAACATCCTTCTTGTGGTGAGGGGCCCAGAACTGAACACAATACTCGAGGTGTGGTCTCACCAGTGTCATACATACAATTATCAGTAAATTCAAAGGTTTATACAGCCTATTATAGAGTTGAGTGCTGGTGACGGCATCCGCTGTTGTGGATGAGTATCATCCATAGTGGCAGGAGAGTGGTGCCTTGCAACTTTTCTGCAGATATTATAATGAATTTTGTGGCATTTTTCCTCACTTTGCCTGCTGCAATTGTATCTGCAGATGGGCAGTTTGACGCATAGTGTTCTAATCTTCGTGTTGCTTTAATATCAACCTTGATTCACTAAATCTATCAGCTTCTTCTCTATTAATCTCTTGGGTTTTTTTGTAGTCTTTGTTTGGGGAAGCACTGAGCAGGTACATGACACAATCATTTAATTGATACACAAAATGAAGAGACATAATTGCAGTATTGTGACACAGGAAAAGCTATCAAAAACTTTTCTGTGATGGCTATCAGTCATGATCTGAACATTTGAAAAGTTTTTTAGGAGGAGGTTAACAAATAAAATATTCAGAGGGCTGATATATTGGTAGAGGCTAGTTAGCTGAAAATAATTCTTTGACATTTTATTCCTATGCCAGGCTTTTTTAAAGGATATGGAAAGACATCTTGGATTGTTCATCTCACCTAACTTTAGATGTCTGCTATGTGAACGTCTGCATCTGAGCTAGTAACTCTCTTCACTGAGTATAAAGGGAACCAGAAATAGGCACTTTCAGTATGTGATTCATCTAACCTATTTTAGATGTCTATGTTAGGATAAGCTGAGTTGCATCCTAGAAATGCCTGTTTCTGTACATTGACTGTAACGGGACCAGAGGGTGTGTCATTCAGCTGTAAATGTCTACATTTTATAAGTCTGCATTTACTCAGCCGAATGCCACCCATGTGATTTTAACATGAGTTATCCCAATGTCCCACGGTGCCACTTGTTTTGAGGTCTTAGAGTGGCGAATGGAGCACAGGGTACCATGCAGAGTACTTTACACACAGTAAAACGGTGAGGAATACCCCATTTTTTGAAAGTAAAACAAAAGTTAGACTAATTCTATTCAGTGTATTACGGGGCCCTCCCAATCAAAACAGAACAACTTTTGAGATAAATTTTAATCTAATTTGCTTATGAGCATTCCAGATTTCTTTTGGAGGATCTTCTGATACCACAGTAGTAAACACGCTTACTGCTGGACTAATAATTTTGGAAGATAATGCTTACTATAGCAGCATAAAATGTGACTATTTCTAAGCAGAAAAGAGACCAAAGACAAGATCAAAAGCTTGGGTGATAATGTCTGATGTTGAAAGCTGCACTGCTTGGTGCAGAGTAGCAAAATCAGCTTTCACAGACAACCAGTCAGAGGATGTGTTTTGATGTAAAATATGCTGAGAACTAGGCTAGCAAGTGAATCGTATAGGAAAGACACTGTACAGAAACGTTCTGAAGTGCTGCCGAGAATTGAAAAATGATACTTAATTTAAGTCTTCAGAACTATTTTTTAAAAGACAAACTGTGACTACAATTAGGTACTGCCATATAAGATATATAAGCTATCACCTAAGCTTTCCGTACAAGAAATCAGTGTTTAAACACCTAAGAAGGCTAACTGGCTAAGAGCCAGTTAGTGACAGCCACGTGGAAATGCTGTGGGTTTAATCTTGTGGTTTTAGGACTTGAGATATTCCAAGCTGCTGGGAGAGATTCACAGAGCTGAAACTTCCTTCAGGAACTTGATGCTTGAATGCAAAGTGAAAGGAGAGGATCCTGTTCTTCAGGGAGCAGATGGAGAGGAGGAGCTGCCAGTGCTGTCACTTATCCCATCTCCCTTTAGCTTGATTGTTAGAATGCTGAGAGAGGAAGTAGTAGGTCTGCAGTCAGTCATTTCCTTAGCTTAATTGACTTTAACTTCTCAGGGCACAAACCTTACAATAGCTCTTAGGAGAATCTGAGGATGAAGACAGTTTCCAGTCCACTCTGCTGAGGCTCTTCCGCTTTGTACAGGATAGTTAAATACTGAAAGTAAGATTATAAACATAAAATATATCTCACACCATCAAGCAGAAACTCTATAATTGCTGTATTTGCCTGTGTATGGGGAAATTTGTGTTCTACCCTTATATCTGCATGTATATCACTGTTTTTTTTTGTCTTCTTGTAATTAGATTTGTAAACAGTCTCCCTTCTCCCCAGTCACTTAACTAGGTAGACTAATGATTAGAGCATTCTTTGTCTGTAAGTATTTAATAATTCTATGCAAAATAAAATACCTTCAGAAGTAGAGATGGCAGCACTATTTTTGTTTTTTGAATACTCCATTTCTTTGCTGCTAGTTAGCAAAAGCTAAAAGAGGAGTTAAGCATACATCTCACACACCCTGGACACTTCTAATCACAGGAAGATATTGCCATCAGCTTGGATTTATGTCAAGTTTAATCAATCAATCAGATGGTTGTGCTCTGAGAATGCTTAAGAGATCACATTTTTTTTTTTTAGGTAAAAGTGAGTGGTGAGCTTTTTAAAACAGATACCAAAGTATGCAGACCACAGTACTTTTGGCCATGTTCAGAAGGTGATCTGAAGGAACATAAGGGACCCGTTGGAATATGTCAGAAACTTGAGAGAGAAAGGAATATATAAAATATGTATTCAACGTGTTCCATGGCATATTACAGAAACTACATCTGGTTTTGACAGCTGTATTCAACAAGGTGAAATGGCTCAAGTCAGAGGAAATTTGATATCGATTTTGAAAGGACCAGTGTTTTGTGTGGTATAGGAATATGAAGGAAGTCCTTCACACACAGCGGATTAAACTGTCTGCAAATACCAAACACATTTTGTGTGCATGATTAGAGTTCACATTTTTGTAGTAGAAGAGATTGACTGAGACAGTTAAAAATCTCTTACAAGGCTAATTCATGGTTCAAGGTTTCTTGAAAAGCTGTTCCACAAAGATCAAAAGTCTACTGACTGCAGGCAGTTTTTCCAAGGGGCTTCTAAAGGCATGAGTGCTGAGCAGCTCCATTTTCAAAAGCAGGAGCTTAAAGTCAAGCTTGACCTTATGATTTAACCTGTTACATCTTTCAGCTAAGTGTCTCACAGGTTAAGAGAGTTTGTCTTCAGTGGGGGGTTTTCCATTATGGAAATGTGCGAGGGAGCAACTCCAAGATTCTGGAAAATGCCTAACAGCTATTAGAGCTATTACCTCTTCCTTTAGAGAAACTTCATTCCAATCCACCAAATGTTCATGCACTTATTTATTGCGCATATACATCATGTGAGTGAACTTAATGATCCACACATCAAAAAATTAAAGATGTATTTAAGTCTTTTCAGATGACAGAGAAGAAGAGCAAAGTTGATGAAAGAGTAATGTCTGCTCCCTTTCCCAACACCTGAATATAACTTTTGACATGTAAGTTTTAGAATGAAGGAAAGCTTTGCCTGGGAAACTGAGAAGGAGGAGAGGAAAATCTTGGTGAAAAAAATGCATCAATTAAGTCCTTTTGAAGTTTTCCTTTAGTCTTGAACTAGAAAAATGCCCAAAAGGCTTTGCTAGCCTGCTTGATTAGGATACACTTTGTTCTCTAAGTCTGTTGCACCTTCTAAGGGTGAGATTAGTTTTAAATTACAAACATACCATTGCCCTAATGGCTTGAGTTTGGATTTCTTGAAACAGTTTAAATGAGAAAATCTCTAGATAAGTTGACTGGCATTACCAGGTTCCCAGAGGAGAGACATCTGTTCATGGTCCTTGTAGTTTTCTGAAGCAGATAACAGTGGACAATCAGCTTTATTTTTTTTCTGCAGAGCAAAATGTATTTCCAAGATTCTCTTGTGTTGGTCACCATATCAGAATAATAATAATGTATTTTTAAAGCTACATAAAACTGTAATTAATTTAAATGTAAGGTTTCTTACCCTGAAAATGTAAAATTCACATGGGCAAAACACCCAGGATGGGAGGAATAGCAGTACCCGGTGTTGTTGATGATCACTGCAATAGTCAATCAATAGCCCTTTGGGAAGCTTGGAAGAGGAGCTGTAATCTCCTGGGAACATTCCAGTTCTGATGACCTCTAGGTATGAATTGAGAATTCAGAAGAATTCAAGAAACCTACCTCAGATAAATCAAATACTTTGAAAGACTCAGGGAAAAAAACATTAACGTGGAAATGAGCAAATGAATTAAAGCCAAAACAGCCATGCATCACAAGGAACGTAATATATATACATTTAAGAAGAGAAAGGAAGTTTAAAGTGAAAACGCGTTGAGTTGTTCCAAATGCTGACAGGTGGCGTCCTGTTGGAAATAAATTTCCCCATGCTTTTGAGATTAAATTGAGGTGCAGTGAATTTTCAAAGGCCTTGTTGCATGTGCAAATGGGAGCCTCAGAATATACAGAATGAGTAGCTTTCTTTTATACCCTCATTCCTTATAGAAAATTGCACAGATACATAAACAGCAAGCAGATCTGTTTAGTTCTGCCTCTAGCAGATGTGCTTCTATCTGTGTTTTCGTCTTTTGTTTGATCATTTCAATTCACAATATGCTAGCATAGCACTCCTCAGTAAAGCAACCGAATGCTTCACTGTGTCCTCTTCTGCTTGATCTCCCATAACCCTCTGCTCATTGCCACATAGTCCCTGAACTTCATTATTTTCCCTTTCTTTTCTGATAAGAGTATATCATTTTATTTTCACAAACTGAAAGGAAGTGACACAATTTCTGAGAAGAATACTGGAAATGAATCTTCTCTGTCTCATTATTTACACTTTGCTGGAAGAGCTAGTATCACATGCAGCAGTTATGGTGGAGTTTGGGTATCTTCCATCTATGTGCTGTATGCCACTGAAATGTGTGAAAAACCTTTGTTAATGATGTATTGTCCCTGGTGTTCACATTTTCATTGGAAATGAGCCCTTTTCCAGTTTGTGTTCCTAAGGTTGTCAGTCTTATTCCTTAACTGACCTTGCTCCTTCCAAAGTGTTTAGGCAGGGTTCACTTTTAAAGGATAATCACTCACCTCCTCTGGTGCTATAACCTGCTTCCCTGCTTGCTATGGAGCTGACTTCTACCAGAGCCCAGCAGTTTCCTCATCTCAGGAGTTCCCATGAATATTTTGAAAACTTGCAGGAGAAAATTGGTGTAGTTACCAGCCCTTAAATCAGGCAGCTGAAGTGGCGAAACCCAGACTGTGGGATATTTTGTCACCAGCAATGATGCAAAGAAGTTTTCCCGGTTTACTCAAACTGACTAATACCAAGTGAAATTTTCATTTCTTTAATAATAAAGGCAGAGTGGAAGCAAGCCTAAAAAGGTAAAGCATGTGGTCTTGTTGCACCTTGGTGCTGTAAATCGCAACTGGTGAGAAGCAATGTGGTCCATAGGCTGGAGGTAGCCCTCAGGTGTAGCTGGCAGACTCCAGTGCCCATAGCTGGAGGCAATGTGGGTCAACCAGCCTTAGGAGATGTGGTGGCAACCCGAGGATCTAGGGGATGGATCACCTGACGTTTTAATCTAAAGCAGACCCTAAAATGGAGCCAGGAGAAGGCCTGTACTCTTAATAATGAACTTCTAACTGGGAGTGGACACATCCATTCTTTTTCTGTATGTGTACATGCACCTGTTCACTATTTTCCACTACCATGGATCACAGAAATGGCTTTAAGGCTGAGTTCTCTCACATATTTAAAAATGGTAGACCACCATTTTATTTAGTATTCAATAGTATTTGGCATATTTGATATACGAATATCTGTAACTGATACACAAATGAAGTTATGGCTTACTGTTTCAATATGTGCCTTCAAGCTGCATAGATTCACCTGTCATCTTAATTTCTCTTCAAAAACACAGTATATATTACCTTTGACATCAAACTTTGGGTTTTTTCTGCGAACTTCCACTTGTGTTCTGAAGTTGGGTTTTTTGTTGTGATTAGGGAGGAACCCTTTACCATACCTAAAATCAATGCCTTGGCAATGTATGAGATTCTCTTATTTTAGCTATGTAATAATGACATTCTCATTTCTCCTGTTATCTGTAGTTCTGAGAAACATTTGTGTTCTCAAAGGTTTAGGAATGCTGTAATGCTGACATTTTTGAGCAAGAGAGTCAAGGCAATAGTCTTGATTTGCTGTAATACTTTTATCATTCTTTGTTCTAGGGCACAAATTCAAGAAGTTACATGACGAGAGCTCTCTTAAGAAATTACACTCTTGTCCAGAAATAAACAGAGAAATAGATGAGCAAAAAGAATGCTCTGTAAGCCATTTAACAATTGTTTGTAAAAGCAGTATTAGGTTTCAAAATTAGGCATGTGATCATTAAAGACAGGATTTTAAAACACAGCATCAGAGGTACAGGGGTATCAGAAGTCAAACCGGGTTTAGATGAATCCACAGGATGGAATGAAAAAAAAAAAAAGATTTCTTTAGAATGTGGAACAATTTACCTTTTTGGGGAAAGAGAAGGAGAATATCTTGAAGCAGCACTCAGGTAGGGACTCACCTAGAAATGCTATCGTATCTTTTGTCCCTAGGGAGGTAAATCTAGACCTTAATTAACAACAGCTATTAATCTAGATTTTGAAAGTAAGATGATAATAAGTACAATGAGTTGTCTGAGCAAAACTATAAAATCCAGGACATCTTTGCAGAGACATGGAAAACAATATACAACTGAGTGCACAGCTGACTACTTGCCAGCATATAATGTGGCATCTTGTTTTTGTAACAATAGAGATGTGTGTGTGGAGCTTAGAGATACACAGCTCTGATACAGTTCCTGAATAAAAGCTCAAAGATGTAAAACAATAACATTAAAACTTCTGTGAGCTGATTTGTTGACCTTCACAGGAAGTGAATACAGACAAGAGGCTAACACTAAAATACAGTCTAGCTGTATTTAATTCAAGCTAAATGAAGGCTGCAGTGCTGTATCTCTATAAAGCTATCCGAGCATGTCTGCATCAGATTAGAAAATCAACTACATTCAATCATTTTCTAATCTGCTCTTTACTGTTGTGGAGAAAGGGTTTATGAGATGCAGTGTGTTTGTTTTCACAAATACTGTCTGACAGGGTGACTTACCTTTTGAAAATCTCTTTATTCTTCTTTCTTTTTAGGTAACTAGGGAAGAAAATCTGTCCAGGAACTGTCATGATAAAGTACATACTTCTGAGCACCTAATTAGAAGTGCTGTTTGCTACTTTGTACAGGCTTTGGGTGTGCTTTGTGCAGTTTCAGGTTCCATCCTTGTCTTCCTTTAGCATGCCTCTGGCAGCACCCATAACGTTTGGGGCTTTGGAGAAAGACCCAATTGATGTCCCAGGGCCAGGTCCCTCAGTGAACAGCTCTCCTACACTACTGTTCAGATCACCTCTTCTTGTGGTCAGCAGTCTCAGATTTGAGACTGCTGGCACATATTCCATGCCACCTCCACGGTGCATGCTTTTGCCCGCACAGATAGCACATCTCTGCAAAAGCATGGCAGCACAGGCTGAGGCCTATTATTTTTTTCCACCACCAACAGGAGAATGCCATCTCACAACAGAGAACTTGACATCTGGAATAACAGCCCACCTGTCTCCATGTCGCCCCGTGATGTAACCAAAAGTCACACAAGTGGTTCACAGGGTTAGCGAAGTGGCACCCATGCCTGTCCTCTGGTTTGCACAGGAAACATGCTTCTGTCTTCACACACCTGAAAACCTGCTCTAACACCCTCAGCAGCCCAACATGAATCTAGCTCGGGAACTTTGTTGTCTCATTGTACAGTAGATTTCTTTGGGACAGAAGCTTGGCATGGGAGTCTTCTTTTGAGGAACTGTCCTGGACCGATAAGGAAAAAATTGTTCATGGAAAGGGTGGTTAGGCATTGGGACAGTCTGCCCAGGGAGGTGGTTGAGTCACCGTCCCTGGAGGTGTTTAAGGTGAGGGTGGATGAGGTACTTAGGGGCATGATTTAGGGATTGGTGGGAATGGTTGGACTCGATGATCCGGTGGGTCTCTTCCAACCTGGTTATTCTGTGATTCTGTGTGAGTAGGATTGGCACCGGCTCCCTGCTAAAACTGATGCTCTGCTCACTTCACGAAGATCCCTGAGTGTCAGCTGGGCACTTGATACTAGCTCTGTCAGAGGTGCTCTTGATAGAAAAGTTTATCAAAACAAGGTACCTACTGCCAGCTGGAGTTTATTTGTTCTAGGGACTCCCCAGATCTGAAATGCTTTTGCCATGTGGCAGAGGGACTGCTTGACACTGCCAGTCTTTCACAATGCCCTTAGGGTTTGGCAGTATAAACTTAGCTGGAAATTAGACATTTCAGTGTGTTTTTGAGACCTGAGAAGTAGTCCTTTCAAATGCTTCTAGTGCCTTTGAGCTGACTGTGGGCCATTGTGACCATGGAGCCTTGTTTTCTGAGGCCTGGCTGCAAGAGCTTCTTCTTTACAAATTGCTATTGTGAGGGAAGAAAGCAAAGGCATTGTGTCCCGGACTCTAATAATGATCTGAGTCTTCATCCTCATGATCTCCAGAAGGAAAGAGAAGTATCTTTTCCTGTGTAGTTTGATTATGTAAAGGCCTGACTGGTTGGAGTGACTACTGATATGAAGTGGCTACAACTCTGATGTGGGAGAAGAGAGTGTCTGCTGCTTGTGACGGTGCCTTCCAGCCATCTCGCACCAGTTACTGACAAAAGGTGGCATCAACCTCTCTGATCTAACGATCTAACACATACTGGATATATTTGGGTCTGGAAACCTTTTTTTTTTTTTTTCCTTTCTGGAAATATCTTTTTTTAACAGTATTTGTTTGAAGTTGAATTATGATGCACCTGCTGTAAATAGATTGGTGTTTAAAAAGGTGACATTTCGCTGAGAGACTGCAGTGTGCTGAGCCCTGCATAACTGATGAGGAAAAGCTCTCCTTTTCTCAAAGACAATGCACTCTACAGGCCAGACACAATATATGTAGAACAGCATCATGCTGGAAATATTTTGTCTTTTTTCTTTACTCTCTTTAACCTATACAACCATTTGTATATACATGAACCCATACAATTAACAGCTGCCCAGAACTTACTTGCTTCCTGACAATCTCATCTAAGCTTTCCTTACTTATCTGTAGCTCTTCCCAAGGATTTATGACATATCTAGTGCAAATTATTTAAAACTCAGTCTGCTATAGAAATATTATTGTCTTTCCTGCTGTCCAGATTTGTCTAAGTATTGTTCAGGCCTGCTTAGTGATGGTTCTAAATCTGATGTTTAGCTAGAAATAAATCAGAATGGACACAATGCTCAAGTTTTTAAGTTATGACATGCTTATGTCTTAGACTCTGTAAAGCAATGCTTTGAAGTCAGATTTAGCAGTGTCAACGGGTTTGTCCTTTGACTCCACATTTTAAGCAGTATCTGGGATATCTGCCTTTCCTTGTAGGAGAATAGAAGTGTTCCTACTCGGCTTTAAAACTCTCCAGCATTTCTGCTTTTTATTTTTTTCTTTGCAATATAGGCCTTGTTGTTTCATTGTTAGAAGCATTCCATGACTGCCAGATTTACCTGCCTGAAAATATATTCAAATGAGGTGTACAAAAGGGCAGGAGAGGACCATATTTGTGATTTTTACAGAAGCCAGTGAGGAAACAGGGTGTGGCAGGTTTGCTGAAGTTATGCCCAAGAGTGGACACAGACCAGGTTTTTAAGAAATAACTTTTGGGGTGTTGCTATCAAAATTTTGAGACATTCTGGAAGACTGCTTCCCTGTGATACCATTGTGACAATTACTATCTTCTTCAATTACAAAACAATGGTATGAGCACAAAAAGCTGTTCCTTTTCTAGTTTACAAGGTATTGAAAATAATAAAAAAGCTTTTACATGCTAAAAATGTTTGATAGGAAGAGTTTGATAGGAATAGTTGGACTTGATGATCCGGTGCGTCTCTTCCAACCTGGTTATCTATGATTCTATGATTCTATGATTCTATGAAATCATAAGTTTGCTGAACTCAGCATCACACTTCAATGGTACTAGTGATCTTTCCAGGTTGCCTCTGTGTTTTTATGTGAAAACGCTGAATACATCTTCTTCCTGAAAGATAAAGATTTCAAAATTCTAGTGTGTACTTCTTATGCTATTGCAACTATATAGTGAAATAGCTATCGGTTAATTGCTATGAGAAACTGATAAACTAAATGAAATAGTGAATAAAAATAGCGTTGCTAATGAAGATTAAGCGTGCATTACCAGGGATATAAGTACTGAAGTGTTTCAGTGCTTGTTTAATTTTTATACTATGCTGAAAGTTGCTAATGGTTCCCCTTGACTCCAGTCTGTCATTTTTGTTAAAATAAATAACATAAATGTCCTTGTTAAATCTTATAGGAAGAAAAATTTAAAAGAATTCTATTTTTATTATGTAAGTAGGTGCAAGCAGTGAAGGCCATCAGCAAAGTATTGGACCAGGTGGCAAGCTGGAATTAACCCATATGTACCAGCTAACATGATTGCAGATGTGGCAATGTGGAGGCTGAACAGCAAACAGGGGAAGTGGGAGGCAGCACTGCTTTAATTCACAACTCAGTGCTGTGTGGCTGGAAGAAGGAAAGAGCCTGCTCATCTTGCTCCTACAGATTTTCAGGAAAAGGCATTTGGTATGCTTATTTTGATTCATAAATCAATATGATTACACTAAGAATATCCCTTACTTCTAGAACCAAACTGTCCCTCAGTTCTGCAAGATGTAAAAATCGGACTCACTTTCTAGAGAACCGTGTCAAAAAAAAGAAGTGGTTTTGCCTTCTTGCCTTGTGTAGTTGAGCATAAAAGACAATGGATATATATCCCAGCTACACTAGGAGTGGGATCCTTAAATAGAAAGAGGAAGCATTAACACAGCCTCTCCTGCTACAGGTTATGTTTGTATTTAATACCTGTCATCTTGAGAAGTCATTTAATGAAAGAAAACCAGCGCTATTTATTGACCCAGCAGCATACAAGCATTTTAATCTCTGATGAAAAATGAATCGTGTCAATGAGTAGTAAGCACACATCCATTTTTTCCTTTATTCCTGTTATGTGTCCTGTGTTACTTCAGTGTCTATCAGCTCCCTTCACCAGCTAGACAAGGAGAGCAAAATAAATGAAATGCTGTGTAAGTGATGGATCAAAGACAAGACTTAATCCTTATCTATTAGACCTAATGAGAAGGAGCTGTTAGAAGCTCCCATAAGCCTATGGATTCTGTTATAGATAAGGGGTTAACAAGTTCTTCCCTATTGCATAGGTTAGAAGGATTCAGCTGGCCATGGAGACTAGCAGCTGTTCTCACAGTGCATTATAGAACCCCATTAACAAGCTCAGTTTCACTAAAATAGCATAGAATCACAGAATACTAGGTTGGAAAGACCTCCAGAAACACTAAGTATTACCATTCCTATCAACCACTAAACTATGCCCCTCAGCATTTCACCCACACATCTTTCAAACACCTCCAGGGAAGGTGAATCAACCACCTCCCTGGGCAGCCTGTTCCAGTGCCCAATGACCTTTTCTATGAAATCTTTTTTTCTGATGTCCAGCCTGAACCTCCCCTGGCAGAGCTTGAGGCCATTCCCTCTCGTCCTGTCCCCTGTCACTTGGGAGAAGAGGCCAGCACCCTCCTCTCTACAACCTCCTTTCAGATATTATAGAGAGCAATGAGGTCTCCCCTCAGCTTCCTTTTCTCCAGGCTAAACAACTCCAGTTCCCTCAGCTGCTCCTCGTAAGATTTGTTCTCCAGCCCCTTTCCCAGCTTCGTTGCTCTTCTCTGGACTCGCTCCAGAGCCTCAACATCCTTCTTGTAGCGAGGGCCCCCATCTTCTGCTCTGTTAGTTCTCTACATAACTGTTCTGTAATCTTGCTCCTCAGGACTTCAGCACCTTTTTAGTTTCTGGCTAAATTTATTTCTGGTCAGTTTGAGCACATTTGGTTTTATGCAAGCGTTGCCCTTTAGCTTACCGTCTTTTCCTTCCTGAAGTATTTTTTAAACAGCAGCATGTACCCTCCTTCCAGTCCTTTTTTACTTAGACAAAACAAGCCATGCTCTCTTCATCTTCCTTTTGGCAGCCCTTCTTTGCACCTGTTTTAGTCTGAATATCTCTTTCTCTAATAGTGGTGACTAAAATTATAATTATATTCAACTGCTGCCACTTGCACCTTGTGCATTAGAATTAGCATCTTCATATCCCTGCTGGAACGGACACTGATAGGAAATATCGTTATATCAGTGATTGCACCTCAACGTTTATAAGTTTTCTTTACTTTGGTAATGAAACCTCCTTCAACTAAGATTTCCTTCTGCACAGATAATGAGAAACTAAGAGAAGACTTGCAGGCTTTTTCTCTTTCTGACTTTGCAGAAAGGGAAACAAATTTATGTCTATACCTTTTAATGCGACCTTCCAGTACCTGAAAGGGGCCTAGAAGAAAGTAGTAGAGGGACTATTCATAAAGGCTTGTGGTGATAGCATGGGAGGAATGGATATAAACTCGGGAGGGGCAGATTTAGGCTTGATATAAGGAAGAATTTCTTCACTGTGAGAGGTGTGAGGCATTGAAACAGGTTACTCAGGGAAGTTGTGGCTGCCCCATCCCTGGAGGTGTTCAAGGCCAGGTTGGATGGGGCCTTGGGCAGCCTGGTCTGGTGGGAGGTGTCCCTGCCCATGGCAGGGGAATTGGAACTACATGATCTTTAAGGTCCCTTCCAACCCAAACTAATCTATGATTCTGTGAATCTATAACTTCTTGGTCTGGACTCTTTTTTTCTTGCCTTTTAAAATCAGAGTAAGGATATTAGCAATTTACCAAAAATTCAACAATATCACTTCTTACACTAAAGCAAGAACTTCTTTTCTTCCCAGGATGCAAACCTGGCACATGAAATGGGAACACTCATCTGGGCAGATAAATCTTGTCTTCATGAGTGACCTGGAATGCTTATCTGCTGTCTTCTTGTGATTTCTTAGCCTAGATCAAAAATTCCCATTGGTATCTTTTTTTTTTTTTCAGGTTTGTTCACAATTTCCTGGTCAAGAAATTCTCTGGTACATTGATACACTCGGTTATTTTTGTAGTTGAGACTGCTGACTCGATTTCAGTTTGTTAACTGGATAACTGCACAGCATTCCCAAGAGCGCTACTTCAAAGCAGGATTCCTTTACATGATATTCTGCATTACAGTATTCCTTCTCCCACTGTTCATTTTATATTTTTATTCTTAAGAAGCACTTTTTTCATTCTTCTCAAAACCATGCTGCACTGAAATCCCGTTGTTCAAAATATTCATGATCCCTCCTAGATTTACCTATGATAATTATCATGTTCTGCAGCTCATCCAAATACATTAGCATTTGGCCCAGCACTAATCCCTCTGCTCCTTACCAATATACCCCCTTAGTTTAACATTCTTTTTCCTTGTTTAGCCAGTCCTGACTCCTCTGCAAGTTCTCCTTATTCCATTTTCTTTTATTAAAGTATCAGGTGGGATTCCACATGTAATGTCTTAATAAACGCCCTGAACATAGTTTTACTTTACATACAGTGGTGTAGGAACACATCCACGATAGTTAGGATTCCTTGCAGACTACCACTATTTTTTTGAAATAACTAAAACCTAATTACAGCTAGAGTGATAAAACTGTTGCGCCTGCATATTTTAAAGTGGTTCAGAGGGGAGAGCAAACTCCTAATTATCGCCTGATAGACAGTGCAGCACTTGCAAGAATGAGGATCAAAGAGTTTAGTTTGAAAGGATTCAACACATGTAGCTTAAACCAGTCAGACTTAATTACTTTACAGCACAACTCAATTCCATGTGTACCTTAGAAAGCCACACATAAGAAAAAAATATTGTTACAGCACTCAAGAGGAAAAAGGGTGAATGAAGATAAGACAGTAGCTTCCAGCAAAAAGTGTAATCACAGATCCAGATCTTGCATCTGGATATATTAACTCCTCCCTTCCTCTTCTAAAAACAGCCATGTAAAATATCAGCAATGCATTTAAACTGACTCAGAATATTTTCATGGAATGAACCTGATTTAAACACATCCTTTTGGTCTCACTCTGTGTACGTAGCCCTGACCTCAGTTGTTTAAGAGCCATGATTCTTTTACCCTCTCTAGGCATGTAAGAGCGAACCTGGTGGTGTGGCTATCACATATCTTTATATGCATGAGCTCTATCTCAAATACTAATATTCATGCAACTCAGAAGCAGACTTCTTTTTGTGTAAATCAAAGACTAAAATCTTTACAGAGTTCTAACATGAAGACCATGCTCTTCTCATGTCCTAGTTTGCGGGTTGGACCTACAAACTGGGAAAGCAACCAGCTGAAAGTACCATTTTGCAAATGGTACTTCTGAAGGCAAAATGGTACTTGCTTTCACACCTGCAAGCTGATTAAATGCAATTATGTAAATCCAAATTATTGGAAAAGCCATGTCTAGTAACATGGAGACAAAATACATGTCTTGGCAGCCTAAAATAAGTTTAATGCAGTCTTCAGGAAGGCAGAATAGAAAAAACAAAGCTCCATAGAAAATTACTGTTTTCAACAGAACTGTAGTGAAAGCTTTGTAGGCAGCTTGTAAAGAACTAAAAATAACCTGATATGTAAGCAAAACTAATTTGTGATATTCTTTTACACATTCACAAACCAGGTGGCTTTCCAGGTTTACATTCTCTAATCACTGCAATATTACATTTATCCATGAGAAGAATATAGAGTACTTGGAGAACTTCTCAAGGAAGAACAATTCTTGCATTAGAGCAGAGAGACACTACATTCCACGTGCAAAGCCTAGCTCCGTATACACACACCACTGTGTGAAAATTAGTAACTCACAGGTTTTCTGTATAAAAATTAAATGGAAAGTAACTCACAGGTTTTCTGTATAAAATTTAAATGGAAATATTATCACTTAGTTCACTACAAGTAAGCATTTTGTTAAATCAATCCTTATTCCGAATAGCTATGTCTGGAAACTTATGAAATACAGGACAATGCCTGTGATAGCCTTATGGATGATCACAGAATCACCAGGTTGGAAAAGACCCATTGGATCATCGAGTCCAACCATTCAATGATGCCATGACTTTCCTCTTTGCCAGGCGAAGCAGCAGTATGTTATGTATGTTGTTACATGAGACTATCTCATATTGTCTATCTTGACTGAGGATGCTGGCGACATAGTTTAACTCTGCTTTGATCAAGGGCCCCCTGAATAATGTTGACATTCCTTTTTCATATGCTTAAACTTCACACCAACGTGAAAGGCTTGAGCGCTTGCTATTCTTTTACTCAGTACGTAGTAATTCGAATGAAGAAGGGAAGTTGTATAAAAGTACAGTTGCATCAAGATCACAGTACTTTCCTTTTTACTATTTTTATTGCCCTATTTGAAGAAATACTTCCAGTGTTCATAGTTTTTAAAAAAAATAAATAAATGAGAGAGCAGGAATGAAAAACATACATTCTTTCACTACTTATCTTTAAATTGCTGTAGCTTTTTACCTTAGAGGATGCATGTATGAAAGTTAGAAGACAAACGGAAATGTTTAATTAATCATTTCAACTGCTAATTTCCTTCTTGACTAGAGACACCTGAAGTCTGGCATCCAAAACCGAAGCTTCTATATTAAGCCTCTCACTCACATGAACTACTTCAAGATTTTATCTCCTTATCCTATGACAGGAATAGCTGTTCAAGTGAAGTTTTTGGGCTTGGGATTATTTTCAAATAATGAATGAACGTATCTGAAGTCATCCTGATAAAAATAATAAGCAGCAAGTCCTCAAAGTATCAGTTAATTTTGATAATTTAATATTTATAGTCATCCAAACATCTTAATACTGTTATGTACAAAATCCACTGAAAAAAAAATTAAATTTATCTTTCAAATGTAAAAGTGCAATTAACACAGGCAAAGTTTTTGTAAGAATGTAACATTTCTGTTAAATTCATTGGCTGCATAAGAGCCTAACAAGTACATTGCCTACACTGAAGTGAATAAAGACTTTATTTTCAGTTAATTTTGAATAGGTCTAGTAGTTGGTAAATTTTTTCTGCTACCATAATTATGGTACATACACCCAAAAACTATAGCACAATTGTTTTCATAATCTTCAGTTTTACTAACTTTAAGAAACTGAAGTAGAGCAACAGTAAGATCCATAAAGTTCAAAAAATAATTAACATCATAAAACCTTGTATCAAGTAAGTGTGCACAAACCAGTCAACCTGAATGGCTTTCTTCAGAATTCTGATAGCTTTCCAAAGATGCTATTTGCCCCTAATAAACGTTCTCTCTTAACAGTACTGAATAGATTTCTGGTACAAGATTTACATTTAAGATTTTTCATGCATTATATTTTCACAATTTGGAAAGAAATGGAAGGCCTTCATACATGTCAGCCTTTAATCTTATCCAGTCCTGAAGTCTCTGTAAAGTTGTTTTTTCCTGCGTTAATATTTTTGCAGCTTTTCTCAGTTTTTCTTCATTTCGTTCTAAATAACGAATTCCATCTGTCTGCAGCTGATTGAGTTTCTCTTTACGACTTTCATCCAGAGCTATGTCTTCATTCATAAGAGGGTTAAATCTGAAGTAAGTATCTGGAGGTAACAGCGCATCCAGCATGGTGTGAACTTCTGTATTGAAAACAAAATGAAGGAAACGGTTATAGTTACATGAGACAGACAAATAGTCCAGAACTCTGAATAAGTGCTCTAGAGTGACACAGTAAGTGCAAATATGTGCTGCTTTGCTGAGTAAACATTATTCCACCACTGCCTTATCAAAACCCCTTTCTTGTTAGAAGGTTTGCAAATGACCCTGTAGCTGTTTACTCTGGCAAAGCTTCATCTTTTATTCTAAGACGAACTTCAGTGGTACAACAATTAAGAAGGCCTTGCAGCTATCCAGATTTTTAATTACGTGTACATTCCATTTCCTTGTAAATGAGAGTGCATTCTGAAGAGCAGGAATGTAACTTGATGTACTCCCATTCAGAACACCCATGATTTGTTACACTCGGTACTAATGGAAGTAGGTATCATGAAACTGATTGAAATTAAAGAATGCATAGCTAAGACCACCACAAAACCCAGAAGTTTCCTTTTATTTGCAATTAATTAATTTTACAAATATTGTGATGGATTTTGGTGTTAAATTTAACCTTCATTTTATTTAAAATCTTCATGTTAAATTAGAACAGTTAAGTGGTACAATAAGCTGGGGGTGTTATGTATTTATATCTCTTCCTTTCTTCTATAATCTACTTTCCCTCTCCTTTTAGATGTCCTTTCTATTCATTAGCTTCCTTAAAATTCCATTTCCATTACTTCTTTCATCTTTTGTTCTCTTTTATTTCCATCTTCTTTGCGTTCCTTACACACTTTCCCATTCTTCTACTGTTACATAAAAAATTTCAAGTGAAAAATCCATCATGGGCAAGACTACACAAAAGATTCTTGTTAACCTGAAACATTCTCTGCTTGGTTGCCCCCCCATGAAAATTACTCAGCCGTTTTTCTGTTCTTGGCTCACCACATCTCATCTTTCTTGCTCTATTTAATACTCTTCCCTTTTTCCACCAGAATATAACCTCCCATTTGCTCATATCTAGTCTCCCTTCTTTCCATTTCTTCTACCTTGGTCTCCACAATAAACTTTCCTTTCCTCCTTTTACCCAATCAAATTTCTTGTCTGATTTTTCAGCTGCAATGAAACTTTTTCTTCCCTTGACAAAGTGAACAGCATGTCTCCCCTTCCTGCAATTCCCACTGCCTTTCCAAGACTGTGCAAAAAAAAAAAAAAAAAAAAAGGCAGCTCAAAATCTCTTTTTCTTACTAATGACAGTTGACAGAGATCTTGCAGCAAGGGATCTAGACCCAAGAAGTATTTCTTGATACCGAGCTTTTTACAGTATCAGTTCCCTTTGTAAGAGGAAAAAAAAGCATCTACATATCACTATTTCCTGCTTATAGAAACAAAGCAGATGGAAAATGCTAGTGAGTTCCAGTGCACTCCCATCCTAGGAAAAGTTTATTTTGGAAAACGCATGCTTGGCTCCCCCTGACAGCAATGGAAGGCATGATCACTGGCAGATGCAGTCTTGTAGCTTGGAAAACTACTTGTTAAAGACACAGAAAAGAACAGACTACAGTACTTTTCCAGAAGCTGTGGAAAGTCAACAGATGATCTACAACAACTATTAAGCATTTCTGATTATGGAAGCAACCAAACCAAATATAAAAAAATATAATTTTTCTAATTAAATAAATTGCCAAGTATGCCTTTATTCTGAAGCACAAGTAAAAACATATGACTTCATATAAATCCTGTTGGATTATCATTGTCATTCTGATAATTTTTAAGATATCTTTTACCTTTGCTATCCCTATGTCATTAACAGTTGAGACCTCATAAATTGAGAGCTTTGCATCAACACAGTGAAGATGAAGACTCATGGAGATAAGGCTAAGAAACACACTCACGTTATCACCTCCAGAACACCTGCAGCACTGTTACTAAAGCATCAACTATAAATGAGTTATGAAGAGGCTTGTTTCAAGTAGTTTCAATGGGGTGGGCAGAAAGGAGAAGGGGAAAGACAAAAGGCAGCAGATTGCTCCCTGCACTGGAACCATAATTATAAGAAACAAAAAAACCTGAAAAGTCACAGCACAAATGTATCTCAACATACCAACCTTCTGTATCAGTTGCGCTGCTGATAACATTTGTGAGTTTGGCCTTCAAACTGGTGTATGTGACATTTGTCTTTCCCTCACTTTCATACCGACCAGTGCCCAGCGATACCAGACACTGCAATGGAACATTTGGCCAAAGACACTTGCATTCATGAACTGCTAGTGCAGAAGGGTTATTTAGAAGCAGACCTCCATCCTGTAAATTAAAATAAGTACGAATGTTAGTATTGTATCGAAGAAGTAGGCTGAAATAGTAGCATTCACTGGAATGTCTGAAGTTATGACTTCACCTTCTGAAGATTTTTAGGTAAGAAAGATATGCATATGAACAACTTTTCACACAGTCAGAAAGTCTGCATCTTGAAACATTTACTACTAGTATTACAAGCATACATTCTGTAACAAAATCCCCTCACTACCTGCAGCTTCTAAAATAAAAAAAAAGCGGCAATAGCTAAGCTTAGCCAAAACTACTTTGTAAGAGTAGTCATTATATAGAATGTTAAAGACTGCATTTAAGATTTGGAAATCACAGAACCACTTAGGTTGGAAGAGCCCTATTAAGGCCATCTGCGCCAGCCTCCCTGCTCAACAGGGTCAACTACAGCACATTGCCATGTCCAGTCAGGCTTTAGAATATCTCCACAAATGGAGATTCTAAAACTTCTCTGGGCAACCTATTACAGTGTTTGACCACCCTCACAGTAAAAAATTTTCTTGTGTCCAGATGGAATTTCATGAGTTTTCATTTGTGTCATTTTCTTTTGCCCTGCCAACAGGTACTGCCAGTCATCTTCTTTCCATCACATTCATTCTTTCTACACATTGATAAGATCTGCTCTGAGCTTTCTCTTCTCCAGGCTGAAAAGTTCCTGCTCCCTCAGGCTTTCCTCATACAAGAGACAGTCCCTTAATCATTTTTGTTGCCCTGCGCTGGACTTCCTCCAGTATGCTGATGTCTCTCATACTGGGACACAAGACAAAGTTCTCCAGATGCATACTCAGCTGCAAAAACATTTTGCAAAAGCTCTCTATATCCTAGAGCTTCCTGAACTCCCTATATCCCATACCTGACCCATCACGTTACAAGAACGACACAGGGAAGCAATTCTACTCAGGAATAGCTTAGAAAATAAATGTTTTCGACTTGATAAACATTTTACAGAAAATCCTTTTAACTACAGCTGTGCTAGAGGAATAAGTAAAAGCAGGATTACCGAGCTGAGGTTTTTTTAATTAAGCTTTCATTTCAACCTACAAAAAGCTCTTTGAACTCTTTCTGGATACTGTTCGCTTTGCTCCAAACATTGCTAAAAAGGAATGGTTTCTTCAGTGTGTTTATACTTTGCTTATGCTTAAATTAGCTTCTACACAGAAAACTAAACACAAGGATGGTTTTGTCCTTGATATGATTCCCCATGAATCTTAATCTGAAATCTTTATAGCTATCTTTGGGGTACTTATTTTTTTATTTAAATCCTAGACCAAAAACATGCCTAACAAATAATTTCCACTAATCTTGTTAGTATAATTTACTTAAACATGATTGCTTCACCACAGGAATATTAGTGCTACAAAAAATGAGGGGGGACATAATACTGGAATACTACAGTATTTTTGCAATACTGACAAATAAAACATCAAAGGGAGGTAACACAAACCTACACAGATACAAAAAGTATATTGTAACGATAACCAACAGCTTTGTGCAAGGATTTCCATATTTAAACGTTCTCCAATTTAGGTTTACTGAAATGACAGCAAGTACCTATTACTAATTTTCAATTTAGACACTTGCAACTTCTAGCATTTGTACAGATCCGTGCCATTTTCAGAAAGTTAGAAGCAGGACTCAGTAAGGAAGGCAATTTATTTTTTCCTTCCCTTCCAAATAGATTATGGTTGATAATGACTGCTTCTCGATCAATACTGTCATTCAAGGCATCTTACTCTGTTAAAAAAAGATGTTCATCATATTGCTCTTATGCTTGCAGGGATCAATTGTTGAAGGAGTAAATAATGTTATTAGTTAAATCAGACTGTTAAGGACACAATGAAGGAAAGACTGCAATAATTCTACTTAACGCAGCTCAAATAATCTTAGAGCTAATTACATCAATGACTGAAATTCTCGTGGAAAAATATTTTACAAGTTTAAAATCTGTCACAGTGATTTGACATATGAATTTTAAGAAAACCGTAAACAAAGAATTGTCCAATTCTAAGATTAAAAAACAGAAACTAACCTCTGTGATTCTAAATAATTCCTCTATCTTCATAAAATTGGACAAGCATTCCTTCCCAAGAAATACAGTAAGCTAACAGTACAGAAAAATGAAAGCCAAATCTCAATTTTTAAACAAGCAGTTCTAAGAAATGAGGACATACCCTTTATGCTTGTTCTTGAGACACTGGAATACAATTCCAGATGACTCTCTCTGCAATTTTGTACATATGATATACTGAGATCACAAGAAAGTTCACTGATCCTTGATCCGAATTCCTATGTATTTAACCTGTCAATGTGGTTTAGAGAACTGCTATATTTGCCTTCTAGTGTTTTTTTTGGGGTGAGTTTTGTTTGTTTGTTTGTTTGGGTTTCCTTTCTGATTCGGTTGAAGTTATTCTATACTCATATAATATTATCAAAATAATTTATAAGTTATCAATTAAAATGTTTATGACAAGCAATCAGCTTTTAAAAGATATTTATAAAAATACATTAGCCAAAATACAATATAACCAAAAGACTGAATGATTGCTAACAGTATGCAATGTCATGGTGACTCACACAATAGCATCCACTTCCAGAATAGCTTCTATAAGTTTTCTTGTCACTAAAGCTTCATGCAATTAAGCATGTGAAAGTAAACAAGGCCAATTTATCTGATCTATGGGTAGAGAGATGCCCACCGGCCAAAATCTGAATTCTTGTTTGTCTCCGTTTTCTGAAGGAAGTAGTTTTATGATGCATTTAACTTCAAATGTTTAATTTTCTTGATACTTACTCTTCTCTTTGACCCATCTATCTCTCATCTTAAACCTAAATTTTTCAGTTACCAGGAAGGCAGAATTAGGATCTTACCAGAATACTTGTGTACAAGAGAAAAAAAGACAAGAATAGTAACCCAGAAGCAATAAATTTGTTTGGGTTAAAGTTTTTGATTCAAGCCATGGACTTAAAAAGCATTCATGGCTGGGGCACAAACAAAAAGCTTACGCTTACACTTCTTTGCTTTAGAAGCAGAGCAAAGTTTCTAGTTGTGATATGCTACAAGGAAAATTACAATCATTGAAAAGATTAGAGAAACTAGGAATACAAGTGACTAGCTGCACTGCATACTCTACAAAATGATTGTGGGGAATTCCAGGTGTTTGACTTCCCATGAATAAAATTGCATTTACACAAAAATGCATTTTAGAATGATTACAGTAATCAGCAAATATCAACATTAGCAAGATATGTAAAATGCACGGATAGATTGTAACCTTCAAAGTACATGAAGCATGCTGAATTCCTTGTGCCCATTGTTTATTTTACGGAATATATTTTCAGAACATAATTTGTAACTGAAAAGCATAAATTTCACGGACCCATATTAGCATAGCACAATTCTGATCTCCTAAAGCCTTCACATCAGCAAAATAATGCAAACAAAAAAGAATCCTTATACACATACAATACTGTAAAAATCCTGTTGATATAAAATGATATTTTAAATTATACTGTAAGCCTCAGCTGCAACCTGAATTCTATAAACTAATGCTGACTTTATGCATGGTCCTAAACCCTTTCATTTCCTAATAAATTTAACAGTTTTTTCTTAACAAACTGGAATGTCTTCAAATACTCTGCCTCCTCCTTTTGTCTATATTATTAGATGCACTGCTGTGGTATGGTGCTGTATGTGTGCACAAAGAAAAGGAGACACAATATGGACAGTATATTCGATGAACTGGTAGATTATCAACGCACACTTGGGCATAACCAGTAGGACAACTGACGTATCATCCCCATTTATTCAGTAATTATGAAGTCAATTTAGGAATATTGTGTACAATTTTGAACATCCAGTAATGAGGCACTGAAAGACTGGAATATGTAATGAACCACAAAAGTGGTTTTGCGGCTGAAGCACATCATATGAGAAAAGAGATGCAGAGTTTGCTTAACCTGGAAAAAGAGAAAGCCAAGGAAGAATCGAGTCAGAGCCTTCCACTACCTAAAGGGGAAGAAGACACAGTCAGACTCTTTCACAAAGTGAAGAATAAGAGCAGAGAAGCTGTGCAATCTCCATCCTTGGTTATTTCCAAAACTCAGTTGGCCAAGGCCTTGAGCAACATGACCCAACTTTGAAGTTTAGCCTGACTAGACCAGATCACCTCCTGAAACTCAGCTGGACTCCAATTTTCTCAAGATTCTATTGTATTTAAAGAAATACCACACAAATCATAGATGCATGTTATTTTAGCTGTAAAATGAGATCACATTTTAAAAGCCATTCTTTTTAGAAACTGAACATTGCTAGTCCAATCAGAAGTCTTGTGGAAAATGCCAACCTGCATTTTTCCATATGCAACTCAGACCTTGGAATCTAACCGAAAGGGTAACTTACAGGAACTCTTCCAAAGACTGAACTGCTAACAGGCATCCACAAAAATGTGCAGTTGTCCCAAGTTCTGACTCAGGACTCTGTGTTGGGCAAAAAGGCAAAGCAGACTCCTTATTCTCTCTGTTCTCCCACTGTTAGATTGTCTAGTCTTCCCTACATTTCACTATCTCATCTCAGCTAGCTAGGTCTAAAAAGCTAGATCTAAAAAATCAACTGCAACCTCTCTTTTCCACTTCCCAAATATACATGAGTCACCCCTTGCTTTCTGCATTCTTCCGTGCTGCTGTGGTCAGTGCACTGGTAATTGCTACATGCTTCTGTATTTTCTGAACTTTGCAAAGCCAATGCACACTTGAGTCAACTTAATTTGCTGGCAGTACACTAAACACAAAGTGCCACACCAGGAATGTCAATGCAAGTAAGTGTTGAAAAAGTGTTTGTAACTTTGCTAATGTCATCATGTAGGCAAAAGTAGGGAAGAAGGTTTTTTTTAACATTTTTAATAAAAATAATGGAAGTAATCATATATACTAATCTCAAAATGGAGCTCAATACATATAAACCCAAGCTTGTTAGCAATAGTAAAGCAGTTAACATAGGGACTGGGACATTACTTTCAGTCTTCTGCCAAAGGGTTTCCAAGCAGTATCAGCTCAATTGTTGTTTTGTTTAATATTTTACCAAGTGAACTAAAGGAAATGTTTTTTTCATATGGATTTTTCAAAAAAATTTGTAATGCAATTGTAACCATATTTGCAGGGCCTACTGTTGATCAGGCAGAAATCTAAAGCTGTAGCAAATATTTTCTGTAAGTATTCTGATGGTTGCAAAATAGTCAGGGAAGGCTCACTCGTTATTTAACTATCAGATGAAAAATTACTTAAAGCAGAAAAAATCCAACTTTTGTAGGCATATGCTCTAATGAAAACTCTCTGGTGCAGATACCCTGCTTGCTCAGTTCTAGGGATAAAGAAAGGACTGGTTAAACATCATGAAATGGATGGGGGCAAATTCTACAATCAAAAGGAAAATATATATTAGGGAAGTCTCAACAAAAGCAAATGCTCCAGACTACTTGGGAACCTGGTAGCACAGATTCTTCTTAAAAATCTTGTTACATTTAAATAATAATGATGAATGAGTGTTAAGTCACCACTCAGATGTTGAAAAAATTAGTTTGAACCATACTTTGCCATGGGCAGTTGTTTCTAACAGGTTCAGAATAGACTGTTCATGTGTAGGCTATCATGGCATTTCCTAATTTTGGCATAATCACGTTGTTGCCCTGCAATTGATCTGTGTAACATCCTGTGTTCTGCAGTTCCACTTAAATGATGCTAAGTTTTGTGAAGAAAATAATGTAGCACTGGGTGAAGGATCTGATATTTGGAAGCTGAGTTTGTTGGCTCCATAGTAACCATTTCACCTCACTGACTATGCAGACATGCTTTGCATTCTAGTTCACTTTTACAGACTTTCTCTGTTGTTTACTTTCATTGTCTTTGTGAAAAAAGTAGAGACAGAATCAGTACAAAGCTGTCACAGGCTGGGACAAGGCAGGCTGAGATTCTGAACAGGATTTTTCAAATTATATGTTTAAAGTCAACATAAAGAGAGTAAATATACAGATTAAGGATAGGGCTTCTTGCTTCAAATGAGGAGTTTGAAGAGTTGCTGCACTACTACAAGCAGTTATGTCTTAGAAAAATTAAAATAACTACTCTAAAAATATTTACTTGTAGTTTCTATAAGTAAAATGGGTACGCCTTGAAGAACCACTGTAAAATCAGCTAAGTACATTTATTTACATATTTTAGCAGCAAACCTCCTCAGACTAGAAGACAGGAATGAGAAACAAAAGAGTTCTTGATGATCTCATACAGATAAGTAAGATTCACATCCTGACCTAGTCCTCTCATTGCACAGGACATACAGTGTCATTATCAGAATGTTAGCATATCCACATATAAGGCTTTAAAGCTTGCTCAAACATCACTGGGCTACCAAATTACCATTTTTAATACATGCTTTTGAAAAAGGAGTATATATGTTCAGACTTAACTGTGCAATAAAGTAGACCCTATGGTGCTCAGCACAAACATACTATTCTCAGTACAAAGGTTACATAGTTATCCTGTTCTTTTAAATATATATGTAAATGTGTACGCTAACTATGACTCTCCTCTTGCAAGTAATCAGTCTGGTCACAGTACTAGTGAGGATGAAATTGCTGAAGAGGATGTCTCAGCAAGCACAGGAAATCTTTGTGTCCCTGCATAAACTACTTTGATCCCATAAAAAATATAATGTTTTATAAACACGAAACAGTACAGAAGGAGAACTGTTTCCTCCATCTTGGTGATGGCAATGGGTGCCAATATTTCTAACAAAGCTCTCAAATATATGCTGCATTAGAATAATATGTTTTAATTTCATTCCAGTGGTGGGCCTGATCCACTTATCTACATGAGAGATGAATAAGGAATAACTAAATGAATTATATAATTTTTTATAAAGCATACAATACTTTCATTTATTTCTTTATACAAAAATTTCATGCACTGTATTTAGGAAGATTCACACTTCCTTCATAATCATGCTAATAAGGATGTTACTGGGTCAGCTACTTACAATTTATAATGTATTTTGCACTATCCTGATTCCCAGAGGCTTTAATCGGTGACAGATATTAATGCAATCCTCCTATACACCAAATTTCTAACAATTTCAGAATGAACTGATTTTGTTACTTAAGGAGAAGCAAAGATGCTCCTTTGAATTCCTCAAAGGAACATCTGCTCATTACTTTCTCAAAATTAGCACTTTTCTTCAGATACTCTTAAACACTCTAGAATTGTGACAAGTGTGCACTGAAAAAGGGACTCCCCTTTAGATGGCTTTAGAAATTCTTTAGAAAATGTTTGTATAGAAAATGAAAATTAAACGCATTTGTGTTTATATTTTTGAATTATGCAAATATTAACATTTCCATTACTGCTGTCTTTGACAGTTTAAAAGTTATACAACCTACATTTGGACTTTTACTACACCAGCTACAAGATCACATTGTGTAAAGTAAAAAAAAAATCCTCAACATTTCAAAGCTTACTAAAAAGCTTCCTTTTTGGTACCACTGTTATCACACACAGTAATTACGATTTTTTCCTAAAAATCAGCAACACCATAATACACTGTTTGCATACACACAGATGCTTCCAAGAGCTATCAATACTATTGATAGTATAAGCTAAACATTTCATAAAACATTTCACATCATTTTACACTACATCAGCCATGTTCACTCTTGACATTTCTTTGGAATGAATGGCTGGCTGAGGGAGACTGCTAGGTGATTATCTTAAATTATTAACCTATCCAGACAAGTCATTAATTCACAGAAATTGCTCTGAAGACATTACTGAATTAATGTTTTTATGTCAGATACAGAAAATGTACTGGGGAAGATTTGCTAAATATTAGCAAACATCAGTAAAGAGAGAACTATTGAGCAATAAAATATATTGTCATTAAAAGCACAAGCTGTGCACTGCAGATTTAGTTACGTGAATTCTGTAATGAACAACAGGCCACATCATCAAAATGGCATTTTTACTGTCATTCCCAAATGATGAATTGCCTGTAACATTACCTGCAAAGATCATAGTGCACAACCTAAGAGAGAAAGCTGTCTACACTGAACAGGGAACTCTCCGGCAGGGACTGTTTTATATCAGAGCTACTTTATATCAGGCTGGTTTGGGGCTAATCCTTTCTATTATTTTCTCAAAAGCATGCAACTGCTAATGAAATATGTTACGACAAAGTTAAAGGCTTTCCAAATACAAAGGCCTTACTGTAAATATAGAATCATTCTAAGGTCTAAGGAAACCTAAAGGATACAACAAACAGCCAATCAAAGTGCTCAATAAGCCAAAACCATGCTTTTCAGAACTGAGTTGAAATCTGTCTTGGGTTTGCATGTCAAGGTTTTGGTAGCAAGGGAACTACAGAGGTGGCTTTTGTGAAAAGCTGCTAGACAGATTCCCCCACGTCTGACAGAAAAAATATCAAGATGGACCCACCGCTAGCCAAGGCTCAGTCCATTGGCAACAGTGGTAGCACCTCTGGGATAATACATTTAAGAAGGGGAAAGTTACTGCACACCACACCAATTGAAGCTGGAGAGAGGAGTGAGAATATGAGAAACAGTCCACATTGAAGCAGGTTTGCTGGCAGGACTTGTGACTCTATGGGGGACCCACACTGGAAAAGTCTGCTCCTAAAGGACTGCATCCCATGGAAGGGACCCATGCTGGAACAGTTCATGAAGAACTGCAGTCTATGGGAAGGACTCACGTTGGAGAAGCTCATGGAGGACTGTCCCCCATAAGGTGGATCCCACACTGGAGCAGGGGAGGAGTGAGAGGAGTCCTTTCCCTGAGGGTGAAGGAACAGACAACCTGTGATGAACTAACCACAACCCCCCCATGCCCCATCCCCCTGTGCTGCTGGTGGAGGGAGGCAGAAAAAAATCAGGAGTAAAGTTAAGCCCAGAAAGAAGGGAGGCTTGGGGAAATGTGTTTTAAGGTTTATTTTTTATTTCTTATTGTACTAATCTGATTTGATGGAGAAAACTCAATTCAAGTTATTACCAAAGTCAAATTCAGTTTGCCCACAATGGTAATTGTTGGGTAATCTCTCCCTACCCTTATCTCAACCCATAAGCCTTTTGTTTTATTTTCTCTCCCTTATTCAGCTGAGGAGGAAAGTGACAGAACAGCTTTGGCAGGCACCTGGCATCTAGTCAAGATCAACCCACCACAGAATCTGACCAACCATGGGAAAGAGCACTGTTACAGACTTATTTAAGCCACCTATATATGAAGCAGCTGTTGAAAAGACAACTGTAACTTTAAGCTGTACCTTCCTCTGAAAAAGGAAATACATTAACAGTTAAGACATCATCTAGGGTAGTGCCAGCCTGATCACACTAACTCCTCTGAATTTTGCTTCCAATTTAGAAATGCTAATTTTCAGTCTGGTATATCACTCAACTTTGCACAATATGTCTCAGGTCATGCCAAAACACACTGAATAGTCCAGTTTCATCAAAAATTACTCCAACTGCAGCAGGTGCAATGAAGGATCATTAGGATGATAAAGAGAACATAGAGCCTCTTTTGCAAGATTAAGTCTGACGGACATATTTAGACTAGCAAAATAAAAAAAGGATGTAAGTGCTTTCTATATACACATCAGAAGGGTAAATACTACAAAAGAAAAGCTAATTAAACTAGAGAACAGCACTGGCAGAAGGACAATTTGTATCCATTAGCTAAACTTAAGAGTGAAAATGAGAAATTTTGTGGCCAGGAGGAAAATGAAGAATTGTCATCTTAAAATAACCTTCTACAAGAGTAGCAAGAGCAAAGACAGCTTTACGTGTCTATGAACTACAGTGTAGGATGCAGCTGTTGACCATGACAGAGGTCTGAATTTGACCTGAAGGAAACTGCTTTATTTCTATACTTCCTTATCTTTTTTCTCTAAGGAAATGCCAGCTGAAATAATTCCAAATTACACAGCCAAAAATAAAAACTATATCTACTACTAAAAACAGCAGTGTAAATATACCACCAGTAAAATAAACATTGCAAGGTAAAGAATCTTTGAAAAGACTACCAACTGATTTGAGATTTGCAAAGCTATCACTATCTATTGGAAAAGAAGCTTAGCTCAGTACAGGGTTTAGACATTGTGCCCCTATTTGACTAATGGAAATGAACTGGGTATTGAATTAATTGACCGTACACACATTTTGTATACATTGTAAAAATTATTCCTATCACACAGTAATAAGGCCTGTATCCATGACAAGAAGAGGGCAGTTTCCTAAGCTACAATACACAAGGCAAATCAGAGACTGGACAGTAGCCAAGAAAGCATGAAGTGATAGTTCACATCAAGCACCAGAGTACTCTATATCATAAACAAGCTTTCCTTAAGGGAAGAGGTAACAGTATATCAACAGTCCCATTACATTCTTAGGCTTTTACTTGCAATGAAGGTCACAATGCTATAGTACAGGAAAACACAGTGTCATTTAAGTCAGTATTAGCCAGATACGCAACATGGGAAAATACAAATTACAAGCTATCAAGAATTGTTGTGCTTTTTAATCTAAGAAATTGTGGTCAGTAACATCAGAACTTGAAAGCAGCAACTGAGATTGTACAGAAATTACTGAATTAACTGGGTTCTTAACTTTTCACTGTACCAGCTTCCTCTGATTTTGCAAGATTTTTTGACAGCGAAAATAAGCTGGTAAACAGTGTCGCTAAAGATCCATGGACTCAGAAGTCTAAGCAAAAAAAGGAGTTAAATGTAATACAGCTCATTTGAGAGTAACGTTTGTTTTTTTGTCAAATAAACACTCTGAAAATTACATCAGCAAAGCATCACTGAATCACTGGAGATAACTTGAATGGTCTATAATTTTTAAATGCCTAAACAAAACACACTCTCAATTTCATTTCACTAAACAAATCTTCCAATAACACCTCACTAAGCAAGTCTCTGTAGGGAATCTTGCAAGCGGACTGCTCTGCAGAAGACTGCAGCAACTTCTCGAAGGCTAATGAACTGCAGCATGTGTGTCCCACCTTAAGAGCTGCTAACCAAAACTCTAGAATCTGTAAGAGAAAAAGAAACAGATATCCATGTAGCTAACATGTTACAATAAATTTCCTCTTCCTTAAACAGTGGGTGACATTGCCTCCAAGGCTGTAGGAAACTGTGTATGGCAACAAGTAGGCAGAGAAACAAAGAAATATTTGTTTCTATCATTGTGAGAACAAGATACACCTATTAAACCACAGTCTGTATAAGCTCTGGTGCATACTTATCACTGTGGCATATCCTAAGAATGAAAAGAACTTCAGTGCGACCTATATTCTATGTCTTCTTAGAGCCTGGGAAGCACCCTTGAAACTAATTTTAAAAGCTAACGTGTAAAACCAATTAGGGTAGGATCCACTACGTGAACCACTTTTGAAGGCCTCTCCTGTAGCAAGCTACAAAGATGAAACGGCTTTGCAGATTTATTGCCTAATAAAAGGAAAGGAAAAGCTCAGAAAATATGAAGAATGCATGTATTATCTTTTCTTAATGAAGGTGAGATTTGAACTCTTAGTTATAACCAATTATTGTGCTATATATTTATTTTATTTTTCAGGTTGTAACCACTGTTACACCTGCATTATTAATAGTCCACGATCAGATTACCTGCCAGTTTAACCAGCTTGCTATCCGTTCCTGCTCAAAGAAAATATGATTATCTCAACACTACTGTAAGTCAACAATAGAATTTTAATAAATGGAGTTGTAATACAGCAATGAAATCATGGGAAGCTATCACAAAAGGCAATCAAGTCCTTTGTATTAAATTGAATACATTTTATTTTGAGGAAAAAAAAAATCTGTGGCTTTGTTAAACTCACTACCATCACCACTACACAGACACACAAAATCCCTGCTGCCCTTTTAATTAATCCGGTGGGACACAGTTTTTACTATAAAACCTCGAAAATGAAGAGTGCATAATGATTTTGTTAAATCTTAAATTGCTCTTTTAATTAATTGGTAATTTCCTCAGCCTACTGTATTGTCTACTAAAGTGACATTATCGAGTACCCCACGTGCTCTTCACACCACATAAAAAGAAGAAAGAAGCAGAGGAATAGATATAAGAAACAGCAGCCTTCATGGGAAGTAGGAAAAAAAAAAAGTGACTCATTGTAACAGGACTGGGGAGAGGTTAAGAACCCTCGATGCTTCATTTTAAAATAATAATAAAAAAAAGCTGACATGTGGCAATACAGCTTCTATACTGTAACATTATGACTTGGTTCTCTTGACTTGCAGTTTCTGGAGAAGCATGTTACAGGGATTAAATGCCTTTGAATGTTAATGTGTTCCTCTTTTGAACCACAAAGAATATTAATCCTCTTCCCCTCATCTATGAACAGCTGTGCTGTTTTTTTCCTACTTGACAGGGTGGAACCAGATAGCATGGCATGATTGACCTGATTGTAAATATTGCTATTTGGTTTTGAACTGCTTATGTTTTGCAGAAATTTAACAAGCCTGGCATCAGCTTATCTGCAGCATAAATAAATATAGGTGCTCAGGCACCTAGGAACCACTTTTAAACCAATTACATAGAAATAACAATTCAAAATCCCCTCAAACATTCACAGTGACTGGCAGAGGAAGTCAGACCAGAATGTTCTCAGAGAAAGGGATGCATGCATATACACAAATACATATGCATATATAAATATATAGATTATGGAAAAGTGAGTGTTAAAACGAGCAGCTACAGTTCGGTTCAGGCATGATTCCAGCATATATGACTAGAGTCATACATAAAATCTACAAATTAATCTCAACCCTACCCATAACTCTTATTCAACTACTTCACACAGTTTGTGTAAAGACTCCAATTTCAACAGAAGCTAGTAGCATAAGAGAAGAATATGCAGGTTGACCATAAAGCAAATCCACTAAATTGCCATTATCAAAATAAATATTTTCACACATTTGAAGACTCATGAGTCAGATCAACTAAGTACTTTTCATTCAGATGCAAACGTACAATTGACTGATAAGGTAATGCAAAACCTGGTCTAGATAGATAATTCTTTAGAGTTCTAAACTTCAAAGCCAGAAAACAAACCTTATTATGTTTACTATTCTGAATTTTCAGACATTTTACAATCTTTTCACATTTTGACCATTTCTTTTCTTTGACTTATTTAGAAATATCAACACTACAGAAGTAGATTATAAGTTGATTACATATAAGTTAATAAGAAGCTAACATCCTGGCCAACGAATGCAACATGACAATTGCAGTGCACTTCTAGAATAAAAATACTGAACAAAACCCCACTCATACTGATGATACGAGCTATAACTTGGGACTAAGTTATCAACATACTTTAAAAACATTCACAAGCTATTTTAAACAGAGATGATTGCATTTAGGATTCTAATTATTTAGAAACATCTTTATGTATATGTATTCTTTTCAATTCATCTTACTTTAATAGAGTTAAACCTTGCATTTTCCACTGAGGTATCATTGCCAAGAACATAAAGGTAACTGTCTACTACATGCACAGAGGCTCTTACCCCAGGGTTAAAACAAGGTAATTCAAAGTAGCTTCAGTGTGCAGTGGTGGATTCAAGACAGAAATCTACAAGAAGACAGTTATGCAGCATTTGCCAGCTAACACCTTGCTAGCTGTCTGTCCATAAAAAACCAGCACATCCCCCACAAAATATAAAATTATGGAAATGGAGATGTAGTAAGAAAAGCGTAACCTGAGGAAATAAAAAGCATGAATGACATGGAGGATGACAACCTTTTCTAAAAGAATTCAGATGTATTTAAATACTATGCTGGTGTAAAAGAGAGATTTTTGAATTATTAGAAAGTTTAAGTCAAAAATGTAGCATCTAGTTCTACTACAATAAACAGTTTTAGTACTGGAAACACATTTAGTTCTTTATGGTTCATAAAGGTGAACCACAACATAACCCCTTGCTTCCTAGTAATTAACATATGTCAATTAGAAAAGATTGGTAAGTTTGTGACAGTATTGCTAAGTTCATATGGAAGGGCTTTGTCCAAAGACTCTGGAGTAAGGAAAAATTAACTAGGCTTTGTTGTAGTTCTGTGTCCAAGAAAAATGGATCTGATCTCTAGTAACACTAATTACGCATTTTCTCATCCAGTAAATTGGATTTAGAAGTGAATATAGACAAAAAGAATACCCACCTTACTGCATTTAAAACAAGTCTGGCAATTCAGAAATGATGTTAAGACAAATAGTTGTCTAGGTGTTAAAAATCATGTTGTCTATTTAGCTATCCTTCATGCAGAAGCAAAGACAGATTTTGCTGTACTCTCAATTCAAGGAAAGAGGGTGGGAAGGTGAGAAGAGGAAGAAAAGTGCTTCACATAGCTTAACACTGACCCATTCAAGCAGTTAAGGAGCAGCTTGGAACAGCTCCAAAGACTAAAGCAGCTCCCTTTCCAGTTTTGCTTAGCCAGATGGAAGATAAGCACGTTTCAGGATTTCAAGCAGTGCTCAGGCTTGGAATAGCTGATGCATTACTCTATTTTTTTAGCTCTAAAACAACCAAAGTAGCATTTGATTAAAATGTTTTAAGGATAGCAAGATCTACCATATGCAGTAATCTCAGGGAGATGGGGAGAAAGGAGGGCAGAAGACCCTTAGCAACGAGAAACAGAATAAAATGGAAGAATTCTCAGTTTGGTTGATGTAGTAGCACCATCTTGTCCTCCACGGGAACCCCTCCATTTCAGCCTCCTGCTTTATGTAAAGCTTTTATATAGCTGAATATAATGATTCCATCTCCTTATCAATATTAATTCAAAATGTGGAAATATGCTGAGTGTTTTCAGATTAAATTCTAGCTCTCCCTCAGTATCAATGCTTCCGTCCATTATCTCTTATTCTAATGAATTTTCTTCTATTTAATCTTATACTCCTTATTTATCTGTTAGTCTTTAAACTTCAGTATTACTTATGCACATTACAATTACACAGCTTTTTACTGAACACCATAAGAAATTCTGCATGTGATTGAAGCACGCCTTATTACTGAAAGTACTGGTTCAGTCAGTCTTTGTAGACTTTTCTGCCACGGACACGATAAAATTTTTAAAAATAAACACTAATGGTTTTAAATTAATATGTACTGTAAAAAGGATTCTTTTAAAACTCAGAACTGTAAAATAAAGGGGTACTGGAGGACAAGAACATAATGGTTAGGAAACTACTGAAGAAATTAATTTGTCTTGCTCTTTACTAATCAGGGTCACCAACAGATGCTATAATACAACAAAATTGCATACACTGTTGATAGGAGACATTGCTTTATTCTCAAGGAGATTTCTTTTGCAGTTGTCCTTCGAGTTTAATGCCATAGCATCTCATTCTTTTTACTAACTCAGAACCAGGGTAGAGCTTAATAAGCCATCAGTGGAAGGCATTAAAAGCAGGCTATAAACTGAAGTTATGCACTAATAAAAGGAACACTAAAATGCATAACTTTTTTTTCACACTTTACAGTATTGTTAGATTTTAAGCGACACCATCTGGTTATTGAAGTAATGCTCAATGAAATACCACTTGTAAGCAGGAACTCAAAGGCAATTTACAACTCATATAAGGTTGCCTTCTAGGCACAGAAGAATGGAACAGCTGAAGAGTTTGTATCAAGAAGACTACGATTAAACTTCTACCCTTTAAGGTTGTACAGGGGCTATACAAGCTAAAAATTTCCTTTCTCACCCCTATCCCTCCTAGTTTTCTTTTCTGCTACCAACTTATTTGCTTAGTTCTGAATCAGAAATTCAGAAAACTTTTTTTCTCAGGTATAATATTGGAAAATATTTACTAAAGGAGAAAGTTTTAACTTACCTGATGAAGATCGTTGCCCAAAACATACTCCTGAAAGTAACCTGGTGCCGCAGATGATGCTCTAATGGCCTGCCACAGTTTATACTGACAGCCTCCAATATAATGAGACTTAACACCAGGAAAGTGATTGTAGTTTCTAAAAACAAATGCTTTCAGTGGTGTTCCTCTGTTTACAATGGTGCTTACTGCAGCTACCTAGTGAGTTAGGAGGAACAAAGATAGTTATACATGAGTGTAATAATAATATGAAAATGGCAGCTTCCCACAATATGAAACTAAATTTATAAATAAAATAAATTTCTGGAATCCAATGTAGTTCATTATTTACTTTTTAGTAATGCCTATCTACATTTTTAAAAGTAAAAAAAAAAAAAAACCTACCAAATACCACACAAACCCAAACTCCCTATAGAAAACACTATTTCTAAACTGAAATAATTGTTTCCACTGGCTACTCTGTTTCTACTAATATCTATCCGTTGATATTTAAACAAAAAGCTAGTGTCATCTATGCGACTTCAAAATGTTTTGCCTTTATGAATAGTACTTCATTCTCAGAAGCGTGTAATCAGTAATGCAACAATTCCATTAAACATTAATGTTAGAAACATCAATCACTTTATTCAAGAAAATGATTGCAATAATGTGAAGTTAAGGATTGCAGGAAGAATATCTCCCCCCCCCCAAAAAAAAACCAAAAGAAACAAACATAAATCTTTCAAGTTTTTTTTCTTAGAGTACAGAAATGCCAATAACAAAAATCACACAGGTAAATCTAAGTGAAAAGCCAAATTGCCATTTATATTAAACAAAATATATGACTACAAAAAAATACATCTTGTGAATATAATCACTTAATGTGAGAGTACCTATTGTCATGGGTGAGTGTCAGAATATACAAGACCTTTTACTGATGATGCACCCAACTATAACTTCTATATGACAAGGCAGAAACAAAACACATGCATGATTTGTACTCCATCATTTGATGGATGAAAAGTTTCCTGGTTTTGTCAAAAGGAAGTTTTGGTTCTAAACACTACCAGAAGCCATAAGAAAATGCACTGGAAAACTTAATAGAAAACTTATCAAACCAACACTTGAATTTATGTTTTGTAATATCCATATGTACTACCACTTCATGATGCAGTCTATGCTGTAAAGTGCTGAGCACCTTCTGGAAAAATCTATCTCACCATGAATTTAACAGCAGCAGAGCACACAACTGCATGTTTTACTTTACTTCTGTTGTGCTTTGTAAAGAGTGCTATCACTTCCAGCACTACAAAGCGATTACTGGGAACAGCTAGTTTCAACTCTATTTATATTCACGTTTTATTGCTGAAGAACATGGAAGGAAGCCAAAGACCCTGGTACAAAGATAACTTGCAAGTCAATGTAGGATAGCTTCTCTCTCAGAAAGCAACATACCACTCCAGCCTTTTCACGTCCTTGTTTTAGACATGGACTTGGGACACAGTCAGTAAAGCACGTTTCTAAGTTTAGAAAAAATGTGAATATCTTCCATTTAACAGTAAAGCATTGAATATAGTGCTATGACATCAAACCACCTGTTAATTACAGATTGTTCTAAAATACGTGCTATTATATTTCTCCTCTTTCTTCACACACTATCCTTCACCAAAAATAAAATACCCATGCTTTCTCATCTTTCAAGCTGCAGCTGTATATAACACCCCTGCAACTAATTGGTGCCCTTCATATCACAGAGGAAGAGCAGAGATCTTGGGGCTTACAAATGTGACCAGAACCTGGTAGTTCAGGCAAAGCAAGGAGAAATCCTGTACTCTCACTGTAACAGAGATCACAGCCGACACAACAGGATCTCCGATACTAGAATTCTCTTACATCAAAAAACAAACTTTGCATAACTTCAAGAAGCTGACCTAGTATTTCTCTGCTTATAAGCCTTTTAACATCTCTGAAATATATCTTAACCTCAAATCCTAACCTAAGTTATTAAATAAAAATAGGAGAAATTGCTGGAGGTTTAAGAATCTAATGAATTTTTTTCCTTTAAAAGCATGGGTTACCTCATACAGAGGGCCTGGAGAGCATATCCACTCTCATGCTGTTTAATCAATATTCTCCTAGGGACAGCAACCTTACTCAGAACTCTTAAAAGTACCTGTGGAATACACATTTTGTATTTACCTTCAGAAACTGTACTTACCTTTGGACATTTGGAATTTCTTGCAGTTTCAATCATAAGATTTGAGCCCATTTTTTCTCTGTAAGTGTAAAAAAATTGAAAATGCTAGATCAGTTAGGCATGAACCCTTACTCCTGAGAAATTTACATTTAAAAGAAGCAATGCTTGGATTTCACTTCAATAATTGGATTTCTACAGCTGAATTCAACTGACCATTATTTGAAACCTTCTAGGCTGTTAGAAATAATCTTCTTGATTCAGTTACCTACTTCAGCATATATTTAATCTTAAATCATCAGGATTACCCAACTAGTTTGTCAGAGGAAAACAAAGTACTTTGCTACTTTTAAGAAAAAAAAAAATCAACATCTTTACTAAACAGTTTTATAGTAAGGAACATTACTCTCCTGAACTTTTATGAAAACAAAAGCTAAGGAGAGAAAGATGCCATTCTACAAGATGCAGAACATAACAGTAATTCAATATGCATTTAATATTCCTTTTTGAGGTGGAATTTTTTCATATGCATACATTTCCATAAATCTGACATGAAATTGCATAAATGGTCAGCACTGTAATTTATCATCACATCAGAATTACGTTCAGTATTCTAATTGCTAACTAGAAGGTCACTCCCCCGCAGAGTACAGAAGACTGGAAGCTATTAGCATACTAGCCAACAATCTTGTATGAGCCTCTATTTCAACTTCAACAGGCTTATAGTAAAAGTATAAAACTCTACAGAGTGGGTGCTTACTCATAAAATTTCATTTAAATAATCACATCATCTTCCTCTCCTTGAACACAGTCCACACAAGCACAGGTGATGTATCTACCTTATTCTGCAAAGATGCTTTTCAGTGTTGTCACGCTAAGTAAGGTGATTCCATGTGTTGTTAAGAGATCATCCATTCATAGCTTACATTACTATGCCAGTAGGTAGAAGCACTTCCACTGTTAAAAACAAGACCTCTATCAATCTAGTCAGGTCAGAAAATAAAAGAAGTTTTTAACGCTACAATAGTAGTAGTCCTTCCTCAACATAGACAGTAAACTGTATTTTGGAGGTAGGACAATTTACTGTTCTACCAGTGGATATCCATGCTTGAAGGATGGCTGTGAGAGCAAAGAAGGAAGGGAGATAGTTTCTAGTCCTGTGATCAAAGGCTTCTGCTGACAATTCTTACATCAATACCACTATTTTATTTTTTCCGTTAGATACATTAATTCCTGTCTCTATCATCAACTAGAAAAGGAAGAATGCCATCTTCACTCACTAATTAATTACAGAAGAAGACAAAGGCATACAGAACAATGAAGCAGAAATATACAGAAATAAAAGATAAGACTGACAGAACTGAAATATTAAAGGTATCTACTGATCTGCATTAGTTTTATCTACCTCTCCCTAAATATGTGTATTAGTTATTTTCCCCCCAAATTCTCAATGCAAAGATTACAAAACTCCAAAAGAATATTCACTGCTTAATTATAGAAAGCACCAAGCTGAATAATTCTCACATTTTTTTTTTTTTCTTATTAAGGCCAGGAACTAATGTTTCATAGTAGGTACAAGAACTCCTTCAAACTACTGTGCAACTTCAGACATTAAGGTCTAAAGAGAAAAGTTCAATACCACCTCCAAATTTATTTTAGTTCTGTTGCAAGCATTAATACTGTAACTGCATATTATATAAACCTATGTCAAGCCTCACTGTCCAATTATTTTCTTTACCGAAGTCAAAGCACAATTAATTCCACAGTTTATTCACATACTGTATTAAAAGAGAAAGTCTCCTAATTTTAATTTTATTAAATAGTCCCTTGTTCTTGAAGGAAAGATGAGGCAGTATTTCTGAAGATATCTTACTATCTCAAATTACTGCTTCAAATTGTTTGCTTTTTTTTAAGGACAAATCCTGATGCTTTTCTGTGAACTGTCTTTAGTCAATGGCTACTTTTTACAACAGAAATACTCTCTAAAATGGAATAATGGGAATTTTAAATGGTATTTTAAATGAAAGTGCATTATGAATTAATATAACAGTATTTTTCACGTTGTGTATTTTCAATCCTAGCCACCATGCACTGAATCATCTTCTTTGACCATAAACATACAGATGTTTTATTAAACTGTCCAGTGAAACATCTAAATCACATCTGATATTAAAGTTAAATCCTGTAAGCATTTCACATCTTTCCACTCATGGTTTATTACTTTACACATAATTTCATTTGCCATCCTGTTTTTCCACTTATTTCCTTTGTTTGTGTCTGTTTGTGACTAATGTCCTCACCTACCTAAAAAAGTATCCTTTACAAATGTTGCTCTTTCACTGCTTCAAGGTGCTAATATTGCAACACTTATTTCAATAATGTCATAAGAACGTATGGCCAGCCATATGCTCAAAGGCACGTTCTAATGAACTACAGCCTGGGTGCAATCAAATAGCCTGGAGAAAGAGCATTCAATTCAAAAAGAAAATTGTAACTTTCATCCCCTTCTAATAGCAGCAACAACAGAAGCATCAGGAAACTGACTTCTTTACTAAACCTATAGGAAAGACTTATATTGCATGTTCCGTAAGGATACATAACATCTCACTGATAACACTGCTATGTCATGGAATCATAGAATGGGCTTAAGTTGGAAGTGACCTTAAAGATCACCCAGTTCCAACCCCCGTGCCATAAGCAGGGACACGTCCCACAAGACAGGCTGCTCAAGGCCCCATCCAATCTGACCTTGGACACTTCCAGGGATAGAGCATCCACAGGTTCCCTGGGCAACCATTTCCAACACCTCACCACCCTCATTGTGAGGAATTTCCTAATGTCTAATCTAAATCTTTCCCTTTACAATTTAAAGCATTCCCTGTTGTCCCATCCCTGCATGCCCTTGTAACAGTCCCTCCCCAGCCTTCTTGCACGCCCCCTTCAGACATCAGAAAACTGCTCTAACATCTTCCTGAAGCCTTCTCCAGGCTGAACAACCCCAACTCTCTCAGCTTGTCCTTATAGCCGAGGTGCTCCAGCTTGTCCATCATCTTTGTGGCCCTCCTCTGGACTTGTTCCAACAGTTCCATATCCTTCTTATGTTGGGGATTCCAGAACTGGTCACAGTACACCAGGTGGGGTCTCATGAGTGTTGAATAGAAGGGAATTATCACCTCCCTTGACCTATTGGCAATGCTTTTTTTGATGCAGCGCAGGATATGGTTGGCCTTCTGGGCTGTGAGAACACATTTCTGGCTCACGTTGAGCTTCTCATCAATCAACATCCCCTTGTTCCTCTCTGCAGGGCTGCTCTCTGTTAAGTAAGTCTGGAGTGACTAACTGGTACAGAATATGTTGCCCACCTAGTCACTGGAGAGCAGTCCCAATTTATACTTCAATTTGCCTAACAAATACTGGTTTAAAGTATTATTACTTGTAATCCCAAAGACATGCGTTATCCATTTTCTAACCAACGGGGAAAATGTAGTTTTTACACTACCCTCCATACGATGCTCGATTGCTTACAAGAGCACAAATTCCCAGTGTGGAATTGCAGCTAGCTTGTGAAAACCCCTAACTGCTCACCAAATTTCTCCCGAAGTTTCTCAAGACAACATGAAAGAAGAAAATTGTACATGTGAACAACATGCAGAAGAAAACTGAAAACTTGGAACAAGAAGGTAGGTTCTTCTCACAGATGCAATTCAATATAGTATTACAGAGAATGACACACAGTAAGTAGAATTTACTGCACAAAGTAATAAAAGTGATAAAACCAAATCCTCAAATTGCAATTCAAGGAATATATAAGAAGAGTTAAAATAAACATAAGATAAAATTTCCTAACACACACAGGAAAAGTTAAACAAAATTAGTTGTCATTTTCTGAAATGGCATTTATAATATGCCTCATGAGCGCACAAACCATTAGCCTAAGGCAACATTAGTTTAATTATTTTCAGGAAGAATACTTTCTGACAGAAAATAATATCATCAATATTGTGGTAGAGCTAAATGTAGATTGCATGCCTGTGTATTGTAAACAAATAATCCATTTCAAGCAACGATGACAAGTCTATTGACATTTAAATAACAAAATACCACCCAGAGCAAATAACGTTTTTCAATTTAAAACAAAACATAAAGCAGTTTTTCCACAGAATGACTGAAAGTTAGACCTGACCTTATTGCCATAAAGAGATGCTATATAACCTTTCAATTCCCTTCTTAGTTCTACACTTCCATTCCACAAGGAAGCCTGCAGCAATCCTTATTGTGTAAAATGTTGTGTAGGCATAGCATCTCCCTTCAACAGTGCAGAATTAGGTCAACAGAAGTGTCATTTTTTGATCAGTAAATTTATTTAATTTAATCTATAGGTAATATAATAACTGCCTGGCTTCTGACCACTGTACTGGAGAAGAGTGCTTTACCTCCCTTGTGTGTTACATGTAGCTGCAAACAATAATATTTTAATCAAAGGCATGTAAAATACCCTGTGTGGTAGTTGTGATTTTCACAAGACTTCTTGTTAGGCAGAGGAAGAGAAGAGGGAAGGAAGAAAAAAGATTATTTTCTAATAACAACCCAAAAATGAGAGAAACTCCAAATATCTTAGAAGGTAAACTCATATTCATTTGATAAGCATATTTACTCCAAAAAATTTGCAAAAGCACAGCAACATCATGCTTGGAATCCTCTTTCTCCATTTCAGCAAAGTGAGATGCTTAAACCTCAAGAGGCCCAGCTAGTCCTACTGTAACATCCAGAAAAACTCCTTCAATCCCATAAAACATATTAACCGTATTACTCAAGGAACACATCATTACCTTTTACCATTTCACATTCGCGCTCAGAGAAGGTTGTTTCAATTCTTTCAGTAGCTGTGCCAGCTTACACTGGGAAACTATGACATTAGTTTGCTAAAAATTATAAACAATGGAACTATCAATACAAACACAGATGAATAAAACTAAGTAATACAACTTGTAACATAATAGTTTATTCTGGAGACTTTTCCTGAATAGCCATTAATGAATTTGCATGCATAGCTATGAATAAATGCCATTTCACTGGCAATTCCGACACAGGATATTTTTTCATTGGAATCTTTACAGCTCATTACCCTTTTCAATGAAAGGGACAATGGAAAACCCCCTCAATACAAGAGCTAAGACTAAAAATCCCCACTACGGCACATTATTTCATTTCTCGCCATGCTCCCTGTAAGAAAAAAGTCACAGCAGGTGGCTAGTAAAATCTGTAGCAGATCCATAATGAGTCAGATCAAGCAGAGCTGGCAAGCATATAGAAATATAATCAGGAATCAGCACACTAAAGCTTATTTTATTCCCCAGAAATCATTACATTAAAGGCTTTCAACGTTTTAGTAAACACAAACCCAGATATTTCAAAAGAATGAGAGTATATGCTAATCCTTTCTAGTTGTTTTAAGAATTCGCTTACCAATGAAAGAATAACAAAACCAAAGACTCATGGACGTTATATGATTTTTCACTTGATCATTTTTTACTTACTTGAGCATTTTTTCCCATATATCACTGTCATAAAAGGCGTGGCTCCAACCCATTTTGACTGTTCCAACAATGACATTCTGCTTAAAAACATCTGATCCTAACTTGCGATACAGCTCTTCACAATCATCCAGAGGTATGTGGAACAACCCCAACATAAAAGCTAATATAGCTCCTGAAAAAGAAGTATTTTGAAATGTAAACTATAGCCTGAAGATTATAAAGAAGGATTACAATTTAATGTAGTTCATAGGTTAGCAGACTATCTGTCTTGAAAAGGGAAGATCAATTGACATTTTTATAACCAATTACCTATTCAGAGATCATCATTTTAAAAGGACACATACAAGATAGGAAGGGTCTACTTTCAGAAACATAACTACAAGAAGCTGAAAACGCACATTATTTCATCTTGCAGATTTCATCCTTACAAACAAGTATATGGCAGAAAACAAATTATATCCCTTGCTCTATTTGGAAAGAGAAATAAGTAAGGAAATCTATGCCATGCTCTTAAAAATATATTTGGAACATTACTTGCTATCTGGAAACTCTGAGTTAGTAAAGAAAAACTATGAAAATTTTGTGAGAAGAAGGGAATTTTGACCAGTTTGGAATGCATTTGGTTACTACCATTTGTAATTAGTCATTCACAAAATCACAGATTTGCTAGGTTGGAAAAGACCTCCAGGATCACTGAGTCCCACCATTCCTATCAACCACTAAACCATGTCCCTGAGCACCTCATCCATCTGTCTTTTAAATACCTCCAAGGATGGCGATTCAACCACTTCGCTTGGCAGCCTCTTCCATACATACTGCCATCTAGTGCTTGCTTATAAAAAATTCTGATCTACCCTTGTAGGAATGAAACAACACTATCCAAAAAGCATGGTTGCAGAAAACTATTAAAACCAATGGAAAAATACAATTAACACATCACTAAAAGTCTTTGTTAGATTAAACTGAAAGGGACATATACAATCTTTAGATCTAATTGTACAATACTGGTGACCTGTAATTAAGCATCAGAAATAATCAGGACATATTGTTTTTCCTGTTTGGAAACAAATGCAATAGGTTTCAAAAGGAGTAAATTCTTGAAATAGAGTAAGAATAAAATACATATGCAGAAAGAACTAGATAAAGGAAGTTACAAATGGCTTTAAAGGAAACATGACTTCCAAGCTTCTTTTGCTCTCACAAATGTTGTGGCTCTGGAGCGAGTCCAGAGAAGAGCAACGAAGCTGGTGAAGGGGCTGGAGAACAAATCTTATGAGGAGCAACTGGGAGAGCTGGGGTTGTTTAGCCTGGAGAAGAGGGGGCTGAGGGGAGACCTTATTACTCTCTACAACTACCTGAAGGGAGGTTGTGGAGAGGAGGGTGCTGGCCTCTTCTCCCAAGTGACAGGGGACAGGACAAGAGGGAATGGCCTCAAGCTCCGCCAGGGGAGATTTAGGCTTGAGATTAGGAAAAAGTTCTTCACGGAGAGGGTGGTTAGGCATTCGAACGGTCTGCCAAGGGAGGTGGTTGAGTCACCGTCCCTGGAGGTGTTTAAGGTTAGGGTGGATGAGGTACTTAGGAGCATGATTTAGGGATTGGTGGGAATGGTTGGACTCGACGATCCAGTGGGTCTCTTCCAACCTGGTTATTCTGTGAAATCCCACTGCCATTAACAGTTGACTGTCAGTGGATTGATGGTCTCAATGTTTTATACTAAAATGCAGCAGACATGCTTAATATAACCTAGTCCTACTTGACAAATCAAAGTTTCATCAACAGAAACTTATTCAACTGCCAAATGACCAAATGCCAGTATTCAACACAGACCAAACACCATTTTCCTGAATCATGCAAATCCTCTGCTGCCTTGTCTTCCTCTCAACTATCCAGCATCCATCTATAATGTCATGCATTTGCTATCTTGGTGAACAGTTTCAAAGCCAAAAAGATTCATATCAAATGCAAACTAATTTTCACTTCATCTCCAGAGAAACAGCACTAAAAACTGCAATCTGCTCCAGCACGAGTGCAGTAGATTACACACCTCGTATACAAGGCTTTGCTGAAGCTAGCTGGATAGTAACAAGACACTCACAGGCGAGTAAGGTCAAAATCAAAGATACAGTGTAGGCCCTATCAGATGGTGCAGTGAACGAAAGTGCCTGACACTTCCACCAAATCCTGCTCTGTGATTCCTACACTGCAGTCACCATCAGTCTTGATGGCAAACTTTTAATGGGGAAAAAAAATACCTAAATAAAACCTGGGTGGTCAAGGGGGTATCTTCAATAATGTAACGATAGAGCTGGCTCGAGGCATGAGACGGGCAGGAATATAACCTGAAAAACAAATGTATTCCTTCCTTTTTCAGTATTAGTAAGACTTCGGCGTAAGTGCTATATCTTCCAAAAACATACAGAAAATTGAAAAAAAAAAAACAAACCCAAAGCAAAATCCCCAGAAACAGTAATGGGTAAAGGAAATCAGTCTAAGGAAAGCCTGAGTAAATGGTCTGTGACAAAAGCCTTCAAATGCACAGAAGGCTGCTGCAAAGAAAAAGGAAAAAATCATGTTATCCATGTTCTTGGGGAGTCGGGAGAAGAGGAAACAAATTTGCACTGCAATAGGAAGATCTACATTTGGACTTTTTTTCCCCTGACTGTAAAAACAGCAGATCACCAGCACAGATTTTGCTTAAGATTTTGAATCATGTCAGGTCTCTTAAGACAATTGTCAGCAGTGAAACACACCCTTGAGGAATGAGATAACCTCCTAAGGATGTTTCCAGATCTGTAATACCATGACTTGACTTATTTGTGAGTTCTAAAAAAAATAAATACACTTCTTCCAACAACAAGGTGGAAAGAAGTCATGGACCAAAAAAACCCAACATCAACAAAGAGAGATGCTGGCTTTGTTTAATGAGGCTTTTCATCTGCTCAACACTGAAGGTTAGAAGAATACATGAGGGCACCAGCCCTACATTGCCTGGGAGGAATAATTTGGGAGAATATCCTTACATGAAGTCCTTAAGAAAACTTCATATACATACAAAACTGATGATCAGAGAGACCTGCGCAATTCAGATATCTTTGTAGTTAAAATGCACTGGAATGCACTAGAGAACCTTTGATCACGCTACATCAATGATTGAATCCCTCATACAATGCATCTGAATGCCATTAATTATAGACTGAAATAGAAATATAGGAAAAACTTGTATTTTTTAAATTCTTAGAGCAGACCAGCACATTTGGCCACGCGGTAGCACACACTTCGCGTAATCACATACTTTTGATGTTATAAACTGCTCCCTGTGACTGAACTCTTAAGTGCATCACTATTGAGAAGCATCTCTGATATACCAGGGGACAGCACAAGCATCAAAAAGGACACAAAAGCCACATCCAGAGTATACCTGCAGATAAATTGCCCTCAAAACGTTAAGTGCATCAATAAAAGCATTTAATACTCTGCAGAACAGTGATAATCACCCTCACTTACACAATTCCCAGCAGCTCAGTTCATGTGACAACAGCACTTCTTCTCAACTGCTCTGTTTTCATCTTTGGATGTTTGCACAGGCAGAAACTCAGCACACAGTTTACTTTAACTTGGCTCCCCACAAAAAAACTTCAGTAGCTACCAGTGTGTTGCATGCGCTTGCAGATTTTCTGGTGCTTCAGGCCCAGATATTTTGTGTAGAAATAGGCAGGTAACCTGAATTACACATGGCCCATCACAGCATCACTAAAGTCATCTTTCTCTGTGACTGCCTGCACTTGCACATTATGACCACAATTGGAGAGAAGTACAGCGAAGCTAGCTACAAAGACAGACTTTGCAACGTGGAATTCACAGCACAGTGATTATTTTGAAGCCTCAAAGGAAAAGCAGCTAGACGTTATTAAAAGATATGAAAAGCACAGCAGAAAAATGTCTGTAATGCACAAGAGGCATCCTTCCTACCATTTAATACATCACTTCTGTAAACCACAATTCATTCAGCCGCAACCGTCTGCAAATCCTATTGGCATATGTACCGACAACACAAACTCAAAAGGTGAAGCACGCTGCTAGCACATGCTGACAAATATGTAGAATCTCTTCCAATCATGTCTCGTCACCTACTGCAAGCTGGACCATGGCAGGCAAAAGCTTGATAGTGTGAACAAAGCTTGAAAGAACACATTAAGGACTTACTAGCAGTTACAAAACACAAAATCTGGTGAAGAATTAAGAATAACGTTAGGTCTAATCAGAGTAGTAAAATCAAACTAAGAACACCAGGCATCTCTGTCGAAGATAAAATGTCTTTGTCGTGATTGAAGGAGACATTGTAGGAGTGTTTTATAGTGACATTATCTTCCAAAGACACAATCACTTACTGCTAAATTAACTAACAAAGGACTTCTTCCAAATACTATTAAAAATGTAAAGCAGGGAATTATACTGTGTCTGAACAGAAATTCTGTCTAGCAGACCTAAACATTCTGTTGTACTATTTCGAACCCACCAAGCAAATCTCTGGAAACATGTACACTACATATAGTCCTAGTGTTCTGCATTCAATCTTATTTCTGAATTAAACTGTATAGAAGATTAAGCATAGCTTAAGTTAATTGAAGAATGTGGCTTTCTAAAGTAAACAGCTACTGAACTACAGCATTCCTCTTATGTTCCAAACCAGTATTATGCGGCTACTCATCTAGCATCATTTCCAAAAGAGATGACTGCCTTTTAAAAAGAAACTTATCCTGTAGAGTTTCCTGCTTCCTAGGGAGGAGTAATTTACCAACGAGTCACAGAGCAATTAGTGCTGAGAGGGACCTCTAGAGGTCATCTAGTCCAACCTGCTGTTCAAACATGTTTAATTATAACATGTTATTCAGGACTTGTTCATCAGAGATTTCACGCCCTATACAGGCACCTCCTTCCAGTGTCTGACCATCACTGCAAGGCAAACACGATTCCTTATACCTAATTATAATTTACCACACTCCAACTTCTCTGTTGGCTCTTCTATCACCATGCACCTTGAAGAAAAGACTAACTCCATCTTCTCCATATTTTCTCATTACTTGAAACAGGAATAAGGCCTCCCCCCTTAGCCTTCTCTTCTCAAGGCTGAATAAACCCAGTTCTTGCACTCTTTCACAGCTCTGACTTCCAATCCCCTGACCTACTTGGCCCTCTGCCAGACTCACCCAGTACATAAACTAACGTACCGAAGAGATTAAGGTTTTACTGAGAAGCCTGTAACTACAGACTGTGGCCAGTAGAGATCCTTCATCTGTTGGGTGCATTCTTGCACACATAAGCCAGGAAGCGGCCAGCTTCCCCTGCTGCAAGGGTACAGTGATTCATATCCAATTCATTCCAACAGGACCAGGCCCTTGTTCAGCAAAGCTGGTTTCTAGCAAGTCAGTCCACCTCAGACAGAGGGGCTAGTACTTGGCTTTATTCAGCCTGAGGTGGTAACTGTCAAGTGATTTCTCCAGCCTGCACAGGCTGATCTGAACAGAGATCATCACTCAACTGACCACTTCCTCTAATTTAGGGTCATCCAAGATCTTGCTACATGTGCACTTTGTCCCGCTGTGCAGGTGATTAATAATGACCGAAACCACTATTGGCCCATACCAGTCTCTGAGGAACGTTGCCTTATTTGTCTGCAAAACCCTATAAACAATCAAGATATTTGTATCTGTGCATAATATGAATGCTTCATGTTTGTTGAAAAAAAATGACAAATCAGTTTGAAGTTACAAGTCACCCAAACTTCTCACTCAGAAGAAAAATGAAAGACTTTAAAATTACACCTGTACTTTCCCAATTTGCACTGAAAGTTAGCAACCAGCATGTTCTGCAAAATCTACCTTTATTCTCGGATTTTCTTTTACTACAAAATTCCAACATGTGGCTTAATTACCTGTGCTTACACCACAGATGTAGTCAAAAAGTTGATGAACCGGCTTTCCAGTTAGTTCTTCCAGTTTCCGTAGTGTCTGAAGTGCAACTAAACCCCTGAAACACAAAAAAACCCATTGCATACAATGGTAGATTTATCGTACATAGATCTAAGCCCACCTTTACTTAATGATGACTATTACTGAATAACTACAACAGTAAGAATCCTGAATATTCCAGGGAATGAAAGAGTAGCAGAACACAATTAAAATGGAGTGATGAATACTAAATATAAGTTACATACGCAGACATACCAAAAATAGTACTCAACAGCTACAGTCATACTGGTTTGTAGGATTGGGGTTGGTCATCTTCTGTGGATGTAAACTCAAGACAGATTTCAGCTGCATCCACATCATACAGCACTTAAGCTTTGGTTTATAAGGGCTATACAATGGTCCTCAGCCCATGCATCTCTTTTGCCTACAATTCAATGCATCTGAAATAATAGGAAAGATGCATTCCAGCCCACAAGACTTGTGCTTTTTACGGCATGAAACAGAACACCTGGCATGCAAAGGTGCTAACTCTGCTGGGATAGAGCTAGAGAACTGTGAACAGCAAAAGAAGTACCAAACCAAGCACTGTCATGCCAAAACACTCTCCTGCATGCTGCCCCCAGATCTGTCCCAGCTTGTGCTGAAGAGCAGTCGTCAAGCCAGACTGAAACTATAACCAGATGACCACAACCAATTACGTAGCACAACAGCAGGAGTCAGTACTCAGGCTCACTCTCTGATCTGTCTAATTTAGTGTTATAGATGTAGATACTGCTTTCTAAAGACAAGAAATATGCTAGAAATCTAACAGGAAAATGAAGACACTTTATTCATACACATAGCACCCTTCTACGTTGTAAAGTTCTTATGGTTTACGATGAAATTTTGAAAACACAAATGTTGAAGTTTTTGATGAAATTAAAGAAATAATATGGGGAAATAAAAACCCTGTGAAACTGTATTTCTGCAATGACTTCATACTTTACTTTCTACCAATAAAGATTTTTGGATTTTTAAATAATATTTGCTAATAACATTTCTTCAAACGCCCAAAAACATAGCTTTCAATAAACATGAGACTTTAAATTTAATGAACATGTTTCTGATACTACTCTTTAAATTGTGGTAGGTGCATAAATTCATGCAGAATTAAGGCACATGTAACTAAGGACACGCGGTACATTTTTTTTAGAAGTGTTCTTTGTATTATAAAGAAAATACAAATCAACATCACAGCTAGAACAGCTTTCACCACTAGCCTATTCGCTCTTTCATATGAAGCAAACAATGCTAAGGCAGGTCACCCTCTAGACACGTACACGAACATTTTTTTGTATTACTAAGTCAACACAACCACATGAGTATAAATCACTTCTAGCATTTCACAACTCCGTATTTCTGAGATTAGATTTGTGAGCAGACAACCTCAGATAACCATTTATTTCCAAAAGGAGAAAAAACACCTACATGTGTAGTCAACTTTAGATGGTTAAGTACTTTCAGTGCCATAGGACTACTAATACAAGGAAATTCAAGCACAAATACATATAAAAATATCCATCATTAGAACAGCCAAATGTAACAACTATAAATCATAAACTACATCTTTGGGCACAAACTTATCAATGAGAAATGGAAATTTTATTTCCAGTTACTGTAAGAAAAAGGCTAAAAGTACATTAAAAAAACCCAAAACCCGAGGTTTTACCTTGTTCCTCCTCCATCAATAGCAAGGACTCGAATTCCCCATCCCTTCACAGGGTCTGTATATCCAATTATAGCTAAAGTCTCTCTAACAGCAGCCTGCAGGCTTTCATCATTTGCCTGTCTCAGTCGCAGTAGGCACGGGATTATTTTTTCCTATTGATAAATACAAAGATGTTTGATTCTAACTATATGTTTACTCCAAAATAATCCATGCTTAAATGTACTAGTTTGGCATTTAATTACAAAAGAAATACATTAGGTAAATTCAGTGGAAAACATCTTTAAATCTGTATTTACCTATATTACTTTCTAACAAGGGAAAGAAAGGACTCCAATATTACAATTCTTCCTCACACTGAGTAATTTTTAAATTTAATTTTACAATTACAATCACAAAGATATAGAGTATTATAATTAAAATGGGAGTAGTATATGTACTCATAATAAAGTAATTCACTTCTGTTCATATGGATGTCCAACCTGTATCCTGTCTTAATGATTCATCTGGCCATTCCCAAAATACATTTTCCAGCAATTCTACAACCTATGCAACACATCTGTTACATCTTGTGGCAAAAAGATATGGGACTGACAAATGCTGTGATTTGGCTAGTACTGCTAAGAGAGACTACCACCCACCTCCTGTCCTCTCACTGCAGGAAAGAGAATGAGCAGGACTAGATTACATGAACTTATTGGATGGTTCTACTCCACTCTTGTCATCTCTCTTCAAAGGAAGCATGCAAACAAGCATAAAAACTGTTGCACATATACAGATCAACTGTTCTGAACATTCCCATCTGGTCAACTGCAACAGAGGACACAGTGTACAATCTTGATCTACTATGGGAATAAGCTTTACTATCTATCCACATGACAGTGCTGCATGCTTCTAAATTAAACATCACAACCTTAAAAGCCTTCAGCTGAACTACTGATAGTTAGCATACATATCTGCTTGAACCAGCTAAAAAATAGCTATAAAGAGAGACATTCACATCATAATCTTTACAAACGCAAAATACGACCAATGGAAAAAAAGCATGAAAGTAAGTTTAATGTTATTATATGTCAATCATCTTTCAGATATTTATTTTTTGCCTAAGCATAAAGACTATTTGCACCTTAATTGCAACTCCTCTGCTCTCTGGAAATTCTAGAAGATGATAGGTCAGTTCTTCAACCCTGCTGATACACACTCTTCGATTAGAGGTTCTTCGTAGGGCTTGAACTAAAGCTCGAGTCCTGTTATCAATACTCACTCTTGCAATAATCTAAAAAAAAGATAAAGTTATACCAATAACACAAAACTACTCTAAGAAACATGCAAGGTTTGCAAAGACTAATACCAAACCATTATTTTAAGATTTCTCTGAAGTAATGGACAGCATGTTGTACTGGAGATCTGTCACAGGTTCCAAGTAAGCATTGCTTAAACATAAATAGGTCACCTTTTGATACTTTGTTTAGGCAGTACACCAACCAAACCTGTCAGCATGTAGTCACATGGATTTTCAGGGCAACTCCGAAATCATAGTATTGGGACCATAAAACACACTAAGACTGCTATAAACTACAACAACAAAAAACCCCCTAGATCTAAGCATATATATACACACACACATATATATGTAGAGAGAGCACATACATAAAGTAAATACATGCATATACCATACACAGACTTACTATACACTTTACATACAAGCTTATATAGATTTAGATGCACTTATATAAATATATCTATTTTCATAAACATACATATAATTATTTGTAAGTATATACATGTAAGTTTAACTCACGTGTATGCACATACACATATGTAAAAACTATAAACATATATACTTATTTATATAAGCACAATTGAACATCTATGTTCATATATATAAATACACATGTATACATGTAGAGGTATTTATATGTAATTACATGGGTATATACTTATTTATGTAAGAGTAGATGTGCATATATATATATACATATATGGAGGTTTATACATATGTGCATAGTGTGCACATACAATTGTATAAAACATGCACAGAAATAATATCTTAAGAAATAACACTGAAGAATGACTTGCCTTTTCTCTCTGAAGAGACAGATGTTTTTCCCTCTCTTCTGCAGTCTTAGCCTCTTTTGCTTTGTCCTCCTCATCTTTCTCAGACACTTCTTGTTCTGGATGTTTACTCTTTTCTTGTGAAACAACTTTTGCATCGGATCTTAATTTGGGAACCAACCCACCAATGTAACTGTCTACAAAAGCTTGTACACTGTTACTGGGGTATGAAAGAAAGTTTGCGATACTTTTTTTAGTGGAAACTGGAAGAGCAGTATTTGTCTTTTCAGCACCCAGAGTCTCTGCTTCAAGACTTATAGCACCTGCTGAATCCACCGTTGTTTCTTCACTTGTTACAGTACTTTCTGACGAATCAAGCTTATTCCTTGCTTCAGTTTTAGAGTCCTCTAATAAAGCATTCTTTTTTTTCTCTTGATCCATTACAGAATTATTGTTAAAGTACCAGTTGATATGATCAGCTACAAAGTTGTAAGTCTCTCCAAAACTTGTAGAAAAGTAGCTTATATGAAAAAGGTGGTTTTTAGCAGGTGCTGAATCTTCTGGAGTATCTTGATTAGTGCCACTTAAACTTACTAACATAGACGCTGAGTCTTCAGTTGCACAAGTGGGTTTCTTCGCAACTGGGCCTCTGTTGCAATCCTCCTGAGTGCTGCCATCTGTGATTTGTTTATTGCTTTCTGGATTTGCACTGATGTTATTTCCATTTTCATTACTTTTATTTGCTTTTCCCAGGGTACCAGAGTGTGATTTCAATCGAGCTATCCGTGAAACCAGTTCACTGTGAGTGCCAGACACTGCCTTTGAAACAGATTCTATAGTGTTCTTAATTCGTGACATGCGATTGTTCACTTTTGTAAGTCCTTTGGAAGAAGAAGTTAAAAGTTTAGAAACTCTGTAGTATAAAAAGTCATGGCTGTAGGAGTATTTGTTATACCAAAACGTTCTGCTTCTGGCCCACTTACACCGAGGCTCACTTGTATGAAAATGAATGGTGTGATTTATCCTCCAGCAGACTTTAGATCTACACAAACACAGGTATTTGTTTCTTTGCTTCCACCAAAGACTCTTTGGGTTAACCACAAAGAATAAACATGCGTCTAAAGATAAATGAACTACCATTACTTGTAAATAATTACACCTTTTCTATGTTGCTTGTCTACTTCATTCCAGAAAATACACTTCAATAAGTAAGTCTCATATCACAGTGTTACCTGAAAAAGAAACACAAACAAAACCAATAATGAAAACCCCAAACCAGAAAAAGTTTAACTAAAATCACAGAGTTACTTAAAGCAGATGCAGTTTGTTTATTCTTTCAATAAAGACAGATAAACATTCAAATCAAATAACCTCATGGGAATATCTACTGCTTAGGACATTTGGTACTATCATTTCAAAATTTTAATTACAAGAAGTTATTCCTTAAAGATCAGTTTAAACCCATCTGGAGCAATATATAACACATGTTGAAAGCATTAATTGCCACAAGTAAAATTGCCTATCAGTCTTTCAAACAAAGAGAAATGCGTGTCTCTTTACTAAATAATCTTGTACAAAGACCAAGTTTCAAACTGAACTGTCATTATATTACCCTTCTTTTGCAGAATTCCTCCCGTGGGAGAAAGGACACCAGTTCTTTGAGCAAAGTTTAAGTATAAAACAGAAGTTCAAGAAAACATTCCTCTCCCAAGAGCCAAGGGCGGTACGGAAACCCTGCTCTACAAGGAAAAACAGACGTGTCTGGGGCAGATCAGAGTTTGAGTCATGATGCAAGAGTCGCGCTGAAACCGCAGGGGCAGCTCCACCATTAGAGCAGGCTGAGGCTTCTCTAGCTCTTGTGGCAAGTGCCAGAGGGGGTCAGGCAGGCTGACACCCGTGCGGGCCCACGCCAAGGTAACAGCAGAAGCGACAGCAGCCTCGTTACTCACGGTTCCCTCAGCGGCCGCCGTGCCCGGGCTGCGGGCCACGGCGGGGGCCGGGCTGATATAGAGGGACGGGGGCGCCTCCTGCCCCGGGAGGGGGAGCAGGCTCCGCTTCTACCTTGCGCCATTTCGCAGAAACGGTTTCGAAAGCGGCGGCGTAAACACCCGTCCTGTCCTGTCCTGTCCTGTCCCGTCCCGTCCCGTCCCGTCCCGTCCCGCGACCCGCGTGCCTGGCACGCGCTCACCGCCCCCACCGCCAGGCCCACCCCGGTGACAGCGGGTACCTGCCTCGCCAGGCAACGGCTCCCGCCTCCCCCCGCTCCCCAGGCCGCCAGGCAGGGCCTTTCCCCCGCCCCCGCGAGCAAGGACGGCGGCAGGGGCCGCGAGACCGCCGCGGCGGAGGGGGCGGCACGGGGACGGCGGTACCGACAACAGCGGCGGCGGAGGAGACTCGCGCTACTGCGCCTGCGCCACGCGCCGGAAACAGCTGAGCCGCGCGCCGGCGGCGGGCGGGGCGGAGCGAGGCCTCCGTGGGGAGGGGGGCGGTAGAGTCGGAGGCTAGTAAAGATCATGCGGTTCCAAGCTCCTTCCGTGGGCAGGGACCCGTCCCACCGGATCAGGCTACCCAGGGCCCCGTCCAACCCGGCCTTGAGCACCTCCAGGGATGGGGCAGCCGCAGCTTCCCTGGGCGACCTGTGCCAGAGCCTCACCACCCTCATGGTGAAGGAATTCCTCTTGGTGTCTAGCCCAAATCTACCCCTCTTCAGTTTACAGATTCACAGAATCAGAGGATCACTAACGTGGAAAAGTTCCACTGGATTATGACATCCAACCATTCTTATCAATCACTAAACCATGCCCCTCAGCACCTCATCCACCTGTCTTTTAAACACCTCCAGGGAAGGTGACTCAACCACCTCCGTGGGCAGCCTGTTCCAGTGCCTGATGACCCTTTCTGTGAAAAAGTTTTCTCCTAATGTAAAGCCTGAACCTCCCCTGGTGGAGCTTATACCCATTACCCCTAGACCTATCACTACAAGCCTTTGTAAACAGTCCCTCTCCAGCTTTGTTGTATCCCATTCACATATTGGAAGGTCGCTATAAGGTCTCCTTGGCGCCTTCTCCAGGCTGAACAAGCACAGCTCTCAGCCGATCCTCGTATGGGAGGTGCTCCAGCCCTCTGATCATCTTTGTAGCCCTCCTCTGGACCCATTTCGACAGCTCCATATCCTTTTTACGTTGAGGACTCCAGAACTGGACACAATACTCCAGATGAGGTCTCGCAAGAGAGGCATAGAGGGGCAGAATCACCTCCCTCAACCTGTCTGGGTGACATCCCATCCTTCTGGTGTGATAACTGCACCACTCAGCTTGGTGCCATCTGCAAACTTGCTGAGGGTGCACTCGATTTCACTGTCTATATCATTGATGAAGATATTAAACAGCCGTTGCCTGCCAGGAGTATTAGGAGGGCACTGTGGTGTTTGCTTTTTCAGGTTATTAGCTGGAGAAGAGAGAGCTTTGGGGAGATCCTGTTGCAGCCTTCCAGCACTTAAAGGTAGCTACAGGGAAGCTGGGCAGGGACTCTTTATGAGCATATGCAATGATAGGACAAGAAGTAATAGTTTTAGCTGAAAGATGGTAGATTTAGATTAGATATTAGGAAGAAATATTTTACTGAGAGTGGTGAGGCACTGGAACTGGTTGCCCAGGGATGTTGTGGATGCCCCCTCCCTGGGGGTTATCAAGGTCAGGTTGGATAACCCAGTGGCAGGTGTCCTTGCTGAAACTGTTCTGTGATTCCTGTAATCCGCTGCTGTTCTGTCTCACAAATTAAAAAGTAAAATCAATTTTCTTACCTGGTAGTTTCTTCCCCAAAGGAAAATGTACATCCATTGCATGTTGTAATTATTATCACGTATTTTTTAGAAACTGAACAGATTGAACTTCCTACAAGACATTCTTCAGCTCTTGAATATTTTATGATTATTAACTGAATAATTTGTAGTTCATTTTATGCCACCTGTCAATGTGGTGACTTGACCTTGGCTGGTTGCCAGGCACACACCAAGTTGCTCTATCGCTCCCCCTCTGTCAATAAGAGCAAACAACAACGAAAAGTTCATGGATCACAACAGGGACAGGGAGGTCACTTACCAATAACTGTCATGGGCAAAACAGACTCAGCTTTGGGAGATTAAAATGTATTGTCAATTAATAACAGAATAAGACAGTGAGAAATAAAAACAAATTGAAAACCACTTCCCCCCCCTACTCCTGCCTTCTTCCAAAGCTCAACTTCACTCCCAACATCTCTCCCTCCACCCACCAGCAGCCCAGGGGGATAAGAAATGGTGGTTGCTTTCAGTTCAGTTCATCATGTGCTGTCTCTACCACTCCTTCCTCCTCAGGGGGAAGACTCATCACAACACACCCTGCCCCCCCCCGTGTGGGGTCTCTCCCATGGGAGACAGTCTTCCATGAACTTCTCCAATGTGAGTCCTTCCCATAGCCTGCAGTTCTTCATGAACTGCTCTAGCATGGGTCCCTTCCATGGGATGCAGTCCTTCAGGAGCAGACAGCATGAGCTCCTCTCTCCGTGGGTCTACAGGTGCTGCCAGGAGCCTACTTTGGGCATCCACCTGCTTCAGCATGGGGTGCTCCATAGGCTGCAGGTGGATGTCTGCTCCACTGTGGACCTTCATGAACTGCAGGTGGATGGCCTGCCTCACTGTGGTCTTCCTCCCAGGCTGCAGGGGAATCTCTGTTCCAGCACTGGGAGCACCTCTTCCCCCTCCTTCATCACTGACCTTGCTGTCTGCAGAATCACATATTCTCATTCCTCTCTTCCAGCTGCTGTGGCTCAGAATTTCTTCCCCTTCTTAGATATGTTATCACAAATGCGTTACTAGCCATCACTGATGGGCTCAGTTTTGGCCAGTGGTGTGTCCATCTTGGAGCTGGTTGGAACTGCCTCCTTCCAACAGAGGGGTAATATCTTGGTACCTTCTGAAAGAAGCCACCCCTCTACCTGCCCCACTACCAAAACCTTGTCACGTAAACCCAGTGCAGTGACATTTTTGTGCTCTTAAGGGAGTATTAAGGCAAGACATAAAGGCTTTATTCCAGTATAGCATAAATGAAGTATTTCATTCCTCAATTAAGTACTAAATGGCCACAAATAGCTCATGAGCTATTATCTCTGGACCTTTTGCATACAACAGTGGTGGTTCACACCCAGGTGCTCCTCTGTTCCCATCTAAATGCTATTGCAGTTGCTGCTTTCTGCATGGCCTGTTCTGCAGGTATAGTCTGCTTGCCTTGTCTGTAGATGACTACACATCTAGTTGTATTATCTACTGGTAATGCAATCCTGGCAACTGTTTTTATGGTATCTGTGCTATTCTTTAATTTATAGTGAGAATTCATTATGTATGGTTAAGCTCATTTTTAAACCAAATAACTCAAGCCGTAGTGGTGTCTGCCCCAGTTTCCAGAGGTAGCTAAGCAGGGAGGTTTTGCTGCCCATTGTTGTATCAGTTTCTTAAGGTACTTTCTTCCACTCACTGTTATGAGAGCCACACAGTACTGATATGTTTTAGACTGTGGTAGCAGTGTTAACTTAAGCAGCTTTCCCAGCTATGTCTGCCTTTGTGCAAGCTCCAGGATCATTGTTTGCTTGCCAACAGGGTGAACTGAATTGGATCTCATCAGATGATTTAAGAAACAGTGGCCCATCTGAAGTCACAGTCTGAGCTAGCTTTAAACAGGTTGATGTGTAGTCTTACAGCAACAGACGCTAGGGCAAAACTAGACCTACAACTTCAAAAAGAAGGAAGCCTGTCCATGTTAAGCTTCATGCTGCCAGGGCACATCCTGCCTCTTTGACTGGCAAATAAGGCAGCTGATCCCTTCTTGCTGCACATAGCTCCATCTTAAATAGTCACTCTTTCTCCCATAATCTGATTGTAAAATTCTCTTCTGTGCCTGCTGAGGTGTTTGTCTCACCACTGGGATATGTGCAATCGTATGTTGATTCTTACCTTTGCTAAGGAAAAGATTAAGGATTTGACATTTCAGGTCTAATCCCAAGGCTGTGCACTCTTGCCATGTGGCTGTCCCTGAGGACAAACAGACCTATCTGATCTGACACGTTAAGATTCATAAGCTTCTCAAAACACCAACGCAACTCTCCAAAAGAACTGAAAAGCACTAGATGAAAAAAGATTGTTTTATATATTCCCAGATACAAATTCTGCATCTGCACCTTCCCAAACATTTTGCCAGTTTAGTCTTCTCTTCACTGTGGTCATGACATTAAGAAGAAATTATCTCAAATTTATTTATTTAAAAGATAGACACTTCAACTAAGCTTATTTTATAAGCTTTCTTAATAGTCAAAGGTGAGCTGATTCCTCCCATTTGACTGAACGTCTACTTTTTAAGTAACAGATATCAATCCACCTGTGGTATTCAGAGGGAAGCTAACTCCATTTCCAGTAGTTTTCACATAGTATAAAAATGATCCCATTTATCACATTTTGAGATACATTTTAATTTTAATAGAATGAACATGAATTGTTTTAAAAATACTTTCATTTCTATGCTTTGCATGGGAAGTCTTAAGCAAGAATTCTTTGTAATTATTGATGGGGTTTTTGCTGATCTCTCTTAAACTGCACACCCAGCACTCAAGCTCTGTCAGACAGATCCCTTAAAACATATGTTTTCAGTTTAAGACAACACTAGCAGTAGTTTGATTTTAATGAGAGCTGTCCCTGTAACTTAATTTAAAAAAGCAAATACTTTCAGAATGTATTCTCAGTGTACATGTTTATATGTTTTTGTAGGTAAGATACAGAATTTTGGAAATCAAGTTACGTATCAGAAATTGTGGTAAATCTCACTACTTTAATGAGAGGGAGTTCTTTGGTGTACGTGATTTTTGTCATGTTATAAGTAAACTATTGTGATGTTCATACTGCAAGTGAGTTAACTATGCTCATTTATATATATTCTATACTTTCAAGTGCCATTAATTATGTCTAACATTCACATTTGTATATTTGTATTGTATTGCTGCTTGGAGAAAAGACATAATGCATTATGAGGCAGCTTGATGAAAACTAGACATTTACTAGAAATAATTGCTCCAAAGTTTGTCTTTCTAGGGTTTTTGTAAGAGACCAATTCTTTCTGACTGCCTTAAACCACTTGTTTTCGACTGCAGCAAAGGCAGTGCCTTTCAACCTTATCTTACTCTTGCAAGCAGCCCAGCTGAACTTACTGCCCAGAGAGGTCATAATGCAGTCTTGCCAGTAGGGAGAGCAGGGGCAGAATGATACCTTGGACTCATTTCAGACCCCTAAGCTCCCCCAAACTCAGTTCTAGCACTTACCTAGACGAAGAACTGTGCAGCCCCCCCCCGAAACTATAAACAGTACTCTGGAAGACGGGCCATTTGCAGCAGTGCACTTACACAGGGCGAAGAGGGGGACCGGAGTTCAGGTGGTGTCCTTGCACTTTTCTCTCTCTCTTTCCTCCCTTTCTCTCTTTCTTTCTTTTCCTTTAACACAGATTTAGCAAGCCAATGCTAATCTTATCCCTAAGAATGCCTGTACAAATAACTTCCTTTTTGTACCGATTGTTTGGCATCGTTTTGCCTTCATTTAGCCCTGTGGGTTCTGAACCCATAAATTTTACAGGAGATCCACAATCTTACCTTAGAGAGCCCTGGACTGTCCCGGCTGGGTCATGACAGTTCTGCCTCTTGATCTGTTTTCTTACATTCTCCCTCACTATAAAAAGTGACACAAACCCACTGAAATTAATTAATTCTGGAACTCCTTATAAAATTAAGTCATACTCTTTATTGCTATTCCAGTTACAGAGTTCAGTGACATCAACTTAGATGAATTAAACCTGCATAGCGCAACTTTCAGGGGTGAGATATTAATTGTGAGAAAATAATTTTGCATATACTTTCACTGTATGTTTCATACAAATATATTATATGAATAGCAGTTGAGTATATACAGGCAGGGTTATTGTTTTCACTTGCCATATTGATTATGGGTGGTATCCTGGAAGCACAGAACTGTCACCCTAAGAGACCCAAACAAATTAAAAGACCCCAAATTAACATGCATTGGTAGGGTAGTAATCTGCTAATAATGGTATCTGAGATAATTGCTTAAATCTAACATCTTAAGTTAAACTTCAGGGAAAATGCTGTTTTCTGTTTTCAACATAGTATGACATAGGCAGAAGCTGTGTAGTGCTCCCAAGTATTTTAAGCTTTGTAAACGCAGAACACATGTATTCTGCCTCTTAACGCTAGATGGCAGACAAAAGTGGGAAAACATTTCCTTATTTACAGAGACAGAATATTGAGAAATTAATTTGCAACTTCAATGAACATTCACTGAAAGCTCTCAAAATAATAATGAAGAGCATTGGACACAGACACAAAATATCATGGTTATGATAGCATGGATATTTTCTTCAGCGTTTCATTTAGTTGCAGTTTTGACACAAGTACTGCAAATAATCAAGTGAAATATTTCTACCTTATTTTCTATTGCTTTTTAATCTCTATTACTTCCCTTCAATATTTTGCTTTTGTTAAAGAATAACTAAAAATTCTCAAGGCCTCAGAAAGGCTTAAACAACTCAAATAGAAGAGAAACTTTCAGAGGAAACTGTTCTCGCCAGGTAGTTGCATGGTTGTGAAATTGCCTTCTGTAGATCTGAAAAGCAGGTGATACAAGGCTTGTATTGTAACTGCTAGGAACCTCTAACTTTTATCATTTATCAAAAGTAATTAGGCATGTTTGCTTCTTATTGTTATTAAATCTTAGAAAATAATATGAAAGTAACATGTTTGCTAAGGAGGCAACTCACTTTCATAGAATGTTATAAATTGTTTTACTAAATATGTTATCAGTTGACCTAGCAGCTAGTGAATATTTTTGGCCATTACTCCATTCCTCTCCTAGATGCATCTTCCAAAAGAAGTGTAGCAGGATGGTCAGAATCCTCAAGGGTACATCCACCCTGAAATGCACATTAAAATGGGAGTTCATCAAGCTATAGCACCACACTAATGTGACTGCTTGCAGGATTAGAACTACTGACTGCACTGGGGATGAGGCGCTTGCTCTCTGCACATACACAAGGTGCTATTAGGTAACAAGAAAGTCTTGAAATGCTGTATTAAAATCTGTTTTGCATTGCCTATTACGTGTAGACATGTAGGGCATTTATGGGTCTCATATTGTGACAGACTTCATTGCTATTAAACCATGATGTGCATATACAGAACTAGAACTATATTTTAGCCCATCAAATCCTACCTGATCTTTTCCTCTGTGTGCTGCTGCTGGGGCTGTACAGATTCCAAGCCAGCCTGGCTGTCTTCAGTGCCGCATTGGGCAGTGTGGGTGGCCTTATGAACTACAGTCAGAAAGAGCCAAGTTTTTCTCATGGTGTCTTTCCAGTTGGGGTTATTCCAAAAGGGAAAAGTAAGTGTGTTCAAAAAGAAGGATAAGTGCAAAATATGACTTTTCTGCTTCATGGCTAGAGAGTCATCTACAAGGATGGCCATACTTCTTGGTCTTGGTTCCTCAGATTATTCTTATTATGCAATAGCTTTTAGCATGAAATAAATAAATAGGAGCAAACACCATACTTCGACATTCCCCATCCTGTGGGAGTGCATCAGTCACAACGGTGCAACATTATGTCCCTTTTCTGGGTTTTCGTCTTGGTTCCACAAATCTTTTCATTTCTGCATAGTCATCTAGTTTCAACAAAAGGAAACAGCCTTAAAAATAAATTGGAAATCTTTTAGGGACTCAGAAATGTGTGTTTATACTTTTTCAGGCTGAAAATAGCTGTGAACCTCTTTTCTTTCATCACCAAGGCAAATATTCTGTTCAGAATAGTGTTACACTAGATATTGTCAGTGACCTTCTCTTTGTTCCTCTTCCCTCCTATTCCTGCTGTTCCTCCACTCCCTGCCTAGAGATCTCCATTTTCTCACTCCATTTGAAAGAAATGGAAAAGCCCCATATTTTTCTTGAAGGAATAGTTGTAAGATGCCTTTAGAATTGTAGGCTCTGCATTTTGAATGGGTAAAGCTAACTGGCTCTTGTTCCAGTCAAAACTCTCAATTAGAAACTGGATCTGGGCTATATAATATTTGTGCCCCCCTCTGTTCATTTTTTCTGCTTTGCTAAATTCAAGAAGTTTCCTGCTTCCCACACAATGTAAAGGCGCCTGGATCTCTAAATCAGGATTCTGGATTCTGCTCGGTGAATTGGTACCTGAAGTCCTTTATGCAGCTAGCCTTGATTTCCTGTGCCTCCACAGCTCATAGTCAATGGTCTCTGGCCTTGATCAGCACTTTTGTGCATTCTAGCAATCTAACTGCTAAACCCAAGAGTGTACTAATCAAATAATTATAATGCAGTTAATTACTGAATTTGAAATTCAGACTCACGCTTGAGGTCATATTACAATTCTTTTTCAGCTCCCTGTGATTACCTATAATAGTCATTGTGTTGTCTTTCAGCACTCAAGAACTGATAGATGTGAATTTTGTTACTGCAGCATCTGGTTGACAGTGTAATTGTGGAAGTGCCAGAAAAAGTTCTTGGCGTGAATAGAAGAAGATCAAAACACACAATCTCTCTAGGTCCACTGGAATTAATTCACTGTCCACATTGTTTGCAGTTGCTTATTCAGCATTGTCAGAGAAACTGAGTCATTGCTATTTACTTTGTCTTTTAATTAAAACACTGAAATATGTCTGGCCTTTCACCAGATCTTGAGGTATTATACTAAATTCCATCTTAGCATTTTTCCCTTTATTAAAAAACTCTGTTTATAGCTTCTCATCTGTGCAAAAATCACTTTGTTATCCTTCTTCAAAACCAATCCATCATAGTTTCTTCTCCTGAAGCTACACATTATTTCTTCATTTTTCTTTGCTCTGACCAGCCTTGGTTAGGCTCCTCAGTTGTTTTCCATGGCTGTGGTGGCAGGTGAGCTAGCAGGCTATTTAGTGTCCTAATAGAGAATCCAGACTGTCTGGAATGCTGCAAATGAAAAAATACATGTTTTGGCAGAAGCATGTGTACCTGATTTGTAATGATTTATTTCTGTCTTAACTTAAAGTAGCCTGATGAAAGTTGTAGAAGTATGAGTAAGGGCTCAGTTTGGTACAGGTAAACACTATTTATTAAAGCTGAACAAAATATTATAGCAGCAATGGGAAAGAGGTGTTATTTAGAGAACGATTTACAAGCTGTGTAAGATAATTCTACCATCATAATTCAAACAGACATATTAAGCAAACCAGTTTCCAGGCTTTGGGCTGAGTGGGACTCTCAGTCAGTGCTGTCAGTAACATCTGTGAAATCAGAAACATGCCCAAAGAATGAGGTCAGGACTGGTGAATAATCAAGCTTTTACTGAAATAGGTTAAAAATTTATTCAATAGACGCAATCTCCTTAGGGATTAAAAAGAGGCACGTAGTAATGTATGCAGTTAGCAGTGCTGTTTTACAGTGACTACCTGGGACTTGCCTAGTTACAAGTCCCAAGGGGTCCACAGCCATTGTTTTTTCACTGGCTTTAATGCCTGTGGCTAATTCTTCTGACGAATGTGCTTCATTTAGGGAAGTCTTGTCCAAAATGTTGCCTAACAGTAATTATAGTAGTTTGATGTGTTGCAGTCCTACATTTTAAGGCTGTAAAGCTGAATTTGTTGTTGTGTAGCTTTTAGTCTTTCTAAAGTAGCTATCTTTAAATAAACAGTTAACTTACATATCTGGGAAGTGCACATAGATGTATGGAAAGTGAAAGGCACACAGATTGTGCGTGTGTGCAGGGGAGCAGCATTTGCACTCGTTTACATGTGTACTCAAAACATTGGCATGTGCAAAACTAAGATGTAGATCCACTGTGAAGTGTTGAAATTTCACTTTTGATATATAAACAGTGGTAGCAAGACAGAATGTTGTCTCTTGTTCATTATAATGTTAATTTGAAAAGTTAAGAGTAGTTTGTAGTGCATCTGGACTGGAAACGGATGAGATTTGGGATGGTTCTGACATTTTCTAATGGCCTTTTGGCTTGCCTAAGTTCTCCTTCCTTCCCAAAAGTGTTCTTGTCCAAATCAAAGCTTAACTCTTTCTGAATGGAGTTTTTTGACACTGTTCATCATTTCTTGTCTTCCCATGTCATGACAACAACTGCCAACGTTGCATGATTGCACATACGCCATCTACAATACTGTCTGCAGTACATTTTTTCTCACTCTTGTTGGCACATGGGCTTTAGCTGTTGCACTTGAGGCTGCTTTAGTTCCACAGACCCTGTCTCATAATGTTCTAACTATATAGGTTTGGTGTGAATCATTGGGCCTGACCCAAAGAACCTTGTATGTTAATAGAAATATTGAATGTACCTTGCTGTAAATGCATCTATGCTATGGGCTAAGTCTTTGAACAGTACTTAAGTATAACTTTGGCTAATCTCCTGTGTGAAAGAACCCATGTGCTAACCATTACACTACTTCAAAAAGCAGTTCTCATTACATTTCATGCTACTGGTATGTATTTACATTACTTAATACATCTTCTTGAATGTTTTCTGTATCTCTAGGGCAATTTCAATGCAATATTATGTTAACTTTTTTTATCTACCTGAGAATATATTAATAAGTAAATGCTTTATATAAAAATATATTAAGAAATAAATGTTTCTACCATCTTCTTGATATCTGAATGTTTTACTTTCCACTCTGTAGGGTCTGCAGTAGCTGTTTTTTAAATTTCAAGGTTTGAAAAGAAATAGAATCACATTAATAAAGAAATAACTTTTAATTTCTCTAAAATCCTCTAGAGATGCAGCCAACCATACGAATATTTGCTTTCATTAATTAATTGGTTTTCATGGCTTGACAAGTGCAATAGCAACAGTCTAGTAGCTGTTCAGATCTGCAGAATCTCACAGAGGAAAGAGGGAGACCTGGGTTTCTAAAATCAAAACCACACAGCGGTATTTCCCACTTGATCTTTTCTTAAACAAGAACATCTTCAAACTTGTTTATTTGTTCCAAAGTAAAGGAGTGTAAACCTGTTATCTTCACAATTTGTATTTAATGAATAGTAGCTGTCATGAGATGAAACAATTGCTGGCTTTTAGAAGTTAGTGGAGGGCTTTTAACACTAAAATGCGAATATTTCTGCTTCAGCTTATATTGCTTGCCTGACTTCTGAAAAAGTGCAATGCACTAAGATTCGTGCAGTTGTTGGAAGACAAGTTTGTTTAGTCTGTCAAACATTTGGCAAAAGAGTAATATAATACCAGGCTATAAATACTTCAAGGGCAGCTGCAGAGTTGATGATGGAACCAAATCCTCAGTGATGGCAGGTGATCTAACAGGAGACAATGGCAACTGTGGGAGGTTCTGAAAGTGAATTAGGAAGCAATTCTTCATGAAGAACACTGCAACAGGCTCCCCAGAGAGATGGAATTCCCATTTTTAAAGAATTTCAAGACCCAGCTGGACAAAGCTAAGTCTGACCTGATCTAGTGATGGTAATAGTCCCAGTTCAATAGGCAGTTACACTTTGGAGGAAGATCACAGAATCATAGAACAGCTAGAGTTGGAAGGGACCTTTAAAATCATCCAGTTACAACTCCCCTGCCATGGGCAGGGACACCTCCCACTGGATCAGGCTGCCCAAGGCCCCGTCCAACCTGGCCTTGAACACCTCCAGGGATTGGGCAGCCACAGCTTCCCTGGGCAACCTGTGTCAGTGCCTCACCACTCTCATAGTTAAGAAATTCTTCCATATGTCTAGTCTAAATCTGCCCCTCTCCAGTTTATACCCATTGTCCCTAGTCCTATCACTAGAAATCTTTATAAACAGTCCCTCCCCACCTTTCTTGTAGGCCCTCATCAGGTACTCGAAAGTTGCGATAAGATCTCCTTGGAGCTTTCTCTTCTCCAGGCTGAACAAGCCCAACTCTCTCAGCCTATCCTCATATGGGAGGTGCTCCAGCCCTCTGATCATCTTTGTAGCCCTCCTCTGGAGCTGTTCCAACAGCTCCATATCCTTATTATGTTGAGGACTCCAGAACTGGACACAATACTCCAGATGAGGTCTCACAAGAGAGGAATAGAGGGGCAGAATCACCTCTCTCAACCTGCTGGCCACACTTCTTTTGATGCAGCCCAAGATATGGTTGGGCTGCGAGTGCACTTTGCCAGCTCGTGTCGAGCTTCTCATCAGTCAGCACCCTCGAGTCCTTCTCTGCAGGGCTGCTCTCAGTCACATCATCCCCCACCCTGTATTGAAATCGGGGATTCCCCTGACCCCAGTGTAGGACCTTGCACTTCGCCTTGTTGAACTCCTGAGGTTCTCACAGGCCCACTTGTCTAGCCTGTCCAGGTCCCTCTGGGTGACATCCCATCCTTCTGGTGTGATAACTGCACCACTCAGCTTGGTGTCATCTGCAGACTTGCTGAAGGTGCACTTGATCTCACTTCTATGTGATTGATGAAGATATTAAACAGCTGTTGCCTGCCCGGAGTATTAGGAGGGCACTGTGGTGTTTGTTTTTTCAGGTTATTAACTAGAGAAGAGAGAGCTTTGGGGAGATTCTGTTGTAGCCTTCCAGCATTCAAAGGCAGCTCATGAGGTTCTCACAGGCCCACTTCTCCAGCCTGTCCAGGTCCCTCTGGATGACACCCTGCCCTTCTAGTGTGGCAACTGCACCACTCAGCTTGGTGTTATCTATAAACTTGCTGAGGGTGCACTCGGTCTTGCTGTCAATATCATTGATGAAGATATTAAACATCATCGGTCCTAGTATGGACCCCTGAGGGACACCACTTGTCATGGATCCCCATCTGGACCTCGAGCCATTGACCACTAATCTGAATATGACCATCCAACCAGTTTCCTGTCCACCGAACAGTCCACTCATCAAATCCATATCTCTCCAATTTAGAGAGAAGGATGTTGTGGGGAACTGTGGAGCTTTACAGAAATCCTGATTGATCACATCCATTGGTTTTCCTGTGTCCACTCCTGTGGTTACCTCATCATAGAAAGCCACTAAGTTGGTGGCCATGCTAGCCAACTTCAGGGTAAGGGTGACAGGTCGGTAGATCTTAAGATGTCCCTTCCAGCCAAGATCTATGATTTAGCGATTCTATGACTAAGGTGCTCAGGCTAGTCAGTATTATAATAGGCAGTATTATTGCCACAGGAGAAATTGTGGCTGAGATTTGCCTAAGCCATAGCTTTGAAAATACCTCCTTAAATAACAAAGTGACTTGAAATGATAACCCAGCTATGGATACAGAAAAAGTGCTTACCTGATTTATATCATATATAGCCGCAGTAAATTTAGATGGACCACTTGGCAGTACCACAAATTTAAACTATTAATGCCAGAGGAAGGATGAAGGAATTATTATGTTGATAATATTGGAATTCTATAAACTGCAACAATAACAACAAATCAGGCAATATCTTGTCTTCCAAGATAACATTAAAAAAACTCCAAACATTGAGGAAAGATTTTAGAAAGTTTAAATTACTCCACAGTCCTTACACAATGGTAGCATAAAGCCTATGTTAAATGAGTCTTGGGCTATTTCAGCATATCCCACAGCAACATTGAGTACTCTGTACCTACACTTACCATTGAAGTCTTGATTCTGTTTGGATGTGATGGGATTTGACATGCACAGCTCACATGTAATCCACAGGTAAAAGAAGCAGTTATTCCTCTCTACTCAGCCCTCCTTAGAGTATATCTGGAATAGTGCCTCTGATTGTGGAGACCCTGCACAGGAAAGATGTTGATATGCTTCATTGAGCTCAGCGTAGGGCATGAAGGTGATTGGAAGGCTGGAAGAAGCAATCTGGTTGGGAGGCTGAGTGAGCTGGTCTTGTGCTCTGCACCAGGGAGGCAGATCCAACGATAAAAGATGTGGTAAAATAGCTGTTTTCCTAATACAGAGTAAACCCCAAAATACAGATAGTGAGTCAATCTTCAGTCTGTTCCAACACTGGAAACCCTGATTTTGTGCAGCATTGCATAGAGATCAGGTGGAACTTTCCTAAGCACACTGCACAGATGCTATCTGTGGAGGGGTTCCTCCACCCTCCCACGATGTGGAGCCATTTATATTGTGCAGCAAACAATCTTATATCTTTGCCTGACAGGCTAGGATGTCAGCTCTGTCAGCATAGGCTTATGTCTGCCAGCATAGGCTTTACATACAAGGCTCAGTAGAAGCAGGCATGTCCTGTTCGAGATCACTAACTCCTCAAATGCCATATTTTCCACAAAGTTTCTAATACAGCTTGTTCAGCCTTAAGAAGAGGCAGCTTCAAGGAGCTTAACAGTGCTGCTGGCACCTATGGGGAGACTGATAAGAGGGCTGAGCTAGGGGTCTTACTGAGGTCATGGCAGAAGAACAAGAAAAGAGAAGGTGGTCAAAATCAAGGGAGGGTCTGGTAGCACAGAAGGAAAGCTTTTTCACAATGAAAATGATTGTTTGCAACCAGTTACCCAGGGAGATTTCGAGATCTAAGCTCTTGGAGGTTTTCAAGACCTGAGTGGACAAACCCTAACTAAAATGGCGTGAATTCACTATTGTCCCTGCCTTGAGCAGCTGTGTGATTCTGTCATTTTAAGCAGACATCTAAATTTAAGTCTTAATCTGTGACTCCCTCCCTGCTATCTAACCTGAGAAATTCACAGAGAAATTCACACTGAGAAATTCAGCACACTACTGAAAGTAAATAATTTAGGAAAAGAATTTAACTTGGACAGATACAAGCCAGAATGAAGCAAAGCTGGTGGACAACAGGAGAAGCACAATACTGGAGTAAAAGAACACTTAAGGCTGCTTAAACATTTTCATCTGTTATCCTGTTTTTCTTTTCTCAGTAAGTTATATTTCCAGAGTGGGTTCAATTTCAATATAACATTATCCTGAATGTTTGCTAGTGTGTATGAAAAAGATGGAAAGGCCACAATTATAAATTTATGAAACCATGAACATAAATTGAAGTGATTATATGCAAGATGGAGTAGAGTCTTGCATCACAAGGATGATTTGTACAAGGATAGTCACCTCCCTTTTTATAAACATGGCAAAGGCTACTCATTGCATGGTGTTCTTGCCCTTTCACCTATGTCCACATGCTAGCACTGACCCCTATTACACCATGTCTTCTCCCCAGACACTGTGTGCTGTGTATGTGTGTAGGTCTAGGATTTGTGTGTTCCCAAGGATCTTGTTGAACTTTTCTAGGTGTAGGTGATGAGACATGTGACTGAAATTCATGTCTACTCATATATTATGCATTGAGAAAATTATACAAATGTACGCTTCTGGTATTATATTCTGGTTAGTCTTTCAATAGTATCCCAGAAGTGACTTGTGTTGCATTTCCTGGTCTTTTTTACACATAACTCCTTGATCATCTTTCAGGTCATGAAATGTAGATTTAATTTAACCTTCTATGCCTGTCTTAGGGCTTAATTCTCTATTCAACATGTTCCTGTTTCAACCCACCTAGTACTAGCTCTGCCTAGACATACATGTTTACCACATATCCTGATAGAAGCATAATGTGTTCAGTTCTGGGCCCCTCACCACAAGAAGGATGTTGAGGCTCTGGAGCGAGTCCGGAGAAGAGCAATGAAGCTGAGGAAGGAGCTGGAGAACAGGCCTTATGAGGAATGGCTTAGGGAGCTGGGGTTGTTTAGCCTGGAGAAGAGGAGGCTGAGGGGAGACCTCATTGCTCTCTATAACTACCTGAAAGGAGGTTGTGGAGAGGAGGGAGCTGGCTTCTTCTCCCAGGTGACAGGGGACAGGACGAGAGGGAATGGCCTCAAGCTCCACCAGGGGAGGTTTAGGCTGGACATTAGGAAAAAATATTTCACAGAAAGGGTCATTGAGCACTGGAACAGGCTGCCCAAGGAGGTGGTTGACTCACCTTCCCTGGAGGTGTTTAAGGCATGGGTGGATGAGGTGCTGAGGGGCATGGTTTAGTGTTTGATAGGAATGGTTAGATTCGATGAGCCGGTGGGTCTCTTCCAACCTGATTATTCTATGATTCTGTGATTCTAAAGATCCCACCTGGCTTTTTGTTAATGCATGGAGTGAGGATGGCCAAGGTAAATGATTTTTGAACACACACCTGAAATTTTGTTTCCATCCGAAAGCAGAACTGGAGATCAGCCAGCCTGCTCTATGGTGCAGTGTTTGCTATCAGCAGAATTGCCAGGGGTTCATGATCTGTGGCCAATTCATTTGCTCGTCCACAAATTTCTGGGAGAAGGGAGGGTGAGGGTAAATGCAAACCCATTTGATCTCTTGCCAGGCTGTTTCCCACTAACTGAGGTAGAATTGGAAGTAAATAGCCTCAGAAATCCAAGTTTCCTACACATAGGCTTCTGTTTAGGAAAAAAGAAGTCAGGCATAATGGATTAAGTTGTGATTCAAACTGTTTGCAGCATGGTCTCAGAGAAAAGCCATTGTAGACTTGCGCAACTACATCAATGTTCCAAATCTGGATTATGGATACTGAGCTACTGTCAGTGCCAAAGATTCCTGGCAATGTTTAGCTTGTCTATTGTCTGTTCTAATAGTCTTACTTCAGCTGAGGTATTAACATGAGTCCCATGGTGGGATGGAAGGGGGAAAGAGGGAGAGAAAAGGGATCGCACTGTTTCTACAAAGCATTGTAGTCTACCTCAGCATCCCATTTATGAATTTCATTCTTCCCCTGTCTAATGATACATGAAAACATTTAGTGCCAAAGAGTTGGTAGTCTATGAGATTCCTGAGCTGGTTTTATAACATAGTCAAGCGATTAATCAGTGTAGGTGCAATATTATGTACCATACACCCAGCACGGGTATATTTTGAACCTTATTGGTTTCCTCTTCAGAAAGACCTCAAATTACCAGTCCCCAACTCTAAGCATAAAGATACAAGTTCTCTAGCTTCAGACAAGATTGCATAAAAATGTCTAATCTTTCATATTAAATTAATTAATTGTATTAGATTTCTCTTTTATTATTAATAGGGAAGGCCGAAGGAGAACAAATGACATTAAATCAAAACTGCTATTCTTAGCTTCCCCTAACAATGTGGACAAGTCATGTTAGAAGTTTGAAGTACAATGAAATTCTTGTGATCGTGATACAGCTTAATTTACAAAAATAAAAAGGATTAGGTGCTGAAAAATGACCTCCCAGCCTTTAGCACTATAGTAGAGTAAAAACCCTTTGAAATTGCTTCATTGCAGAGACCTTTTCCTCAGTTGGATTTCCCACTGAATTTTCACTTATTTTTCTGTGAAATTCTCAGTAGACTCCTAGTCCCATTAAAAGTAATTTATTTCGCATGTGTTATTTTTCATTTTGCTGAGAAAAATCCTCTAAGTCTTGACCCTGTCTTGAAATAAAAAAATATTTTTAGTGCAGCTCAAATATTTTCTTTTTCTTTCTTTCTTTGTTTTTTTTTTTTAGAATCAGGTGACTCAAAAAAGAGAAGGAAAAAAACGCTGTGGAAAAATGTCTCTGCTGCATTTAGGATGTGGTCGTGCCCCAGGAGCCTAGAGGATTGCAGTTATGATGCTCATGAGTGCAGGGGCCCAACTTTCCATCCACGTATAAACATTCCTCCTGCTTCAGCCTAAGCATGCACTTCTGGTTTGCGTAAACAAATATTTGCAAGAACTCTCCTGAGTAAGATCATTTAAGTATGATTTTGACCACAGCTATTTACAAGATCAGGTTTTGACTGAAGAGAGTAATTGAATTACACTGAGCCTCTGAAGTTTGCCTTTTATTTATATATTTCCCCCAATTGTGTAGCTCGATTTGCCATTGGCTGCGGTCACTGCAGCCTACCCGAGGGCTCTGCAGTTACATAAGGCTCTGTCTGCCTCGAGCCTATATAAAGCCTTTTTGCACGCCAGCAAGAGACAGAATTTTATCAAGATCCAAGTCCCACTGCTTTAGTTCATACAAGCAGGAAGAGATTTGTTTGAAGATATACTGAAACCTGAACCCAGGCTGGTTTGTTTGCTAGCCAGTACTTCACAGCTGTCAACCTGAGTCGCAAGTAGCAGCTACTGTAAGTAGCTTCTGTGCACTATGAAGAATTTTTCATTTACTGTGCAGGATAACACACATCAGACCGAGAGTCCTTCTTCTCACAGATTCCTGAGTTTGACAAATCAGTCAGATCCTGTCGGAAGACCAGAGAGGGATGAGCAATTAGCTCAAGTAGAGATTGCTGTACTGGGGGTCATATTTCTGACAGCATCTGTGGGCAATTTTGTTCTCATACTTGTGCTGTGGCGAAGAAGAAAGAAGCTCTCTAGGATGTATGTGTTCATGCTTCACCTCAGCATTGCTGACTTAGTGGTAGCCTTTTTTCAAGTGCTGCCTCAACTTATATGGGATATTACAGATGTTTTTATAGGGCCAGATTTCTTGTGCAGAATTATCAAGTATCTACAATTGCTGGGCATGTTTGCCTCTACTTATATGATAGTGGTCATGACAGTGGACAGATATCAAGCAGTTTGCTACCCTATGGTCACTTTCCAAAAGAAGAGAGCTCTCTGGAACATCCCCATTTGCAGCAGCTGGTCTATATCACTGATTCTTAGCCTACCACAGGTATTTATCTTTTCTAAGACTGAAATATCTCCTGGTATCTTTGAATGCTGGGGTGAATTTATTCAGCCATGGGGCCCAAGGGCGTACGTGACTTGGATTTTTGTAGTCATATTCTTCGTTCCTTCAGCCATCCTTATCACATGCCAGGTTAAGATTTGCAAAATAATCAAAAGAAATATATATGTGAAAAAACAGAATGAATATGAAATAACGAATCAGAAACAAGTCCTGCCATCTCGAGCAAGCAGTGTGAACTGTATTTCAAAGGCTATGATCAAGACTGTAAAAATGACAGTGGTGACAGTTGTTGCATACGTTCTCTGTTGGTCACCGTTCTTCATTGCACAGCTGTGGTCTGTATGGTTCCCCAGTGTCGTGACTGAAGGTAAGATACTCTCCATTCTCATTCATAACTTCATAGCAGGCTAGGACATTGCTATATTGCTTTATATTTGCACTTAGCTTTTGTGGACAAGTTACATGTGATAGTTTGAGTATGATTAAAAAGAAACTCCTGGTTCGATTATCTGCTGCATTTATTTAAGTACAGAGAACTTCATGTGTTATGTGATCAAAATATCATATAAATGTGTATCTTGTGTGGTTTAAATGGTGAATGGTTTAAAGGTTAATGAAAAGTATCATCTGCTCCAGCAAGGGTTCAGACATTTAGAGCTTTTAAATATACAAGCAGCAGTATTTCAGGTTCTTGAGGTAAAAAGGAGTAATTAACTATTCAAAGTAATAAAATAAATCTTTCTTATTTACTGGATACAACAGTGATGTTATAAGACATCTGATTTTGAGTATTGAAATCATATTGATGAAATCTCTGTAGTACACTGTGAAGCAATTAAAAGTTGTGAAACAGCTGTTTATAGAGCAAAAAATACAAACCTGAGAGTGTTATAAAAGAGCACCATATGATAAAAAAAATTAATCCTATCAAACTTATACTATTGGCTCTTTGTGAAAGGCAGACTGTGTATGTGGTCTTATATAAGTTCATCTGTTCTAAACTCAAAGATATAAACCAAATGGAAAGAAAGGATAATAACTCTGCCTTATAAAAAAACCCAAGCCGTCTGATCTTTGTTTTAAGAATTCTTCCTGTCAGTGTGAATTTGAGGCATATATCTACATATGTCTATATATATACACGTATATATACCTGTATTTATCTGTATAGCAAGTTAGTAATTGCTTTTCAGTTTAATGCAGGTACATCAAAAAAGAACTATATGGAATTATTTAACTCTGAAATGGATGCAATACAGTGTGCTTCACACCTTCAACAATTACAAATTGCACTGAATAAATGGAAGTTTCCTAGTGTTAGATTAACTTTAATATCTGAATTATTACCAGAAAGCAGCTGAATGTGAAAATCTTATTCATTTGTTTGAGTGCTTGATTTACTCTGTTATTCCTTTAATTGTTTCATTCTAGGTTCAGCTTTCACCATTATTATGCTCCTTGGAAATTTAAATAGTTGTACTAACCCTTGGATTTACATGTATTTTTGTGGCCACATTCCATATTGTACAAATAAGCAACTGGAGAACACCTCAGCCCAGGAGGAATCAGTGATCACGGGGAGCGTTCATCTTGTAGACAGAGACCCTGAGGAAAACAGTACATCTGCATAAATATTGAATGCTTTTTGTTGTTTTGTTACATTTGCTATGTTTGCAAGACATACTGATATTTTACCACCATCCCTAGTTTTGTGAACAAGGAAGCTGGAAAACAGTCTTTTGTTGTGTAAATATATTTCTCCACAGTTCTGTGGCATATACAGGAATTTTCTCTGTTGCACAAGTGTGACTCAGTTCTTCCATCACCACTGTGTTTTCAGAATGAGTTCTTGTAAAGACTGACCAAGATACATATAAGTGTATTAGGTATTTTGTGTCCTACAGTACTTTCTCTTCTGTGATTCTGGATTTCTAAGTAATAAAATTTTAAAACTAACTGGTCCAACAAAACTGGAAAGGAAGCTGACATAGCCTTGAATATGTGTTCAAACTGAACCACAAATTGTTCATCATTTTGGTGTGACTGGGGGATAGTGTGATGAATCGTCAGAAAGCAGCAGAAAGTCAGAAAAATCCATTGCCAGATATTATTAAAACCTGCTTTAAATGAACTCCTTATATACTTTTATAAAATGCCTAGCAGCTTAATATAATTTCTCAAAAAAAGAATTCCGTGTCCTTGTGACACTGAACACCTACTTCGAATGCTATTGTGGATTGCAGATCAGCAGCGTAGTAGCAGTCCAGATTTGTGGCTTCACACCATGGGATTTGATTTTCCATGCATTTTCTGAGGTACAAGCAGTTAAATGAAACTCTACCCACACTTGCATACATATATATATACTTTAAATAAAAATGGATGCTAGGAATGTACACTTTCATTTTGTATTCACCTCTTTTTTTCTGGCATGCAGTTTATTGTCAGAGTGTGCTTAAAACCCCTTCAAGTTCAAATTCAATTATTTCTCCTTAGTGGTAAAAATAAATCTGCATATCTTTCTCTCAAAATGGCATTTGCTAGCTAGTTTGTGGGTATTTTATGCAGGTAGCTATTTATTCCACTTTCAGTGTCTGCTATCTAATCAGAGGAGTATGGCAGGAATATCAGCAAGGCTCAGTTGAGAACAAGGCTGCATTCACAGAGATTCTTGGTGATGCTTCCGTATCATCTGCCTTCATTATACTATGTTTCATCAATGCTGTTCACATTTCATTTTTATGATTGCTAGCAATCTCGAATTTCAATGCAAAAGCTATAAAAGTGGTTTTTAATAGTCTTTAAATTATACTCAAAGAAATGTTGATTTAAACTAAATGCTGATTGAATTGTGAGAACTGCTGCTGTACACTGAATAGTTGCACTTCAGTGCTGATATGACTGAATATTCTGTCATTTCTATTCCCTGTATAGTTAGAACCAGTAGGAGAATGAGCCAATATTGCTGTTCTTTGTGATGAGAAAAGCTAGTGTCACAGCCAAGCTGAAAAGAATAATGAGTCTCCAGCAAGTAAGAGGAGGACAAAGGTGAATGAAGATAGTACCAGAGCCAGATAGGAATGAGAAGAGTTAGTGTGAAGTCTCCTATTGTTATATAATTGCACTTGAGAAGAGTTAGTGTGAAGTCTCCTATTGTTATATAATTGCACTTGATACTTTTATCTTGCTGTTTTATTTCTTCATTGATGGATATTAATTTTACCCCACACCATGTTCCCAGTCAGAGCAATTCTGTAACTCAAATGACAGTGTCCTTGTCTGGGGTATGAACATCCAAGTTACAATCCATATGTTGACATTCGTTGTATTCAGCCACTGGCTTTCTAAGACTTTCAAATTAGTCTCCATTAGTCTTTCTCTTATGACTTAATCCAAAGCTTGATGGTGGGTGTTTTTGTTTTTCTGCTTCCTTTGATTACAGTTAGTATGATAATAAATAATGCAAAGTTGAAGGAACTGTAAATAGAAATGCTTCAAGGAATTACCTGTGTCACTGTACGACTGAATTTGCACACTGAAAGTGTCTAAAGGTGTACATTTACAGGGGAAACAGGAGTTCAAATTATGTGCAGATAGTCACTCAGATCCAGAACTGATGTAAGTAACTGATGTAAAGTACCGCTTAGAGACCGCAACGGAGCTGTGCCATTTTACACCACGTGATTTGGCCTCTGATATTTTAAGAGTATAATTTCTAATACTTACATTATTGAATTGCTTATATATTTGTTGTTGGCTCTATAAATAATCTGGTAGAGCTTGATTTCTCACATAACAGTGGCTTGATATGTTCTATAAAAGTCTGAGAGCATTATTAACTGTCCTTATTTCAGATATTTTTGATCATGTAATGAGTGAAGTCCTAGAGATTCATAAGTGAAATAATGAATGCTCACTGTCTGTAATGATCAAAACAATTATATTTTTGTCTCTCAAGTGCTTGCTTTTTGATTTTCTCATTTTCTTTCCCCTGAGATCAGTCCTGCTGTAAAGAAGAAAAATAAAAGTTACTGTACTATGCTGTCAATCTACAAGCTGTGGACGCTTAGTTTCATTCCATGAGGAAATATTTAAATGCAACTACCTGAAAGGAGGTTGTAGAGAGGAGGGTGCTGGCCTTTTCTCCCAACTGACAGGGGACAGGACGAGAGGGAATGGCCTCAAGCTCCGCCAGGGGAGGTTTAGGCTGGACATTAGGAAAAAACATTTCACAGAAAGGGTCATTGGGCACTGGAGCAGGCTTCCCAGGGAGGTGGTTGAGTCACCATCCCTGGAGGTGTTTAAGCCATGGGTGGAGGAGGTGCTGAGGGGCATGATTTAGTGTTTGTTAGGAATGGTTGGACTCGCTGATCAGGTGGGTCTCTTCCAACCTGGTTATTCTATGATTCTATGATCTATAGGAAACATCCATGATTGTGAAGCAAGTGGTTCATATATGCAGCAAAACAGGATTGCAAAGGAAAACAATTCACATGGGGATTGTACTGCAGTAAGGGAGTCACAAATTATTTATTTTCTACTCTATTAGCTGATCCGTATCGATTTGAACTGAAAGAAACTCACAGTTAGAAAATTGGAAATAAAACCTTATGTAATTTATGTTACCACACCAAAACTCCAACTACCATCCCCCAAACAACCTCTTCAGTCCTATACATGCCAATCCCAGGACCTTGATGTTGATGTCGTCATCATCATCATTATTACTATTTAAATGAAAGCAACGTATAATCTACAGTAAGTTTTACAACAAAACATAAACTTGGCACAGCACAATACATACAGACCAGTTCTGAAGCTGAAATAATATAAAAGGCATGATTTCAAATTAATCTCTATTGTTGCTATTTTATTTAATTAAAAAGTTTTAGATATATTCTTTTTTTCTAGGATTATTGTTCTGTGCATTTAATTCCATGAAGCTGCCTAAAGATGAGTTTTGGCACAAAACATTAAAAAATTGTTTCATATTTATATGTTTAGTCATGTACATATTAAACCAAAATTGTTGCTTTAAGAATCTGGCCTTGTATTCTTTAGCATATTCTTCAGTTCAGTTATTAACTCTATCACCACCTTTGGTGAGGTTCTGGGAATATATTATCCACTAGCTATCACAGTATATTGGGAATATTTGCCCATGTTTCTAAATGTGTTAATTGATGTCTGGCCTCAAATGATTTAACACTGAGTAGCACCAGCTTTTGATTTACTGATAGGAAAAATTGTACTTCATCAAGGAGGATGCAGACCTTCTGGCAAGAACAGTCATGATGTGAACACGCTGCTTATTGATACATTTAATGTAAATTCCAGTCTGCTGGCAATGTGAATCATATTCCTGATCTCTATTGACTAGACTGACGCAATTTCATATTCTGAGATGGTATGTGTTCAGCTGTAACTAGCTGTTCACAAAAAACATGGGCAAAACTTCATGAGAGAAGTCCTTATTTTCTCCTCAGTACCTGGGTATACTGGAGTTTAACACATTTGCTGTGTAAGAAAATATTAAAAACTCCACTGTAGCATTTGGGTTTGATTTGTGTTTCCATTCACAAAGAGTAATACTGGATTGTATGACACTTACGTGCAGACTGTATTAAAGGAAGGATGTGATAGAAAGTCAAACACTTAGAGCTCCAAAAGTGCCTGAATGTCAGTATGCATGTGCTTAATACACTAGTTAATGACATACAGTTGCCATAGGGATGCTCTGCCGCTGCTCCTTTGGATCCTGGATGAGGCATGCCCAGTATATACACAGTCTTTGGGAAATATCCCTGCCAATGTCTCCCAGATGAATTTGTTGAAGATAAATAGGAGTAAGATGTCATATAAAAGCTCTCCCAGAATGCATTAAAAGTGCACATGTATGAAAAGTGCACACTGGATGGCTAAAGCATATTGTGTTTAGTTTGCTGACAGTGATGACAACAGCTGATCAGAACTGGACCACATATATGATTAACAAGGCTCTCTGCTACTGTGCATAGACACACAAACTGGCAAAGTGATCAAGAAATATCTCAGATGATGTCCCTGTTGGAGGACTAGCACAGCACAGATGTATCATTAGATACTTGTGCTTTTTTTTTTGATGAAACAGTGCACTGAATATTCAGCTAGGCCTGAACAAAATAAAGTGAGTGACTAGGGCACTGGATGAGGATAAGCCTGAACTACTTAATGCCTTCTTTTCCTCACTCTTTAGTAGTAAGGTAAGATGTTCTCTGGTACTCAGCCTCATGAGCCAGAAGGCAGTGAGAGAGAGCAGAGCAAAGCTCCAATCACCCAAGCGAAAATGGTTAAAGACCTGCTCACTCAACTAGAGAATCACAAGTCTATGAGGATGGATGGGATCCACCCAAGGGTATTAAGGGAGCTGGCAGAGGTGTTCACCAAACCCCTTTCCTTCATCTACCAGCAGTCTTGCCTGACTGGGGAAGTTCCACTGACTGGAGGTTGGCAAATGCTATGCTCATTTACAAGAAGGGTCAGAGGGAGGATCCAGAAAACTACAGGCCTGTCAGTCTGACCTCAGTGCAGGGGAAAGTCATGGAGCAGGTCATCTTGAGTGCTGTCATGCAAGAGAACCGGGTGATCAGGCCCAGTCAACATGGGTTCATGAAAGGCAGGTCCTGCCAAACTAACCTGCTCACCTTCTATGACAAGGTGACCTGAGTAAAGGATGAGGGAAAGGCTGTGGATATAGTGTACATAGACTGTAGTAAAGCCTTTGACAACATTTCTCACAGTACTCTGCTTGAGAAACTGGCTGCCTCTGGCCTGCACAGGCAAATCCTCACCCAGGTTATGAAATGGCTGGCTGACTGGGCCCAAAGAACAGTGGTAGATGGAATTAAATGCAGTTGGAGCTGGTCAGCACTGGTGTTTTGCACGGCTCAGTGCTGGATGCAGTTCTGTTCAATATCTTTATCAATGATCTAGACTAAGGAAACGAGTGTATCCTTAGTAAGTTCACAGATGCCACTAAGTTGGGAGGAAGTGTTGATCTTCTTGAGGGTAGGGAGGCTCTACAGAAGGATCTGAACAGGCTGGATCGATGGGCTGAGACCAACAGGATAAGTGTCAAGTCAAGTGTCAGATTCTGCACTTGGGACACAACAACTCCATGCAGCACTACAAGCTTGGGGAAGAATGGCTAGAAGGACCTGGGGGTGTTGGTTGACAGCTGACTGAACATGAGCCAGCAGTGTGCCCAGGTGGCCAAGAAATCGAATGGTATATCAGTCTCTGTTAGAAACAGTGTGGCCAGCAGAACCAGGGAAGTGAACCAGTCCTGTACTCGGCACTGGTGAGACTGCATCTCAAATACTGTGCTCAGTTTTGGGCCCCTCACTACAAGAAAGATATTTAGGTGCTTGAGTACATCCAGAGAAAAGCAACAAAGATGGTAAAGGGGCTGGAGAACAAGTGTTATGAGGAGTGGCTGAGGGAACTGGGTTTGTTTAAACTGGAGAAGAGGAGGCTGGTGGGAGGCCTTATCGCTGTCTATGACTACCTGAAAGGAGGCTGTGGCAAGGTGGTGTTGATCAGTTGGTCTCTTCTCACAAGTGATAGGTGATAGGATGAGAGGGAATGATCTCAAGTTGTGCCAGGGGAGATTCAGACTGGACATCAGTAAAAATTTCTTCACTGAATGGGTTATCAGGCACTGGTACAGGCTTCCCAGGGAGGTGGTTGAGTCACCATCCCTGGAGGTATTTAAAAGACAGGTAGATGAAGTGCTCCGAGATATGGACAGGTATGATTTGACTCAATCATCTCAAAAGTCTTTTCCAATCAAATGATTCTATGATCATTGTGTAGTGCATAGTGGTGACTGTGCAGGAAAGTCCTACCATGGTGCCACTGGCTGTTTGGGGAGCCCAGAAGTCAGAATTGCTGTGCTCAACACTCCCCCTGCCTCCACCTCCTCATTATTCCATGGATTGGAAAGGAGGAGGTGACATGTGGTTGCATCTTTGCAACATAATAAACACATGGATGGATAAGTGTCCTTATATTTTGATTAATTTCTCCTCACAAGATCATGTTAGTCTGATAGCTTTTGTAGAATCTCTGTAATGATTCTGCAACAGGAGGTGGTTACCCTCTGACAGAGGTTTTATTCTGCTGAGTAAGAGACAGTTAAGCTCATATTACTTGCAATTTAAACAAGGACAGTTAATTCAGACAAAAACCTCAGAACTGAACTGCATTTAAATTGTTCATTATTTTCCTGCATCTGTAGGAGAAAGAACTGTGCAAACAGTATTATTTTTCCTAGAAATGTCAACACTGAACTTTAGGGGAATATATTGTGAGTACGCGATATAGCTAGAAAATGTCACAATGTAGTAATGTAGGAATATCCTTTATCTTCAACATTAATATATTAAAACTGTTTAATTTCCCATTCTTATCAAATACTGATAGACTTTGCAATAATGAGAACAGGAAAATAGAAATGGAGATACTACTTTCTACTCTGAAAATTCTTTTGAACTCTGCTTCTTTAAATTGTTCTTCACAGAATGTCCCAGAACTCTGAAAATTAATAAGTTAGTTTTATTAATTCAATTTTTTTTCAGAATATCTCACCCTCTGGTGTAAAAGGTAATGAAAATCATTTAGATGAGTGTTCATTAGTGGCACAAACTTTTAGACTTCATTGTGCTCCCCAAGGCATGCTGCACACTCAGAATGTGAACGATCACCCAGAGATGAAAGAGCTTAATGAATCACATGTCTTAGTTTAAACAAAATCTTATCTAAATCAGGATTTGAAACCAAGTACACATACACCTTCAGACATACAGGCACGCTCTGCATTTAATGTAAAGTCAAATTGGATGATGAGGTACTTACAAAGCTTCTTCATGTCCTCGTTTATTTAGGACTAGACCATTTACTGACACATTTGAAATCCAGTGAAGTGCAAATGTGATTATTGCCCAATCCTACAACCTCCCTGTCAACAAGATTATTGCATCTATCTGGTTTAAAGTAAAGTTCAACAAAGGGCTGCATCATGTGAAAACCTGTGGTTTCCTTTGTGGTCTCTGGAGAAAATGGGAGTTTTCTCCCTGGGCAGGATTTAAGGCAATATTGTCAAACACCATAATGTGACACACACAAAACTGTATTTATGACCCATTTCTATGCTACACAATGCAAACCCAGTAGTTGTGTTTGGTGCCAGTTGTTAGGTTGCTGTGTAACTGAGTGGCACATTTGCAGCCTGCCTCAATACCAAGCAAATACATTTAAGGAACCATAGAATGTAGATACAGGCAGTTACTAAGCAAGGTTTCTGCAGCACATACGTGATGGAACAACAAATTGTACCAGAGGTTTGAGGGTCAGTGAACAATGCCAATTTGTATGACACAATTACAGAAGCATTTGTGCTATTTTTGCCTATCCTCTTGAGAACATCCACAGACAAAGTAATAACTATTAAAGTTTGTGATTTGTTCCTTGGCAGAAGAACAGTTAAATCTTAAGCTGCTTATATGACTTCATTTTTTTTTAATGTCTGCAGTTTGACGTTGATTACTGTTTAAACAATCTGACAACTCTTTCTTCCCAAGCCTTATTTTTTTCCCTAAAGTTTGAGAGAGTTTTGTTCAAAAGTTTCAGTGACTGAATCATAATCAATGAGTATCAGGCAATGAGGCAATGAGTATCTAGTGGATGACAACAATCTGATTTTAGGGCTCCTAGTCTTAGTTCTAGCTGAAGATATAAAGATTCAAGCTCTGACAAGGATTTGGAAGAACCTTTGCAAACTGTCCCTGGGGGCTGCCCTGGTCTCTGGCATGCCCCACATGATACGTGGAGGAAAAGATGACATAGATGTTATTCTTTCTATACACCTTAGGCAAGGTGTATGCAGACACATAAGCGGATTTCTGGTCCTTAACTGATTTTTTTGTCAGACAGGGAGAGAATATTATATAAATCAGTTATTCGTTTTATTATCTCCTTATCATCTAGGCTATTAAAAAAACAACCTTTAACACAATGTTTTAAATATGATTATACTGAGTGCTATATAAAGTATTCCTTGTGTGAAATATTCGTAAATTTATTACAGACTAAATGCAGCAATATTAGGTGGCCAAAGATAGAAACTGTAGATCCTTTTCAGTCAGACAGTAATCTGAATTTGTAAATATTTCCCTTACATGGTTTATTTTATTTTCACTCTGTGCATCAGCTGTTGAACACAGAGGCTTCCAGCCTGTCCTGTAGTTCAAGAGTTTCAGCCTAGATATCAAAACATGACTCACAAAGAGCAACATGGCATCAAGAATTAATGCTAGCAAGTAAATGAGAGCACTCTTTCTGCCTTCATGAGTTACCCATGGTACAAATACTACTGCAAAGGTTTCCTTTATCTTTAAGTCACAGTGCAGTGAGATATACATTGTGTATTTATAATACTTATGGTTGTGTGATTAAAGAAAAATATCAAGATATCTGCAATTTAAGCAAAAAGCAGCCTCTGAAGTGTAAGCATTTGAAAGAGCAGCCTTTTTTTTATAACAGAGATTAATTACAGGTATAATTTTAAGTAAAAATCAGTTATACTATGTTCTTAGAGCTACTTCTGTTTGTCTTCATAAATATGAAAGAAGTGGGACTGAAATGGGTAAGAAAAGTAAGAAATGAAGTGGGAGGAAAGAAGTTAGAACTGTAAAAATTTACTTTAAATAAAGATGGGAATACAATGATCATGGAGAATAATCAGGAATGGTACCAAGTATACCAGTGAGTATCAGAGGTTCAGCCTAAGTTAATAGCTTCAGATACAGGCTTTCTTGTCAATCTCATTATTTTTGTATATGTCTATTTGGAAAAGCATGTTGGTGTCTTATTCTGAGAAATCTGTAATATGGCAACAGCACAAATTCTTTTAAAAAGTGCTTTTAAATAAGAACTGCAGCAAGTTTTAGGAGTGCAAAGCTTGTAAGGTTGTCTCAGTTCTAATTTTAATATGCTAACAAGCCAACCTATATCAAAGAAACTGGGTGTTAAATAAAAGTACCAATATATCATCCCTATTTTCATTAAGTGTGCCATACTCGTCTTATTGAATGTCAAATTAACAGAAACTCAAACTAATAAGGAACCAATTAAACTTTGAGGGTATGTCTCTGATCTGCGTTTGAAGAGAGCGAAGCATGAAAAGTAGTTTTATTCCTGAATGTGGTTGGGATTGTGCTACATTGTGTTTGGTAGCAATGAAGCAGATTGCTAGTGGTATTCGCCCCACTTCAACCATCAAAGGACAACTGCAAGCGGGAAGAAGAAATAGTGCTGGAAATCAGAAGCCAGATCAGGCACCAGGCACTGTGGAGGTGGACACAGTGGGGCTTGGCTACAGACGGAGTCAGGATGACAGGTCTAAACAACATCCGCAGCAGGACTGAGTATTTGCTGTGGAGTTATGGTCAAGTGTGTGATTACTTGAAGAAAATGGCTAGGCTTGAGTAAGCGTTCGTGATGCCAGGGCATCTGTCTTGAATCCACTATACTAGGTTATTACTTAGATTTGAGATAAGAATTGCTTTAAATTTTTCTTTAACATTGCCAGAGAAATGTATACAAAGTATTTATTTTTTTTTTATAGTTTGTAGCTATCATAATAAAGGAATTTATGGGAGTACCTGGCAATCCCTCATTTGACATATTGACACATAGGGGAAGATGAGTATGGGTTTTGTTGGATGATTTTGCCTGAGAGAATAAAAATGATGGGAGAATTTCATTCAAGTTGGGTTCAATATGAACTGAGGGTTCTGGCAATTTCTAGCACACAGGTATTTCACAGTATAATAACGCAAATGATGTGATGTTCTTTCCACAGGAAATGAATCCTGTAAGAGATGGTATAGTTCATTGCACAGGCACCTCACCTCACACTCCTACACTGCTATATTTAATCATTTCCTCCAGAAATTTGTTCAAGTATTGTATTTTACACTGTTCCTTTATGAAGAACATGCTCATCAAAAATTGAGAATTTGTGCTGACTTATAATACAATTAATTTTAAATGAAAAAGGTTTAGATATTGTTACCCTAAAGTCATAACATTATTTAGGTTAGAAAGGACCTCTGGAGGGAATGGAGTCCAATTTCCTTCTCAAAAAGGGTCTAATCACTTTAGGTTGCACAGGGGCTTCTCCAGAAGGGAATGCAGATAGATTGCAAACTTCATCAATTCTATTTTCTGCTCAAAGTCCTGTGTTTTAACTAGGCAAAATCTACTGATTGAGAATTTAAAGAAGCTAATTTATTCTATTCTTCAAGGTCAATTTTCTAAGACTGTAATACTTTTATATTATATCTCCAAAGCATACATGGGTTATGCCAATATACAAATAGCCAAGAAGTTGGCTCCTGTTCATCATGAACTAGTTTTGATTTTTGCACTAAGCTAGAGTTATGTGGCCTGGTTTTGGAATACTGTAAAGTTCTGACAATGTAGTGGAAAAACTTTCGTAGAACTTTAGACATACTGATTTTGTTGTTGTTGTTCTTGGATTGCAATTCATGCTATTTTTATTTATTTCTAATTTTTGGCAGCTAGAATTTTAACAGGATTGGAGGATTGGTCTGTATGCATTCTCAGAGCCAGTTATCATTAGTGTTCGCCTGCCACTAGAACATGTCTGGAACAGAGATCTTGTTAATAGATCACTCAACTCCTTGCAGTGACCCTTTGCGTCTGATTGTCTGAACCTCACCTGCACAAGTTCATGCTGCCTCGCTCTTGGTATGTATTTTGGAATTCAGCATCTAATTTGGGCCTTAGCTCTGCTTTTCCCAGTGCTTGATTGTGGTTTCAATATTTGGTTCAGTACAAACCCAGCCACATGTCAGTGTGGCAGTGGGAAGAGGACACTATACTCTCCTCACCCTTCCAGCCTCCATAATATTCACAAATAGAAGTCACCATGCCGGCCTCCAGTGCTTTCTCAGCCTGGGTGGCTGGAGAATCAGGCTGATGAGGTTGCACCATCCCTGTGCAGAGACAGAATGGGAGCCTTAACTGGGAGGTTTCCTGTGTAGCTGGTGGGACAACATAGGGCAGATCACAGCAGGAGCCTATTTTAAATGTCTGGAGACCTTATCCAGGGAAATTATTCTTCTATTTACAACTCAAGACAGGCTACACTGGTTAGCTGACTAATCTAGTTATCTAACACTACATCCTGGATTACTTTTGTGATCCACAAGCACAGAGTGATATAATTAGTTGAAAAAAAGCCAAAAAATGTCTGAAATTACAACGTGGTTAAGGGATTAGCAGGCATGGCACATTCAGAGGTACACATAAGTGCCAGGTGTGGAAAGTGTGAGTGATAAAACTGAGCTTTAGATAGGAGGACCTTCTTGTTTGGATAAGACTAGATATTCAGTGAGAGAGGTCATGACTAGGTAGATAGACATTTTTTTCTTTAATGTAGGGAAGACAGCATTGGAGGCTGAACCATTTGTCTCTAATTGCCTAACAAGTAGGTTAGATTTTTACAAATAGAGTAAGATGGCTAACATCCCTGTGACAACGAGGTGACAAATTATTCTTGTCCTTGTCCATGTTTCCTTGAGAAAGATTTGTGAACAAAGGAAGTGCAATAAATATTTTAAACCTTTATTTCATTTAAGCATTAAATATTAATGGGATTAGTGACTCATGTGTTAAGATATTGCCATTTTGCACCATTTACTTTTTCTAGTGCTTGGAGGAGATGAAAGGAAGATTATAACTTTATGGACTCAAAAAAACCCCAAACCCAAACCAACACTCAGGGAACTTTTAGAACTTATTTTGACAGCAATGTTTCAATCATCATTTTGAACTGCCTTTCTATTTATTTACAGTATTTCCACTGTACCTGCTACATAGAACATCAAAGGCTGATTACAGTGAAGTCTGGGAATAAAAAAAAAAGCTTTTTGATATATTTGAAATAAACAGCTCAATGAATTTGACAGCTGACCTTTGCACATATCTTAACAACAGGCAAGCAGAAACCAGTGGATTTCTTTTGTGTTTGTTGCTTGAGGAAGCTGTTGGAAGTGACTGCAGCTGTAGCAGGTAGCTCTGTCTTCTTTTTTCAGAGCTGTGAATTCTTATGTAATGAAAAGTTCAACCAGGCACCCTTGGTATGATCCCAGCATCCCAATGTTTGGACTAATGTTGTGGAGCACTGCTTTGCCTGCCTCGGGGGCTCAGTTTTCACAGGGAACATGAGGTACCTTCCAACAGATTTTACTGGCATCTTCACAGAATTTTCCCTGAGGCTGATTATGAGGTTGTCATGAGCTCATCAAGTATGATCTGGCAGCTCAGGTCCTGTGTCAGCAGCACTTCCAGGGGTGACTGTGCAGTCCACCCTTGGCAGGATGGCCTGAATAATAATTGCTGTTGGATGGAATTGTAAGTGTCCATGGGATGTGTGAATGAGATGCCACCAAACAGACTAAGAGGGAGGGGGTAATGAGTGATATGACAGCCAAAATAGGTGACAAACACTCTATTATATGTATGTCTACTTTAAGTTTCCTATATATGCATAGATGTGTGAGGGGCAGTCTGGCTGGCTGGGGGCAGCTTTGGCATCCATTGTTTCTAGGATGGCCAGAGAAGAGGTTGGAGTGGCCAAACCTGTGTATAATGGGTGATTATGTATTCTGGAGTGTGCCTATGCCTGCAATTTGGACAATAATACCCTGCAAAGAGGGAATTTCCTGGAGACCATTGGTACAGAAAGCAGTGTGGAAAACTTACCCGTGGTGTTCTACGAATTTAAAATAGCTGACCATGACATTTAGAAAATTTAGTCACTAGAGCAAGCCGGGCAATTTACAGGGCCAATGTCTGGATGAGCATATAAGTCTAAACTGTTCAGTTTGTTTATGACATATAATGTATATACATTATATACATTATAATGCATACACATGCTGTCCTGTAAATGGATTATGGGATATTCTACAGAGTAGTACAAGTAAGTCCAACTCAGGCAAAGGTATGCTCTTGTTGAAAGCCATAGAGTGTAGAAACAAATGCAGACATAGGTGTATATGCACATGTTACTTTAAATGCTTTTAAAAATTAAATTCCTTGAACAAGCCTAATTTTACTTTCCTGAAATTCAAGGTCTTTAGTCATAGTTTTTAGAAAAAAAATAAGTTGGAAGGGACCTCTGGAGGTCATCTGGTCCAGTCCTACTTCCAGAGTAGGTCTAATCTAACTCAGGTTGCTCAGGACCAAGGACAGAGGTTTCACACAATTCGTGGGCCAACTTGTCTACCTTCAAAGTTTTTAAAAAATCTGTCTTCTGCTCAGAATTTACCTTCACTTGTGACTCTTGCTGCTCATCCCATCACTGAGCACCTTCAGGAAGAGTCTGGCTTCATCTTCCCTATACCCTTGCACTGGGTACTCAGCCACTTACCTTTCTCACTTCCCTCAGGGTCCACATTGCAGCCACTGCAGTCAAATCTGCCCCTAGCTGTGTCATTCTCAACCAGTTCTTCCTCATTTTTGAGCAGAATATCCAGCAGAATGGCTCCTATGGACAGCACATATGAAAAAGCCCTCCTCTAAGCATTCCATGAATATCTATTGCATAAGTGACTGAAAAGGTTCGTTTCTTATGTTTAACTAGAAACTAAATTACTAAAGCTTGGCTATGTTTCTGTCTTTGTCAAAGCAATTAACACCCCAAAATACACCATTTATTAGCCTATGAGACTGACATGTACAACATGGATATGATATGCAGTTTTTCAGAATCTAACAGCAATATGCAGCTCCAGTTATAATCTGAATATATTCCCTGTCTGATAGGTGTTGACATGGAGAACACTAAAGTCTATTGGTATAAAGGATTGAGAATCCTTATTAGAAAAATCTCATTAGAAGCCATTGATAGTACAAGTAAGATACCACCTGTAAATCTTTTTTACACCATGACAATTGGTTTCAAACAATGTGGAGAGTCCTACTTGCATAATAACAGTTCTGCAGTCAATCATTCAAAGTAATAAATATAATTCTATTACTGACTATCATTATTATTATTAGATTGTCCTGAATAATTCAATATCATGATTAAAACCACCTACCGATCAGATATATTATAATTAGTTTTAGATGATTTTCTGTTTAGCTGATTAATTGGGATATAGGAAATCAGATGAAATGCAAGGCTTCAGTTGTTCATGTAGCACATGAATACGCATCATTGTAGACCTAACTTTTTGTCTCACCAGACCTCAGTGAAACCATGTGTGAGGCTTATCTTTCACTAAACTTCTGCAGGAAAACAGTGCAGCAGAGTACAGCTGTCTGGCAGTCTTTCAATTCTTATGTCTATTTTCAGTAAATTCCAGAAAATAACACAGTGGGAAACACAGGAGAAAAGTGTATTTGGATATATTTAGCCAAGATAGTTACAACTAAGGCCGCACCAAGCGTGGTGGAGGCTGCCACCCAGACGGAGCCCCGGTGGGCACATGTAGCTACCCAGACCCTGGGCTGCAGGCAGTGCCCCCCTCCTGTAGTGGCTCATGCCTCTGGCTCAGGCTCCACCTGTGGAAGATGTGCTCGGGTAGAGGAACTGCTTCAAATGGTGGAAGAGCTGAGGAAAGAAGTGGAAAGGCTGAGGGCCATCAGGGAATGTGAGAGGGAGATAGACGAGTGGAGCAGGACCCTCTCACAGGCTGCCGGAGCCAGTGAAACTGAGCACCACCCACTGGTAAGCTGCAAGGATGGGAGAGACAGAGAGGGGGAATGGCAGCAGGTTCCTGTCCGGAGAAGGAAACCTGCTCCCCCCACCCAGGCAATTAACCCCCAGATCTCTCTGGGGAACAAATATGAGGTGCTGACGGTGCAGCCTAGCCCTAAAGATGAAGAGGGCTGCACCCACAGCCTAGAAGTGTTTCCGAAACCCCATCATCCTCCCACAGCCCTAAAAACATCCTCGGTTAAAAAGAAGAGGAGGGTGATTGTCTTGGGGGATTCCCTTCTCAAAGGAATGGAGGGTCCCATCTGTAGGCCGGACGCGCTCCATAGGGAGGTCTGCTGCTTGCCGGGAGCATCAGTGAGGGACGTTACTAAAAAGCTCCCTTCCCTGGTCAAAGACACCGACTACTACCCGCTTTTAGTTTTTCAAATTGGTAATGAGGAAATAGAACATAGAAGGCCTAAAGCCATCAAAAGGGACTTCAAGGCACTTGGGAGAATGATCGAGGGCTCTGGGGCACAGGTAATATTCAATTCCATCCCAATACTAAGGAACCAGGAGCAAGAAATGAGGGCTAAGAAACGGGTTAATGAATGGCTTAGGGACTGGTGTGAGAAGAGGGGCTTTGGGTTCTTTAATCATGGGGAGGCCCACGCACCCCCAGGATTTCTTACCAGGGATGGGACACGCCTGTCTGCTAGGGGGACAAAAGCCCTCACCAAAAACCTAGTTAAGCTCATAAATCGAGCTTTAAACTAGATGTGAGGGGGGAGGGGATGGAGGCCAGGCAGGATGGGAGTGAGCCTGGAGGTGAGACTTCAGTGGTAAAGGGGGGGTGTGCTGGCAACACCTGCCGGTATATCACCACTAAGCAAGAGGGGGTGAGTGCAGCTGGGGATGGTAGGCAGCTAACTGGCACTGTGGCCTTAGTTAAGTCAAGGACTGCTCAGTTGGGGAGAAGCCCTATTACAAAGGCTGAAGCTTCACCTGCCCAGCTGAAGTGCATTTACACCAATGCACGCAGCATGGGAAATAAAAAGGACGAGCTGGAAACTGTGGTAGGGCAGGGAGACTACGATGTCGTTGCCATTGCAGAGATGTGGTGGGATGACTCGTACGACTGGAGCGTACCCATGGTGGGGTATAAACTCTTTAGGAAGGACAGGAAGGGCAGAAGAGGAGGTGGGGTAGCCCTCTATGTTAGAGAGGGCATTGATACCCTCGAACTGGACTACGATCAGGATGGGACAGAGTGCCTGTGGGTGAAAATCAGAGGAGTCCATGGGCAGGAAGGGATTGTGATGGGAGTCTGCTATAGACCGCCCAGCCAAGAAGAAGCAGCTGATGAGCTCTTCTACAAACAACTGAGTGTAGTCTCAAAATCGCTACCTCTAGTCCTTGTGGGAGACTTCAATTTCCCAGATATAGGCTGAGAGTATAATACAGCAGAAAGGAAGCAGTCCCGGAGGTTCCTGGAGTGTCTGGAAGACAATTTCCTCACACAGCTGGTGAGCGAACCGACAAGGGACGGTGCCCTCCTGGACCTGCTGTTGGTGAACAAAGAAGGACTGGTGGGGGATGTGAAGGTTGGAGGACGCTTGGGGCAAAGCGATCATGAGATGATAGAGTTCTCAGTGCGGGGTAAAATGAAGAAGGAGGTTAGCAGAACAGTTGCCCTCAACTTTCAGAGAGCAGACTTTGGGCTGTTCAGAAGGCTGGTTGGAAAAGTGCCGTGGGAGGCGCTCCTTGAAGGCAGAGGTGTCCATGAGGGCTGGGCGCTCTTCAAGAAGGAACTCCTAGCAGCTCAGGAGAAAGCCGTCCCCAAGTTCCGGAAAAGTAGCCGGAGGGGTAAGAAACCAGCGTGGTTGAGTAGGGAGGTCCTAAGAGTCATCAATAGGAAGAGGAGGGCCTACGACCTCTGGAGGAAGGGGCAGGCATCCTGGGTGGACTACAGGAAGAAAGTGAGAAAGTGCAGGGAAAAAGTCAGGAGGGCTAAGGCCCAACTAGAAATGCGATTGGCCAAGACTGTGAAAGACAACAAAAAGTCTTTCTACAAATATGTCAACAGCAAAAGGAGGGCTAGGGAGAATCTCCAGTCCCTAGTAGATGCAGAGGGAACAACAGTAACAGGGGATGAAGACAAGGCTGAAGTGCTCAATGCCTACTTTGCCTCAGTCTTTAACAGTAAGGAAAATTGTTCCCTCTGTGCACAACCCCAAGGGTTGGAAGAGAAGTATGAGATTCCCAAGGTCCAAGAGGAGGTGGTTAGAGACTTGCTTGCCCAGCTAGACGCCCACAAGTCTATGGGGCCGGATGGAGTCCACCCAAGAGTTTTGAGGGAATTGGCAGATGTGCTGGCCAAACCCCTTTCCATCATCTTCCAGCAGTCCTGGATGACTGGGGAGGTTCCGCTGGACTGGAGGCTGGCTGATGTCGTGCCCATCTATAAGAAGGGGCGCAGGGAGGATCTGGGGAACTACAGGCCTGTCAGCCTGACCTCAGTACTGGGGAAAGTCATGGAGCAGGTGATCTTGAGTGCGATCATGAAGCACTTGCAAGAGAACCGGGTGATCAGGCCCAGTCAACACGGGTTCATGAAAGGCAGGTCTTGCCAGACTAATCTGATCACCTTCTATGACCAAATGACTAAATTCTTGGACGAGGGAAAGGCTGTGGATGTGGTTTTCCTGGACTTCAGTAAAGCCTTTGATACAGTTTCTCACAGCATTCTGCTTCGGAAACTGTCGGCCTCTGGCCTGGACGGGCGCACACTCTCCTGGGTGAAAAACTGGTTGAATGACCGGGCCCAGAGGGTGGTGGGAAATGGAGTTAAATCCTGCTGGAGGCCAGTGACAAGTGGGGTTCCCCAGGGCTCAGTCCTGGGTCCAGTCCTGTTTAATGTCTTTATCAACGACCTGGATGAAGGCATTGAGTCCTCCCTTAGCAAGTTTGCAGATGACACCAAGCTGGGAGGAAGTGTGGATCTGCTGGAGGGTCGGGAGGCTCTGCAAAGGGACCTGAACAGGCTGGACCACTGGGCTGAGACCAACGGCATGAGGTTTAACAAGGCCAAATGCCGGGTCCTGCACTTGGGGCACAACAACCCTAAGCAGAGGTACAGACTAGGAGAAACCTGGCTGGAAAGCTGCCAGGAGGAGAAGTACCTGGGAGTGTTGGTTGACAGCCGACTGAACATGAGCCAGTAGTGTGCCCAGGTGGCCAAGACGGCCAATGGCATCCTGGCTTGTATCAGGAACGGCGTGACCAGCAGGTCCAGGAAGGTTATTCTCCCCCTGTACTCGGCACTGGTGAGACCGCACCTCGAGTATTGTGTTCAGTTCTGGGCCCCTCACCACAAGAAGGATGTTGAGGCTCTGGAGCGAGTCCAGAGAAGGGCAACAAAGCTGGTGAAGGGGCTGGAGAACAAATCTTACGAGGAGCGGATGAGAGAGCTGGGGTCGTTCAGCCTGGAGAAGAGGAGGCTGAGGGGAGACCTTATTACTCTCTACAACTACCTGAAGGGAGGTTGTGGAGAGGAGGGAGCTGGCTTCTTCTCCCAAGTGACAGGGGACAGGACGAGAGGGAATGGCCTCAAGCTCCGCCAGGGGAGATTTAGGCTTGAGATTAGGAAGAAATTCTTCACAGAGATGGTGGTTAGGCATTGGAACAGTCTGCCCAGGGAGGTGGTTGAGTAACCGTCCCTGGAGGTGTTTAAGGTTAGGGTAGATGAGGTGCTTAGGAGCATGATTTAGGGAATGGTGGGAATGGTTGGACTCGACGATCCAATGGGTCTCTTCCAACCTGGTCATTCTGTGATTCTGTGATTCTGTGATTCTGTGAACTGTTAGGAAACTCCAAGTAGTACACATTGTGACCATGTGTTCTTCAGCAACATAGACTACTATGGACAGTTCTGATCTGCATTCAGTTCTTTATGCTAACTTGCCACAGCTGAGCTCAGGCTTACAGTTCTTATTTCATTGCATTTGAAAATGTAAGTCCAGATAGTCTTAAAGATCATTAAAAGCTTGAGGGTAAAAATACCTTTTGCTCTTTTTATGCTATAGCATAAAAAAAGAGTGTGGTGTGTTTTACAGGTATAGATTTCTGTATAATGAGAAATACTCTGAAAAATCAAGCAATGTGCATCTCTAACCACGTTCTGAAAATTAGTGTCTATTTCTAGTAATGTTCTCCTTTGCTACAGCTCCACACCTATAAAGCAGGGCTCATAATACCCACTGTATCAACTGGATGCTGTGAAATGCATTTTTATGCATGCAGTGCTGAAGTATTGGAAAGAGAAATAGAATATAGGAAGCCCTAGAGGAAATCCCATATTCAGTGCCAAGTATGATTGACATGCAATACCTAAAGCATTAAGCTGATCATCAAAGAATAACAGAAAATTTTTGAACTCTGTCTATAGTCTGAAAGACACACAGAACTCAGAAAACCAGCAGCAATCAGGCATTAAATTTGATCCCTATTATAGGCACAGAGAAGATACAGGCTTCTACATTGTTTAGCAATATATCATAGACTAGAATAATAGAATCACTTGGTTAGAAAAGATCTTTGAGATTATTGAGTCAAATCCAGTGCCAAAACTTCTGGGAAAGAAATTTTTCCTGATGTCCAATCTGAACCTCCCCTGGTGCAACTTGAGGCCATTTTCTCTCATCGTATTGCCTATCATTTGTGCAAAGAGACCAACACCCCCCTTTCTACAACCTCCTTTCAGGTAGTTGTAGACAGTGATAAGGTCTACCTTCAGCCTCCTTTTCTCTAGGCTAAACAACCCTACAAGGCTTGTTCTCCAGCTCCTTCACTGGCTTCATTGCTCTTTTCTGGACCTCAATGTCTTTCTTGTAGTGAGGAGCCCAAAACTGAACACAGTATTTGAGGTGCGGTCTCACCAATGCCGAGTACAGGGGCACAATCACTTCCCTGGTCCTGCTGACCACACTATTTCTGACAGAGGCTGACATGTCATTTGCCTTCTTGGCCACCTGGGCACACTGCTGGCTCATATTCATCTGCTGTCAACCAGCACTCCAGCTCCTTCTCTGCCAGGCAGCTTTCTTGCCACTCTTTCCCATGCCTGTAGTGCTGCACGGAGTTGTTGTGCCCTAAATGCAGGACTTGGCACTTGGCCTTGTTAAATCTCATCCCGTTGGTCTCAATCCATCCAATCCATCGATCTGGCCTGTTCTGAGCACTTTGTAGAACCTCCCTACCCTCAAGCAGATTGACATATGTTACGTGGTGTGTATAATGATTATCCAGATTAACATAAGATTGATGCTAGCAGATTTAACCGTTTGGTTTTGAAGTCTGTTGTAGGTGTTCATCTGTGTATGTATATCTGTAGAGTGGGATAAAATTTAGGTCACTGTAAGCGTGTAACTATATGCAGGTGAGATCTTTTGCATTTTTGAAACTTCCTGTGACATTATCCTTGTCATTACCAGAATCCCTGGCCAAAACGTGGTTTAGTCTTCAAAAGATAACATTCGCAGTCTGATATTTTTCTACCCCTAGAAATGTTTGTATTTTAACTATTTTTTTTTAATCTTTTCTTTTATCAGCTCTGGAACTTTTATTTACATTTAGTTCAATTTCTATTGCTGTAGCAAAATTTTTCATAGCATGTTTCCATCTCACAAGATTAAAAATCACCAGATCATGTGTGTAGACATATTACTTATTGTAGCCTCTTTTGAAGATATTCTTTTGGGTAAAATATGGTCTATTCTAAGCCACTGAGAAGAGAGTTTAACCTGTTCTCACATGGCACAGGAGGATTTATCAGTAAAGTATTCACTGATACTGACAGGACACACATACCTGAATTTACAGGCTCTTATTTGAAAATGTCCTCTATAGGTGCGGGAAATTAAATGAATGAAATTGCAACTTAATATCAGTAAAGAAGGAGGCATATGCCTCACTACTTGTATTTCTTTCCACATTCACGCCTGTCAGGAATGGAGCAGCATTTCCGTGGGTTTCTGGTATTACAGCTGCCACTGTCTAAGATGTCACTTGGTTTCTGTCACTAACGTGCCCTTTAATGCAATCATTTACCCATCTGGGTGCCAGTGCATTGGATGCTATTTGCTGAAGACCTGGAAAACCTAAAGTGGTATTATATTTTCTTTTTCAAGTATTTCAGATGTACCATTTACAGGGAAACAAATCAATCCCATTTGTCTAAAACTACTGCAATTAAAATATTTATCTCCTACTATTTGTTTGAGTAGGCAATAGCTTAATTATACTCCTGTCTCTTAGCTGCACATTTGTTATGTTTCTGCCTCGGTTTATTTTTTATGATATTTGAGGCATTGTTCATGGTTTCTCAGAAACAAAATAAGCTGTTTACTGCCCAGAACAGTTATTTAAGCCAAATGTGAAAATTATTTTTTCTTGAAATCTCTCTGAAGGAAATAGCACCTTATTATTGAAATAGTACTTCTAATGTTAATCCCTTTAATTTGGCTTCTGCTTGATCCCAGCTCTGAATACAGTATGATTTAAGAAGTCCTGTAATATTGCTCTCAGACACGTATTTTAATAGTGTTCATCACCATCTGAAAGGTAATGAGAAATTTCCTTCGACATGCTTGGCAGTGTTCCCCCTTTCTGGACCCAGCCATGTAATGGGGGGAAGCCTGAGAAATGTATCTGGAGAGGTGATATGCTCAGGGAAAAATACGGCTACGGAGCGAAGTGAGAACTGTGGACCTTTGACAGAAATATGGTTGCCTGAAGCAGACAGTGTGAGCATGTTGTATACGATTTTGTAAGGCAGAAAAAATGTCAGACACATAATAACTAAAATAAAATAAAATACACAGTTTTCTGTTTCCAAGGTGAAAAGCCTATGCATGACTTGTTATTACCATGACCTGTTTAGATGGAAATGAAAGTTTTCTATGTGACTAGCGATAGCCTTTTAGACAGAAATTAATTTCTTTTTAATAAAAGGACCCCTGAGACTCAAGCATGGGTGCACATTGCTGCTAGCAGAAGTGACTTGTTCTTCAGCTTTGATGTTAACTGCTTTCCTTCATTCCTCTTCAACAGATTTTTACACCAGAACATTTTTTTTCCGCTGTGTGTCACACAACACTTTCAGGCATTTTCCATTTATAAAATTTCTACATATAAAATTTACTGCATGGAACAATTTATAGAGGGGAATATTCACTCTGCTGCTTATCTTGTGGGAATCTCAGCTGAGCACTCAGTGACAGTGCCTGCAACAAGAAGCAGTCTATAGGAGAGATGGAACATATTTTCAGATTTTTTTTTCACTGCCAGAGTGATTTTTCTTTTGAAAGCTTTGTCTGTGGACTCATTTTGACTGCATTTTAGTTGAACTTCTTGATATATTTTGCAGGACCTGACTAAAGATTCCCAGTACTGATTTCCCAAGTCACCAAAACCTGTCAGTGCAACAGTTTATTTAAAAAGATTTCTCTCATTGTAGGAGTACGGGAACCGTGGAGGAACATAAATACAGGACTTACAGTAAATTGATGCATTTTGCTTTCATATGCAAACTTGTCATTCTTATAACCCTAACTTGTTTTATTGCAAGTCTGAAATTTCTTAGATTCCCTTCATGGTTTGGCAGTTGCTGCTGAGATTCTTTATAAATATTAATGATTGCTTTCCATAGACACTATTTAATTTGCATCACTCCACAGATGTATGCCAATGAGTTCATTTATTATTACTTTTTACTTGGGTTTGTTTTCTTTTTTTTACCATCAGAGAAGAAAAAACTTGGTTCAGGTCTGTTTGCTGCCTTTATATTTGTATTCCAGGGTTGTGTTCATGCTATTAGGTGAGACTTTATCACAGAGGAACTTGAAAAGCAGTTATTTCTCTGCTGCATTGAAGATGGTCAGGATCACAATGCCGTTGTATAATGCCCTACGTGGCTTCCTATCTTACTGATGCAATCTTCACCTCCAACTGCCATGGCACTATTTCTCCAGATTCATTGTGGCAGTATTTTCCCCATGTGCTATTCTGCTGCCTTAAGTCTCATGACTTTGTGACTGCAAGCCCCTGTATTGTTGTTACGGTGGGTACTCATGGGTGGTAACTACTACCAGTCTTAGAATCTCACCCATTTCTCCCTCTTTCTTTCACTTCTTGTTTTGCAGATTTTAGCTTATAGCAGAGAAAAAGGAAACACAGAGCAGTCATTTAAATATGGGATAAATAGTATCCACTGATAACTGTGCACAGGAACTTAACAGCCTTTAGATAAGAAACACTTAAACTAAATTATTATATTTCAATCAGTGCTAAAAACTTCATACACTGAAACAAGCACCAGGGACTTTGAATACTGGGAGGGGGAAAGCATAATTGAAGTAATCCCCTTTGACATTTTCAGTGTTGCCACCTGGAGAGAGCATCCAGAGGAGGACTGTTGCTGCTCTTTCTGACTGGATAGGGGAGATGGCTTCCCTCCATTTCCCTCTCATTCTCTCTCTCTCTTTGCTTCTCTCCCTCTCCATTTCTCTCTCACTCCCTCTCACCCCCATGCCCTCTCTCCATCCTTTCCTTTTATATCTCCTCTTCCATTTTTCTCTCTGTCTTTTTTTCTTTTTATTTTGTCTGAGAAGTATTTTGCACTCTTATAACTGATGAATGTCACCAGCTATGAACCACTCTAATAAACCTTTGTGCATATGAAATTGTCTTAACATCATTTGTGCCATTGTGCCATTCAGTGATAAGGTGCTCCTTAAATTCACAGTTATAAAGCCCAGTCTGATGTTCTTTACAACAGTAAAGGCATGATCACTTTAGAAACAGCTGTGGGATTTGAAAATATTACATCTTTCTCCCAAACTCCAACTGTTTATTACTGAGGGGTACTGGAGACAATGGGTATCTGGTAGTGCTGCTCATCATATGCCCTATCAAGTGCAGTTCACACACTCCAAGGGATGTTATAAGGCTGCATGTCTGTCAGGCTTCACCTGAACCCCTTGAAGCAGCTTTTGGCTCCAGAAATAGGTCTTTTCAGCTGGAAAGTATTTCCCAAGTAACACAAGAGTTTATTAGAGACAAATTCAGTATACCGGATCTATTCCAGTGATGTTAACTGCTGAAAGTGATTCAAATTAAACATACACATTTCAGTGAGCGTACAGTGAAGTAGATCCACCCACCAACCCAGTGCCCTCCTGCAGAGGCTGTTATATTGAGTCCAAGGACTAAAATGAGTATCTGGGGTCTTCTGCTTCTTACATTGCTGTAATTTAATTGAAATTACTGCTGTGATCCCACTCATAAGTTCTTGCAAGTCAGTTGTGGCAGTTGCTACATGTGAAATATTTGGTCTTCCAGAGAGTAGTACAAGGTCCCCTGGTACAAGGGTTTTTACACAGTCCTAAAAGACTAGCTGATTTAGGGAAGCAATTCAGAAAATCCAAGCTTTTTTTTCAGGAACTGATTCCAGGCTGCTAATAAAAGCCAGTTAGACACAAGGTTACATGTGAACTGCTGTAACTACTGGGAACATTCTTTCCCCCCTTCCAAAACTTACTTACACTGTCCAGTGAGAGAGACAGCATTATCTTTAAATAATAAAACATTGTCTTTAAATAGTATTATTTCATTTTTTTAAAAGACTAGACCCTTTGGAGGACTTCTTTTTGGAAACTATTAGGATTTTGATGGAGGTAATGTGCTCTGTTATATGTCTTCAAACAAAGCAGTCCTGGACATTTGCACAGGGCTGAACCTCAGCCGCAGGCAGCAAGGCAATGTTTAGACAAAGAAGCAGCCAACATCAACAAGGGGTCTACTTTAAGTATGGATAGAGGGACACATTCCTCTTTCCTCTGCTTAACACTGTGATGTGTAGACTATATTTTCCAGTAAATAGGCATCTCCAACAGGCAGTTCATCTCATCGTTAAGTAAGAATCTATAATGGGTTATGCAAACCCCTTTTTGGAAGTTTCTGTTATTCTAGGATTATAATGTGTGCCTAGGACAACTAGTTCAGACTTACACATGTAAAATTGGGTTGACATTAATCCCAGAGACCGCAGGTTTTGATCTTTTCTTTTTTTTGTGGCATGCATCCTTACCTTCCATTGCATCTTTGTACTGTCTTTGTACTTCTGACCAGATATTGTAAGATATGCCTACATTGACCATAATTTGTGGAAAGCAGCAGTTAAAGAAAATTAAATGCTAATGAGATGTTGTTCTTCAGAACATTGTCTTCAGCTAAATTATTGCCACAGTGGTCTGTACAAGTGATTTTTGAAGGCACAGCCAAAGATGAATGATGCTGCTATTACTTTAAAGACTCAGAATGAATAAGAACTGCTTTTGTTTGCACCAACTGTTCCTGATGCTCAGGCTTTGAGACAATTTCATTTTAGCTCCCCAAAATTAAACACATTAAAGTTAACATTAATGTTTTAGCTACCCAAATTTTAAGCAGTTTATCCAAGATTTTGATTCTGGGCTACCACTATTTTGCATTCCCACAGGCCTCTGATAAGTTCAGTCTATAATCGTCCATGTCAATACCATTATATGTGAAGGCCTCTGATCTTAATCTAATCTCTGTAAAGCAAAAAAAATGTTCAAGAAATATAAAAAAAAACTTTAAAAATTCATATCTGATGATGGTAATTTCTGGAAAGATTAGATTGCTTGATAATTTACAGCTTTGACAAGCCTGGTCTATTACCACTGATTACCATATTCTTCTAAAGTTTGTTACTCGTTATTATGACTACTTAGATAAGGAATTAAATTATGAGGAAATCTGTTGATTCACAAGAAAAATAATTTAATCTCTCTGAATAAAAGGGATCAATGACAAAGATTACAGTTATTTTGAATGTACCTTTTGGGTCATCTAGTGCTACTTAGAGCATGCAGAATATCTTTCACATAGATGATTTTTTCTCATTGGAGAGAATTGTACTGGGCACCACCAACACGTTTTGAAGCAGTATATTGTGTTTTTCTTGCCATACAATAACTTCTAGTTCCTCCTGTTTGTTGCCCATGCTGCATGCGTTGACGTAGATGCACTTCAGTTGGGCTATTAATCCCGCTATGCTCCTAAGGGGAATAGGCTTAATTTCTAAGTGACTACTCACTGTAGTTTCTAACTCATCAATAACCTTTTCATCTTTGGTGGCATTTGAAGTGCTATCCCCCTCTTCTCCTGAGGTAGCAGACCAAAGGGCCTTGCTGACGCAGCATCCCTCAGACACTGGTGTGCCATTCCCAGGCTTTTTTCTATCAAGCCTGGTTTTGACCCCCTTCCCTTTCACATCTAGTTTGATTTCTATTGATGTGCCCTGCCAGCTTCTCGGTAAGCATCCTTTTGCCCCTTGAGGACAAGCATACCCTATCCTTTGTCAGCGAGCCTGGTGTTGTGTAGGCCAACCCGTGGTAAAAACCCCAAAATTTGGCTCCTCACATCAGGTTTGGTGACACGTATTTATTTCCTAGCTCTTCCTACTCCTTCCTTCATCATTATCTGCAATAGGAATGATGGAGGAAAATGCTACTTCTGCACCCGATCCCTTCATCATTTGTCCCATGGTCCTTAAGTTCCTTTTGCCTTCAAATTTCTTGTTGGGTTTTCATTACTGACTGGTTGGAAAATCGATAGAGGACAATACTCCATGGGCCTGACAAAAGTTGGAAGTTTTCTTTTCATGTCTCTAACTGAGGCCCCAGGTAGGCAGCAGACTTCCCTATGTAATGGGTCTTGTCTGCATGTCTGGCCTTCTGTTCTCTTCAGAAGGGAATCCCTTATGACACTGACACCTCTTTTCTTCTTTTCAGAAACATTTTGATGGATGGTTTAGGGTGTCTTAACCTAGGGGACATTTTTAGGCTATCAATCAGACTCATCATCCTCATTAAGATTCGTTTTCACTTGCAGAGCTTTGTATCTATTGTGCAAGGGAACCTGGGAGGCTGAAGTTGGAACAGGGGAGACATGCCTGCTGCCCTGGGCAAGAACCTCCTGCCATTCTCCTTCGTCTCCTAAATTTCTCTCTTCAGGGAAATGGAGAGAGGGTGGGGAGTCCTCTGTTGCATGAGGCATGCCTGCCTGTTGGGTTTGAGACAGGGAGCATAACATGTTGTTCCAGTGATCCATCTCTGTCTCACACTCCCTTATGGTCCTTAACCTGCTCCCCTCCTCCCTGAGCTCTGTCACCATGTGGAGGAAAGGTGAAACCATCCTTTTTGTTGCGTGTGCAAACATACAGCTAAAGGTTGCAATTCATATCTGCTGTCTTCAAGCCAAAGTAATAGGAGGGATTCTAACACAAACATATTTTCCTAGATTCACAGAATGAGAGGATAGTGTAGCTTGAAAGAGACCTCAGAAGATCATCAACCTTTTATGGGAAAGGGAGCCTAGATGAGGTTATCTAGCACCCTGTCCAACTGCATCTTGAAAAGCTCAAGTGATGGGGACTCCAACATGTCCCCTGGGAGGTTTTCTGGTGAATGGTTGTTCTCACTGTAAAAAGTCGTCTTCTTGTATTGAGATGAAACCTCTCCTGGCGCAACTTACATGTATTGCACCTTGTCTCCATGTGGCTCCTTGGGAAGAGGGAGCCTTTGTCCTCTTTGTAGCCACCCTGTAAGTACTGGAACCCTGTAATGAGGTCCCCTGGAGCCTTCTCTTCTACAGGGAAGAGACCTAACTCATTCAGTCTTTTCTCACAGGGGAAGTTCTCCAGCCCATGGATCACTTTTGCAGCCCTCCTTTGGACCCTGTCCTGTCTATCTGCATCTTTCTTGAATTGTGGGAACTAGAACTAGTATTCCAGATGCAGCCTGACATACTGACTAGAGTGGGATAATCACATCTCTGCCTGCGAGGACATTTTTTTAAAGCTACTGAAGTTGTTATTACTGAATTAATTACTGTATCAGTTGTCCTGGAATAGGATTTTGACCTCAAAGAATACACAGAAGAAACACAAAGAATCGTTTCTTTCCAGTGCTCCAATTTCTGCCACTTCTGGTAATCACTATCTTGTAGGAGGGTTCGGCTTTTGTAGTAAAATGCAGGCAGTTTTCTAGCTCAGATAGCTATATGAAGGGCAACAAACAGAAGAGGCTTTGGTTTGTTACAGATTATGCTGCTTTCTGCCTGGGAAGCATAGCTATGGGGGAGTGTGAGTGCTGAGAAGCTGAAGAGATCTTTACTATGCTAAAAGAGAGTAGGTCACTGCTTTGAGTTTTTAATATCTTTTTCCTGGGAAGAGCCGTCTTTTCTGAGTAGAAACCCCAATTAATCCTGAACCTTTTCTAGCGTAGGTTCCATCCAGCCCCTATTAAAAAGGAAAAAATCCCCAGTAAGTCACATCAAAGGATTGCTCACCTCTTCAAATCTTCTAACACGTTGGTTTATTTTGTGGCATTTTTTGTCCTTTCTGATGTTTTCTAGTACTCTACAAGCTCTCTCCTTCTTTTATCATTTTTCAGAATGGTGCAGACAGTCTTCCAAGAGGTAGACAGTGCCGTCTTCTTGGTAATTTCCTTTTTATTTTGATTTTTTTTTTAAATAAGGACTCAGTGTGTTATGAGGCTGTACTTGTCACTCTCATTTTTAAAATGTCATACAATTTCATTGTGACATTTTAAGTGTTGCTTATTGTTAACTTCAGAGCAATAACTTTTTTAACATTGACCTAATTTTGGACTCTCTGTGTCTGTCATGGAAATAACTTTTAATTGGCCAAACCTGAAAGGACAATTTGGTCTTCCATGTTTCATGAAAGTCAGTAGCTTGACAGAGGAAAGACAGCCTCCTGGTGACCTATTGGATAGACTACTGAGAATCCATGCCTGAGATAGCCTTTCAGATACAAATCAATAAGGTACCAGACTTCATTGATACTACCATGTGTGTATTTTTGGCTTCATTTTCTGAACTACTTCTCTTCTGATTCAGCAGTTAGACCAAAATACCCATTATTTACTCAAAATACATTATTCACAGTGACAGCATTAGATCATTAGATATCCATCATCAACCTGTGCATGTGCGGGTTTTATGCAAGTGTCCTTTTGAAGCAGGTTGTTGCAGAGTTCCTTGTGGTGACAGGGAAAATCTGCTCTTTTACTCGTACAAGATTGTAGGGCCCTGTCCACCATCTGCTTCCATCATCAAGGACTCAATTCTCCAGTCCATAACAGCCAAGGCCTTGACTTTGTAAGGAATTAATTGTATGCTCACTTTCACTCACTTGTGCTTATGTGGAGCAATTTGGACAAGTAAGAACATAAAGTTGCATGTAAGTTTTCAGTATAGGTTCCATGTTGACCTCCCACAATAATCCCTCAGACTCATATAAGATCTTTTCTATGGTGTGTTTTTCCATCAGGAAAAGAAGAAACCAACTACATAACTCTGATTGTACAGAAGTTTCCCCTTTTCAAATCTTTTAGAGACTTGCACGTCAGCCTGAACCAGCAGATTCCTTTATTCTATTTATTTGAAATAATTGTCTTTTTGTAGTCTGAAAAAGGCCTGGTACCTACTGTTCCTGTTGCTGGCTGTGTTTTTTCAATCTGTCTAGTCAGGCAACATCTGTGATCTGCATTTCATAAAAGCAGCAATGAATTTAAAAAGCAATGAAAGAGATTTAGGTTAGATATTGGGGAAATACCTTCTAGTGGGTATATTTAGGCATGAGATTAGGTTGCCTAGAGAGGTCAAAGAATATCTGTCATTAGAAACTTTCAAACTCTTGTTTAACAAATGTCTGCCAGGAGTTATTTAGTTGATCCTGCCTTATAGAGACAGATAAGCACTATGACCTTTTAAGTCCTTTCCAGCTCTATTTCTTATGATTGCCAAGAAAGGAGCAGCATATATGAATTAGGAAACAGGAGCACTCATGCCTCATCCTCAATTCTGTTAAAAGTCTTAACAATAGGGCTGTGTAACAGGGAATAAAGCATTCATCTTCATGAAGCCTCCAGGTGCTCTGCAGTAATTATGTGTGCTTTAGAATACAGAGGAAGCATCATCATTAAATACAGAAGTGAAATCTATTTTTAGACATGTAAAGGGCTATGCTGTTAGTAGCCTAGCAACAGGCTTGTCATCCAACATTGTAGTGCATTTAGAGACACGCAGATGTGCCTGAATGAATTCTTTAAAGATAGCGAGAATGTAAAAATAAACTGGAAGCTCTCCTGCTTACTCATCACCATCATCAGCAGCAACATCAATTGCAAAAACTTCATGTAGGATGTGTTCTTTTTGCGTCAGCCAGAGAGCCTTGCTGATTTCCAACAGTATACTCAGATGTGACAATAATAATGTTGTTACTGTGGAGTAACTTAAAACATGAATTCTGATAAACAAGATACTGAAGCTAAAGCCTGTTAGTCCCCTAGCTGAGCAACGGAGTTTTCCCAGGGGGTCAGCACAGAGCAACTACCATTTTTTTTTCATTTTTTAAAATCTAATTGCTGATTTTAAAGAAAGAGGGGGAAAAAAGAAAAAGGAGGAAAGAAGGAATGAAAGAAGCAAAGAAAGAAAAAGAAAGAAAAAAGGAGGAAGGAGGGAAGGAGGGAAAGAGGGTAGGAGAAGAAAAGGCACCCTGACACAGAATGGGTGGAGGGGTTGTTAGTAAGTTAATTATACTGGCTTAGGAACAGGTACATTCAAAGTGATATACAGAACAATAGTCAAGAGTGTATGTCCTTCAGGGCAGCTAAAGGTATACCAGGACAAAACTGCTGATACGAAAATAAATAATCTATATCACAGCTTGATTTTTAAGTTCAGTTACTTTCCTCCATAGGTTCTGTTATAGATATGTGCAAATAACATATTGTAAGAGCTCTCTGACAACAATCAAATCATGTTATGCTCCATATTCAATCTGGATCAGAGCTGTTTATGAGAAGTTTTTCATGGATGCAACAGGAGGCTATGGGATAGACCAGCAAATCTTTCCTGCCTTAGGTATTAGACCACTGAGTCTTTTTGTGGCTTTCACATTGCCACACCGAGCAGCAGGGGAGCAGTAGTTTGACAAGTATAGGCAGTGGAGATTTTCCAGTGATACATATCAACATTATAATGTGTGTGCAGAGACTAGTGGAAATGTACTAAATTAGTCTACCTTTCAACTCCTGGTGCCATTTCAAACATGATACTTTTTCTTTCTGAGGTGTGTCTTCCTTTCAACTAAAAATTCGTCTCTGATCATGGCATATATCTCTTTAGGAGAAGAATTCTGCTTGTCATTGATAGTATATTCTTCTAGTAGTTTACAGCTTTGTTTACCAGAAATTTAAACTACATATATCTCCTTTGCTGAGAAATGCCATGTGCAATCCTTGCAGAAATATTGAGTCTTTCTAGAAGGGATGCAGTGGTATGATGACATTTTTACAATACAAGTGATGAATAAAGATGTAAATGTAGTCTTTCCTATTGGAATGATCTGATTAGATTCATTAGGGACTTGCAGACTCAATCTAATTTGTACACTCAGTAGCACTCCTTGAGAGCTGATGTGTTTTCTTGTATTTCAGAAGAGGGTAGTATTGCCCCTGTCCCTCTGCAGGTGAGTATGAGTGTACAACTGGTCTCTATTAGGCAAAAAATATGTGGTGAGAGGCAAATTGGAGTAGGCACAAGCTTAAGTCAACTTTAGAAATGCAGTAGGGATCCTGCCTCCTGAAGTGCTCTCTAGGCATAGTAAGTCATCTGTATTTGTCTGTTTCTCTTGTTGCTCAGGATGGATAAAAAGATGTGACTTCATTCACAGGTACCAAAGGATTTGAACTGCACAACATACATCATTTTGTTTTTTGCATTTATTCAACTCTTTGTAAACTTTGGTGCCATTCCGACAACAACTGTCTCATAGTTAGATCTTTTAGTATCCATTAGACAGCAAATGCTCTTATCTAAAAAGATTTTCACCATCTAGACTAGACAGTGTAATTCATTTCAAATGCTGTTTTAATGTGGATGGAATAAAGGAAAGACATGACAAATACACAGAAAGATTGCTGGAAGAATTCATATATAACTAAATGGTTCCAGGAAGATCAGATATGTCATTTCTGTACTTTAAGACAGCAAGGATTACTGCTGTTTTCATTGTCTAGTTATTTTATGGCTGTATAAGTGCACTAGAGATAATGAGCTGAATACATAAAAAGACCAAGTAGTTTAACAGGTGGAGTTAGGAAGTAAAAGGAAAATCCATCAAGGGGCCTTGCAGATTTTGCCATGAGTTAGGTGTTTGAAAGAAGCATGGACCCTAGAGCACCAATATTATTTGCCCACACACCCAGTAGACTGCAAAGGACAGGTAGCAAGACCCACACAACAAGTAAACACTCAAGAAAGAGATAGGCCTAAAGTAATTCTGAGCTGTGATTTTGTCTCCAAAGCTGTCTTCTGTTGGAGATGGTTCCCTGCTTTTTTTTTTCCTTTATTTATGGGTGGTTTTTTTTTCTTTTTTTTTTCCTTCAGAGAATTGAACAGAGGTAACACTATGTTTGTTTCCTTTTTAAATATGCCAAAGGTTGGCTTATTTGATGTATCAATAGTGATGTCTGGGTCTGAAATTACAGTCCAGTGGTGAGAATATTTATCTAGGAAGGGGAACACTTAGATTCATTTTTCTGTTCAGACTGTGAGTCTTCAGACTTAAAAATCACATGGCATTGAAGAATGACCATGTGCACAGTAGAATCAATATATTGCAGCTAGAAGTTTTAGTGAATTTACTCAAGATTCTCCTGCAGTGACTAGCAATGTCAGAAGCAGGTCCACAAAGGTCATTTCATAATGCAAATATGTGTGCGTGTGTGTATGAGCGCTAATATTATTTATTCAGGGAAATGTGACAGTAGGGATATTAGTAGTAAGTAGTACTATTACCAGTACTAGGTTTGTACAGTGAAAGAACTGTGGGTCATCCCTCTCAAAGACACAAGAATATTCCACTGAAGGAAAAAATAAAGGAATTACTCTGCAATTTAATGAGAGATTAACTTATTTATCTTGTCTTCTGATTCTGCTTTAGGGCAAGTGGAGTGAAACACAACTCAAGGCTAAATAAGGGCTTTTTCAAATTTACTCTGTGCTGTAATAACACCTTAGCTGCTGCTGGAGAAGTGCGCTAATACACATCCTGAATCTTGTTCTCTTTGGTCCCTCGCCTTATGGTTTTGGTGAATTACTGAGTTTAACATAAGTATTGATGACCACCCACCTCTCACCTCAGCCTAGTCTAGACCTAGACTCTGCTGTGGCATACGATGTTACACGTGTCAAACTACTTGGATAAAGGTGGACTAGTGTTTAGTTTCTTCTGTCTGACTGAATGAAGATTGGCTAAAACATTGCTGGCTCCTCAGTCATTTTTACAGTCTCTTTTTAAAAATGTATCTTGAAGCCCTCTTTAATTGTTTACAACATACTATAATGCTTCACTTCTGCAGTTTACTTGTTCTTAACTGTAATTGGCTTGGCCAAGACCACTGTTTTATTAGGATGTCTTCCAAGTGAGACCAATTTAGTGTAGTGATAATGAGCTCTCCGTAGTTTCTGCTAAGTCTTTACAAATAATAACATTTAACAATTAATCACTCACTTAACTCTAGCCCAGGATGTCGTCTTTTGTTGGCAATTTTAATAATTTAAAGAGAACGCATTCAAGAACAGTTTTGTTAAATTTAGTTTCATATTTGTTCAGATACTTAAGAATTTCTTCTGTTGGTTGGACAACACATTTGATAGGACAGACCGGACACTTGCAAGGGTATCAGTCTAATGAGAACTTGCTGAAAAATTCCATCTACGAAATGCACTAAAACTCCTCTCTGTTTAAGCAATAGCTTCCATAGTTCCTTTCTGGCTAGGTTTCTTGTTTGGTCTAGCCCCTGTTCAAAATCATGCTGAAAAGGTTGTCTGTGACTCAACACAAACAGAAGATTAGGACTACTCACTCATGATGCATTTTCCCTGCCATCCCTAAGGAGACAGTTGCTGTAATCTGGCTAAGAAAATAATAATAAACAGGCCTTCTATTCAGCTAGCTTCCAGTACTCAATTCTTCTTCGTATCTTCATGACCAAGACCTTCAAAGCCAAGCTCGATGTGGTTGAACAGATGCTTAGACACCCCATAACCATGTCCCAAATGTATGATAAGACTGAAAGTCTTCCAGAATTTTCTTCATACATGATGAAGAGCCAAACTTTGGCTTTGATATTTCCTTCTGCCTCCCCCTGTAAGCCTAGGGAATATGCTAGTTCTACACAAGGCTTATGGCCAACTGCAAAAGAACACATTGTTGTATACTGCTGGAGGGGCTGCTTCAGTCATTTTTTTGCTACTGATTTACTTCATTATTTGTAGAAATGTAGCAGTCATAATGCTGCGAGCTTAAAACACTAACAGAATCACAGGTTCTTCTAAAGCAACAAAGAATCATTTTAAGCCAGTGAACAAATATATATTGGTGAATGGTCTTATTTATCTTTGCTTTAAATATTTAGTTCATGACTGAGTCATTTTATCATGCTTTTTGCTGAAAATATAAGAACTAGAAACTTACCTGAGGCTCTAATTCAATGTTTAAATATAGCACCCTGGGCTTTAGCATGCTGTTCATTGCTAGACTTTCATAAAAGCTGTAGAGATTGGATATAACATTTTAGTAGAGGTGTTTCTCTCTGTGTATGCTGAGATAAGGGAAAAAAGAAGAATGCCGAAAGGAGGTTAGAATGTCACACTTCATAGATGGAAGTGTGGAGTGAGTCTCTGAAAATCCTAAACAGGGAGTTTCAAGGTTGACTATCCTAACATTCATCCCCAGCTTCCTCACCTCCTCCTCAAATTCTGCCACTTTTAATCTGTCTCAAAACCAAACGAAATTCTCCTTGGATGTATATTGACAGATTTAGGGATAAGAACTTTCTAGCAAAAATACTTCTTTTGTGCTAGTGAAATTAACGGCCTTGACTTTTCCGTGGTGAGTGGTTTGATGCATGGAGATTACACCTATAATTGCCTCTGTTGTTTCTTGCCTTGGCTATTGAAATAAAGATGAAAGTGGCTTTTTTGTCTCCCTAATAAAATTTGAAGGGAAATCTCAGGGCCCATATATGTAACTTCTCTTATTTTTGTGAAGAGGCTTAAGGGAGGGGGGTTTCTAAAGAAGCTTTAATGGCTGCCATAAAAACCTTACAGATACACTACTAGACAGAAGTCTAAACTAATTATTTAAACAGAAATAATCTATAACAAAGGAAGAAAACACATCTGATAGATACATATCTAAGCAGAGTGGAAAGAACTGAAAGAGAAAAGTGTTAGAGCAGGAAATATTTTACTTTCTAAGCACGATAGATCTTATCTTGTTAAACAGCTATTATAGCTTATTTAACCACTCAATTATTATCACTTTTCCTCCCTTTGGCAAATCTGTCTCACAGGATAGATGTCCAAATGCAGGAAGTTGAACATTCATAGTAAGCAGTGACGACTGTTAAGTTAATCAACTGACTCAACATTTCTCATAAAGATGTCCTCACACATGCATTACCTACCTTAACATATGTAACAGGAAACCAGTTTTCACTGGCTGGGAGCGGTAGCAAGTAAAAAAATTAGAAGCTTTATTTCTAATCTATCAATTCAAACAACAAAAGTATCCAGGGAAGCTTTGAAATAGTAGTCTGCAGCTAGGTGAGATTCTTGTCCTGTTAAAACTGATGGAAGAAATTAGGAGGCGGGTTTTGCTTTGGCTTTTGGAAGCTTCAAGAAATGTGACACTGCTTTGTCACCCATTAAGGAGATAAACTATGCATGTTGTTTTTTTGAAATCTAGGTCTCCCTGATGGCTTGTGTTGAGAGTATCCCTTTTTAGAATATTGTTTCCCATGAGCAATGGCTCAATGACATTCTTGTGCATATTAGCCATCAGTGGTATCAAGGAAGGAGACAGGTGAATTGTTTCTGTTAGACATGTGTTCACATGTGTTATATAGAAAATTTATTCCTGTTTACTTACTTAAAGCTTAATCCAAATCCTACTAAAGCAACTGGAAATACTTCTGACTGGAGGACTTAGATGCAAATATCTATTGCATAACTGAGAAGGTTGGCTTGGAAGAGAATATAGAAATCAACACACATACAGGAACAAGACCTGGTATATATTTATAAGGGCCTTTGTAAAAGTCAGGATATTTTTCTATTGCAGTCCTGTACAAAACTAGTAGGAGTCAACAAAGAAAGATGCAAAACCTTGAAAAGCTGAAAGAAAAATAAGGTTTTTAAAAATCAGAGTGCTCTCATTAAACACTAAAAGGCCTTAATTAGATTCAGAGCTATTGTGGGACACTGTATGTGTGTGAGTGAATACTTTACATATCCTAACAGTTTACTATAAACTTCGCAGTTCTTGTGTTACAGTTTTTATCTGCGTTTATAAGTACATATTATATCTAAATGAAATATACCTGAATAATTGCAATGGGAAAAAATTTGCAAACAGAGAAGTTATGCACTGTTAGATTACATTGTGAATGTTAATGCATATTAATTCAAGAGGGAAGCAAAGAAATTAATATAATCCCAGTGCTTTAAAGACACTTATTCTTGCCATCCTTTGTGAGTTCATTTTAATGTGTCATGGAGTTTGTTTTTATCAAAAGTTTCTTCAAATTACCTTTTTTCAATATTAAAAAAAAAGCCTTTCTAGGGAGCTTATAGTTGAAAGTATCTAAACACAAAGCACAAAGAAGTCTGAACACATCCAGAAGCACCACGTTGCTCCTTCTTGGGTATTTTGAAATTCTAATAGCATCAAAGGTACATTCACCAGCCCCAGACGATAGGACTCTGATTTCAAACTTTTGTCTGTGTGCTATGTGGCTCCCTGTACCTTCCTTTAAAAAACTTAATTGTGGCAGGTCTTTGAGACTGGCTGTTTGCCTGAGTGGGCTGATCTGCTCTCCACAAATAAGGCAGTGATTGTATTTCACACTTAGCTCTGCAGTGGACATCCTCACCCTTGTTTTTCCTAGGTAGGAGACACAGGAGAGGTATCACGCTTCATCCCTGGCACTGTTCATGCCATTTGTGCCCCATAGCTGCTATATGGGGTGACTTGGAAAAAGACTTTCTCCCTTCCCAGACCCACACGTCCAGGAAATGCCTCTTCCTCTAGCAGTCGCTGGTGTCCTGAAAGCCACAGCAATCCAACAGGATTAAACTGGGGATCTGCCTTTTATGAGGCATTTGTCTAAGACTGAAGGCATTACAGGATTTGTGTGCATTAATACATTGACAGGGCTGGGGCTGAGCTCTGCTGTGTCCTCACCATCTGCTAAAATGTTTGCACAGACTTTGGCCCAGTTCTCATCTCTATCAATTAGTGCTTCCCAAAGAGACTCTGGGCCTGAGATGGTTATCACAAGCCAGAGATGATTCCCACATAACCACAGTAATATATTAAATTTTATGCATATATTATGATATATTAACATTACTCTTTATACAATGCTACTATAACAGCTTTGATTAGAGGAGTCAAAGGGTTTAGCTGTACATCTGCAGTATGCTATGTTTGTTTCGGAACCAAGGTTCAGCTCCCTCTCCATTTTACTTACCAATATAGATGCGACCACAAAGTTCAGCAACCAGTCTGTAGCAGAGCAGTGTTTCCTAAACTGCTGTGGGCTATATTTACTTCTGAAGGCATCTGCCACAAATCAGATCCTGTACCCAGAGATGACTATGGTCAGTTTATGACAAAAACATGAACTATACCATTATCTGCCTGCATCTAGTGGCAGGTTTTGGGGTCACTGGTGCACCTTCCTGTAGCCACAGGAGACTGCACTTACCTTTTTTTATTGGGATGCATTTCCAACTTGTTCATGCTTTGTTTATATTATCACTAACATCCATAGGAGTTCAAATAATTGGCAGCATTTCCATCTACAGAAAGAAATATGCAGCCTTGTCAGCAACTTTGCAATAGTCAGATTTGCATGTGCATGTGACACTGCTAAGAATCACACCAAGATCTTTCTCAGAGTTCTAACCCACAGGAAAAGTAGGACCAGAGACTGGTAGAACAATACTTACATTGTTGGCTTTCCTAAAACACACTTTAATCACTTCCCTTTATCAGGCCTATGCAGACTTTATTTGCTCAGAGAAATTAGCTGCAGCTAATTTACAAGCAATGAGTAACAGGCAATTTATCTAGAAGCTTACAGCTGTTGCCTGGATACAGATCTATTCAAATGCTTTTATATATAACATGCTTTTAAGGTATTTGCAGAAATTTGTTTGATGACACATTGTCAAACAGAAAGTCAGGGCACAAGACGTTACTACCTTAACTTCCAATGTGACACAGAGTCCTGTCCCTATGCTAGCACTGAATAGGTGCTACCTAAGGACAGTATCTTAAGCAGTATCTTGTCAAAACCCTGTTCAGTGGGAGAATCCACATGGCCTCTGAATGTGGTTCTCAATTTGCCTCTAGAAGATTAGAGATCTAGGACTGCAAAGAGCAGAATTTGATTTAATTACCTGACTATTTGCTATATCTTTTAAAAGTCGAGCTGTTAGAATTAATTGCAAGAATGTTAAAAATCTGTTAATGGGAACAAAACTTGTAAAACAGATAATTATACAGTCTGGAGAGGTGCTTTGAACCAGCTTATTTTCTTGTTCTGATGTGTGCATTCGCGTTGCCAAAATCAGCCTGTGTAGAGATGTGTACCAATCAAATACTGGAATTCCCAAGGTGAATGCTAAGTTGCATCCAAATATTCAGCCACTGAACTGTGTCCCAGAAACACAAGACTCTGGTGAAAAACAAGGAAATCTCCTCTGCAGAGATTTGCTGCTTATTCTTATTAGACCCATACTCTGCTTTTAGAAGAATGAGCAGTTTAATATAATAGTAACATACCAGGTTATGAGCTAGATGTTCTATTTGTTTTCTGGCAGCAAAAGAAAACAAAGTGGGAAACTAAAGAAAGATTAAAGTAACTCACATATGAGGACAACCGTGAAGCTTGTGTTGCATATTCCCCTCTTTATTTATCCCCTATATATTTGAGCATTGTCAAAGAAAGGACACCAGCATGTCCTTTAGGAGTTTAGGACCTCTGACTGAGGGACTTGCTTTTGGTAATTTGTTGTATTCCTCAGTTTCTCTTTCCCAGGCAGCTTCCCATGCACAGCCTGTACAGACTGGGTACAACAAGATGGTTCCCATGCCTAAAATCATCTGTGCACTACTGTATCTAAAGATAATTTGTGGCAGTTTATTGAGATTTCTTTATTTTATTTTAGGAGTTTCTAAAAACCAAGATTTTCCCTAGTAAAAAACCTACCTAACATTTTTACAAACTTCAAGCAAACAAGCAAACAAATGCAGAAGATGAAGTCATCTTTATCCAGTTGCTTCTCTCCACTGTCTCTGGCATTTGCCTGCTTGGTGCACATTTCCTCTGGATCTAAAAAGAACCTGATGGTCACATTTTAGGGAAAATCACTACCAAATCACTCTGGCCAAAGCTATGTAAAAGCAGGAGAAATTAAACTGTAGACCAGGTATAAATTGTGCTCACAGTTCTTTGAATTCTCAATTGATTTTTACCATCTCATTTTCCTGTTGGTGTTTGGAGGTATATTATGTAGAATATTGTCATCAGCATATGAAGTTTATATGACAATTCTGTATTCTTTTAAACTTACTCTTTATTCTGTTGAGGTATTTTGAAGAGGAAAATGACTGTTCTGTAAAAATCAATACAGACATATAAAAACTGACTCTTTTCTTCCTCACAGAGAACATAAATATCTTTTAGTGATGTTTAGAAATATAGTCTCAGTGATCTCCCTTCTTGCAAAATGCAGTGAGCTCTTCATGACTCATGAAACTGCTGCCACTTGGCACAAAACATTTAGAGTTTTGCTAGCAAGGTTTTCCTAAGAAGATAAATCCTTGGAAGATTCAAATATTTCTTTAGCACAACTCTCTTTATCTACAGAAATACAGCCAGCAGTACATTTCTCACATTGCAGGCAGTAGGATGTAGTTTTCAGTGTTAGGTTTTTTTGCCATTGATCCCATAGAAACATCTTTACTTGCTTGTCTCACCTTCTATTTTGCCAAGTAAGGCTAGTTTGTCAATCACTTGGGTGGTAGCTCCTACTGTTCTATTACTGAATAGAGTAACTTTCTTATTTTAACTTCAATAAGAAGTGGCTGCTGTGCCACCCTTTCAAGGATGGTAGATCAAAGACAGAACTTCCTTAGCACCTGTAATCACTTCAGAGCATCAAAGTATTCATTGAAATAGTAATCTTTGACCATATTTCTTTAAGGCATGATATGGCTAAAATTTTAAAATGAGATACTAAGATGCAAAGCAAAAGCCCAACCTTTCCTTGCAAATGGCAAAAACTGCTAGTAAGTGATCAGACAGGAAGAAATGAAGAGAATAAGAGAAAAAAACATTACTACTTTTTTTAATTTGTTCCATTTTTGAAAGATCCTTTAAAAAGCTGCATTTGGAGTAAATAATGAAGAAAAGAAGTTTAACCAAGTATGGGAGACACACAAGCTGCACCTGAGAATCCCTAGGAATGTAAATGCAGGTGGCTCGGAGGGTCTGTTGCCTTTGCACTGTGCTACCTGGAGCTATTCTGCCTTGCCAGAGCACATCTTCTGCTGATGGCTGCAAGAAGAGAGCCACAGGCATGAGGGAGCAGGGACATTTGCTGCTAATATATGATGAAAAATGCACCAAGATGACAAAGCCATTCAGGAATAGAGAAGAGTCAGGAGGGAATTTGGCATGTGCCAGTCAACTTCATGTCTGGCGTAGCTGGTTATGGTGGGAGATGGGTGTTTGACCAATACTTAATGATGATAATGCAAACTTTTCTGTTTGTTTTTTGTGTGTTGGAGTTGGAAGGTAAAAGAAGGTGATGGTCTCATGAGAATCAATTCAGTTTGCGTCGGTAATCAATAGCTTCGATATTGTTGTCAGTATAAAATGAAGATAAGCAAAAAGGTATTAGCCTAAGCAGATTTTAGTGGCAACTCTTCCCTGCGAATGACTAATTCATGGTCTATATAAGGTTTGGGAAGAAAAGGTAAGTGTTTTAACTTGAGAAACTGAATTTTATGATAGAAATAGTTTTGATTAGCTAATAATCTTTAATATCTTCCAGCTCATGATAGATGGTATTAGTAAAAGGTAGTAAAAACACAACTTAGAATTTACAAGTGACTATAGGAAATTTAAAATTATACTTCACTTCACTGTTTGCTCCCTGAAAGCAAAATACAAGCGGAGAATTGTCAAGAGTGTACCCTGTGGGACACAGAAAATCTTAATCCTACTGAATGAGCACTTGTTAAAGTTACATGGGAAGTGCTGAAGCAGCTCCGTGGATATTGGCTTATGAATGCTCTGTTTCATAGCATCATTTTTTTATTTGCCTATAATTTGATTCAAGTTTCAATAGGTATTTGTTTTGACAGTTTGAATAGACTTTATGACAATACAATAGGTTTAGTTCTGCACACACAAACCTCTTTTCCCATATTCTAAAACATGTGAGATCAAGAGTGAATTTTTATTTCTGCAGAAAATAAAGCTATGTTTTATAGCTTCTTAACAAAGCAGCTTCAGAATTACAGCTATCACAGAAATGCTGATAAAGAAAGGTTATTATTTTTCTCATTAAAAAGCACAGAAGACATGGCAAATGCCCAGAAGTTTTATCCTGTAAATATTCTTTCAACGTTTGTGTGTATTGTCATGAATGCTCCTACTGAAGCCAACCTTAAATGTAATTAACAATGCATTATTAATAATTATTAGTATCAATGTATGCAAAGTCATTTCAAAGGCCTTAAATTTGAATAATAATTTAAAAGGTACTGTAATTATCATAAATTAATGTCAGAACATCAAATTATTGTAGCAGCTTAGGCCAAAAGTCCACTTAGTCTGGGATTTTGTCTCAACAGTGCACAGAAGGGCAGGAGTATGACAAACGTATATGAAGCTTCTCTTCTACCCTTCTGAAGTATTTTGCTTACTTAGTGAGTTTGAGCAGTAGAAGGACACCCAGTAGGTTTCTTTCCTATTCATCAACAGTCTCCTCTTGAGCCCGAGTAGACTAGTCATACTGACAGGGTCCTCTGGCCAAATTTCACAAAACTCCCTTCGAAAAGGGTTCTACCCATTGACTGAAACACTGTCTCTTTTTGCTTACTTCAAATATCTGTGAGATATAGAAGAGAATGCCTGTTTTATAGAAAATTTAATTAAAAATGTCAGAAGTCTCCTATTTTCCTCTATAGTATATGTCTGTGTATTTGGGCCTTGGTGGCATGACATCTGGAAGATCAAAACCTACCATACCCTGTGGTTTTATCAACCAATCCAATGTGTATCTCCATTGTCAACATAGCATCTGAGCAGCTCCTGTTTTTTAGAAGGAGAAACAAGAGGGCCAGGTTAAACTCAAGAGTAAGGCTTGGCCCATGTGGAAATAGCCCATATGGCTTATTACACCACCTCGAACAGGTCTCCATTGGCCATCCCTTCCCTTCCTTGCACAGATGACAAGGGCTGGATCCATGTCTGTCTTCTGCTTTGCAGGTGCTGCTGCCAGCAAGCGCTGTGGTGCTGTGGCTCTTCCTTCAGGAGTGGAGAAAACCTTAGCGCTATGATTAACAGAATAAATTATAAAATAATACAAAGCATCTTCTTTCTCACTGGATAGCACTGTAGATCTACAAATGCTCATTTCAGAAAGTTGCTATTCTTCGGTCATGAGTCAGATGTGAAAGGAGGGACTCGGCAGCCTGTGGAGCTGTACTGGGAAATTACAATCAAGTAGCAGACATCCTGGCACACACATGTTCTTGTGAAGGTGGCAGCTGCTCTAGTCTGATTAGCAGCCATGAAACTGTTTGGTTGCAAGCCAGACTGATAAATGAAGTAACCCTTTCAATGCCAAATCTGCCTTTAGGCATCAGAATGAAAATATGTGAAGTAATCTGTTCTTTCTTTCTAATCCCACAGCAAGTATATTACAGTAAGACAAGACTAAGGCCCCACAGTGCTGAAAAGTGCTATCTGAATGTAGTGGGTTTTTTTTAAGGAACTCTGAGGCAAGTAATTAAATTAGTTCAGACTGTTGAATAGGATCAGAATTACCTCAGTCTATTTAGAAGAAAAGGGATCCTCATTTCCCCTTGCTTCTGAAAAATATTACTGGCTGTCAGCAGTGTCCAAAACTGTTTTCACTTTAGCTTTCCCTTCTAAGCTGGGCTGCTGAAGAGCATATTGGATTGCCAGAACAGAATTAATGTGATCCTAGCTACAGGGGTTAGCTAGGAATATCTAGGTTTCCTATAGGAGTTGCAAAGGCAAAGCATGCTAGAGAGTGGCACCCCTAAGCTTTGGCAGACAAAGGATTTTATGAAGGGATAACACTGACTTCAAAGATAAGCAAGTTGCTACGAAAATTAAATCCTATTGAGTATGATGACAGCTGGGGAAACCAAATAAGAAGATTAATAAAAAATGTAGTAGTCATAAGATTCAGAAAGTCATGCAACTTGGAAAGCAGTTTTGAAATGGTGGAGAAAATAGCATCCTAAGGATATTCCCTAGGTATCCTCCATCATGGTATAAACTTAATTTACACTTAAATATTGATGGCAAAAAATAGAAGAAAACACTAGGAAATAGGTGGAAGCTTACAGGAGGGGAAAAGATATCTACGAGTTATTTTGTTCTTAATGAAAACAAACCAAAATAGATCATGTAATTAGTGCCCATTGAAGCATCATTTCCTGTGTGTCTGTCAAAAACTGAACTCTGGCCGCACCATCCCAGCACAGAGCCCTTCATCTGCTGGAGGTGGTAAGCTCCTGTCTGCTCCTTATGCCTGAGTATTACCATATCTTGCTGATGAGCTTGGCAGCTGCTCACTTAGAAATTGTGTTGTGCTGCTGGTAGTGATGTATGAGGAGAGCTGCTCAAGCAGAAATGCTCTTTGTGTGGAAAACAGTGTCTATTTGCAGCCTAGCAGATTTTGCAAAGGGTAGCTCAGGCTGTCAAACAAGACAGCTTGCATATTATAACATCCATGCTGCTAAAATCAGAGGTTTCCTTTAAAATCAAGTGTTCAAAATTATTAATAGTTGCGGGTATGTGACCTAATGAAATAATTGGAATGGCATACGGGAAATAAGAGGATTTATTAATTACAAGATCTTTCTCTTTTATTCCATCATTTAAGTTCTCAAGTACATTTTAGTCATTTCTGGGAAAATACTGTGCTAATTAGTTTTAGTTTCCCTGGGGAAAGGATCTGACTGTTTTTTTTTCTTCCTCTGAGAGCATATTTTTACACTTTTAATCAGAAGCCTCAAATCATAGCAGTACATCAAAATACATAATAAAGCCTGGAAAGCAGTGGTGACAGGTTGTCTTCTTGGTTTTATATTTCTTGGCATTTTTACCTTTAAAGAAACAAACTTTAACCTGTATATAAATATATATCCAAATATACTTGCAGTTCATCTCTTGAGATTTTGGTGATTGATTTCTGAGACTGAATTAGGAAACCAGCAGATAAAAGCAGGGTTCAGAGGCAACTGGCAGCCCTGAGGGATGCTGTCTGAAGTAAGAATGACACTGTTCACTTTAAAGAATATAAACTGACATTCAGGCCCCTTTTTACTCTCTCACTGATATTTCTGTTTCAGGATCAGCAGCACAATCTGAAAACAAAGCAAGGCTTAGTATGGGAGGATTATGCTGTTCCACTGCCCTGATTCAAATGGATGTTCCTTGTTCTCCTTTAATCATACTGCTATGTCTTTAATACTATCAGAACTCCAAAGCCTGCAAAAGACTCTGCTGCCCCCTTGTTCTCCTGCCTTTCACCTACTTGTCATTCTTGCTAAATACGGCAATTGGAAGATTTACAAAGAAACTGTAAGAAATTATAAAGCAGTAATTATGTGTTAGCAAAAATAAACTGCTAGTGCCAAAGTATTTGTACTAATTCGGGGAAGCTGTGTCAAAGAGTAGAGCACATTTTCTCTGCTTTTTTCCCTAACTGGAGCAGACACAGGACAGTACATAGAAGCTTATCCAGTATTCTGATGTGTTTTGCACCATCGTGATGCTCTCTTCACCTAGCAGAGGCAGTGCTCTACAAGCCATCTTAAAATCAAAATGACATTTATTCAGCCTTAAAGTAGTAGAGATGGGACATGGATTGAAATCATTGTCATTCTTGTTTCATCTTTTTTTTTTTCCTCAATGACAAATTCTCATCATTAGCAAACCCAAAAGATAATAAAAAACCCCATAGTCACTTAAATCACTTCCACCAAAAATAATGGTTGTCTGATCATTGTTGGACTTCATGATCCGATGGGTCTTTTCCAACCTGGTGATTCTATGATTGTCTGATCTGTACACTCTTGTGTGACCACAAACACATCTTTCTGCTAATATTCTATTCAGAAATCATAACCAGGAGCAACTGACTTTTGTTTTATGCAGTTTGTCTGTAGAACAGAGATTGTTTCAGTGTGGTACCGCAGGCCACTCAGTGCCCCTGTCCTTTCTCTGTGCCTGATGGGGAGTCGCACAGCTCAGGGAGTCCCACTGCATCAGGGCTGCAGCAGCAGGGGCAAGAGAGCTGCTCTGAGAGGGAGCTCTAGGGGCCTAGTGTAACTAAAATTTCTGGGATTTTGTGTTTTCATTCTTTTGTGACTGGTATACTAAACCGGCCTTTGGAAGCTCTGGAGCCTTTTCCCAAGAAAATCCATTTTCCTCTGTGGCTTTAGATACAAAGAATAGGGTGGCAAAATCGTCTTTCTTTTGCTTGCTAGTTAATTCTTCTATTAGATTCATTACTGAGCATGTTTGCAGGGTCTGTTACCCCTGAGACATATGTTCCCTTTGAGTAGTCATGAAAATGCAGCTGGTGGGCAATTGTGCTGTGGTTGTGATAGGTCATGGGAGATGAAATTTGGATCCAAGTATGATATTTTAGGTTACTTTGGCCTTTACTCTCTTTTAAATAACTTTCAAAATATTTTTAGAGCATGTTTTATAGTCCCTTCAGGATCACAAGTTAGTTCATCTTCTCTTACATTTTTTGTATTAGATTGTAGTTTGGCTGAAGTCTTAAATAGATGTTTTCAGTTAGAATACTTTTCATCATTTTTAAGAGTATTTTTTTCCCTTTGCATTAAATGTTTCATACAGAAATGAAATATGCATGAAATTAAAACATCTGACTACTTAGTATCAATGATTGCATGTAGAAGGAAAATATTACCCATCTAGGAGTTTAAAAAAAAAGCAAAGTAAAAGTGCAATGCCAACGTGCATTTTGTACATTGAATTTTGTGGAGCTGCTCTAAAAGGAAGCAAATGTCAATAAGGGAATAATCTAGGTTGTAAATGGTGCAAAATTTGCTTGTCATATTTGCTGGGATTCCAGTTCTTTTAAAGCTGCATTTTGCATATGGTATTTATGGCAGGTTACTGTTCTCACTTGTCAAATGAATAAAATGTTTTCACTCTGGAAGGCAAGGTTTGCACTTCTCCCTTTAGGAGATACTTCACAGTGACTTCTCTTCAGCAGCAGATGTGACACTGAAATTGGCAGAGTGCAAATATTTGTCCTTTGTTGGGGTTGCTCTGAAGCCCTTTGCAACAAGCACAGGTCACAGTTGGCTGGGAAGCAGCTTCTGATGCATCACAAGGTCCAGTTTCCAATAAACCAGGAATTTTGTTTAATGGAGGAATGCAGGCTTTTAGGTATTTGCAGAGAGAAGAGGGAGTAGCATTTTTCAGAGGAAGCACTGAATATATAGAGGGTAGTTCTCTTGTTGCTTCAGATCTATGTAACTCTTTCACGAGTACAGTGCTTGACTGCTTTGATATTACATCATGTTAGGTGCCAAAGGTAGTAGCTCTCTCTTTTAGCATTTGTAGCACTTTCCCAGCCCCGAGGCTGTATGAATTGTGTTACATTTTCTTAGTAGCTATTGCTGTCCATTTTGGCAAGGTTGTGGTGGGATAGAAGCTATGTTCATGGTGGCTGTTGTGGGTCCAGCCCACCAGCACACCCCACCAGCCTAGGCACACCAGCCCCTGCCTCCGGCCAAGCATCTTGCATCTATGGAGAATGAAAAAGATTAATGCCAGATTTGTAAAGTGAGCATGATGTGTAACACCTATATACCTTTACAAATACAGCCTTTAGTCTTCAGCTTCTTCTTAAGAAACGGAAATACATGAGGAAAGGGCAACAGTATGAAAAACTATGTGCTTGGCATTACCTATGTTTTGCTCTGTGCAAGGGTGCTGGGGAAAAGGGCAGCAGAAATTGGTAATCCTTATTTTTCTTTAGGGATATATTACAGGGAAATACATTGGGAGCAGCAGTGGTAAGTTTCGTCCATCTGACTTGGTCTCCAGTGCATTTGCGGGATAAAACACGGGGCTGCCTGCCTAAGGCTGGCAGGAATGGACTTCTGCTACAAAGGACAGGAAATGATCTGTGTGGCTAGCAAAGAATATCAGGGTTGATTTAAACTTTAAAAATTCATGACTCTACTTTTGTTTATAGTCTTCACTCAAATGCCTTGAAAATCACAAATCTTCTGGGAAGAAAAGGAATATGAACAGCACTTAATGCTTTTAATATCCCTGAAGTTATATTATTGGCTGATGCTTTTTCTCTAGAGAGCTGAAGAAAAATGGACTGTTGCACAGGTGTCAATATTAGTTTCAGATTGGCCATTCACAGCAATAGCTTGTCTGAAAGAGAACGTGTTTCAAAAGCCATCAATTTGCACATTAGAATAAAGTAGGGGGAATTTCCCAGAAGGCTACTGATCCTGACAGATTTTGAGGTAATGTAAAATAGTGATTTCAAACACTGCACAGTGATAGATACTGTCCTGCAAAGGGAGGCAGGATATATTATTCTGTTATACAACATTTCATTACTCCTTCATTGTTAAAAATTGTTGTGGAAATGATTTTTACCATAAATGTTGAGAAGTGAGAATATATTGGGTGTAATACTAAGAGGGAGAAGAAGGTAATATACCTGAGACTTGTTCTAGCAGGATTATTTCAAAATTTTCTTATTTCTAAGGTGAGTGCAGTATCTTGAGTGTTTTGTGTCTGTGCATGTACATAAAAAAGAGTAGAGGACTCCTGCCTCCCTATCATTTCACATCAGTTCTGCATTGTGTTCATAACAATGCAAGACACTCACTGCATCACTTCATCTGCAATGAAACTTATGTTATACACTCATATTTTTATTGTTCTTAAACATACTTATGCGTGAAGAAAAAAATACTCATGTATGAAGAAAAAACTTTTCACGGCTAGTTATGGCATCATTCAGGAAACTTACTTTTTTTTAACTGTCAAACTGTTTTTTCCTGGATTATGTAATTAGTAACCAGAAAATTAGTATTTGTCAAAGAAACAGATGAAATAAATGGGAAAGATCCACAGTTGTGGTTTTATTTTTTATTCTTTGCCTTTTATTCTGCCAGTCCCCTGTATTATCTGCTATAAACAATGTGGGAGCTGGAGAACCCACAGTGGCAAGTTATTATTAGCAAAATCCAGACATAATCGAGAGTTTATTCTTAATGAAGTAGGTTAAAATATATCCTGTTCATTAAAACCAGTGAGATCTAGTGAATATTCCAAGTTTGGCGGGCAGAGAGGCCTCCAGTAGGGACTCAACAAACCAGCAAAATATGGACTGATTTTTTATCCTGTTTTTTCTCCCTCTTAGTGTAGTGAAAGAGGGGCCAATAAACCAAGTTCTTGAGACTTGCTAGAGTAGGAAATACTGAAAGAAGAAAAAGCAGCAGATAATGAGCACAAACCTACATTTTATTTATGGAGGTTAATTAGAAGCAATAACAAATCCCAGTTAGATTTTTAATTAAAACTATATTAGAGACTGACTGTGATCAGAAAGTTGCTGCAAAAACACAAGCTCAGCCACAGTTGTATCTGGGATGACTAATTTCACAACTTTTAAACATGCAATTCACCATAATGAGATCACAGTCATTAATCCAAATGAAACAATATTTTACATCTTTTGCATTAAAACCAACAATGTACTTCATCAAGTATCCACTTTGGAAATTTCAATAAAAATATTTATACATTTTTATATTTGCATAGCTTGGGATATCTTACTCTGTATTTAACATCTGAAAGGAATTTACAGCTTTGTCCATGGTTTTTGATGTATACTGAGGGTTTGCAGACATTCTTTGCTTACCTTTATTTGTTGGCTTTATTCACCTTTGACACTGATCTCATCTGAGGACTTTGAGAACACAAGTTCCTATTGCAAAATCCTGCATTACACTACCAGGTGCCTGCAGTATTGCTTTCTGCTGCACAGTGGGAAAATTCAGTAGCTGGTGATGTGCTGAGCCTGTTGCAGGTGAGATCCCTCCTTTTAGGGCTCCACACAGATAACTGTGTTGTGGAGGGAAGCTGCTGCATTTCTAGTGAGGCTTGGATATCTATCTAAAGATGATAGTTGGGCCTCTGACTTGAAGAGAGCCTGCTGTTGTACTCACCTTTACACGGTAGCAGCAGAACAGCCACTCTTTCCTGAAAATGCCTGGTCGGTCGGCTGCAGCCAGCCCTGGGGAGGCTAATGCAACATTCTGAGAGTATTCAGCATCTGTCAGTGGGGACGGAAGCAATATGAGGTCATTGCTCCATAGCTTCCCCATAGCCAAAGTCAGCTTTACGTGGTACAGGATTTCTCATCACACAAAACACTGAAGAAAGAGCTTTGATGTAAGTTTAATAATACCTGCAGTAATATAACATCTAAAGGGCTTGATGTATTTTGCATGCTGCAAAACTTTCTTTCTCATGTCTTTATCATCTCTCATCTCCAAACAGCAGCTATTCTGGTCATGGAGAGCTCCTGAAGCCTATTCTTTTGTGGCCTCATAGTCTATTGACCAGATCGAAGGTCGAGCTGCCGGTATTTACAATCTATGTGCTTACCCAAGCAGATATGGCTAAAAAAGACCTCTTTGTGGCGTTTGCTATGACTCCAGAAGGAAGCTATAGCAGCCACAATGTTGTTTTCAGTCACAAGGTACTATAAGCGGTCAAAGGTGTCTGACTACAATCAGTTTATGCTATTTATGAAGTAATGTGGAGCCTTTATGTCTGATACGCACCTTGTGAGGATGTTCTGCAGCATCAAGTGCCTCATTTACTCTCCCTAAGCCATGCACTTGGTGAATCACTTTTCATGGTTGTCCAAAGGCTCTAACGATAGAAATGAAATATCTGAGTAGAATCTCCTCTAGAAGCTTTGAAAGATCTTCCTCTTGTCACTGGCTGTAAGGAAATTAAGGCATAATTTGGAAGAACTACTGTCCTGAGTTCCTTTGTATTAGTATTTAGTCTTCCTAACTTGTCCCTGCCTGTGAAGCAGAAGTGATTTACCTTTTGAAACACAAGATGAGACTCATTTTAGGTAACTTTGGGTATTTATAACACACAGATCTAAATCTGAAATATCTGTCTATAATATCACCCTGGCCAGAGTCCTTTCCTCAGTTCATTTCTTCTTATTCATACAAAATATTGCTGAATTGAGGTGCACCTCATGGTGGAGACATCTGGATTCATGTGAGGTACTTCTTTTTCAAGAGGCTGTGGTGGAGTGGCTGGATGACTACAAATTGGAAAAGGGAAGATTTAAACTATACATTAGGAAGAAATTCTTCACTATGAGGGCGGTGAGGCACTGGCACAGGTTGTCCAGGGAAGCTGTGGCTGCCCCATCCCTGGAGGTGTTCAAGGCCAGGTTGGATGGGGCCTTGAGCAGCCTGGTCTGGTGAGATGTGTCCCTGCCCATGGCAGGAGGTTTGGAACTAGATGATCTTTAAGGTCCCTTCCACCCCAAACCATTCTATAATTCCATGATTCTATGATATGATCAGTGAACAACATCCTGAATACCACTTTCTGCACATCTAGAAAAGCTGTAGCCCTTGTCCCCACCAGCTATGAGGCTCATATATGCCTCTGAAGCCAGTGTTTACCTTGACAGGGCTCTCTTCACCATCTAGTTTTGCCATGACAGTTTTTTGCAGCCCTGTTCCATTCATTCAGATACTTCTAACCTGTGCTGTAATGACAAATTATCTATTGTATGTTGAAAGTAACACTGCAATAAGCAAGAAACTTGCCTGAACACGTAGGATGAGTATTCACCTATTCTAGTGTTAATACTATCTGAAGTTGTGTATTCTCAGAGGAAAGTCTGTCCCATGATATTTTAAGAGGCGATTATGTCCATGCATAAAGCTGTTGTACATGTATCTTCCCAGTGTCAAAGCCATAGCTGCAGGACTTGAGTAGCAAACCAGACACCCTTGAGAAGGGTGTGATTAAACACTCACATCATTACCCTGATTAATATGCAAATAAGCAATGCTAAACTGTTCATGGGATTCAAACTTTAATCACTGACCCACTTCAACAAATGAGGAATGTGATTACACTCCATGTTAGGACAGTGAATACACCTTCTTTTGCCACCCACTTGAGCAGAAGGCTCTTGAATTTCATGATTTATGCTCAGAATATAAATTAGCTTCTTGTCTAAAGCTGTATTTATGTAAGATTGAAGACAACCAGTTATACTCTTTTGTTCAGATACTATCCTTCTTTATTAAAGATACCTTTGAAACAGAAGGGAAAACAACTGTGCATAGCTAATCTGTTTGCATGTTTCAACAACAGAATAAAAATAAAATGCAGGTCTTTGACTCCTACAGCACTATCCAGTAGCACCACCTGCTGTTTATAGGGAGCACTGAGGTTTTATATGGGCAATGTAAGGGGTTTTTTATATGTTTTCCAAAAGCATCTCTATAATACAACCTTTTTGAATGTATCAAACATTCTAAAATGCTTTTATGCTTTCAGAATTCTAAGAGCCCTTTGCAGGAAAGGCAGATATTAAAACAGTGATAGATTTTGCCATGTGCACCATAATATTAAATACTCCCACAAGGTATATTTACTGGAAAAGTTTGTTTAGATGTCTTATTCCTATTCGTTCGTTTTCGGAAATTATTTTGACAGAAGCTCATGTCTTCTCTGTAGCACTAAATTAGAAAGCCATTGCACTGGTTTCAAAAAAGGAGAAAATAAAGCAGTGATATTTTTATATGTTTTAGCGTGAATAAAATTCTAAAGTATTTCCAGAGCTCCACTAAAAGTTGCAGAAATGTAAAACCTGCATTAGTAAATCATGAAATCCTCTGGTAAGTGAGCAAATAAACATATATTTTTTGTCCAAAACTAAGGGAATTTTTAAGTCATTAATAACCATTATTATTTTTCTCCATTTCTCTTCCTTTTTGTCTTGGTGGTAGTAATTCATGCTTTTCCAGTGCATTATTGGGTTTTCCCTGCATCTTGGAGCTGTGCCTGGCAATGTGGGATCCCACAGAAGTGGCAGCATCTGCAACTGGTGCTGCATCAGCAGTGCAGAGGTGCCCCACCCACAGTAAGAAACTAAGTGCCAAAGCCCACTCCTTCCTCCCTGTCCCCTGAGCAATTCCCATAGCCCTGAGCATTACTCACAAGCTCACAGTGTGCAGGTGCCATTTACCCTCCAGCCTCACGACGCAGCATGAGGCTTCTTGCTTGTGGAGTCTGTGCAATGGGAGCAGCCCGAGTCACTCAGCACTAACCTGTGCCTTAAGCCTCTCCTTGATGCTTGATGTGAAGTTCTAGTTCTGCTTGGGTGGTTGTCAGCCTGCTGCTCACAGTGCCCTGGGTTTGCTCAGAAAGCTGGTTGGTCCTTCCTGGTATCCCTTGGATGGAACCTCTCACAAAAGCAGGCTCTGGGTTTCATTACTCTACTGTCATCATGAAGTTCAAACCATCTAAGAGTAAAGGAATTTCAGCACTTACCTCAGCAGGTTAGAATTAATACATCCTGTCCAGCAAAGTCTACCACTGTCATTGACACAATTAACTAATTACGGCTGTAGGAATCCACAGCGTGCAGACAATCTCTGCCAACATGAGCCCTCACCTGGCTACTTGATGGGGTCCATGGACGTTGCACCATCTCACTGTGACGTATAAGGTCTGCGTTAGGCTACATCTAGTGCTTTGCTAAGGCAGCACTGGGTACAGACTGAAGTGCAGGATCGCAGATTTGTGGACACTGACCTGCAGTTAAACTGCATTATCAAGTAAGGGGAAGCACTGAGTCACATCCAAGGGTTTGGACCAAAGCGCAATTAGGTATGAATGAAAATGATCTATTATAGAAAAATTTAGGACATGGAAGGAAGTGTAATTTTTAAAATGCAATATGTAGTTTGCAGTTTACTAATGAGAACACAGCACTGTCAGATGACAGATAGCTTCACAGGAGGCAGAGTGGGTAACTGGCCTGTGACAAACAACAGTACTGCTGGACCCCATGGCACCATCCCAGAGCACCCCTCCTCACAGACTGGCTTGGGCAAACCTGACAAGGGTAGAGAAAATTCTTTACAAAGATGGCATTATGACTGAGCCAATGTCTGCTGCTGTTTTTTCTAATGTAGGAGCCAGGTGTCAGAATGGGAGAGGGTTTAATGTAGAAAGGAAGAATAATTACAATTTCACTAAGGTAAAGGAGAGTAAAAAGATGTGAAAGACATCTAATGAGAGATCTAGACAGGTTTCTAATGAATGTTTGTGAAGCAAGCAAGACCACAGTCAATATTTCCACCACTGATGCAAGGAAGTACAGAAGTCCGGGAGACTTAATAGTCTGAGAGAAAGAAAAAAACCCCTGTAGCTAGCACTGCACTTAGAATGAGTTAAATAAAACTTCACACTCCACCTTGTAAAGAAGCTGGAAAACCAGGGGAAATAGGCACCAGTTTGTTCCAGGTGGGACTACACTGCTTCTAGATAAGTTTCATTGAATTGCTGGAATTTAAATGAAGATCTAGGAGAAAGCCAAATGCCAAACTCCTACAGTAGCCAACTGAGAGTGGAAAAGAAATACAGCTTAACAGACCAAAATGTGAACTAAGAATAGTCAACATGTGTTAAATCTGTAAAGTGTCAAAAGTAATTAATTACAACAGTGGAAACTGGCAGGCAAAAGTTAAAAAAGGAAATGCTAAATAAGAACCTTTAATTTGATCAAGATAAACCCGATACATTAGAAAAGGAATGATGATTCAGTGCTTTGAACTTTGATGCTGGGCTGCAACTGCACAAAAGCAGTTTCTATTGGATTTAATAAATAACACAACGCCTTTGAGAATCCATGAAGTTTAGTGAAACAAAACTGTGTGTAAAGGCCGTACAGCCTCATAGTTAGGAAATACCACAAGCAACATCTACGCGTAGCATCTAATTCAGTGAGGTGTGGCAATTTCTGACAGGGTATTTTTCTTTCCTCATGATCAACCTGAGTAAGTCAGTGGCAGTTTGTAACATTGAAGCAAAGGACCTAGGTGTATTTTCCTGTAAGCAACGATAACCAGCCATAAGACTAAATATTTAAAATTATGGTCTCTGCCCATAATATTTTAATAGAATCGCCACAGCATTGATTCTGGTCTACATTCAAACTACTTTGTGGAGTTCAACCTCTTCATTGCTGGTCCTGAGAAAGGCTATGTAGAAAATAATCTTGTTTTCAGGCCATCTTCAGATTTTTTTAAAGTTGGTGGTATTACTAAGGGTATATGCATTACTCAGCCATAGATTTTTAAGAGGATCAATGCTGAGCATATAGCAGTCACTGAATAGTTAGAGCTTTCCCTTTTACTAACCAGCACAAATATCACTATTTAAGATGGTTCTGTCCATTTGAGCTGAATCATCCAAGAACGTGACGGACCTGTTCACTGTAACAATATCCTTAAGGAATATTTGTTTCTAGAACTAAATGAAAGGAAACACCTTTTATTGCAGAAACAATTTTAATAAGGTCAAAGTGTACAAAACCCCTATGAGAACAAATGTTAGATGAATAGAAGATTAAAGCTTAACTGTGGCCTCATGGGTCAATGTGTATTACATACCTCATTACTCATTTCAAAAAGAACCTGGATACTTTTCTTTTTTCCCTTTTAAACAACAGTTTTATAACTGGCCACCCTACATGGTTATTTTGTCCATTCTACTGCTGCCCCAAATGCAGGAGTTGCATGCTTCAGAGGAGCCTGCAGCTAGAAAGTTTTAGCTTCTCTTCATTGATTCAAATAATACACTTTTAAACAAAACTTTAACAGATTCAATTTTGTATTAAAGCTTACTTGCAAGTTATGTTTTACAGGCAATATTCTACAAGCTAGCTTTGGCTGTGGTTGGTGTAACGTTTTAAAGAATAGTTGCTATTCACAGAAATTGCATTATATGTTTAAAAAAGCATAACTGAAACAGAAGTTACTTTGCCAAAAGCACAGTCAAAGGAGGCTAAAAAGATCTTCTAGAACAATCATTGAAGGCCTTTACTGTATCATAATCACATTCATCGAATGCCTTTACGGTATCATAGTCACTTCAAGTGGCGTAAAGCACTTTTCTACGATCTTAAGCTTTTCTTCAGAAAGCAGGTTTTCTTGTTTCAGTTGTCCAATAAGAGCTTCCAAGGACCTGAGTTTCCCTAATGTTTTTACCTCCTGCATTTCTAGTAAAGTTATCTTAGAATGGAGCTTTGAAATTTTTTGCCAAAGATAATCTCTGTCTATGTCTTGTTTGCAGTATGAATGCTCAGTTTGTAATACTTCATTTCCACCATATGCACTCATATATACAGATTTATCGGTTTCTGTCTCCTTTGTGTCGAGAAACTCCTGCTTAATAGGCAGGAAAGAACTATTGACTATTTCAGACTCTTCTGGACTCTCAGCTGGCACAATGATAGCAATGACAGATTCTTCGCTTCCACTGAACTGTTCGATAGTTTGTGTGACTGTATTCAGTAAAACTGCATTTTCACTTGTTGGCTGTACTTCAACAGAACATCCTACAACATGAGTGTCAGGATTTTCAATTGCATAGTCAGTAATTGAACCGAAAGCATCTTTCAGGTTCAGAGATGGATTCAAGTAGTTAGGGTCTGCAAATTGCAAGACTGTAGCTGTACAGCCTACTGGATCCTCTACAGAAGTATGAATGCTGGTGGTTTCCATGCTCGGAACTGCTGCTGCCATTAGAACTGGATTCGGTTGATGTATATGATGCTTAGATAAATCACCAAGAATGACACTGTCTGCCTGAGACTCTTCTCCATTTTGAAGTTGTAGCTCTTGAATTTGTAAAGTTTTACCCAATGCAGTTGAGAAAGCTACTTCTGCTTTTTCAGATACGTTTTCTGCAATCACAGGATTTTTCTTAGGTGCACAAGGTGGTACAGACGTTTTCTCTAACTCTGCATTTTTATTTGTTTCTTCCAGGTCTTGGCTCTTTCTCTCTTGTGGGGTGTTCTGAACAGAGTCTTTATCCTGGAGAAAGAAAAAAACAAACACACAAATCTAACCACTTTGTGACTTGGTTAAACTAGAACATAAAAAAACAACTGGGCAAATCTCATTCCATAGCATAATACTGCAGAACCAATAATTTAGATGAGAAATGTTTAAAAATTACATCCATGACTTGAAAATTCACACAAGTGTCACATAAGTGTCAGGTCCTAAAAATTCAAATATTATTTTAATGCTCTAAAGGCAACAATACTTATCTTTAGTTTTTCTTTTTCAAGCTCTAAGGGACTTTACTGATTTACATGGGGCATCCTAATTTTAAAAGCACTTGAAAAGAAGTGCCTAGACAAATCTGTTTGACAAAGACTGGCTAAAATCTCCTATTACTACCTGAAACACTGTATTGACTATAAGTGTATTAAGTATACCTAGTACAAGACTTTTACATTAAAAAAAAGTTGTTTGAGTCTGTTATGGCAAATTTTTAGTCATGTAGGCCACTGTAAAGAGAATTTAATAACAACAAAGATTATAAACAATGAAATATATTCAAACACAAACACATATACTGATTTTTAAACAAGCAATTAAATTCTGAAAACTAAACTTGGCAATTCATAAAAAACGAGATTTATTTTTGGATGGATAGAAATTTTAACAGAAGGACAAAATTTTAACGTGACTTTAAACAGAAGCTTATCCTTTTTTAGCCACCTTCTTTTCCCCTCCTCCATATAAAGTATATCACCACACAACTAGAATTAAGATCAGCATCCAAACAAGCTTTTTGATATGTCTGTCAGTGAGACAAAAAATAAATCATAGAATCATTAAGGTTGGAAAAGACGAAAAAAGATCATCCAGTCCAACTATCAGCCCAGTACCACTGTGCCTACTAAACACTTTTTCTTACACCTCCAGGGATGGTGACTCCACCACTTCCCTGAGGAGTCTTTTCCAATGCTTCACCACTCTTTCAGTAAAGAAATTTTTCCTAGTAGCCAATCTAAATCTCCACTAGCACAACTTGAGGCCATTTCCACTCATCTTGTTGCTTGGGAGAAGAGACCCAACACCCACCTCACTACAACCTCCTTTCAGGTTTTTGTAGAGAGCAATACGATCTTCCTTATCATAATACACTAACGCCGAGTGCCTTATTTTTTTTAAAGTAGTAAGAGACCAAGTTGCAGAAGATCAAGATTAGCTGCATGTGTAGCGCTGTATTTTTATGTAACTAATAGTAAAACTCTGTGAAAGACAAGATGGGATAGTCTTTATCAGCCTAAACTTGAGAGATCTTTGGTATTAGAGAGGTTAGGGACAGGAAAGAGAAACGCGTAGTTTGAAATCAATACATTTCAAAGCCAGTATTTATGTACAATTAATAAAAGGCCTTAAAAGAGCATTAAAATATTAATTAAGAGTAATTGCATAGTAATAAATATTTAGAAACATAATTGTCTCATAGAAAATTTATTTTTCTGTGGAAAATTCCCAATAGAAATGCGTCTCTAATTTCCAATAAAAAGAGGTACTGAGCCTCCAGTCAAAGTGCTGAAAGCTTTTCTTCCTTTATGCTATGGAGTCACATACTCGTTTTGTGTTGTCCCATTGATAAAATATTTTGATGGATGGGAATTCCATTTTTCAAATAAAATATGAATACATTAATGATAATTAGAACATATGTATTACATAAATAGTTGGTAACTTGGTACTACAACAATAAAACTAGGAATGTATTACCTTATCATCCGGCGAAGAAAAAATTGTTGGTACAGCAGTATGTTTCAAGTATCGTATACCCCATCGCACATCGAGGGAATCGGGTGTGAAATGATCACTGCAGAGGAGCTGGTGCTTACTTGGAGTCCACGCATCTCGTTTCATATTCCGCAACCATTTCTCCAGTCTCTCTTTATCATGAAGTGGAAACCTTTATTAAATCAGTTGAAAAAAAACCCCAAAATAATTTGTAGTGAGAGACAATGTTTGACAGTGAAATTTATTACTTTAGCTTAAAGGCAACTTTGCCAAAACCTACTACCCCCTTACCCATCAACAGAGTTTGTTCTCTGGTATAAATCAGACACAAAAAGGAAAAACGGGAAGAGGAAGTTGATAGAATTTATTCAGGAGCTGCCACCACTGCACAAGTCAGACAAGTGAAGAAATAAAAGAAAGACAAGTAGTTAGGCCAGCTGAGATTAGGTCACACTTAAAAAGTTCAGAAGACCTAAACCTACAGAGCAGCAGAGGACTTTTTTTAGGATGGTAAGAGGCAAAGAAATAAAACTTGTAAAACACTGCAATTCATGTCAGTAGCAGTTGCTAGTGTAGGAGAAGAAATCTCTATAAATCAAATCTCGGTACTTTTTCTACAGGACCACGGTACTTGGTAATACAGCACAATTCAATTTCTAGATAAAACAGCTGTGACTTCGAATATAAACATTTATCAGCACTCAGACTTATTTTGATCATCTATATGGCAGTCATAGTCTCCAGAGCAATATAAGTAATTTATTTCCCCTACTCTTCATGACTGCTTTATGATCAATCACATATTAGAGACACACTGGGATAAAGAGGTTTCCTTCAACCTAACCTAAAACACCTTTCAAAGCAGTCTTTCTGTGGACCATCTTGTGCAGCCTTCCTGATCTTTGGCTGAGAGAGCTGGGGTTGTTCAGCCTGGAGAAGAGGAGGCTAAGGGGAGACCTTACTACTCTCTACAACTACCTGTAAGGAGGTTGTGGAGAGGAGGGAGCTGGCCTCTTCTCCCAAGTGACAGGGGACAGGACAAGAGGGAATGGCCTCAAGCTCCGCCAGGGGAGATTTAGGCTTGAGATTAGGAAAAAGTTCTTCACGGAGAGGGTGGTTAGGCATTGGAACAGTCTGCCCAGGGAGGTGGTTGAGTCACTGTCCCTGGAGGTGTTTAAGGTTAGGGTAGATGAGGTGCTTAGGAGCATGATTTAGGGATTGGTGGGAATGGTTGGACTCGACGATCCAGTGGGTCTCTTCCAACCTGGTTATTCTGTGATTCTGTGATCTTGAAAGAACAAGCATATTCAGCATCTGAATCAAACTGGCAACTTAGTTTGAGGTATCAATTTGGAGGCTAGTTGTGATATTTATTCCTCATTTTTTTCTTAAATGCTACAAAATTCCTTCTGTTGACAAATACTTACTGTACTTTCATTCAAGAGAAATATATTAGTATTCAGTTACCTGCAGTGCGCTCCCATCAAGGTTGAGAAACACTGTTTCTAACTCTACATTCTGGAAATCAACAGCCAGGTAACCACAGCAGCACATATGTTACTGTGGGCTTGGGATGGTGAACAGTCAATTGGGTGGATAGATAGTACTATGCAGCCACTGTAAACTGTTTTTTTTGGCAACCAAGCAGGCTAGCTTCCAGCTAGCTCAGTTGCATCCAATGCTTCTGCTTCGAGTGTAGGCAAGTTCTAGTGGGAATATTTAAGTTTAAAGAATCAACATATGTTTACTTTCCTGCTCTGTAAGGGTCTTGGCTGAGCCCTTAGGCTGTCTGGTACCGGGCACTTGGCTCCTCCACCCCTAAGCCAAGGGGTCGCCTACCCTGCTGGAATGCCCCTTCCATGAGGTCAGCCACAACTGAAAAGAATGAGGTAACCACTGCTGTTTAGCTCTAGGTGCTAAGTAGCCTCGTGGTTATAAACGCAAATTTTGTTTTTCAGTCGAATCTCTCCAGCTTTCACCTCACTAGCCCACAGCAACTGCCTCAGCCCCTCACATTGGCCCCTTTGTGGGGCAGCGAGAGGCATGCGTCCCACCTGCCCTTCTTCCCTGCTCCTATAGAATCTTAAAATAGTTTAGGTTGGAAGGGATCTTGAAGATCATCTAGTTCAAACCCTCCCTGCCATGGGCAGGGACACCTCCCTCTTGATCAGGCTGTCTAAGGCTCCATCCAACCTGTCCTTGAACACCTCCAGGGATGGGGCAGCCACAGCTTCCCTGGACAACCTGTGCCAGTATCTCCCCACTCTCACGGTGACGAAATTCTTCTTTATGCCAAGCCTGAATCTACCCCTCTCCAGTTTATACCCATTCCCCTTAGTCCTGTAACTACAAGCTTTGGTGAACATTCCCTCTCCATCTTTCACGTAGGCTGCTTCACATATTGGAAGGTTGTTATAAGGTCTCCTTGGAGCCTTATTTTCTCCAGGCTGAACAACCCCAACTCTCACAGTCCTCTGATCATCTTTGCAGCCCTCCTCTGGACCCATTCCAACAGCTCCATATCCTTCCTCTCTTGAGGATTCCAGAACCGGACACTACCCCATATAAGGTTTCACAAGAGAGGAATAGAGATGCAGAATCACCTCCCTCGACCTGCTGTCCACGCTTCTTTTGATGAAATCCAGGATATGGTTGGCCTCCCGGCCTGCAAGCGCACACTGCCGGCTCATGTCGAACTTCTCATCAACCAGCACCTTCAAATCCTTCTCTGCAGAGTTGCTCTCAATCACATCATTCCCCGTCCTGTACTGAAATCGGGGCTTGCACCGACCCAGGTACAGGACTTTGCACGTGGCTTTATTGAACCTCAGTAAATCATCACAAGCCCACTTCTCCAGCCTGTCCAGGTCCCTCTAGATGACATCCCATCCTTCTGGTGTGACACCATGCAGCTTAGTGTCATCTTCCCGACCCGAGACTAGAGCGTTATTCCCTCTACCTGCCGGGGACCAGCGGGGCTCAGAGTCGCCCTTCGAGGTTACACCCTCAGCCATTTACCGCCCCCACCCCGGATCCTGCGCGGCCGCTGCGGGCCTCGCCTCGGGGCCAGCCCCGTTGGCGTTCGCCATCGCCGGCGCCGGCGCGGCCCCGGCTCCACTCACGGGTAGAAGCTCAGCTTGCGCTGGTCCCGGGCGCTCTGCCCGCCGCGGTTCTTGCAATGGGCCGCGGCGCAGTACCGCGGCATGGCGCCCGCCGCCCCGCGTGCCACGGGCGGAAGCCCCGCCCCGCGCCTTCCGGGCCACGTGGGGCCGGGCGGCCAATGGCGCAGCGCTTCGTGTCGGATTCGCCGCCGCGGGGAGGGGAAAGGCCCTGCGCGAGCGCTCTGGGGTGAGAGCTGCGCGCGCGGCGCTGGGGCGCGAGGTGAGGCGAGATGCAGCGGGGCCGGGCCGGGGGCGCTGGGACGCGGTCCGTGGGGTTTATTTGCTCTTGGGGGGCCCCTCGAGGCTCTTGCTTCTCGCTGGGCCCCATCCGCTTGTCTGGTCTTCCCCACGCCTCGCCGGGTCGAGGTCGGACCGCGTCGTTCCGAGGGGCCGGTTCCACCTGCCGGGCTCCGGGCCGGCCTCCTCCGGCTGGCGAGGGGGCGCCGGGGAGGCTCCGTCTCGTTCCCCTGTTCTCTGGAACGAGGGGCCGCTTTCTGGTCAGCGTAGGGGAGGCCAAGGAAAGAACGAACCCCGGAGCTGGACAGGCTTTTCTGTGACTCTGGACTAGCAGGTTCGCTTATGCAGCGGGTTAGTCGTGATACGAGGACGCCTGGAAAATTCTGGTAGCTTTTTTACTACTAATAAATTGTTTGCGAAAATAATCGCGTGAGATTAGGATTCTGCTGGATAGCATGTTGCAGTTCATGTAATGAAAGCACTAGCGATGCTGTGGATTTTCTGAGTGTGGGAGACTTTGTAGATATAAACATTTAACTAAGTTTTTTGCTAGTTAGTACCTGTTGCTGTATTCCACCTTTGAAAGTACAGCCTTTGCATGGCAAGATGGGAACGGTTCCTTATTTTCTATACGTGGCAGATTTTTTATTATAGGTGCGTCATCCTTAAACATCACTTCATAATGCAGCTATTGATAAATGATGATAAACTAATAGAGAAGTGGTTAATATCACTTCTACTGGGTATATCTTGGAAAGTGAAACCTATCTGACCTTTTTCATTTGAGAAGAGACATAAGCAGAATAAGTGTTTAAAAAAGACTTCACTTTGAAAGGGATTGCAAAAATAGCCAGAGATGGCAGGGCTGAGGTCAGACATTTAACATCTGAGTTTTCAGTAGTACTGATAAGATGATGTGAGCACATAAATAAGTATTTTTAGAAAAGTTAATTATGTTATTGATAGTAGTGTCTAAATATGAGACTTATTGTCTCTGTGATAACCTTGGAAGTTTAAAATGGTGCTTATATGTGAGTTTTATTTATATTTGATTTTCATTTACCTTTTGTTTTATTCTTATATTTGAATTTCATTGAGTTTTTCATGGGCTGCATTATATAGTGTACATTTTTTAAAAAGACTGTGAAACTTGAGTACTGATTTTTTTTTAAAAAAAACATGCTTCAGAAAACCAGATAAAACTAGAGGTAGCATAGCATAAAACAGCATCACAGAAATCCTAATGTAAAACTGTAAAAAAATGAAAAGTTAGGTGTAATTCATTATCAACAATCATGGAAATTGAGAAGGTTAGGCAGAGTAGAAAACTTTAAAGGGGTGACTTGTTCTCAGACTTGGAAATTATAAAAGGGAATTTATCCCGGAATTTATCCCTTAATGAAGGACATAAACTGTTCTTAGCTTTTCTTAGTGGTTAAGAGTAGAAGCAGAGAGGTTAGCCTCGAGATCAGGTCATTATACACACATGATACAGGTGAGGGGAGATGAAGTAAGATAAAAACAATTTCATCTGTGAGGTTACGGTGTAAACTTGTATCTATAAAGTGCAAACAGGAAGAAAGCCCCAAAAATGTGGAAGGAGGTACAGGTATGTAGTTCTTAGTGCCCAGGTGGCAAAGTGTCAGGTTAAGTTAACTCATGAGAGAAAATATGTGGAAAAGCTTGCACTAAAAATATGTCAAGACATGAACAAAGAATACTGAGAAGGACTTTCTGTTTGGTATCCAAGTATACTGATCAAAATACAGTTTGTTTCAACTGCTGCTCCTTAACACCTGATACCATGCAGGCTGCTAGCCAAGTAAGTGTTAAGAGGGCATGTCAATCTTAGGAGCATTTTGCTCTTGCCTATCAATATTCACTTTAGCCCCCTTGCTTATCTATTAGAAATGATATGTTTTCCATTTTTGGTGCTTGGGTGTTAAATTTCTTTATAGGGTATGGGCTTTCTATTAAAGGCTTAGTTGTCTTATGTACGTGATATTCAGATATTTTGAACTCTGTGTGCCAGACATTTGGGCCATGTACTGTCTGGAAGTAGTCTAATGATACTCAAGACTAAGATTAGTTTATTCAGCTTTCAGGCAAGCACTGCATCTCTGAGTTGCGCTTAGTACTCAAATCAGTGTAATTCTGTGAGGGGGACATGTTACTTCTGACGTGTTCAGGACCTTGTCATACGTCCTTCTGTTTAGATGACAGCCAGCATTCTGTCTTTGAATATTCGTGTTTCTATACTTTGTTTTAAATATAATATGAACAGGCCTTGGAAAATCACTTGATCCCTTCTGGTAGGGGGAACTCACCCTGTCCCTCATAAATCATGAAGGATTATATAGCTATGTGGAACCCATGGTTCTTATTACTCAGGTCACAGCTTTTTCTTGGAGTTCTATCATCAGTGTGTTTTAAAAGTAACTTTTTGACAAATACGTTGCTGAAAACAGTTACACTTTTTAGTTATTGTTGAAGCTGCTTGTCTTGTATAGAAAACTGGTTTGAGTTTAGTTCAGGCATTCAGAGTTTCATATGCAAACCTTTATATGCAATGGTGTTTATCAGGTGAATTCTTTGATATCAGAGCTATGCTAGGTGTTTTTATTTAGAGTACAATCCAGTGTGAAGTTAAGCTAAGCCTAGCCCATTGCAGGGTAAAAGAAAATGTGCACTCCTTAACAGAACTCTGTACTCTAAATTACTGTTTTTATTGTGTTGTTCTTAGGTCAGTTAGATGAGCATTAGTACCTAGCAGTCTCATTGCATGTCACAGTCGGTCTGTAGGCAAGTTGTGTTTTCAGGCTGCTCTTGTTGCACAATCTGTTCTGTGAATTGGTCTTCCTGTGTTGAGTAGTGTTTTGCAACCTTTGCTTAGAGCTGCTCTGTTCATGGTCCTGGAACTCCAAGGATTAATTTAAACCTACTTCAGGTTTACCAGTGTAAACTATTTGATACAGTGAAACATACCATGTATTTACTACAATAGCTCTGTGGCAGAATTTACAGTTAAGGATAGGTGCAAAACAAAGATGAATATTGCAATGTGCTTGTGATGACTATGAAATGGAATTTGCAGTATTTTCATTTAAACATTCTGTGATTATTGAACTTGGGAAATGGACTTTGACACATGTGAAACAATGTGCTTAAGTAACTGTTATAGAGAGACTCCTGAGACATACAGGTCTTCCTCTTTGCACCTTGAAGTCGTTGAGGAACCTGAATTAACTTGTTCTTCAAGTATAATTGTTTTTCTTTCTAGGAACCGGAGAAATGGCCACTACGCAATCTGTCTTCACATTTGCTCTCTGCATTTTAATGATAACTGAATTAATACTGGCTACAGAGAGCTATTACGATATATTAGGAGTACCAAGAAGTGCATCTGACCGCCAGATCAAGAAGGCATTTCACAAGCTGGCTATGAAATACCACCCAGACAAAAATAGGAGTCCTGGTGCAGAAGCAAAATTTAGAGAAATTGCTGAAGGTAATATATGCTAACCTTAGTCTTAAATCAATGCATGGTATCTGTGAGCAAATGTGGTAACTTGTGTATACTCTGTTTTTGCTGGATAAGAGGTAAAAGTATCTTTTTCAGTTCTACTTCTGTGCTGTTAAGTGTCCTTTTTCAGTGTCTGATTTGTTTCTGAGTCCTTGCCACATAGACAGGCCTTTACACTTTGTGTTCCTTCTTATTAGACTTTTTGGCTTATGACTATTGTCACAAAAAATACTTGGTGGTTGGACAACTTTAGCCCTAGGAGTTTCATTTTTATCTCTTGATCTGTCTAGTCAGATCCAATGTAGGATTCAGAAGGACCTAACTCTCCCTAATAACTATGGGAGGTTATCAGAAAAACTCAGCAGAGTGCTTCCAGGGTTTGTGGTGGGTATACAGGAGACAACAGGTGCAAGAGGTTCAAAGTGGCTATAAGGGAAAACTTTTTCACCTTGAGGATAGGTCAGTGTTGGAACAGTTTGGTTAGATGTGTTGTGCCCTCCTCAACCTTGTAGATTTTTAAGGAATGAGTGGATAAAGCCCTGAGTTATAACCTGGTGTAATCTCGTAACTGACCCTGCTTTGAGCAGGAGATTAGAATAGAGACCTTCTGAGGTCCCTTCCAACATAATTATCATCTAATACTACAAATACATCATTCCAAAGAGCTTTCTGATATAATACTGGAAGCAAATAGCCAAGAATAAAAGAAGGCTTGCTGAAAAATTGTGTTCCTACTTCTGTTCCCTATAGACTGTGTTACAACGTCCATTTGTGTCATTCTCCTGCCTAAGCTAATAAGAGATTTCTGAGTTTTACATTCTTGTCTGCAAAAAAGTTTTTCTTTGAAAGTATGTTAGTTATTAATATAATGAAGGGGGGGACAATCTTGTGAGATACTTGTGCAGATGTTAGCACCTACTGCAGGAGGAACTGGTTTATCTTAAATGCTGAAGTGTATAGAATAGTTGCAAGTGTTTGACAGATAAGAAAATGAAAGTATTTAAAATACTTTGTTTTGTCAGAATAGGTATATAATCTGTCAGAATTTCTGCATCAAAATACTAGTAGCTGTAGTTCTGGACCAAAGATTGGATGGAAACCTAATTCCATTTCAGGCATCACAAAATCTAGGTTTATTATTGAACTTCTGAAAAAATAAGAGTTTAGACATAGGGGAAATTAGTTTCCGTTTTTTATACCTACTTGATGTTTATCTTGTTTGTCTTGTTTTGACTGCAGTATGGTTAGAACTTGCTGGCTGGCTGGCAAATAATTTTGCAGACATTGCACTGTGTTTCTGTGATAGGAATGTAGCGGGCAGTTAATTTTATTAGGTACAGCTCCTAACTAATCCTCTCTCCTTTGGTCTTTCTGATCATGTCATTGCTATTTTCTTTAAAATATAGAAACTAAACTTTATTGCCAGTTAAGCTATGTTATATCATGTGAATTTCATGTTTTGGGGATATAGCCTGTCCTTGTAGTATAACTATATTTATTATTTTAAGTAATTTATTTTGCCACAGCTTGTTTTGTGTTGGAGAAAGTTAAATGTTGGGATTGATTTGGCCTGCATGTCAAATAAAAGTCTTACTTGACATCTGTCCTGTTGAGGGAGTATGAGAAAGCTGTTGTTCTTTGTATTTGTGTATGGTTTTCTTTTTTAAAAATGAGAATGTAAATAATTTTTTTTTTCCCCCCTGAAAAAATAGCATATGAAACATTATCAGATGAAAATAAACGAAGAGAGTATGATCAGTTTGGCCATCGTGGAGGACAAGGCAACAATGAAAGCCCATTTCATCAGTCATTTAACTTCAACTTTGACGATCTGTTCAAAGACTTTGACCTCTTCAGTCAAAACTCACGGTCAAAAAAGCACTTTGAAAACCATTTCCGAAGTCACCGAGAGGCTCACAATCGGCAAAGACGTTCTTTCCAAGAATTCTCCTTTGGAGGTGGACTGTTTGATGAGGTGTTAGAAAATATGGAAAAAATGTTTTCTTTTAGTGACTTTGAAAATGCACACCGACACGCAGTGCGAACTGATAGCAGGTTTCATGGATCCAGCAAGCACTGTAGGACTGTCACTCAGAGACGAGGAAACATGGTTACCACATATACAGACTGTTCCGGACAATAATGTTTCCTTTCTTTTAATCTCTTTTATTCTTCTTTCAACGTCTTCGTAACCTTTCTTGGTTTTGTGCTAACATGGAAAAAATCTTTGAACTGTTTGCTCTAAAAAACTCTTAATGGCTCTAAAGAAATTGTAGATGTAACTCATTTCAGAATAGAATCAACATGCATTTGGGAGATAGATGTCTCAGTAACCACTTAGAATGGGAATGAAATATCTCATGTGACAGAAGAAATTATATGTATTTCAGTTTACTAAACACTTACCATAAATTTGAACTCCAGCACAAGCTATATATATTTAATTTCAGAAATATAATATAATTTTTTCATATATGCCAGTTTGGGACTGTTGGAGTTACTGGTGTGTGGATTGCAGTAGAGGAAGTCCTTGCTGTTTTTTTTCCTGATACAGACTTACTGTGCAAATTAGAGAATTTACACAAGATAGCATCAGAAACATGACTTACCTGGGTCTTTGTTTCTCTGTCCAATATTGCAAAAGTATTGATAAAACCCCTGCTTTTTAAAGGGGGGAAATAACAAGAGGGAATATGTTGAGATTATGCTTCACCTAGGAAAGTAATGTAGAAATTACTTTTATATCCAAATAGCCCTTCATTGGCCTGAAAAGATTCTAGGATTTGAATGACCATTGACTTATTTCAGGGCTATTCATATATGTAAGCTTGTGTGCACACAAGGTCTCTTTTTTTCCTTTCTAAATACAAGTGTCCCTTCAATAAGGTTTGGAAGAACGTACTGAAAACACTCTTGTTTTATGCTTAGTATATTAACCATGTGTGCATCGTGAGCTTAAACAAGATAAACTTGCCTACAGAGCCCTCCTGTTTCTGGAAGGATCTAAATAAAAACAACATGGATTATGTTTAGGTTAACAGATCTATTGTCTGTCAGCCGGAATCTTTCAGAATTGTGACTTGAAAGGTAAATTCTTAGCATAAACACAGAGTAAAACTGAAAACTTTTGTATTGAATACATCTAATTCCTTGTGCTGAAATCTGATCACATGGACAGTACTAATGGGTAACATGGAAATCCATGACCAGTCTAAACTATTTAAAACTGAAAAAGAAAAAAAAAAGCAAAACCACTGAATATTTTCACTGATGTCAGTCCAAAATTTCCGGTTTATTTCTTCACTAGTAGTATGGGTTTACTATATTAAATTGGTTCTCCTGATAAGATTACTATCACCCACATATTGCTATCCCTTTAAATTGTGAGATAAGAATTTACCTTTCAGACTGATTACATGAGCAGAATGAGTTTTGTAACCAGCAGTGTTCTAAATAGGCTTTGATTACTTAAAAGCTTTATCAAGAGATTTAACCCTCTGCTTCTCAGATGGATATTGAAAGCTGCCTATTTGCTAAGTAACTTTGACCTTCCCCTCAGGGGTATGTATTATTGCTTGTTCATTTTTCATTCACTAAATAATTGGAATGGATTGCTGCATTATATTAAGTGCTTTTCCTTTTCCATGTTCTTCGTTATTTATTAATAGACTAATACCTCATATATGGTCTTTATAAAAAGCCAGTAATTTGTGCAACGTTATTGGAATGTGCAATATTCATATAGTAGGAAAAGTGCTGGAGTATGTTTGTCTGCCCTTTTTCTATGTAAGTAGAGTTTTTTAGCTTCTTCTGTATAATTAATATATAATTCAACCAAAAGTTGTAATTCATGTAGATTCTGCATTTTTTTCTTTAATATACTCCATCACTCATGTGCATGAATCAAATTATCTGTCTGATTCATATCATGTGGGTAGCCAGTGAACAAATTATCAACTTAAAACTCTATATTACTTTCTCTTACAAATACCAAGTTTTTTAGAGAGCATCTCTGTTTTTAAGGAGAATTGTTCTCACTGATAAGATTTTGGCAGGATGTGTCCTTTAGTATTAAATATTGGAGAGTATTAGTGAATGTCCTTTAAGGAAGATGACTGTTGGAACTTAGAGGTGGGTGGCAAGTCTAGAAGCAGGATGCAAAGGTAAAATGTTAACGCACTTCTTAGTCTAGTGAATATCTTCTTCATTTAAATATCTAAAGTTCCCGTTAGAACCAGATGACTTCTCCAAAGGTATTTTTCTCCAGTTACAAACTTGAATCCATTCTGTAATTGTAAATTAGAGGAATAAAAGCTGAAATTAGCATTGTAAATTGTAGGAAACAGTCGCCACCCAGAACATCTAGATCTGTTTCAAGTAGCTATATAAATTCAATCTTTCAGGCTAAGCTTTTAGGTGAATATCAAGTGGTTTGCCTGCTTCTAGGTTAGTGTCTCCTCTTTAAGGATGACTTAAAGTTTATTCATACAAAGTGTACTTGTTTTCGTTAACTCTTTAAAGGCAAACTATTAAATTGATAATAAAGTGGTAGTGTTGCTAGTGTTCTAGCCAATAGTACCTTAAAATGACTTTCATCTGCTTCTGAATTCTCTTAATTACTTGTCATAGGTAAACCAACAAATACTTCCTATTGTTCCTATGACTCAAAGTGACCTTTCTGTTTCTTTTGGTTGTTGGCCTAAGGTGAAATCCAAAGGAGAACTCATGTATTGTTTTGCTTTCTATGAGGGGTGTGCTTTGAATAGGCTTCAGGGAGGCGTTCTTCAGCCAGCAGTTTTTGGTTCCATGGCTGTCAGAACACAAGCTTCCAAAACACTTTGTGCTTCTCACTTCTTCAGCAGTCTTGCACATTCTTTTCCTATTTATAGTATTTGCGTCATGGCAGGCTCTCCAGCGGAAGTCCTGATATAACCTTATGACACCCCTGGCTTCAGAAGTTTCTGACATGCTGTCTTGGATCACCACATCTTGTGAAAAGACCCAGCAAACCCTATTTTTCTGTCATGTGAGGGTGAAAAGAACCCAACTGTTAATTTTGTTGAAAGGCATTTATGCATATGTAACTCTAAATGGCCGAGTTTCTAAAACTTTACAAATAGAATTTTCTTTCATGTTTGGCTTTTTCCATTATACTTTAGAAATGCAGTAACTAGTGGAGCTGAAAGTGCTGTAAAGAAATTAGAGTGCCATTACATTAAACTTACGCAAATGGTTTGTGTCAGATGTCATTTTTCATTTCTTTTTCTTCAAGATGTAGATGGAAGCCAGGTTAAAGTGGATCGTGTGGGACTTCTGTGTTATGGAACATTTTGATCACTGCATTTTTCCCTGAATGGGATTAAAGGGTTGGCAGGGAGAAGGGAGTGATGTTGAGAGAAATTGACTTGACTTTTACCTGGTTTGATTTTTTTTTTTTAAGAGATATTGGGAATGGGTTAGGGTTTAGGCATTATACTTGTAAACCAAGCAAAAGGATGTCTTTATAAGAGGCAGTGGGTGTAACAGCTGAAAGCTTCTGCTGTGAACTCGCAGGTCTCTGCCTGTGCTCTGGCTACCCTGGTGAGTTGCAGGTGAGTTGCAGTGTGCCCAACACTGATTGGCCTGGATTGCCACTGAAGCCAGGGTTAGGGTGCTGTTGTGCCAATTTGAGAGTTGACTGCAAGACTGTGCTTGAAAGTTCTTGTTTTCTGGGTCTAATCCTTAGGAGGTGGAGGGTATAAAAGTTTTGGGATTTGGTGTGTCTCGTTAGGTCACTTATGATTAGAGCAGCCTTCCTTGGAACTTAAGCACAACAACCCTAAGCAGAGCTACAGACTAGGAGAAACCTGGCTGGAAAGCTGCCACGAGGAGAAGGGCCTGGGGGTGCTGGTTGACAACCGATTGAACATGAGCCAGCAGTGTGCCCAGGTGGCCAAAAAGGCCAATGGCATCCTGGCTTGTATCAGGAACGGTGTGACCAGCAGGTCCAGGGAGGTTATTCTCCCCCTGTACTCGGCACTGGTGAGACCGCACCTCGAGTACTGTGTTCAGTTCTGGGCCCCTCACCACAAGAAGGATGTTGTGGCTCTGGAGCGAGTCCAGAGAAGAGCAACAAAGCTGGTGAAGGGGCTGGAGAACAAATCTTACGAGGAGCGGATGAGAGAGCTGGGGTCGTTCAGCCTGGAGAAGAGGAGGCTGAGGGGAGACCTTATTACTCTCTACAACTACCTGAAGGGAGGTTGTGGAGAGGAGGGTGCTGGCCTCTTCTCCCAAGTGACAGGGGACAGGATGAGAGGGAATGGCCACAAGCTCCGCCAGGGGAGATTTAGGCTTGAGATTAGGAAGAAATTCTTCACGGAGAGGGTGGTTAGGCATTGGAATGGTCTGCCCAGGGAGGTGGTTGAGTCACTGTCTCTGGAGGTGTTTAAGGTTAGAGTGGATGAGGTGCTTAGGAGCATGACTTAGGGATTGGTGGGAATGGTTGGACTCGACGATCCAGTGGGTCTCTTCCAACCTGGTCATTCTGTGATTCTGTGATTCAAATATCCGATCATAACAATGCAAACCCAACTTTTGAGGACTGTGTTGAAAGCGATGGAAGATATCTTATATTTTTATGTTGAGGGGTATGGGGTTTAAAAATGATCTGTAATTTGAAAACTCATCAGAAAAGTGACTGTATGACTTTGAGGCAGGTCTTATGTGGAGTACCTTGGCTGTGCTATGCAATGGGCTCATTCCAAAATAAAATGCTGTTCAGAGGATCATTTGGCTCTAGTGGCTGATGTGATTGGGCCTGACCGTTCTGCTGTCCTGTAGTTACTCGTACAGCCATGCTGCTGTCTTCAGTAGTCTGGGTACCTGTTTCTTTAGGGACTGGACAGAGACCAGCTTTGTAGAGGGCACTTAGCAGTTGTGATATCAATTGACTGTCAGCCACTCCTAGAATGGATCTGATTTCTAGGTTAAGGCTGTAACTCATCCTTGATTCCAGGCTGGTGTTTTTTGGGTTTTTTTGGTTTTTTTTTCAGGAAGACCCAACAACCTAACCCCAAAAACTGCTTTGAAGTGATTTCATATGGGATGTTACCTATTAAACAATTGTGTTTGACTCAACTGCATTTTAATTTTTTTTTTTTTTTTTTAAGATCTACAGTTATACTGAAATGCATATTACTGCTTGTGTTGTTGCTTCCGTGGTTGCAGTTGCACCAAAAGGTGCTGTGGAGGAGCTCAGGTCACTAAGGATGGCTGCAGTGTTCTGCCATGACTTTCGGAGACTATCTGGAGATTGTGGACCACCTTGACCTCAGAGCTGCCTACTTGGGTGGAGATGAATGCAGCATTGTCATTGTATGGGTCTGATGCTGGGCTTTGCGAATAGTGTTCCGGGTATTTGACTTGCAGATGCAAGTGAAGTTCAGTTGAGGAATAATTAGGGAAATGAATCATGTTCTTGTGTTTTGGGGGTGGCTGGGTTTTGTTGTTGTTGTTTTCTTTGTTTGGGTACATGGAGTACTTTGATGAGGGAATCAGAGTGGAGAGGGGGGAATGAGCAAACCAGTAGACCAGGGCTGCCAGAGTTAGGAAGAGAGGACCTCTGTCAATAGCTCTCTTCATGAGCATGTTGCTTGTGGGGATGTAATGTCCCAAGTCCTAACCTAAAGAATTTTGGCTAGCATGCATCTAGAAGGCAGAAGCACAAACAGTTACAGGCTAAATGTAGAGGAACCAGAGGAAATAATGATTGCTTTGGTGCTATGGTTCACCAATTTCCTTACGCCTCACAGCACATCTGGCTGCATGAGGATGGCAACCTCTACCCTGGGATTTCTCCAGGAAATAGTCAGGATGAAAATAAGTGTTTCTGTTAGTTGCTGGTCAGGACCTAAACAAAGTATTCATTTGGCTCTGTTTTCTCCTGGTATGGCTGCCTGACTAGGGAGTTTGTGGTGGTGAATTGGCCTGGCTCCAGAGGAAGACCAGGAATTGTGGAAGATGCTGGTGACATAAGCACTGCTGGTATAGCTTGTCTTCCAAAACATTAATCTCCTGCAATGCAAAATGGAGAATTGTTTTAGTAATAGGGCAGACAGTGTATGGAGATGTGAGTCCTGACTTCAGGAATATTACAGAAGGTGTGCTGCATGATAGTATCCTCAGCCTGATCTGGGATGTGGAGAGTAGGGTATTGTTTCAGAGTCCAAAAAACTTCTTGTTTAGGGTGGATGAGGTCAACCTTCTCCAGAAGTGCAGGATATTGAGCAGTCCCTGTCAGCTGATGCTGTTGCTGTCTTCTGAAACTGTAAGTTTCCTGCTTACATCAAATTCTCCTATTAGGCACCTCTTGTTACTAGAATTTTTATCTAGACGTAAGAACGAGAGAGAATAAAATTTAGGTATCTACTTCTTGATGTTATTGCTCTCATATGTTCTTCATCTCCCGCTGGCATGGAAGTGAATATGCTAAATGAGAAACGGGAAAGATGAAGTGAGCCTTGTTTGAGGGGCCCCACTTGACTTTAATCCATTCCACTTTAGCATCTGGCACCTGCAGGATTTTGGGTGGTGATCTAATGAAAGGTTGTATAATATACCCACAGGGCAGGACTAACATGTTTCTCTTCTGCCATGCGATAGGCACTTCATAGAATCCAAATTATAAAGCAGAGCTGAAATATGTGTCCTGGGGCAGTGTTTGCCAGATTCCACCTGGCCGAAGTAGGGGGACCCATTGAAATGCCATAACTGCAATGCTGAGCATGCAGAGCTCCAGCTGAGAAAGAAGGTACTCTCTCCTCCTTCCAAATTCCTTTATGAATCCAAACAATGATTTTGATCCAGAGAGTCTGCTTTAAAATGTAAGTTGGTGACATGGAAGTAGTTTATAAAATAGTGTGGATCCTCAGCCTGTCAAAGGAACTAACCCATGCTTGGGTTGATGTTTCTTCTACCTCTTGGTAGCTGAGACTCAGAGATGAGTGGAAAGGCTGGACAGAAGGAGCGCTCAGAGTGTTGCTGGGACCAGTGTGCAGATATTATCACTGCATACAAATAAATGAAATAATTACCTATGCAAATAGAATATATATAGAACTTGCTTCTGCTAGGAGCTGAATGCAGAGCTCCTGGCTTGTTGGTAGAAAAGTTATTAAAGTCAAGAAACACATTCTCTCCTTCCTTCCTTATGCCCTCCCTTTTTTCTTTTTTTTTCTTCTTTTTCATCTTTTGGCATTTCAGGTTTTACTCCAGCCTCACTTATTTGGCAATGGCTATAGTGATAATATTTCTTCTTGCTTTGCAGGTCTGTATCAATTCATTGTAGTCTGTGCATACAGAATGTATTTTGCAAACCAATGACGTTTTGTGAAATAATACAAATCATTTCAGTGCAACCTAATTTCCTGTCTTTCCTGTTGCCTTTGTCTTTCTCTGTATCTTGTTGATTTACCTTAGTACACAGCATGGGGTTTTGTACTAGTTTTCTGTTTTCCCGCTGTCTGTGGGAGGACAAATGACACCAAATGTTGCATAAAGCAAGACAGGTGCTGACAGATGATATCTCACATAAAATCTGCTGATGTAAGTTTAACCTAAATACTTGAAAAAAAAATTGACCTGGTAGAATGAATTTATGTCTAATCAGCACTTTGCGTGATAATGTTGAAGTTTAAAAATAAAAATAAAAAAATCCAAAGCCACCAAATCAAAAGAAAAAAAACCATCTTGGTGAGTGTGTGGAATAACTTGAGAGGGGTAGCTGCTTTCTCTTATAAAATTCTCCTGTGTTGAGGGAAACAGAACTTCTAATGCACGATAAATAAGCAAGAACCTGTAAGCGATACTGGAACTAAGTGATTGGAGCACCGAGACTTCTGGGGTTAGCTTTATGCTGGCTTAAAAACAATGATGTATTTCACACTTAAAAGCAACATGTCGCTTCACGAGGTTTTCATGTTGTCAACTGAGTTTTATTAACAGTTTGTAAGCGCTGTCTCACATGTGCCCAGTTCCAAGGTACTTGGATCCACTTACACGTCCTTCACTGGCTATGAGAATGCAAGTAGTTATCATGAGTTATGGGTGCTTAGACACACAGTAATTTATTGGATGCTCATAATTCAGTCATGCATTTGAGCCTTGATTAGAACTACCCATGGTTACGTAAGTAATGTGAAACAGAGCTGTGAAGAGAGGCCAGGTTTCTTGGCTTCTGACATTGTACCCTTATCATGAGGTTATTCTCTCTACTTAATCGTGTCCTGCCTGAATATGAGTCAAATTAACATGCAACATCAGGTAATGTTTTTGGCCATGTTACAAAACATGTCCTTTGTCTTTCTTTTGTTGTGATGAAGGTGCATCAGGAACTCCCACTGTTTTATACTGATAATAATGTGTTGTTTTCATATGTGTTTTTTTTAGTGGAGAAGACATGCAGTTATTTTCACATCCTGGATTTACCTGCAAGTCATTAAGTCTGTGTACTAAAAAGGACGTAGTTGGGAAAAACTGCAAATGCAGCGCAATTGTAAATTTGAAAGAAAGTGGATCCATAGGTAAGCATGGAGAATGGTCAGTTTGTCACAGAACACCACACCTACCCAATAAGCAGTCTCCATGTGCCAAGGAGAGTTCATTTGAAAGAGGGAGTCTTACTACGTTATTGCATTTACAAGCTGCAGGAAATATGTGGATACACATTTTTATGTGTTTATGTACCATTTCCAGTAGGTGGCTGACTGTCACTTCACACTAACTTACGTACTATAAAATAAGAGCTGTCACTCCTCATAAGAACCACAGCCTATTCTAACAACATCATAAATCTGTTTACTTGCTGTCCATGAGGCCTAAGGACCACAGAAATGCTACATTGCACAACAGTAGTTCCCTATGACACAAACAACAAGCCATCCTTTAGTGCATTTTTGTAAACCGTACAATTCTTTTCAAAGCAAACTAATACAGAAATTACATTCAGAAACTGTATTAGTGACCTAGCACATTCTAGAAATACAGGCTTATTTCCTCTGGATATGCCTGAAGATTTTAACTCTGTTTCAGATCTCAAAAACCAGAAAGCAAGCATGAACCCAAAATGGTGACTAGGAAATTATTCTGCCTCAAAGTTTGTGGGGATTTTTGTTGTTGTATTTTTTTGTTTGTTTGTTTGTTTTTTTCCCAGAAATCCTTTGGCATGCTGGTTTTTATATAGAGATTATGGTTATTCTTGCTGGAACTGTTATGAAGAACAGTTGTAAGACGGAGGGGGGGAAGCGTGCCTCCGAAATTTTTTTGCATTAAAAAATATGAAAGAGCAGCTATAAGAACGATCTCTTGACAACTATTTCTCGTGCAATTAAATTGGCAACACCAGTGAATGTCGTAACTTTCTGTGAGTACAGCAGTGTCCTGGGGAAAAAAACTAACGTATTTGATCAGCTATCAGTAGAGCTCTATGAAGCAAAAGTTGACATAAACCATTATTATAATCTTGGAAGAATAAGATTTGCCATTTGAGGCACATATAATTTTGGAAAGATTATTTGAGTTGGGTTTTGTCCCTGTACAAGGTTCAAAAGTGTATCTTTTATAATACACTGAAACTAATAATGTCAATGATGCTGTGTTAGAGATATCTTGTATTTATTACATTTTATGAATGTTTTTGAGAAATTTTTGAGAAGCCTGAATGACAGAACCATAAAATGCAAATGCAATTCAAAGTACGTGAATGTAAAGTGATATTCATGGGGTAAAATGAAAAATGATGGACATAGATTTGACCATTACCACTAACAAGATCTTGGAGCTGTAGGGTTCAGGAAAACATCAGATCTGCACTTGGGAATTATGAGCAAAGGAAAGCAGATTCTGAGAAGTAGATAACAATGAGAAATAGTTATACCACAATAGGAAACCATGGCTTATATTCACCTTGACTACTATGATCAGTTTTAATCTCCCTATCTTCAAGATGCTATATTTTCACCATTATTGGCAATTTCTTATGACTTAGATTACTGTGCCTGCTCTTTTGGCAGCTGGATTATAAAACTAATGGGTAACTGTAAGTTAAACAATGTGAATTATACAGATTAGAATTAAAGCAGAATTAAAGAGTTAGATCAGGATAAAAGAAAAACAGATACTTATAGGTACACTATAAGAAATTTAGTCTTATTTGCATTTCTTGGCCTTTTTTTTTTTTACAGTTCTCCTAGAAAATGTATATGCTGGAGTACAGTAAATCTAGAACAGAGATAAGTTATGTATCAGGTGCCAATTTGACACTTGGTCCTGGCTTGTGGAGTTAGACTGTCATTGAGAAGGTTTGGTTGATGAACTATTACTTACCTAAACCAACTTCAGCTGATTTCCAGAGGCCAGCAGTTAAGATGAACTGAAGCTTCCTCAGTTTGTCACTGTGTTACTAAGATATTTTCAGAAGTCTGTCACATGTGTGTCTTAGAACTATACATATATTGCATTCTCGCTGAAAAGCCAAGTGTACAGATAAAAAGCTTCTCAGAAAAGCCACCCTGGTTTCTGATCTCCTTTTGTAAATGATCTTCTCTTCTATTTAGTTGAGTTTATAAAGCCTGGGGAGTGTTCAGGGACATCTGAGATTGTCCTTTCTTTTTTACTTGCTTTTGTACAAATACAGAGTACCTTGTGCTGCCTTCTAGTTATTGTGCAGCACTGTACCCTGAGTCTATACTTCTGTGATGCAGAACTGTGTGCACAGATACAACTGTGCATAGCTGTGTGTGGAGTGTAGTCAGACTAAAGGGTGCCCTGTCCTCCTTGCTGTTGAGAGTTAGTGTTTCTTTTGAGAGGGCCACTGAGCAATGGTGAACTGAGTTCCCAAAAACACAGATATATGTGCTAACCTGGGAATGCTGGAACAGGAAGGGAGAAATCCCAGCTCCCAGTGCAATAATATTGGGTCAGGAAGGATTTCTGACAACAGATTTCTGTCCCTCTCCCCCCCCCCCCCCCCCCCCCTTAAGTTTCAGTTATTTATCACAAGCTGCAATAATAAATAGTTAATCCTGTAGGTCTAAGAGGGAAGTCAATATTTACCAGCCCTGTAGCTAATGATATACTGGAAGGGCTCAGAATATTTTGACTCAGTGCAGCACAGTGACCACAGTAAAGACCTCGAAGACGGAGAGCAAACTCTGCTTTCAATGTGCAGCCAGCTCCAAGGGAGGGATTCTTTTGGAAGTTCATTCAGGGTTGCTATTGCCTGCTCTTTACTGCCTTTTTAAGAGGCTCCATTTCAAAGTCATCATCTGGACTAGGGGAGGAATCCACAATGGCTTCTAGAGGGGTTTCCTAGCAGAGACTGAGAAGTTTGCTGGGGAAATTGATGGGTACTGGACTCTGCATGTTGGAGAACAGGTATTTAAACTCTTCAACTCTGCTTTTCCTTGAGTCTGGGGCTATTCACGGGAATGAGCAAGAGGGACGACTGAGGGAAAAAAAAAAAAAAAAAACCAACCAAAAACTAGGCAAGGATCCAGTGATTTGTGACTGTTAATTCTTCTCTTAGAAGACAACCTGCAGTCTTGGTCATAGCACTATAAGTAACTGTGGGAGTCTGGAAACTCTCCAAGCAGAGTGAAGAAATGGGTGATGGTTGCCTTGGCTTGTTTTAGTTTACAGACAGAGGAAGTGTTCCATGAAAAGACTTCTATGATCTAATTTTAATTTCTTTGGACAAAGGTACATGAATGATTTCATGTAATGGAGGATTTAAATAGAATGAGTGACTTGTATGGGAGTTAGGGCAGTTCAGGGCCTTTTTTCAAGGATGTTGTAAATTGACCAGAGTCACTTCTGTGTAAAGTATAGTGGAGAACCCTCGGTTCATTGCAGGCTGTTTAGGCCAGAAGCTTTATAAGTCACGGGTAGCAAGGTTGGGGACTGATAAATAAGCTGAATATCATAGTAAACCTCTATCTCCTATATAGTAGCATATATATATAAGCATATATATCTATGAACACTGTAATTCCCTGGAAATGTAGATAGGTAATGACAAATATCTCCTTACAGTGAGGTTTTAGGAGAAAGTGACTGTCAAAGAAGGTGAAAAATGGAGGCAAGTGTGGAAGTAAATGTGAGGAGGAGAAGTTAGAGCCTCACATCATATCGCGTCCCCACTGAATACAGACTATTCAGAAAGAGGTGTGCATTCTACCTGTATTTACTATTGGCTTTCAGATTAACTAAGTGTTAAACCACCCCCTTGGCATGATATTTTTCTCCTTAAGTGTCAAGGAAAGTAGTTTTGTCTCCTTTCTCATTATCTTTTAATGGAAAGGAAACATACTTTTTAGGCAGTACAGCTGATATTGAGTCCACCTAAATAGCAGTAGGGGCAGAAAACACTGTCTTGGGTCAGTTTTGTTCCAGTAGCACTGTTGATAGACTTATTGCCAGGATGTCTGCTGACCAGCTAAGACTGATTTCAGGTACCCTTGTCTGGCTGATTAAGGTGTGCAGATGTCCTTCAGCATCTACTATCTTCCTCAAAGAGCCAACTAAACCAGTCTGAATGCTTTCCTTAACAATGGAGCTCCAGGGTACAGGGTGATGTATGTGGGTATACAGCTTGCTGGGAAGGTATGGAAAAGTCCCAGAGATTTGGATAATTTTGTTTCAAAAGATCATGTCTTTTCAAAGAACTAGATTGTCTAGTTTAAAGAAATCTGTGAATTAAAAAGCAGATTCTTTAATTCATAATTTTATTATGAACTAATGTATTTTCTGTGGAACTTAGATTTCTTCTGTAGAAATTAATAGCCTTCCTTGCACATCAGCAGAACTATCCAGAACTATTTGCGTTCCGGCCTAATGAGAGTTTAAAACTAGATTCTCAGCGAGTTTTCCTACATAACTTCGTGTGCTCCTAGTAGCTTGCCAATCCTGTCCGCTTTAGAATGACCATTTGAAGGAAGCAGTTTGCTAAGGCTGTAACCCAGGAGCTGATCCAAACCAAGGAGGTTGTCCAAACACTCCAGAACTTTCTGGCAAGGCGAATTGCAAAACTTTCTGGAGTCAAAGGTGTGACCTGGCAGCCAATGGGAATAGCAACTAAACATTCATCAGCAATTTCTTCAAACATCTCAGGCACAGCTTTATTGCCGACTATTTTTATCAACTTCAGAACCATGACACCTTCAAAAAAACAAAGAACCACACATGGGTTAAAAATCCTGAAAGGTAACACTGAAAAACATGTAATTCTTCCCAATTTCATGCAAGTGCAGAACAGCTGGTGCATGGCTTCAGCAGCATCCTCAGAAAATAAAAGACCCCCAGTCTCAACAGTGCTATTGCTGCCTAGAAGGCAGTCCAAGGAGATGGGTTCAAAATGAATTTGCACTGTTTTTCTGCTCCTGGTTTCTGGAGATCAGACAGACCTTGGCATACCTGAAAGCAATTAGCGAAAACAAAACAAAACAAAAAGTAGGTCAATGTAACATTGCTGAGAGTCTGACACAGGCCATTTATCATCTGAATTAACCTTTCACACCATTTTTTGATAAAGTTGCTGTTGCCTTCCTGAGCCAGCATCAATTTTTTCTCTTCTCTGCAAGGAGAATCTGGGACCAAATATTTGCTGAGGACACATCAAAAATAAAGAGAAAAGAAAACAAGAATGCATTCCTGGAGGGCAAGGTAAGAGTCAAGGTGGGGCATCCTGTTTTCAAAAGACTTAAAGCAGAAGCTGCTGCAGTAAGAAAGAAACCTGGCATGCCTTTGGATGCTGTTAGATGACAGTCTGCATTTTGTTCTCTTCTGTATATGGCAGCTAAAATCAACATGGCATAAGAAAGGTAATGAAGCAGGAGCTGGCAAAGCTACATTAGTTAATCTAATGTCACACACTCCCTAGCTGGGTTTTGCTGCTGCCATGTCTGAAAAAAAATCTAAGTTCCCTTACATTAGAGAACTGCAGGTATTGATGTAGATACATTAAACTGGAGGAGGAATGGCAGAGGGAGGTGGTGAGACACTACTTTCTTGTCTCCTGAGCAGTAGTATTGGCAGAGGAGTTATTCTCTTTCAAAGTGAAAGGTGGAAACTGGAGGAGGAAAAGTAGTAAAGAACATAGCATTTGCTGTTGACATTTTCATGATAAAAAATTACCACATTTTGGTGCAGATGGAATGGACATTTTTAGGTCTTATATATGGTCTTCAGTATCGTTACCCAGTTACTAGCTGTAAAATTTAAAATCAGGACATGATGTATTTCATGTTTTGCAGAGTCTGAGAAGCTGTGACTCCAGGAAAGCAGCATTTTTAACGTTTCACCACTGGGTGGAGACAGCACTCCAAAACTTGTGAGAAATTACCAATGAAAAGGTAATAAATCCTTTGAGATAAAGAGATTGAATATATTAGTAGAAACTGCAGCAGCAAACAGTGGAACACCAGCCAGATTTATGGTAGCAAATATATTAAAAGGAACATCCTCATGCTTGACCTATTTTTATGGTGAGAAAAGAAGAGATTTAGTTTAAAAAAAATAATTCCACTTCTCTCGATACGCGTACAAAGCTGCGGTGACACAGACTGGCAAGAAACAAGGGAAGATAAAGTGAAGCTTTCTATGATCCTCTTTGTCTTCGCCAGGGTCACAGTATATTTCCCCTGACAGGAGGATCCTTCAGCATTCTGGGTCTGGCCTTGAGGGCTACGCATTGCTGGTGGCAGCTAAGGTTGCTCAAGCAGTGGTTGCAGTGGGTATCTTGTTTGCAGCAGAGATACTTCCCTTGCTCAGGGACAGAAAGGAGGACGTCACTGGGTGAGCATCAGAAGCAATTCCCACCAGCCTGCAAATTGTAGGATGATCTTTAGAGGTCACCACAGGTCAGGCAGGAACATCTTCAGAGTTCACTGTATTTTCAAGCATGAGAATAACACACATGTTAAGACATTGTTACACATTTTCTTCCCTCCTCGCTTGTGTGTGTGTGTTTGCATGCATGAAAGATAGAAGGAAGGAAAGCTTGTGGTGGGTTTTAGCCCAGTCTTTTATATAATCACACTATGCTTCACTGTTGCCATATTGCCAACAGTAACTTCTGAATTTGTTGAAAGGATTAAAGACAAATGGAATGAATTCAAAGATACTTTATATTCTTCTACTTTTTGTGGCAATATGTGGCCAGATATATTTGAGACTCTTGAAGTGCCCTGACTAAAGGAAAGGCTGAGGGATGAGCTTGTGTATTAGAGAACCTACTCTGGAGAGAGCTTTTATAAGTGCCCCTTCCCTGAGAAAAGCTGCAATCAGAGTTTGTAGACTATCACAAGATAAAAAAAACCAAAACAAACAACATAGGCCACCAGACTTCATTGGTTCAATAAGCACCAGAACTTTTTAAAAAGCAACAAATTGAAAGGTTGACCTACTCCTTTACCACCTCTCCTCTGCCTCCAGGTCACAGAGTCTGCACAGAGTTTAAAAGCTGGTAATTTTTACAAATAAAAACAGCAGCAAAGAAAAAAATATCCACTGAGGCTGATTTTTCATGTATCTGCTTGTTCTATTCAGGAGATATATGTTCCGACAGCTCTGACGTTGCACAGTGGTCAGTGGAGTGAAGCTCTTTGAGGAAAGGGCATGGGAAATGAGGTTGAACTTAAGAGTGTGTGACAGCTCCTGATGTATGCCTGTCACTTTTGTTGCCCAAATACAATATCTGTTGGATCAATTTTATGCTGGTTTACATGAAAAAGCCTTAATTTTATCTGAAATCAAGGTTTTGGGTGTAATTCCTTTGCCAGCAGCCACATTTGATATCAACTTTAAAGGCTACATCCTTGAAGGTATTTAGGTGTCCTTCTCCTGGGTGAAATTCTGTGGCTAAGTTCACCCTCCAGGATTCTCAAGAAGAAGTCAGTTTCTGAGATGTGAAAGCTGATCAGTTGATAAGCAGCGTCCTGAACTACTACAGAGAAAGGCACAGACAGTGTTTAGGCATAGCGAGAAGCTGACCTTCTGCAGATATGATTTGCTTGCAGTAACAGGCAGGTGTTTGTAGACGTGTGCTTTATTATTCACTTATTCAGCTGCCCAGCACCAGGATATGTACTCGCCTCATCTGTTATTCGTCTGGTATGCTGCTGTTTGTAAAAAGAGGTAAATATAGAAAGTCTCCACAACTAGCATTCCCCCCCATTTGTTTTGGTTTTTTTTTGGTGGGAACACTCTGATGTGCAGAAGGCTTAAATTAAAGGGAAATAGACTAAATTATCATTACCAGCATATTTTTTGTTGGTTTTGAGGGAAACACTGATGTGGGAGCTGATCAGGGAGGAGATATGCTGTCATGGGGCCAGTCAGTGCGAAATTATGGACTGTGGCCTTGATCAGGGAAAAAAAAGTGGCTGCAAAGCATCCGTCTCTTTGCTAATACTTATCTACTAAGAAGTATTTCTGATCAGTGAGAGTGGGTGGTTAATAGCACATGAAGGGAAGAGGTGAAAGGAGTAGGGTGTGCTCAGCACACACATACAGAGCTCTATGACTACCAGAGAGAGATTAGACTAAGCATTACCTTGGCCACCTTAAAGGCCCTCTTTGTGTATATTTTCTGCTAACAAGAGGTAGTGACAGCTGCTCCCAGGGTAAATGGTGAAGAGTACTTCAGAAATGCAACAACTATTGAACGCTATTTTCTGATTAGTGCTGTTAAATAACCCAGAGAGATTTGTAGCCATATTATCATTTCCACTTGTCACTCAAAATTATGGTAGTATCATTGCAAAGGAGAAAAGTTCCTGCTGTTTTAGCAAGTCATATTTATGATGCAGGAAGAGGAATTAAACCACCAAGCTCACCAGTCATTCCACCTCTGCCCAGGCATGTTGATATTCAAGGGTGATAAGATGGTCTTTTCAGAGGTGGTAACACTCTTTCCTTTCCTGACAGAGCCCACTCATTGTGAAGCCCTCTCAGAAGTCAGTCATTGCTTAAAAACTCTTTTTTAAGTTATTGTCAACCACTATACGCAAAATAAATCCCTCTTTTCTGCTGTTATAATTAGTCAAAGCCAGGTAGAAAACCAGTGTGAAGCTATATACAAAAAAATGCAGATACAGGGAAAACTTCCTGATATGCTATACTGACAACAGAAGTAGAGCAGAATAGTGCCATAGGGAATGTTGCTTCTTCTCACTTCATCTCACTCTCTTTTGCTTTGAATTTTGAATGTATTATCTTGTGAAATGAATTCCTAAATGATAACCATAGTACCCTTTAATTCAATGACTTTTCTTTACGAAGTGGGAATCAGCGTTCCAAACTGCAGGTGTCAGTGCGAAGTTTGTAAAGTACCTCACTGAGGATTGCCATATAAGTGGTACCAATAAATTGTCACAGTCCATCTGGTTCCAGTTTAAAAGGTAAATAAAATTTGCAAAACTTTAGTTTTCCTATTGGCAGTATTGGGATCCCACTCTATAATAAATACTGTTAGAAAATAGCATGTCTTTTTACCCATCAGTCTCTGAATTATGTGCACATTTATACATGTATATGCATGTCATGCATATGTAGCAGTTTCCTCTCCAGTTCTATTATACTTCAATAGGTCAGAGACACATAGACTGTAATAATTATGCATGGGAAAAGCAATTAGAGACAGTTCGTTCCCTTTGCAAGAGGAGGTTATAATCCTCAGTAGCGAACGTTTATGCTATTAAGATGATACTTTAGAACATACCAGAACAGTTTCCCATGTGAAGATGCTGACAGGATTATTTCATTTTATCATTCCTGTGCAGGATCTAATAATGCAGTATAGAAGAGCCGTCTGAAGAAGACACAGTTCATCAGAGTTTACTTCTTTTCTTTATACTGGTTATGTCTCTTTTATTTTTATCTTGTCTTGTCTCCTCTCCTCTATTCACTCCTTTCTATTGCACACTAAAATAGAGCAAAATCTCTCTTTTTAACATCTGTAGAGGGCCTGCTACCATGGACCTGACACTACAGCTTTTATATTAAGGTTAACCTGTGCTTTTTCAACAATTTAAGTGTGGGACAAGGTGACGTGATCGGCAGCAGTGTAGTATTGGCTTTAGAGTAAGCTGTGCTATGAGGCAGGGACTATGCCCATTCCTCCCGGGGAGTGCATTCCTGGGATGCTCAGCTCAATAGGAACTGCTATTAAGTTGGTGCAAAAATAATTGCCAGGTTTAACCATGAACTTTAAAGCAGTGTATCTCAACTTAGAATAAAATCTATTAATCAAAAGAAGAACCATTTGAATCTGTGCATTTGTCCAATGATAAACAAGCCTTTTTATTCCAGTAGCATAGAATTCTGGAGTCCTGGAACTGATGAACTCTTCAATGGCATTTTGAGCTGCTGCTTGGTTGTGGAAAACCTCTTGCAGGAAGTTGTCAAGGTGCTTGAGAATGTAGTAACCGGTGGGAGAAGGGTCTGGTAAGCATGTTGAGCGTGACAGAGTTTTGTAGCCTAGTTTGTGTGGCTTCTGCAGAGTCATTTGTGAGATATGCAGCCGGATGTTATCACGGAGAGGAATCGCTCCTTCTCAATTTACCAATGTGGGACAGAAACGTTATGGTTCTCGGTGTATTTTGTTGATTTCCTGACAATACTTCTCTGCTGTAATGGTTTTGCCAGGATTCAAGAAGCTGCAGTGGATGATTCCACTTGCCAGCCACCAAACAGGGACCATAACCTTCTTTTGATGCAGCTTTGGCTTGAAGATGTGTTTTGGCACTCACCTCACTCCAGACACTGAGCAGAACACCATCAGTTGTCATTTAGAATCCATTTTCCCTCACATGACAATATTATCAAGAAGTGGATAATTTTATTTGCATAAAAGAAGTGCAGAGCAGACCTCGTAATGACAGTTTCTTTGTTCAGCTTGTGACACACCCATTTGTTGGGATCTTTAATTTTCCAGTTTGGGACAAATGCCTAACAACAGTTGAGTGGTCCTCATTTAGTTCTTCTGCAAGCTCTCGAGTTGTTTCTTGTTTCAACAATGTTTCAATATTGATGTTTGATTTGTTGTCGCCTAACACAGAAAGTTGTCTGTGACTCTCGTCATCTTCAAGGCACTTGTTTATGTTATGACATTTTTGGAACCAATGTTAAACTGAACATTCATTGGAGATCCCCTGGCCAAATGCTTGGTTGATGTTGCTCGCCTTGTCTGCTGCTCTACATCCCCTTTTGATCTCATACGACAAAATGGGTTGAATTTGCTTCTTTACATTTTTAAGTTGACAGTGTAATATAAAAAAGAATTAACTGTGAAAACAAAACAATTAAATAAGCAGAGTGAATTTTGTGCTTTAAAATAGTATACTACATAGACACAGTTAAATAGAAATTTAAACCAAAATAAGCATCTCAGTTTACAACATCAAAGATGGCAATTAGTTTTTTCACCAGCTTAATAAAATTAGAAGAAAGAGCCTAACTTGTCTGAGGCCTCTCAGCTTGCAAGAATGCAAGAGAAGCTGACAGAAGAACTGAAGCAAATGGCAAATAAGCTGTATTTTTCTCTCTGGTTGTATTGCTATTGGAACCAAAGCCCACTTTTTTCCTCCTGATGCTGTGGTACTGCATAGATATATCAATTTCCGCTCCAACAGTCCAGTGCTTTCTTTGCAAATGAGCTGCTTCTCAAGTCTTTTTTATCCATTATTCATGTATGCATTGCATTTTCCACTAATTTCTTACAAAAAATTGTTTAAGAAACCATATCAGGTACCAAGTATAATCTAGGAACAACGTTTTGTTTTATTTAATTTGATATTTGGATAGGAAAATATTTTTAAGGTTTCAGGATTTCTATGTAAAGGCTATGTTGTATTGTAAATTAAGCCTCAGACAAGCTCTTGTGTGGGCTAATAAGCACATGATGAATAAAAGCTACTTTTTGACAATTGCCTAAAAACAAAGTTAGGAACAACAGTGTTTGAAATCATACAGATTTAACTGAGTCAACTCCTACACCCCAAATACTGAACTGAGTCAACTCCTACACCCCAAATACTGAAACTAAAATTTCACATCAAAATTGGATAATTAGGAGGATATAACCTTAGTGATATTATATCTATAAAACATGGTCTATAATTAGAAAGGAAAGGATTGGTGCTGTAGGCATGCTACTGTCAGGGAAAACATAATTGTCCTTACTTGAAGTTTCAGAGAAATGGATTTGTTTTTTAAATATATTTCCTGTTTTCCCTTCCCTTCTCTTCCCATTTTCCTTTTTTATTCTTCCCCCCCATTTTATTTCTTTGTGTGTGTGCATGTGCATGTAGAAGTGGTAATGGAATGGAAAACTTCAGAACCTAAGAGTATGTTTTATAATAAAAACAAACCTGTCTTTGAGTAGAGTAAATGATTAAAAAGTCAGCTCTAGTATGTTTTTTAACTGAAGAGATATAATCTGATTCCTTCTTGTGCTTGAAACAAGTGGTATAGAGTGAGATTCTGTTAGATTAGCTCATGTTAGATTTGCAGTCAATTCATGAATGACTACTCAGAGCCATGAAATCACCGAGGCTGAAAGACACCTCTGAAGATCACCTAGTCCAAACACCTTACTCATCACAGGGCCAGCTAAAGCAGGTTGCTTAGTGACGTGTTTCAGTTGGGTTTTGTGTAGATCCAACAATGGAGGGTGCAAAACCTCTCTAGGCAACATTTTTCCATTTTACTATTTTCATAGTAATTTTTTTTTTCTATGCTTCAATAGAATTTCTCCTATTTCCCTTTCTGCAGATTGCCTCTTGTCCTCTTACTGGGCAACACTGTAGAGCATCTAGTCCCCATCTTCTTTGCCACCATTCAAGCCGTGAAAACTGCAGTCAAGGAAAACCCTCCAAACACCGAAAATTTGTTGTTCCTGTCAAAGGAGGATTAAAAATTAAACAAGAAAATGCAACCCATCTCTTTAGCTGTAACAGGATGTAACGTGTACTTTCCTTCCTAGTTAGACTTCATTGAAGTAAATCCCATTACACTCAATGGCTGCACAGATTAGAGAGCCTTCTAAGAGGCACTGATAAGTATTAAATAGCACAATTTGAATACCTTATGTGTGTGCTGAATCTGAAAATTGAATAAATAATATTCATTCTCTAAAAGGATTTTTCTGTGATCAGCACTGACCTCTGTGTCTCTTTCTTAAAATAATACAATTTTTTCTCAGTCGAAGAGAAATGGAAAAATGGTTACTGCCTACATTATTTCAAGACCTGGGGAAGATGGCCAAATATGTAATCCCTGTGGAGAATTAAGTAAGAAGATTATTGTTCTGTATGAAAATCTGGGTTATTTTCATTTGCACAATGTCTTAAGGCAAAGAGTTAGAAAAACAGGATAAGGTTGTTAGGTTGAATCACAGGAGGCCTCTTGTAAGATACAATTGGAATCAGTGTACAGGTCACACAAGTAAAAGTAGCTTGAATGTGTATTTTCATTTAATAAATATTCGCAGTGCAGTCTATGTAATACATTACTGCTGACTTGCAGTTCTCTTACTGGCACCCCTACAGCCCAAATAGCTTCAATATCACTTTAGGTACAATTTCAGAAACATCAAACCCTTCATCTTTTTGTTTAGCTTTTTCAATTTGACATGACCTATTTTGGTTACATGTCCTGAGGTTGTAAGTCTTCATAGAATCATAGAACACTAGATTGGAAGGCACCTCAAGGGTCGGCTGGTCCAGACTTTACTGGCAAAAGCGTGGTCTGGACAAAATGCCCCTGTTCCTTGTCCTGTACAGTGGGACGTGTCCCTGCCCATGGCAGAGGGGGTTGGAACTAGATAATCTTTAAGGTCCCTTCCAACCCAAACTATTCTATGATTCTAATTGGTGTACTGATCCAAACTCCCTAAAGAGAACTGATAGCAGAATTTGTCCCCAGGTATTTTGTATGTTTACTTTAATTTTCTGTGTTTCATTTGTAAGTGCAACTTACGAAATTTCCTTAGTATAGTGCTAGTTTATTTCAAGTGAATATCTTACAGCTAAAATCCAAAGGGAAAATGCGTGGAGAGGATGCAACCACATCAGCAACCATTGCTTGTCAAATTTTAAACAAAAAAAAGTGAAATGGGATTACAGCAGTGTCCTATCCTGCAACATCGTATTTTATTCAGGCACTAGTGGACACTAAAGAGATTACTGTCTAAAAGACCCACATTGTATCTTAAAATCCTTCTGTATGACTGCCTGGAAATTGGATACAAAGAAAGCAATAGCGTCCTAGGAAGAGAAGGTGAATGGGTGCAAATTGATTTAGCACTGTGGAAGCCAGTGAGAAATATAACAAGCTACACCTCTCAGCAAGAAACTGAATTTAACACTTTGAGTGGCAGCTGTATTAAAGCAGACATGCAGCCACTCATTCTGCATAAGCAAAATTCTTTGCTATTTCTGCATTGGTCTGTGTTCTGTTATTTACATCAAAGATTAAAAAGCTTATTGGGCTGACACATCTTTAAAGCGCTGACACATCTTTAAATGGTAACAGTCACCTTTAATTTAAAATGCAACTTTTATGAATTTAAGATGTAGTTTTCTCATTCAGAGATGTTTTGAGACCTAAAACAGACCAGTGAGTGCATGGTGTAAATGCTGGTATCCAGGCAGACGCAATGCAAAAATGTAGTAACAGTAGAGAAGCTAAAATATTGAAAAACTGAAGGCTTTATTGATGCATATGCTCAATAAAGTATTTCTAGGAAGAGTAGGCATAGAAATATCATCACATAATCAAAATTATTACCTAATTGGCATAGCAGAGACTTTAGGAAATTACATGACTGCAATATTGATGGGCAGGGGTATAGCTAGCTCAAGAATTTTGGGCTGAATAAAGGAGGAAAATACTTTGCTTTACAGTTAAGAATATATAGAGAAAGGCTGTAGGAGTGTCAGGAACTATCAGTTGAGCTGTAGATGGGAACCAAACTGCAGAGAAAGCTCTTGCAAATGCTGAAAGCAATTTCTTGACACTTGACCTTAAAAGAAAGTAATTAAAACTAGTTATCCATGATTATGAATAATTGAAAAAATAATTGAGAATTTAGAGATTAAAGGCATGATGAAGGAGAAGAGAGAGTAAAGACAGACTTTAAAAAGCAAGGTAAGCCTTTCTGGTGAAGGAAGGTCAAAGAAAACAATTTCGGAAGAGTTAGCAGCCTGCAAAAAGAAAGAAATGTGTAAAATATCTGTGCAAAGGAACGGTAAGAAAACAACTTCACTAAATCAGGAGTGCATGATGGACCTGAAAAAATTTGTGCTGACAGTCTGGTATTGAGTAGAAGACTTGGTATGCATATCACCAGGAGTGCAAGAACTGTGACACAAGTAGTAGTGGTGTAAAATGTAACAAGAATACATTTTCTCAGTATACTAGTAGCAAAGAGAAGACCAAGAAATAATTTTAAAACCCCAAACAGGTCATTGCAGGTTACACTATAAAGGTGGAAAAAGTTTGGTGTACAGCCTGTTGTGGTCATCACACTGAGTGTGCATTGATCAGATAGTCAATGCCGTTAACACCAGTAACAGGAAACCCAGAACAGCAAACTGGTGAAAGAATGTGTTTGAATTTTTGGGTAGGTTAGTGTGAATGACTTGAATGGACATAAAACTTCAAGAGTTGTTCAAGAACAAACAGAAATAATGTCAGATCCATTAACTATTATTCTGCAAACTTTTTCAGAAAGGATGACATTCCTAAAAGGGCAAACGTATTACCTGTCTTTAAACAGAGTAAAAAAAGCAAAAGGAAATTATAGACCAGTCAGCTCAACTTTAATGTCTAGAATGGCTACAAACAAAATAAACAAAGAGCTTGGAAAAGAGTTAAGTGACAAATAACAGCCAGGATGGATTTGGAACAAAATTATGTCACCAAATTCAACTACATTTCTTTCCATGAATAATAACAGGCTTTCCAGAGAAAGGAAAAAAGCAACTGACTAAGTAAGCTGGTTGGCTCTCTGTCATATCCTGTTCTCTTAAGAAACCCCAGGCAAAACCTGTCTTGATGAAATTACCATGACATCAAAAAAGAGATTGGGGAACAGTGCTCACAAAATGCATCTAAAAAGTTCCTGGTCAAAGTGAGAAAATACTTTAAATTATGTTCTAAATGGATTTTCCAGTGTCAGTCACTACCATCGAAGACATTATTAAAGAGTGTATTTACTTCCAATGGAGATGGTAAACTGGAAGCAGCTGGAAGAACTATGGTAGACAGTATCTAAAATTCAGAATAACTGGCAAATTGGATATATTGCCTGAAAAGATGTGACTTGGTGTGGATAAATGCAATAAGTCAAGGATTGAGTGATAAGAACAGAAAATGGTGTCCATGAAGGAAGTGTTAAGAAAGCTGAGGAAAGATGGTGACATGGTAACACTCCTCAAATTTGCAAAGGAAACTACAAATTAAAAAGGAATTAATGGTATGCATATACTTCAGTATGATGAAGAAAGTTGGTGGTTTTTAAATGGCAGGAAGAGTGTTTCTGATTGTACATCAGGAACAAAAAATCCCTAGTTAGTCTTGTTAAGCAGTGGACCTATGTTCTAAAAAGATATTGGACACCACAACCTTTCGATGCAAACAAAGGTTAGAAACCTAAAGTATTTTTAATCTTGCTTGGACATGCGCTAGACAGGCTCTGGAGGTCTCTTCCACATCTATTTTGCATTTGACCACAATCATTAACTATTATTGAGTTGTTATTTCATTCTATTTGAGGGCAAATAAAACTTTCGTAAGATACTTATGTGTTCATTTTGTTTTAAAATTGTGCAGTATTCTTTTCCATATATTTCCTTCTGTAACTTTAGCTAATTTAATTTGTCCAGTTTTAGCTGTAGAAAATGATCATGGGCAAAATAAAACCTGACAGGTATTTAAAACATCTCTAAATATATTTAAATAACTTTCCATGTATTTATGCTTAGTCACTTCACCTAGGAAAACAAAAGCTGGCAGTTGTACTGCAGGGCGTACTGCACTTTTGGTGGTGTAAATCTATTCTGTCGAAGTGTGTGTAATATACTGGACATGAAACTTCCCAGCTGGGACAGCATGTTTATTCCTCTGTGATCTAAAGCTAGTGGATGGAGGAATGTGTAGATTGACTTGGAAAAGGCAGCAGTTCCGCGCAGCTGGTGACTCAAGCTGTCTTTTCTGACAGGATCTTTTGTAAGATACTGAGTAGCAATAAAAAAAACCTAACTAGCAAAACTTTGCAATTACTGGATTTGGTCAGGATTCTCCTTTGAGATCTGTGTAGCCAGGTTTGACTGACACTTTGTTGCTCCTGAATATGTTAAACTCCCAGGAGCATTTGCTTGTTCCAGGTGGATCACATAACAGAATTTGCTGTAATAGTTTTTATGGTAGGAAAAGGAACAAAAAGCAAACTGTGACATTTCTAGTTTGCTTTAGGTCAGTATGTTTAGATTTCCACCCCCCCCTCCCCCAGAGGTAGACTAGAATAGTGCACTAGAATATAGTGAATAGGGTATTTTTTTGGAGTCAAACTCCAACTATTTTCACTAATATCATAATACTATGACTTTTGCTAAAAATAAGGTCTGAATAAAAATATTGTCATTGTGTTTATTATTTATGGATATTTTCTTAGTTGTATATTAAAGCGAAGCAAATAGTTTCAGAAAGAAATTTGCCGCTGTCTTCTAGTGACTAGGATAAAGGAAATAAATTAAGGCTGAGATAAATTAAGATGAAATGCAGGGGTGGCAGTCATGTCTCACTAATCAAGAGAGAGTGATTTAGTTACTCTGTTCCTTTTGCTCTTTTCATTCTTATTGTTTAGAAATATTTTACCACTTTTAGCTGCCTTTACAAATAGTGGCCTCTGTGATAAACTTGTGCAATAGACATCTTTTAAATATCTTTGCTTACATGCAGAACACCTGACCATCTGCTGCAGAAGATGAAATAAAATTAACTCAAATTCCATTTCATTTCCTGCTTCGTAGGCTGCCTTGTTCAACTCGACAGCTTTGCCAAGGCTTAGCAAAAATCAGAGCAGCTGAGTGTATCTCAAACCTCTGTCATCTGTCAATCTACTTGTATACTCTGTGCTTTATTTAATTTCAAAGAAAGACCTTGAATCTCACTGTGGTATTTGTTTTAACATTAAAAACCTTGATAAAGGAATGTTTTACACATTCTGCCTGCAAAGTAATATTTTCTTGATATTGCAATTTGGTTTAGTCAGCTACATTAGGAGGTGTGGGAGGATGTTAAACATCCCAAGTGGCCAGCAGACAGAAGGAAAAATTAAAACACCGCTTGGGGCCTCTTAGTATCATGTCAAGGATGAAATGAAGTGGCTGTTAAGCTCAAGAATGTCAGAATATTGAAGCTAGCAAGATCTGGGGCCATTGGGTATCCTCATCCTCCCTGCGCAGAGGAAAGAAAGAGAGTGGTGCTGTGTTAGCTCTGCAAGACTTGCATCCCTCTGCTTTTTACCCCACATGCTGACCCTTGGTTCAGAAATGCCCATAAAGACAAGCCTGTAGCAGCCAGCAGAGCAGCCATCAGCTGGTCACCAACCACAGACTTCTTTCTGTCAGCCCCGACTACAGAGTCATGGTTGATGTTGTGTTAGTTAACATACCCCCTCAAGCCTTGTTCTTGTGCAGCTCATTAGGTACTCTCCAGTTTTTTATACTGACAGAGACTCATGCTGCCAACTGCCTCTGCAGTTTTTAACATGCTCATTTATTTTTCAGGTCAGTTGTGTAAAAGGTATTTATGCCATTTCATTGGCCTGTGCAGATACCTTAAAATTACAGTAGTACACAACTTGTAAGTTATTCCTTCACAGTGTGATGCAGGCTCATAAAATGGCCAAAACTAGAAATAGAACTGATTGGAGTATTTAACCCAAAGAAATTTACATTTACATGAATGAAAGACCTATTTCCAAACTGAGTATTGGCCACTTCTGTCTTAGAAAGTATTTGCCTGGAAAGCTGCAAAAGCTTTATGTAGAAGGTAATGTTTCACAAGGCAAGCAGCCACACCTTTACTCCTTTTTTTGGAAAGAATTTATTCAGTAAGGAATCCAATTTTTCTGTAAAAAAGTGAGGATAGAAAATTTCCTACTAGTGCAATAGAAAAGAAAAAAATGGTACTGGATTCCTTGACAGATTGCTTCAAGATAACAGCCCACTCTCAAGTCAGTATAAGGCAAAATAATTACAGATATCCAGCCCAGTAAGGAATTAAATCCCTGCAGAGCTCATTTTCAGCTGGGCATTACAGCTTTAGAAATTATTTTTGACAGCAAATGCCCCTTCTTTCCCTTTGGCTGAAGAAACAGTCTATGAATCCTTTTTTTTTTTTTGATCCTGAAATAACTCTTAAATGATACAAATATCCAGTTTCTTATTGTGTGGCTTTCTAGTCAATATGGCTGCAGGCAATTTCTTTTCTCATTTGGAAAAATAAGGTGATAATTTTGGCACACTTTGGATTTGAAAGCAGATGACTTTCAAAAAAACCACAACTTGGGAACACCTGTTTGGAGTTCATTTAATTTACATAGCAGGTAGATCATCTTAGAAAGAAAGGATAAAAGGAGAATGGTGATAAGATAGTTATGTCTCTGAAAGAAACACCGTTATCCAGCTGTTGATTACATTACTGGAAGGAGGGGTCACGTTATGTATGATATGACTGCTAGCTCTGCTGAGTCTGTTTTTTTTTTTATAACCAGTAGAGTTAGAAATTTTAGCTCCCATGCTCATTTTTGGAAGGTATTTTTTGGGTTTTCCCTAAATTTCAGGGCTGAAGACTCGAGACAGAATGATTACTCTGTGAGAAATATTCATCCACTGGCAACAGCCTAATCCTTTATAGATTGCCTGGGCGAGTTCATTCTGCCGTGAAGTGTTTGCTTAGTTTCACTGACATAATTACTCTGAGAGCGTCTCATATGCTGGCTGAAGAATATAATGTGCCTGGATGTGCAAGAGCAAGTCTGGCAGGATAGTGAGGGTGGTGCTTTGGTTTTGCTCATGGAAATCAGAATCAAGGCTCAGGCATATGGCAGTTGTACTTCCATTGTCCTGCAGCTTCTGCCAACAATGAGCATGACCTGGGGGCTGCGATGTCGGTAATAGTCTCCCTGTGTAAAAAGAATATGAACTTTTCATGAGGTTTAAAGGAGCCATTATGCCAAATTTGTACACTGAAAGCTGTGGGGATGAAGTTCAAGCCTGGTGGTTTAACAGGACCGTGTTTATGCCTGCCAGATTGCCTTTGCAGACAGGATTGTCTTCCAAGAATGAATCTGATTCTTCTCCAGGCAAGCCAGTATGAATCAATTGTAAAATATGACCATGCTGTAGCCCCTGGTTGCCATGCTGTTTTGATCTGTCACTTTTTTTCCAAAGGACAGCAGAGGAGAATGGTAATGATGCTGGAAAAATACAGCTGCAGTGAAAAGGGGGGGCCTTTCTGTAACTCCAAGACATTTTAATGTTTAATATTAATGAAGAATGATCCATCAGCAAACAGAACTATAAGTAATATCTGCTCTTCTCTTGTGTTAATTATTTCAAGTTGACACATTTGTGACCATGCTAGGCAGTTTTTATTTAGAGTGTATTTTGGTTGGAATTAGATTAGTTGCCACAAAGATGTGAGGAATTAGAGCCAGAGTTTATGAGGCCTAATTAAGATTAAATTTGTGATAGACCTAAGCTCTTGAAGAGGTCTTTGGTACCAATTAAGTCATTTGATCTCTGAGGGCTGTGAATGCCCTCAGAATGCTCTGGTTACATGCATATATATCATGGCCCGTGGGCTGCCTTGGCTGTGCCAAGACTTCTGAGGCCTCTTTACTGATTCTAAAGCTAAAGCTGTGACCAGCTTACCTATATCACGCCTGCTCCCCTCCACTGTCTTAAATTTGGGGCTTTTATATATGAACTACCATGTTTCTTTGCTGCTCATGCAGCACTTCGCTTTTACTCTTCAAGACAAAACAAAACATGCTGGGAGCCATCTGCCTTATCAGTCTGGCATTTTAATATCTGAATGGAGCATAGCAGCACCAGTGGATATGGCACTGGCTGACTTGGATGATGATCCTTAATTTTGTGTGGGTATGTGAATTTAAATTTGATGTTTCCTGAGAATGTGACATATCAGATGCCACAGACTTCTTTCAGGTATTTTGCCCCAGATGTTACTATCTAGCACTTTCCTCCTCTCTCTCAGAAACCAGAGTTGAAGAAAAATCCCTCAAAGAATACCTTCCTGGCTCTTTCTCAGATATATGAATCCAAAACACAGTGGACACCTAATCTGTCATCCCTAGATTCTCTCTATGGACTGAAATGTCTACAGGCAGAAGGGATGTGTCCCCACAGTACCCCTTGTGCACTATGTTACCTTTGACAATTCCCTTCTGTGAGAGAAGTTCCCTTGAAAATCCCACAACAATAAACTTGTAACTGGAGCATCTCTTTTGCTCTAGTGTGACAGCTTCAGTGGCTGGATGTCTGAAGTGTCCTGGAACTGGGGAATTTGGAGCTGGACTCTCAAACTGTAGCTTAGGGAGGTGGCCTAGTGATATCTTGAAGAAGGATTAAAAGGACAAACAGGGGATTGGGATCTGGGGAAGAAGAAAATTTGTGACAAAACTAGCTAAAAGAAAGTCTTCCACTCATTCATAGAGGTGTATTCTCTATATTTAAAGTTTTTCCAAATGTGTATGGAGTCTGGGGTAAGTGTTGACTCCAGAGAAGTTTAAACAGAAATTGGACTTGGCATACCACACAAGAATCAGTTGCTCTCTAGAACTATCTGAAAAGGGGTTGTAGAGAGCTGGGTGCTGGTCTCTCCTCTCAAGTAACAAGTAATTAGATGAGAAGAAATGACCTCAAGCTGCAACAGGTGAGAATTAGATTGAATAATAGAGAAAAAAAAATCTTTACTGAAAGAGCGACCAGGCATTGGAACAGGCTCCCCAGGGAAGTGATAGTCTCCTTTCCTGAAGGCATTCAACAAGCATGTAGACCTGGCACTTTGGCACATAGTTTAGTAGGCACGACGGTTGGACTGGATGATCTTAGACATCTTCTCCAGCCTTAATGATTCTATTATTCTATTCTAACCAGGCTGTCAAGCACATTTGCATTGGAACTTCGTTATGAGGTGGAGTCTCATAGCAGGGTCATGTGCAATTTCACATATGCTCTCCACATTGTCTCAGCTGGAATCTGATTCATGGACAAGGACTGGAAATGGATTGATGAAGCCAGGAATACTCTATAGAGGTGGATGACATGAGGAAAGTTATATATTCAGGTACAGAAGGGCTGAGCCAACCCCAGGAAGAGCAGACCAAGAAGCATTTTCAGAAGATGCCATTGGCCTGGCACCGTCTTCCTCACTAGCTCAAAAAAACATGCCTGTTTTTCACTGGGAGAACATGGCATGAAAAGGGTATAAGTTGCATGGATATGCTGGGCTTGGCCTTTTATCTCCGGTATCATATGTAGAATATACATAAAAAACCAAAGGCAGTGTGGGTGGAGTAGATGTATCAGTTCTGCTTACTGTTAGGACCTGCAGTAAGTCCTGGATTCTGACTTTTCCACATGGATGTGTTTTTCACACATAAGGTGATATTGTTCTGCTGCAGAGGTGATGGCACTCTATAGGTAACAGTGCAATAACTTAAACTGCTCCGTAGGAGGGCTGAACTGAGTACTAATAATTTTGACAAAATGATGTTAATGAATGGCCCAATATTGTGGCTTAAGGCTTCGGTGATGAAAAGGAGTCATTGAAGTTTTATAGGACAAGGAGTATGTTGAAGAAAAGGCAGCATCAGCTGTAGTTATTCCTGGGTGTAGGGACATTCAGACTGTTTAATAAGATACTTTAGGTTGTCCTGTATGAAGCATTTACATTGGTATGCTATGTCCTCTCACAGGACCACCCCAAAATGGCTCAAGATCAATCATGTCAGAGTTTACAGAGTTTGATATTTGGGCATGCTTAAAGGCAGGTGGGGTTGGAGGTTGTTCTTTCAAGACAGAATATTTCAGTCTTCGACAATCTTGGCATGCAGGAGAATGAATTATTCTTCATTACATCAATTCTTACATGGTAGATGAGATTGTTTGTTTCTTTAATAGAATTCTGAAACACTACTGAGGCAACAAAACCCAAACAATTCCAGGTACAAATAAAGGCCTCCAAGAACAAAGTTACTCCAGAGATTAGAAAACTCAAACAGAAATCATTAGAATGAGTTTGGAAGACTAATATCGTATTTTCTTTGCAGATATCATTTAGCTAAATAAATACATTAAACATTGAAGGAACATTTTCTGCCTTTTCTTTCATGTTTTCATTTAATAATCATCTCCTTTTATTTTTATGATCCCCTTTAAAGTTTCTGGCAACCTTATCATGCAGCACCGAGTACTTTGCCTAATTAGTTTGCAAAGGACTGACAGCTGACATGACTTCCATTAATCAGTTCTGGTACTCTACTTTAAATTTTCTTTTACCTTGTCTATTAATTCAATGCTGAGGAGCTGTCAGGAAATGGTTGAGAATCCCTCTGGGATTGTACATTTACTTGAAACCAAAGTGTAGGAAGATCATGTGAATTTCTGGCACTTGTTCCACTTTGTCATTAGACTTTTGGAGCATTTAAAGCCTTGACAGTTCAGACACACTGATTCACTTGTTTTGCTTAAGATGAAATGCAAGAATTGTTTTTTATCAAACAGAATCTTTCTTTTTCTGGATTTTCAGCTGCATTTGTAAACAGCTCATTCCCCTGCTTTACTGATTATCTTCCATTGCATGACAGGTCTTTTTAAACTGCTGAATTTTTATTATTTTTTATTTATAAGAATAAACAGAAGAATAGATAAATTCTAGAAAGAGAAAAACACTAGCATTTACCATCAGGATTAATCTAATGTATTATCTCATTTTCATAGTATGAAATCAGAATTATTATATTAATATATTTTTATTTGTGGGTAGGGTTTCCCATAAAGTATAAGGGAATGCAGGATCCAGCTTCAGTGACACTTAGGTGTCTAGGCTCTTTTGAAAATTTCTTTCTTCAGTAAATGCAGAAACTCATGAAATAGAAATATTGTATTATCACGATGGGCTTTTGCCACAGAGAACTGATACCTACATTTTCCTTTCTTACCTGTTATTAAGATGTGTTCTCTGGTAAGATTTCTTGGATTGAAAGATGTACAAACATTTAGGTTCTGGACCTGTACCCTGAGAGGTGCTTTTCCCCTCTTAGTGCTCTTCACTTAGCTAAATTAATAGTAACAAAAAAGATCTTATTAATGAGGCTGAGATCTAGGGTTAGATAGGGTACACCACCTTTGCTAGAGATACATACATTCAGGCACAATTTACAATTTAGATATATATAAATACTTATAAAAATATTTCTTGTATGTACTTATGCAATCCTAAAGACACATAATATTTTATTAAAAAATAGCAGTTAAAGAGAATAAATTTGGTAATTCAGCTAGATTTTGATGAGAACATATTTGTACAGACCTAACTCCACTTACCCATGGCCAAACATCTCATCCCCACTGGACTTTAGATATATGTTCTGGTCAGCCTGCAATATATATGATTTTTTTGGCAGTCATTGTACTCTGCTTTTTGCATTTCCAATAAATGTCACTTTCTTCTTCACATTTCAGCTGGAAAAAGTCTCACATAAATTAATGTCACAACGAATTTCCAGTCTTAACTAGAATAAATATGAGGGTAGCACCACTTAAAATCCCAGGGAATCTGCTGCTCATTGGCCCAAGGAGCTTTAGTAAATATTAAAGAAGCATATTTACATAGCAGCAATTTTACTATATATGTATGTTTCAAGGTAATAAGGTGAAGATCTAAAAAGTACTTTACCTATTGTTCCAGGAGCAAGTTGTGTATGTGAGTGGAAAAGGAGCTCAATACAGTGTAAACCCTTTAGCATTTTATAATCTAATATTTCTACTAAAAAAAAAACTTAAGTTTTTTATTATTCAGAGGACAAGATGTTTGAAATTATTAAGCCTTTTGTGTTAGCTTAATTGCAAACAAAATTAAGCACTCATTGTTGAAACATCAGAAATGAATCTTTAAAAATTTCAGCAAGATTAACCCTTAATATTAATTTTGGGGCTTACTGAAAAGTCAGCTGCAATGCATATTGAACCAAATACAGAAACTAGTTGCCTTCAGGAGCTAAGAATTTGTCAGTTGCAGAAAGCTTTCATGAAGTATCAACTGCATCTGCAAATGTTTTATATGCATCTGAATTTCTAACTATTTGCAGGAAAATAGGAATTACTTCATTCTTGTACAATGTATAGAAATGTCCTTATTCAATAATATATAAATAGAGTGTAATGGAACAACACCTCTTTTGGATATATATAATCAGATAGTGAATACTGTTATTCTAAAGTTATATATTCTAAAGCAGCTTAGGGTTGCGCATTTTATTTTTAATCCCTTCCCCAGTTTATTTTACTTTTTACAGTCTATTTTTCTACGCTTTGTTATAAGAACCACGGTGCTGGGGAAGGTGAAGAGTTTGACCATAAGCTTCGACTGTCTGAATGACAGCAATGTCCTCGTCTACTCCAGAGGGGACACCGTCTCCGGAAGGGTCAGTTTAGAAGTAATGGGGGAAATTCAAGTGAAATCGCTCAAAATCCATGCCCGGGGAAACGCCAAAGTGCGTTGGACCGAGTCGAGGAACGCGGGGTCCAACACTGCCTACACGCAGAACTACACGGAAGAAGTGGAGTATTTCAACCATAAGGACGTGCTGGCCGGGCAGGAGAGGGATGATGGCAATTCAGAAGAAGGCCTCCACACCATCCACTCAGGGAGGCATGAATATGCATTCAGTTTTGAGCTTCCACAGACACCACTTGCTACCTCATTCGAAGACAGACGTGGCAGTGTGCGCTATTGGGTGAAGGCCGAGTTGCATAGGCCTTGGTTTCTACCAGTAAAATTAAAAAAGGAATTTACAGTCTTTGAACGTATAGATATCAACACTCCTTCATTACTGTCACCCCAAGCAGGCACAAAAGTAAAGACTTTCAGTTGTTGGTTTTGTACCTCAGGCCCCATATCCTTAAGGGCCAAAACTGAAAGGAAGGGCTACACCCCAGGTGAATCAATTCAGATCTTTGCTGAGATTGAGAACTGCTCTTCCCGCGTGGTGGTGCCAAAGGCAGCCATTTACCAAACGCAGGCATTTTATGCCAAAGGGAAAATGAAGGAAGTCAAGCAGCTTGTTGCCAACCTGCGTGGGGATTCCTTGTCATCTGGCAAAACTGAAACCTGGAATGGCAAACAGCTGAAAATTCCACCTGTTTCCCCTTCAATCCTGGACTGTAGTATAATCCGTGTGGAGTATTCACTGATGGTATATGTCGATATTCCTGGCGCCATGGATTTATTCCTTAACCTGCTGCTGGTCATTGGTACCATTCCTCTACACCCATTTGGTAGCAGAACACCGAGAGTGAGCAGCCAGCGTAGCATGAACGTGAACTAGCTTGGGCTGACACTGCCTGAAAGACCTGTAGCACCTCCTAGCTATGCAGAAGTGGTCACAGAGGAACAGAAACAGTCCAGCCTTGCACCCATAGGTGCTTTTGATGAATTTGAGAGAGCGCTTCCAGGACCGTTGTTTGCATACATCCAGGAGTTCCGTTTCCTGCCTCCACCCCTCTCTTCAGAAATTGATCCAAACCCTGATCAGCCCACAGATGACAGACCATCTTGCCCCTCCCGCTGAAGGGATCTGTGAAAAGCTGAATCATCTTGGGCTTTGAATTGTACTTGGCATGTTGAAGGTCAAGGCTTCATCGTGGAGACACTTTCAAATGGAGCGGTTTTGTTCTTGCCTGTATGGTGAATAAACAAAAGCAACCTGTGATCATGCTTTTGAAGCCTACAGTAACATTGTAGGACTGCTTCACATGCTTGAAGATCTGAGCTTTCTTCCCCTTCCCCATTCCTTAAATAATGGCACATACTAGGAGCAGCCTTACTAACCTAGTCATGTGTGTCAAAACACTCAAACCAATTTGTGAGAGAGGGGATATCTTCCTCCTATTATTTGGGAATTTGCACATGCTCGTCGCTTATGTTGTGCGGTTCGGTGTCACTACAGCTTTTTCTCATCTATGCCGGACTGTTATTATTCTCTCCCTCCCTGCTTCTTTGTTTGTGGTCCGCACAATAAGGAGCAAAAGAAAGCTTTGGAAAAAAAAAAAAAAAAAGAAAAAAAAACCAACAAAAAACCCAATGGCAGCAGCAACAGACTTTGACAAATGCACTGACTTTTCTTTTTTTTAATTTGATGTAGCCTGTACTTTACCTGCATATGCACATGCTCAGAATTGTTCTGGTAGGCTGATCATGTATCACCTCTTCAGCTTGGATCCTGTTGTGGATTTATTTACGAACATCAAATGCCTTCAAGCCAATCCTTCTTGCTATATGTTTTGCAGCCTACTGTAGTAGATAAGCAACAGATGTGGGGATGAACAGCTTGCAGGTGTTCCAAGGCCAGGTTGGTTGGGGCCTTGGGCAGCCTGGTCTAGTGGGGTATGTCCCTGCCCATGGCAGGGGAGTTGGAACTAGATGATCTTTAAAGGTCCCTTCCAACTCAAACTATTGTAAGTGGAATCAATCATTAACAGCTGGGTTTACTAATTCAGTCAGATATGGTGCAAAGATGTTTGTGGAGTTTCTGCTGCTTTCCTGGGTAAATTCATCAATATGTTGGTGACGTATTTACTCTGAGTTCATAGTATCTTTAAGTTCATTGCCACAGGCAGATCTCTGGAAATCCTGCCATTTGCAGAGTTAAGAGTTAATCTGAGTAACGCAGTCTTTTACAAAGTTAGATCTATGGCTTGGGACAATGAAAATAAGAACTTTTTGATACACAATACTACATTTGATATGCATGCATCTTTGTGTGCAGAATTTTTTGATGAAAAATGACAGAAATCAAGGATTTTTTTTTTTAAATTTTGCATATTTTACCATGTTATGAAGAAATGATGGAAGAATTCTCCTGTGGCTGCTTCAAAAGCTTCATATACCCTGACTGTTTAGTGAAAATGTGCAGTCTTGTAGATAAAATTATTCTGTACCACCTGCAAAGAATCTCAAATATATAAAAATCCCAAACAAAAAAAACCCCTGCAACATGTGAATTGAAGAAATATCACAGAATGACAGAATCAGTAGGTTGGAAAAGACCCACAGGATCATTGAGTCCGACCATTCCTATCAATCACTAAACCATACCCCTTAGCACCTCATCCACTTGTCCTTTAAACACCTCCAGGGAAGGTGACTCAATCACCTAATGACCCTTTCCGTGAAAAATTTTTTCCTGATGTTCAGCCTGAACCTTCCCTGGTGCAGCTTGAGGTCATTCCCTCTTGTCCTGTCCCCTGTAACCTGGGAGAAGAGCCCAGCTCCCTCCTCTCTACAACCTCCTTTGAGGTAGTTGTAGAGAGTAATGTGGTCTCAAATAGAAATAGATGCTGAAAACTCCCTGAAACATTACTTAAGCAAACAAACTATGAATAATCACATGGAAAATACTTACGTTTCAGTCTTACAATGATTCATACATAGAGCCAGTACTATAAGAACCCTTTTGATCAGCTTTGTTTTATGCATGCCATACTCCAGCCTTGCCCATGCGGATTTGATTGGATTGCATCACTAAATGTAATGGGAAAAATATTTGAACTTTCTCCCTATCACATGTAATTTTTTTGCATTCATGATATTACTTAAAGAATTCAGAGATAATTAGGTGAATGAGAACTTAAAAAACTGAAAATCAATTGCTTCAGTTGAAAATTGATTTTCAGTTGAAAATCAATTGCTTCAGTTGAAGCTAATAAATTAGGCCTACAAATTTACAGAGTATGATGTATTTTGATAATAACTTAGAGATGCTGAAGTTACTTAATATTTTGGATGGGAGCATTAAATGCCAAAAGCAGCTTATTGGAGCACACAGATTTACATGGATAATGGAGACCATTACAACACTGAGTATTACAGTCCAATTTCAAAGCTAGTTGTAAGACTTCATTTAATTTCACATGGGTTTTAAATATAGGCAGACAGCAGTTCATGTTACTAAGAAAAGGCACTTGCCAATCATATGCTAATAGAATAAATCTGAGTTTTGGCAGCAGTTTTGAGATTTATCTTGAAAATAACGTTCAGCATTTGCTACAAACTTATGGTCTCCAGTGACTCAAAATAAAGCTTTTGGTTCTTTGCTTTTCTTAGATTAAGACATTTATAAAATCAGATAGCTAAAAGTGGAAGCATCTCCCACCCACAGCAAGAGAGATCTTGCTCCAACAGGGAATCCTAGGGCCCAAATTTATGTACTTTCTGAAAATGGATATCTTGGTGCAAACAACTGGCAGTGGTATATAGATGGATTGACAGCATTGCAGGGCTCAGGGGGAAGAATTGCAACTTGGATTTAGCTGTCGAGATCTTTCTGTGGGGAGAGTAGGACGGAAGTGGAAGCTTGGATTGACAATGTATCATTTTTTTGAGGAAAATGTTAAGATGTCAATATTTTTTATTAGATTAATGGATGTATTAAACATGTAATTGGAAAGTTTCAGCAACATTTATTTCAGACTTTTCTGGAACCTTCAAAACAAAATTTCAGCTTATTAATAAATCGTTAGTAATTATTCCAACCACCACAGTCCTAAGAAGTTTTTTCCTTCAGATTAATGGAAGTACTTTTTATGGCTAGGCAGCCAAAAACCTGTTAACTCTTCAAGGAGATAATACAAAGCTGAGCTGTGGTGTCCAAGAAGAGCTCTGTTGACTTCAGTGAGGCTCTGGACTTTCTGCAGTATGATTTTAACTGTATAGTTAGGAGCTCGTGAAATGAAACAGCATCTTCATGAAAGCTAAAAACATCCAAGTCAAAACCAATCAAAATGCACAAATTCCTTCCATAAAGAAACACTTGCAGTGTTTTTTTTTTTTCCCTCAATGCCTGTACTAATTTTTACTGTTGTGATCAATTATGTTATCTATTTTTTGTTTTATGTTTTTGAATTGTAAATTCTAAATGTGACATTTCATTGAAAATGTAACTGTTTATAGAAACATTAAATGATTTGATGATATGTAATGGCGCTGAATTTTGTCTGCGGATTTAGAAATGTAAGCTATACACACATTTCCTAAGATTAGAAAAAAATCCTGGTATTATTTTCCTTTTAAACATAAACAGTACTGTTGATTATTGCAGTTCTACTCTATTTCAGGACATTTGGATCCTAGAAAAGACTTCCTTTTATCAAACCTGATTAAACCTCTTCATCACCCTTTTACCCTAAAGAAGAAAATTCTGAATGCCTGGAGAGACTGAACTTATCTTCCAAAGCTTTTGGAGCATAACTTAAGTCAGAGACATGCCCATAATTCTCAAAAAAAAAAAAAAAGGAAAAACTCCAAAGTGTTTGAAAAGGAGTGAAGTTTAAGTTTACTACAGAGTCGATTGGTGAGGCATAGGCAAGTTATACTTTCCAAAAAAGTATTGTAAAGAACAGAATGATTAGCGTGCATTATTTTTGCACAGAATTAAAACATAATTCTTTTGAAAAAGTCAGTGTAAAAGTTGAAGTGACAGAATAAGATCTGAAAGTCTTTTTTTTGCATGAATACTCAAAAGTTTCTGTATAACTTGGTCATCTGCAATAACCGTACAAGAAAACAAAAGGGAGAGTTTCTTAAACGCTGGCTGTTTCTTAAAAGCATATATTTTCTATAAGTTACCAAACTGATGAGGCTTTTTTATTTTTTATTAGTACTTTCATGTAATCAAAGGCCATCACTCCAGGGCATAATCCAAAAGCAATAGTTACGAGATGTGAGAATACTTTTTCTTATGGTCATTTAACCTCTGACACTTTTGAAGACTACCAACATGAGTGGTATATGGGAGGTTTATGTATAACAGACCTAGATAAGCATGTTTTGGAATATGAGACGTGAGGAATCATTTTCTAGAACCTGCAAGTATTTTATCATAGTAAAATGTCCAGCAGGTTTATCTAGCTCATGGGAGCTTACTGTGATGGGGATAGGTAACCATTTTTTTACAAAGGGATGAACTTATCACAAACTAGGGTACAATAACTAGTAACAACTGCCAAATATATAGAGTTTTTCTAAATATGTTTGTGATCTACTGTGCTAACTCGGCAGTCATCAAATTTCAGACTTTTAAAGTTTCTCCTCACAAGATGCTGAGTGTATCTTATTGAGGCTCTCAAGTTTAGATTCAGAAAAAGGAAGTAAAATAGGGGCAGAGACTAACCTTTCTTTCTGCCAAGGATGAGGAATCACAGAATGGTTAAGTTGGAAGGGACCTCTGGAGGTCACCTTGTCTAAACCCCAAGCTCAAGCAGAGCCACATAGAGTAAGTTGTCGAGAACCATGACCAGATGGTTTTGGAATATCTTCAGGGAAGGAGACTCCAGAATGTCTCTGGGCAGCCTGTGCCCGCGCTTAGTCACCCTCCTGGTGAAAGTGTTATCTGATGCTTAAGAGGGAAGCCCCTGTGTTTCAAATTGCATCATTTGCCTGTGGTCCTGTCGCTGGGTACCACTGGAGAGAGAACAACTCCATTCTCTTTACACTCTTCCGTCGAGTATTTATACTCATTGACGAGATTCTCCTTGAACATTCTCTTCTCTGGGCTAAAAAGAAAGGCAAGGGCTGGCTGTGGTTATTCATAATACTGTGAGAACTCTTCTTCAGCAGAGGGAAACAAAGCATGCAGTTGGAAGAACTGCTGGGATAGACTTACTTTAGGGTCTTCTGATACTTTGTGGCCAAGTAAAGGGAGTTAAAAAACCCTGTGAATTGCACATACAGACACATTAAGCATAACATGTTTTCATCAGCAGTATAACAGAGGTCTGAGGTTACAGTGATGTAATGAAAATGGACAGAGTTGTCACACTATAAGAAGATAGTACTCAATGTCTGAGCCATAGTAAGTAAAAAGAAAAGGTTCAGGAAAATATGGCCTAGAACTTGTAGCATCAGAATGACAGGCTGCACAGTAAGTGAAAAGAAGAAGGCAACCTGGCTTACACCAGCTCTGCCCTCCAAGTTCTTTTCAATTCCAAAATCTCCGTGGTGCAGCCTCAGCAAGAATAATTAGTTTGTCTGAGGAGATGTGGGGAAAATAGTTAGAAAAAGCCTGTTTTTTTTTTTTTCTCTGCATCTGTAATTAACAACTTTGGGATTCAAAAAGAAGTCAGAAGTGGAAATAATAAATCAATTTGCTCTGCACCAGGCAGGAGGAGAAAGGGTGGGAGATGGTGCAGGGCTCTATATGGATCTCAACAGTAAAGGCTCAGCAAAAAATAGCTTAATAAAATAATTTTTAGACAGAATAAGAAAAAGAATATAGATAATACATCTTACAGTTACTGGGAACCTTGCTTTTGTGCATCATTAGATGGACTTTGGATGCATTTACCCACGGCACTCTGTGCAGAACCCATCCATGGAGGAAAGTATCTCCTTTTTTTGATATTTGAACTTTTATGTCATTTTTTTTATAAGAAACCAACTCTCTTCATAAAGGATGCTTAAATAAGTAATTCTTGCTGCATTTTTAGATGAAGGCAAGACCACACAGGTGGTGTAATCACTGGTAGAGCTGCCTGCAGGTTCCTCTATTACAGTGAGCTCATCCTGTGGTCAAGGATTTGTGCAGCATAACACAACCTGAAAGCCATGCTGAACACAGCACAGGCCTGTGCTAATCAAGGTAAGTGTTACGGCCGGCATGAGGTCCTTGATGCACAGTAGTCTCCTCATCTGTATCAATGCAAGACCTTCCCTCCTGTATTAGTGCTCAAGAAAATAAGGCCTAGAACACGTAGAATCAGAATGCAAGGCTGAATTTATGCCAATGTAAGAAAGCTAACGAAAATTTTTAAACAAATTAAAACATGACTTGTTTGTAGGAAGATATTAAAAGGAAAATATTGTAAGAATGTATTATGTGCTTGTTATTCCTGTGTGTCTGTTTCTGAAAAGATGAGACTGATGATAGAAATGGTGTTGAGAACAAAAGCTGTAAATGCCTTGAAAGAAGACTAATGCTAAGTGCCCATTTAAAAAAAATCCTGGTTTCCTTCTTTGTAGTCTCCTTCAATTAGCCTGAAACCATCATGGAAATACAATCATACTTCATTAGGGATCCATGAATCCAGGAAATGAAACAATCCATTCTCTTTAAACTCTGCAGACAGTGACAAGAGATGTGCTTTGTGGATCTAATCTGTTTTCCTTATGTCCCTCGCATGGATTGCAGCAGTTGTTAGAATGCTTGTCTAATGGTTTGCTTTAGCCATATTTTCTACTTATATGGAAATGACTCCACCACTAAATGTTTCTGTGGGGCATTTTTATGTTGTTTTCTGAAAATGTAAGTATTCCACAGGAAGACAAGAGACTATTAGTGCTATAGGAAGTCAAAATGGTACAGCAGCAAAAGCTTTCAATAAAGTTGTGATTTATGAACTTTTCAGGATTAAAAACAAGAGTTTTACTTGTGCTTAGCTTTCAGCAGATTGAGAAAGCCACAGACTAACTGGCAGCAAGGAAAGCTTAGAATTAGCTCACAAAAGTTGAACAGATTGTTCCAAACCTTTGCTTTTCTGCATTCTTGAAGGCCTAGTTCTTCTTTGTTTAAAAAGAAACAAATTTGTTCTCAGAAGCTGAGTCATTTAAACGAATTTTTGCTGGTGTTTTCAGACAGCAGTGCTTCAGAATAATGTCCTTAATTAATGGCTTCTGGAAGGAAGACAACACAGAATGAAATTAGCAACCTTCAAGACTCTGACAGCAAAAATTTGCCTAACTTTGAAAGACAACTGGTTCAACATTTCTAAATAGCTCATGGGAAAACAGAAGCTTCTGTAGAAAGTGTCAGTTTTGATAAATCTTATTCTGTGGAAAGTTAGATACATGTTTCCACATGGTTGTATAAAGAAGTGACAGGTATGTTGTTTAAGCTGTGCCATATCCACATTTATGGAATTTATAGGCACTGGTTGAATTTTCAAGCTAGAGATGTAAGGCAAGCTGTATATGTTTGGTGCAGTAGGTATCGCTAATTGGAAGTTTTCAGGTGAAAATAAGGCAACAAAAGTCAGAGATAGAAACTTTTCATTGCCATTATGTGCAGATTTTGAATGGATAGATAGGCCATCTGGTCACACAGAGGACTTACATAACCAGTGTGGCCATTAACACACTACTAGAAAGCAGGATTCAGGGAAAGAAATCCAAACTGTTCTTTCTCAAATTCAGACTGATTTTTCAGACTCATGCATCCTGGCTGTGGCATCTTGATCTCAGTATCATCATCCATTTGTTGGTAGTCCTAATTAGACCAATTAGAGACAGAGTAGTTACTCATCTAGCATTGATATTCATGTCCTTGGTGTTGGCTACTGGGAGCTAGGGCTTGCATCTTGGTCTTCTTTGTTCAGGACAACTAGGCTGGCAAGCAGTTATTTTGTGAAAAGCAGGCTAGTATTCAGTCTCCTATTTCAAAAGGCTTTGCTGATTTCTAGAAAGAACATTTTTTAAAAAATCCTGAAATTCCCATTGAAAGAGAAACCACCTGTCTCCCCAGGTTCAATGGTTGACTCTTGCAGAGAGACAGATGCTATAGCTCAGGTTGAAAGCTTGGGGTAGGTTCTTAGCATATCTGCAGAAAGAAAAGAAACTGAAAAAAAAGAATTATCTGATGAGAAATTTGATGTGACATTATGTTGCAGAGAAGAGAATTTTTATTCCTTGTTCTACTGGTTTGAGGTTTTTTTTGTTCCTCTACTATCCGCCCCCAAAAAATCCTACAAGGAATAATTTAGGACTTTTCTTGCACACTGATGTTGCTATTCATGAACTCACAATCTCTCTTCTTCTCTCCCTTTTGCCACTATCTTTCTCTCCACTCCTTGCATGCAATGCAGTTCCAGAGAACACCCATATGTGTGCATCTCTGTTCTACAGGAAAGTTTAAGCTGTTGTTTAGGTTCCAATGATTGTTGGAAAACAGCACACTGACATAGACAGAGGTAAACTGGCCTTTTGATAAAGAGAACCAGTGGAGTCAATGAAATAATGCTGATATCAGTGAGATCAAAAACAGGAGAGTGGAATTTAACAAAAAATACACTCCATCTTTTTTCTCAGACTGCTGTTTAAGCAGCCTCACTCTAACTTTTACCTTTTGATAACTTTCTTAATTTTTCATTAGTTTTTCGTTGGTTTTCTTTCATAAAAAGGAAGCAGGTTGTTAACAAACATCTTAGTATCGCTTTATTTCTACATGATCAGAATTTTGCAGCAGAAATGTATGTTTCAAAAAGGAAATATAAAGAATTTATCAAGAAAGAAACTGAACTTGACATCTGGTACATAGCAGAACAACAACAGCTCTGTTTTGTGTGGTATCTCTGCATTGTACTCCCACTGTGCAATGATACAATACCACATTTAATAAAATGCAAAAGGAGGAAATATGTTCTCAAATGAGAAGTGAAAACAGATGTGCTAATTCTGAAGAAATGAGGGCATCACACTCAGTAATTTTGGAGTACAATGGTATAAAATTTACCCTTGCTTTTTAATGAAGTCCTTTTTGTTGTTCCATTGTTAAGATTGCAAGACTATTCCCTTTTCAGTTCTATTTCACATTACTTTCAAACTTTGATATTGAAAATTAGCCAGAAAGCATTTTCAGAATTACTCTGAAAGATGAATATTTTTTATGGAAAAAAAGAGACAAATTTTATGTTATTACTACTTCTTTCAGATACATGTGAAAACCGATACAAACATGACAACTGCCAAAACTATCTTAATACTCTCTGCAGCAGTGCAGATCACCTCAAGCAAGTGGAATTGTTAAAAAAAAATGTTAGAAGAAGAAAAGCTGGGAGAGTGAACCAATTCTGGATGGACATAAGCAATATGAGAACTGAACAGATGGGAGGACATACTTTCGCAGTCTTAACTTTGGGTAGAGATTTATGATTGCTTTGTGAGATGACTTTCAGGTGGGGGCTTACAATTGTTTTGAATTGAACAATGTAGTTTCCTTTCTCTCAAATATTGTATGAATTGTGATGATATAAAGTCTGTTTTCTCTGAAATGGTAGTTTTCAAGCTACTAAGTGTTTCCACGTGCTTGGTTTTTTGACTGCTGTATTCCTTGACAAACATTTCCACTTTGATTGTAAACTAGCCAATTTTACTGTACAGATAACTTTCAAAAGAGAACGCTGTTAAGTGGCATCCTTAGTAAAGGAAAGCAGTAAATAAGCATGAATGGAATATGCTTTAAAACTAATTAATCATTTTTAATTAAGGGCTCTTTCAGGTGGCAAATTTCTGCATTTATCTCAGAACACTTAAAATGTTTTGTGTTCTACTTTTTACTAGTGGAACTAACCTAACTTAGATTAATCTGATCTTTGCACTTCATCACATAGCAATAAAAATGTTTAAGGCGAAGGTTTTGTATGGTGAAGCTGGTCAGAATTTAGTCTGCTCAAGTACACTGTGGGATATGTCTTGCTTGCTAAAAAAAAACGTGAAGAGGCTTCTTAAAAATCAGACAAAGACAAATATTTCTAAAGGCTGCTGGTATTTTTGAAAGGATAATGCATATTCTTAATGATCTGACAAATACAATGTTCAGGTTACATTTCAGAGACAGATTGTAGCAAGATTTTTAGCTAATGAACCTCTCTCATGCATTATTTATCAATCAAAACCAAATATACTCTGAGCTGATAGAGGGAATTAAGGAAGGCATTTTATTTTTTTTCTAAGTTTAACCAGTGAAGAGGAACGTTGATCCATGCCTTTCTATCCACCACTTCGACAACACAGTAATAAAAAAATATGAGTTTATTTATTGGACGGAACGACTTGTTCTGCATTACCACAAAGAAATACACATTGTGATGATGACTGGATAGTAGAAAGGTATAAAGTGATGACTGAACAATAATACTACAAAATGGAGGTATTAGAGAAATCTGAGTTTTCTTTATAAAAAGAACAGAAATAACCTGAATGAAACAACTGATGTTATGTACTTAGCAGTCCATGAAAATATTAGCAGGTCCTATGTAACAGGAACGGAATTATATTCCCAAAATAAAATAAAAAATGAATGAATGCATAGGAAACTAGTTTGAAATCAGAGAATCAATAAAATATATTGCATAAATGTTAAGAGGCTGGACTGTCCCTGTCAAAATAAGATTTTTTACAAGCGATAAAGAAAGATAAGCATTGCACTAAACTGTTACAAAAGTGATATTTGTAGGATGGTGATGGAAAGTGCCTGAACATAACCAAGGCAGATACCTCATGTTCTCTGGGCCAGTCAAATAGCAGCTTTATTAATTAAATATATTTTGGTTTTGAAGATAGATGAAGAGAGCAGCCATATTCTAATTCAGAATCATTCACAGTGAAAATTAATAGCAAGATCCACCCTAACAATGATGTTGTACATTGACATTTATCTTTCTTTTGTTCATTGTTCTGTGTTTTTATAGGATTCTCAGGCATTTTGAGAGAAGAAATTTATCTTGTTTCAAGAGAATGTTCAAATAATAGTTGAACATTATGGACTATGTTTATTAGTTTGTGTCATATGACCCTGTGCCATATGATTTCAATTTCAGGAGTTGATTTGTCATGACCTATTCATCATGACATATTCCAGGACAGCTTTAGACTGTTAATCCTTTATTTAGGAATATCAAATTACCTCTGATCATAGAGGTAGTCAGTCTGAATACTTGATAGCACATTTGGTATTAAAATACTGGGAATCATAATGTGCAGTCCTTGCAGAGACAAATTGTAATGGAGGTCAAAGTTACCTTAAGACTAAAATAATTATGTGTGAATTTTCAAAAATGTTCTATAGAAAATATAGAATATCAAAAAGATAAATGTTTTTCAGGCAAAGAAGTGATTGAGAGCACTGTTTTAAAAAAGCTTCCTAACTGTGAAAAAACAAACTACCTATAAAAAAGAAAACAACCTAGGATCCATGGGTGAACAGTATTTGACAGTCTATTTTTAGGCCTGGAATCCAAAAATAAGATGATAGATTAAAAAAAAAAAAATGAAATTACACAACAGTTTAGAAAGTTTAAGATTAACTGGATTTATGACAAGTCAGTAAAACGGAACAAACTCTGAGATAAATATAACAATGTACTCCAAAAGGCACCAAGGCAGATATGCGTCTACCTGAAAAGCTTATGAGAAAATAGGTATTTTAGCAACTGAAAAGCTTATGAGAAAATAGGTATTTTAGCAACTGCAACAGTCAGGAGTAGAAAATGACAAATGATAGCTAGTTCAGAAGAAATATAAGAGTTTCAGAAAATTATATAGAGCATTACATACTGCACATAATAGACTTACTCAATAAGTTGTTCTGAGAAGAAAGGAGAAGATTCCTTTTCTTGGAAGGAAATAAAGGCTATCATTCCTAAAGAAAATGAATAAACTGCTGACTATAGGAACTCATTACAGTGACCAGTACTGATGCAGAGGTCCTTATTAAAATGCTGGCAGACTATTTAGATAACAACATACAAATGAACCAAGATTTATTCTAGGCTAACAAAGAAAATATTAAGATGTGAGTTCTGACACAAAAACCCCAAGACTAATCCTATAACTCAAGAACCAAAAATGAGAGAAAAGAGACAGAGAGATGGTAATAGAATATGAGTTTAATCTCTCAGAGTGAGACAAGGCTCAGCTTGATCACTTCTCTCAGTATGAGTGGATGCATGTTCATACATAGATGTTTTCTCATCCTAAGTCAGAAAATGTTGGTGTGCAAGAGTGAAGAGCTAATTAACATTAAGAAAATGCACCAGCCCACAATGCTTTGTATGTGAAGCAGTTTTTAGCTAATAACTACCTCTCCCAAAGGATTAAGTCAGTGCTCAAGGGAACACGTGTTTTGTCCACAGAAGATGTGAAATCAAAAAATGATGGAGATCCTCAGCAACCTTTCATAAAATGAGCTGTGGAATTGCAGCACTGTATTTGCTGTATGTTAACTCAGAAGAGAACAATTTTGAAAGTGTTCATGGTTTATTTTCTTAATTTGTTAAATAAAGAGTTACAAACAAAGTCTTATTTTGTTCATGTCAGACCTCATATGCTTGTGGTCTAACAACATTTTGATGTATAAACCAGAGAAAATTCATCAGAAACCTCTGGTAGAAGTTGAGCTGTAACATTTCTTCTCTTTACAAGGCCTTTGGCACACAGGTTTTCCCTATTTCTGTAGGGTTAAGGAGGGGTTCCATGGAGGGATATTCCTTCTCGTTGCCAGTATTGACTGTGTCCAGGGCATCTCTGGCCACCCTGGAACCCTCAAATCAAAGGAATAAAGGTCAGAGCAGGTGGAATGTTTGGCAATTCTCTGATATGCTGATTTTTGTATAATTTCCCTCTTAAAAAGAACAGTGTTCCAGACCTGTGGACTTTGTACTGTCCTGGGACAGTAGCTAAAAATCCAGTCGTGGGGAATCCTAATTTCTGAAGAAGTCCAGTTAGTCTATGGAACATGTTATTGGCTTAAATAGGTTAAGAATGAAATAAATTATAAAAAATGGATACTAATCCCAAAGAATATAATATATTTTAAAAGGAAACTATATATTAGTTTAGTGTAAAAACCCTAGAACTTTTAAAGTAACCAGTATGGAGACTTTTAGAAATTATACAATGAAAATGTATGCACTCTTCAAATTTAATTTTTATCTCCATGTTCACATGCATTTTTATCCCAGACAACACTACAAAGACTCAGCACAGTGCTTCTCTGAAGACAGAACAGAAGGATTTACATATCAATATTAAACAGGCTTTCCAAGATAGAAGGTCTTGCAGCTTGCAACAGTGATGTATTACCATGCAATTTGCATGAAGGATGTTACAGAACAGTGTGAAAACTTATTCAGAACTGTGGATTAAAATGAGGGAAAAACAGTGTTGAAAAAAGGATTCCTCAAATGGCTTCTGAATAAAAGAGAAGTTCACACCAAGCAATCCCTTTACTGAGGGATTCTTCTTAAGATTCTTCGATAAATATGAAAAATTAAAACTCTCGCCTTATTTACCATTATAGTTAAAACTAAGGAATTACTTCTTAAGCACCATCCAATATTTATTCCTGATTAATAACTGTGCAAACCACCCAATTAAATCAACTTTTGGGTGAGGGGAAATATTTGCTGGCTTACCAAGCACTTTGTACTAACCCTAGCATTAAACGCATAATTTGAGAACAACTAAAACAAGCAGGGAAGCATTTCAGCTGGAGGAGTGAAGTGATATATAGAATCATAGAATGATTTGGGTTGGAATGGACCTTAAATATCATTTAGTCTCAATCCCCCTGCCATGAGCAGGGACACCTTCCACTACATCAGAGTTTTTTAACCTTATGATTATATCTTTAAGGAAAGATTTCTTTCTTCTTCTTGCTAGAACAATACATTATATTAAAAAATAGGACATTTTGGTATAGAGAAACGTGAACACAGTAATTTAATTATCTAAAGTATCTAGTCATGATATAAAGTGTGCAAATTTTCAATACACAGTAACACTGAGACTCTAGGAGGGGTCTTTGGCTACTTTAATCAATAAACTTACACAACTTCAAGCTTTTCCTGCAGAAAAATTTAATATTCAGCTGGATAGTAGATGCCACTCCTGATAAAAATTTGGGTTTTTTCTGTCCTAAAAATGTTGCAACTTCAGTCTTTCTGTATACTTCTTGGAATAAAATAGAGAAAAAATATTAGCTAAAGTGCAATTTTATGTAAAAAGCAGTTTTCAAGAACATTTAAAATTTGATTTTATTGATGTAAAGTAGCAATGGTTTTAGGAATTTTCTTTATGTTTTTCATTACAACTTACTTTTAAATATTTCTTAATGTATAATTTAGCTTTGGGAATACACAGCCAATCAGAAGCCATATAATTAAAAACATAATAGGATAAGTCTTTATAAACTTTAATTTGGCTAATATATAGTGAAACATTAATTTTTTGAAAAACATCTGACATTTTTCTTAAAAAAATTAGAATGAAAAGAGAAACTGTCTTTATTAATCTGCTCAAGTGACAATGATTGTAATTGCAGTAACAAAAACTAACAGCATGAGATATTTCTGTGACATAGCGTTTGCATAGTTGTATTAGATTTGTAACACAGAAATTGGTTTGCATCCCTTAAAATACTTTCTGAACTGTTTAGCTGTTCTCATTGTTTCACCAGAATACTTGAGGAAAAGCTAAGTCAGAAGTCACAAGTGACCATGAAGACTGACAGCTGAATCTCTTGGGAGGCAGACGTGGTGGCAGAGCCAGTGGGTGCCCTCAGGAGCCTGACACCTTCCTAGAACCTTCCAGTGCTCACTGTATACCTACCTGCCCTCTCTGATCCTAGGCCAGCATCTCCTCAAGGAGGCCAGTGGACAGACACTTACAATGTGGGTTTAGTGTTCACCACTGACCCTGTAGACCCGTCTGAGACATCACACATTGACTGGGGTTGGCATAATGTGAATGTCTGCAGAGACAACCAGCCTCTTTCATTCAAGACTACATAGCTAGATTAGAACTCTACCATGTTCTTGGTGATTAATGAGAGCAGTCTGACCACCCTCTCCTTGGACAAATCTCATGTGCTTGGCCAAAAAGTATCCAGCTGTGTAGCATAGGTGAACATCTCTGGGAAAGGACAAGATAATATTTTCTGAGTTAAAGGTGGATAGATTTAGTTAAGACCATTTACTAGGATAGTAAGTCAGCAGGCAAGAGACAAGTTGTCATTCAATTTTTTTCTAGCAAAGCCCAAATACCTTTACAAACCAATTGTCTTTGCTCTTTTCATTTGCAGAGCAAATTTGGCAAACATTTTAAGCAAACCAAAGACCTTACTCAAAGCACAACACTCTCTTGACTTCTGTGCCTTGTTGTTATCCAGAAGCTGTGCAAACCACTTGACAGAGATATTTGGCTTCTTTTATGCTGTTCAATGCATTCACTGCAGGCATGAAAGCACAGCTGCCTTGGACAAGTAAGGTTGAGTAGTTGTTCTCTCCAAAAGGCTTTGGAGATTATCTCTCCAAAGACATCTCTCAAAACTTTCTCAGTCCTCCCTCACCAGGAGTATTTGTCTAGAAGACTCAGGGTGGTGGAATACAGAGGAGATCTTTTCTCTCTCTTTTCTCGTGGGTGCTGGTGAAACCACTGAACTGAAGAAGGGCAGACTAAGAAAGGAGTCAGTGACACTAAATCTTGAATGTACACTGGCTGTTGTATTACGAAGAAGAACAAGGTGTCAAAGAGGGCTGAATGCAATGATTGTACTTGAACCATGGTCAGCTGCATGCAAATCTAGGACTTATGAAATTCTCCTTTACTGATTCTGAAACTTCCAGCTGTAAATTGTGTTACAGATACTTTCTTCTACCAAATCTGAGAAATTTTCATACAAAAAAAAGTTTGAGACACTCTTTTCCACAAATCCATGAAGACAAAAAATAATTGTGTTCTTTTTCCTGAATGCGCTGTTGCCTGCATCCTTTGTTAGACATCGTGCCTGTCTGTGAGATGGGTAAATTTGAGGTTAATTTTTTACCAGGCCTGTTAACTTTTCTGAAGTATCTCTACAAAATCCTCATTTTTATGTTTGTAAGAACATTCTCAGTGTTCAAAGTGGTTTAAAAATTATCAATAGAGATTCAGACAACTTTTTAAACTTTTTTAATACCCTTAGTTCTTAGTTTGGCTGATCCTTCAAATTAACATGTTTGAGTAGTTTTTTTTTGTTAATGATAGCATATTAAGATTTATTCATTCAATAACTCTAACTAATGAAAGATACATTATTTTAAAGCTGCAACAGAATACATCATTATCCTTCTTTGTATGAAATATCTGTCAAGTATTTTTTTCATTTTTGTTTTGTGTCCATGTGATACCATCTGTACAGAGCAATGAATCTACATAATGTGTTCTTTGTAATTTATTTTAATAGATTATTAAAATGTTTTGCTTATTATTTTTGTTTAAATAAGGTTCAACTATAAAGATTGTAGGTTCTCTATTTTCCAGAATGGAATGACAGGCTTATTTTAGTGTGGAAGGTGATGGTAGACAATAAACAATTACTGAGGTGAATTTCTCAAAATTTCCTTAAGAGAAACTGGATATTTAACCTCAGGTTTCATAGAAATGGCATCTATTCTCTTATTCCTCCCTCCCAGCCCCCCATATTTAACCTGTAGTAAGTATTGGGAAAACGTAATTTTAAAAAAAATCTTTTTGTACATCATCAATTTCTAAGTTGAAATCTTCCTAAAGCCAACATAGAGGTTTCTTTATATTGTCAGGCTTGTGATACATTCAATTCTACCTTTGTTTAGAATAATCTTCTTTTGAAAAGGCAATAGGGGCAAATAATCTCTCTCTCTATGAAAAAGGATCATTAAGGGTTGTCAGAAGAACTTTTATGCATAACTGAAACAATCCATTTCTCGTAACAGAGCATACCTTTATTGTTTTGTTGAATCAGGATGTATTATTGCCAGTAAAGGAGGCAAGAAATGCATTTCCAAGAATTCCATCTTTGAGGACTGTAACAGAAATAATAAAGGACACTATTAATTACACATTTTATAATTAAGTTTTAATAAGTTATTGTCTTCTTTAACCACAACTCACCAATTACACATTGCAGTATTTTACACAAATATATAGTATAAGACAGATAGATTAGTTACGGAATGTTTCAGAGGTTACTTAGCTTTGTCTTAGTTACGCAGTTGAGTAAGATGCAAAGAATATGCTTTATCTGGTTTTACCTCATCTGGGGATTTTTGGGGGACTTTTCTTGCGCCATACTGGAAACCAAATCTTCTTCATCCCAGTATGAACTGGGAAGGAAATTGCTGTATTTGTGGATATAGAATCATAGAATCACTAGGTTGGAAAAGACCCTACCGGATCATCGAGTCCAACCATTCCCATCAAACACTAAACCATGTTCCTCAGCGCCTCGTCCACCTGTCCCTTAAACACCTCCAGGGAAGGTGACTCAACCACCTCTCTAGGCAGCCTGTGCCAGTGCCCAATGACCCTTTCTGTGAAAATTTTTTTCCTAATGTTCAGCCTAAACCTCCCCTAGTGGAGCTTGAGGCCATTCCCTCTTGTCCTGTCCCCTGTCACTTGGAAGAAGAGGCCAGCACCCTCTTCTCCACAACCTCCCTTCAGGTAGTTATAGAGAGCAATGAGGTCTCCCCTCAGCCTCCTCTTCTGAGGTGTTCACAGAATCTTGCAGATGTAGCAACCATGGCTGGCATCTTGTTTTGATTTTAAACAACTGTGATTTACATTTTTAAAAGCAATATTTTTTATGCAAACTCTAAATAGAGGTGAAGGAGACCTGGTTCCATTTGCAAAGATTCACATCTGCTGTATAAGGGAACCTGGGAGGCTGAGGATGACACAGAGGAGATATTCCTGCTGCCCTGGGCAGGAACCTGCTGCCATTTCCCTCTATCTCTTAAATTTCTCTCCTCTACTGATTAGAGACAGGATGGGGCATCCTCTGTCATACAAATCATACCTGTCTGTTGGGTCTGAGATGGGGTGAACAGAGTGTTATTCCAGTTCACACTCCCTGATGGTCCCCAGCCTGCCCTTTCACCAGCCTGCACCCACTGGGGTCCTGTCTGTGAGGCTGCGTCCATCACAGTTGATACAGAGCTTGGAGAAGACTGAACTTTCTGCCGAGTGGCCTCCATGGTTCTCTGGTCCCTCTGGCCTAGCTCCAGTTCCTCCCTGTTCACCCTGCCTGTATGAAATATCCATGCAAACTGCCACATCTGCTTTTCTGGTGCGCACTGCACCTGCCTGCCTGCTCCTGTTGCTGATGCTACCTAGGGCCATTAAAAACTCTTCCCTCTGCCCTTGCCATTGTCAATTAAAATATGAAAATGGGTTTGAACCACAAGGTGTGGACTCTGACTTGTGTACCAGTGGTCTAGCTAATTCTTTAAGTTACATTTTTTACTCTTCTGCTCTGGTGAACAGCCTTGAAAAGAGTCACTTTTTTTTTTTTTTTTTTGAAGAAGGAATGAACTGAATCAACATCTGGATTCAATGAACAAACTAAATGGACACAGCTTTCGTGTTTCTATTTCTTTGTCGGATGAAAAACTCCAATCAAGCTGTTAATGTTGTTAAAAGTCACAGTGTTGCTGCCTTCAGTTAATTGTGTTTCTCTGTCTCATATTTCAAAATTCCCTGTGATTGTACAGGATAGTAAAACCTAATATTTTTAGTGTTTTAGAGGTTTCAGTTATAGATTTCTGTTTAATTGAGAAAGAATGAGAGCATCAATAAATTAAACATAATGAAAAATAAATGAATAAATAAAGGCATTAAAATATGATTATCGTTTAAATTCTAGAAGTTAATAGGTACTGCACTTTTAGGAAGAATTTTATACCTGCCATCATATACCAGAAACAGTCTGCTTGATCCAGTGAGACATAGCTCAGAGAGCCTTGTTTCCTCCTCATCTGGGTAGACATCATTTGATGCAGATCACTGCTGGAATATTGGCACCTCATGACTGGTTGGGACAGTAAAAGATGTAAAGCCAATGTTCCCTTGAGATGACTGGGCTAGCTTTTAGAGTACCCCTGACATGTGGTGGCACAGACACCTGAGCACTTAGCTCAGAATGACTAGTCATCTATCATACATATTTCTGGGAGAAATCACTGAATGCATTGTGCTACCTTGAGTTTTTCTTTGAATATTTCATGATCTTGTTCTTCTCTGTGGACTAGGCTCTTAGGATGATCTTTGCTGTTTGTGATAGATAATGACATGGCAATTTCACTGCAGAGTGAGGAAAATGACAGGACACTGTTTTATGTATAAATCTAGACAGAGATCTTTACTTTTATGAAGAATGAAATAATGGCTAAGTCAAAATGCTATTGCCTTGAAGCACTAAGCAGATCAGAAAAGAGGAAATTAAGACAAAGGGAACTTAAACCACAACATTTTAGTTCAACGTGAGAATAATGAATTAATTCAAACCTAATTATATCACCAGAATTTCTCCGATCGAGTATTGGACTCAAGCAGGAATAGGAAACAAATGACAACATTTGAATTCAGTGGAAAATATACTGTTAATCTGAAAGTAATTCAAACTGAAATTTTCCATCAGAACTTCCTTTTAGTATCTAAACTGCCACTGCTACTAACATTTATAATTATTACTTCTAAGTTTGCATGTATTTACATATAAAATATTCATTCCTAAAACTCTCCCAAAACAGTAATAGTGGGCATGCTACTTCAGAAATTTAATAATTTTGCTGTTTATCTGAATGTTGAAGTTATCAGCAGGGGAACTGTAATCTGAATTTAAAGAAGTAAGCACTTACCATTGTGCAAAATTGCTTCGAGTGATCTATAAGTTTTAATCCCATGCTGCTACGATTGGCCTCTTTAACATTGTACTGTTGAATTCTTGTTGTCGCATAGGTATAGGGTTGAAAATCAAGTTGAGTTTGAAAACACCTGCTGTTTGGGCTCATCAAGGCATGACAATGTGCTTTTCTCTACTCCTTGATGTCGTTACATTCATGGAAATCAATTCAGTTTGTGACTATAGTTTTGATTTTGTTTCTGCATGAATGCAATTCTAGTCTTAAAACTAGAGATATACAGTAAAAATATTCAGAATCCTTTATGTGCATTCTAAATAACAATTCCAGTTACTTTTGCTGGCGGGTATGTTAAGGAAATAACTGATTACAAGTGACTATTGGAAAATAGCAACAGAAGATATACTTAAGAATTACAGTTATAAGTAGTATTTAAGGAAATCTGATTCTGACCTCAGTTCAGAAAAACATTATGAAAAATACTTAAGTTTCATAAAAGTGCTATAATACCACTAACATAATCTGACTTTAAGAACAAACTTATTGTTAAGCATGCCAGAAGTGTTTTCATGAATATCAATTCACTGTTGAGCTAGAGGTTGTATGAATGTACTTTTTTTTTTCTTGAAAATCTTCAGAAGTGGAGGGTTTTTGATTATTGAAATACTGAAAAGTGCTTTGGGATAAAGTATAAGGACTTAGCCCAGGCAGGTGGTTGAGTCACCTTCCCTGGAGGTGTTTAAAGGATGGGTGGACGAGGCGCTGAGGGGTATGGTTTAGTGACTGATGGGAATGGTTGGACTCGATGATCCAGTGGGTCTTTTCCAACTTGATGATTCTATGATTCTACTACCAGAAATATTTTCAGAACTAGTGTGTACATATAGAATACATTCTCAAGTCTATAGTGGTCTTTATAGCAACTAAGAATAGATTTACAAGAATATTCATGAGATATGGGTATAAATTATATAAACAATGTGGGAAATATCACTAGTATTTACCCAGAGGCAAAAACCTCTGTTTTAAGAAGTTCTATCTTCTTCAGAAATGAAAGTAATGTTAAATCTGGATTTTTGTCAATGTCTAAAATCAAATTAAATTTTGATAAATATCTTGTTTAACTTGCTTCAGAGTTTTACAGTTTTTGAATTTCTGTTTCTTGACAGAAAGAAGGAAAGAATGTCTATAAATCATGTTGGTCTAAAAATCAGGTTATAGATTGATTTTGTTAGGCTTTGTTTCTGCTATAATAGAGTTCTTCTTGTCATTCTATTGCAAATTAGATAGCAATTAAACATTTCATTAGACAAATCTGATAAGAGTATGTTTAACATACTAGTGTTCAGTTATTTTGTAATAATGCTATTACCAAAATATCATGGCTAGTCTACACAAAAAGAAAAAAAGTCATTCCTTTAGTGGTTTGCAACCATGTATTACAAAGAAGAAATCTCTGCAGTTTGAGATAAGAACTCATTTTGTTCTCTTGTGTCTAATCAATGCTATAATAGCTTCCTTAGATAGTGGGATTCTGCTCTTCGAAAGTACATTATCCCACATAAAGAAGAGCCACCTTAAATTTTATTGTTCTGGGCAAATCTCTGTAATTCTTACCATTTTGCTGAGGGTAGAAGCAATTCTGTAGATGCAGACCTGCCTTGAACAGGTTAATCAGTGGAAAATCATAGAAGCGAATCCCTGTGGGAACTTTTTAGTACCCAGACAACCTTTTTAGGTAGCTCAAGGGGAGAACAGCATATCTTTCTTTCCTCTGTAAAATGAAGGTGCTGATAACAACTACAGTGATGGATTATGAGAATTATTGTAATAGTGTTTTGAGACCTTAGATGTAAGAACTTGGATAAGAATGAATCACTATTATCAACAGTTATAAAAATAATTATGAAGAACTGTGGCATATTTCTTCCAGTTTCTGTGTCAGTGTTTTGATGTATCTCATTGATTTTCTTGTGACTCTTTACGGAGAAAGATGAAGTAATATTATAGTGAAGAAAATGGGTAGATTAACAACTTTTTTCCTCTTTCATTTCTGGCATTTTTGTGAACTAGTCTTTGTTAAAATAACTACTTTTTTGGGGGGGCGAGGGGGTGGGGGATGGGGTGTAGGATTAAGTCTGTATCAACACCAGATTTTTCAACACATGCAAAAAGAAGGTGTCAAAACACTTATGTTTAGACCCGATGGATATGCTACTGTATATCCTCATGTACTGAAAGCCCTTCAGTATAATTCTTTTTAAAGCTTGTGGCCTTTGAACATAGAATTACAAATATTAGGTATATATTTGTTCTCATATGGATTGGCATGAGAAAATCCCATTAAAGTTAATGGGAGGTAGAAAAGCATATGTGAAGAAAGCAACATTCCTGAGGAGATAATAAAGATGTTCCATTGAATACCTTCATAAAATATCAGAGCCATCTAGAACTAATCTTTCTTATTATTAAGAAAAAAAAAAGCTTGATAGCCTGCTGGAGACTGAAAATGCAAGACTTCATCTGTATGTTTAAATGGTTTAAATGTAATTAGAGGAGACAAGTAAATTTTAGATGATGCTTAAACCATGTTTGGTATATGCACATACTAAACTAACATCATAAATGCCACAAACATACTGCTATGACAAACTAGGCATTATGCAGATAAACCAAGCTTAGAGAACAAGTGAGGCAGTGCAGCTACTCCCATTAATCAAGGAAATCTGTCTATGTTTCTGCTCATTCCAACAGTATAAGCCACTCTTTTTTTTTTTTTTATTCTGAACATGGGTGTGAGATGGATGCTCATTTGATGAGTACTTCATTATAAATGAACAAACTTTTCAGCCTGGTCATAGACACACAATGCTTCTGGATTATTCTGTGTGCCACTGACATTTTAATGCAGGGCTGAGAAGCTTTCACATTAGTCATGTTCCTTTTTTGGGAGATGGATTTGCAGTGGTAATGATACTTTATCTTACATTCTTTTGGTAGAATAGTGTGGGTGTCAGGCTGTCTCAACCAATTAAATATCAATTCATTTGAATCCTACATATGCCTGGCAATATCGCTTTTAGACCAATGTAATTTTAATAGATATCTTAGCAAAAACTCAGCAGAAACAAGAATGTATGCTGAATGCCTTGAAATCAATTGTGCTGTTTCCCTGATGAGGAAAATGACATTTTAACTTCTTGGATCTTAAATAAATGTCAAATCTTGCAAAATACAGTTTTTCTCTGTTCACTTCAGATAAGACCTGTCTGTGCATGAACCAGAGGTAGAGGAGGAGAGAAAATGAAGTTTATTGTACATGTGGTCTATCCCTGAGGCTTATTATGATCATCCTTGAGGAGGGGCAAGGAATTACATTAGCTGTACTTTCCCTACAAGGATCTTTAAAAAGGAGGCAAGAGGCACTTGGCCACACATAAACAAATTATTCATTCTCCTGAACTATCTTCAGAATACTAGTTACGAGAAGTGTGTGCAAACCTTATTTCACTGTTCAAGAGACGGTATATTGCTTCTCAGTTTTAATTCCAATTCAATAATGTTTATTTTTTCTTTGCAGCCATCCTCTGGAACACTTCTAGTGAGAATGCATAACTGGTTGGCAGGTTTTGTGAAGAATTCCATCCAAGAATGCACTCCTGCTTTTCACCATCTCTTTATACAAAACTTATTTCATGTAGATCCCCCTGGCTTCCTTCTTCTTTTCTTTCCAAAGCTTATATTAAGGTTAAAGAGCTACCTCTTGCCATTAACTTACATGTATTCTTTGTCAATCAACATTTCTGGTTTATGTTGTCATGTTATTAAATCAGTGATACATTTGAATGTCAGCAATAGTCTGTGAATCTATCTACTTTAATGAATTTGTTTATTATAAATTAGACTGCAAATACTTTTGCACCTTCTGAATTCACAGATTAGATTCTAAAAAATATTTCCAAAGTTATATCTGAGTTTGAGGCTAGCATGAGGTAAAGGGGGTGATATCATTCTCTATGTCTTCTAGTTCCCTGATTTCCCAAGCTGACCCTGTGTACTTATGAGTCAGCAAAAGCAATGTGATCTGATCTTTCTTATGTGGTAAAACACTGTCTTATTAGACCTTTGTCCTGACATGACTAGAAAAAAACCCCAACAATTAAACAATTAAAAATATTTTAATTTTTCAGCTTTTCTACCATTGATATCTTGTGAGAATCATGATATGCAGCTGTGCTTCTAGACCTCTATGTTGCCTAGTTGATCTGTTTAATACACGACTGACTATTGCAAAGTTATTAGTCCAATTCAAGAAGTGCATTGATTATGAAAGAATGAGGAGATAATGTATTTCATCTTTAATATATGTCAGAGAGAAATGCGACAATATTAGAATTTTGACATGTTATTTTTGACTCTTTAATGTTCTGCTTCCTTCTCTTGCTTAGATTTACTAACAAAAATAATTAAAGATGCTTCCTACTTTGCAGTGTAATAAAAGAGAATTTATATGATTTATTCAAACTTCAAATGACAAGGGAGGTAACTTGTCCAAAATTTGGCAAAATAAAAATAAACAATAAATAAGATTAACAAGTTTTATTGACAGAACAAAACTACTATTCTAATAAAATAACATCTCTAGCAGGCCATTAGGGTACTGACAGACTCATTGGTCTTGTAGAAACAGAATAAATAATAATAGTTATGAATTTGAGAGAACAGCTCCAAGACAAAAACTCTATTAACTTTTCTTTTTCATTCAATTTATCCAATCATAAGCTCACATTTGCTTGTGAACTATGTGCAGTTGTGTGCCCCATGATCTATTTAGGCCTATAATTATATTTTTAATATAACTATTACATCACTGACATTAAATTGAACTTTGTGTTTAACATTGCGAGCAACTTTTTTTTTTTAATGTCAACAGAGCCAAGTTTCAAATTTATGTTTTGAGGATTTGAAGTGGTAAAAGAGGTCTATTATTTGTTCTTCATTTTTGTCTAATGAATTAAGGTATTGAAATTTTTATTACTTCTTTAACAAAACCACTTGACCTCTTCTATGCCAAAGGTAAACCATTACATACTGTCCTACATTTTTTTTCTGTTGGCAAACCTCTTCAGCAACTATTGACTGTTTATGTTATTAGAAATGCTAACGGAACAAACAATGTTTTATTTAATCAACATTTATTTGTATGGTGAAAAAGCCTATAAGGGGTAGTTAGATCTCTTTTACCACATAGGCATCGCCTTCTGTTTAACAATCTAATAGAGGTTTGCTAACATATTAATTAAGCATCAGAAGGCCCCCTTTGAGGGAGACAGGATAAGTAGCATTACCCTTGTTATAAAAATAATAAAGAGGTTTCAACTTGCTGGAAGTCACACAGCAATTTAGTTCTAGACATGGAATTAGAAATTAATTGCCCTCTATTCTAATGATTCTTTCATTGTTCATTTTTTCAAGTATGATGATGATAATAAATAACAAACTAAATGCACAATAGATAGCAGAGATCATGGAACGATCTGATTGTTAGTATCTGTCCTTGGCTGCTTCATAGCAGAGAGGTTAATTCAAATGTGATGCTTTGGGTAACAAATACCAATAAGGGATATGTTCTCTTCTCAGTATGTGTTTATAAGTCTCATTACTGATAATGGAAGTTATGTGCAGAAAGGAGAATGCATCTATCATGTCAATGATCCATGAAGTCAGAATAAATTATATAGCCTACTATAAAGGCACTGAAGGAGTCATTATAGCCTATTAGGTAAATAATGTGTTTTTTAAGATTCTGTATATAGAATATGCACGTGGCTAATAATCTATAAAGCTCAGATGGAGCTGTTGCATTATTATTGAATTACCATGCTTTCAGTTGGTGATCTCCAGCTGAATATCCAGGCAATATTTTCAGAAGAACAAACAGTTTACTGCAGACTTTTGATGGTTGCGCAACAGGCCTACATGTTGAAGCGTGCCTGTAGCAATCTTCAAGGGAGCAGGTGACAGCAGCCATAAAACACCTTCTGGGTATTGACTTACAGATCTTTTGATGGACCCAATAAGTGACTTGATACAAAAATTAATGTTCATGAAGTCAATTAAGCTTTGAAAAGGTGATAAACATTTTGTTGAACCAATACAGGGTCAAGACCATAAGCAATTCTCAGTTGCCACCAGAGAGGCACCAGAAGCAGAGTATGCTACTTATGACGTAACTAAAGGAGCAAGTTTGAGCACTTCTCTAAGAGACTGCTGCTTATGTTTTGCAACACTTAGCAGTGAGTCATCTGATCTGAGCAAGTTGATATAAAGCACTTGAGTTATGCTGTGTATGTTCCCTAAAGGAGAAAGTTAAATTTCATCGAAGCCCTGTCTCTGAAGCCATTCCCTTGAGCAGTAAGCTGGTTTGTAGCTAGCCAAGAGGAAATAGGAAGCCTACAAGTATGACTAAACTTCCCTCATTGAAGAGTTACAGCACTGTTCTGGGTGCATGTATGGCAAAAGAGATTTTTCTTTCTAACGACTCAGAATCTCAGCCCTTTAGAATATCTGCAAAACAGCCAAGACAGATGGGACTTGTCGTGAGTTGTCAAGTGACTTGGCTGAAGGTAAGTAACTGAATAAAGAGCAGCAGAGCCGACTAAAATCCAGGTCTTTCAGGTTCTGGTTTGTTTTCCCATCCCAGAGACCTCAGTGCTTTTTTAGTTCCTAAAGATCGTTCCTAAGTCAGATTATCTCCACAGGAGAGCAATTTATTTATTTTTATTTTTTACTGTGCCTCATTTATTCTATGTGTGAGCTAGCACGATAATCCCAGAAAAATTACAGGGAAGAAATTTATCTTTGCCTTTTTAATATGCTAACTACTGTAAAAATGAGATGCTTACATTTTCTTTGAGATACATCATTGAGATTCAGCATACTTGTATCCAGGACAAGTCTTACCTTTAGGGGGAAAATGTATGTATCTATTTAGATCTTCAAAGCTAATGTCCCTGCTAACATGAAAAAATATGATTGTGGAAATAGATTTTTTTCTCACCAATTGGCACAATAGTTGTGAATAACGACAAAAAAGCTGTTTCCTAAGTGTTATCTGTCTCTCCAGCTGCAAGTGAAAAAAAAAAAAGAGCTGTTAAGCAGCTCTCTGCTTATTTGGCATGGAAGTTATTGTTTGAAGTCAGTTGAAAGACTTGCTATTGAAGTGCATGCACTCTTTGCAGCATCTGCAAGTCCATGTTATTCATTTTATAAATACTTCAATTTCTATGATGTCTGGATGCTAGTTTTCTTCTGTCAGCTGATGGGAATTCAGTAAGCATTGCTGTTTGTGTATTTACACATTGGGAGAAAATAGAGAGGCAGTTATTTTTACAGAATTGGGGTATGGTCCCTGTACACATTTCTGATGTAGTTTGTTTAATTTCTGATTTTATTGTAAGAAATTTTTGATAAAATAAATGTGTAGGATTAACTTTCTTCAAAACATATGTGCCAGTTTACTAAATGGTCTTCTGGCACTGCTATGCAATGAAAGCTTTATCAGTACTAAGCTGAAACCAATGGTTTGCAGCCAAGTATCTCACTTGGATTCATCTGCTTTGGCAAAATAGCTAATTGCTGCATTAAATTAGATGAGATGCTGATTAATTCTGTCATTTATGCTCTTCAACATTTGAAATTTGAAACCTATTCTCGTCTCATTAAATTTTGGAGAATATTTGGCATTAACTTCAGCCAGAGAGGATCAAACCTTCAGGTGGTATATTTCTGGTTTGAGATTGGGAAGATACTGTTCTTTTAATATAACAGACTTCATCTTCTGAAATATATTTTCCTCATTTCAGGTGCGAATTAGTTTTGCTGTATGAAGCTCCTTGGATCAATAATGGAACACATGGAAAATTGGTAATGACTTAACTAAATAGGTATTATGCCCTCATCATTCCAGGTTAATAGATGTCCAATAACAAAGTGACTTCAGAAGCACCTAGGTGATGTACTGTCTGAGAAAAATTTTAAGATTTTTAGAGGAGAAATGTAGGGCAGGCGAAGACACTAAAACTGTAACGACATAGTGTAAGGAAGCAAGGATAGGAGAAAGATGATAAGGAGGCAAAAGTGGATAATCGGGGACATAAAAGGATTAATGAAGTTTGACAGGAAAGAGACATAGAATGAAAATAACATATCAGTATATAAGGATTTTCAGAATCTAATTCCTTTTTCTGGTTCTTGGGTCTAGAAAAACTCACACTGAAGACCCTACCAGAGATCTGAAATATCAGCTCAGGTGGTGGCTGGAAATTAAGTTCTATCTGCTTCTACAGAGAGATCCCAGAATCCTCTTTATCCAATGTAAGGATGACATCAAGACCTCTTACACCAGAGGAAAGACTGTGGCTTAACCTTTCAGGCAGTTTTTTTAAAAATATTTTTTAAATAGTACTTAAAAGCTATAGTTCCAATCTTGTTATGGAAGGCTTTTTTTGGAGGGATATTGCTGTGCATATATTAATCAATAGATGTTAACAGACCTACCTATTTAGGCATTTCTGCTGTGGCCAAGTCCAGAAGTAAATATTTGCAAGTGCAGTCAGTAGCTGGTTTTAAAGTGAGGTACCAGGCTTTTGCAAAATCTCCTGAGCTTTTCTGGGCTCGTGACCTGGAAATCAGATTTACATACCTATTGAGCAGGACACTTTTATGGGAGACACAGAGAATGTATTGTCCTAGTCTACAGGTTGCCCATTAATGGTTAGTTTTCATCCAATGTATTTTATGAAACTGTGCCCTTACAGATGAATTTACATTGACATAATTTCACTGTAAAATTTTAATAATATTTAGATAAAATGCAATACAAATAAAATGCTTGTCAGCTAGTCTTATTGGAATGCTTGTCATTGTGCCTTGATTAGTGGCTTTTTCCATGTGCAGAAGAACCATTCATAAAACTTCGTATTCCTAAAAGTAGAGATTAATATGACAAGCAAAATATACTTGCCAATATTCTCCATAGAAATCAACTTAAGAACAAAAAGTAATACATTCATGAATTTACATCTTCCTGACATATTTCAGCTGTATATCAGTCATGATAACTCATGCCATATCTCCCTGAATCCCAGTCATGCATTTGGAAATTGCTGTAATTTATCAAAACTGCAACACAAGTCAAGTTTTGGCAATAAATGAGGTTTGAGGGTGTCTGATCTCTAGTCACAGCATATTTCATTCAGCATCAATTGCAGACTGTGTTTTGTTTGGTTTTTTTTTTTTTTTTATCTACTAATACTGCAGCTTTCAGAGAGCAAAGAGGAAATTATGAGATTATAAATTGTTAAATTGGCCTGTGGTTTGGCACTACACCAAATTTTCTTTTTCCCTTTCTTCTCTTATCTGAAATGGCAGGGACCCAGTAGCCTATATTTCCTGTCATAACAAAAGACTTGCCCCAGTGAATCACAGCACATTTGAAAACAAGTCACAAATAGTTTCATTAAAATAATACGTAAGATGCAGAAACATCAGTTTTGAAGAAAACCTGATCTCTTCAGTATTCTGATCTAAATTTCAGAAGTGGCCAATGTGTCTGAATGTTGTTATTCTTTTTCATTGCATCATTTAACATATAAACTCATTAAAAAAGCACAAAGTGATAGTACAGAAGTAGTAGTTTCCTCAAGTGATCTACTTAGATTGCACAATGGGGCTGGGAAAGAATTTCCTTATTTTGGAAAAATTATATGAATCAGAAAACATTTCTAGCTACTCTGTCTTTAAAATGGGTACTCGAGTTAACCTAAAATCAACATAAATGAGCAAAAATTTCAAAAACATATGGTTTTTTTTTCATGTACAAAGACAATTTTATGCTTGGTTTATTTGCTTGCAGTCACATTTGTTGGTATAGTTTAAATACTTTGTTTTGACAATGTACTTTTTTTGTATTTTATTTTCTCTCAGTTCCAGTTCTGTATGTATACCCTTCACTTTTATAAAGACAGAGACTTGTTCAACAAGTGCTCTGATACATAGGAAGCCCATCACACTGATAGATGTTACCAGGATATATTCCATTTAATTCCATACCACTGCAACCAGATGATGGATTTCCTTTCAGTGTCTGTCACTACCGCTACAGAGTCATAACTAATTTTATCTGCCACTAGATGTCATTCCTTTTTTATGCAAACATGAATAATGCAAATTTATGCTTAAAAAATAGTTTAAAAAGTAGTTTTTAAAATCAAAGAATTAATTTACTACATTCATACGTAAAACAATGTCTTCTCTTACATTGTTTATACATATGAATGAGATGTAAATTTACTCGGAACTTTCAGCAAATCTGTGCTTAAAAGGTGTAAAAATATTTCTTTTGCTCAAGCAGCGTATTGTTGCTCTGTTTTGATAACTAATGACTCAGGGTGGAAGAAGCTGATTCAGTGAGACGACACCTATGACAGTATCAGAGATTCAGTGACATTTATTTTTATATTTGTTGAGGCCCAAATCACTAAAACACAGTACTGCTTTTGCTTACTATACGTCACCTGTCTCTTCAGAACCAGTTTCCTTGCTGTCTTTTCTTCATTCCTCTTTGATCTTTTCAGTTTCCTTTTCATGGGTACTTAAACTTTGCAGAGCAAAAGACAATGAAATTCTTCAACCTTTCCCCAGGGCTCAATTCTTTCCCCAGGGCTCAGTCCTGGGTCCAGTCCTGTTTAATGTCTTTATCAATGACCTGGATGAAGGCATCGAGTGCACCCTTAGCAAGTTTGCAGATGACACCAAGCTGGGTGGAAGTGTGGATCTGCTGGAGGGTCGGGAGGCTCTGCAAAGGGACCTGAACAGGCTGGACTGCTGGGCTGAGACCAACAGCATGAGGTTTAACAAGGCCAAATACCGGGTCCTGCACTTGGGGCACAACAACCCTAAGCAGAGGTACAAACTAGGAGAAGCCTGGCTGGAAAGCTGCCAGGAGGAGAAGGACCTGGGTTGTTGGTTGACAGCGACTGAAGTGTGGCCAGCAGTGTGCCCAGGTGGCCAAGAAGGCCAATGGCATCTTGGCTTGTATCAGAAACGGTGTGACCAGCAGGTCCAGGGAGGTTATTCTCCCCCTGTACTTGGCACTGGTGAGACCGCTCCTTGAATCCTGTGTTCAGTTCTGGGTCCCTCACCACAAGAAGGGTGTTGAGGCTCTGGAGCGAGTCCAGAGAAGAGCAACGAAGCTGGTGAAGGGGCTGGAGAACAAATCTTATGAGGAGCGACTGAGAGAGCTGGGGTTGTTTAGCCTGGAGAAGAGGAGGCTGAGGGGAGATCTTATTACTCTCTACAACTACCTGAAGGGAGGTTGTGGAGAGGAGGGTGCTGGCCTCTTCTCCCAAGTGACAGGGGACAGGACGAGAGGGAATGGCCTCAAGCTCCACCAGGGGAAATTTAGGCTTGAGATTAGGAAAAAATTCTTAATGGAGAGGGTGGTTAGGCATTGGAACGGTCTGCCAAGGGAGGTGGTTGAGTCGCCGTCCCTGGAGTTGTTTAAGTTTAGGGTGGATGAGGTACTTAGGAGCATGATTTAGGGATTGGTGGGAATGGTTGGACTCGATGATCCCATGGGTCTCTTCCAACCTGGTTATTCTGTGATTCTGTGATTCTGTGATCCTTTTTTTTGCCTTGCAGGAGGCTTCATTCTGGATAGTGGCAGGAGCCTGTAAAGACCTTTATTATTGAGAGTGTAGCTATTTCTCTCTTTTTTTTTTTTTTTTAGATGTACGTTTCTGAAAAATTTAAACAGTCTATAGGAGAGAGACTGTTTTGTTATGTTAAATGCTCACAAATCCTCTTTGTAAAATATTTTATTATTTTGGGGGGAAAAAGGTATGTATGCAACCTTATAGTTATTTAATTATTTTCTTAGCAGTGCTTAAGAATTAAGCTGAACATACAGTACAAGAACAATAGAAAAAAGTTTTGCAATCTTTATGCCAATATCTGGATAGCCTTAAGCACATATTTCACTGCTTTAATCACAGCGTTTCATTAAGGGTTCTGGGCATGGATGCAGTACCAATTTTTCAAGTATGCTCTGCAATCATTTAAATAACATTAAATGTAATAAAAATGTAATTAATGAAGCATGAAAATCTACATCCTCTATTATATGTAATCTATGATCGCAGCAGGGATGATGACTTTCTGGTGCTCTGTGAAAGGAAGATGCATTTGAAATGAGAAATATAGTCATTGTTTTAATATTCACTGACATTTTTTGAACTGTCATAGCCTTTTAGACCATAAACTGTTTACTGTGATAATATCCTACTAAAATACTAAGATGTTATGGTGTTTGTGTATTAATTCCCTAACATCTCTTTTTGGTAGCAAATATGAATGTCTCCTTTAAATTTCACCTCATCTTCATTTCCATCTTCTTTATCAGGCTGAAGATCTTTTTGTTGACAAGTGTAAACAAGTGTAAAGCATATTTGTATACCATATTATTAGAAATTCCTTCTTTTTTTTTTGATCCAGATTAATTAGTGATCTGCAATATATCAAATCTAGCTGCAATACCAAAAAGTACATAAGACTATCATATGATACAAAGACTAATATTTAAATATTTCACAACCCTTATAGAAATTTTATACAGGCTATGTCTTGAAATATGAGTACTCATTTTTTTTTCCCTATAATGGAAGAATTGCAGTTCCATTCTCAGCAAATATCTGTAAATGACACAGAAATTTAGTTTCCTTTAAGAGAGATTCAATGAATCTCAGAACTGATAATTGGAAAAATCTAGTTTCTTCTTGGATTTCCTACCTTATCACCAGAGCTGTTATTTTGTTCTCCTTCCAAAATGATCCTCATGGGTCAGTGTTCCTTTGTTTCAGTTAGAAATATGTTTTGTTAGTACAGTATTTATATAAGGCAGCCTGGGTCTCTGGCTGTGATTTGGCTTGTCTTTACTTATCCCAATGAACTCTACATTGCATTGTTTTGCTGTAGCAGTAGAAAATAGTTAATAATCTGTAGAAGTGCCAAATAAATAATGGTAGCAAGAAAGAAGTTCTGGCATGATCAGAAGTATGACACCCTATTAAACATCCCATTTCAATGCAATTTCTTTTTTCTCTGTGCTTGAGCTGACAGATGTTTTATGAGTCGCTCACCTATTCTCTAATTAGATTTGAGTATAGAATTTTACATAAAATCATAGAATCATCATAGAATCATCACAGAGCCAACAGGTTGGAAAAGACCTCTTGGATCACCTAGTCCAACCATGCCTACATGCCACTAAATTATGTCCCTGAGGACCTTGTCTACCCATCTTTTAAATACCTCCAGGGATGGTGACTCAACCACCTCCCATGACAGCCTGTTCCAGTGCCCAACGACTCTTTCTGTGAATTTCTTTTTCCTGATATCCACTCTGAACCTCCCCTGGCTGAGCTTGAGGCCACTGCCTGTTGTGTGTGCCCTGTCACTTAGGACAAGAGGCCAGCACCCTCCTCTCCACAACCTCTCTTCAGGTAGTTGTAGAGAGCAATAAGGTCTCCCCTTAGCCTCCTCTTCTCCAGGCTAAACAACACCAGTTCCCTCAGCTGATCCTTGTAAGATTTGTTCTCCAGCCCCTTCACCAGCTTTGTTTCTCTTCTCTGGACACACTCCGGAGCCTCAACATCCTTCTTGTGGTGAGGGGCCCAGAACTGAACACAGTATTTGAGCTGTGGTCTCACCAGTGCTGAGTACAGAGGGAGAGTAACCTCCCTGGACCTGCTGGTCATGACACTTCTGATACAAGCCAAGATGCCATTGGCCTTCTTGGCCACCTGGGCACACTGCTGGCTCATGTTCAGTCGACTGTCAACCAACACCCCCAGGTCTCTCTCCTCCTGGCAGCTTTCCAGCCAGGCTTCTCCTAGTCTGTAGAACTGCACAGGGTTTTTGTGTCCCAAGTGCAGGACCTGGCATCTGGCCGTGTTAAACCTTATGCCATTGGACTCTGCCCAGTGGTCCAGCCTGTTCAGATCCCTTTGGAGAGTCTCCTGACCCTCCAGCAGATCCACACGTCCACCCAGCTTAGAGTCATCTGCAAACTTGCTAAGGGTGCACTTAATGCCTTCATCCCGGTCATTGATAAAGACATTGAACAGGGCTGGACCCAGCACTGAGCCCTGGGGAACCCCACTTGTCACTGGCCTCCAGCTGGATTTAACTCCGTTTACCACCACTTTCTGGGTCCGGCCATCCAACCAGTTTTCCACCCAGGAGAGTGTGCGCCCGTCCAGGCCAGAGGCTGACAGTTTCCGAAGCAGAATGCTGTGAGAAACTGTGTCAAAGGCTTTACTGAAGTCCAAGAAGACACATTCACAGCCTTTCCTTCATCCAGTAAGCAGGTCACCTTGTCGTAGTAAGCAATTAGGTTAGTTTGTCAGGACCTTCCTTTCATGAACCAGTGTTGACTGGGCCTGATCACCTTGTTATCTTGCATGTGCTTCATGATAGCACTCAAGATCACCTGTTCCATGAATTTCCTTGGTACTGAGGTTAGACCAGCAGGCCTATAGTTCCCTGGATCCTCCCTCTGACCCTTCTTGCAAATAGGTGTAACATCAGTCAAGTCAAGTGGAACTTCCCCAGTCAGCCAGGACTGCTGGTAGATGATGGAGAGGGGTTTGGCAAACATGTCTGCCAACTCCCTCAATACTCTTGGATGGATTCCATCTGGCCTCATTGACTTGTGAATGTCTAATTGGCCAAACAAGTCTCTAACCACCTCCTCTTGGATCATGAGAACTTTGTTCTGTGCCTCTAGCTCCTGGGGATGTACACACGGGGAACAACTTTCTTTACTATTAAAGACTGAAGCAAAGAATACTGGAAACATCTTGTGCTATGTCAGCTAGATCAATAGTGCATAAGTATTCAAAACCCTTGCCTGGAGTTGTCAATTACCTGCTGAAAGGTATCAGTCCTCTGATGGCAGATACCAGGCATTTTTACTTATTTTATCACCGCTAGTTGAATTGCAGCAGTTTTAAAGACTCTGGACATAAAACTCCTTCTTCTGTATTCCAAGAGTACCAATACTTTCTTCCTCTTAAACTTTAACACTGCCAGCATAGGCCAGATGTCATTTCATTCCCGAAGAGCAAGATATTGGCATTTAAAATGGTTCTTATTGTGTACCTTACTATTTAAAGAAATTCTCTCCATATTCTCTCACTATGAATTAAGCTTCCACATGCCTGCTCTGTGATTATGAATTAGCATTCTTTCTGTTTAGTATGTAATGTCTTTTCAATTAATATGTGTGACACAAAGGCCTTTAATAACTCATAGTACCAGTCCCTTAATGCTTCAGAAAATTTTCTATAATCGTTTGGGTTAGCAAGAACTAGCCAGAAATAATTAATATTTTATGCATGCAGTTAAAACAAAGTATCTTCTACTGATTTATAGTACAGAAGAGTTATTTCCCAGCATAGTTGAAGCAAAAGATGGAGTTGGCTGATTCACTAAAATGCTAATCCAGTTCCTCAGTTTTTGCAAATTCATCGTTTACAACTAATTCATCTCATGTTGAAGTGATAAGATTCCAATACCTTCAAAGAAAGATATAAATAGTAGGTTTCATCCTGTCATTACAGAAAAATGTATTTGGTTCGTGTGGATGAAATGTGTCAACTACAGACATATTTGGCCCTTAAACACTTTTTCTTTTTGGAAATGTTCTCATTTCTTCTTGGAACTACAGTATAGGTAGATAAAGTGGTCCTATTGGTTTTGCTTTAGTTTTCCCAAGATTTTATTCTTTTTACCTGTTTATTCTAATTCTGGAGTAAACAAGCAAACCCTGATTCATGATTTTCATTAGTGGACTTAGTCCTACAACCTTGTCTTTGTGCATTCGATCCCTGCAGATGCTGGTTTTACATTTACATGAAATTACATTTCAGAGGAAATCTACGGTCACAGTCAGCAAACTGTTATCATGCTTGCAGAGACATCTGTGTTTAAGAGAACAATGAGTGATTCAAGCTGCCTCCAGTCGAGTAGGACCTTGGTACCCAAATAGGGTGGTATGCGAGACACCAAAGCAAGAGAGCCACTGGAGGTCTTCTGAATGTAATCCTTCTCCATTCAACATTGTCTGTGGAAAGGAATCCCAGGATACAGACTGTTTCCCAGGAAATCCTAGTGGAGGCATTAAGATTTAAGGACCAGTGACTTCCATGGACTACATATCCTCTTTTTAAGAGTAAAATTATTGGATTCTAAAAAACAACCTTAGCTATTTCCTAGGCATTTTGTCTATGAGCCCTATTCCTACAGTCACCAAATAAGGGATCACAAAATCTACATGTGTATTCTACAAATAGGTCGTGAGGTTAATGATTTATAAAGGCTGAGAAAAATGCATAAAGGACTGGACAAACTGGCTGATAGAGCAATGTAAACTGCTAACCTCTGTTTTCAGTGTATGTGCTACAGTAGGAACCAGCATTCGTCTTTTGTGCCTTAGTGGCTGGTCTGAATGTGAACTTTAGATACGTAGTGATGAACTGTGTATCTCCAAGGCTGGTTGCAGATATTCCTGATTACTGTAGTTTGAGCTGGCCAGGTTTGTCCAGAAACAGTATAGTTGCACTAGTATAGTGTTGAGATGGAACTAACAGACGTTGGTAAATCTTAATGTATTCATACCCCTATGCCCTTAATTCATTCTTAAAACCAGGATTTTTTTACCCTGGATCAACATATATGCTTAACAGTTACAAAGGCCATTTTGTATTGTGGTGATACTTCCAAAATTATTTTTTAAAAAGGATAGAAGAATAAATTACTTAGCATGCTATAACTTACTCTGGATCCTGAATAATCATCAGAGTTTGCAAAATAGAATAATTGAATCATAGAATCATAGAATCACCAGGTTGGAAGAGACCCATCGGATTGTCGAGTCCAACCATTCCCACCAATCTCTAAACCATGCCCCTAAGTACCTCATCTACCCTCACCTTAAACACCTACAGGGAAGACAAGTCAACCAACTCCCTGGGCAGACTGTGCCAATGCCCAATGACTCTTTCAGTGAAGAATTTCTTCCTTATCTCAAGCCTGAATCTCCCCTGGTGTAGCTTGAGGCCATTCCCTCTTGTCCTGTCCCCTGTCATCTCGTCCTGTCCCCTGTCACTTGGGACAAGAGGCCAGCACCCTCCTTTCCACAACCTCCCTTCAGGTAGTTGTAGAGATTAATAAGGTCTCCCCTCAGCCTCCTCTTCTCCAGGCTAAACACCCCCAGCTCTCTCAGCCGCTCCTCATAAGGCCTGTTCTCCAGCCCTTTCACCAGCTTTGTTGCTCTTCTCTGGACTCGCTCCAGAGCCTCAACATCCTTCTTGTGGTGAGGGGCCCAGAACTGAACACAGGATTCGAGGTGCAGTCTCACTAGTGTGAGTACAGAGCTCTGTAATTAACATTATCAGATTAATATAGTTGATTTAAGTTTTTAGAAACACCGAGCATTGCATTCCTAATAAATCTAATGGCATTGGCTTTAGCCCCATACATTACTCATGAAAAGTATAGCCCAGAGATTTAAGAAAATTCATTCCTCTGCAGTTGTGAAATAGAACAGTGATTTTTCCTCCGATCAATAAATACAGATAGCAGACATTTTTAGTGTTCTCTGAAACTACACATTCTTTACTTCAATTTATCTGAAGGCCTTACACAAGCTTCTTATATTTAATAAAATCAGATGAGATTGTTTTGAACACCTAGACAAGCTAAACTTGATGCAAAATGACTCTCTTAGTTTGACAGGTAGACTGAAAACTACACAAAGGAAGCACTATAGTTAATTTTTACAGTTTTTATAGTTATTTAAGTTTTTGGTAACACTAGGGAGATAATTAATATTTCTTGAGCAGAAAAGAAAGATGCATGTTAGTTGTGATTCACAGAGATTTTAGATTTCTACTTTGGCATGAGATAAACTGCCATCAGAATGTCTATTTATGTTCATTAAGTATGAAGGCAGTAAAAGCAGTAACTCAGATGTAGATATCCATATTTGCTTTCCATAGCTCCAGTAGGCTTTGGATTAGGTGTTAAAAATATGCCAGATCTTTCTACAGTGAACAAAAGCAAAACTGCTTCTGCATACTGATACCACAGACAGCAAGAACACTTCATCACCCACAAGTTCTCCAGACATATCTGTGAGAAAAGCTACATGTTTTTTTTGTCATTAAGTTAAATGATTATAAGGGGTCTTTTTGACATAAAAATTTGCCAGTTTGGAAAGCACTCTTTGGAAAATTATGAAAATTTCTAGGCTCCTTTGAAGCAGTTTGTGGCAGAAAAAGTCCTTTGTGAATCTGCCTCAGGTTTATGTATGTGAATAGTGTGGGATGTTAATAGCACTGCTCCAATGGCTTGGTCTCATGTAAAGTGGAAATTTTTCCTTCTGCCATCAGTTACTATCAAAAAATATCTAATTCTGTACATGATAATATATCCTGAAAAGTGTGATATCACTTTATTATTGTATTAATACTATTATTCCATCCTCTCTTTGCAAAATACAGAACTCTAAAATGTAAGAAAATTTACAAAAGATGTAAAACTGTAAGAATTTGTGGAGGATTCAAATTTCTGTAGAGATAAACAATTTTGTAAATAGTAGTGTCAGGGTCAAAAGAGCCAATAAACATTATTGATGGAAAAGTCCTGAATTAGCACAGAGGTCCTGGCTATACACTACTATATGATATGTAACTACACTGGTTTTCAGTAATTCTTCAAAGTGAGTCACTAGAATCTGGCATAAATAAAATGGATTAAGTGTTATTTCTTTCCAGTACGAATCACAGACTTGTATCACTTATTGTGTTCTTCATGTTAGTGTGCATTGTCAGTAAAAGAGAGCATAGAATCATAGAATCATAGAATAACCAGGTTGGAAGAGACCAGGTTGGATCATCGAGTCCAACCATTCCTATCAAACACTAAACCATGTCCTTTAGCACCTTATCCACCCGTGCCTCAAACACCTCCAGGGAAGGTGAAGGCATGGGATTAGACCAAAAAGTACAGCAATAAAGAATGAACTTTCTTTACCTGAAGAAGTCATATGTTAATATTTCCAGCTAGTTTTGTTTAAAAAGAATAATTATAGGAAAAAGGAATAGATACCAAGCCATTAACCTTTAATTTCAAAGCCGACATTTTTTTAATCCATAGGTAAGTTTTGCATATGCTCACGCTGACTTACCTGAGAAAAAGTCACACTTAAGTTTATAATATGTCATCTGTGTTCTTAGGTGATAAGGAAACATGATATGTGTCAGCATAGTTCCAGAAAATTATAAAATTTTGAATTTATTGTGAACTGTACCTCAAAATGTTGTCCTTTCAGGTACCACAGAGAGAAATAACACTATATTTGCTGGTGTTTTCTCTTCAATGCCTGTGACATTAAGGGTAGTTCAAGTAGGTGCTTAGCTTTAATTTTCAGTTTCAGAAAATCAGGAAGATTTCTTGCTCTAAGTACAAAGCTGCTAAACTGGTCTAGGCAAAACCTGTGAAGGAAACTAGGAAAGGAAGTTTGTCAGGGTCATGTTTTCTCCACACTGATCCAGTTGCCACAGACTGACAGGTATTGATCTCATCCAACTTGAATGAATTATTTAAGCATATAGCACATTTCCTGGTTTCCTTTACATTCTGAGGAGAGAAGCCGGCCCTGTGGGAGGACGCTCCATTCAATTCTGACTTAGATGCCTGCTTGGGTGTCGATATTCATGACTCTTTCTCTCCGAACTGTTGCAATGAAAAGGACATCACCTATTCATTTCCAAGTAGTTTTCAGCAAGGAGAATGTCTAGGTTTTCAGTGCAACTGATGGAATAGGTTTTTTTTAATATTTTTTTTAAACAAAAGGTAATTTTTTGAACTTATGCTACACCCTCCTCATCTTCATTAGGTAAAATCCAAATTCAGTTAAGATTGAAAAGAGGGAGTTAGGAGTGGGGTTGCCTAGTACAACCACGCTAGACAATTCAAAACTTACATTAGGAGAAAGTATAAAGTGTAAAAACTACATTAAGAAAAAAAATAGCTTCCTTGTTTTCTAGCACTTTTAATTTGATGTAGCTAGAATATTCAATTTAAGTGAATTTTCTGTTTTTTTGAATGCTAAGTGAACAAAAAAATGACATCTTTAGGTAGCACAAGAATTCTCTTTTTTTTTAGAAAGTTTCAGACTACTTGGGGCTATTAATTTCTCCTTTTACTACAGTCCAGTTGAGTGATAGTAAAAACAGTCCTGAAAGTTTCCAAATCCTGTGTACCCACTCTTTAAAAGAAGTCTTAGGCTTTTGAATTACTCAGACATATTTGAAAAGTTCAGCCTTCATTCTCACGCTTTTTTAGTCTTTGATTTCTCAGCATCCTCTAATTGTTCAATCCCCTCCCCAAGCCCCCCACCATTTGTAGTACAGCATATGCATTTTTTCTACTCTCTTTTCCTGTGATATATCTGTATGGATAAATGCAGCACATGGATATAAATGGTATATAGATACACATTTACTCAGAAGTTCAGTTACTGAAAGAAAATTATTTAACTGAGTTCCAGTAGATATTGAAACAGCACATATTTAAGGAGAGAGAAATGAAAATCTGTATTCACAGCTCAGTGCAGACCACCCATGTGTCCTAAATGCTTTATATTTACCCAAATAAAAGTTCCTAGTGGATCTAGGGCAGAGAGTTTCTTGATCCAAGAACAGGCATATCAGCAGGTACTAGCTAGCTGAAGTGACACATTGGCATTAGTGCAAAGACCCTATCTGTTTGATGGGCAGATTCCATAGCATGTTAAGATAGGTTTTTCTGGTCTTAAAGATCATCTAATGAGCAGTCTGGCTATTCATCAGTGGTAAGGTTAAAGAGAGATAGTACTTGTCAGCTTGTGAATTCTTTTGACTCTCTGTGTCAGAGTATCCACTGATAGCTGTCAAGGAATGTCTCAGATGACATCATCACTATAAAATAATGATTACAAGTGTATATTTTATGTTTAGTCTTTGATATTAAAATGAAAGGCACCGTGGCATTTGCAATCTGCCCACAGTCACACAAAACCAGGAGACTTTATTGCTGTTTTAGGACCTGGGAATCTTCAGGCACAGACAACTCAAAAAAGGAACCACAACAGTCTAAACAGATTAGTAACAAATTTGAGAGATGAAAATAAAATACAATCATGTTACTCAGCTGATTTTAGCATAAGGAGTTAGCTCACTGTTTTGTGGCTTTTTTTCACAGTTCCAAAGTAAGAGGACACTGACTGTAGTGTAATGAGAGAAGGAATGATGAATGAGGGTATCATAGTTTCTTTTTTTTTTATTTCATAGGAAGAGAACAATTTAATATGAAAGAAATGTCCCAGTAAAATTGGACGAGGAGAAGTATTATGCCTGAATGGTCGTTAATGTAGTATAGCTTAGTGCTAATTGCTAATTACTCATGAGTCTGGACTGCATTCAGTACACACATTTATTCTGATTTCTAGGGTACTCTTCAGACACAACACTACAGGTACTAAGATTTAAAGAGTTTTTTTCTCTTCTTCTATTTTGACTTTTCATGGACTTACTAGAGGACCAATTGATTTAATGGATGGGAATGGATTACTGGAATTGAACATCACATTTCTTCCACTCTTCCTCTCCTTCCAATTAAAGCTGATTTTGGAAAACTAGCCACGTGCATGTTGATGATAGTACAGAAGTGTTCTAATTACTGCTGAGTAGTGCTTATGCAGCATCAAGACCTTTTTTTGCCTGTCAGCAAGTAGACTGGTGCTTCACAAGAAACTGGGAGGGGACCCAGTTGGAAGAGCTGATCCCAGTTAACCAAAGGGATATTCCACACCATATCATGTCATGCTGAGAAATATAAATTTGAGGGAAGAAGAAGGAAACAGTGACATTCAAAGTTATATTGCTTGACTTCCCATGTAATTTACATGCAATGGAGCCCTTCTTCCTGCAGATAGCTGAACATCTATCTGCCCATAGAAAGCAGAGAATGCATTCATGAGTTAGAATAAACCACTACTTACCATCTGTATTCTTTTGAAATTCTTTTCAAAAGGGAGACCACTCAGTCAAATGAAACATTTCATTCACTCTTTATTTAGACTCATCGTCTTGCCTACAGTGTTTTTCCTGAAACTAGGCAAAGAACAGCTTACAGGCCTCAAGGTGATTTCACATCCATAAATAATTAAAGAACAGGAACTTCAGAGCACAAGAGGTAATACTTTGGTAAAGAAATCAGAAAACAGTCTCATCCACAACATCACTTTATTTTCAGAGAGATGTCATTTGTTCACATATTTTGCAACAAATATAAGATATTTCTTCTCCTGTTGACATGTCTATAAGCTCATTTTTGCATACAGTTTGTAAACAAAGTCTTATTTATAATATAAGAAGACATACAGTAAATCTCTCATTCACTTTAAAAGGCCTTTTCCTTCATTACATTTAGAAAACCTACACTTGGCTGTTAAAGAAATCTATGGGAGCTCAACCCTTTACTTAGAAGAAAGCAGGACTCGATTCTTATTGATTCAGTGTGGTTAATATGAATTATGTTAATATGTGCTTCTGGAGTTAGCGTAGCTTCTTCAGACTTGCTTTTATAGCTAACTGTAGGGATAGAACAACAAAGATCTGTATTTCTTTGCTTACCACTCAACAAATATTACGTCCATCAAATTTTCCTTTTTCTTTGTCAGATCTAAACAGAGCTCTTTTAATGTGAGATTACTGATGCTGACATTCGGTGATCACTTACAAAAACAACCTTGAATGTACTTTTAAGAAATGTAAACAGCACAGGGCTTCCATTCTGAATAGAAGAGGATTCATTCTGTTTTATCTGTACACCAGAAAGTACAATTCTAACCTCCTTTCACAGAGGGGAATTTGGTGATGTGTGTTACTGTCCTGAGGCATATTTTCATGTACTGTACATCTCTGACTATGAAGTGTTGTACAAAAATATTTAGTTTTGCAGTGCTTTAGGGACTTGCTTTTAATGGAATCAGTAAGAGAGACCTATATGGCACAATTTTTATGAATATATAAATAGCTGTGGATTTCTTTTATTAAACAGTGTATCTACCATAAAACTATTCATTTCTATGTTTTGATAATTCTTTCAGGTTTAGATACTCATGATGCATCCAGTCGTATGATATCTCGCTGTGAAATTATTTTATGTGATTACTAATTACATCCCACTGTCACTAAAGTAGAACAGATGCAAACATACAGTTTGATTCAGAATTATTAAAGATGCCACCAATTTTAGAATTTCTAAACCAGATTGTGATTTTTTATTATTATTTCATACATTTCATGATTAAAATAGAATTTTCTTGGACTTAAAAGATTCATGGGTTCAGCTAAATACTCAGAATTTTCATCTGAGGACATATTTTTTACCTCCTCTAGAACTGAAGTGAAAAATTCTTGGATGTGGTCTCCAAAGTCACTTCTGGTTCTTTGCTCTTAGAGGTTATAATAGAGTTCTTGCAAGAAGAGGTTTTGGTTCCATTTTGCTACATTCTTATCTGATTTAATGAAGTTAAAGAACTATGTAAGGTTTAAAGATAATTCAGTTAAGATCAGGTAAATACAGATTTTTATAACATAATTGAAAATTGGTATGATCAGGGTACTCAATATTATTATTTATTACTATGGCAGACAAGCTTTCATTGGGTCATTCTTATCTTTTACCAAAATAACTGCTGCAACCAACATAGATACACAGATTTCTTCCAGTGTGATTCAGAAAGACCATGTGGTATAAAGGAAAGCAGAATCAGATCTAATTCTACAATGAGCTGCAGACCCACTGTATCCTGCTAAGATTTTATCTCACATTGATGTTAATCTAATAGGTTTTCCAGATAAAGCAATGACTTCATTTGATTTCAGGTTGTGTTGTACTGAGGCCCCGACCCTGGTGTCTTTTGCCAAAACAAATTCCAGTATCACTGTGTCCCCGTACAGACCTCACAAGCAAAGAGAAATTTGTTTCCTAGCACTTTTCATTCAAATTTACTGTACTAATAATGACTGTAGTTATTAGCTAAGCTTCTGGGGAGTGTGAATAGATGGTGTCCTCAATGTACTCCAAATATATTCTGAGACCCCACGGACCAGATTGCAATGCTCTCATCCACACTGTGAATGCTTTTTTTTTTCTCCCCCCCACACATGCTCTTTATCCATTGGAACTTCTTGTGGAGTAACATGTCGTACTGTTTCACAGCCTGACTGTAGAATATCTTCACCCATCAGGGGGGTTGGTATTTGGCTTTTCATCTAGCTCCTTGAGTACTGATACCCTTTCCTGCTGTATTCCTCTAAAGCTGTCATTATCCTCTTTTCCCCCCCTTATTCTTAAGAATGTCTGAAACTAAGGAGCCATATACAAGGTTATACTGGTTGCATATAGGCTGACAAGCCCTGTACACCGATCTTTTAAGGGCTGATACATCTGTTACCCTCTTATCGGTACATACCACTTACCACCCTGGAGTGCTTCTAGTGCTGTGAAATTATTTCCTTGAACTCTTCTGCCAGAGAGTGTTTGTATAATCTTCAATTTCACTTCTGCATTTTCTCAGGTTCACATGCTGTATTTTCTTTATATGTAAAGGAATAAGAGTAGGTTAGTCAGTCTTACTAATATTTATGTATTTTTCTTACTTTCTTTTTCATTTCCTTGAAATTTACTTTTGAAATTTACTATTTGGCAGGTAAGGAAATGATGGCATGGTTACCAAGTCTTTGGAGTGGAAGCAAAATATGGAGACTGTTGATGTACAAAATTCAAGTTTGGAATCAGAAAATCGAAAGAGTAAAGAGAAGAAATATGGGAAAAATATTAAATGTCCATTGATCCTTTGTTCTGGTACTGGAATTAAACATGAAATGCATACAGGAATTCAAGAAACTGAGCTATGAAAGATTGTACTAAACAACTGTTGGGGGAAAAGTCTTGTAATTTTGAGACTGAAAATTTCAGAATGCAGCTTTATGAGATGGAGAACACAATACTGAAAGTACAGTTTTTCTAATCTGAGAAAATAAAGATTAAGGAGTTGACATAGATAAAATGGGGAAGAGTAGTGGATCTGTCTCATCAGCCGAAGAATTACAAGGCTATCATGTAGACTTCATTTCCTTTGACGAAGGATAGAGCACAGTATGAAATAACATATTCTGAGCTGAAGAATATATATTACTGGGATGGTAAAATTTAGATCTAACTTTCCTTGTTGGGATTACTAAAACCTTCAAAGCATTTTCTTCTGTACCGATGAAATGGAGGTACAATTGGGACCTAAGCCTGAAAATGATGTGCTAGGATTGCATACACTGAATGGAATCATTAGATGAACAGAGCAAAATATTATAGATTATTTATAAGTTAAAGCATAGTCTGGATTATCTCACTTGTATCCAATAAAGCAACTTTAGTGTTATCAGGAATGAGCTACTCAGTGAGGTTATAGTAAGGTAATGGAAAGGTTACATTCCTGAACCTAAAAGTAAATTTTGACAAAACATTGACTTCAAAAAATTTGAAGCATGGAAAGAAGTTAATAACTTGAAGTGTCCTCTCAATAACCATTAGGAAAATCTGGAGTAATACACATTAATGAATATTTGTTAAAATTATACTTTTACTGGACATGTTAGAATTAAACACTGCATCTCTAACGATGTTGCTGGTTTTGATCCAATTTTATTAATAAGGCTTTACTTGGATCATAGTAGAAAACACTGCTAATGTAAGTGTAAAATTAAAATGGGATGATTTAGAAGTATTTACTATCAGTGCAGTCTATATTTTAAAAATATTGTAGAAATAAAGAAATAGCAAATTTAGTTAAGAATGAAAGATTTCTGTGAATGAGTAGGAGGTCTTTGTAGAGATCTTTGGAATCAGTTGCATGTTCCAGTTTGTATGTTTGCCATCAGGCTGGAAATAATTACTAATATTAGGGCAGTTCTACATTATGCACTACATTCTCTGTGGGGATACAAGCCATTGTACTGACCTTAATTTTGACCGTCTGTGGTGCATTAGCACTAGCCACCAACTAAGCACCCAACAGCTGCTTGCTCAGACCCTCCCTCCAGTCCCTCCAGCAAGATGAGTGAGAATATGAAAAGTAAATTTGAGAAAAACTTCTGAGTTAAAGACAGTTTAATAAGTGAAGGAAAGAGGGGAAATCGAATTAAAAAAAGAAGCGATGCAAAGGCAATAATTCTTCACCTCCCATGAGCAGACCAATGCCCAGCCCATCTCTGAGTGATGGGTACTTTGAAAAAAACAAACCCCCATTTACTTTGTTGCTGAGTATGAAATTTCATGGCTTGGAATATTCCTTTGGTCACTTGAGTTGGCTGTCCTGACTGCATCCTCTCCCAGCCTCCTGCCTGCCTTCATCTTACTTGCTGGTAGTGGGACAGACTGAGAAACAGAAAAAGCCTCTGTGCAGCCAACAATAGCTAAAATATTTGTCTGGATCAACACTATTTAGTTACACATTAAAAACAGCATCATACAGGCTGCTGTGAAGAAAGGTAACCCCATCCCAGCCAGACATACTACATTCTGTCCTCACACGAGCTACAGACTTTGAAATATGTAAAGGCAATCCTCATTGTTCATCTGCTCCAAAAAAGGCATGGAGACCACTGAAAGTTATTAGTGATGCCAACCATGACTGTATAAAAGAAATACCTAATGCTGAATGTCAACACTTAGGAGAACTGGATACTGAAAGAGCTATAAAAATAGTCCTTTGAGTGTTTGTCAATATTTTGCTCAAATTTTGTTTTGTCCCTTTCATCCTTTCTTCCTTGGAAGATATGTCTTGCCGACATGAATAGTTTTACATGCCACATGCAGGATGATAAGGGATTAATATGGGAGATCTAAACAATCTTCATGAAATACCTGTCCTGGACCGCCTGCTATTTCCTCCTGCTGGAGTTTACTGCTCCCCAAGGAGGGAAGACAGAACAAAGTGCCTGCAGACATCATATCTATAAGGTGCAGAGTCTGTCACCTCTCTTAAAACCATCTCTGCATGTCGCTTAAGTTAAGCTCCAGGGTGGTGCAAAAAGATGAAACACTAGCAAAATATCCTTCCATATAACCCTATTGCAGGGAGGGTTAATTTATAAGAGAAGAAGCCAGAGAATCCTTGGACTGACACCTCAAGTTTCACCAATGCTTTTCTGCCCCTCTAGAATACATTAAAGTAATCATTAAGTTTTCTTCACTTTCTTGGTGGTCAAAATGATTTGGAAAGCACTACAGGCTGTTTAATATAGGGTGATTTTAATGCTTATGACATTTATTAATTTGTAAAACAAATGATGCATCTGTTATAGCTTTACATCTCTTCATTCATCAACTGAATGATTAAAGTTTCCATCAGTTCTACTATGGTAAACAGGCAAATCAAATCTTCACCTATACTGGAACAAACAAGTCAACTTTTGTCCTTGCCTGAAGCGACAATGTCTTTGCCTTGAGCTCACATCTATCATTATCATCCGTTAATTAGAATGAAGAAAAGCTTAAATACTCTCATTCTGATTTATCATTCAGGAGCTCTTCAAGCATTAATACAACTGCCAATCATTTCAGTCCTCCAAAAATATTTATAGAACCTATTAGAAGTGCTTTTTTCTGTATGGTTCAACAGTAGAATGCAGCAAGTCCTTTCTGGATGTTGACATTTGAGCTTTATCTCAAAAATGCTTTCTCAAGCTCCTTCTAATCTCATTTTCTCTGTTGAAATAATGCCATGTTTCTCTTGGAGAGATGAGGCTCTGCTTCTTCAGTTACAGATATTCCTAAAACCCCAAAATTGTCCTGATAAACAAAGAAATAAAAGTATAACAATATTTTATGTAAATTATTTTAAAAGTCTATTAATAAAACAGCTATGGTATTTAATGTAATAAAATATTTAATATTATATTATTTATCAAAATAAATAGAATCCAAAGTTCTTGATCCTTAAAGTCATAAAACCAATGACTTAAGGTCAGTGATGTTTAAAAGCGGAAGTGTGACCATTGTCCAATCACAAAGGAAAACAGCTCAACTTCAGTGGCATTTTTTTCACTGCTTTTTATTTGTTGTGGGTAAATATTGTCTTTCTTTGGGGATGTAAAAGAAGGCTGTTGAAAGAATAGTATGTGATAGAAAACTATGGGTGAATGAAATAGCAACCAGATGTGGAAATCTAGGCAGTTACCATACAAAATTAATTGCCATTCCACACAGGTCAAAAATCTCCTCTGGAAATTATATCCTGTGTGTAAACTCTGTGGGTGTTCACATATGCACATAAAATTAAGCAAACATAAGACTTACTTATAAATGCCAAATCATCCTACTGTAACCTCAGTGGTTTATAAATAAACACAGTTATAATCCTGGAGAGGATTTCTAAGAGTGCAGAACACTGTTTTGAGCAACCTTTAGCCTCTGTTTCTAGTATTCCCAAAATGAAATGTCATACACATCAACATCAATCACAGTACTTCAACAGGAACCCACTTTACCTCAAAAATCTCCCATAACAATCTCTTGGGATTTTTTATATTTTATTTCTACATTAAAAATATGGAAGAACTACATTTCACAATAGTGGTATGACAATGATAAGTCTCAGGATATAGAGAAATAATGAACTGTATAAAGTAGCAGTATCCTTTACGAGACCCAGGGCTTTACCTGAAAGGAAACAGACAAGGTTTTTGGCACATAAGCCCTTCAGATGTTAGTCAGATGTAGAAGCAATATAGTTCAAACTAAGTATAGGCTAGGGATAATTATATTCAGTTTAACTTAGTTATGTTAATAAGAATCCAAGAAGAAAAGGAGACGTTTGGTATCTATGAAACATAAGGACAAAGTGAAGAAACAATGCTTGGATCACTGTGAAGCAGACACACATCGTTACCTGCTGTAGCTGGAGGCAACACAAAAAATAACATGCCATGAAACCAGTGTTTCTACTAAATCCAATATTTTTGGGTCCAGTGGAATAAAAAAAATACGTAGTTTGCAGCCTTTTCTTCTGAGACTGACATTGTTTTGAGTTTATTATGCTTTCTTGAAGACAACTGGGAGGTCAGAGATGGTGTGGTTGTTTAGGGGAAAGTGTTCCCCCTATTGCTAATCAAGTGTTTCTGTCCTTTGTTGCCTGTCTATGAGTTTATTCTATTTTGCAAGAGTTGTTTGGTGTCATCCACAAAAGGCAATTGATGCATCAGATGAAGTATTTCTAAAGAGTGAACAGAGACCCTGATTACTCTTTTGGGATTAGAGTGGATGCCCTAATGGTACTGGATATGGCTTGAACTAAACCTAGAGAAAGAATTTTAACTTCCCTTATGTTTTACAATCTACTGGTATGAAATTAAAAATAAAATGCAAAAATTATCCTGGTTCCAGAATCTCCCACTCTTTTCAGTAAATAGCAGTACTTTGCTTGTTATGTATTTCTGCAAATGAGGGTGACAGTCTCTGTTCACCTGTTTTCATTTGAGTTATGTGGTATTTTGCTGCTGTTGCAACATTGTATATCCACCCTGAATTTTCCTTGACCATTTTCTCCATTAGTTGGTCTATAACATTAAATTTTATGGAAAATCTCTGATATTTACAAAACAGTAAAGCCAAAGGGAGACAGGTTTATGATCACTGATATTAGGCTTAAAGTGTTTATATAAACGGGGTTATTCATCATTGAGAATGCCACAAACAGCACTCTTTTCAAAAAGTCAATTAGAATAAAAAATGTTATAATTCTGCCATTTATAGATACTAAAACATAAAAGACTTGCTGTGCATGAAGTTTCTGACTGTTGTGCTAAGCCAAATAAGTGTCATTTTCTTCTTCCAAATCATATTTCATGCTGTCTACTGAGCAATCATTTCAATGCTTGAGAGGAAATAATGTAGATATATGGAGGATTATTTAAGTGCAGTAAGACAGGAGTTGTGCAGTGAAGTAAATGGGAGAAAGCATGGAGACATTATATATCATATTATCTAATCATATTGACCTCGCAGTTAAATCAATACAGTGATTGAATTTCTTCTCAAAAGAATGAAAAAGGACACTTAGAACATAAGTATTGCAAAGGAGAACTTTGGGAGATTTTTTAGAATAGAAGAGAATATTTAAGTTGGAAGGGACCTACAACAATCATGTAGTCCAACTTCAGGACAACCTAAAAGTTAAAGTATGTTATTAAGGTCATAATTCAAATGTCTTTTAAACTGACATCATGGGGCATTAACCACCTCTCTAGGAAGCCTGTTAGAGTGTTTCAATGCACTGTAGGTAAAAATGTATTTCCCAACACACATTCTTACTCCTCTGACACAGCTTTGAAACTTACACAGGATACCAAAGAGAAGAGTTCAGCACCTCCCACTCCACCTCTCCTCTTCCAGAAGCTGTGAAGAGCAATAAGGTCATCCTTCAGTCCTCCAAACAGACAAACCCAAAGTCCTTAGCCCCTCTTCACGCGACATTCCTTCCAGTCCTTTTACCAGCTTTGTTGTTCTCCTCTGGAATGATTTGAGCACCTTAACTTCCTTCTTAATTTATGCAGCCTGGAAGTGCACGGTACTCGAGGTGAGGCTGCCACAATGCTGAATACAGTGGGAAAATAATCTCTTTTAACTGGCTGATTATATTGTGTTTGATGCCCCCAAGGCCAATGGCATCTTGGCTTGTATCAGAAACGGCATAACCAGCAGGTCCAGGGAGGTTATTCTCCCCCTGTACTCGGCACTGGTGAGACCGCACCTCGAGTACTGTGTTCAGTTCTGGGCCCCTCAGCACAAGAGGGATGTTGAGGCTCTGGAGCGAGTCCAGAGAAGGGCAACAAAGCTGGTGAAGGGGCTGGAGAACAGGCCTTATGAGGAGCGGCTGAGAGAGCTGGGGGTGTTTAGCCTGGAGAAGAGGAGGCTGAGGGGAGACCTTATTACTCTCTACAACTACCTAAAGGGAGGTTGTGGAGAGGAGGGTGCTGGCCTCTTCTCCCAGGTGACAGGGGACAGGACGAGAGGGAATGGCCTCAAGCTCCACCAGGGGAGATTAGGCTTGAGATTAGGAAAAAATTCCTCATGGACAGGGTGGTTAGGCGTTGGAACGGTCTGCCAAGGGAGGTGGTTGAGTCGCCGTCCCTGGAGGTGTTTAAGGTGAGGGTGGATGAGGTACTTAGGAGCATGATTTAGGGATTGGTGGGAATGGTGGGACTCGACTATCCCATGGGTCTCTTCCAACCTGGTTATTCTGTGATTCTGTGTTCTTGGCTGCCAGGGCATGCTGCTGACTCATATTGAGCCTGCTGCAATGAGCACACACAGATCCCCTTTTTTGGGCTGCTCTCCGACTACTCCTCTCCCAACGTACACTTGTGTGTGGGGTTACTTTGTCCTAGGTGAGGAATCCAGCATTTGGTCTTGTTAAATTTCAGCTCATTAATCCTCATCCAATACTCCAATCTAGCCAGGTCCCTCTGGAAAGCAGTTTGTACTTCAACAGAGTCAACAGCACCTCGCAGTCTGGTATCATTAGCAAACTTGCTAATAGTGCACTCAACTCCTGCATTCAGATTGTTGATAAATATATTGAACAGAACTGGCCCTAGAAATGAGACCCGGAAGAATTCTGCTGGTGACCAGCCACCAGTCAGATGTAGCCACATTCTCTACAACCCTTTGAGCTCTGTCCTTCAGCCAGTTCTTCACTTAGTGCACCCTGAACTGACTCATCCAGACAACTCATCCAGAAGGGCTCTGTGAGGGACAGTATCAAAAGCCTTAATAAAATCCAGAGAAACTACATCCAATGCCTTCCTTTCATCTGCTAAGCAGGTGACCTTGTCACAGAAGGATGTCAAATTAGTTAAACAGGGCTTCCATTTTGTGAACCCACTTTGACTGTGCCTGATAATTACATTGTCCTATTGCCTTGCAATAGCATCCAGTATAATGTCCTCCATAATTTTTCCAGGTTAGACTAGCAAGTCTGTAGTTTACTGGGTCTTCCCTTATGCCATTCTTGTAAACTAGAATAACATTGACCACCTTCCAGTCAGCAGGGACAGACCTCCCCAAACTCCCAAGACCTTTGGTAGATGATTGAGAAGGGTCCTACTATAACATCTGCTAGTTCCTTCAGCACTCTAGGATAAATCCCACCAGGTCCTCTGGAATTATTAACATTTAGCTGATACAGGTGGTCTCTTACAATTTCATTGTCCACTAATGGAATGACAGAGTTCTAGCAGTTGTGATCCTCCAATTCAGATGACCGGGCAGCCCAAGGTCTGCCATTAATATTAAAGACTGAGGCAACAACCACATTAAACGCCTCTCCTTTTACTCAGTTCCTATTTGTCAGGTGAATGTCTTGATAGATCTGATGTTTTTCTTATATATTCTCTTACTTTTAACATGCTTGAAAAAGCCTATTTTATTGTCTAACACGCCATTGCACTAGATAGTTCCACGGTTTGTGGAAAATTCTGTGTGACACAGGAAGTTTTGTACTAAAACTTCATTAATGTGAATAAACGTGAGAAGTGAGATTCTGCTTACAAAAATACGTCTGCTTCTGGGCCTAGGCTCCTTTTGTACTCAGTGAATAGCAATGTATGTTTTCAAAGTGAGCTTCATTTAAGTTATTTCAGCTGCATATTTCAAGAAAAGATGAAGTGCCCATCTTTTCCACCAGATGTGAATGGAGGGTAGGATGAATCACTGGGCTGAAGAAGTTGAGAGTATCCATAGCAAGAAAAAAATGAATACCAGACAATTAATATTTATGGCCCTGAATCATATTCTCTGATTTGCTTTCTGGCAAAACTTTAGAAGATCTGTCAGACTTGGAAAGAGTACAAGAAGAAATATGGAGTTAGACACTTCTCAACTGACTTGCTTTGGATCTTTTTTGTCTGAGTTTTTTTTAAGAAGTATTTTCATGGACCATGTTCTCAAGATGTTTGATGCAGCTAGTGCTCTCCTTGTGAGAGCATGTACCTAGAGGCACAACATGATGCCTCATGCTGAACATCATCTACTTCTCAGTTGTTCCATTATACTAGGTATGTGCACTCATAAAGTGAAGATCAATTTAAAATAAGTGAGGTAGCACAATTTTGTCCTTACTACTTATATTCCTTTATGATCTGAAAGAAACCAAATTCCTTTCCAGTAGTGCTCTGAAATGTTAAGTATCTCTGTTGTAGCAGGGTGTTTATGTAGTATATGGATTTCCTTAAATGATCTAAAATAAATTTTATAAACAATTAATTCACTGTAAAAATATTTTGTAAACTTTCATGATATTTCTTGTTGAAAGTGTCACACAGGTAAAGGTCAACTTCCAAACATTGCCAATAAAAATCACTTCAGAGACTAAATTGAATAATTTACAACAAAATTACTGCAGTTTTTTATTATATCTTAAATGTCACAGTACCACATAAGAAATCTGCCCTAGCAATTCTGCTGCATAAATCAACCAGTGCCTGCACCTTCTCTTACATTTCCATTATCAAATACAAATTTCACACAAGGAATAAATGTCAGGTAGTAAATTTTTGAATGTTATAAACATATTCATGAGTTCTACTCTAAATATTTTATGACATCATAAAGAGTATGGATACACCTCTTATCCATAAATTATGGATTTATATCACAGCGAAATCCTCAGTTTTATAACCCTACTAATAGTATTTTAAATCCAAGCTGGGCTATGATATGTAGTAAATTGTTAGTTGTGCAATTAGACCATGCCAGCTGAAACACAGTATTAAGGCTTAATAAGAGATGACTGTAATTAATGTAATTTAATCACTTTAGCTAAAAACTGCAATAAATATTTTAGAAGTTATACACTTGACTTTTTTTAACTTAAAGAGCACAAATACACAATTTAAATGTGTGTGTTTGTATCAAACATTGTACATGAGTTTACATTTTAGATCTTTTTACTTCCTTAGTAGTGTACATAAAAGAAATTCATAATCGTTATTTTATAATGATACCCCTGAACTTCAATAATTAAACTAAATTCCCTGTGGAGACCCATCGTGCACAAACCTAAAGTCTGATTTAAAGGCGTCCTGTAAATGCAGATAAGCAAGTGACTGTATACATTGTTTCTGAAGGGGATTCATAGCATAGTCTTTAATAGGTGCATGACGTGATTAAGTGACTAATAAGCATTCTGGAAAAAATGTACCACATGGATATAGTCACTGGTATCCTGTCAAAACTGTTTGCATTAATGGAAGTCCCATTAACAGAGAGAAATTAAATGAAACTCAACTTGTCCAGATGGTTAAAAAAGATTGTACTGGATAAAGTCAGAGACCAGTTCACTGGTCTGACTGTGTGGTTAATGTTGTAAAACTAATTTGTCTTGAATATTAAAATAAAATCATCAAATATGGTCTCAACTAAAAGATCACATCAGATGATCTTTAGCATTGTATCTGAATCATGAGTTCCAGCACTCTCTGTTCTGTGGAAAGAACCCAAAATATTTCATCTACAGGAACACTAGTAAGACGCTGGGTTGGTGTGGTGTTGTATCCTTGCCAGTTTGGGTATAAGGAATAGACAGAGTTTTGTAAGGGTGAAACTATATCAGTGTTTTGAAATGAGTTGGTTCTGCACCTAAAAGGTTCTATTTTAGTAGGTGTTTAAACATTACCTCAGTGAAAAAGACTCTTGGTGGATGAAAGAAAGCCCCTTATTCTGACCTTTAAATCAAGCTGGATAACAAGTTTTATTCAGGTTATGATACAGGAGAAAGTCAATATTTAATTTTTAAGGTCAAGAATGTACTTTATGAACATATATATATGTATGTTATCTTAGAGGAGAATACTCCTTGTTTAATCTGTTTTTTTTCCTTGGTTAAACAACTTAAGAGAAAGTGAGTGATTACCACCAGTGGAGCAGAGCCAGGTAACAGCAAAGAACAAACTTAGAGCTATGTGACAGAGGGAAACTGTGTCACTAGCATCTGTGTTAGAGAGATCAGTGTGGATTGAAGTCACTATCATCAGTACTTTTCTAGAACAAGACCATTAATGTCCTTAAGTCTGATGTGGATTTATATCTAGGTATGATCTTCATCCACTATACTAAATGCCTTCATGCAAAATATGGACATGAGATCATACAGCCTTTGCACATCAGAAAGGATCTGACATGCACAGTCAATAGAGGTGAAGAGAATATTTTTCAAAAATAACCACTAACATATCAGTCTTGATCCTCAGGGAGTCCACAAAAGACCTTCAAAAGAAGAACTTGGGGACTGAAAGTCATAACTCCAATGGTACTAAAATGACTGACACTAAGGACATTAAAATGATCTCAAGACACACACCAATTTTACAATACATGCTTTTTCCTTCTGACTCACAGTTAGTCTGATACTTCTCATCAGTACAGGCAAAATTTAATGTTTTTATCTCAATATGAGGAGTCAGGTCAAGAGCAGAGCAATTCTGCTCTGGCTGTGAGATAGAAAGTAAATAGAAGGACAAACCTGGGACAGAGTTAATCTCCAATAAAAGAAGCAGCTGCAAAGAAAATAATGTATAGCTTAGGATATATAAACAACTGTATCCAAGATGTCAAGAGAAGTGATTGTTCCCCTCTATCTGGCGGTTTTGAGACTGCATCTGGAATGTTGTGTCTGGTTTTGGACTCTACATTGCAAGGAAAGTGTGCTGCAGTTAGTCTGGTGAAAAGCCCTTGACATCAAAGGATGGAGCACAAAGGTACAGAGACATTGGAAGAAATGGGTTTGTCCAGCTAGAAGAAAAGAAGGTTAAAGATAGTCTTTCCACTTCTTCAGCTACCTAAACAACCTCTTCTCAGGGTGAAAAGGTGAGAGACAATGGACACAACTTGAAGCATGGGAGTGTCTGATTAGAAGGAAGAAATTTTCAGCATAAGGGTGGTAAAACACTGGAAGAGGGACCAGGTCTCCATATAAGGTGATAATGAAAACAAGACTGGACAAGGCTCTGACAAAACTTATCTAGCTTGTCCCTAAGCAAGAAGTAAGAATAAATGACCTCCAGATGTCCTTTATAACATAAATTCTACTGTTTCTCTGATCCATAGGAAGTCAGGATGGTGTTCCTGTTGATAGGAAAGGGAAGATGTCCCTTCACAGTAGCAGTAGTAAAAAATTTCTCTCATTTTATCACACTCTGATACAGGCAATATAGGGCTGTGTTCGCGATTTGCTGTTCCAGGTAATGCCATTTCTATTAAAACTTTAAACCAAACCAAATGATCTCTTTTCACTGAGCTTTAAGTTTGCTGCTACATGAAATGCCTTGAAAAGACAATATTTCTGAAAACTTTTATTCATTTCCAGCTATCGGAGCTGCTCAAAGCCTTGTATCTCTTGCCTTTTAGATCTTTATAATTTTCTTAATGTTTATGTTATTTAAAATAATAATACTTAAATCAGGGAATTACCTGCTCTGTTTTGCAAAAATATCTGGTATGTGTATGTACATATATATCTATTTGTAAAACATTTTCAAGGATTGAGAAGGAAAGTGCTAACTAGATTCAGACTATTTCAGTTATTCTTGAATTAATATTTGTAAACCTGATGGTGTCCAAGCAAAAGGTGACCTACTTAAAAAACAACATGCAACCTATGCATCCTTTTCTTATTGTTTTTATAACATTTTATCTAAAAATACACATCATAATAAGCATCAGGTGATACTAATGACCAATCCATCCAAGATATGTTATTAATATTTTCAAATCTAAAATAGAATGAAAAAGAAGCTTTGAGCTCAGCTTAAGAAGACGTTCCACAGAGACTGGACAAAAGAGAGACCAAGTATTATCAGAGACATAGCAGAAGAAATCATAAGTTACTTTCTAAAATTACAAGTAGATAACACTTAGAAGAAGTAATTCCTGCTTATTCACAGGTTTCACTGCAAGTACTTGTTTCACAGTTTTTTTATACCTGATCAGGATTTACCAGAATGTCTCTGGTAATTATGTTGCTGCTAGTCATTGTTGGATATTTTTGTATTAGTTTTTGAACATTTGTGCTGCTGAATTTTGTGTGAAATGCAACCTACATAGTGAACAGTCTGGGAGAACTGCCAACAATAAATTGCAATAATCAAACCTTGTTGTTATAAAGGTATGAATCAAAGGTTGGCATCTTGCTGATACAGCTATCGTCTTAATCTTGTTATACTCCTGAGATGATAATATGAATTCTCATCAATATGGTTGATATGGCTCTTTGAGGAAAGCTGAGGGTCAAAAATGACTGGAATTTATCATGATGGGCATTTCTATGCCCAGAACTATGACTTTATATTCAGTTGTCACTGAAATGAGAGACACATAGGTGGTTGCCTGTGGAAGTGCAGCAGGATGGGCGCAGCAGCCAAAAATCATAGAAAACTCAGCAAAATGAAACAAAAACTGGTATTTACATTTTCATTAATGATTTTCTTATTTTAAGGTTTTCCTTGTAAGTCTCTACAGACCAGACATCTTTAGTCTGCTCCAGATTCTCTGAAATCAAAAGTTTCAAAGAAACCCGTATTTAGGGTTTTACAGCATCACTTGGGGAAGAGGTTGGATTTGTTTCATAAGGAACAACCTCTGATCAAATCAAATCAGATGAACCTAGAAAATTTCCAGTAACAGACTCATATCCAGTTGAAGATTAGATGCTTCTTAATTTGCATGTAGTTTTCATTAGTGTAGCAGTCTTTGAATTTGCATATTGTAAGGCTACTGTGGTGCAGTAAATAGTGTATTTATAATATTAATAAAAAACTAACTTAACTTTATATTAGGTCACCATTTGAGGCCCAGTGAGGGCTTATCTCAGCAGGAACTAATTTTATGTTGTTTTCTCTGTGATAACTGTTGTCTAGAGGTGAGGTAAGAGGTAACTGTTGTCTAGAGGTGAGGTGACTGTTGGCTGCTTTACTTTTATTAACATCTCTGTATATGACAAAGATCTAAAAATACTTTATAAGCAATTTTAAATAAACATTAGGCCTTTAGGGCTGGTGGAGGCTATTGCATAACTTTAATAATGTTGTGGTATGATGTGGAATCTTTAGCCGGGAAGCAGTGAATAAAGAGTAAGATGACTGTGTTACAAAAACTTGAAAATAACCTCAAGTATACCTAAGGTTTGGAGTAGTGAAACTACCAGGTAACTTCTTCAAGCCAATTAGTATCATACATTTCTTGATGAAGAACTAAGCATATTGATGACTTTTAATACCTACTCTTCCCATCTTGCCATACAAATCCTTCCTGAGGAAGACCAAACACAGGAGCCTTAGGATGAAAAGGGATATTGGGAGGCTGAGAATAGCACTAGAGAAAATACTATGAAGTGTATGTACATAATTTTTAATTGTATTATCAATAAGGCTCTTCTGAACTATAATCTGAACTATGACTGTTAATATTTTAGTAATTATAAAAATAACTCCCCGTTTTATTTTGATTAAATGAATAAGACTTCCAAAACCCTAATGATACATTCTTAGGTCATCGTATAAGCTGTTCTTGTACTCGGATATTTCAAGTAATATATTCCAATATTGTAGTCCTGATTCAACAAAATTATTCTGGCATTTCTTCGTTTGATTTTCTGGACTTCCTGATTTCTGATAAGGATTGGATTTATCTATGCTTATTACAGTGTACATTCAAATTGATTCTGTAGGTGGAAGAATATAAAAAATACAGAGAGGCAAATATCTTAAGAAGCAGGAGGACATGTTTCCAACTTTCCTTGTCAAGAAAACAGAATATGGAAGATTTGGTTTATGCCAATCTTTCCAAGTCTCTGACAGGCAGTGGGCTGAAGATACTGTTACAATATAAGATGCATATACACATTTTTTTCAGGAAGGTAACTTTAATTATAGCTACTTTAAAAGTAAAATCATCTTGACAGTAGTTTTCTCCAGCTGCCAGGGGAGCAAAGCATTGATGAAGAAACCTTGCTGTATGATCAGAAGTTTATTTTTGAAAGAACGATGTGTCATTTTTGGAACAAACCAAATGGATCCGTGCTAAAACAGATCCAACTGTCAATGATTCACAAGGTAGGAGAGTAGATGGGCATACTGCTTTTTTAAGATAACCTTACAGCGGTGTATTTGCTGTTTGCCTTTTTGCATTCCCATAGTACTGGTTAAGAACTTAAAGGCTATCATCTTTGCTCAGTTTCCTCTTAATCTGTGAGGCAGCAGGAGCAAATGGAAGCCAACTGGTTCTTAGCCCAATTTCTTCGATTACTTCATTAAATCTTCCAAACTTTTCAATTACCTGGGAGATGGCTGCCTTGAATGACATGGAGTATTCTGGAGAGAATATTTATGTTTGTAGAATCACAATCCCCTCCTATTCTGTTGGGTTTGACTCCAATTCTCTTGGATTTCAAGACACAACACAACCAAAGCTTGGAAGATACCAGCAATGGCCATTCTGTGATAGATTAGTTCCTGTAGGAGGGGAGACACTGGGTGACATCTCCATTAGAAGGCAATGGAATATGCTTTTCATTTTCTCTAAAAACACTAATATTGCAGGACACCTGGTAGATATTCTTTTCTTTAAGAACAGGTTGGTCTGATCTCAGCAGACTTGAAAAAAACACACAGTGGGCAAGTCAGGTTCATCCAGGTTCTGCAGAAGACAACCAAAGAGGAAAACAGTGAAGAAAAAATTATTCTAGCAAGAAAACTGACCCTGATATTGACCTATCATCATAGCATCAACATAGATAACTCTTTCAGTTTAAACAGCCATGATCAGATAACAGATATGTTGATTGTAAATAGAAACTATTAGAGAATAACACAATATATTTCAAGAGAAAAGCTAAAAAAATGATTTAGGATAACATTGGAGCACATTATTGCAATGAAAAAACCATGCAGTAGCATCACATTTTTTCTACATCAAATAGCTGCATTCAAATCTCAGGTTTTCAGTAAGAAGTTGAAAGTTCTATAATTTTTCCTCGTATATAAAGGAATAAATTGTGTTTCTCACTTTTATGGGGATCAGAATTGTAAAAAAATCTGTTTGTTAAAATATTTGCAATCACTGTCTACAATGATTATTGTTTTCAAAGGATACTCAGCTTGAACACTACTGTCTTCCTGAGGTCTTCTGAGGATAGGAAAGATGCAGGAAGAATTTGTCTGGCTCAGATAATCCTGGGCCATGTTATGAGAAAGTTACTGGATCTCTTTACAGGAAGGGAAGTGACTTTTCATTTTGCAAAAAAAAAGCCTTCCTCAGGGCAGCTTTTCTTACTACAGATGTCATTCACCCCTGTCCCGTTGAAGAAATTTAGTCCACAGATGGCAGAACTCTTTGCTAACAAGAGGGAGCTTTTCACTGTCAAAATTGTTCACGTCAGAAACTGAGTTATAAAAGAAAGGAACTTGAGTTCAAGCAGTAAAAACAAGATTTCAGCTGCTGTTGTAAACCACAGTGTAGAAACATCTACATGAAAGACTTCATCTATGTGGTAATGAAGTTCTCTTGGAGATTTCATTTTTGAAAAAAGAACATAGTCTTTCACTGGATAAAAAAGAGGTTGTAAAGAATTATTCAATATCACTTTCTAGGGAACCCACAAAATATTCTTGTTTATGCTTTGATTTGAATTGTAGTGGCATGCTGGTTATAGATACATTCATCTCAGCATTTTAAAAGAAATAGTCTATCTGTACTCTTCTGTTCCTAGCTTGGTACAGTTTATCATGTCCTTGTGTGGCATATAGAAATGGACCTAAGGATGTATTTAAGAATTTTGGTAAATTATAAACTTGTTGATAAATAATAAGGATAGTTTCTTGAACGAAGCCTAAAGGAGAAATGTTAACCTACAGAAGCAAACCAGAGTGAGCCCTTTAGCTATTTTCAGCATTTTTGAAAAAAAAAAAAAAAAAAAAAAAAAGCTAACTGGATACAACTGGCAGGAAAAAAGGAATTACTGTCCATACACCAGAAGGACCAAAGGACTTTCTTTTTTTTTTTTTTTAAAATAGCTTTTACCCCAGCAACTAGTGGACATGCACATAGGAGGAAAAAATGGATCATCTGTTGTCTTTGAAAATGCAGTTTGTTTAGCCAAGGTCAATGGTTGTGTAAAGCTGAGAATTCTCCACTGCAGCAACTTACTTTGAATCCAGTCTACAGATACAGGTTTCAAGCCAGAAAAGAATAATTTTCTTAAGAAGCATAGAGACTGGTTTAAAAATACATATCTATTTTCTTCAGTCCTTTCTAGGACTGACAACAAAACATATCGATTGAATGCTTTAATTCTTGAATTGGATTATTTCATGTTGTATCTTTTGAGTATTAGTGGTATAGAAGCAAGCAGCAATTTTGCAGGCCAATATTTCTTTTAATTCATCCTGGAAACTGAGAGGAGATAGAGAAAAAATGGCAATGAAGAACAACCTATGTTCTAAACATAGGGTTTTTTTCATTACTATTATTAAGCCATGTTTGCAACTTATAACTGATTGTGGATGAAAGGGGATAAAATCTGTTATCTGTTAGATTCTCTTTTGTTAGTAAATAGCCCACCAACCGCCACTCCCTGAATGTGTTACAACATCAGAGTGTCCCCAGATGCTGGCTGGAAAGCCAAACTACAATTACTTAGCAAGCAGAGAAACTACTGAGATAAAGTGCAGCATTTTTCCAGGTTTTTGTGGTAAATTACTAAGGACCAAAATGGAAGTAGAGCTCTCTTAATAACAAAACCATCTAAGGACTGTATATCATTCTTCTTTTCTGTCCTTCTGGAAGAGGTTTTTCATATTTATTTTGACTTTTATAACATTGGTTATAACATAATATCCCTTCCAAAATAGTATTCCAAAAATCAGTTGTCTCTTTTCAGTACAAGCAGGCTTCCCTAAAGGTATTAGCAATTGTAAAGAATGTAAGCAAGAAGCTTGCTCTGCACACACATGAATTGCATACTGTCTTTGATTTTATAAGGAATAGAAGACCTTGTAGTGTGTATTGAACTAATTAGTTCTCCAGAGTCTCCTTATACTCACTGAATAATGCCTCTGTATCTAGTGTCCCTTTCTCATCCAGAAACTGCAGAACATGGCAAATTATGAAATCATTGCTGGATTTTCTTTAAATTTCCTGATCGGTTTCATAAGTCTGTGTCTCTGTGCTAAACTATTAATTAAGCTGATACATATTTTTAAAATATTTGCAGAGTTTTTCTTTCCATGAAATTATTCTGCAGTGAGTAGGTTCACAGTATTACAGTCAGATCAGATGGGAAACTGAAGGGAATGTGTAGTCTTGGAAAGATCTGGTAATGCTGTGATTTTGGCAAGAAAGGGCAAAGTAATATTACTTGTTACTCAGTGTAGTTTCCTTATTAGCATGTAATCCTCCTAAACAGCTCATTTAAGATCCTGCAGAGTGCTTAGACACATCTGCTAAACACGACTTCTGTTCCTCCTGCCTTTGATCAAGTGCATTGGCCTCAAGAAGTAATTTTTAGGCTTTCCTCTCCAATTTAAGTTAATGAAGGGAGGACTCCCATTGTCCTTATATTCTTAAATTAAAACCTACATCTTTAATTTCCAGATTGTCTTGGGCTATGGCACTTAGAATATTTCAGTATCTCGGAAGACTTCTTATGAGACATGCTCTTGGCCCTTTAAAAGCCCTCTCTGCATCTTCCCACCAGGGGACTCCAGCAGTTCTTGTCCTGCCCAGCTGTTTCTTTCTGTCTTACTGCATAACACAGGGAAAAAAGCAGGTATGTGAGGCATACATTCCCTCTGACTTGTTCATAACATTATTTTCAATGTAGAAAGAAGCCTTTTTTGCTTCTAACTTGTTTGCTATCGCTGCAGGGAGCATTTGGGCTGATGACCTGTTTCCCCCACCCACTGTGTTCCATCCAGCAGAATCTGCAAGCAACCTCTGCTTGGGCAGGGCAGATTTACCTTCCAGAGACCTGCCTTTCAGATGATGTATGAGTACATAGCTCCCTTAAAATTAATTAAACTTAAATTGACTCACACAACTGAGAATTTGGCTGCCTGTTGAATGTGCAATGAGTCCCTCACTTTCGTGCGACTCTAACAGATGCCTGTGATCTAATAAGTAGCTGCTCTTTGCATAGCAATTTGGAGCAAAGACCCTTAGCTAAAAGGCAGCTCCTGCTGTCAAGCTCCAGAGGTGACTACAAGCAATGGAGCCAGCCCTCCTCATTGCCTCTTCCTACCTCTGCCTCCCTCACCACTGCTGTTGCTGGTTCAGCACAGACCAAGAGCTGCTCCAGCCTGCAAGGGAAGAGGAGAATAGAAGATGGACAGGAGGAGAAGATGACCCCTCCCAGAGGGACAGATAAAATCAGTAATCAAAAGCACTGAGAGGTTATATGGCAGATGCCCTTTCTCCTTTTCTTCCAGGCAGAAGAAACATATTTACAGTCTTTCCCAGAATCACAGGGCTTCCCTTGTGGATTAAGGGAAGAGAAGGCAGGGATTTATAGTTAAAAGGTATTTCTCAGACTACATAAAAAAGAGCTGTTTTCTTTGTTAATTTTTACCACTTTACTGGTGTAGCAAATGTGTTCTCAGTGATGAAGGGGGATTAGAATATGGCTCTGAAGGCAGGAATTGATTTGATGGTCCTCTGACTGGATTTTGGCAATAGAGCACTTGGTGCATCATTGCCAATTTCTCTGTGTCTCTTTACAGTAGGTACATATTCACTGACATACAGAAAAAGGAACATCTCATATCTCTGCAAATGAATAAAAATAAAGGTATTCCAAAAGGTAAAATTTTCATACCCTGGGAAAGAAACACTGGCTATTATAAAGTGCCCACATTTTTCTCTTGTATTGCCTCTGGCTGGGAAAAAAAGACAAGAAGTAAATCTAATGTCAGCTGTACCATGCCCTCGGGATACCTACATGTTTTGAATATTTTCTGTACCACTTCAGCCATCAGCTAAATAAGTTAGTATGCAATCAAAATTAAACTATATACTTCCATTTGAAAAAAAAAGATAACCACCCAACTCAAGTAGTTTTGCAGCAAAGATTTGTGCACCTTCCTTTCTGAGTACTCTGAACAGCTAAAGTACGAATGATCTCTTATATGCTAGGCTTTGGCACTAGAATAGTTCATATTTAATTTCCTGAAACATGTAGTCCAGCTCTTGACTGCTTAGATTGACAACAAAATGAAGTACAAGGACTTTGGATATAACATAATGCTCCCATAGTCCAGGAGTGGTCCCTGCAGGATCCAGGTAAATGCTAAAACCCACCAGGGTATCAGCTATACCACAATTAATTTATTCCACATTGCTCCTTTTAATGATCTTTCAGCAGTACCAAACTGATTTCATTTCTACAGCTACTGTTCTTCCCTATCTTATCTTCATTCTCCCTCTCAGCTTGAATTAAATAACAGAGATGAGAGATTTATTTTTGACAGTTCATTGTTATAAAGGAGATCATTTTTGTGGCATTGTATAATATAAAAATCTTCATCACACAGATATGTTTGAATGCATTCTGCTCCAAAGAAAGCCATGAAGTTGAATTAACTCTTAGTATACTCAACTCATAAAGCATCACTTTGATTGTGGTGCAGCTCAAAGAACTGCTGAATTACAAGAAGGAGGGAAAAGTTGCCCGCACTTTCAAAAAGGTAGCAGACTATAAGCTTGCTTCCCATACTCATCCCAACATACTGTAATAAGACTCAGCAATCCCATTTTTGATTTATATTTGAGTGACCAAACAGCTGTAGAAGACATTTCAATATGCAGTCACTTGACCGCACATTGAATTCACATCGAGATTGCTTGTGTACTGTGCCCTACACAGCTTTTGACTTGGAGGTGCCAGAAGCTCACTGCTAGACCATTAAAGCTGCTGAATCTTTTCTGATGCCATCTTCAAAAAAAGATAAAATGCCTTTGGAAGGCTGTAGGGAGTAATTGCTTTTTGGCACATTAGATGGGTTGCGACAGCTAGGGAGTTGTATTTCTCTGGATATAATGTTATGATTTAGTTGTTTCTATGCATCTGAACTCTAATATTTGAATTCTGTACAATCATTAAGGAAAGTACTCAGAGTATGTTCTGCTCATTACACTGAATCGCTGATAGCTTTGGGCTAATTTGCACCCAGCAGAAGGGAGATATACCCAAGGATGAGAGAACTCCAGGAAGCAAGGGCCAGGACCAGGCATGACTAAAAGCTGTGCTTTGCCTCAGTTGCACGGATTGCTGGGAAGAGCACCATTGTACTGAGAGCAAAAGGTGATGAATGACTTATTCCTTTTCATACTGAACAAAGGATTTGGAAACACACATTGCATTCTCACAGATGAAACCATAGTCCCAGTACCTCAGCTGGGTATACAGGACACACCATACCTGTGTGGTTCTCCTAGAGGGATAGTGCGGTCACTTTCCTAACCCAAAAGGTGTTTTAAAACTCCTATACAATCCTTTAATTGATTTTAATTGGTGTCAAAACTCCCTGAGAACTAGTTTCTTCTGTTAAAATTATTTTGTATTATCACAGTGCCCAGGAGCTTGTTCACCAGTTATCAAGGTTATAATGACAAACCTTATTTGAAATAGCTTTCAGCTGAAATGCAATACAAGATTCAGCTGAAGTGGATAGATGGAAGTGGGTTGAAACATACTGCTGATTCCAGCCAGGCTGTTATCCATATTTATTTCTAAATAGTACAGTGAGAGAAAATTTAAGGAGAAGTTGAGAAAAATAATGAAACATCTTCATGGAGAGCTTTCCATATGCAAAGAGAAACATGTAAAATCCCAAAAGTACCTGTTCCAAAAGTAACAAAGCTGTCAGATGGGGAAGACAACGCTGTTATTTCAAACCAGAGTTGATAAGGTGAGTGTACAGCAAAAAGAGCTTTGACAGTGAAGGCTATCAGCTTGTATTTGATGTGAAGAAGGGGCAGCTAGTAGCAGGACTCAAAGGAAGAGATGACTTTATTAATCATTTTTGGAGTGGCGTTGCTTCACATACTGTTAAGAGAATATGGGCTGTATGACAAGGTGGGTGGCTGCATAGAAAAGACTCATATTAGAGATGAAAGAATGTGTAAGGCTTATAGTCTGAAAGCAAAGCCTGAGCGAAAGACTTGAGATCTGAAAGACAGGCAGAAAGACAGCCTTGTGCAACAGATCTGAAAAATTAAGATAACAATACTGAAGGAGGAGCAAAGGAACTCATCGGATCTCAGAATTTTTGCCATAGACTTTTCCAATTATAGGAGTAGAAATGGAGGAAGTAATGTCAAAGTTGAGCCAAAGCTAATACTAGTAAAAGAAGTAGTGTAACAGGAAAGATAAGGAAAACAATCAAGGAGGAGACTTAAAGCACAATGGGAATCAACAACTCTCTCAGTGTAAGAGAGAGAAAACAGGAGAGGGGAGGTGTGAATGTTGAGATCAGGACTCATAGTGTAGCAAGGCATGAAGGGAGAGATGATGTCACAGTAAGAAAGCTGAAATCCTCAATAAAAAAATGGTGCTTGAGGAAGACAAATAATCTTCCTTATGGTGAATAGGAGAGATTCAGGCTGAATGATGGGATTAGACTGAAAGAAATGGAGTCACAGAATAACATGTTTTATTGGCTGAATTCACCAAGGGTAGTACTGAAAGAAGGTTTTGATTCCTGTCTCAAAGATGATTTTAAGTGGGTTTTAATCCAAAACTATTTTAAATGCAAAATGCATATGCAGTGCAGGTATCTTTATCAGGAACTCAGTTTCTCAGTTTGACTGTAGTTGTAATCTGTGCTCCTTTTTCTCCTTCTGAGGTCCTGCTTTTTTTTTTTTTAAATTTAATTTTTAGCAAAAGGAGTGAAGACGATACTTATTTGGGCCAATTAATCAAATGCCCAGAATTCATATCTCCATAGTCTGTATCAGAGCTGTTGGCCAATGATCCTGTTACAGTTCTTTTTAAATTTTGCCAGCCAATTGTCCATCTGGGCTTCCATCATATTTGAATTTGAGATACTTCTGAGTGTTGGATGAAACAAATTACTGATCTCAGCCGGGATGCTATCCATATTTATTCCCGAATCCATATATATTCCAAAAAGAAGTATTTCTATGTGTAGGTGTACAAATGAAATTAGACAAAACCAGTAAAGTCTGGGACTAAATAGGATGGGATCTAAATAACTTATCTGCCTGGAGAATGTGGCAGCCCCAGAAAGCAGTCAAGTAGATGGATGACACAGATGGCTAAAACTGGATCTCATTCAAAGTATTTGATATGCATGAAATCCTGTCTATGTGCTTGTGATATTTAGTAATTCACCAATGAGGCTATTCCACATGTGATCTCAGCTTATTTTACATGACTTGTCATTTTAAAAAGTTGTGAAGTAGAATTGTGAAAGTTCCTGATTCATATATCATGATAGCTTTGATTATTTAAATATAGCAAGAAAAGGATCATTGTCATTGAACTGCACAAGCTAAGAAAGTAGTACTATGTAATTAAACTTTATAGCTTATAATGTAAGTAAATTGCTTGTGCAGAGCAGGGAAATTTTTCCCCTCTATTATTCTGAACATTAAATATTGGCAGCTGCCCAAGAAAAGATAATAAGCAAGATGGGACAGTGACTTTATCTGACCTCTCAGATTCAGGTTTTCTTTGAAGGAGCGAGCTCTAATCTGTGTCTCTCAATTCCCATAAATACAAGAAGCCATATACTTAAGAACTGAGCTGTTATTTTTCCTCTCTTTGTGTCTACAGCGTGGCATCCTTTTGACATTTTGTCCAAATCCTTAAATCAAAATGGTTGTCACTATGTATCTGGTATATCCTGCAGCAGAGAGGGAGATGAATTTTCTTCTGATGTGATAAAGCTGTTAAAGAATCTCTTTTTAGTTTAAGTGTATTTAGCCATATGGTATATAAAATAAAGTTTTCCAAATGCCTTGATTCTTTATCCAAGTGAGTATAAACCAAGATACTCAGAAAGCCAACAGCTCAGGTATATATATATAAATAGATCAGCTAAAACTATGGTAGGTAATTTTTTTCTGAAGATTATGAACATCAATGGGATTTTTGTCTCTTTCCTGGGAAAACAGAAGTAGCTAAGATGCTTTAATGTATTCGTAAACCTATATCAGTTCATTTTTTAAACTGATATTGCGATTTTCCCTTTGCCATTTAATTTTTATTATCTCTTACTTTTATCCAAGTTATCTTCTGTGATAGTGACTGCCAGTTCATATTCACTTATACTATGATCTTTATTGCTTTGTATTCTTTGGATTACAGCTATGAAGGAAAGTACTGACTGATTTAACTTCCTTTTTTGAGGGGATAAATGCTTCATGTCTTCTATATTTTTTAAAGTCAGAGTTGGAGATATGAAAAAAATGTAGTCCTAACCTGCATTTGCACTATTAGCATGCAATATAATATTGCATACTTGGCAGTACTTAAATATACATAGTTTAAAATGATATATAAATTGATATATAGATTATATACATATGACATATTCTTTAGTTCTCTTTAAAAGTACAGCAAATTATAAATAGAAAACAGATAAAATAAATATGTTTTCCCCTAATTTATTTGACTCTTGTCCTCCAATTATTAGATCCTCTCTTGCTTCCTCCCATCGTCTACCTACTCCATAGATATTTGCATTGAACAGGAGCAGTCTCACAGAAGTTTCTGCTCCCATGAAGGTACAGTGTGGACTCTTAGAATCACCTCTCTTCTTACCTCTTTCTCCAGTACAATGGCAAATGCCATGATTTTTAGCAACTATTAAGAGCTTGTACCAAATGTAATATGTCACCATTTTTTTTCACAATGGATTAAAGGACAAGATAGGGCTCACAGACAAGTCATCTGGGTTTTGACAACTCCTAACCCCTATGTTGGAAGATAATCAATCTAGTCGCAATACATCAGAAAGGACCTCTGCTGAAATGAAAGAGGCTCTGCTGCCTGTGCTACCTGGTAATTATGCCTTTGGATGTCTGAAGTATAAAAGTTTTGGATTGATTTACATCCTGGCATGGGTATTTTATCTTTTTCACTGAAGGCAATAAAGAAAATTTCCTGTGAAGTCTTGATATCAGCGACTTGGACTAGACTGTTATAAAATGATCTGCTTTTGCAGTACCAAAATGTGTAATGTCAAAATAGCTGACTAATTTTACTGAAGCAGAAAAATATAGAAATCAACTTTTATTCTGACATCACAGCTGAATAGAAGCCTATTTGTGAAATAGAACCTATGTGTATGTGTATAGTTTTTCCTATGTAGAGCTCAATTCTCATTCTCAATTACAGCTTTTACTATTTGTTAAAGAAATAGATATGAAGATTATCTGCTTAACTTTCAAGGCAGAGGACCCTTGCAAGGGATGTAGATAATTCTTAGCAGAAGAGAGGGGAGAATTTCCTAAGACAGAAAAGCAATGCCCCAGGCTTTATTATGCAATGCTGCCAGAATCTGTTGTGCTACAAAGATCTTCAGATGTGTGTGATATTCCTGCCGACAGTCTTGAGTGTTTATACACGGGGAGATTGCTCCCCAGTGTCCTCTGGAGGCAGTAGTGGCAACATGGAAAGAACTAACTTTTTGCAGCATTTGTTTAAGCCTTAAGTCAATGTTAAATTCCATCCTTTGAGTTCAATGAATCAAAACTGAATGCTAATAATTATTGTATTTGCAATCTTAGAAGCTTTACAACCCTTGAGACAGAGCAGTAGCATTCAATTAAAGAAGAATGAAACTCAGAGATCTGCCTTCTTAATTGGCCCAAATGTAATGCAGTTTTTAAGGTTTCTGTAAGCTCATGAGAAGTCTGAGTGATATTGCTGCTGCAGACTCTATTAAGAAGGGGAGAATCTTTATCAATACCAAAGAAGGCAAATATACAAAGTGAAAAGGCTGACATACATTTCCAGAATAAAAATGAGCATAGCCTTGATTCTTTTTTTCTCTGTCTTCATTACTTTTTATATTATTACCTCTTTTTTTTTTTTTTGTAAACTTTTTTTAATGCAGTGGAGAAAGTGAGTGGCAATTAAGCCTTCCAACAGTATGGATGCACTAAATGTTTCTGGACCCTCTGATAATCCCTTATACCCTAGCATCACAAACAAAGAACATATATCTGTATCAATAACCAAAGAAGATTTTCCAGCCTTTGCTCTTTAAAAGGATGTCTGCAAGAGCACTGTGTCTTGAGGGTCATCATTTGCTGTTGAGGAAGGGGAGGAGATGAGATGGTAAATTTGTCAAAGGAGATGTAGAAGAACCTGCTTTTAATGAACAGCAAAACACACTTCATCAGGACAAAACTTAAACAAGGGACAAGTCTTGAAAAGGTGGCATGTTTTGTGCTCTTTTCTGCACAGTTGTGGTGAATGTGTCTTTTTAGATAAAACTCATATTTAAATAGAAGTGTGACTTCACGAAGTTTGATGACAAGATTACTCTATTACTTACTACATGGAGGAAGTATATATAAGGAAATCCAGGTTATAATCGATGTGAAGTGTTTTGCACAGAGACTGAAGAAGCAGAAAGATAAAGCAGATCCTCCAATCAAGTCATGCAGTACAGTACAGACCCTCTTTCTTTCTAAAATCCTTTTAAGAGAGGAGCCTAGTCCAGCTGACTTCCAGGTATGATTCCAATCGGTCTGATCAGTAATCTGTCATTGGTAAAAGATCTCATTGCTTGCAGGAGCCTCCTTGAAAGGCATCATGATGCCAGGCAGCCACACTCAGAGCACACAAAGCTCACTTAGGCTATCATATTTATGGGATTAAAGTGATTGACTTGCAGTCAGATTGCATACAATAGGTGAGATACATGCAAAGCTCTTATATCCACAATTTATCGGTGTTCGCCAAGCTGCTCTGCTCTTTGTGGGTTTCCTGGAGAGGTTCTTACCCCAGCCATTGCTAAGTCCTTTACCTTCTTTGGAGCTGGAACTAAACTGCTGCTGGTTTGGCAAAGGTGAGCATGAATGTGTCCATCACAACACTGTTTTTAGGAAGTTCCAACAGTACAAAACCAACCATACAACCCTTGATGATAAACATGTACTAATATTATTTCTGATTTTCTTTGCTAGGCACAACGCACAAACCCATTTGCTGGCATTTGGAATATAATCATCAGTTTGAGAGCAATAGGAAGAGTGTTAAAAAGAGGATTTTTTTTCAGCATCTGGCTGAGTAGATATCACACAGTAGCAAGAAGTATGAGTTTTATATACTGTAATGTACACCCACCCACTCCTTCTAAAAAGAAATTTTCCCTTTCTTAACTAGATACGACTGTTGGCATGTGTAAATACATTTTTTTAACCTGTGGTGGAAAACTTAAGACTCTGACACTGCATTTGTAGTTTGTATCTGCCGCAGCTGTGGATTTCTGGTCACCTCACTGTATTTTTATGGGATTTATATGTATGAAGTGAAACAAAAATGAAAGTGGGATTGATATAAACAATCAAACCCATCAGGCTGGTAGGATACCTAAGCGTGAGGTGTCAGCCTAATTTTGCTTCCATAAAAATCAATTGTAAAACTTTTACTGCCTGTGCTTGGGGCTAGGGCAAATCCATCACTAAACACTTTTGAAAATTCGACCTCTGGTGTTTTGAAACTTCATTACACTAGTGAAGGGCAGAAATAATTGCTTATAGTATAAAGCAAAATTTAAACCAAGCTATATTAAAATATGGAATTGCAAAACTGTGGAACATGGTCAAAACATTGTTTAGAAGAAAAGGTCAAACTACTCTGTGAGTCAAGGATGCATGTTCCTGGTTTCTGAGTGAACTAATAGATTATGTCTGGAAATTGTATAACAGTTAAAAAGAAAAAACAAAAACCAAAATGAAAATCTACCCAATACAATTTGTAAGTAATTAAAAGTTTTGTGCATAAGTTGATTTTTCAAAACAACATGATTTTGAACTTTGAATCTCTGTGCTTGTGACAAGTATTCATCTGGAATAATGAAACACTTCAAAATGCAATTAAAATCAATGTCACTCTTTGACACAAGCCCATTATATATGTTGCTTTTGGTTTCTCTTAAGAAACCCAGCACTTTCTGAGAAGAGTTAAACTAGTATCTGCAGGCAATGAATGGTGTTTGAAATGTCTTGATGGCAATACCAGGATGACTGGTTTGCTTCCTCCAGAGGAAGATATTTGTTCAGTGTGGCAGTTATATATTTTTTAAATTTTTAAATTTTATTTCATTTAATTTGAATTATATTATTTTATTTTGCATCTTTCTTAATAACAACTTATTTTTATAACAATCTAACCTGCAGGTTGTCTAGCTGACTGCTCAGTGTAAGTTGTTATTCAATGTAAATGATGGTATCTCACTTATTCCAAAAAAACAAGGCTCTGTTGCTCAGCACAGGTCTTTTCTAGTTGAATGTACTCTAACTTGTCCAGATAGAGAACAAATTTTTAGGAATTACTTATTGGTGTAAATAACAGTCATTATTTGAACTTGTAATAAAATGCAGGTTTTAAACTTTATGGAAATGCATATTGATGGATCAATACATTTATATCAGGGCAAAATAAGAAGAAAATTCAATGAAGAGTGCACTACTATGTAGATTAAATAACTTTACCAAGCAGAGCTTGACAAAGTGAGAATCATGACCCAACTTCCCCCCCATATCACATCACAACCTTTAATCCAAATGGCAAAGACTGATCTAGGTGGGCACAAACTGTACATTTGCATAGTGGAAGGAAATGTTTACATTGCTCAGCCTTAACATTTCAGTCAGTCAAACTGTCACCTCATCAAAGTCTTTTACAAAACTGTCAGCATAGCAGTCTGCTTGAATTTTAGTCTTCAAGCCATTTGAGGATCAAATGTGTCCTCTTTTATGCCATTTGGTATATTGTTCCTTCACACTTTGTGTACTGTTAGCACTTGTGATGGACCCTTGACGATTTTGGTTTGCTATGTGGTGTGAGAAGTCATTTCTTTCGTGTTCCTTGGGGAATGGTTAGACCTTCCTGCAAATCATTTCTTTTAATGCTTGAAGTACATCCATTGAAAGAGAAGCTAAGTTCCAGAGGTCTCATAGACCTTAGTTTGGAGGTCAATATCATATATATCAAAGAAAGGAGGAAGAAATCCCTGGGGACAAATACAGGCTCACCTTTTGCAGGAGGAATTTCTTCCTGTCCTACTTAATGTGTACAATGAAAGATGAAATCTACCCTATCCCATTTTTTTTCTTTTTAATGCTCTCTATTGTGATCTGTGTAACCAGACATTAGCTCTTCTTCTAACGCATCTAGCCTTTGAGTCATTTTAATCCCTTGGCCTCCTTTCTAGTTTGATATCTTATTCTGCTCTTTTAGAGATCTCATTAAAGAGTTTAATAATTTGTGCATCTGGGCATTTAAAGCATTTTATTACACTGGTTCTCAACGAAGAACTGAATATCTAAGAGGGCACAAAATCAGTATTTACAATAGGATCAGGTTGTTTTATGTACTGAAATTCATCAGAAAGTGAGATCCATCAGAAGAATCCACACATAATGATTATAACAAGCAGTCAGTAGGAATTTTGGCCTGGCAAGGAATGCTACTCTTTATTCAGGTATACTTTACTCTGAAAATACAAAGCTTTGTTATCATTAAAAACTGTAAAATTTGATAGTCTCCTAAAAAGTGTGGTGAAGACAATTAGCTTCCTCTTTCTCTTTCTCCTAGTCCTCTCTAGGTGCATTTACGGAGAAAATTGTTAAAGTTTATCAAAGAGTTCTTAGGTGGGCTATTTTTATCTCTTCTTTCTACACAGGAACTCTGGCACTCACCGAGGATTAAAAATTTAAGATTACTTTTAACCATTTGCAGAAAAAAAGAGATCTGAGTTGAAAAAAAAGTATTGTCATACAAATCTAAGTGTTTCAACCCCAATAAAAAAGTAGAACTCACTTATATTTACAGGATGCCTAACATTGCTGAGATAAAGTGGAAGCTAGAAAAAAGGAGATGAGAAACAAACTGGGTTATTGTTGCTTGAGAAAAGACTTCATGATAAACAGCATCTTACGTAGTTGGAAGAGCAGTTGCAGACAGTTCAGAGACATTTCTTCAGAGAGCAAGTTGAACAGAAATTCCTTTCAACAAAGGACAGATAGATGTTTCTGGGTCAGAAACTGGATTAGGCACTAAAAGAAACAAGGTAGCAATTGAAGCTAATATGACTGAATAAAATGAAGGGGCAAATGCAGCAGCTCAGGAGGACCATACTGAAAAGACAGAAAACAGAAGGACAAACCCAAAACATAACCCCTCCCCTGCAAGGAGAGAATCTGAAAATTGCTTTGAAAATAAAGTACAAATAAAGTACAGGAAAAGAAAATGGAAGGTAGGAATTGAGAGGTCTCCCAAACAAGAGACAATACAACAGAGACTTACCATGAGCTTACAGTCACATCTTTGGATGATAATAGCTGGAATCAGTTTTAGTGAATGTGAACATCTTGCATGTGATGTTTTACTGTTGTCATTCAGGATGCTAGGAAATGATACTGCATGAGACACTTCTTGCTCACTTCTTAACAGCTTTTTTCATGCTCAGAATTCTTCAGGGAATTAACAGCCATTTCTGGCAGCAATTCAGCCTTTCTGCTGCTGTTTACAGTGAGGGTGACACACTGGTGTTCTGGGCTACTACACAAGCTCATGAAGTTGTGCTAGGTGGCTGCTAGTTTGTATGTGAATATTTCTCACCACATTCCTAGGTAATAATTTAGTTTTGCTAATTTTTAAAATAGAAATCTGCAATTTCTAATGGAAAATCTTTTTGCCAATCCAATAAACTAAATTATGGCACTCGTTTAATTTAAAATCACTTTTACACAATATTAGGGTGATTTTTGCCACTATATCTAGGTTTTCCATGGGTAAGAATCTTGTGTCCCCAGCAAAATCTATTTAATCTATTTCCAAAAGCAAATTGTGCTTTGAGAATCTTTCATATAATAATAGAATCTTTTGGCTGGAAAAGACCTTTGAGATCATAGAGTTCAATCATATCTAATCATGCTTTCTCACTGAAATATGTGATTTATTGGGGTGAGGGAATAAAGACTCAAATGAAAAAGAGAGGAGGATCTTCACTTACACCTGCAGGCTTATACATAGCCTTACTTATATCTCATCCACAGAAGTATACAGGTCCTTTGCCTCACTGTTGTATAGAACTTTAAGTTTTCTTATAACAGAGATATGTTATTGCTAATGTGGTGAAAAATTAAAAAGTATTTTCACATCAATAGTTTACTCCAGTGATTTGACATGGAGGACATAGATATCATGGTTTGCCATGCATTGATGCAGCTTGCATGATTGTTCATTGCCTGCAGAGACTAAGGTGCTCTCAAAACCTCCATGCTGCTTGAAGCTCTTCTTTGTTACTGCAGAACCTGGGGAAGAATGAAAATTCAAGTAATTCTGCAAGTTATATGTTTTAATCATTTAAATGATATATTTAGTGGGTGGGTTTTTTGGTCTAGAAGGCTTCTTGAAGAGTCTCTAGGATTAATTGTCTACATGCATCTTTTTTTTAAATTGTGGGAGGCTGTACCTAAGGTACTGAATTGCCTTCCCACTCTTATGAAGTCCTCACTAATCTTCTCTGATGTGCTGAGGCTGTGTTGTTTAATTGGTAATTATTTCTGTTTCCTTGACTGAACTGTTAGAACACTCATTAACATATTTTGGCTGGTTATATAAATTGCACCATATTTTTTCCTTTGTATTGGAAATTGCTGAAAAGTGTGTGCATCAGTGTAAAGCCTAATTCACACTCTGAGCAAAAGTGTGTTCTCAGAAAATGTAATTTTAAACTGCTTTCATATTGCTAATGAGGTGCTTGGGTAAACCAAGTTGCTTTGGCTGGATAACATCTCACTCCAGGGCAGCATACAAGAAGCAGAGATGCTGATACTTTCTTTGAGACACATCTTAGATCTGATGTTGGATACTGGTGAGTGAGGTTGTTTTGGTGTTAACTTGAGCTTCTATGGTGTCTGGTAGGGAAAATGAGTAAGGAGGTCTCCAAGAAACAGCAAGTTTCCTCAACAATAGGTGGTGAAAAAAAAGTGAAGACGTTATTGCTCACTCATGGGTAGATTTCTCTTTTTTGCACAGAATGACTTTTATTCTATTTGGAAGAATTGTTCTATTTGGAACATAATCTGTTTCTGTTCTACACTCACCCTCAATTTCACTACTAAAATTGTTCTTACCCAGCTTTCGTAATTTAAATTAAAGAAAATAGTGGCACTGTACTTCATTTTAAGGTAGATAACCGAGCATGACTACAGGAAAGAAAGGAAAGCAGGGTTGGAAGGGGCCTTAATGATCATCCAGTTTCAACCTCACTGCTAGGGGCAGGGACGCTTTCCACTAGATCAGGTTGCTCAAAGGCTTATTCAGTCTCTCCTTAAACACCTCAAGGGATGAGGCATCCATGACTTCTCTGGGCAACCTGTTCCAGTGCCTCGACACCATCACAGTAAAATATTTTCTTCCTGATATCTAATGTAATTCTACTCTCTTTCAGCCTAGAACTGTTACCTCTCATCCTATCACTACACTCCCTGATAAAAAGCCTCTCCCCAGCTTTCCTGTAGGCCCCTTGTAAGTACTGGGAAGCTGCTACTATAAGGGCTCCCTGGACACTTCTCCTCTCTTGGCTAAACAACCCCAACTCTCTCAGCTTGTCCTCATACGGGAGCTGCTCCAGCCCTCGGATCATCTTTGTGCTTCTCCTCTGGATTTTCTCAAACAAATCCATGTCCTTCCTGTGCTGAGGACTCCAGAACTGAATGCAGTACTCCAGGTGAGGTCTCACAAGAACAGAGTAGAGGGGTAGAATCACCTCCCTGAACTTCCTGGTCACATTTCCTTTGATGCAGCCCAGGATACAGTTGGATTTCTGGGCTGCAAGTGCACGTTGCTGGCTTATGCTGAGCTTCTTATCCACCATCACCCCCAAGTCCTTCTCTTCAGGGCTACTCTCAATCCATTTTCTGCCCAGCTTGTGATTGTGCTTGGGATTGCCTCAACCCAAGTGCAGAACTTTGCCCTTGACCTTGTTGAAATTAATGAGATTCACACAGAACCACCTCTCATGCCAGTCAAGGTCCCTCTGGATGGCAAATGTCCTTCTCTGTTTAAGTAGTTGAACAGACTATACCTCAGTCCATTCAGCATAGCTTGTGGTTTTTCTTTAGTAGCAAATAGAACTAGTTATTGACTTAATAACTTTCTTCTAAAAATTGACTCTGAGACACTGCAAAAACTTCATGAATGAGCATAGAAATAAACAGGTTATAAAATTTGTTTCAGCTGAGCCTGTTTACATCTCTAAGAGTGGCTTTCCTGGTAGAATGAGCCTCTTTCCTTGTCAAAACTATTTAAAAAAATAGTTCTAATAAAAATGAAACATGCCATCAAGTGTTTTTGGGGAAAAAATAAAAGGTATTGGAAGTGTGTAATCTCATTAATTCCAGAAACCCTGAGGCCTAGTAATGCCACTTCACTGAGCTAGGAAATAAGCAGCTGCCTATGAGAGGAGTAATTGATCTGGGAACAGGACAAGTGAAGTAGCTCACCTACAACTAAATGACATATCTTACCCTATTTCGTGTTATAAATACCAGTGGCTGTTGGGCTGCATACGCCGGAGTGGTTACTGCTCAAAATGTTATGAGCCGTTCTGAAATGTGCTATAAAAGACTTCTTCACACAAATCTGATCTCTTTGGCTGAGGAATCTAGTAATTTTTATGCAAATAAAGCAGTCTCCTTCCTTCAGTCTAAACCTGATTGTGTCTACTTTCACTTTAGAGGTGGGTGTGAGGTGTGTGTAAACCATTTTCAAAGGCTGTGTTACAAGTGTACTGCAGTCCCTGAGGAAATGTTTTGTGAACATAGTACAGAGATCTGGTATTGACCATTATGACTTACTCCAGGTCTACTTCCTGCCTTATTTATACCCATGATACAGATGAAAACATCTCACAAATGATGGCTACCTTGGATTGGGTTAGATGCAGTGCTCTATTTTAGTCTTAGAGTTGATGTTCAGAGCTACATTACAGTAGCCCTGGGTACCTGTGAGAAAAACAGCCTTTATATTGCTGTATGGCTGTTTTCTTTTTATGTTCCTGTGCTCTTCTACTGTTTTCCTAGTACAGTAAAGAACGTGGCAGTCCTCTAGAGCCTGAAGTGTTTAATGCAATGAACGCGTATACCAGTTACAAATGCATAAGACGTTAAAATTTGTAATCTTTTACCACTTTTAAAAGAAGGAAACCATGTTAAGTGCAATGATATTTACACTTCGTTTGATTACTTGTAAGTTGGCCTAAGCAGTAAAAATGTAGTTGTAGACACATTTATTCAGACATTAATGGTTATACTCTTGAGAATATTTCAAGCAAAACTGCATTCAAATAGGCTGTTTATTTATTTTAAGGACTATTTTAAAAATCAACAATTAAATAGTCCATCTGTTACCCAAAACCTTCTAGTTAAACCTTTGACTATACAGTTTTGAAAAGGCAATTTTGCTAAATTGAACATTCTGTGTGCATGTGTATAAGTTCTTTACTGCTACACAGAAGCAAGAGAGCAGACAAAAGCTTGGATTCATCAAATTAAAATATGGTGTAAATCAGTGGAGTTACACCCAGTTAAAGTACATTAGGTTACTCTTGTCCTCTTTCTTCTTAGAAAAGGTGACGTTAAAAAAATTCCATTCTGAAAGCTGGGTTAATTTTATAGTTAGAGATCACAACAAATGGCTCTAAAATCCCTGGGAGAGTAATTTCAACATGCATTTGTGGAAATTACTTTAGAAAGTGGTTTGTTATCCCATAGATTTCTTTTTCCTACATTTTATTATTGGACTAGAAATGACTGATACTCATTTTAAAATAAGATTCTACTCTAAAACCAGGGCATAGACTTGTTAATGTTATAAATGCATACATACCAAAAATGGATGATTAAAGATAATTTATAGTATTCATTAGATGAACCTACATTATTCTGAGAAGAAAATGCTCTGTTATTAATGGAAATACATGCTTTTTATTAATGACATATTTTTAAACACTTTCATCTTAACTTGTGATGAATTTCCTGTAGCAAAATGATGTGTTCCAACTCTGAACATTTTGAACTTTACTTTGCTCTTAAATTGTGTCAAGAGTTTCCTTTGGGCAATTGGGATTTTGGCAAGCATTTCTTCCATTTAACACTAACTAGCCCTTCAGCCTTCATCTTACTTCCTCAAACTACTACTTTTAACCTTGTTTTATCTTTTTCTAGGGCAGAAACACCTTGAGGATACTGAAACAAATTTTAAATTGTTTTTTTCATGGATCCTATTGTTACTGGATGATAATTTGTTCAACAGTGCAATCAGGAAGAGGAGATGAATTCAATATCCTCATATTTTTTGTTTGCATGTAAGTTAATTAATTAATTAAATCTTCCTCTGGGAATTTTTTTTTTTATATAAACTGGCAACACTTCAAGAAATTATTGTATTGTGTTTGACTTGTGAGAATATGTCTCCAGAAATCAATCTGTGTATGCAAAAGAGATATGGAAGCTGAATCACTTTGCAATTGCAGATGGCAGGACAGATGTTGCAAATGTGTAACAACTATAGAGAAAATTCAGCACTCTGAGGAATGAATGCTTTTTTTCTTTAACAGATCCCGATCATGCCAAATCAAATTGCATGAAATCAGGCAATTCTGATTAACTCTGCTTGGCTGTTTTAGAGGTGTTTCATGGCTATGACTAGAAATATAGTTTGGTCTGATCTGTCTTTGAATTACAATATTGAAATTAACGAATACATGAGCCTTTTAAAAATATCAGTCCTTTCCTTCCTTCCATACTGTGGTATTTCTATCCTTCTCTTTCAAATCTTTTTACATGTTTTGAACTCCAGGCATTCATTCACAAGCAGCACCTTCCACTTCCTTCCCAGTTTAGGAATGATCCTTCTATTTCTGGATGTCTTGCTTTTTTGGCTTTTGATAGTGTGATGTCAGAGGAGGATCACTAGATGGTGAATGGTGGTTGGTGAATGAAGTATGACTGCAAAAAGACCAAGAGGAATCAATCTGCTTAGTGCAAAAGAGAGGAGAGTCTGGTTCCAGGACTGGGGATGTCATGTAACTGACAAAGGCTTGTGCAGAAGATGGTGTAAAGGGAAACAAGAAAAAGAGAGAAGAGTAGCTAGTCTGTTCTGAAAAGGAGAACAAAACAGTCTGAAAGCTGAGAGGCTGGCAGGGGAAAAATTTGAAGACCTACATATTGACATTGAGGGACTGGAAATTAAAATTTAACTGATGATCAAAAAGGTATAGTATCACGATCAACACTGTAAGGTAGAGCAATGGCTCAGTGGCAGTAATAGGAGAGTTTGGAGGGTAGACAAGATAATTTACGTTTTGCTACAAGTCCAAAGAGGAAAACACACATTTTAGCAAGAATATAAAGAAAGAAAAGGTGATATAATAGCAAGTTGAAGGCTATGGAAGGAGAACATACATGAGACCATAGGAAATTAGGAGACATTGCAAATTAAATGAAGTCTATGGAACACAGAATCTGTAGGAGGAAATATGATGTCTCATATACTGTGATGACTTTATCTGTTGTCACAGCATTGAATTAAAAATGAGTCACTAGGGATGAATATTACTTTATTAATTTGAAGAGGATAAAATGTTAATATTAATCTTGAATGGACAAAGAAAAGAAGTCAGAAGATACCTGCAAGTACTTTATAGACATGAAATTAAAGAATTTGCTGCTGTTTTGTCTTAGTAGAACTGAACAATAGGAAAACAGGAGGTAAATATGATTTTTAGGGGCTCTCTTCACATTTTTGTCTTTGTGAATTATAATTTGTATAGAAAATTTTTGTAGAAGATTTTTCTTCCAATTTTTTTTGCTTGTTTTGTAATAGCAATAGCAAATGAACTGTTTGCCAAACAGAAAGAAACAGCTAGCTTTGAAAAGTCTCTCTCTTGCCTTTTTCACTTTGCCACAATGGTGATAGTATAACCTAAATTTATCAATTCATTGTATTTTACTGTTATATATGCTTTTATTGCTATTTATGGAGTTCCCCAAATTTTGTTAGCACTTTGTAGAATAGAAAAAAAGTACAAAGTTCCTCCTCTGAGAAACTGTGACTCAGTTTCAGATGTGAAGCAGCAGGAAAAGAAGCAAGAAAAGAGGTGTGAGGAAGAGGAAGAGCTAGCCAACAGAGCTGTTAGGTTGCTCAGCTGCAATTCGCTTCCAGGGTCAGATGGCTAAATTCACTTGAGAGTTGAAAGAGTTCACATGGTCTTAAACTCAGACCAAAATCCCACTGGGATAAACTGAATTTTATTTTCTTACTTTCTTTGGATTTAGCATTTTTAAAAAATGTGCTGAGGGCAACAATGTTTTATAAGCCTTCCAAAAAGTGCTAACGTGGGTAGCAGATTTTAAACTAATGCTTGAACATTTTACTTGTCAGTTCGATTAAATAGTGAATTGAGAAAAAAACATTTAGCTAACTAGGTAATCACTTATCATTTGACATGGAGTAGCCACTTTCTCTAACCTGTCCAGCAATTTATCTTCATTTTTACCATGGAGCCTCTAGGAACCTGACTTTTTGAAACACTGTTGAAAGTTATTCAGGCTATTATTCAGGCTATTTTGAAATAATGCAGGACATTAGTTTTATTGAGGGAGAGGTCTTCTGTCTGCTGGGCAGATTACGGGGTGCATTAAGATCTAAATATAGTCCCCACCACTAAGAGAATTCTAGAGTATCTCTGATATTAAGAATGAATGGAACAGTCACAAAATTACAATGTAATTGTAGATTTAAAATATAAGGATTTCCTCAGGCATTTAGCAGTCGAATAGGATGATGTTGGTCCTGAACACTGTAACAACCACAAGCTCTTCCATAAGCACAAAGAAAAGCAAGTAAAGAACATTTTTATGTTTCCTTGTCTTGTCTCAGCTGAGAGAATTAAGTGAATGGTACCAGAAAGTGCAGAAAAATAGACATTAAATGATTGTTTCGGAAAGATGCTTCTGCTAAAAGAAAATCTGCCAAAGTCAGATTGCCAATGCTGCATACAGACAAGCTTTTTATTAATTATCTGTGTTCATAAAGTAAGAATGATCACATCAATAAAGAGTGAGTCATAGTTAAATGGTGCCTTTCAACCGTACGACATCTATTGAGAACAAATACTGTTCTCCAGATTGAAGCCAACTAATGCACTAACAACATAATTACAATGATTGCAGCTGTGACAAGAGGTGTGAGTGGCTTTCTACCACAGAATATAACAGCTTAAAGGAAATGTATTTCTGTTAGTTAAGTATGTTGCAGTTTTGCTTATGAGAGCAACTAGAATGGAGTTGCACCTATTGGCTTAAATTGCATACTGCAGAAATTGATGAGGGGAAGCTGTTAAAAATGTATGAAAAAAAAGATAACCGGAAACCAGCATAGCATTCTGCTATTATTTTTATGATATTGTCATGCTGCCTGGGAGTGTCCATGTGCATACATGTACTGAAAAAAGGAAAGTCCCTGTTATCAGATGGTCACTCACTGACTGTGGACTCCCCATACAGTTACTTGAAACAAGCAGACACTTTCAGAGTGTGATTAATTTTATCATATTTTAAACTTCCATTTTTTATAGTATTATTTTTGAAGTAGCTGATTCACTCCACTGAGTAAAGGGTACTAGGGAGACATACATATGCACATACATACTGTAAAAGTCTTTACCAGAGCAGACTAATTAGTCCTTTGGATAAAGGCAGACAGATGAAACAGTGCTAACATAAATAAGGCTCTAAATACAAGGTAGGAATAGTTTAATACCCCAACACAAGGTATATTATGGGTATTATGGCAAAAGTGATCTTTGAGAAAGGCAAGATCGGTGACTAAAGTCTGCTCTTCCCAGAAACAAGGCAACAAGCAGGAAGAGGGGGAAAACCATGTTTGCCTGAAGACTGAACAATACTGAACACGGTGGGTATCTTGTCAATGGAATTCTTCATATGAGGTGATGGTCTGTACAGGGCTTTCAAAGCAGAGGAAAAGGTGACACTGGGTTTGCAGAAAGATTGCTATTCTGTAAATGGAAAAGGAAGGTTTGTTCTAAACCCCAGCATCCTGAAGTTTGTGACCACACAGGTCTGCAGTTTGACATGACCCATGTGTAAGTCCCTACCTCTCCCAAACACACCCAAGTCACAGATCCACAGAGACCTCTCTGAAATACTTGTTCCTGAGAAGATAGTTCACCCATAATCTGAGATCTTCATACCACTCCATATAACGTAACCACTGAGCAGGCTGAATGATAAAAATGACAGGATTTATTAAGTAGAAATTTAGGTCAGATATTTTATTAAAGAGCTGGGAAAAGTTTGCAAAAGCAAAACATTCTCTTTTAGTAGAATTCTGTTAATTTTTCTTAAAAATCTGGGACCTCAGATTTTAAGGATTCCTCCTCTTCCCTCTCTCTTCCCAGAAGCTAACATCATCAGACCTCAGACCTTCCCCCAGTTAAAGAGAGGTGACAATATAGGGCTCCCAAAGGCATGCCCTTTCTAGTCATCCACTCTAAATTATAGTTATACAACTTCTAGGTTCAAGATAACCCCCCACCTCCTCTTCTCCACTCTTTATTCTCACACCTGAACGCAGTGCTACTCAATCTAAACAGAGCACTGATATCTTATCTACCAGCAGAGGCAAAAAATAACTGCTGTACAACGCACTTTTTGGGTTATTACATTTGGAAGCCTTTTTCAATCTTCTGCAAATTACATATCATAATAAGTATTAGTTATACATATGTTCTATTAAATTAATAATCTTCATTGTGGCCTTAGCTTTTGGCAGGGACTACTCATCACAAAACATCATTACTTACTGACATAGGTTTGAGGAGTCTTTTGTTCAAACCATGTTCTCCCTCCCTTACCCCACTGTTACTTTCAGAGGTATCTAGCACCAATATAGGTACATATAAAAGGTAAACAAAATTTTAGGTGTTGTTTGGAGAAGAACAGAATAAATCAGAAGGCAGCAATATGAGGCAGCATACATCCAAGTTACTCCTACGGATTAAGTGCTGTTTGCAGTAGTGTCCATCATATCTCAAAGGGGTAGAGTAAGAGCAGAAAAACTACTAAACAAGGCAGAAAAACTCACCAGAAGCATGAAAAATCTGTACAGATGCTGAATGTACAAAGATTTTTGAGACTGGGTAAAAGCAAATCAATAAAATTGTAATTTATATAAAGATGGAGAGAGAATTTATTCAGCAATTGCCACAGTGAAGGAAAAGGAGAGCACAGACTAAAATTATTGGGCAGCATGTTAAAAACAAACTGACAGTATAACTAGTGAAAGGTTATACTGAGATTAATTTTCACAAGATTTGTGGTATCCAAAGTATAAATTCATACAAAAAGACTAGACATATTGAGAAGAATGGACTTGTCCAGTCTTATTAGGTACCACGGTCCCAGTGGTCTCCAGCTCAAGAATTCCCTGGAACTTCAGTAAATTGCAGGATTCACACTGGAAAGGAGAAGGTAGCTTTTTGTATATCCATGTCTACTAGCCCTCAGTGCATGCAGCAGGACTAAATCTATTGGCTCCCTTCACCTTAGTGAGCAGTTTTAAGCGAGTAATCAGTTTTGCTTTGAACTGAAAAAGTTTTGTCTTGAATACTCAGGTCCATTTGCTCCAGCCAAGTTGCTTCAAGGAGTTTGTAGATGACTGCATTTTAACCACTTCAGTTTTTTTGTAATAAGAATGTATAAGCTTGGATTACAAGTTAAATAATATGCACATAGTGATTTGATCAGTTTACAAAGCTTTTTAAAACTCATCTTAGTAAGCAGACAAGAAATTGTGACCTGATTGATATCATTATTATATTTTTTACAGGCTCACCTTTATGTCTAGTGCACTAATGAGCTAGAAAGAACATGATTAGAAAAAGTACAGGCAGATTTTATTGGAGTGTTGGTAAGAATAAGAAAGACTTTCTCTTTCTGTATAATATTTACCAGTATCGAAACTGTATAACAGTTAGTGAAACATAGCAAAGAGCTTTTTTAGAAAATTTTTGTGTTCCTTAGGAATATAGTAAAACATTATTTTCCCTATAATTTAAATCTGGGATCCAAAACTAAAAGAAACCTTGACACTTCATTAATAGATACCCACTGATGACTATACCGCTAATGCTTTGAGGTAACACCGATGATGAATGATTTTCTATGCTCTACTTTAGTAGTAGCTGGCTGTTTGAAAGTTTTAAGTTGGAGGTGCACATGGCTAAACAGAATTTGATAAATAGTTTGCTAACCTTTGGAGTCACTTGTAAGTAATTATTTTTATTGGAAACAAACTGACATTTTAGTGTTTATGGAGTTTTCATGCTTTTACCTGGTTTTATAAGCATCATCTTTGCAAAAAATCTTGTAAATGTGATTTCTCCATAATCTCTGCATGAATTAAATCAGATGCCTGTGTGTCAGAAGAGAATTTAAACATCAGTTCCAGTGGTGGTCAGAAGCTACAAAAGTGCAGGCATTTATAGGAGCTGAAAACCACAAATCTGTCACACATTCATTATGTGGCTGTTGCTAATTTGCTAGTTTGGCTTTCAGAGTAGTCACACCTAACCTCAGAGACTGGATCATCTACATTCTTAGTGAAATGTTTGTCTTGTTAAACATTGTGGCAAAATTGTGATTGTTATCAGGAAAGCCATTTCTTGGGGGATCATTGAATTGTAGAAGGGTTTGGGTTGGAAGGGACCTTAAAGAAGAGAAGGATGTTGTGGGGGACTGTTAAAGGCTTTACCAAAGTCCAGATAAATTGCATCTGTTGGCTTTCCCACATCCACTGATGTGGTTACCCCATCATAGAAAGACACTAGGTTGGTCAGACAGGGTTTGCCCTTGGTGAAGCTGTGCTGGCTGCCTCTAGGCACCTCCCCGTCCTCCATGTGCTTAAGCATAGCATCTGGGAGGATCTGATCCATGATTTCTCCAGGCACAGAGGTGAGACTTGACAGGTCAATAGTTTTCAGGGTCATCTTTTCTCCCATTTTTAAAAATGGGCACAATGTAACCCTTCTTCCAGTCACCACGGGCTTCCATGACTGCCTTGACTTTTTAAGTATCTTGGAGAGTGGCTTGGCAATGACATCAGCCAATTCCCTCAGGACTCTGGGATGCATCTTGTCAGGTCCCATGGACTCACATAAATTCAGGTCCCTCAGGTAGTCATGAACCTGATTGTCCCCTACAGTGGGAGGGGCTATACCCTCTGGTCCCCATCTTGTTGTCTATTGACCCAGGAGAACTGAGGAGAGGGATTGTCAGTGAAGGCTGAGGCAAAAAAATTGTTGACTATCTCAACTTTCTACTCATCTGTTGGCATGAGATCTCCGTTTTCATTCACTCAGGGGATATGCTTTCTCTAACCTTCATTTTCTGGTTGACTTACCTGCAGAAGACCTTCTTACTATTTTCTGCTTCCCATCCCAAGTTCAGCTCGATCTGTGCTTTGGCCTTCCTGACCTCATCCCTACACAACCGGGCAGCTTCCCTATACCTTTCCAAGGTTCCCTGTCCCTGCTTGCACTGCCTGTGCAGTTCCCTCTTGCTTTTCTTTTTGACCAGCAGGTCCCAACTCAGCCACATCAGCCTCTTCCCTTCCCTGCATGATTTCCTACATCTTGCGACTGAGTACTCTTGTGCTCTATGGAAAGCATCCTTAAATATTTTCCAGCCCTTCTCCTTGAGGACTGCTTCCTAGGAGGTCCTTGAAGAACTGGAATTTTGCTTTCCTAAAATTTAGGATCCTAACTATACTCCTCTACTGTCCCATATTCCTCAGGATCTTGAATTCCACCAATGTATGATCACTACAGCCCAGGCTGCCTCCAGTCTTGACATCACTGATGAGCTCTGTTGCACAGGTGACCATCAGGTCCAGTAATGCATCACCTTGGGTAGGTCTGTCTATTACCTGGGTTGAAAAATAATCTATGATGCACTCTAGGAATCTTCTGGATTGTCTAAAGATTCCCATGCTACTTTTCCAGCATATGTCAGAGTTGTTGAGGTCCCTCAGTAGATCAAGAACTTGCAAGTGCTATTCCCCCTGTAGCTCTAGGAAGAAGGTTTCATCAGTAGGCTCTTCTTGATCAGGTGGCCTGTAGTATACACTGACCACAAGGTTCCTTCCATTGCCTCAGTCTTTTATTCTCACCCATTAACTTTTGACCTGTTTGTGGCTTATTCTTCAGGGATATCTCTTCACGTTCTATCCATTTCCTGATATAGAAAGCAGTGCCTGTGCCCCTCCTTCCAGCTCTCTTCATTCTGAATAGCCTGTAGCTATCAATAACCATATAACTGATCTGTTCCTTTCAATGTCACTGCCCACAACTGGAAGGCCATCTCAAAGGGTTGAAGTCTTTTGATCACCATTAGGCTACGTACTGTAACTTCGTCAATTCCCGCATGGAAGATCAGTAACAGGTAGTAGTCTGAGATAGTCTTCCATAGAAAGATGAATACATCTGAAGTTTTGGGTTTTTCTTTTGACTTCTGCTTTATCTTATTTTTGAAATATTTTCTTGATGGAAAATAAATCACAGTTTCATTTGAGGTTACACTTTCATTTGATGTTGGTAAATGTAGTAATTGTTCCAATTCTTTTTCCCTAGTAAGTCTCCATGTTTCCTCTTGTACTATTGTTCTTTAACTAAAACCAGCTTGTATCACAGCAATATGTTTAGAGGCTGCACATTTCTGCATAATTGTATTGGTATTCTTTACAATGGCCAGCCTTGTAGTTCATAAACCTGCTAGCATTCACAAGGCACAATGCAAACCCACTGTTATTAAATAAGAGTATGTGTTTTATGTACTTCATCAGTATCTAATAGAATTTTCTTTTTATATTTACTCCCTCTGCTTAATGCCTCTTCTGATTTTAAGATTATACAGATTGAAATTCCATGTAGTCTATCCCAAATAAAACATATGTCAGATGTTTTATCTGAGTTTTCTGAAAGCACACATTTTAAGAAACAGTAGAATTTATGCTGGATCCCTATTATGCAAGGGCTTGCATTTGGAGCTACCACCTATATGAAAACAAAGCATGATATATCAAATACAAATGAATAAGAGAGGAATCAATTTGCTGGTATTTCTGCTGTGTAATAACAGCAAGAAGAAAATACATCACTTGCTTCATTTGAACCTTTGAAGGTTCAAAAAGTTCGTTCAGATAAGCTTGGTGACATTTTGATTCCTATTTGAAGGTTATCCAATTACTTTTTGCAACAAAGGTAAGGAAAAGTGAGTACTTTTATATTCAGAAACTGCAGGAACAGTTTCAGCTAAAGCAAGGTGCTGGGAGATGAAAAATGAGAACTAATTCACTCCTATTTAAGAACAGCTTTGTGATTTCTGAAGTATGTTCATTTTTTGTTATTAAAACTTGAAGGAGGCTCCAGCTGCCTTCAGAGCCCTTGTCCAATAGCAAGCGTTCTGATAATGTGGTTTTGCTGCACACTTATTATAAAAAATAACTGCAGTGTCTCTGATACAATTAACTTCATTGGAACAGCTGGCAAATTCTAGTTTTTTAAAAGAGGACCCCTGTTGAGCATTCCAGTTGCAAAGAGGTTATAAATTATAATAAAAAAGTCATGGCATATCAGAGACAAGACATACAATCTGTGGTGACATACAGAGGGCTAGATCACACTTTTCACAGCACTTCAACAATGTTAATAAGCATGTATTTGCATCTTTCTCCATTCAGGAAAGCTCTTAAGGATATCCTTAAGCTTAACCTGAAGTTAATGCTCCAGCTTGCTAAGATCACTTTGATCACATAAAAGTAACTTTTTAATATAAAACTGCAAGCAAGGAATAATGTCATACAGGCATATTTGAAACCCATATCCTGATGAAAAATGTATTTTTTTTAGAATTTGTTCTAGTGTATTTCCACAGAAAATGTCTTTGCTGTGGACAGAAATTGCAGCAGAGTTCCCACGTCCCTCAGAGGAACAAGGAACATTGAAAAATGGAACGCTCGCCCTGCTCCATTTTGAAGTCTACTCAGCTTTTGTGAAAGTCTTTGATTCAACACTCACTATGACAGAGAATTGTCTGCTATCTGTCACGTGTGGTATTTTCCTAAAAGGATGGCATTTTCAGTAGCAAACTGAGCTCTGTCAGGATGGACTCGGTGCCCTGGAGAGGAATGCATAGACACCATCCTCAAACTTCCTTAGGAGCCATAAAATGATGGATGGAAGGGAAAAGGGAATATTCACCGCCATGCCTTTTCTTGGGGACCATTTTACTGGAGAGGAAGCACAGGTGTTCCAAAGGAACAATACTAATCCAGATGTCTTTTGACAAATAATAAATATCACAAAGACATATACAATGCTTAGGCAGATCTAGCCAAGCAGCCTCAGAAACTGGGGAAGGCCCACAGACTGTGTTTTTGAGTTCATGATCCAAATGAAGATGTCTAACAAACTCCCCAAGAGCACTCCTGAAATTCCATGGGACATCAGAAATTTTGGACTTGCGTGTCACAGTCTGAAAGAGTAGCTGGGATGCTGAGGGTGACACCTGTCTACGGGAATGGTGGTGTCAGGAATGCACATGAGCATTAGCCTGTCCCAAAACAGAAAGGACATGACATCAGCATTATGACCATACTGTTTCCTCCCGTTCTTCAGTCCATTTGGGTCTGGGTTTTGGGACCAAAGCACATGGGGAAAACAGTTGGTGGGGAAAAGCAAGGGGCAATTCTCAGCATAGAAATGTGCATTGTTTTATCTATGAGTGGGGAAAAAGAGGCCATGTCTACAGAAAGTGTTCTTCTGGTTCCTGTCAATGTCTCTTTGTTGAACAACTCATCAGTTGGACAACTGTTGGTAACTCAGATGAAATCAAAAATTACACTGAGAATAGATTTGGGAAACGTCATAGGTAGAAAATTTCTTTCCAGACATTTAAGGTCACGAGCCAAGAGATCTGGGGCTTGGTTTGAACACTCTGCTAATGTACAGCTGCCAATATAATCAGTTTTCTGAGGCAATGCATAAAATTTGGCTCTTCCTATGGGCCAGGAAAGAAACAGAAACATCTGTGTACATGTACACCCATGGGGACTACTGTGATGAGCCAAATGAATCTTTGACACTAAGACTGAAAAAATATTAAAAGGTACAAGCACACTGAGCTCACTAGCTCTCTTAGTAAGGTTGTTATGATGTTAAATTGCCTTACATCTTTCAAACCGTTTTTTTGCTGCTAGACTGAAATTGTCTGAATTTCAACTGTTTTCTGATGGACCGTATACAGCTTTGTTAGCAAGATGGAAAAAAAATCCCATCCCTGCAAGTCTTTTTTTATGGAAGGGCAGTCATCTAACTGTGCCTTCACAGTCTCTTTGTTAAGCTGGTTGAGTTCTTTAGTCCCCACATTTTAAAGGTTGGCTTCCTGCTTAGGCCATTTTTGTGTTTCTCTTTTGAACTCGTTTGTACTTTTTTTTATGTCCTTATTTATTTGTTGTGCAAACTAGCTGCTTCCCAGGCTGTGTATGGCAGCAGATCACTTTTTATTTTTCTGCAGTGCTCCTCGGGAGTTTACTGGTGTTTCAGTATCATATTATTTGGGACAGGGACTGGGCAGAATGCTAAAATGATGGGTATCTTTGCTTCCTTCTCTCTCATATGTATAGAAGTGGGAGTTTCCAGGCAGACATCTGAGTAAGAGCTTGTGCTTTCCTTGTAACGAAAATTGAGGTACAGCACAAGAAAAGTTTTCTGATAAGATGAACAGAAAGGTTTGTCTCAGTTAGCTGTAGTGGGAGGAAGGAAGGAGCAGGTAGTCAGGTCTGTGGCTGCAGGGATGGAGGTGGGAGGTGAACATCCTGGAAATTCAGAACCCTGGGGCTGCTCAGCTGCAGCAATGCAAACATTAGAAAGCTGTGGCTTCAAACATACAGTCCAGTGAACTGGACCACGCCACCTCCAGCACGGTTCCTAGCTCTTTTTGACCCAATTATATTCAGGAGTCACACTGAAGTGGTGATGTGATATCTGTAAGTTCACTGTCACTGCTTTCTAAACCAGTAGCAGCTTCTTATCTTGATATTTCTAGTACTGATGCCAAGTATATTAAAACTTTCAGTGGGTTGTAAGCATTTAACCAGGGAGTACTTTACTCTGAAGCAGTAGATTGGCTTCATCATTATTATTTACTTTTCCACCAGATTTTGTGCCATTTACAAAGATGTTATGTCATCCTTTTGTTTTCATATCTGTTGTGTTGAATAGTATAATGCAATTATGATTCAATATTCTTTTGTAGACTACATGAAGATATTTATTTTGATTACTTTATATGAAATGGCCAAATTGTCACAGGAGTTTTTACAAATAATATAAAAGAAAGGAAAATAATACGGTGAAAATGAAAAACTTGAAATCTGCTCCAAATCTTGGTAAATCAATTCTGCACTGCTGTAAAAGACAAGATACGACACAATTCTCTTTTGGCTCATAACCTCCTCAAGAAACAAAGGAATGTAGCTCTGAGTGTTATTTTGCCCTTCAGATCAACCAGCACAGGGCTCTTTCAGATCAGCTGAGGGCAAAGTCCAAAACTACTTTTCCACAAGGGCTCATTAGAAGAGTTTTTAGTCTACATGCTTCTGCCACTCTGTATGTGGCATGAACCAGTCCCCTTTAACTTTCTTGAGAGAGGTTCAAAGCCCATGAGCACCAAGATATATCTCTGCAGCACACGCTCTAATGATCATTCTTAAAGAGAAGTTATCATTTTCATGCAAAAAGAACTGCAGACAATTCAGGACTGCTGCAGTATTTCAGAGGTGGCCTGTGCGTAGTGATCCTGTGCTCCACAGACCTTGATTAAAGGGTGTTTGGGATGTTGTTGCGACGATAATTCCAGATGCATTGTGACAGCAAGCAGGATTGTCTATGAAAGCAACAGAGGTTACTGTTACTTTGTGTTGAAATACAGCAGTTTTCTAATTCTGATGCTGAATAGTTGTCCTTCTTCAATATGTCTAAAGTGTACCCTTTCAAAAACTCCATGTATTTTATGTTATGATTTGTCTACAATCCAGAAATTTTCTTACTTCATCTTTTATTACTAATGACCACTCCAATATTATGCGCCATGAGTTAAGCTATCAAAGGACAAAGCTACTTAAGGTTCATTGCATACCTGACTCAATTTCCTGAGATTTTCAAGGATGTCAGTTGCATATGTAGGTATGTTGGATAAATATTTTGATTTATAAAGTGTTTTATTTTACATAGTTTTTACATTTTGAAATATGCCTCGGCTATGAGGAAATTTAAATAATTCAGTCACTGTTCTGTTGAAAATTAATGATTAAACATACAATATACATAAGAAACGCCATTTCAAGGCTGTTGATCTGTTAACTAGACAGCTTCCTATACTGAATAACCAGTATTATTCCCCTGATATTATCCTCTAATGCAATTTAAAGCATGCTATATATCCTTTAAGACATTATCTATACAATGGTAAGCAATAACCTCTGTTATGTGGCTATATTGAATTGTTATGAGACTGAAAGGGAACCTCAACAGATATAATTTATTTCTAAATGTAAAGTGCAAAATTAGAGTGAAGTTAATGTTGAGTTGCCTACCACTTGGGTGCCATTAGCAAAAGAGTTTATTTGAGTATGCTGCACTGAAGGATCATTTTATAAGTTGAAAAGTATTTCTCCCTGCAAGTCTGAGATTCTAACACAGAAATCATTCTGCTGCCCGACACTCAGACTGAGACAACTATGTAGTTCTTCCCTATAAACCTTTTATTATAAGACCTTGTAGTTATGTGTGGTCAGATTTCTATAGCCGTGGGGAAGCCCCATGGCTCTGCTTGTCAAAAGCTTTGTTGGCATGGATTCAGCTGCAAGAATCGGTGCTTCCTAGAGGGCTACATTTCCAGGTGGAATTGAGAGCCTAGTTACACAACTGTTAGCCATGTGCTTGTTCATCTTACTGTTCTAAAGGGACTCCTAGTATGATTAAGGATTAATCAACACAATAAAAGTTTGATGGGTCAGGTCCCAATTCTGGAACAGTGATAAATTCATTGCTTGTAAAAACATGCTGCAATTTTCAATATTACAAAATATAGTAATAAATAAACAAGGCTGATGCATCTCTGGGGTTGGTTGAGGATTAATCGTGAATTCCAGTTTGTGAATTAGAACTGGCAGGTTGTGCAAGATTTTCAAATCTAGTACAATGGATCTCCTGGGAGCTGTTTTAGCTTTTCTAGTTATGCGGCAGCACTGACATTGATTGTATAAGAAGCCAACAGATTTAGGAGGAAAACAACTGGAAGGAGAGGTATAGTAAATTAGAGAGTTATTCCATGTTACAGAAGACATTTGGGAACATTGTTGGGTACTTCTAGGCTGTGAATATTTAACCTTTTGTCAGCTAATTATTATAGTACGTGATTATGTCATTTGAAGTAAAATAAACCCCAAACACAACAATAAGAACTATTAAATATATCGGCCCACTCTCCTAACTGTCATGAATTTAATGACTCCTTCATCACTTATTAATTTTTCTCTCTATAGGCTTTTCCCTAAATTTTCCTTCTATGGAGACTGACTACATTTCTCCAATTAAATATGTTCCCAGCTGAAATCAACACATATTCCTTGATAATAGTTTGGGCTTCACATTTAAAATGACTCAAATTTTCTGAAGAGATGAGCTGCTTAGAAATGAATGTGTTCATCGAATGAATCAAATGCATGCGTTCATTAAAGTTTGGTTACTGCGGGAAGTGCCACTAAAGGGTTTGGCTCTGCATGCCTAAAATCACTAGAGGGAGCTCCAAGTGCACGGGAACGGAAGGCTTTGTTCTCAAATATCATACGAAACTCGAGGAAACAGGAAAAAATACCTTTCCTAATAGACAGTGATTGCTAAATCTCTAAAAGGGAGGGGGGATAAGGGGGAAGATTCCTTGTGTCTTCTTAATTAAAGTATTTTATACACATTTTTTTGCCAATAATACAAGCTTCACAAGCTACTAACCACAGCGTTTAACGGCTGGTGGCAAATAGTGTCCAGTTAAAACCTTTGCAAACAGAAAGCTTTAAAAATGCATAATGCCAAGGCCTGTGAGCCCTTTTAAGCAATAAAAATCAAGATATATGGCTTTCCTGAGTGGTTAATTTGTCAGAGCTGATGAGATGGATATACAATAAGTTGGAACTAAACATTTTTCTCAGATGCAATGCAATGATTATAAAACAGCAAAGCATCTTTGTAAATCCACTGATCTGATGTTTAGTATTTGTATAGAGGAATATGAGTCTCATAGTCCTAAAAGAAGGATTAGTTTTGATGGGCATAGGGTCAGTCATTTGGGCAGAACAAAAAGTGGGCGGAGTACAAGATACAGTGAGTTTATTATTTGCGAAATTGCTGCCGAGGTCTGGTCTGGCCTCTATTTACAATCTTTTTTGTTTACTTTCAGTGTTTTTAGTAAGATGCCTTATCCTTTCATAGCATGAGAAGCTGTCAAATGGTCTAAGAACTGTTAATAGGTAGTATTGGTATTTCTATCACAAAAATGAAGACGTTTACCAATGATAAGAAAGGAAGGATAGATTCTTACAGCTTGGTGCTTCCATATTTCTATGGAAGGCTTCCTGTGTTTGCATTTAAAGCACAGGTTATGTTATTACATATACTGAATCCATGGACATCATAAGGAAACAGGCTCACTGACTGTGCCAGCTGCTGCTTGTTGCAGTGCCAGGGTATGGTAGGATTCTGAGATAAAGAGAGTTTCTTGACTCAGGGCATGTTTGTGTTCATAGCTACAGGATTTACAATACCTAATTATTCAAAGAAGGCATACTGATGTCTTAATATTTGTACAATGTGTTTCATTGCACTAGGCCATTATAACCCAGTTTGGAGAAACACTCAGTTTACTTGCTGCACCTGCAAGTACATATAGATGTTCTTATTTTGTTCCCATGGATAATTTAAGTCATTGAAGTTCTATAAATATGCACAAATGAGCATAAACAGTGCTAGGAGTGCCAGGAGCTTATCTTTTGAGGTAAGTAGTGGTGACCAGGGTTATTCCATTCTCAGCCAAACAAAGTATAAAAGCAACTATGTAGTATCAGCTATACATATTTGCCTTGCTAATGCAGTTGGGTTTTTTTAATATGTTAATTGTCTATAGATATTTGTTCCCACAGATAAAGCAATCTTCTTTAAAATGTGTATCTTGGAAATATTACATTTTGCATTATGCTCTTATATAAATACCAAGACACACTGTGTCATTAAGATTTCTGATAGTTTACAAAATATACTTATTACATCTACATTATAATTGTATTATGCTTAGGAAAGATTGCAATGAACTATTATTTCAGCATCACTCAGTGATTTGTACTGGGAGTCAATAAAGTTTTCCATTCACCTCTGCTATTCCTTCATATAGGAAGCCACATGACAAAGTGCTACAGAAAATAGAAAAAAAAAGCTGTGTATTTTTATACCGTGATTGATGATATAGAAATATATGGTTCATTAGAATAAACTAGAATGCCTCAGAATTTTTGATATTGTTCATTTTTGGCTTTCAGAGTATTCATACAGTATTTATTGATACTATGATGGAAAAGGAGAGAAGCTTTATTCTTGAGGCTGTAGTTATATGATGAGCACTGCTATAAAGGTATATGTATTGTTAGGTATGTCTCACTGTTAATAAGATGGACATTGCTTAGTGAGTTACACTGTAAGCAGAGGGCAGTGCTGTTCAGCTTTACAATCCCTCCTTGAACTACTTCCATGTGGTATAATTTTTGGACCTCATCTTTTGTGAACTTCGGTTAAAGAAAACATATTTCAAGGTCATTTTAATTTAATAATGTTATGTTTGGATATGAAAATCGTTGGAAAAAAAAAGCTTTCTTCCCTTCCCCGCTTTCTAGGGCTAGAGGTTAAAAAGATTTTTTTTCATCCCCTACAGTGTTTTTAATGGAATAAGAATATGAAATACTGCAAAGCATTTCCTCTAAGAGTTTTGCATACTGGTTTCAGAAGGATCTATTTAAAACTACTCTACATTTGTAAAAGCTGCAGGATCAGGCTAGCAGAGAGAATCAAATGAAATAAGTGAGAGAAAATCTCACAAAAAAAATCTTCTGTGTGTAGCATTAGGATGAATCTTCTACAATTTTGAATAAGGCTAAAATTCTCTTTTTCATCTGTTGTAGTCCAACTGTTTAACCACAGTTACATAATAAAACACAAATAAAACCCACTGGGCATATGGCCATATATGTTTTTCTTAACAAGACCAAAACAAAAAAAAAAAAAATGGTTGCTATGTGCATATTGTACAACACAAGGCAAGCTCAAAGAGGAATCAAAATCAATTTTTTTCTGGTGTTCTCAAAAAAGATTGGTTTTTTTAGTCTTGCTTCTTCTTTTATTTCATCTTTCTGAAATGCATATTATAAAGACAGGAAAATTTATATGATGCAGTTACTCTTCAGATATTCTCTTCTACCTGGAAATAGGAGTTCAACAATTTAAATTGTAAATTGTAACACAATTGTATGCAGAATTTGGCAGGAAGCATCTGTGCTGAATCCAGTCTCTGTCCCAGCCCATGTTTTCAGTGTAGCTCATGCAATGATTGAAGGAACATTTTCAGCTTTGCTATATAGACCAAACCCTATGTAGTACACCATGCTTTATGTTTTCCAAGCACAGTATAAGAGTTAACAGGTCTTCATGACACCTCAGGGAGGTAGGTAAGGGTTAGTAACTTTATTTAACATGCGGGGAGACATCTAGGAAAAAAAGTGATTTCACATAGGGAAGCAGTGACAGAACTACTTTTAGAACTGAGAGGTCACATCCCACTAAACACAATGGCTTGGGCTCAAACCCCACAAAAATAAGTCTGTACAGTTATTACTGTAGAAAAAGTAGTAAACAGGATAATTAACACAGGTCTGTTGTAGAACATCAAGACGTATTGATGCAGTAATAAAGCATATTTTAAGGCTTTGAGACACACAGTTCAAGAAATTGTAATTATCTCTCACTAATATTTTAGTGGCCATTTTGATCTATAGCAAATTATAAAGTTGATTTGACAAGCTGGACATATGTTTTGTTTTGTAGAAACAAATGTACTGAACTCTTGGTTATGTGTGCATTGTGTCTAGACATCAGAGCAATTATAAGGAAAATTACATTTTAATTTCTATTGCAAACTGCCTAGTTAATCTGCTCAATATTTCCTTGCTCATTCACTTTGTCCAGCAGTTCTATTTTTTAAAGAAGGTCAAACAAGCACTTTTCGTGCTATAGCTGTAATATCATTAATAATAATCATAGTTCATTATTGTTGTGCAAAATAGACCCCCATCCACATTTGTAGTGGATCTAGCTGATATTTTAGAATATACTGGTATAGTTACAAAGTTTTAGCATTTCTATGGGGATGAAGTCTTTTTTCCTGGGTTTGTTTCTAGCATAAAAAGGAATAAATATATTGGGGACTGAGTAGTGGTGAGTTCCCCTTCCCTACAAAGTCATGTTGGCCTTTGTGCTCACTGCTTTTCTACTACTCACAAGAACCGTAAAAGGTGACTGACGATTTTCTCCTCCTTTCTATTCCAGCTGTAGGGAAGATAAAGAGATTTCGCTCCCAGGATCAAAAGTAAGTTCTGGCTGCCAATACAGTCTACTAGCCTTACAATTCCAACATTGGATATAAAGCTTAATGGCTTGGGGACTGGGTCTTTTAAGACACAGGAAAAATGCTTTTGAATCTTTGCTGGGCAAGCTGTTGAACCCTAGGTATCTGACCACCTAGAAGGCAATGTAGGTTGTATCTTTATAATGAAATCACCAGTGTAGAGTTGTCAGTACCAAACCACACCATTTAAGAACCTAGTATGGAAAACGGTTTCTTGTCCTGAACACAGCTTTCAAGGTGGTGCTTGACTCTATCTCCCAGACAAGTCACCATGCTGAGGAACAAGAAAACGCTTTCTGCTGGATGGTTTAGGCATTTGCTGCTGGCTGTTTTATATGTCCCTTTGTACACCTGACTGTGAAGCACTTTTGTAAATGCCTATATTCCATGTGATAATAATGAACTTTGGCTTCATTACCTTGAAAGAAACTGCCTCAGCTCTTCTAGAACTGAGTCCATCTGTGCTCTGCAGTGCTGGCCGTTACGACACTGAAGTGTCTCTGGGTATAAAATGACTAAGAATTTCCAAGATTTTCCTACTTGGGCCTAAATATCTTCTACTTTTGCATAAACTTGCAGAGTTAACATTATTTGTTCTAAATTCTTACAGTAACTAATAATAACATCTTAAACAATCTTGGTTTTGACTCAACAAAGTAAGAGGTTGCCTGTGCATGAATAAAAATGAGGAAATGTCCACTGCAGAAAACAGAACAGTGGATTAAAAACAGTTCAGCACAACAATTATGCAAGCAAATGATAATATAAACTCCTCAGAAAGTATTTTACTGCTGCAAATTGTTAGCATTGTCAACACTTTGTTGAAATTGCAAGCTGTTTGCTGAATTTCTGGATTGTTCCTACTAGTGTGCGTATTTCTATGTAAATGAATAACATTAAACAAATGCTCCTGTGGTGATGACACAAGTTCCTTTCCACATTGTCACAAGTTCTTCCCTTAGGCAAACTGTAGGGAGAGAAAAATAAAAAGCCATTCAGATTATTCAATGTCCTATTTGTTTCTAAAATGCAGCAAAGTTCAGAAACAGTGTTGGTCTGCGTCTGTGTGGATGTTTATAAATCTTCTGCAGGTCCTATAGAAGAATCCGGGAAAGTTAAGTGTCCACATCTGTGCTGATTCCTGTCAACTTTATCACAACAGTTCTGTCTCATGCAACTAAGGGCCTCTGGTACCCTTCAAATCTGCCTAAACCTGCGAAATATTCAGTGGTTCTGAATATTTCAGGACATTGTCTTAAACCATGTTACAGGTTAAACAGAGCCTAAGCTTTCTCTTTAAGATTTTCCTCTGCCATTTTACATCCAACAATGCTCGTTCAGGAATTCTTCAGACATTTATAATACAAAGGATAAATAGTTTATCTTATGCTGTTGTCACATTCTGATTATGTCTTGTTTATGATCAAATACCATTAAACAAGTAAAAGAAATTTACCATCTCCAGGGAACTCCTGATTTGCTTTTAGAGAGCCAAGCTCTGAATTCTGAGGTGTTATATACTGGCTTTTCCAAATATTTCTCCAACCTGGTAATCACATGATTGACTTGCACATTTTCAGAATGGTAGATCTGTGTTTAGGACAGTCAATACAGTGACAGTCAGGAATAAATGGGCTAAAAATATTTTTGTCTGTGAAGAAATATCTTATACCATATAAGCAATTAATGATAAATACACTCAATATATTATCAGGCTGTTTCGCCCTTATGGCTCACTTTTCTCCTTGCTTGTATGTTTCAAAAAAAATTTGTATGGTACAGTTTTTATTCCTTTTAACTGAAAAAATATAGAAAATTTACTAAATGTCCTAAGTGAAAACTCCATTTTTTACTATAACAAAATTAATGCCAAAAATATTTCTCATTTTAACTGAAAGAACAGCTGTGAAATGTTTCAGATTAATCAGAATAAACCAGGAAAACTTGGAGACTTATGACACTGCAGTACTCAGCGTATTACAATATTTCTTCTGCAATGTTTCTGTTGGCTGAGGTGCATGCAAATACTATAATGATAACACAAAGAGAGACGATCATACTGCCCAAATCTCCAGATACAGAAATCTTAGATAACTTTCCATCAAATCCTTTTACTTTAGAAAGTTGAATACAATTATATAGGTTTTGTTTACTTAGTTGGAGATATGGTGTTTACCATATAGAAGAGGTATCATATGGTCTTCTGAGAACCTGCTGAACTCTAGTTGATGCAGATGGAAAGTACACCTTATCCTTTCCTAGCAAATGAGTATTTGACTCCTTTTAGATACTTTTCATTTCTAGAAAGCACTAAAAATATCAAAGGATATACCTTACTTTGGTGTATTTTAAATAGAAATTTTGAAATCCTTTGCTTTTCTCTCTGTATTCCATCTTTTCTACCACCTATTACACTGACAAAATCAGTTATGCACAAAATAAGTACCAAATGTGGCTGTCTTATATTTTGATTGTGCTGAGTCTTAGGCATCTTGAGTGGAAAGAATGTTTTTCATAAAGTGTATGAAATACCTTATATTATGTTCATTAACAATGTACGTTACGCTAAAAAAGGGGTTTACTTTAATGCTTAAAACTGGCCTGAGTTATCGGTCTTCTAGAAAGTCTAATCAGAGTGGTCTTTAATTCCCTAAATTCCCGTCTAATTCTTGACCTTCAATTTCCTAAATTCCTCTAATTCCCTAAAGCAAATCTCCTAAATGCCCTAAATCTCTGTCTTTCTATGTCTACATACATATTCAATTGTACACCATTCTGCCCAGAACATGCTTTAGGAAGATCCTGTGCAGCAGGATGGAGGATATTTCTCTTCCTTGAATCAGTTTCTTGTGGCTAGAGAAGGAGCATCCTGTAAGGCTTGAACCATGAATGGCTCTTTGGATATTCATCACTTGTAGAATCAAGGACATCTTGAAAATTAATTTATATTTTCCTCAGGGATGTGATACAGAAAGACAATCTGAATTTTCATTGACTGAATACACAGTGAAGTCAAATATATGACCTGGAATATCCATGGAGGAAATAAACCTCCCTTGAGAAAAAAATTCTCTCAGAGTAAAAGTGTCAAATGTGGGGTAATGCTTTGATACTTCTGCCACATCTTCTCTACTTCCTCACAGCTAATCTCGTCAGTATTGCACTAGGAAAACAAATGAATGCAAAATTATTAAAGAGAATACTCTATGAACCTTAAATTGGAAGGAAACTTCCTTGAAACCAGCAAGTCAGAGCAGCAATATATATGACAGTATATATATATCACTAAAATGCAACACAGGATTTTTTTGTGACAACTATGTAAAACAATAATTGACTTTTATGACAAGAGGACCCTGGAGGAAAAAAAGAAAGTATGGAGAAAGGAAGACTGTCCTTTGGTTGAGGACGATATGGTTAGAGATCTTTTAGACAAACTGGACACGCACGAAGCCGTTGGTCTTGATAGGATGGACCTATGAATGCATAGAGAGCTGGCAGATGTTATGACTAAGCCATTCTCCATCTTTGAAAGGTCACAGAGAACAAGAAAGGAGCTTGAGGAGTGGAGAAAAGTCAATGTAACTCCAGCCTTCAAAAAGTGCCAGAAGGACAACACAGGAAACAACAGATCAGTCAGACTCACCTCCACCCCTGGAAAGATGGTGGAACAGCTCATCTTGGGTGTCATCTCTAACCGCCTGGAGGAAATGAAGTTATTGGGAGAAGACAACATGGAATAACATAGAGGAAATCATGCCTGACCAATACGATAGCCTTATATGATGCCATAAGTGGCTGGGTAGAGGAGGCGAGAGTGTTGGATGTTGTCTGCCTTGACATCAGCAAGGATTTTGACACTATCTCCTATAACATCCTCATGGATGAACTAATGCAGGTAAGATAAGTGGACAGTGAGGGGGACTGAGAACTGGCAGATCTCAGAGGGTTGTGAATGGAGGCACAGAACCTAATTGGAAGCCTGCAGATAGTGGTGTTTCCCAGTCTTGTTCAACATATTCATCAGTGACCTGGAGGAGGGGACAGAATGTATCCTCAGCAAGTTTGCTGATGATAAAAAACTGAAAGCAGTGGCTGATACACTGTAAGGACTTGGACAGGCTGAAAAGTTGGGCAAAGAGAAACCTAATGAAGTTCAACAAAGGAAAGTGAAGAGTCCTGCATCTCAGGAAGAGTAACTACCTGCACCAGTACAGGTTAGGGGTTGACCAACTGGAAGACAGCTCTACAGAGAAGGACCTAGGAGTCCTGGTGGACAACAAGTTGATAATGAGCCAGCAATATGCCCTTGTAGCCAAGAAGGCCAAGGATACCCTGAGGTTCATAAAGAACTGTGTGTCTAGCAGACTGAGGGAGATTATCCTCCTCCTCTACTCTGCTCTAATGAGGCTGCACCTGGAGCCTTGTGTCCAATTCTGGGCTCCCCAGCTCAAGAAATACAAGGAACTACTGGAGAAAGTCCAGTGGAGGGCCACAAAGATAATCAGGGGACTGGAACACATCTCTTATGAGGAAAGGCTGAGAAGCAATCTTACTAATACTTACAAATATCTAAAGGGCAGGTGTCAAGAGGATGGGGAAAGACTCTTTTCAGTTGTGCCCAGTGAGAAGACAAGGGGCAATGAGCACAAACTGGAACACTGGAGTTTCTACCTGAACACGTGGAAAAATTTCTTTACTTTGAAGGTAACAGAGCACTGGAACAGGCTGTCCAGGGAGGGCTTGCCTTCTTCTCTGGAGATATTCAACACCCCCTTTAGACACATTCCTGTGGAATCTGTTCTAGGTGAACCTCTTAAGCAGGGGGTTTAGACTAGATGATTTCCAGAGGTACCTTCCAACTCTGACCATTCTGTGATCGTGTGATTCTGTGATATGGTGCCTTATTTTTTTAAGCGACTGAGCTACTCATTTGCTTAGGAGATGCCTTAGGAATTCATACTCTTCTAATAATATCTATATATTTCAAATCATTGTGACAACAGAGAGAAGTTCCCCTAGGTATATAAGGCCAAAATCATTGCTCTCCTTGGGAGTTCTGCTATTGCTAGTGTAGCATGAAGCTCCCTCTGCTCCACACCTGGACCAGAGGTCTCTCATTCCTGACTGTCTGTAAACTGGTAGGTGAGGCCCTCTCTCACCTGCAGGAGGTTGTAGATTCAGTGCCTTTTGCATGGAGGAGAATCTCAGCTCTAGCTTTCTGCTTTGAGGATGGAAACTGTTTGGCACTTTCAGATCCATAATACGTATTTAGGAGAATTTCATTCTGGAAAGACAGAGCCAGATATACGCTTAGCATCCTACTTACACTTTTCTATTGAAGTAAAGATTTGGAGAAATGAGACTGTTGCAGACTTATCCTTCATATTTGCATTTCATCCTAAGCTATCAAAAGCATTTTATAAGATGTGTAGTTGAGTGCTGGTCAATATTCCTTGCAGGCTACTTTTCTCTTTCTGGAAGAGCTGTGGGGAATTCTGACACAGCATCCTTTGGAGTTGCTGCTCCTCTCCATGACATGTCTCTGATAAACATATAGTTTGTTTTAGTGATCTGATATATGATGATGTTATCTGCAAACAGGAACCTTAATTTAGGACTATATTTAAAAAAATATTCAGATTAAAATCCTTTTTCTGGTTTACATATTTTTGAAATTAAAAAAAGACTGTCTGAAGACAATAAGCAAGTCACTAGCCAATGTCCATAATGTTTGATTTAGCAACTCTGTGATGGTCCTCTGAGTCTGATGGATTACAATTTTACTGAAGAAGATGAAAATATGTCTATGTTTGGTACATGCATTTGTTGAAATTATGAGGTCATGTATTTTTTTTTCTGACAAAATTGTAAATAATTCAGGTTTTACAGAGTGAATATTGACCTACTAGATGAATCATTAGTATAACATGGACATTTTCATTGCCCTACAGGTGGAGTTCCAGATGATTTACCTGCAAAAAGATAACTGACCCATTTCATTACTTAAGCACTTTGCTTGTGTGTCAGTTATGCATCAGTTTAATAATCGTGATTGTCAAAAGGTTTACTTTGCCTGCCAAGTACCAGCATCCTACTTACTACATGTGTATTAGTTTCTTTTAAAATTATTCTAATAAGAGGAAGTGATATCTAATTAGTTCATAAATGCAGTACATATTTTGGAAAGCATAATGTACAACAGTAAAATTTCTGTCTTCAAAATGATGAGAATTACGAGGTAATTCAAACAAATAGAAATTACATATGTTTTTAATTAGTTCATTAAAATTGAAGGGGTGAAGGTCACAAGATTCCTTTTTTAATAAGTGATAATTCAGATCACAGCTCCAAAGGTGCTGGAAGTGTCAGTCCTAAATTAAAATATGTTAAAGTATAAGAGGTAGGAGTGAGTCTCAAACTAAAAAAATCACAACAAGCTTTGTTATAAGTATTCCATCAGCCCTACATATAAGTAATATCAAATTAAATGAAGTCATAAGAGTCTTCACTGTCTTAAAGTAGTTCAGGCTCAAGTTCTTTGTGAATCAAATACTCTGTTCCATACGCTGGAGACATAGTGGGAGAAAAAGACAACTCAGTCCAAATCAATTCATAGTGGCACTAGATCTTTAATTTATAATAATATGTTCTTTGGGGAATGGGTTACAGATATTTCCCATCCTCTAGGAGATCTCCTCTAGGAGATGACTTTTACATCCTGTCTGTGCCTGCCACAATATGATTTTCCAAGTTTCCAGTGGTAGAGGGAGTAATTGTGGGAAACATATTTGTGACATATATTAGGCTAAAGAAGTCCTCTTGTTTAGATGCTGTTCATCTTCTTGGCACAATACTTCCATGCATTGCCAAGGCGTGGTATTCTCCTTTCTGTTACTGCTCCTTCAGCTTTGCATCAGGCTAAGAAGAGCAACTGCTCTATCAGCAGATTATAATTGGTTTTGTACTTCAGTAAGCTTTTTCTTGCTCTCTGGTTAGTAAACAATAAAAACGTTTGGTCCCAAATGCTAACAGGTACACGCTAAAAAGAAAATAAACATTGTTTCTGTGCTGATGTCACTAGTACGATTACAACAAAAGATAAATTTACCGTGGGAATGATCATAAAGAAAAAAAATACTATTTAATAGAACTGTAAAATATATATCATAACTTTTGTCTCCTTGTTTCCTGTTCCTACATAATGAGACAAAGAAATGGAATTGTTGGGAGAAAGTTTTTTTAGGAATTTGCTTACTAAGTTTTTCCCTGGTACTGCAGTTATGACAATAACTGTGACCCAACAGCAACTTATGTTGTTGGTTGCACAGTAATATGTATATATACGTGCTTGTGTTTGGGTTTCTGCTCTATTCATATAATTTAATATTGATTATGATCTAGACAAAAATAACAGTGAGTTACTTACCAAGCTTCTGATTAATTTTTTCATTAATGAAAATAAAACTCTAATATTATAGTACATGCTCATAAAAAGACGTGTTTTGAAAGCTAAAGATCTTAGCTGTTTTCTTTACTATTATATGAGTTTAGTAACACACAAACTAGGAAGCTCATCTGAATATCTGCGCCAAGGGATAATCTGTCTTCCACTGTAAATATTTTCAGAATATAAACAGCCTACATTCCTTTCTGGAAGTGCACTCTTATTTCTATTCATTGTAAGGAGACCTTAAAATGACTAAATTCTTCTTTCTTTTCTTTTTGGCATAAGTGTTACCTTCCATGAATTTGAATTTTAATCATATGCTACTAGTTTATCCAGTTCTCTGTTTTCTCTGGTTTATTTAACACTACAGGATGATGTATATTTTCTTCTAATCATCTTGCATGTTGCCAGTGAATCTGTTTTCATGAAAGGAGGAAAATATGCATAATTATCTTCAGAGAATTATAACTGCAGTTAGGCTAAGAAAAAAGGCATTTCCCTGTCCATCTTCTTTTAGATTATCTTCTCCTCTGTCTGTGCTTTTCTACTCATACTTATCCTAACCACAGTATACAGAACAAGTTGGAGCACCAAGAATAGGCAAAGGTTCACGCTGTCAGGCAACGTTTGCATTTACATACAGAAAAATCTGAAATGCACACGAATGTTGTCCGTATATTCTTCATAATAAAATAGTTTCCAAAGTGGAATAGGTGCTATCTTCTACAGAAAAGCCAGCACTACCCCTCAAAGTAACAGTAACATAGATATGCTTGCAAAGAGAAGCAGGCTCTGAAACAGGATACCACTTTGACACTCTTCTCATCTGGAGTTCAAGATGGAAATTAAAGCTGCTTTCCTGACAGAACTTGAACTAGTTTCTTTCTTCATGTGACAAGCTTTATTAGTGAAAAGCAGTGCAATTTTCACCTTTTTGTGCCAGGAGGAGTAATTCTGTCACAGAGAGGAACTAATGGTTCTTCCTCTAGACAGCTCACAAGCTGCCTTGTTTGGAATGTTATAGGGTGATTCTCGTGTGTTAATAACAGCAAAGACAGACAAGTGCAGTTATAGTAATGCTCATTTCTTTATCTTTTGGTTTGTTTGTTTGTTTTACAAAGTGCATAAAGACAGTCCTCTAAGACCTTCCAGAGAGACAGTGCATTTAAAATAATGCTTGTTCTGATGATTTCAAATTTCAGTTTGAACCACAACTGCAACAGTAGGAGTTTCTAAGTTAACAGGAAAAAATACGCAATCTGCAACAACTTTATGGAGATGAGATAAGATAAGAAAGCCTGTGTCATCTTCAAAAAGATGTAAGCACAATCCTGTAGTGGGTGGCAGTTCAATACTCTATAGATACTTCTATCTGATGCTCTCAGAAAGTTTGGATAATTCCTAAAGCATATTCTTTAACTTTTCTTCCTGATACCATTTGGATGTTTCCAATGTACATAAATATGAATGCTTGCACATGCAATCTTCTAAACTTGATCCATCCTTGGACACTCTTTCAAGACTTTCAGTTGTTAGTTTTGTGGCACAAACTACACTTTTATTAATTTACTTTTATTACTTTACTGTTTATTTTATTTTCCTGTTTCTCTCTTTCATAGAAGTTTATTAAGGGCATTTATCTTCTCTAGATTTTATACATTATTCCTTATACCTTTGTTACTCTCTCGTTTATTCAGCTGAAACCAGAACTCTTCTCCTAAACTAAGTAACAGTCAGGGGACAAGTTCCAAGTTAATCATGATTTTTTGTTTTCTATGTAGCAGTTAACTGTTTATACTACTTTTCCAGAAAGAATGAAGTTCTAATTTTAAGACTGTGCCAGTCTTAAGCAGGCTGAGTCTTTTGTCCTGTCATTCTATGCACACAATCTACCTACTGGGCTTTAGAGTACTTTGGCAAGTGCACCTTTGAAAGATCAAAGCACTGAAACTCAAAAGATTTTCTCTCTGGTTTCTATTTGTTTGGAACAGGGGATATTGTGTTTCTGGACCAGGTACATGTGGGTAGTGACCACATTCTATATTTGTATGCACATAATCAGAAAGTAAATAAGCAATACATTTTATAAACCATTATGAGTATTAACTCTTTGTCAGGGACATTCTTAAGTGGTTGCAATGGATGCTACATCTTGTGATCCCAAACTTCTTGAAGCCTTGTTCATCTTGCAGGATTTTCATTCTAGTTACAGCTGGCAGTGCCCTGCTTGACAATGTAAACACTGAGGAAATATTTTTTCCATTAAAATACACAAGCAAATAGTTTCAAACTTCTTTCGTTATATGTGTATATATATATTTATATATAAAGACTTTCTTGCACCTAGGGCCCAACATTAGTGAAAAAATCTTGACCTTGCTCTATTCTAGCCCAGAGTGTTTCAGCTCTTTCACCTGACACTAAATTATCTGATTATAATTGTCAGATTTATTCTCCTCAGTGTTAGGTTTGATGCACTTACATAATGAAAGGTATATTTCTGCAGCTATTCCAGCTGCAAAACTTCTGTCCTTCCTCCCCCTTCTGGAAGTGTAGTGGCAGGAAGGGGACTAGGCTAGAAATCGAGCTGTCTGTCTGACCCTCTGTCTGTGCAGCAGCTCTTTTCAGGTAGCCACAAAATCAAGATTTGGAATGATGGCTTAGATGCTTTGCTTGTGCATGTATTGCCCTTAAAAACATGGACTCCTTACTCTGGAAACCTTAAAGAGTGGATGACTCTATTCAGGGCAAGTGCCTGGAATGTCCCTCTCATCATGAATTCCCCTGCAGTCAGTCAGCATAAGAATTTTCTGAGTGAGATATTACTGGCTCTAATTGTGTAATAATTTTCTAGAAAATTGTGTTATTTTTAGCACATTAATAAATCTCAATACTTCCCAGAAGATTCATCCCCATCAAATGAACTCTTCTTTTATTCCATATGTATTAAACTCTTAATTTCTGATGGTCCGTTGTCTTTCTTTTTCTTTAAAAAATATGGAAGATATTTGCATGACTTTATTATTCTACTGAAGATACACCAGAGAGTTTTATGAGTTATGCTTTAAAACATATCAAATCATTTAAGTGGTTGTGAATAAGCATTTAAATGTGAGGTATATTGCCTTAGAAGTGATGGTGATTCTAGCGTCATCTTGAACTAGTTAGGAGGATTTTGAGTTTTCTTTGTGAATGAATGGATGTATCATTTTTCTGCTCCCTGAAGCTACAGCTGATCTTTACAGCATAACCTGTCTAGCACCTTGGAATCACTAGAAAAATCAATTGATCTTGGGGGAGAAAAAAAATCACCTTCCTTTATTCTAATTCCTCCCAATGCTCACTTTAATTTTTACCCAAGGGCAAACCATTTTTATTTAATTCCACTTGTCTTTTCTAATAAATGGGCACATTAACAATGTCCACTAATAGAGATGATGATTTTTCCATTTTAATCTTGAAATTTTCTTGCCAAATCATGATTCAAACAGAGATACATTTAAATAGACCATAAGGTAGTTTCTTTGGAACCCTGATACTTTCCTCTTACCTCACAACAATAAATGTTTTGTATTCTTTTATCAGAGACAAATAGTGAACCTCAAAGGCTGTAGAAGTCAAAGTGAAACACGTATTTTTAATGTTATAATTCCTGACAAGAATCATGGTAAGTTTTTCCTTTTATTTCAAATAATTTTAATAGGTCCTTCATTGTAACATTTTGTGCTTCTCCTTCCTGGCTCTCAGTGACAATGGAGTCACACTAGCATGTAACGTGCCACTATAGCAGTGGATTAAAGCAAGTACTGCTGAGGCCTCTAGATTAAGAGCATGTGTATTTCAAAGGGTTTATTTTGCATAGAATTGTCTACATACATTGCCTGCATGTTGTTACTGCATAGGGTGTTCAAAGCTGCTTGAAGAAAAGCTGTCTATTTGCCTTCTAGAGTATGGATTGCTCAGTGGAGAAATATCCTGGAGGTGATAGCCATGCATCATTTTTCCCCGTTCCATGGCTTATACAAAGCTCTTATGTGGAAGCAAGATTTATTTTTGTTTCTGCTCATTCTATTGATTGTTGTTGATTGGTGATGTCCTGATTCCTACTGCCCAAATGTCTGGTGGCTGAAGAAAGGCTCAGTATGAGGAAAATGATGTGCTCATAATCCTTTAAGGTAGTTACTCTTGGAAGACACGCAGAATGATCTGATTCCTGCCCTCCTGGACATCTTTTTTCCTGACAAAAATAAAAATACTTCTGAGAAACTTCAGTGTTGTGACAGCTTTGCCTCTGGTAAGCCACAGCTCCTGTACCCAGAAGATTAGCTATGGCTGGTGGGCCAGCATCATGCTTGGGAAATGACACAGTCAACAATGAACGATGAACATTCAGGACCCCATATTCATAAACTAAATAGCGATTAATGGCTTCTGGAACCTCATGAATTACCAATCACTAACAATTCCAGGGTGCTCAAAGTTGTGACTGGGGTTTCAAAGAATATCTGCTGAACCCTCATTTTCGGATAGTACAAGCAGCAGATGCTGAAAAGTATGTCTGGACCTTCATTCTCTGTAGACTCTGAGTGGTGGAGGCTGTTATGGGATGTAGACACAGGCCTGATGACTTGGTGGTTGTGTAGTAACATCTCTGCAGGAGATTACATGGCAGCACTGTCAGGGCCCTCCAAACTGGAGACATCTGCTGAAGACTAGATATGCCGAACATCCAGGAGCAGACTGAGATTGTTGTTGGTAAATGGAATGATATATTGATGATTTCCACAGTGAGCTAAGTCTCATGATGATAAGAAGTGATAGATTTCCAGTACCAGTCTATGTCATCTTTTTAATACTCTCCCTGCATGCACTCACTGACATTACACCCTTGGGGCAAACATGATTACTCAAAGGTATGTGTTCCTATGTCCTCCATGTCCTTTTTGACCTTTCTTGTATCATGTAACTCTGGCTCCCCTGTCAGCAGCCCTCAGGGAAATTCACAGGTCTAGGCCTCTATATTTAGCTAGTGAAGAATGTAGCTGACAACAGCATCATGAGATTTGTGAGAAGGTGTGAGGAGGTGAAAGGAGATCTGCTTGATCTCTGCTTTGCTCTACAGAAAATGGGACAGAAGCATAAAGTTGTCTATATTAGCAGCTACTGTGTTTCAGGTGTAACCTTTCCTCACCGATCACTACATCTGGCATCTTTAGCTGGACACAAAAAACCTGCATAAGCAGGATAGACAATACTAGTAAGCACAAAGCAATTACTAATTGTTTAGTACATGCAGATGATAGCTAAGATTAATGAGCTTCCAGAATAAATGTGGTTGAGGGCTTGCTTCCACTGCTCCCTGGAACTGTTCATAATCCTGAATCGCCATCTTTGGACTCTGCTCTTTTCCTTTCAGTATTTTCACGTTTCCAAGTTGTAGCTTCTCTTCCCCAAACCTAGTTCTCCTGATGATCCTTGTCTTACCAATCATGCTTCTGTCTGCAATTTTTCTTTTCTTATCTTGTCTGGCTGTACTCTACAGACTTTCTTATGGTTCTTCCTCAAAGCTTAGAAACCCGGGCAGTGATTATGCCCAAGGTGCCTTCTTGCCCAGGAAAAATTCTCTGTTCACTTGCACAATAAGACAATAACTCCTGTATCCTTTATCTCCAACTCTTTCTCCCTTCTCAATCTCTGTCTTCTTTCTTTCCATCAAAGGCAAAATATCCAAGTGAAAGAACCACTTGCAGCTAAACAAGAAAACAATCACCAAAAGTGTTCAAACAACAAAACTTCTTTCCCAGAAATGACCAATATTTCTCATCACTTGTAGAGACATGAAAAGGACTGGAATTTGAGCTAGTATAAATGAGGGAGGGGTGAGTAGCAGCTGAACACAAATCTCATACATACCCTTGTGTGCCAATAAGGTCATTAACCAAAGTTGTAGATTTCATCTAACTGGAGGGGCTGGATGATTCTTAACAGTCCACTCAGTTGTTCTTTGCTCATTTGTTTGCAATTCCATGTTACAACTAAATTTACTATATATGACATCTCTTACTTAGGACGAATACAGCATGTTTCTTTTTTATCCCTAAAATGAGTTTTACTCAGTAACAACTTTCTGTTCCTGTAATGAACAAGAAAAGATCACTTCAGGTTTTTACTTCGAGTTGTGTTGTCATTATGTGCCTCCAAGCTGAAATCCACTTTCATATACTTTTACCTGTACTTTTGACACCTGCCCTACCAATTACCTTTTTGAACTCCATAGACTTCAAATTATGGCTTCTTCGTACCACACATCCTTATTTGACTCTGAATACAGTCATAACTTAGAAAGCCCACTTGCTACCAGTATTTCTAGTTATGACAACACTACTAGTACATTATTAAAATTGAGCCACAAAAGTATACTTCTAATGAGGATACACTGCTGAAGTGTCATTTGTCAATCTTTTAATAATCTACATCGTTCCAATGTCAGCTGAGGTGCTTCTTGAGCAGAAGAAATAGAGAAATAATTTGAGTACCTGAGTAATTTTCATTCTGGAAAGTGATTTGGAAGTATATGGATGGGAGGACATTGAAGATTTATATATTTAAACACTTCATCCTTGCCTATGTCCCTTTCAGGTCTGATTCCAGAAATATGGAAAAGCTACTGATAGTCAAAACATCGAATTGATCTCTCCTGATAAGTAGTTTTCTTCTTTAATACATTGAATATATTCCTTCCTCATACGTATTCCTATGTATTCTAAAAGTATGAGAATACACAATATGAGCATAAACTCTCCTAACACAGGAGAGTTTACATTTTTCTAAAGCTGGCTGTTTGTCTTTACATAGATTGCTAAAAAGTGAGATGGCCGTGCTCTAGCTGTTAGCAGGAGTTACAAGTCTGTAGTTGCTGTGGAGGCAATAGTTATGCAAAAGGAAAGGCTTCTACATATCAGATAAAATTTCCCAGATCCTGAAGCTCTCAAGATAAAAAAAGAAAAAAAAATTGAAAAAAAAGAGGAAAAAAAAAAAAGGGAGGGGTGGGTGCGGGAGAGGAGAAGAGAGAAAAAAAAGAAAGGTATGACTCAGAGTTGCAGTGCACTAGAGTATAGCAGTGTTGATTGCAGGCACTTATCTAGAGAAGTAGCTCATGTTGAAATTCTGAAGTAATCTTCAGCTACTTTCCCCAGAAGCAGCTGTTTGCCTAGATAAAAGTAAATTATGGCAGGATAGTCAATCTCTTCACTGTTAGAAGGACCTATCCAAGAAAATCTTAGATACACACCTCTGCTAAACATCTTTTCCTTTCCACTCTGTGGGATGCCAGTGGATCAGTTTCTTCTTCAATACAATGTGTTTTCTCTGTTGTACATGTATTTTTTCCTGACCTCTGCTCTGTAGTTACAGGCTTCTGGTTGAAAACCAAGTGAACAACTGTGAGCCATGTTATCAGAATTTAATGCAGATGTATAATTTCTGCAGGTGCACTCTATATTTTTAGAGGAAAAAAAATGTGCAGGAATCTTCCTAGCTTCTAAATGTACAGATGCAGAAGGCAGCACAAACCTCTTTTTTTCCTATCAGTACAGCACATATCTTTAACAGAATGTCCTCTCTGAAAAACAAGTGTGATTTAACCAACAATATCTCAAATTGTCAAAGACTCTCAGAAAAAACAGGTAGGATAGGATGAGAGACAAACAGTAAAAAAATCATCTGCTTATAAGGCTATTCAAAATTTCTTCTCTGCTCATGGTTCCTTCAAGGGTATGTTAAGCTTCTCTTCACAGGAATTAAATAACATGACATAAGGAATCTACGTAGCGTTCTGCTTTGCAATGGAAAACAAAAACATTCAAAACTAATGACCCATTCTTTGTGGTAATAGTGATTTGCAATACTGAAACTACTCATTATATTTCAAGGCACAGCATTCTTTTCTGATGTAAAAAGTATTGCAGTAATACTAGATTGTGAAACCCAAACCCACCTTTTCTGAGTTAATAAATCACAGGTTCTATGTAATTTCTTTTATGTGGACATGAAAAGACTTTTCAAAAAATATATTGCAATTCACATGACCTCTTTTATTTTGATATATTTCAGATGTTATCCTGTTTTTCTCTAATTTTTTATCAATTGATAGCCTCTACATAATCACAAAGTTGTTCTTAAAAAAAAAAAAAAAGTATCAGACCCTTATACTTAGGTGTGTATTCTACCAATATTTATGTGGGATAAGATTGTTTTTTGGTATGTCTTTTGAAGCTTTTTGGCTCAAGCATTGCTTTGGTTCTATATTTTTTTTTATAGATAGATACATACATAGGTGGAATAAACTATCTGGTTCTACACTGCATAAAGACAGAAATTTTTCAAAAGAAAGATCAAATGTGAACAGAGAACCATTTAAGAGATCTGAATAATTTGAGAGGATTGAAATAAAAAATAGAGAGAATACATAGGACACTATTTTGTCTTTTGTTTTCCCTTGACATCCTGTAACACAAAAAGGACTCATTCAACCAGAGCAGGATGAATAAAAAGTGGACATACCTCTAATGGAAAAACCAAACATATAATGATGCTTTTGAGAGAATTTTATACTTCCTAAGTTATAATACTGACTAGAGGTATCTAATTTGAATATTTGTATATGAATAACACAAATTTGTATATGAATAATGCAAATAGGCAAAAGTTAGGAAAATAAGTTTACAATCCCTGCTTTATAATGAAAAGAAAGGACAGGTATTGGAAAGTCATGAAGCATGTTGTTTTATTTCATGCAAAGGCTGAAACATAACAGGATACAAGTCCTTTGTGTAAAATCTTATGCTTTATTAGTGGCAACCTTGGTTTTCAGTTTCTCTCTATATTTAAGCCCTCAGAACAGATCCCCATTCTTAAGCAGTACTCACACAGGCAATGGATTCACTTACCCCTGCAGAGTACTCATCTTCATTTTACATCCCTCCAGTTTAACCTGCTGAGTTCATGTAGTCAATGCAGAAAACAATAAATGTAGAAATTAGCAAAAATAGAGCTTATACAGAAAAAACTAAATTGTCTATAGCCTATGTTGAGGTCACATTTAGATCTAGGCTCAACATAGTGTCTGAGAGCTTAGGTCTGTATTTTAGTACTCTTCTGTTTTCTTGGTATCCATCAACTTCTCTGTAATGACAACAACAAATAATTTTTCCACTCCATTTACTGTTTTCTGGAAATCTATGAAAATTCCTGTTCCAACATTCTGGTACTTTCAAGATAAGAATAGCTTCAAGAGAAGATATAGCTTATTTCTCACAATATCATTCTTTTCTGACTAATCATCTTTCCTTGTGGACATTCAAGCAGTGACTCGAGGGGGCTGCATAGATCTCCTTGTGGCCATACTGTGCTATGTCTGGGAGAATATCTGCTGGCTTGGTAGGGTCATCTTTACTTCCTTCTTTAAAAAACACGGGTGTTACATCTGTTTAACACATCTAGTGATCCTGGATTCTTGTTAGTTGCTGAAATAAGGAGGGCGCTATCCATCCTGGAGTTTGCCTGGGCTGCCACAAGAGACAGACTGGATTTTTTCTCTGTAAGGTTTCGCACATGCAGTACTTGAAAATTTAATCCATTTTGAATGTTCTCTTCAACTGGCAAAGTACTTCTGGGTTATATCAATACAGAGTAGTAGCATTGTGTAGAGCACATGTATATAGTTATCCAAATGTAATACAGTTCCATACAAATGATCTGAGAGAGACCACCTCCAGAGATTCTAAAGGGTTCTTGTTTCTTTATAAATTCACAACTAGGAATCTGTTCCATGAAGGTGACTCAAAAAATAAAATAATAATAAAATATAATCTTGTGGTTGCTATGCTTTCCAGCAGTTGCTAGGAAATAGCTAGCAGTGGTTTGTGCTTTTGGAAAATTAGGTTCTGCATAGCAGAAAAAGATTTGATTTTCAAAATATTAACAGGTTTGTTGTCCAGGTACTGTATGCTCTATGAGCTAGTGAACTTCCTTAATGAAGTATCTGTACACTTACATAATGACTGTACTAAAACAAACTTAAATATTCTTGAGCTTTTGATGCTTTTGAAATTTTAAAGAGCATTACTTTATTTATATTTTTTAAGCCTAGGCTTTCAGGGATATCAGGATGAAAAACAGCAGGAGGACCTAGAAACTTTAGAAATAGTGTATTTAACATTTCAGTTCAAACCAAAAAGGATTTTTACATTGTGTTGTACGCTTTTTCTCTTTAGCACATCCTTTCCCCTTAATATCCTTTTCTTTCCTTTGAGTTTTCCATCATCTCTCCAGTACAAAACAATAGACCACTGTGCTACATAATCAAAATGAAATTTTTAAAGGGATACTGAGCAGCATGATTTCACTGCAGATCAAAAAAAAAATCTCGTCATAACTCTGTAATTCTGATACTTGTAAGTCTAACATCTTTGAAACTCATACTTTTATTTGTATGATGGCTGAGAGTAGCAGCACCATACTGGGTTCTAAATTAAATGTGTACAATTAATGACTTATTCAGAACGTGGTGAGAGTTTTCTATTATTCTGACTGGGCTTTCAGTTTATCTAAATTTATTTGTGCCTTCTTGTAAAATTATTAAATCAGTCTTCTAAGGTGAACTTCAGACTACAGTCATCTAATTCCATTAATACATTGGATTTCTATAGCTCTCAGAACCTTTATCAAGTTTCATTTATTCCAGAGAACATCAGATCCATCTATTTTTCCATAACACAATTGACCACAGAACACTGAGCATCAATTATTTTTTTTTTTCTCTTTTAAGTGATTTCATGTTTTAAGTACAGGTTTTGAAAATGCTGGTTGGGTATTGTTTTTTTCGTTACTTTTGGTTTTGGTGTTTTAGTTTTTTTTTGTGGCAGAATAAGTTGAAAAAGAGTAGAATGTGAATGGCGAATTCTCAACATTAACTCTGGAAGAGTTGGAGAATTGGAGGGGAGAGATGAATGACTGTCATGAAAGCAAGAACAGTATCTGAAATCAAAATTTGCTTGCAAGTGCTTTTAGAGTCTATAGTTAACTTATCCTTAATTTATACCGATGGAAACTGGGGAAAACAAAAACCAAAGTGAGCACATTATAAGCTTGTATCAGGCCAGATTAGAAAGTTTTCATCAACTGGCAATTAAGTTTCAGTTTACTTCAAAAAGGCTGTGGATTTGCATAGGCCAAAATTCCTTCTTTCATAATTGGGAACAGAAAAATGTTTGGGGTCTTCTATCCATTGTTCTACCTTGTAAGAAAGGGGTTCAAACACTGTTTTCCTGTCTGAAGACTTGCCACTTCACAGCTGAAGGAAGGTGAATCTCCTGCAGTTCTGAGGAAACTCTGACTGTTGAATGATGGGATGTTTTAAAAGAAATCAACATTCTTATGGGAACTTATAACTCCCTGCAGCCTGTGATGCTGGAAATTTGTCATTTTGAAATGACTCTTAATGCTAGACAGTCTATAAGATCAAAGGAAACTTGAGTCTATTATATTGCAATCAATCACTAAAAGGCGCAGAGAAAAAAATAAAGATGCTAATACCTCTAAGTTTGACTTAAAGGCAGTATTACAAAGTTTCTGTAGCTCCCTAGACAACTCCTGCTTCTCCTAAAGCTGGGCCTCAGTTTTCACCTCAAGACTCTCCCCTATGTATTGCTTTTCATTATATGGATTGAAAAAAACTTTATTTAATTTCCATTCTCACTTGTGTTTTTTTCTGACAGTAACTTCACTCCTAGGCACACCTCTGTGACATCTCTTTCACTCAGAGTATCAGCTGGATCGCATTGCCCTTGGGCCACCTCTGCCACCATCACGATCCTGTTTACATGAAGAACATTCTGTAGTGAAGCCTTATATTACTTAACTCAGAGAGGCTCGTGAAAGTTTGATTCTCCAAAAGTCCATTTGCATAACATAGACATATGCTCTCCCCAAACCCAGTAACTGAGAGAGGCTTACAACACCTTAATTTTACGCATGCTTATACGCATGTTTCTGGTGCATCTATGTGGAACTAATCCTTAAGAAACATATTAGCGAGAGTGAAGAATTTACCTCATTACTGGACCAGACAGCATGGTGTGCATTTCTGGAAACAAAGTGTTTAAATTAGGAGGAACCCTAGTTGTGGCTTCCTGGATCTGCAGTTTCTTTAGTTCAGCATTCAGTCATATCTTCATCTAGCCACCACTCTCTAGCTTGTTTTTCTATGGAATATGTGTAAGGCCACAGAGTCTTTGAAACGCTAAACATGCATGGCTTCTACAGGTACATCAAAGTCTTCTACAGGTACGCCAACGGCTTCTAAAGGTATATCAGTCAGAAAGGGAAGGTTAAAGAGAATGTACCCCCAGTGATGGTTTAAAATGTTGACCTTGTATCAACAGACGAGAAGAGGGCTGAGGTTCTCAACAACCTTTTTTTCCTCAGTCTTCACTGATAACCACTCTCCTCAATCCTCCTGAGCCAGTGGACAGCAAGATCATGACCAGGGGGGTAAAACTCCTCCCACTGTAGAGGGGGAACCTGAGGATCCTGAACATATATAAGTCTATAAGACCTGATAAGATGCATCCCAGAGTCCTGAGGGAATTGGCTGATGTGATTTCCAAGGCACTCTCCATAATATTTGAAAAGTCATGGCGGTCAGGGGAAGTCCCTGGTGACTGGAAGAACATTGTGCCCATTTTTAAGAAGGGTAGAAAAGATAACCCTGGAAATTACTGACCTGTCAGCTTCACCTCTGTGCCTGGGTAGATCACAGAAAAGATACTCCTAGGTGCTATGCTAAAGTACATGGAGGATGGGGAGGTGATTAGTGGCAGCCAGCCTGGCTTCACCAGGGGCAAGTCTTGTATGACCAACCTAGTGTCTTTCTATGATGGGGAAACCACAGCAGTGGTCACGGGAAAAGAAATGAATGTAATCTGTATGGACTTCTGTAAAGCCTTTTACATGGTCTCCTACAACATTCTTCTCTCTAAATTGAAGAGAGATGTATTTGATGGGTGGACTTGCTTGATGAATAAGAATTTTGTTGGGTGGTCAATGGCTCGATGTCCAGATGAAGATACTTGACAAGTTGTGTCCCTCAGGGGTCCATACTGGGACCAGTGCTGTTCAATGTCTTCATCAATTATATAGATGGTGAGATTGAATGCACCCTCAGCAAGTTTGTAGATGACATCATCAAGCTGAGTGGTACAGTTGTCACACCAGAAGGATGGGATGCCACCCATAGGGAGCTGGACAAGTTGAGGAACTGGGCCTGTGTGAACATCATGAGCCTCAACGAGGTCAAGTGCAAGGTCCTACACCCAGGTCAGGGCAGTCTGAGGTGTCACATCAGGATAGGAGATGATGTGATTGAAAGCAGCCCTGGGGACTACAAGGGTGCTGGTTGATGGTGCAGGACTTGGGGGTGCAGACGGGTCACTTAAAACCATTTACTCCTATATTAAAATATTACTGTTTTAGGAAACATTACATGAATTATTCACACACACACACAAAACCCTTTACACTTTAATGAGCAGGAATAATCAAATATAATAAGATTGAGGATATATATGCTTTAATAAAAACTCTTAAAGGATGGTTGATAGTTTCTTTACCCTCCTATCCCAAGGTATTACAATTAAGAAAGAATTTTTCTCTATTGAAATTACAAGCAAATTATAATGCTTGTCAAATTTGCAGAACACATCTAGGGAACATTATTCAGTGTAACACTTAATACTAACATGTAATGAACTGCATTTCCATTTTTTTCATTAGTTACAGTTCCTGTATATATTCGGTGATATCATAATTATTCTTGGGGGATAATGTCCTACTTTTGTATAAATTCCCATATGAATTTTGTAACTAGAGTGATTCTTAAAGAATCTTTTGTTTCTACATGTGTTTTTTGGAATTGCACCTAGGCAGTTTCACTGATTCTGTAGTTTTAAGAGAAGATCTAGGTGGAAATTTTTGAATGCTTGACAGCATAGTTTCTAATCTGGCTGTTAGAAATCAGATTAGAATCAAAACCTGAACCCAAATGTACACAAAACTTAGTAGCTGCTTTAATCCGAAGCTCAGGATATGACTTAGTTTCTTTGATCTTCTTTGCTTCCATAAAATGAAATTTTCTGTATACCTTTTGATTTCCTTGGGCACTTCCTAATCAGATGTCCTGCAGCTCCTGCTTCTGAGCTCATCCTCCAAGATTTTTCAGTTTCTCATCTTCCCACTCAGGAGGAGTCAGGGACTAAAAAATTTCTTACCCAGTGTTTAAGAATTGATGAGACAATCACCTCTGATCCCACTTAATCTACTCATTCTGGAATGGAAAGCATTTATCCTTCAAACATTAAACCTGTTCTGGAAGATACTTTTGGGTTTTGTTTTTTTTGTGTGGAGGCGTTGGTGTTAGCAGAGAGGAGTGGAGGGAAGTGGACTGCCTAAATGGTAGCATTTTGTTCCTCCTGATGACTCAAGATTATGTTTTCCTCAGCCATTAAATAATTCCAGTGCTTACAAGCCTTTTCAAAGATGAGGCACTGTAGTTCTAGTATACTTGTGATCTGGGGTGGGAGATTCCACTTGAGAACTCCTTTTTCCCCACAGTGATGGAAGGAGGGGAGAGTTGAAAACATCAAGCAGAGCAAGCATTTTGTGCAGGTTGTTGTTCTCTCAACTAGAAGATGAGGCGCCTCAGACATTTGTACTTCCCCTCTGCCTGTCAACAGCCTTTCGAAGCAGTCTGTCTTTTTACCAACATTAGGTCCTCTCACTCGCTCCATCTCTGCTTCTGGCTTTAACGTAAACATGGGATTTTGAGTGGATAAAACTCCTTCTTTAATGCTTTTGCCTCTCTGCCTGGGGGATCAGCTTCTACTATCTAACTGAGATGAATCTTCAAGAAGGGATACTTTACCTCCTCTAGTCATAAAGAAAATGAAACTCCTTGGACAGATTTTATTCAGCTTCTCCTATACAGTTTCTTCTGTGCAGCAAGAAGTTAAAAAAAAAAAGCTTCTAAAGCAGAGAGACAGAGAGATAAGCACAAGTCCCATCAAATCTCAGAAATTTCTGAGGGAGTCATCAGGGTATTCCTCTCTTCAAAAGACAGCTGCAGATCTGTAGACTAGTGCTAGGTTGTGTATTCAGATGATAAGACTAGGAATATGTGTGTTTCTCCCAAATATATCCTCTAAACAGGCTTTGAAGCCTCTGGAGTATTTCAGAAGTGTTAAGCACAGAAGTTTATGAATGGCTAGACGAGGCTGAGAATATGAAGAGGTTTTCTAGAGTCCACATATATATTTGGTACAGGAAAGATTCTTGCTCAGGATAATGGCATTTTTAAATTCCATTTCCTGGAAGGTACTGGAGATACATCTTTCTCCCAAAGAGAATATCAAATATATGTAAAAACTAAATGAAATGAGCTTATCTAAAGGTCCTATGCCAGCATAAAAGAAAGAATTGTTAAACTTCAGTAACAGGCAAACCCTCAAAAAAACCTCAGAAAAAAACAGAACTGTTCAAGGTTCACTTAAAGACAAATGGTATTTGTAGACAAAGGTGTATAATAACATGAACATTTTTAGGGTTAAGGAAACTAAAAGTGCTATTTCACTACATTCACATACATCAAATGTAATAGCCTGTACGGACACGTACTTTTGGTCAGATAAATCCTAACAGTGGTGTTCATGTATGTCTTTGGTACCACAGCAGGATATCTAGAACAGTGTTGTAGTCTTATTTTCCCATTCTTTCTTGTTCTGGGGAGCCTTCTAGGAAGGTCATGTTCTTTTCGTACTAGACACCTGCAATTAAAAACCTAGGGTCCTTCATATTTCTTCAGAAATCCCCCTATGTCTCGGAGCTATATGACTGCATCTTACAGAAAGAAATTCTAATTCCACAGAAAATTTACTACAGTGGACTAATCTGACCTTGTTATAGCCCTGCAGCAACGTGATACAAAATACATACCATTTCTCAAAATATAGAGTTCAATGGTTATCATAGAAGACAGCTGTTTCAAGTAAACTTGGAATTTTATCATTGATTGATACCCCATTTTAATCAAGATGTATCTTATGGTGAAATTTAAAGAAAAAAAAAATCATCTGTGCCATGTTGTAATGACTAAGTCTGAAACTGGCTTATGTTAAATCTATGAATGGTACTTGTTCTTATTTGACATAAGTAATTTCAAAGTCACATTAACACGGATAACAAGAAATGAAGTCTGCATGACAGGAAGAGAGCTCAATACTTACCTCACTGTTAATTTTACTGTATTCTACTTTTAGCTTAATTAAAGGAAATGTGCCCTAGACTTTGTAGAATTATGTCTTTCTGTACAGTAAAATTTGCTTTTCCACTAATGTTTAGAATTTATTCCTAATTGGTTTTGGAAGACAAGTATTGACAAAATAACTGTAGGACTCCTAACAGGTCTAGCTGATATATTTTAGCCCCAACATAAGAAACATAATGGATGTAACAACTTAAACACAAATGTCTTGTCAAAGTTGACAGGTTAAAGAGATATGCTGGTACAAGTAAAAAGAAAAGAGGTAAGATTTTGTAATACAAGGCAATATCACAGCATGAACTTAGATTTTCAAATTTGTACTCAGGGATAAAAAGATAGATGACATGCAACTAAGGGACCTGCTCACACCTGAGTATAATTGCAATTGGAGCAAGATAAGCTATCACATGAACATGACGAACATCTACTCAACTAGTGTTCAGTAACTTGCGTGACTTGTAAAATATTCATACTGAAATATCTTTTATTTATTTATTTATTTTGTGATTTTTCACTAGTTATGCTTTTGAATGTTTACAGGAGAGTGAGTTAGACTGCCACAGTGACTTACCTCTGCAGCATTTAGTTTGGATCCAAATACTGTGAAAATGTCTTAGTGTCCACATTTTAGATAAACAGCTCTTCTTGGTTGCTAACAAGCACCAAATAGATCTCAAAACACCAAGAACTACCTGGTATTATGCTGTTCCCCAGTTTGTTTGCATGCCGAACTAAAGTGGGTATGCCTGTGGGTTGGTGGGATTTGGTCGGCCTGTAGGGACTCCAAGAGGTGGCCCTAAGAACTAGTATGAAAGATCAGGTTTTTAGTGAGGTGGATTAATATGAAGAATATATCAAGTTGCTTCGAAAAAGGTATCCACAATATGAGCACTGCTCTCAGTGCTGTAGTTCTTAGAAACATACTACCATTGATTTAAATCTCAACACCTAAATCACAGCTTAAATATCAGATACTAAAATGACAGTTCAAACAGGTGTCAGTATAATTTTGTTGCTTTGTTTTCAAGTAATATCACTTTACCTCAAAATGCAAGAAAAAATTCTCTTGTTTTATGTAGCATCGCAGAGAACAGATATGACCAAAATGCTTTAGCAAGTCTATATCTGTATTTTGGGACTTTCTTATGAAGCATTCAGTGTTCTGATGCAAATTTGTAGCACATAAGTATGTCCAGTCTTAGTGGTTTTGGCATTTAAAATGACTTGCTAAGCTTTGGCATACTAAATTCCAAACTGAGCTCCTTGGTTCAACTACAAAGGATGTGCAGCACAGGAGCTAAACTCTGACAGCTGTGCAAGTACGTGATGTAACTCATTCCCATGGTGCCACTGGGAATTGCTTTGCATAACAGAATGGACGCATCATCATTCTCTTGCTGTGTGTGGATTGTACTGCTAGGAAATAGGTAGTAGCAGTTTTGTTACAGGATGTTCATTCATAAAAATCAAAGCCTTTTGAACTGCTTTCACACTATTTTCTGTTGTCTGCCTTGAACAAGCTATATTGTCAACATTAGGAAGACAACATCAATTTCCTGTAGAAATTTTCCATTAAAAATACAGTTGTACAGCAAATGCAGCTAAAAGGACACAGAGTAAAAGCAAATACTGGTTAAATAGGGGTGAAACAAGCCACAACATTTAGATAGGACTTCCCCCAGTGTTTGGAGATGGTATGCCACTTGATTAAAATTTTGGAATTTAATCTATTCACATTTCAAGCTCACTGACAAAAATTAGTACAGACGGCCTGTTAAAGTGAGATAGGAAGTAGAAAAGAAACATATTTAACGGTAACTTAAAGATTATCAGAGTACCATTTGCAAACCTGGAGTTGCCAGTATACTAGAGACTTGGTGCATTTCTTTTCCAACTGGATAGGATAAAGTCGCTCAACAGCTTTGAATGTTAGCTCTTATTGGTAGGGTTTTATTTACTCAGAGAGGCTGAAAATATCTGTTCACAAGCATTATTAGTCACTCTAAGCATTAGTAAATCAGAATAAAGAGACAGTTCAGATAAAAACAATGCTAACAAAAAAAGCATTAAGGTTTTATGAAATGAACCTACTCGTTTGCTATTTTTTTTCTTTTGTTCTTCACCCAGCACTTCCTCTCAGGCAGACACATACTCCAACTTTTTAACTAGCACATCTAGTGATTTGTTTTCTCTCTGCATGGTGGTCTGATTCCAGTCAGCAGACAAGCACCCACACAGCTGCTTATTCAGTCATGCACTCCTACCCCTAGCAGAACAAGGGAAAAAAGAGGAAGAACAAGAGCAAAAAAATCTCATGGGTGAAAACAAAGACAGCTTAATAGGCAAAGGAAAAGTGGGAGAAGAAACAATAATAAAATCACTTAGCTCTAACCGAGTCAATCAACCTCAACAAGTCTCTTCAGAAGCCACTACCACTATCCACTATCTTTTTTTTTAACACTGAGCATGAGATGGTATAGAAAGTCCCCCTGACTAATTTGGACCAGCTGTCTCAGCTGTGTCCCCTCCTAGCCTATTAATGGTTTCACAGGTGTACTGCTTCAGTCAAACTCTCTAGCTGATGCTGTCTTATCCACAAAAAGAAAGTTAGCTCCAACTCAGCTAGACCCAGTATGCTCTATCATGAGTCTGGAGGGTCTACACAAGGCTTTCACATCCTTTAATGACTAACACTGCTGACATCTCAGAAAAGGCTATGAGCACATGTTGGATGTAGATCATATGACCAAAGAAAGATGTCTATGCACTGTCTTTGCAGTTAACGATGACAGAAAAGGTGCCTACAGAGCAGAATTCACCTGCTTAAACAGAAGCAGTTCATACCGTCTGGGTCTGGAAAGTCGGACATGAGGCATAAAAGGTGCACAAGGTCTGAAGTATTATACTGCTTATTGGAGTTTATCAAACTCTGCTGCAGATGTAACTTAAATGGGTGCCTGTTGTAGCTACACTGTGCAAATAAAGAAGCTGCTCAAACAACCTTGTCTTTAACTTATTATTTCGGCAGAGGTATGTATCTGGAGTTTACTGGCATGTTAAAAATCAGCTCCTAAAACTATGAGTATGTGGAAGGAAACGGAATAAGGGAAAGTCACATCCAAAACTGAGCAGTGGTAGGAGAAAAAAATCATCCCCTGAATACAGGTAACCAAGGTAGTAGGATGCTGTGGTGGGTACCTGAGACCTTGTGATTCACTGAGTACTATATGGGGCTTTGAGTCATTAGGCTGATTTATCAGATTCTGTTAGCAGCAGGTGTCCTTTTAGGAGCCTGTAGAGACTGGAATGCAGCTGTGAGTCTCTTGGCCTTGGGAAAACTTGAAGGGCAGCAGAGGACATGGCAGAAACTCCGTGAGTGATGGATAACAGCTGGTTTGGGAACCAGTTATGAACGTCTACCAAACCAGATGGAAATCTCTCTAGGGTAGCCTTAAGCCTTTGATTAGCCATCTTCTAGCTGGCCAAAAATATTGGGGGGGTTGTTGGTTTTTTTTTTTCATCTTGAGGACCAGGGATGTGATGTGAGGTACAGCACATAGTCTGGAAAGAAAACAAAAGAGGAAGAAAAAGCAAGTAAGCATCAATGAGACACAAAACTGGATTCAGAGATGTCTGGCTTCTAGGATACAGTGAAGGCTGCATGCCTGTCAGGCAGAGACGCTTCGTTTGAGAGTTTCTTCCATGTACAAGTCCTAGACTTTGCTGCCTAAGTTACCGGTCCTCTATAAGGAAACAGTTTCAGTTACGTAATAGGAGGGGGTTTTGCAGCTTGTGGAAAATTCTTGACATTGCATGAGGGAAGAGGGGAACTATTCAATTGTAATTTTTCTTTGACTTTATTTTCTCCATAAATAATGGGGCTCAAAATTATCTGTTGCAGGAATACAACTGATACAGCAACAGGGTAATAGATATTTTTTCTGTCTTTTGAACTCTAAATACCAAAATGCTGTTTTGTTGTTTTTTTTTTACAAAAAAGACATAAACAGTGAATTCAATAAGGATGTCAAATACAAGACCATATAACAGGTAAAGATGCTTTCCGTGATTTCTAGAAAAAGAATCAAGCCAGTGAAGCTTACAAAGCAATATCTGACTTAGTGGATTCAAAGCATGAACTGGACACACGTATTAAAAATATTAATTGTTCTACCACAGAAGAAGCTAATTTGTTTTAGAAATAAATGCTTCTTTCCTCCCTTAAGAAAAATCCTTATTAGAGTTTAAAACCACAGTGGACTAGGAGGAGTGCATGCTATATTTTAAGTAACAATTTACATAAAAAAATAGCTAAAGCCAAATTAGGTAAGCATTTCTATGCATCTATCACCAACATACCTGACTACTAGTTGTGCCTAAATTTCATTTTTATTGATTAGTGGAATTTAAAACAAGTATGTTCAAAACATACTAGTGGAATTATTTTCCACCTGAAGCATAAAAGTATTGGCATATAAATTCAATACATTTCAATCCGTACCTCCAATACTATAGCCAGTTATCTGCTCTTCCTGTGTGAGTGAAATTGTCTTTCCCTCAAGACAATTAAAGACTTGCCTATCCAGACTGTTGTGTTTGCATGCACTAACTGGGAAGAAAGGTGTGTTTGAGATCTGGCAAGCGTCTTTAGCTTTCCGTAACAGCCTCAAAAGCATGATAAAAGGATTCTCTTTATGGAGAGAACAGGAGTGAATGACAGAAGAGATGCTAAGGTAGTTTCAACTGAAGCATGCTGTGGCTTTACTGACATTTGATTGAGTCAATTACAGAAGTGTCTCTAAAATTCAGATTTATTTTTATTTTAAGACTCATAAATGCTAGTATCTCTCAGCACAGAACCAAAACAATGTTTCATAGGGATTTTAACATCAAGCCTGCCCTCTCTTCCCTAAACAGACCAAAACCATAATGGTGTTTTGAGTAACACAGGATCATTTAATCTTGAAGCCAAGCTGCAGACAGCTGATTAAAAGGACTTTCCTGAGGTGTTTTCCAGTCTATGATTTGTTTTTGCTTTTCTTTCAGAAAAGTAACTAACTAATGTTTCAACATTTCCTGAGCTTAGTCTTGTTTGAACTTAATAACACAGAGAGGGTTTGAATAATTCAAATAACCAGTGTTGGGTCTTCTGATGCTTTCTATGTGTGAATTTAGAGCTGAGTTTTCAGACTGACAGCCAAGACGTCTCCAGTTCTGTAGGTATGATCTGGGAATAAAGAACTGCCATCTTCAGGGCTGTCAATTCAGCATTGAACAGAATCAGGACTCACACATTATTTAAAGGACTATACACTGCATAAATTTTAAATACAATTTACCATGAAAAAGTCTAAAGGGCAAGCTATCAATCATTTTAGCAGCTCTCACATGACAAGCTAAAGTCAAAGTCAGGATTTCAAAAGCGCTATTCTCTTTCTCAGTGTTGCTCAGTGTCTGGGTCAGAAGAATTGCCAAGGGCAGATATCCTAGGCTGGCAAAGTTCAATACCAAATTTTTTGTATTATAAATGAATTTAGTTCTTATTTCTAGCAATCATAGTTTTTTACAAATATTTAGTGTACTGCCAAATTAAGTTATAAAATTTCTAGCAAGCTGGTACTCATCAGCAGAGAAAACCTTTTCCACTTGAATTTTCTGTTAACTGGCAAAGCTATAGTCTTATGCCAATTCAAACCAAAGTTTTATGCTTAATGTTACAATGCAATTCATATACAGTTCTTGTCCAAGTGAAATATCAATCTGAAGTTAACGTATCTTTATACTTCCCAGCTCTAGTAGTGTGATTAACTCAATTAATGAGGACAAAACTTGCAATAAGTTGTTCTCAAAGCTAATGGCAAATGATCATTTGGAACTTTCACAGCCAAGTACAGCCATCCTTTTGAAAGCATTGTGCATATCACCAATCAAACCCATCAAGCCAATAAAGGCTGTGGCACTTTTATTTTCTGCTTGACGTTTTGAGCATGTATTTCATTATCTAAATGTCCATTAAAGTCATCTCTTTTATTACTCTGAAATAGCACAGTTGCAGCCAACATGCTAAAATTGCATTAAAGAAACAAATTAAAACCAAAACAAGGACGTTTCTAGTGTGGGTTGTCACTTCGAGTGAGTGGAATGACAGTTTAAACTAAAATTTCTTTGATATTGTCAGTTCTTATTAGAACTTTAACATTAAATTAATGTACAGTGAAGTCATTGTTTTAACTTTCAATGCTTGAATAAAATATGACACAAATGGCTACCATGAAAACTGAAATGAATAGAAAAAGAAATATAATTGTTTTACTGACTTTTGCTCATAAAAAGGAGAAACTAAAGACTTGATAAAATGCCCATCCCTAGAGGCCATAAAACAAGTACTCCAACTGCTATGTCTTTTGTAGAAAGGACATGTGCCTTCCAAGCAAAATGAATTTGGACATCAATGTTCTGTGGTTTTGTCGCAGACTTTTCTTCTGAAACAATGACCAAAAATGACATAATTTGTTGTAGGTAATTTCAAAGAACTTAAACTATAAAAATTTTAAAATGCATGTTAGCATGGTAAATGTTGTGTTCATCATTACTCTTAGCCAAATTATTTGTCTTATTTAAGTAGAATTCATGAAGAAAAAAAATATATGTAATTGTGCTAATGGATTTGTAGCAATATTGCCCTGAAGAGGTATTAGTTGGTGGTCTACATATTACTTCTGATGAAAATATTAAGTTTAGGGTGCATATTGGAGAAATGCTTCATACTTAATGAGATGAAGGTATTATAGTATGTGACTTGGACAATTTGTCAATACAGCTTTATTTTAAAAAAATTCTGCACTCATTTCTTACAAGTTCTGTGTGAATAATTGTGGGAATGTAACATAAGATTGGTGAGTAGGATTATAGACATACTCAAATGACTTGCAGCTGGGATGTAGACGAACAGACATATACTACTCTTGCTTAGTCTTGCTTGCTTGGCACATAGGAACTTTGTGTTTAGATAACATAGGCCTGTAATAAACTCAGAGGCACCCTAGTGAACATCCTTGAGATTCTTGCCCTTCTGTGGGAAAGATCAAAGTACAGTGGAAAATTATACCTGTGTGAATCCTTAATATATAAGTGAAAACAGTAAGTTCAAGACCCCACTTTCTAGCAAAGACCAAGCTCCATGCTGCTGGTATTCCTACTTGGTTTTCCTCTGCCTGGATTCTGTTTTGGAGATGCCTTTGTTCATAAGGCAATGGGAAAAAAAATTATTCTTTGCATTTCATCTGTGGTTTGTGCTTGTGCCTGTGTCCTGCCTGTGTCAGTTCATGCAGTGTTTAAAGAACTTGCTGCATGATGTCAAAAACGTCAACCTTCTACATGGTTGAGAATAATAAAGGTAAGATCATCCTTATGTCATTTTGATCATGTCAGACAACCCACTTTGTTATTTCCTCTTTCAGTCTTCATCTCCTTCTGCTCCACAGCTGAGATAACAAGTCTTATTTTCAAAGACTTGTACAACCAGACATTTATCCTGTAATAGTCTCAAAGTCAATTCTTCTTACTCTACCCTCATTTTTCCTCCTAAAAACTCTTTTCTATTCCTTTCTGATTATGAACTGTGTTTCATATTAACATGTATGTTTGGAACTGCCTCTATGTCTCATATGCAAAGTAGTCTTTCTTACATTTCTTAGTGTGACAAGCTCGGGGTTTTTTTTCACATATTCCTAGTAGTAAATAACATTCGTGAAATACAATCAGATGCTCAACAAATGAGAACATTAAAACACATTACACATTGTTCAAATACAAACTCATCCAACATCATTCGGGAATTGCTATAGATGCTACATTAAAAAAAATTACAGCCAGGTGATGTAATAGTAAAATCACAATTCACACAGTAGGTTTGACTTATGAGCAGAGTTACTTGCTTGTGTGAGCACCATTTGGGAATGGCAGAAGTAGCAAAGTATGCTGAGAAATGTATGTCCATACTTTCTGTTTAAATAGAGTAAACATAACAGATATTGTAATTTCCTCTGTAGTAACAAAGTTGGACAATGAAGGCTTAGCTTAATTTGTGTCAAAATTTGTAATTAGTGGTGTATTGAACAAGTTTTTTAGACAAAACACATATTTAAATAGAATTGCGACTTAATAGAGTTTGATGATAAGGTCACGCTATTACTTATTGTATGGAGGAAATGTATTAGGAGAAATTGGGTTACATGTGTTGGTAGCTAAGGAATTATATGTGCTAACAGCCAAAGGATTGTACATGCACACCCTATTTCCTATGTCACTTAGATAAGAGTTCACAGTGTCATCTTGCATCTCCATGATGCTCAGCTCTCGTCTGGGTGTTCTGCTGACTGCTGCCAGGTATCATTTCACTCCGAAGTCTGGATTAGAGGTTTTGTGAAGCAGACTTTCAGGTGTCAGGTTTCATAAAATAATTTTGATGGAAGGATACAGTAACATGGTTGACCCTGTGGAGAGGAGACTACACGAACCAAGAAATCCCTGGGCAATTATAACCTTACATACTATTTACTTTATAGACAGCTTTTAAGCACTGGGAAAAATTTTAAGTCTGAATTCCTAACTTGTGACCTAATACTTTAGATCAAGCCTCTCTACTCATGCTGAAAAACTATGCAAATAGCAGAGTAAGTCACACAAAATTTTAACTCTAGATTCTTATTTAAGCTAATGGTATACTGAGTCACACAATATTATAACTCTAAATTATTTACTCTATTTAAAATGTCATTTTTTTAGAGTAAATCACTAATACCTGCTAAAGAGGAAAGTTGCCTGGTCATGCAGTCCAGCTGTCTTCCAGAGAGGATTCAAGCGGGGCTCATCAGCGAACTTTTGTTGGTGAAAGATCTCATTGCTTCAAGAAGAATCCCTCGAGGGACATTCTACTGCAAGGGTAGATCATTGCCATGCAGCCACACTGCTTAGAGAGCTCAAAGAAAGCTCACTTAAACTGTCCTATTTATGGGATAAAACTGCTTAACTTGTAGTCAAATTTTATAAAAGGCTCCTTATTGGCATTTGCTGTGTGGCCTGGCCAGAGGCACGCCTTTGCCTCCTCTGGATCCTGAAACAGACTGCTGCTAGTTTGGTAAAAGTGGTTTGGTTTCATCTTTGGTCAGTTATGGTAATAATTCCTTGTGTTCATATACCAAGGATATATAATTTTTCACTATGAGATCGGTATAAGAATAAGATTAAATTATAGTAATTAGACAGTGTAAGAGAAAAATGAGGAAAATGACACTGTACCATCAAGAGAAAAATAGTGGAATCTCTACAATGTTTTTTACTGACTTTGTAGTCAGTAAAACAAATTAAGATAATTAATCATTTTCCACATAGGAACGTCTGTTTTATAAATTGTAAAAGCTCCTATACACTTTCAACTTCTTAATATTTCATCTTTCAGCTTTCCTTAAAAATAAATGCCTTGATATTATCAGACAACTTACAAGAGATACTTGATTTATCATTTTAGAAAAGGGTATAAAAGACTCCCAATACCAGCTATTTTTAAACTATTCTTCCACATTTAAGGATATAAGTATCATCTTTTTCAGATTTACAAAGAACAATCTGCTTTCCTTGACTGTTAGAAGTCAAAACTCCACTAAATTCAGTGGAAAGACCTCTGTGGTAGATTTGGAAGTGTTAGGCTTACAGCTGGAGCTGATGATCTTAAAAGTCTTTTGCAACCTAAATGATTCTATGATTCTATACATTAAGTAGGCTGGGAGACACTTTACACACTTTTTTTTTCTTTCAGCAAGGTTTGGAGTTTGATTGTCCTAATGAGATTCCAGTTTGGATATCTGATAGTGGTTTTCACAAATTCCTCTTGTCAGTTTACATTATTGGGTATAAGGTTAGAGTATTCACTACATTTCCTAAAGTATTTGTCTATTGTTGCTATGCATGACTAAAGGATTTTCCTCTTTCTAGCACAGAAGCTCTGGTATTTCAAGAACATCAAAGGATGTAAGAAATATATATATATGCTTCAGAATAAAAAGATCCCGTCATAACTCAAGGGTAGTTTTTTTCAGGACTAATCTTTCAAACCAGATTTTGTAATAGATTTGAACTATTTAATATGAAAAATAAGCATGAAAAAATGTTACCCTGTTATGATTTGACTGAAATCCTCAAAAGGCTATGCAAAAATATATCTATATGTAGCTATGCTATCAGGTATGGTATAACAGTGTGACTAGATTACTATCTGATGCTAAATCTAGATGACATTAAAGCTTCTATTCTACTAAAGATTATGATTTTTATAGCATATTGGACAGGGACGTCTGGTCTCCAGAGAGACAAGGACAAATGCACATATTCTGATTTCTTCAGCAAAATTTCATACTTGACATCAGTATATCACAGATATCACGACTGATCAATATGAAATGCTTCTTTCTGTTGCTATAAATCAACAGAATTTTTTGAATCATGTTGCTGCAGAGCAGAAGAATTCTGGTCAGAATTTCTCTACAGAGAAGAGAAACTATTTCTTTACAAGTTTCTCTTTGCCAAGTCAAGGATTATATTTTTTTATTTTTTTCTTTTCTTTATGCTTGCACTTTGCAGCCTGTTTATGAAAAAAAAATATTGCTGTTTCTTCTGGAGAAATAATTTGCTTTCTGCTTGCCAGAGTATCTGAGATAGTTTAAATGCAAACATGGTTCAAGAGGAAAACATCTCATAGCAAAATAAGGGCTTAAATTCTGACTATGAAACTGTAAAATAAGGTTGCAAGGCCAAAAAACCCCAAACAACATAAACCATCAAACCACAGTTCTAGATCACTTTTAACAGCAAAAGCTTCTTTAAAGAAGAAATACGAAATGTTCCAAAATAAGAACTTCATTCTGCACATAAAGGATGAGAGTCCTCCTCCTGCTTATCCTGGAGCACTGACCAAGGTCACTTTGACTCTGTCTCAGTTGCAGGGGTATGATGACACTCTTCTCAACATCCATTTTACACTCTGAACACATTTCCTCTGCACTGCAAATCCAAGTAGATATAAAGGCAGCTGAGGCCAGGAGCTGGTTCCAGGTCTCTTGATCTAGCTGCCTAATTTCAGTAAGATATCATTCCTCTGTGATTCCTAATTTCCTGTTTACAGTACTGGAACATGATTTCAAACTTTTCAACCCCAATATGCAGAAGATTTGAGGCTGCAAGTATAGTAAGAGGCAAAGCTATGTGCAATAAATTTCTTTTAGCAAACACTCCCCTTAAATAAAAATAATTCTCTGATTTCTTTGCCTGATGTAGCAGCAGTCACACTGAAACTACATTTCATTTTATTTAGAGATCCAAACCAAGTGACTGCACTTTGTTTAACATTCTTATGAAGCTGCTGATAGAAACACCTTTCTTCATTTTCAGTGCGATCACATTTTTATTATATATAAAAAAGAGACTATGTGAATGTAGCCATATGCATTCTTAATGGCAATAGTCTGTCATTTACACCATTTGATGAACATAGAAGCTGAGTTTTTCTGCTTAGTTTCTGCTACAGTACATAGATTTCCGTGATGAATTAGAGGGAATATTTTTTTTTTAACTGCAAGAATTTATGTTTTTAAAAGCATTCCACTACTGTCAGGTAATTATAACATGTCTTCCCTAGCAGGAATGAACACCACAGGAAATACAACTGCAGTACAGACTTAATCAAATCTGAATGACAAGGTTATCAGAAAGTTAAATGCTGGGTTTTTTGTTTTTGTTTTTTGTTATATTGATGTGTTCTGTAAAAAGAGTTATGTTAAAATATAAGACAATGTGATCAATCGTTTGCTCATAATTTAATTCCATTAGAGTTATCTAATTACTTCTTAATTATTAAAAGCAGTAGCCGTTCTAAAATTTGCATCACTGAGGTCTCTAGTGGTATTTTTGGTAAAACCCTGTGGTGTTTGTAGTTCAATAACTGTTGGTTTATTTTCAGTTTTTACCCATTAATGTCATGCATGCATTTAATATATGCAAAGACTGTCTTCACTCAAAACTGCTTCATTATTATAGCCTCTAAATTTAAATAACTCCCAGAATTTTCATTCTGTATGCCTTCCGTTTACCTCATATCTTCCTTTTCTACAAACAGAAAAATGAAACCAGCAATGCTCAAAGGCCTGGAGTCTTTGTTTGAACAAAAGGATTAAAGACAGAGCAACTTCATCAAAGGTCAGCTCTCCCCTCCTACCCTTTTGAGTTTGAAAAAAGGGTGATTTGAAGGAAAATCTCTATTAGATTGATGTGAACTTCTTTCGAGGGGAAGTTATTGCTTGAATCTATGAGCTGTCCTGAAAGTGCCTAGGACAGTATCTTTTTTGTCCTGGCTGAAGTAAACTTTTACCACATTCCAAAGCCCTGAAGATGTACATTGGACAGAAAGAAGGAAAATAAATGGTATCATCCATGGTTCAAGAAGGCTGGGCCTGTCTGGGCAGCATAACCTAGAAACACGTGTATTTCATTTCTTCTCTTTCTGTTATTCTGAAGGCACTGTAGATTTTATAAGAGAAGGTCTTATAAACCACAATATTCCTGTCCATGAGTCCCTGCTTTTTAACTAGGCAGACAAAATTGCTCTCACAGGCTCAGTGGAAAATGTTCAGAAATATCAGTAGAGGCTGCATTTAATGTCACATTGTTCATGGTGTTTTTGACAGACAGGTCACCTACCTTCTGAATGAAAATATCTATCCAGCAAAGGTGGAATCCACCAGCCTACTGACCCCCTTGAACTCTTGCCAAGAAGTCACAACATGCTTGAATTTTTTTGTTTTGCTTTGCTTTGAGGACTGAGATTGAGTTTTCTTTTGATAATGGCAAATCAAATTAATTAAAAAAGTTTTTTTGTAATCAGAGGATTACATTCTCAAAACTGGGATTTAAGACTATATGAGTGACATAATATTATACAGACCAGAATGTGAAACGTGCAATACATTTGCCTTTCTCCTCATAATGTAATAGGAAAGACTGTACAGAGGAAATGTGGGATGTTTTGCTCTGCATGAGGTGCAGTTAAATTTTATGATATTGGGAGAGACCATCTCTGGATTACTTTTCTTTTCAGTTATTTCATTTTCTGTGAACAAAAAAAAAAAAAAGTTCATGTTCAAATCCCCTTCCTATCTCATGCAAAGTAAACAGTACAATGAGTCCTGGATCTTCTGGATGCTTCCAGATTTTGGCACAAATACCTTTCTAATTTTGTGAATCGATGACAGAGGATTGGAATAGTTCTTCTTCAACATGGACAGTAAGAATTGGTTAACAATTCAAAAGTAGTCATGCATTTTAATCTACTCCTTTGATATTCTTTGATATAAGAAAAGCAACTGATATGTCTTAATATCTAGAATTGACCTTGCACAAACCCAAAGTATATAAAAACTGTTGAAGTTTTACAGACTGAAGTAAATTCCCAAACACGTGGAAATAAGGTTGCACTGTTTTTTATGTCTTGCTAATCTTAGCTTAGTGCATACAGAATAAATAGCAAATTCAGCTGTCCAAAATAAATATGTAGCAATATATAGCAGATACTGTACTTGCGCTAGCTATCCCATTGTTATATTTCTAATTGTTTTTCAATTATGTACTGGTCAAATCTGCTCAGCTGTCTGCTGATCTGCCAAAATGAGGTCTCCCAAGTATTTTGGAAATAAGAGTTGTTTCTTTTCCCTTTGCAATTCAAGGCACTTTTGTGACAGAGTTATATGTTAGTAACCAAGATGTAACCTTTCGAAGTTATGCATGCTGTGATAATGATCTCTTCTTATGTTCCAAAGTGCAACATGTCTGGAGTGCACTTCTAGGGGATGAGTCTGAGCACGAATACATTACAGATACAAACTAAAAAAAAAAATATTTATGACAGAGAGGAGACCTAGAGTCCTTTTCTAAAAAAAAAAAATATATTTTTGTCCTGCTGAAATCTGTATTAGGAATTAGAAAAAGGAAAAAAATAATTTTTGAAAGGTGTTACTTTTGCAGGAAGTTCCTTCCCATCATATAATCATTCTGGTAGTATCAAACACCAAACCTGTAACTACATGGTAATCGTGTAAGGACACACAAAAAGACAGCTCATATGCGAGATCAAAAGGTGTAAGGAATAGAGCAGACTAATTTCTGTCATGCAAACTGGTTTTTATGACTTCCTGTTCATCTTACGTTTTTCTGGCTGTTATGATTTGAGCTAAAGTAGGACTAATTTTCTTACTTTTCAACTAAGCCTTGTCTAAGTGCCTTCACTTTCTGAAAGTTAACTAGATGTTTTTCAGACAGACTATGTCTCTAGAAGTGGTAATGCTTAAAATTTATGGTTATTATCAAAGTAATGGGGCATTGGTATGCAAAAAAGCCACTGCTTATACTTATTTCTATTGAAACCAAGATTATTCTTGATTTGGTGGAATGCTGTAAGTCCAAGGGGTGTACTCTGCACTTGCAGAGAGAAGTGGACAGGGCAGGTGACCCAAAACTGACCAACAGAGTTTTGCATTCTGTATACACCATGTATATATAAAGCTGTGGAATCACAAGAGTCAGGTCCCCTTCTTCATTGGCTGGCATCTGGTAAGGACTTTCTACATCCTACCCTGATCCCAGTACTGTGTATTCCTGAATCCAGTTTCTTGATCCAGCTTTGTCTGTCACTGAGTCCAGCCTGTCACTGAGTCCAGTCCTTTCCCTGTGTCTGCTCTGCAGCATCAGTAGTGACAGACAGTCACCAGCAGGGAGGGCCCTTTTGCCTCTATAAATCTTACTATTTTCTTCTTATTTTCCTTTTTATTATTATTGTTCCATTCAAGCTCTTTTAGTTTCCAACCCACAAGTCTCTCTCCTTCATTTCCCTTTCCCTTTTCCCCATGTGTGGGGAACTGGGTTCACAACTGCTCCCACTTAGCTGCTGACCAAGCTGGGAGGGGATGCTGGACTGTGGCACTGGTGTTCTGGATAATTCTCAGTTCCTTCATCCATTTACAAGAATACAGAATAGATCGCACTTCAAAAGATTGTTTTAATTATTTGGTTCAGGTGGAGAATCACTTAAATCTCAGACACCAAAGCCTTTTATGACACAATTCAATTGTCTCTCAATAGAATAACACACATTTACCTTTATTCAAGTTTGTGAGTAACTGTAATGAAGTAACAAATGTACAGATGAATATTATACTCAATTTTATTGACAATTCTCATTAAGTAAAATTTTAGTATGACTTCCAAAGAAAATGAAGTGTACATGAAAGCAGAGTGTAGATATCTTTCTCTTTTCCCTACTAGTATTTGAACCCATTTGATAGCTTCAACCAACTTAGCATTTTAATTAGGACAGATTTACAGGTAAAGAAAAGATACCTTATTAACATGAAAAGGTGACTTGTGTGTTTAACCCTTATCAACTCACCAGGAAATCCACAAGAAGATGAACTCTTGTCCCCTAAATGCAAGAAAGAGAGATTTTGAACATACTAAGAAGCCAGAGAAAGAAATCTGCAGGAAAATGTCCATTTTTTCAGATACTCACAGGACTACTTTTTAACAGTACTCATTAATTTGAATCAGAGTTACTGTGCACTGTTTCTATCTTAATATTAATAAATTTTCTGTGTAAAGAAGATATTGGGGATTAACAGTGCAATTTTTCCATATCTTATGTTAAACAGTATAAATTGAATTAATATTCTGACAATAATAAGATCTTAAAGAAAACAGTATATCAACTGTGATATCTGACAAAGAAAATTCAAAAAATTTGACTGTTATGTATTTCACATGTTTATTTCTCCTTGCAACTTTTAAAGTCTATTACTTGACTCAGCCATGCAAATAAGGTTAGAATACCAATGAAACTCTGATAAATAATTTTTTTTTGCATTATTTCCATTTGGCACTGCTTGAAAGGATTATTATTCCATCTGATTTAAAATAAAAGGATATCTAATCAAATTTCTAATGTTTTAGGTGACCTGCACTGTCATTTTTTCTGCAATAAAATGAGAAAGGATACCGCAGTAGGACCTTAATACCTTCTCGTAATGTTTTCACTGTTAACATCTCTACTTGTATTTCTAGTCGTATATTCCAGGTTTCCAAGTAGTGCATTTCATTTTGGTTATTGAATTGTGGTTATATATAAACTGTTACTCTGTACTTCAGAAAAATAAGCAATTGCTTTTCGTGCTGAGACTTCTACTGCTTAAAATAAAAATGCAACACAACAAAAGACATGTTAGAGTTCCATGTGTGAAAAATTTGGCCTCAACACATTAATATTTTTACTATAAGGATTCTGGTACACATTGTTTAAATATGCAGAGGCAGATAAGGATGTTTTACTTTAAAGGCTGTTTGTGAGCTCTCCTTTATTTCCTTCATAGCTGAGAATAGGCCCATGAAAGTCTCAGAGTTCACAGTGAGCTACAGAGCCAGACTGCAGGATGTTACCTGTTTTAAAAGTGATGGGGCAGAGAATAGAAAAAGCCTAATAAGACACAATCAAGCTCCCTGGTCTGCAATTGAAAAAAAACAACAAAGAAGTGGGTCATGCAGTACCATTTTTAGGAAACTTAGAGTATGATAACTTAAAATTAGCTGCTGCCAAGGCTGTAGTGTGTATGCCTCGTTATTGCTGTGAACTATCTCAACTAATATAAAGTGAGACACATTCTTGGGAGTGTTTTATAGGTAATTTACTGAAAGAAGTGAGTGTTGGTTAGGAATGCTCAAGGGAATAAGGGGTAAAAGGGTCATATTCACAAGTTGTCAGCAATAAACTGCCCGACAAAGCTTTTTCTGTCATGCTTGTTTATATGTTTGGATAACACACCAGGACTTGTGAATTCCACTGCAGGTGATGTCCTTACTTGCTCACAGCTGTCATGACTGTAAGATACTCATCAAGGAGTGTCAGTTAAGTCGCACTTTTCCACACCCACAGAGAAAAGGGACCTATATTTCATATTATTAATAGTGTAAAATAAGAATCAAGGCCAGGACATATCAAACCCTCCTAGAAGAGATTATAATCTTCTGTTTACACATAAATAATGCAAATTAGATCTAGCAATTCAAATCAAGCTCTTATGAGCTCTCCTCTCAGTGACATATTTACAAGAAGAGATGTATGAATATCTAACTTTCCTCCTTAGTTTAACTTGCAGAGTGAATTAGAAAAAAATCTTGTCAAAGGAAAGAGGAACTCTAAGTGTTTTCACTTGCTCTTGCAAAGTCCTTCACTTCCCTTCATGCACAGCACGGATGAAATCCAGAACAAGGGAAGCATCCAAGAGTTTCTGCCTTTACTATAGACGTGAGGCTATGTTTTTCTTTTAGTGCTCTTCTCTATGCAGATTGGAAGTGCTGAGGGGCATAATTCAAAGGTAGTGGTACAGGTAACTCTCTGTCCCAGCTCAGCAACTTACATGCAGGCTGGGAGTCCGGTTTTGCACAATCCAGTGCAGGCCTGAGACACAAATGTGCTCTTTTAGGGGGCTGTGTGCATAATACTCGCTGTTGTTACAGTACTTATGACCAGCTTTCATAGTTCAAAAATTTAGAAAATATTTGGAGTGAAATTTATTTATCAACAATTATACTATCACCTTCTTGTAGGTTGTTTCATTTATTTTTCTACATTTTTTTTTTTATATTCAAGCTCAACTACTTGTATAGCTTGTAAAAATCATACAACCTGCCCCCTAACAAACAAAAGCAGCTGCCTACTGAAAATTTACAAGAAATAAACAAACATGACAGAAAAGCCTTTCTTAGTAGTTATTTTTCTTTTTAAACTGATACATCTGTACATCTGAGCTCTATTTTTTATCGTTAATCCCAGGAATATGCAAAGAGCTTCCTTGGGAATAACCATGAAGTGAAGTAGGTGAAACAGGAAAACTAACTGAATGGAGTATTTTGGACTGCTTTTTTCATATAAATCTAGACATGAATTTATGTGATGCTTTTGCTGGTGTCTGTTCTAGGATAGGATGTTGCAAATAAATGAACTTCAAAAAGTTATTTAGTTGCATTAAAAATTGCTAAGATAGCACATCTAAAACTAGTGAGTGGAAATTTCAATTTGGTATTATTTAGATTGAAATACCAAGGTGAAGGAAGACAGCCAAGCACTGTGATAAATAATAAACTAAAATAGCTGATATCCATCAATATTGGAACCAAGAAAACATTAGACTCATCTTCAAGCTTATAAATCAATAATAAGTGGAGAGTTTGTAAAGCTGTGGGTCATACTGTGGTCAGTTCTACAAATACGCTAGTCAAGGAGCATATAGTGATAAAAAGGAGACATAGAAGTAGCAAGCAAGCACAGAACTGTATATAAATTATAGGAAAAGTAATGATGGAAACAGCTAACACAAGCAATATGACAAAAAATCTGGGAGAATAATGAAGTAAAGCAAGAGGATCACTGCAAGATATATGACCACCACAGATAAAGATAATAGAAAGTCTTGAAAAGGAAAGTATAAGACCTCAAATCTTCTCAGTCATAGTTGAATAAGATGGGGAAAATCAAGGCCAGAAGAGAACAGGTAACTTCATCTCATACAAATTTTATCCTCAGGAATCTAATATGATGGAAGTCTATTACTCACAGATGGTAGGGGCATTGGGAATGATTGCTCACTAGTTACTCCTAATGCATGAAGGGTATGAGGCTCGGCCAATGCAAGTAGGAGGCAGAAGTTTTAGAGAGAACAAAATGAAGTATTCCCTTCATATAAGACATTACTGCAATGTGGACCTCCTTACCTGAGAGTGTGAAGAAAGTAGAAGGCGTAAATTACTTAAAAATAAACAGATTTTTTTTGGAGTAAAGACCTGCAGTTTCACTGACTGACCCATTCGTCACTGGAAGCTTTTACAACATGGAAGAGTGTTCTCTAATTGCCCTGTTCCTTACTTTTTTTTTTTCTCTAAATACCTGCTATTGGCTACTGTAGGATACTGTGCTAGATCAGTCTTTAGCTTGACCCTTTATGGAATTCTTGTTTGAGGGGAAATTTCAGGCAAGAAAAAAAACATCAGTAATTGATTCAATCATCATCCTGTTTTTTTTCCAGGGTATAGATAACCCCTCAAAGTATAATTTTAAATTAATGGAAAGGAGTTTCTTGTTTATTTTTAAAACATAAAGTTTGGAATTTGTTATCAGTTTGTCAATATTTGAGTAATAATTGTAAGGCTGGCACTTTACATTTAATTAATTGCCTAACTAGTAGGAAAAAAAAAACCCACAACTTCTTTTGTGCCATAGAGAAAAGCCAAGTGTGGTAACCTGAAGTGTAGGAGCCAGACAACAGGCTACTCATTTATTTTTCCCTTGAGGTGCATATCAGCAAAGTACAGCAATCTTGTCATTCTTCAATAACATAATAAAGGGATAACAAGTGTTGTTTATGTCAAAAGTGGTATTTGAGTTTCTAAAGGAGCTTCAGACTCAACAGTAGTCTAACACTAAAATTTCAGACATTTTTCTCTAGGAGGTGAAAATATATTTAAATTACTTAGCAATAATAAAGCCTTTCTGAAGAAATTACACAAACAAAAATGAAAAAAAGCAGTCATTTGAAATGAAAAATAATGTTTATGCTCCCAGTTTAATTTTAACCAAATATTTGAAGTTAATCTCTGAACAAATTCTATAAGCAATTCTATAAGGAAATCCAAAGTTATTCCTGTTCAGACAGCCAAATGAATAATGGAGCAGAATAAAATTGTTCTTCACAAGACAAATGGCCTTCTTGATCAGGGTAATATGATATATAGGTTAATTCCACTGTGTGTTTGACCTGCGTACTTTTGAGCTATTTATTCATCTTGTTATTAACTGCATGTTTACATTACTGCATAAATGACCCCTAAATAAGCTTAATTCCTTCTTATTTTGATCATTCATGTCATTAATGTACTTGCTTAATGCAAGCTGAGTCAAGAAGGCAAGTAATATTGTTTTAGGTTGGATTTTGTTCAGCACGAATGAGTCAAAACAACAACAACAAAAAAATATCAAACTTCAAACACTTGAACCGTTGAAAATAACTATTGCAACTGGCACCAAACTTTTACTGATTAACTGGAGATTTTGTAATGATTATAGATGAATGGTGTTGTGGTCCTTAAGGACACTAACAGGGAGTGGTTTTTATGAGCACATACTTCTGTGTTCAGGTTATGCTTATGTTTATATGCTGCCCTCAGAGGGAACAATAACTACTTGCCATCACATTCAGTCATGTAGTGCAAACAAGAGTAGCTTGCCTGCATCGTGCATGTAATACAATAACAAGCTTATACAGCCTAGACTGTATCTCCTCTTGGGATAATAGATTGTTCTCAATTAATGACTCTTTTCTTACCACTAAATATAAACAATGTGGTAGATATCTGTAATGATTTTCAGAGTCCAACATTTTCCAGCACCTCTAAGCAATGCTCTCTTACACAAAGATATTTCTGCTGTACTTTGACTACTGAACACAAGTAAAAGCTTATCTATATAGGTCTCAAAGAAATAATTATTTAACAAGTACCCTCTATAGCCATCTCAGTTTGATTTTTCTTTTGACTAGTAGCCTGGATATCCATCAAGGATAAGAAATTCCATTCAGAGGATGTAATATTATGTTTCTTATTTTCCCAGTAATTTCATATAAAGGCAACTGTGCTCGTGCACATGTAGTTCTGTACGTATTTGTCACCAACATATATGTAGGCATACATACATATATAGAGAGGCATATGTTTATTTATTTATATAGGTACGCACATATACACATATGCTTCTGAAAGCAGCTGTTCAGTGTCAGTTGACTATGTAATTATGAAAACAAAGCTATCCTTTGTAGTTTTCTTGGTATTCTTTGCAGACTATCAGACTGATTGAAAGGGTATGGGGGGCAACCATCTTATAACTCTTGGAAACAGTTCACGTAAATCTTAGCCAGCTGAGATATACTGGAGAAATTTTACACTAAACATTGTGATTTCCCATTTTGTGTTTGTTCTGTGAGTAGACTACAAACTCCAGGACCATCAGACCAAATTCTTTCAGGAATTAAATCCAAATTAGTAGCAGGGAATGGTAGCTTTATTGCTGAGGGTGAAACTATTTCCCATCCTAATGGCATAATTTAAAATAGACCTCGCTTGTTTATCATGATCATGACTTTCCAGAGATATATATTTGTTAAAATTTTTGTCATTTTGGGGTATTGTATTGCTGAGGTTTAACCCCAGGAGGCAGCTAAGCACCTCATAGCCACTCGTTCACACCCTCTCCCATGGAACTGAGGAGAGAATTGAAAGGGTAAAAGTGAGAAGCCATAGTTTAATTGTTAAAGCAAAAGCCACATGTGCAAACAGAGCAAAATGTAGAATTCATTCACTACTTCCCATAAGCAGGCAAGTGTTCAATGATTTCCAGGAAAGCAAGGCTCCACCACGCATAATGATTATTAAAGAAGACAAATTCCACAACTCTAAATGTCTCCCCCTTCCTTCTTTCCTCCAGTGTTTTATGTTGAGCTTCATGTCGTACTCTGTGGAATATGCCTTTGGTCAACTGAGGTCAGCTGAGTTCAACTGTCCCGGCTGTGTCCCCTCCAAACCTCTAGTGCACACTCGGCCTGTTCAGTGGTGGGATGGGGTGAGGAGCAGAAAAGGCATTGATGCTGTGCAAGGACTCCTCAGCAACAACCAAAACATTCCTCTCTTATCAAGACAGTTTTAGTCACAAATTCAAAACATGGCCCTGTACCAGCTGCTATGAAGAAAAATAACTGTGCCAGCCAAATCCAGTAAGGTTATTTTCATGTATTTTGGTAAAATAAATTCTAAAATACTTCCAAAAAAATCTGAAACTTCTGCAGATTCTCTGCAGTGAATATGAGGGACAGATCTGGACCCTAAAGAAATTATTGCTGAGTTTTATTTCTGTTAATATATTCTCCCAATTGCATTAAATTTATATGTAACTTTGCATAACTCAGAGTTGCTAAAAAGGCTCAACTCTCTGTTTTTGGATTATCTGTTCATTTCTGAGTGTCCCAGTTATCATTCTATAGGATCTTCTACTGCTAAGCTTTTCAGCTGCAGAAAATTTTTTTCAAAATACAGTGTTTCTATAATTGCTTTAATTCTTTTATCTTGTTTTTCCTTCTTCTTTTGTTCTGAAGTTTTTATTAAAGAAGATAACACCAAAACCATAAAGATTTTTCCTTTAATTTCCAAGTATGTGTGTGAATAACTTTTTTCAGATATTTTATATACAAGCTAAATTTGCAATTAACTGCCGATGCATTGTATCATTAAAAATGAGGCTAAACATTTCTTTTACGGACACTGAATTAGAAAGATATTAGTCGGCATTTATAAATAACTTGACCCAACTTCTCAAAAAGATATTCTAAAAAATTAAAGGTAGTGTCCCTTCTATGTGCAATTATTTATATTTAACTTCAGAAACCTCAGTCTCTTTTTCAGTTTCCTGTCTCTTTAGCATGGTAGATTATTTGTTAGGGAATAAGTATCGAGGTAGCCCTTGATGCCTGTAGGCAAAGGCCATTAGGATGAAAGGAAAACTGTCTCACTGGAACAAATATAATTGATATGTCTAGTATTTGGATGACTTTGAAATACAAACACAATTTTATAGTTTTATACTGAACTGGCCAACAGAAAAATCACAGTAAGTACAGATGCCATAAAGACACAGCTGTATATTTGCCTCTGCTAATCAACATGATTAAGATTCACTGCTACATACATACATACCAGGAACAATTCCATTCCCATGTTACCAAAGATATATCTACAAATTCAACTGAGAGTATGATTTGGCATGATTCACTGTTTCTGTTTTGATAAATTTATTTCTTCATTGTTTATTCTTGCTTTGAAATCACCCCTCTCAAAACATCCGATTGTTTTAGTGTTTTTTTGTTTGGAGGTTTTTTTGCTTTAAACATTTTAATTAAACAAAACATTCAGCTGTTACTGTAAAAAAATTTTTACGCTTTGTTAAGTTAAAAAATATTAAAGAAAAATTAAGGTTATTTTCCTTTTAATGTTGAATAATGGCAGAACAGCAGTGAACATTTCCAAATCTGCTGTCACAGTATTAAAAAAAAAGGGAAAAATGAAAAGTATAATAGTAATCTTCAAATTTGTAGAGGGTAGCCACAAAATGGAAGATAATGAACTCTTTCTCCCACTCAGTTTAGGGAAAACAAAAAATAACAGACTTAAGTTTGCAAGATTAGCAACATGAGTGTGTATTTTAGGTGTACAGAATGCCAGAGAATGTTTCCTAGGAATATTATTTATGGCTCAAGATCGAATTGTTTAGACAAGCTTTTCTCCTGAATTATATAATAAAAGTGATCCTGGTTTTGCTGCAGCAAGATAGACTAAATATTCTGACATCGTGATTCAGACATTTTCCATAATTCAATGAAAAGCAAATGCTTTTAATGGTGCCAGGTCTTTGTTACTTTCTTTACTGTTTTACTTCATTTGATGTATGATAACATTTCATTAGGAAGGTAATCTGTAGAAAGATTTTTAAAATGAATGATACTGGAGAAAGTAGATATAGACTAACATATTTTGGAAAGTCATTGAACACATATAGGGCAACAAATGAACTACTTTTAGTGATGACTCACCACTGAAACCAAAGCAGAGATCTGTAAAACTTGTTTCCTTAGACTAATGTTTTAATATGATAATTGTTTTATTTTTGTGCAATTTTGTGATGTTATATCTGAAATATATATTTAATTAAATATTTATGTATTGGAAAATTGCCTGCAGTTATTGAATCTGTATGAAAATAATTATTTTCTTGAATACATTATCACACAGAAAAAGGCAAGCTGATTAATATCTCAAAAAGGAAAAAATTAAACCAGGATGAAATTCAGGAATGTCTCACTTTTCACAGATTCCTGAATCAAACACACTAATTTCCATTCAAAACAGCCAAAATATATACTTTTCTGAAAATTTTGTGGAAATATGATTAACAGGAAACATTAGCATGTCTTTATTGCAAAATGTGTGAAAAAACTTAAATCTAGTGTGGTTTTGACATTTCTCTGCTAAAGACATGTAATCTAAGCCCTGAGAACTTCTAAGATCCCATCCTTCATATACTAAAAAGGAAAATAAAAAAAGAAGCTTAAAGAGCTTAAAATCCTTAGTAACTATATCAGAACAGAAATTCAGAGCATAATTGCTGCTAAATTTAATTACATCGAATATGCAGAGTGAAGAGGATCAGTGCAAGCAAAGAATGAGTATGGGGGATTAAGCTAAGGTCACCAGGGAAGCTGCAAGGGCAGTGAGGGAAAAATGACAGAAAAATGTGTCTGAAGAATATAAATGTTGGAGTCATTGTGTTTGTCTCCGCAAAAACTCCAAGGCATAAGATATAAAAAGGCAAAAGTATTTACTGAAGCTGATATATCAATATGATATCAGCATTTTATATTTGAATTAATGAGGAGTGATCACAGGTCTGACTGATCATGGTGGTTACAATTTCAAACAGAGTCTGAAAAGAGCTGACACAGTTTCCCAACAGTGCAGCTGGGTAAAGGTAAGTTTAACAACTCAGGAGTCCCAAACCTAATCGCTACTAGCACTTTAAATTTCCATTGGCTAAATAGATAAAAGGTAGAACAATGCCTTATTATCAGTTATGTTATTAAACTACAGAAAAATGTTATATTCATTATGCAGATTTCCCATTTAAATCATGTCACTTGTATTTCTTGGAGAAGAAGAGGGTTTTACACACTCTGGCAGTTTTCAGGAAATTGGGGAACATTAGAATAGATGAATATCACAAACTTCTAATAGAGTATAGTGGTGGAAAACTGCAGGAAAAGAACCAATGTTGAAGATAAATACACTAAATTGTGAAGAAAGCTCCTTGAATATCTGGGAAGGGCTGAGACAAAGCCAGATCTGCAAACGAAAGACAATAGAATTACATTTAGACTTTAACTTAGGACTCAAATAACAGCCTGAACTGATGAGTTACTGAAGTTTATGAGGTAATAGCATGTAGTTTACAGAGTTGAATGCATGTTACTTCATTTTTGCAAAGGGCTCCATCCAAATGCAACAGCTTCAGTCCACCTGACATGAGGTGGAAACACTGACACAGCACTGCACTGCATCACCCTCGTTACAAATACCTTCTCCAGGTGTTATGCTTAAAAACATCTTAGTTGCCTTTGCAACTAATTAATGTTATTTTCTGTTTCCATATTGTGGGATCTCTCCCATGTTGCATATGTGGAAGTTCAAGTAATATTTCAGTGTTGGTGCTAAAGTACCCTCAAAGTACGTAACAAAAAGTTAGTTAAGGAAACTCTTTTTAGCTTTGAAAAGAAGGGCGTTCAAATAAATGCATTCTCTATGAAATGGTGCGATTAAATCTTTCTGAAAAACAGAATGGTGTAACTACTTTGAAAACAAACAAGGTGCTATTGGTACAAAACCAAAGCACAACACGGGAACTAAAGCTAGGATTGAACGTAATAAAGTTTCATCCCTTGTTTTTGTTATGGCAGAGCCCTACCGGTGAACCTTTCTTCCGCTATTTCCCATTCGTCAGTCATTCGCATCCTGAAGACCTGTGAGGTTAATTCCTCCAGACTTTCAAATTTCCAAGAAGTCCATTAGCTGGGGTGAACACCATACAATCATACCTAAAACGTTGTCTAATATAATCTTACTACTTTGGTACTGAAAACAGAGCATGAAGTAATGCTGCAGAGCAAAATTTATGAAAACAAGAATCATTAGAAATTTTTGGCACAGCTCGCCCATGTAAATAAGCAAATTCCATTTCACTGGTATTGCTGAAGTAGCATACACATATACAAACACCAGAGCAGTCTAGCTTTTCATTTAAGCCAAGGATTTTTACTGTGCTACTAGGAATGCCGTAGAACAGCCAAGGCTTACAATTCAGAGAAAGAGCAGAGGATGCCTGCAGCACCTGAACAGCTGAAGGAAAGAGGATTAAATCTTTCTCGCACATACACCTGCACATACACACGCTCAGTGTAGTCTGTAGCAAAATCATCTTGGGTTAGAAAATGGGTCAAAACAGATGATCTTAAAGGTTATCTACATAATGCTTCTGTTCTCGGTTCTTAGGTTTTCTGGCAGGAATCAAAATCAGGAATTTTCTTCCTGCTGCTCAGGTGGAGCCAGTGTTCAAACCCAGTGTGGAGAACTAGTCCCTCCTGCTGACTTGGTGACCAAAGGCAGTGGCAGGCTATACTTGTTTCATTACTTAAAATTACCTTCCTTCTTGGCAACAAGTATCCTTAATGAGCTGCTTCTCTAAATCACCTCCCTTTATTTCTTCTGAAGCTAAAGGCTGTTATTACATTTATAAACTCCAGTTTACATTAATGTACATGGGTTCTAGCATGAAGATGTTAAAAAGCATTTTAAGTATCAAAAGTAATATGAAATTTAGGGGTTGAAGTCCGCCTTCCTAGTGCTCTCTGGAATAATTTTCAAGGGTTTGATTCAAATGTGCTTCAATGAGAACACTGAAAATATTTTCTTAAAGTTTTTTCTTTTTACCTCTTTCATTGTCACACAGCTTCCACACTATGCAGGATCAATTGTTCAACATAACATCACAAAGCCATTAATATATGGCTGCCCAAACAGACTTTGAAGCACAACCATCAACTCAGAAAGGCACAAAAAAGCTCACATACAGTGTTATGAAAGCCTCATCTGTGTAAAAATCTCCTAATAGAGGCTAATCAATTGATAGTCTCCCCAGATCTAGAGATATTTTCATCTTTGTAGTCTTTCATATTTGTATGGATGAAACAAATTTGTTTACAGTGTAAACATGAAACCAGAAGGGCATTTATACTTCATACCATGCATTCTGAGTAGACCATTCCAGTCCATAGGTGCTCATAAGGTACCAAAATGAACCTGTTCTGTAGATCTTTGCAGCAGAGGTGCATGAACTAATCAGACTTTAGTTGCAACTCTTTCTCTATTAATAATGCTTTACTGATTTCAGTGTATATTGGCTAGAATAAAAAGCTCAACTCACCTCTTAAAAAATAATAAATAAATCACCATTTGGGCTTTGGAGAAGTAAAAGGTAACTAAATTGTTGTTTCTCAGGTTTCCTAATGAATGTTAATGAAACATTATGCTTTTGACACTTCTATGTCATGACCTGGGAGGACTGAAGGAAGCATAAGAAATGATAATATTCTGCATCTTCCTTTTATTTCCCCCACTACTGATCTGTTGTGTCCTATGATCATTTTTAAAGTGATCTGTGCAATCCTTATCTGTCATTGAAACAAATTAATTCGCTGGGTAGCTGAACAATGTGAGGTGAAATAAATTTCTTAGAAGCCTATCCCCGGAAGGCTGCTATCCATTACTGTTACAAGTTTGAAATGGAAATGGTTTTACTGCCATGCAGAGAGTATGGTAAAATTTAAAGCCTTGTGAAAGATACATTAGAACAATAAATATAATTCAAATAATATATTAGTGACAAAATATTGCTGGATGTGATATGTTTATTTATTCTGACTTTTTTTTATTTTATCAAAGAAATATAGAACTACTTAAATCTGAAAGTTAACCCAAGGAGTAATAAAAGTGAAAAATGATGCACAAATTGATGTATTCACATAGCATGGGGATTAAGACTCTCTCATTTTACCTATATAAAGTACCTAGGTTTGCAGACTCTCTGACAGATGTGATCATCAAAAATCAAAAGATTCATCATAGTCAGTTACCGGATTCCATCTTAACTCTTCCAGATGGTCATTATCTATTCTTTAAAAGCACACTATGTATCATCACCCTCTCTTTGACCAGGAATATCAAAGTCTGTATGTCTGGCGCAATTATAATTAAATCCTTACCTCACAAAGCCCTGAGTAGCTTCAGTGTTGACAGGAGCATTACAGAATCAAACACAGAGATCAATATGATCAGCGAGTGTTCAATTTATTGAGCTTAACTGTTTCTTTATAAACCTTTTTTGGTTACATAACTGGGTGCCCCCAAGGGTATCTACAGTGTATTATTGGTTAAAGGTAGCTGTCCATAAAGCTCTTACTAACATATTATTGGCTAAACTACTGCACATGCTAAGAAACCAAGTTACACTAAAATTAACTATGTTGGTAGTTCTCTTTAATTGTTTTTCTTTCAGCTAGTACTCGTTCCCACTGAACCAGCTCTTGTATTCCTTCCAGCTGCTTATCAGAAGGCTGGCTTTTCTCCTCACCAAACTGGCCTTTGTTTATCTTTTGGTTCTCTGTTTCAAGGCCTTCTTCTCTGTAAAATGTTCCCACACTTCAGCACACAGGTTTATTTAAAACAAATCACTTCATTATATACCTGACTTTGAAGATGTGTGATAAATACTGTTGCTTTAAGTGGGACTTAAGTCCAAGCTTAAATGCAGGCATTTGCTCTTAAACCTGTAATGAGTTGTAGGCTGGTGGCAGTTATATTTCAAGCCTGTGGTTATTCTTCTCCTAGGTAATTTCAGCTTTATAATATTTGTCACTGACATACTACTTTCAAACAGAGTGACGGAAAACCAAATGTATGATACAATAAGTTCTCCATTGAAACAATTTACTCTTTTAAAATTTTGCCAGGTTATTTAAAATTCAGTTCACCATTGATTTCTAAATATGAAATATGTAAAATGGCACTTGTCTGAATAAGTAAAGATATTAATATTTCATCCATAAAAAAAGGCTTTGATCTTTCACATTTTCAGCAAAAAGATACAAGAAGGTATTTAGATAAAGATTTAACCTTAAATAAAATTTCTCCTTAAGAAACAGGTTCTTGCAAGGTAGCTGTTGTGGATATCAGTCTGTGTCTAAACAGTGGATTGCAATCCATCACACATCCTCAGGCTCTCTGCTTTGCATTTTTTTATTCCTACTTGGCAAAGACCCTCACTGCATGATCCACCTCTACCTTGCAAGAAAGCCAGATATTAGAGAAAAGATATTGCTAGCCTAATGAGGTCCACATGGTGTATTTCTCTGCTCTTGGGTGTGTTCCTGAGGGTCAGCCCAGCTGATGAGTACTCCGTATATGCATGTTGCCATCCAGCGGCTCTGCCTCAATGAGATCAATGTCTGAAACTGACCGACACAGTCACTTCCACATTACACTCCAGGCAAACCTGTCAGGTAATTGATCCTCTAGTTAAAAGTTTCTAGTGACTATGTTCTGGGCAAAAGATGTAAAATTTAGCAAAGAATTTTCTTACAATCATCATTTTGTGGGTTTAAACCCTCAGAAATTGACATCACTACCAAATATCATACCTACAGTGATGCATTCCCTGCTTATTTTCATCTCAACTTTTGTGACTCTGAGGACCCTCAACACATCAGACTGGAAAGCTCATCTTGCCTTCATCCCTTTTGCATGATTGTCTTCTATGTTTGCTCCCACTTCTCAAGCTAATAATATCCATTCAAAACTGATTCCCACCTTCTCATCCACTTCTTTTCTATGGCAGGTTTTCTCTTTTCTCTACAAAGTCTCTTTGAAGCAAAGTGTTCCATGGAAATAGGCCAGTAGCTAAAAGACAAACACTCAGTCCTTGACTGTAGCATTGACAATTTCTCAACAACAATCTTCATTGAAGTTTTAAACCTTGATCAGAGTAGCTGTCTGAAGTGCAATTCAATAAACTATCCAGTGCAAGTTAGATAGGTGTTAGCAAATAATATGAATAGGGGTTCCTATTACAGATACATCTTACGGTTTTAAAAAAATGGCCTGTAGTCCTGTTTAACATTACAGGACACTAGCAGCATATATTGTGAATGAGAACGATATCCAGACAGTTCTGATTCTTTTTTAATGCCCTTAGTAATGAAATAGTGAAAGAAGATGAGCCTGTACTTGTCTCTGTTGCAGAGCTTGCGAAATGCAGTCTCCTTGCCTTCATCAAGCTGCATATGCATCATATCCTTCAGCTTAACTCTGTGTGAGCTTTGGAATAAAATATGTAGTTGCATGAGCGTTTATAAAAATAGGATATTGTTTTCTGACTGGCTTATATTCATGTGTTACTAGGAGAATGGCAAGGAATGACACGTTCGCAGGGAAGCATCTAGTTCCAAGTCTCCTGTCATGGGCAGGGACACCTCCCACTAGATTAGGCAGCTCAAGGTCCCATCCAGCCTGGCTTTGAACACTTCCAGGGAAGAGACATCCACAACTTCCCTGGGCAGCCTTTTCCACCTTCATAGTGAAGAATTTCTTCTGAATGTCTAGTTTAAATTTTCCCACCTCCAATTTAAAGCCATGCCCCCTTGTCCTATGAATAGATGACCTCGTAAACAGTCCCTTCCCAGTTTTCTTGTAGACTGTTTTTAGCTACTGGAATAATGTCTTCTTTATAGCTACTGTTATAAAGTCTTCCTGGAGCCTTCTCTTCTTCAGGCTGAACAACAACAATCTCAGCCTGTCCTCATAGAAGAGGTGCTCCATCCCTCTGATCATCTTTGTATCCCTCCTCTGGACCTGTTCCAACAGCTCCATATGCTTCTTCTATTAAGGACTCCAGAACAAGACAAAATTCTCTAGGTGGGGGTCTCACGGGACTGGAGTAGAGGGCGATACTCACCTCCCTCAACCCACTGACCACCCTTCTTTTAACATAGTCCAGGTTACAGGTGGCCTTCTGGGCTTCAGGTGCATATTGCCAGTTAATGTTACACTTCTCATCAATCAGCATCTCAAATCCTTCACCACAGGGCTGCTTTCACTCATGTCATCCCCCAGCCTGTATTGACCATGGATTGCCTTGACCCAGGTGTAGGACCTTGCACTTGGCCTTGTTGAACCTCATGACTTTCACATAGGTCCATGTCTCCAGCTTGTCCAGGTCCCTCTGGATGACATCTTATCCTTCGGATGTGGCAACTGCACTACTCAGCTTGTTGTCATCTGTAAACTTCCTGAGGGTGCACTCAATCTTGCTGCCTGTATCATTGATGAAGATGCTAAACAGCACCAGTCCCAGCATGGACCCCCTGAGGGACTCCACTTGTCACAGATAACAGAATATGAAATAACATATATCAACATTTTTTTCCTCATGTTTATTAGACAAAATTGTTCAAGTTCATGCTTATTAGTTAATTGTGCTTTTACAAGTAGCATTTACTTGTGAAATACTGCATGCAGGAAAAAGAGGAAGTGGTGTAAAAGTCACTGAGAAACTGATGTAAAAATTAAGTCTGACAAATATCGCAGAATTACATTGACGCTAGTGAGACTGACTTCTAACACTGAAATAACCCCTCCAACATAATTTCTATGTTCATTTGATATTATAATATTGTCTTATTACTCCCTTAATAATTTTTATTTAGAACTCTGAGTGATAAACTCTGACGTATTTTGCCAGGTATCTATGAAAAGTGAGAAAAGCAAAATTTTCATGGATTCTAGATGAAGAGAAAACAAAAAATCCTTTAAAAAACTCTTGCCATATTTGTCTTCTTTCATCTCAGTAATGACTCATCTGTAGTACAAGTACTTCTTACTTTCAAATATCCTTGAAAATCATAATTTTCTACAATGTGATGAAACAAGCAAAATGTAATAAATTCCTATGTGTCACTTGTGCCATGCAAGCTCATTGCAAATTTGAGCTAAATTATGTTTTTATTAATCTCTGTCACTAATTAGTCTTGTTACATTTGTTGTGGAGTAAAACATGCCTATCTGGTCAGTCAGAAGGGCACAGCTCATGCTACCTGGACTGTTAAACTTGTCTCAGCCTTTACACACCACCCACAAGAATCACAGAATCACAGAATAACCAGGTTGGAAGAGACCCACTGGATCATCGAGTCCAACCATTCCCACCAATCCCTAAATCATGCTCCTAAGTACCTCATCCATCCTAAACTTAAACACCTCCAGGGACTGCGACTCAACCACCTCCCTTGGCAGACTGTTCCAATGTCTAACCACCCTCTCTGTGAAGATTTTTTTCCTAATCTCAAGCCTAAATCTCCCCTGGAGGAGCTTGAGGCCATTCCCTCTCGTCCTGTCCCCTGTCACTTGGGAGAAGAGGCCAGCACCCTCCTCTCCACAACCTCCCTTCAGGTAGTTGTAGAGAGTAATAAGGTCTCCCCTCAGCCTCCTCTTCTCCAGGCTAAACAACCCCAGCTCTCTCAGTCGCTCCTCATAAGGCCTGTTCTCCAGCCCCTTCACCAGCTTTGTTGCTCTTCTCTGGACTCGCTCCAGAGCCTCAACATCCTTCTTGTGGTGAGGAGCCCAGAACTGAACACAGTACTCGAGGTGCGGTCTCACCAGTGCCGAGTACAGAGGGAGAATAACCTCCCTGGACCTGCTGGTCACGCCGTTTCTGATACAAGCCAAGATGCCATTGGCCTTCTTGGCCACCTGGGCACACTGCTGGCTCGTGTTCAGTCGGCGGTCAACCAACACCCCCAGATCCTTCTCCTCCTGGCAGCTTTCCAGCCAGGCTTCTCCTAGTTTGTACCTCTGCTTAGGGTTGTTGTGCCCCAAGTGCAGGACCCGGCATTTGGCCTTGTTAAACCTCATGCCGTTGGTTTCAGCCCAGTGGTCCAGACTGTTCAGATCCCTTTGCAGAGCCTCCCGACCCTCCAGCAGATCGACACATCCTCCCAGCTTGGTGTCATCTGCAAACTTGCTAAGGGAGGACTCAATGCCTTCATCCAGGTCGTTGATAAAGACATTAAACAGGACTGGACCCAGGACTGAGCCCTGGGGAACCCCACTTGTCACTGGCCTCCAGCTGGATTTAACTCCGTTTACCACCACCCTCTGGGCCCGGCCATCCAACCAGTTTTTCACCCAGGAGAGTGTGCGCCCGTCCAGGCCAGAGGCCGACAGTTTCCAAAGCAGAATGCTGTGAGAAACTGTATCAAAGGCTTTACTGAAGTCCAGGAAGACACATCCACAGCCTTTCCCTCGTCCAAGAGTTTAGTTACTCAGTCATAGAAGGTGATCAGATTACTCTGGCAAGACCTGCTTTTCATGAACCCATGTTGACTGGGCCTGATCACCTGGTTCTCTTGCAAGTGCTTCGTGATAGTACTCAAGATCACCCGCTCCATGACTTTCCCAGGTACCGAGGTCAGACTGACAGGCCTGTAGTTCCCTAGGTACTCCTTGTGCCCCTTCTTATAGATGGGCACGACATCAGCCAGCCTCCAGTCCAGCGGAACCTCCCCAGTCATCCAGGACTGCTGGAAGATGATGGAAAGGGGTTTGGCCAGCACATCTGCCAGTTCCCTCAAAACTCTTGGGTGGACTCCATCCAGCTCCATAGACTTGTGGGCGTCTAGCTGGGCAAGCAAGTCTCTAACCACCTCCTCTTGGACCTTGGGAATCTCATACTTCTCATCCAACCCTTGGGGTTGTGCACAGAGGGAACAATTTTCCTTACTGTTAAAGACTGAGGCAAAGTAGGCATTGAGCACTTCAGCCTTGTCTTCGTCCCCTGTTACTGTTGTTCCCTCTGGATCTACTAGGGACTGTAGATTCTCCCTAGCCCTCCTTTTGCTGTTGATGTATTTGTAGAAAGACTTTTTGTTGACTTTCACAGTCTCGGCCAATCGCATTTCTAGTTGGGCCTTAGCCCTCCTGACTTTTTCCCTGCAGAGTAGCTCATAGATAGGTTATTAATTGTTATTGCTGATTGTCATTCTGCAGTTCAGTCATCCCCCTTTTTTAAAAAAATGTATGAGTGTGAGCCTGTTTTTTACTCCGTTAAGTCTATTCACTAGCAGAGGAAAAGATGATTTTAAATTAAAAACTCTTTAGAAATACCCAGCTAAATATTCATGTAAACCCCACTCAGGTGTCTACTCCTCTGATTTTATGATTCAGCACAAGAAGTTTGGTCTAGGCATAAAGTCACAGATTATTTCAAACCTCTGATGGCTACTTGGGTTAAAGAAGAGTCACGTTTGTATATAAACCTCTCCACTAGCTTGGTAGGGCTTAAATACCATCACTTAATCTTACACTTCATCTTTGGTGTCCTAAGGACAGCTGCCTTTCTGCAGGGTGGCATTTAAATATTTTGTATTTAAATGTGCCTGTTGCTTCATTGGCAGTGAATACACAAGTTCTGGCACACATTTGAGATGTTGGTATAAAATATGAAGAAAGGTTATGTTGATATATATATCTCAGCTTCAGCCTGCTGGCACTAATGGATGTTTAAAGATGCTAGCATTGCTTGAAGCATCTTTTTCCGCTGCAGAAAGCCATTTGACAAAGCTTGGGTTCCTGTAAATTGTGTAACTGTTCACCTCTTCCTATTAAATTGCCCATCCTAAATCAACCACACAACTTTAAACACTCTACTATACTCCCTCAGTCATCAGAATCTAATCTGTATCTGCTTTCAGGTGTACTTTCCATTCCTCTTCTAGATTATGAGAAGTTTCCAGCAGTGATCACCATTTACGACGTATTTCTGCTGAGTTAAGCAGAGTGAGACACAGAAAGGTCAAGTACTAGCTGACAAAATGTTAAATAAAACTATTGGTAGTGTCAGAATGCTCGCTTTGATCAAAACTGTATTGAGGTACAACATAAACATTACTCAGAATAAATACAGAATAAAAAGACCACATATACCTTTTCACTTACTCTTTTTGTATTGATTTTAGATATCTATATTGTGCTTAAAGAGTTCTCCATTAATTTGGATACAATTTCTTGAAATGTAACTCTCCTAGGTCTGACTGTCAATTGACACACACGCATATGACTTTAAATGATTTTAAAAGATTCTTTTTCATCCTGTGTGATTTTTTTTTTCCACATGTGACAAGGGCTGGCAAAGGCCCTCAGAATGCTTTCAAAATATGTGAAATTCAGTACTTCCTCAGTCTATATATGTCTTGCCTAGCTCATCACTCATTCACTATAGCAACTACTCCTCTTTTCAAATTAAGTAGAATGCACAAATGTTTGATCTGAGTAAGCTGACTCTCTTGTATTATGAGGTCCTAGGAAAAATTGCCTGGAAATCCAGAAGTATTTCCTGTAAAGAAATGCTGTAACTCAAGGTCTGACCGAGATCAAAGAGTCAAAGACCTCTTTCTCATGAGCTACTACTGTTATTCTATGTCTAGCAGTGAAAGCAGTGGTCACTCACTGTCCGACACCCTCCAGGACTGCACGGCAAAAGTTCAATGATGAGTACTAACTTCACAGCTGCCACTGTAACCCATTGCCTTCAAAGTTCTCCTCATTCTTTCTTTCTCTTTTACCAGTGTAGAGATGAAGGAGACTTTGGGGTCATTTTAAAACTCTGTGTATTTTCCATGCTTTACCTTTACATTGGGGCCAGAAGACTTCAACAGTCACTGTAGGAACAGGCATTAGTGAAGGCTTTATTTGAACAGTTTGTCCAGAGGAGTGTTGGAATTTGCTTTCTGGAATTATTCAAGATGTAGCTTGACAGGGCCCTGGATAACCAAATTTCATACCCTGCTTTCAGCAGAAGGTCGGACTATGTGATCTCCAGGGTTCTCTTCCAAACAGGATTTTCCTTTTACTCAAGGATTCAAGGAACTAAACAGGCAAGAAGAATCAATTTTATGCATCCAAGCCCTCTTATATCTCCATGTTTGACTCTACATGTATATAATCACAGATTTCATCCTGATTCTGACATTTTTTTATAATAAAACCAGCTCATCTTTACAATTAATGTTAGATTGTGTACTACGTCACAAGACCGCCCACCTACTCATGTGCAGTGAACACATTTGTTCAGCTATCAGTTGCTGAAAGAGGCCCTGGGGAGTGCTATCTGTGTTCCAGAGAGAACATCCAATGAAAGGTGACTACAAGACATTTGTATGTGAAAAGCTCTGTTGAAGAACAAGCCTGATAGTAAGTATTTTTCCTTAACATTTTAATCTAGTACAGGAAAATTTAATTAGTGGGTATAACCAAAGCAGCAGCCCTTGGAAATGGCCATTCCTCTTCTCTCCCAAAACCAAGGAATTAACCATTTCCCCTCTGAAACTAGGTCAAAGAGTTGTTAGGTTCTCAATATACCTTTCATGTTCAAATAGCAAAAGCAGACAGTTACTATTGTAGTTTATGTGCTGGGTTGCATTTCTCCCCTCGCATGTCCCGACTCCATATATGGAAGCTATGAAAATGTATTAGCTGTGTGTGAGTTTTTGTTTATAAATCAGTTCATGGACTAAAACACAGAGAAAAAAATCATTCTTAGATAAAAAGAAAACCTAAAGTTTTCATAATCATTGAAATTTTAATAAAGAATTAAGGAACACATCTATTTAGTCCATTTCACTTTATTGTTTAGATACTCTTTGGGAAGCAAAAGGCCTCTTACTGAGAGAGGCCTTTGACCTTCAAAATGGCTTTCAGGTTTGGTTGAAGATATGCAAAGAATATAAGAATAATGGATTAATAAGTTAGAAAAAAACTGATTTTGGGATACTGATTAGTTTTCCTAACTAGCTAAAGGAAAACTTCACTTCCGTTCAGAAGCACTTTTTTTTCAGCCCATTGATTACAAAATAGAGACTCTTTCCAGCATACCCAGTGCACAACGTATAAAGAGACCTGTAGCCAAAGGTATGTGTAGTCCAGTGGTCTGTCTTCAACAGTATTTTACAGTGGATACCTAATGTAGAAGAGAAATACTATGGTATATCCATTGTCTTAGCCTCTACCAATTTGCAATACAGAGACTTTCTGATTCAGACTTGGTTTCTGTACATTTAATAATCCTCAGTACATCCTTTTGCATTGAATCATCAAAGTTCCTCTTTAATTTATTGAAAGCTTTGTCATCCAGAATATTGTAAGGCAAGGTGCTCCATGGTGTAGCCATGCACTATGTGAACAGTCACTTCTCTTTGCTCTCTTTGAATCCAGGTCTTCCCCTTTCTGGGTGGTTCCTGTTATATGAAAGAGCTCCTCATACTCCTCCTCTAAGTTTTAAAACAATAAGTGTCTGTAGCTGCTGTATGTTGCTTTGAATGCAATATTGTTAGCTTTTATCAGGTAAGCCCTTTGATACAGGCTAAACCACAGAAAGGCCCAAGCACCTAGACTGGTGGAGGTAGGTTCAGTTTGTCCTGAATACAGCTGTTTTGGTGAAAGACAATTTTCACGTGATCAGGGAGATTCAACTAAGCACAGTTTAGGTGATGCGGAGGCTGTGTAAGGTTATCATCTCTACAGCCTTCCATACCAACAATAGAGCTTTTAATTTATATCCCATAGAATGCTCCATTAGGATATTCTACTCTAAAACTGAGGTGCTGGTGACCAGACAGGTTTCTTCAAACCATTGAGTTTCATTGAAGAATTTTCTTTTCCAAACCAGAAAATCTACCTGAAAGCTGACAGATTCTGACAGTATATATTTATACAAAGCACTATGATGTGTATGTCAAAGTGACAATGGAATTCATCAAAAGTTTCTGAGAACTGAAATGTTTTGTCATTTATTGTAATCTCCATTTTAGTGTAGTCTTTCTAATGGCAAAGGACTTTGTCTAGCCTTCTGTTCCTCTTGCTGAGGAATTGAGAATGCTTTGATAATAGCATTTAGCTTTTGCAGCATTTTTCCTGTGAAGTTTTAACAGGAGTTGGTACTGTTACCGTGATTTTTATAGGCAGAGGAAGGGATTCAGTTGCACAGTAAATACGCAGAAGAATTATGAGTAGAGATCTGATTTCTTGATCTTTAGATGAGTGTACTAAATGCTAGCCAAATTTGTCCTCTAGGAAAACAGTGGCAGGTGGGAAGGATCTAATAAAGTGGGGACATAATTTTTGAAGTTATCTTTCCAGTGGTAGAATTCCTCCTGTTGCGATGCAAAGACAAACTATAGGCAAATAATAACTGATCCATTTTTTAGCAAAGATCAGTGCAATGGAAGTTCAGCATGATGCATTGAATACTTCCTGCCCTAATGAGGAGTTGTACACCACTGTTCCTAATGATGGGCAAGATAGAAGCTGGGCAGATCTTGAAAGGATTGGTTAACCTTTCCAGTTATAGAAGGGAGATGGGCTTCAAAGAGCACAAAGCAGAACTTGAACAAAGCAAGAACAGTACTCGCAAACTCAAATGAGTTCAGCATTTACAGCACTCAATGAAGGAGAAACTTTTTATTGTTAGGTTTAGTCAGAGCAGATACTTATAGCTAACAGGTAGAAGGAGAGCGATGAACTGATCAAGTGTATTTTCCTGCATAGGATCAGGAGTGATGAAAAACTACAAGTTCTACCATATGATGTTCAGTAGCTGCACAAATGAAATCATAGTATGTTATAAACAAATAGTTTATGTTTTGTCCTGAGGAAAATAAACACTATCCATGTTTTTATAGTAAAGTGATACTATATACATTAAGTCATGATGGCAAATGAAAATTCTATCATTGAATATATTTTCGTTCTTTTTACTACTAATTTTGCATGTCAAATAGAGTAAAATAGACAAGAATGTAAACTCTGGCAAGTTAAATGTAAAATTATTATCAACCACTCAGGAATATTTTCAATACAACTTGCTACAGACATTAAAACTAACAATAAGGCTTTTTAAGTGTGACAGAAGCAGAAGCAAGATGGAGAGTATGTAGGGTTCATAGCTGACTTAGATGTTCCAAAAGAAGCATTCAGAGAGCTAAAAATCCATTCACCAGAGAGAATCATCAGAACTTTCCCACTTTAGAGCATTTCTTTTCCTAGGAAATGTTAGAGTAACAGTCTCAAATATAAGTATCAAAAGCAAACATTTCTGAGCAAGTCAATAAAATGAATAAAAATTGCCAGAAGCAGATTATAACAATGACTGAAGCCAGGTGGTATTTACACAGGATTTCCAAGAACTCAAGTGGGAAATTAATGAAGTATTAACTGAGTTATGTAACTTATTGTTTGATTTGCTGAAGGAATAGAAGGCGGTAAATGTTCCTGTATCTTTTCCCTAACCCACCACTTCTGGAAGTTTTCAGAGATTAGGTATTGGGCTATGTAGTCCTTTGGTATTTCTTGCATTCTTACACAAGGCTAGTTATTTAGGAACTAGTGTATGAAATCGAAATGACAGAAATGCTTGTTTTCTGTTCTTTATGCATGACTTTCAAATATTGACGGCAATAAATGAGTTAGTCTTCCTCGTAATAAAGCAGGGAGCTCTAGGATCTAGAAGAAAATTCCCAGTGGCAAAATTATTAAATTAAAATAATTGTATTTCAGGTCACTAAACCATGATTGAGATCATCAATTATTTTCACTTCATTTTCACATTCTTGCAACCACAAATATTTGTCCTTCTGCAATGCTACATTCTTGAGGAATCATGAAGTATTTTTCAAATTAAAGGTAATTTTTTAACAGGGAAATGCAGATTAATGTTGTGAATTGGTTTGGTTTGATTTGACTTACTTAGGAGAAATGTTTAATTTTAGTTGATTACATATATTTTGAGTTTTAGAAAATTAAACAAAAAAAAAAGCCTAGCAAGAGCTAGACTTGGTGATTAAACATTTTCAGCTTTAACAGCAGAAACTAGACAAAATTAGCCAGAAGATAATTAAGTAGAATTGCAGAGCATCTGTTCTTAGGGTAGGTTTGTGAGACTAAAATTTAAATTAATAGCTCTATACTGCAAGAATTTCTTTGCTTGTCTAGATACAGAGGTTGTATGCATCTGACCAGCTGTAGCTCTTTATATTTGTCCAAATGAACTAGTTTCTCTCCATTAACAGTAAGCTGTTACTTCCCCCAAGGAGTTATTTTTTAACACAAGGATCTTTATATCAGAAACGTACAGTGTAGCTCAAAACATTTTCTGTGGCTGGACGCATTTGCTTCTACAGCTTAAGGTGAAAACCAGCCTCTAGCAACTTGGCACAGCTAGTATTGAAATGATAAAGCATAGGTTCATATTTTATGTGAAATTAATGAAAAACTAAGATTATGGTAGAGATATCCAGGGATTTTCCCTTCTGTTTTCAGTTCAAATAAACAGGTTTTGAGGATTTTATCCAATGATAAGTTACGAATAGTTTCATAGGAGTTTTAAAAGTTCACATCTCTTGTGGTCCACAGCCATTACACATAGCTCACTTATGGTATGATATAGAACATAGGCTTATTCTCCCATATTTTCAAGCAATGAGTAGTCTAATGTCAAGTGATATAGAAAATGCCAGAAAACAACTGGCTTTGTTTTAGGTTGATTTGCATGATAATATTAGAAAACACAGAAGTCATGGCATCTGGTGTTTTAAACCTGTTGTTCATAAAGACTCTGTTATTACAGAATAATTAAAGTCTGAAATACACTGAGCTGGCAGTAAAAAAAAGTCTTGTCAGCTGGAAATTACTACATCCAGACTGCAGACTAAATCTGAGAATGGAATGAATTACAATTGTTAAACTATTCAAGAGGCTCTTGCTAATTTCATTTGTGCCTAGCTATTTTTTTTTTTTGGCAGCTAATATATATTTTAATGTTTGACTAATTAGAAAGTCTAGTTTTTTTGATTGGGGATGTATTACACAGAAAGAAAAGGATTAGTTGAGGAAACTGAAGAGGAACACAGAGTGTAAGAAAACACTCCTTGAGGAAGTACAATGTTACAATCACAATGTCCTAGTGATCAACAGGTCAGTTCTGTCTAATCCATTCTGAATGGTCCAGGTCTGTCTGTCTATTGTTTTGAAACTTCAGAGTTAGTGGATCCTGCAGAACAGGATAAAATCATGGTAGAGCAAGGGGAGGAAGTGTGGCTCTCTGTATTTTCTACTCATGTACACATATTCTCTCCCAGCATACCCTAATATTTTCAAATGACCAAATTCTGATACCTGTAATTTTTCTACCAGCAATTTTTTAACCATAGTGTTTGGAATATAATAGAGAAAAATACAATAGATTTCAACTAGTCCAGATCCACACACTCCCCCCCCCTCCCCAAGAATGAAAGGAAAATATGCACAGGGGACAAAAATCAAAATAAAAGTGCTCTTTTCCTCTCTTTTCTTGTTCTCTTCAGATATGTCCTGATATTTCTCTTACAGTATTCTTCCTGCTCTTTTGTACTGCCAATATACTTTGGCGGTTTAATACATCTGGATTAAAAACTGAATCACTGCACATTTCAACTTCTGTTTCTCTATAATATTTTTAGTTCTGATTTTTTATGATAATTTCAGCATGTTCTTTCAACATTATGCAATTTATATTTGAATCCATTATTTCTACTTCTTAGAATATATCAAGTCATTAGGATACACATCAATGTACTATTAATTTATTTTAAGTAAAACAGGTCACTAAATATTACTCTGAGCAATAATTCATGTGTTCAGGTTAATAATTCCACTTTGCAAAAACATAAAAATATGAAGTCAGATTAGTATTATAAACTAATACAATGAGGATGTAGAGAGCATATTTTCAATTATATGCAGGAGTGCCATCTGCATTTATGAGTTGTAGAAAACAAGAGCTATTGACTTGATTGGCAATTTGTAGTGATACACAAGCCTAATTTTCTCAAACCAGTGTTAGAGGAGCATTACCTTATCTCAAACTGTAAATATGCAAACTTGTGAAATAATATTGGAAACCCAGTAAGACATGATGTTAAGAGACCAATAAAAGTAGATTCATTAATGAGAACTGTTAGTGTCAAAATATGTGAAGTATTACTCTTCATACTGTTGAATTTCTATTAGCTTTTGTCATTGTGCTTATTGTACCAAGATGACGTAGACCTAGAGTCTTGAAATTAAGAATTTTATGGATTTTTTAGAAACTAAATTTCTAATCAATCCAATTTTTTTGACTTTCTGAAACAAGGTGACAGTGGACTGAATGAGTTTTCAGCTTTATTTAGCCTTGTTCATTGCAGCTACAATGCTGCAGTGAACTGTTTGAGAGGTAAAAAGAAATCCCTGATCCCATTCCTTATTTTGAACTTGGAGGTATGATGTAGAAAGCTTGTTCCATTTGGAAGGGAAAAAAAAATAAAAGAATCCTTATTCCCTTTTTCCTTTTGTATTTGGATCTTCTCTAAGAGCCTATACAGTACAATGTCCGTGTTTCACAGCTCTGTTGTGACCTCTTTCCTACACGAGGTCTTGCAAAAGGATTATAAACCATGGTGACAAGATGCTGTGCTTTTGTAATTCTCACCTTGCTCTGTAATAGCAGATCTATACTACCAGGTGGAAAAGATTATTCTGAAGTTTTTCCAGGCATGGGAAATATTATAAATAATTGATTCTGGTGGTATAATAGATAAAGGACTGGAATAATAAGTGTGAAATATTTTCCTATCAATTCTCGAACATAAGTAATAGTATGACAGAGAGCTAAAATATACATTTTTTTTCATTATTATTATGGGTCTGGCCATATGGTAAGGAAAACCTCTCAGAATTAAACTCACTTTCATCAGCATGATAGCAAACCATGAAAGATTTCTGCACACATTATAAAGATGGCATGTGATGGTCTGATTTCCCTCATTGCTATAAACAGACAATAGTGTGTGTCACCCCATTCTTTTTACAAAATTAATTCCAGTTGGTAATAATCTCTCCATATTTAACTGGTATGAGCAAATACCTATAGGTAAATGGCTAAACTGATCTCTTTTCTCAATGATCAGCTATCCTCCTCTGCTGTTGCCTTCTTTCTGCTGCTGTTGGAGTCTACTATTTTCAAGCAAATGTTTTAAAGTAAGGTTCCTAGAAGCCAGCCATACTAGAAGACAACTGCACAGTGAGTGAAATCAAATTATTCTTAAAAGATCTGTGTTTCCTTGATCTGGCTATTTCTTATTTGTGTTATTAAGCTCTTCCCTGAGCTGCTCAGCCATGAAGAAAGCAGGAGATTTGGCATAGTACCTCCTTACCATGTTTACAGGATCCCAGACCTGATTATGCAAACACAGCTTTGATTTGAAGCCAGTTGTGACTTATAAATTATTGTTTGTATATAAGCAATGTCAGTGCTTTGGACCCATGCATTTCTTTCGGTACAAAGTGCAGTTAAAATTGAATTTCATGACAGAAAGTATCTGTTACATTTGTTTGTTAGTTTGCACATCTCCTTCCTGGATCAGCTGGAGCATGTGGGGGCTTCCTTTACCTGGGAAATGGACCCAGCCTAAAGGAAAGATTCCAGGCATATGAAGTAGAAAAGGAAAGAGGAAAGAGAGAACGAGAGCAACGAGATGGGAGCCTACAGAAAAGGCTTTCCCTGTTAGATTGTGAAATGGAGCAAAAAATAGAGAACCTGCCCATCAGTGGCTAAAGAAATCTTTCCAGGAACTGCAAGTAATGTGCATTGTTAGTGGTGACTCAGAAAGCCACTAAACTAGCTTGAACAAATTCTGTTATCAAGAATCTTTCTGCAAGGAGAGAAAGCTGAAGAAGAGGTATTAATATAACCTTCTTGGTGTCAATATGTTTCACCTGATTACTTTGAGATTTCACTATTTAAAATATTTCAGCGTCTATTCCTGTGACCTTTAAGAGATATCCTTAGAAGAAAAAGCCTAGGCACGTTGATGTCGAAGTTCTGGCCACCCCGGGATCCTGCTGCAGTGCATAGCCCACAATCTAGTTAGAGTGCAAGCCTTTGGTTCATCTCTGAGTGTTTATCTTCAGGCTCGAGGAACTTCTGCAGTCTGTGCATTGGTACAATAGAACTAATGCATGGTTGGCTGTTACGTATATGCATCTGTGCTCTAATTTCTGGGAGACCAAGGAGTTGCTATTCTAGATCTATGGGTTAGCTTCCTGAATACTTACCGGAGAGGCTTTTGTTGCACATAATACCTAATTAAATGTTAAAGCTGGCATGAATGTCAGGACACTGGATGACAGAATGATAAATCAATCACTCTGTCAGAATAACAATATGAACAATATGAAAGGTTATAAGAATGGCAAGTGGTGTTGGCATTTAATTTAACAACAAATCTTCTTGCACGTTTCCAGGGTCTCCAAAAAAAATGTAGCCTAAAATCAGGGATGTCCTTGCTCACCCTGACTTACACTTCTTCATGTCTGGATTAGGAAGAGATCACTTGGTGCTTGTGAGTATGTAGAAAAATAGCAGGAATGAAGGACAGAGATTTCTTTGCAAAGAAAATAATATTCTCCTTTAAGCTTTCTCATTGTTATTTGTTATATTTTTGTTATCATTGGTATTAGAAAAATCTTTATAGCTAAGCTTCTCAGAACTTTTAGGCTCATTTAACTGAAAAGGATAATGTTTGTTTGGACAGAGAGTTCATGTTCAGAATATGAAATATGTCAATTAAACATTACAAACAATCTGGAAAAAAATCTCCTATGACGCAAGATGAAAACGCATTACTATTCCAGGAAAATTGTTGCATAAAAGGCCTTTAACACAGGGTCACCTTCATTAATGGAAAAATGTTCAGTACTTATGGGCAAATGGAGTATGACGTATAGCAAAAATTAATATAGTAGTCATTTGTCAGCACGAGCCTGAATTGGTGTTCTATCTACATTTAAAATGTGCCTCTGTGCACTATATATATGTACACATAACTACCTGTATACATACATATAATGTACAGATATATGAAATGCAAATTGCTTGCCAAAGCTAGCATTATCTGATTGGAAGGAGCTAAACTCAGTGACAGTATTTTTGGTTTCTTAATTCTGAAAAGACAGTTACTTGCTTCAGTTTAGGGGTTTTTTTCCATTAAAATTCCCATCTTCTCAGCTTTTATATCTCATTAATTGTTAAGGGAAATTCTTACATCAATGTCCTATATTATTTGCTTTTTTAATGTACCCCCCACTTCAGAACCTTCTGTTCTGTCTGTAACATGATTTTGACTGTGATGGAAAATATTAATTTCAGATTTTTACAGTGACAGCTGAGTTAAGTCCTTTGCAGAGTTCTCAATTTGAATACAGACTGTGTGATTTAAAAGAATAAGCACAAGTCAAATGAGTCTATTTGTATCACATTCATAGTTCTAACTTTTTTTTATTGCTACATATGTAATGAGTAAGCCTTTTTGTAAAAATATAGGAAATCTATCCTGGACTTCTGTTGAGTGTTGTTTCATAAAGGCAAGCAGAGTGCACTTAAATTTCATATAGAAATTCTAGTAACTGCAGTTCATCTTGACATTAACTCCAACATCTAAGTACAACTAATACTAATGTTAGCAAAGAAGTAGAGAATTTTAAATAGCCTGAGTAGTGCTCAACTTCTTGATGTCAAAGGTCAATTATCTGGTCAGTAATGCCATAACTGTTTTCAAAAGATTTCCTGAAAGCATAAGTTGAAACAATTACTTTTATGGGCCTCTTCACTGGTTGTTTCTTCTCTGATCATTAACTTTTTGTGTTTTTCTGGCAGGTAAAATGTGCCTCAAATTTTGCAGTACCCATTCTCTCTTATTTTCTTCTTGACAGATTTGGTTCGACTAGTCTTCAGACTGTGATAGGAAAGCTATCCAAAGCCGTGATACACATTAACCTCCAGCAGCAGGTTATTTCCCATATTTTTTAAGAATTTTTTTTAAGATTTCATGAACTCTGAATAAAAATTGTATAAAACAATTTAGAGCTGGAAATTTGCTTTAGGATGCAAGAAGGCAAAGTGCAGTTAGTGCAGAGTGGTTCTTTTTCTAAGGTGCTTTTAATTAACTGAAGATGCTGAAGGCATAAATAAATGTGCCATCCTGCAGCACTTACATACCCATTTTTGAGATGTCGCAGCCGAATGACTTGCTGTCCATCTGTTCTAATATCCTGTATCTGATGGTGACCAGTACCAGACACATATGACAAAGATGCAAGAAACAGATGAAAGAACACACCATGATAATTTGGGCACAGGAGTAATACCTAAATAAGTACAAGTTAGTTATGAATTGACAGCATTAAAAATAATTACCTGAAACAGAGATATCATTACAGATATCTAATATATTTTGGATCTCGTTAGGCTCTAGACATTAAGTCTATCAAAAAGCAGAGATATTTTATGAGCTGCTATGGCAACTACTGAACAGTTTTTCCAGACATGATGTGGTTCTAGATTTATGTTACTATGTAGTTATAGATTGGTGAATTTCTCCATGTGAGTCTTTTCCCTCTGTGACATTTCCCTCATTAAAGACTGCACCTAGTTAAGAACTCATTCTTGAGACTCAGTGGGAAAGCTGTAGAAAGAGGATATGCATACACTGTTACATAAAATCCATGGTTCACACTCCCCTTGAGTATAGTATTTAGATCTGAGTGCTTTGTCTCAAAGGAGAACTGCAAGCAGTTCATCATGGGTGATGAAAAATATAGAGAACAACTGTGTAGCCTGGGACTCCTGTACATGAAAAGACAAAACGTAAGGTTTTATGATTATTCATTGCCTTTTCCAATACGTGTATTAGAGGCTATCAGATTAAGCCCTTAGGATTGCTAAAACAAAGTAGGAGGTTGTTCATGTCATGAGCACTAATTTTGTGAAACTCCTTGTTAAAGGATGTTTTATACGCTAAGAGTTTATTTGTGCTCAAGGACAGATTTGACAAACACTTAGAGGAGGCATCTTTTAGTATTTACTAAATGGACAAGCAACCAGACATCCAGGAAATCTCCTGAGTGAAATTAGTAAAAAAAAAAAAACTAGGAAAATTAATACTTATATCTATGTGTTTTCTTTGATTTTCTTTCCTAGGATCCTCATGCAGTCACTGTCAGAGACAGAATAATGAGCTGGATAGGCTTTTGATCTAAATTAGCGTGGATATTCATACATATTTACCTGCTCTCAGCTGTACCTAATAGATCAGATATTTGTCTGCTATTTGATATCTAAGCTGTTTGGGGAACTAGAACATTTTGGAGAAGAAAGACAGTATTACTGGCATGTATGTGGTTTGTGGAGCACTCAAAGGAAAACTGCAGGGCCAGCCTCCTAAATTAACTTCTGGTTACTAGCACTACAGTCATGTACACAGTGAAGTACATTCTTCAGCTGCAGGGATTAATTTTTGCTTCTTTCTTTTACCCTCTTTCTGAAATACATGGTATATACATTCTGCAACATTTGGTTAAAATTGGACAACAACTTGAGGAAATTGGTATATCAGACACACACTAATAATGCCATCAGTGAAGTAACAGTGAAAATAAAATATAATGTCAAACCAAAACTGATTTTCTGAGATATCTGCTGTGAGAAAAACAACAGACACAGGAGTTAGAAGGAGAATTTGGTCATGGATTACCAAGAACTTAATTCACAGAAGTCCATAGGCCCAGCTAGGCTGTATCCAAGTGTTTTGAGGGAAAGGATGTCTGTGCAAGGATGCTTTCTCTCATCTTGTAAGTGTCATGGATCAGGGGAGATCCCTCATGACTAGTGGAAAACAGATGTTGCATCAGAAACATGGGGGAAAGGCCTGAAGAACTAACTAGGGAACTATGGCATATTCAATCTTGCTTTGGTTCCTGAGGAAGTAATGGAACAAGTCCTCTTGCAATACATTTTTGAGAACATGAAAAGGTGATAGGGATTAGTCAACATGAACTTATGAAGTGTAAATCATGCATTACAACCATGGCTATCTTCTATGATAAAATTAAAAGGATTTTAGAAGAAGCAAGAACAGCTGATGTCATCTACCTTGACTTCCAACACTAACTGCTGTAATATTATTGCATTGCATTCTGATGTTATAGTCTGAATGTGTAGACAGCCAAATGGATGAAAAAATATTAGGGTGTTTGGGCTTAGAGGGTAGTGATTAATGGGTTATAGTCTATCCAGAAAACAGTAATATCTTTATCAGTGACATGGAAGAGAATAAACCATGTGCTCTCATGGGGTTTAAAGATGACAGCAAATTGGGAGGAGCCAGTGATATGCTTGACAGCAGGCTGGAGGAATGCATAACATGAATTTAATTAAATTAATCAAGGACAAATACAAAGTCTGGAATCTGGGATGGACTAGACTCTTACATTGTGCAAACTAAAAACTGACTGTTGGAGAGCAGGCAAAAGAAAGCAATTTATTGTAGAAAACCTGGAGATGGGTGTTCTAGAACTGAAGACTGAGTCACGTTTTTCAAAGGGAGCCCATGGATACAGCTGAATATATGTGTCAGATAGATAGAGATTGCTGCAATGAAAACCCATAAATGAGGTCAGTTTGGAATTTCAAAACTAAATTTTACAAAATTAATTCATTAATGATATAGTTCATTCTCATTGTCAGGCAATCCAACATGATTGCATAATCATTAATTATACAAAACTGTTAGTCTTTAAGAGTTATATCCTGAATTAGCCATGGACGTGATGCATACAGGTAGCACTGATGTCTACTGTCCTTCATGGGCTTAGTCAGGGGTGATCAGGAGTGAGACAGCTTTGCCTGCCTCTTGAAAGAGGTCTCCTGCTCCCGATACTGTTAATCTTGTTATTTGTCTTTAGGATTTTCTTTTTGGTTTTGTTTTTGGTTTTTTTTGTTTGGTTTTCTTTTTTTGTCTTGTCAGTCATCCCTGTGCATCCAGCAGAATGTCTTGGCTGTCTGGAGTTGGTCGTGCTTATCTTTCTCTTGTCTTGGCAGCTTTCTATTTCTTTGCCCTTTTGGTGGTCACACTGCTCAAATACTTAACAAAAATAATATATTGCATTTTTCTATGATGTCACTGTGTTAAATTCTTCTGTGCCATTGTTCATTTCACAATTTTTTGTTCTTATATTTGGATTCAAGACAAGTTAATACTGATCATACTCTGACTAGTGCACTTCTAATTTATGCATGTCATAGGCCCCTGCATTGGCTATATCAAGATATTACAGATTTAATTCTGAATTTAGGTAATATCTGCTTGATTATAGTGTACCTATGTAACTATAAGTCTACCACAGTAATCAAAATTTTAATGAAATCAGTTTAATCTAACTACTCTGTCTCATCTACTGCTGACTATGGAAGCATGTGAGGAGTAGGACAGAAGAACCTTATGTGACACCAGCTGCTCTTTAAAGAAACCTTAATGCACTTTTATGGTTCCCTGTGTTCTTGTCAGGGATTTCTTGCACAGAGAGCTTTCTGTGTTTACAGTAGCAGTTGTGGTGTTAGTATCAATCTGGATAGTTTTCTGTAAGTTTTTCTCATGTGAAAAACTGGAAATGGGCTGCTCAGATTGGGAAGCTAAAATACCTCTGGATTTTTTCCTTTCCTCTCCTCTTTTCTTTTCACATTAGAATTATTGAATTTATTCTGGTTTACACATGGCATTGTGGATTGATTTTAGAAATATATAATGGACTTATTATTGAAAGTAAAAATATTCTCAAATGGAAATTTTCATGGCAATATTTTCAGCTTTTTTCATCTACCCTACATTCTCATTTCTTGTAGCCCCAAAAGTGTCTCCATAAACACATCTTGATGTAAAAGTGTCCCTGCTATTCCTGCTTCCCCATTCCTCTCTACTTTTTGTTGCATATTTTCTTCCTTTCTTTATTCTTGTCTTTATTCAGTACAATCACAACATGCTGAATTAACTTTCTCCTACAATTTTTCTGCTTCCTCCCCCATGACTTTTCTATTTCTTTCCAAATTAATTTGCCCTGCCACCTGGTCTCCTTGGAATTTAGCAATTATTCAGTATATAAAGCCTGGCTCCTAACAGATGGAGCTTCCAGAATACACACATCAACAGTGTACAACCTAAGGCCAGAAGATTGTGCGTTAGCTGCAGTTTCATTATGACTTCAATTTTCTAATGGTTGTGAACATTGTCAAAGAACATTAGGATCGTTTGTGATACCATGTCTTCTAAATAGTGGAGTTTAGACCAAGTGCTGTTTCTTTGATTTAAAACATAAGTTTGTTTTCCAATTTCATGCTACTAAAGGCACATTTTTATAGCTACAGGGATGAGAAAACAAAATTCAGTAATTACCTATGTTTACTTTCACCTGTATTTTGCAGAAACCATTTTTGTGTTTGCATCCAATTAACTAGATCAGCATTTGTAATTTTCTAAAACTTTCTATGTCTTCATAGTTAACCTCTGCACTAGTATTTCTATATTTTAAAATAAAAGAGAGATGGAGGCATGTTTTTTAGTTATATAAGATGATATAAGGAATATGTAAAGAAAATTTTCTGAGATGGAAATTTTTTTAGATGCATGATGTACATTTGCACTGATCAGAAACTTCTAAGGCAGCTATATAACTTTGGGAGAAGAAAGAAGATGAACCAGGGAGGAGAGGAAATAACAGTCAGAGAAACAGAGTACAGAAATTAAAAATATCCGTGATTTTTCAAGTGTTCTTGTTTCAGCTGTTCCATGCTGTTCCTCAGCATCTATTCATAAAAACTTGTGGTGATAGGACAAGAGGGGATGGATATAAACTGGAGAAGGGCAGATTCGGCCTAGACATTTGGAAGAATTTCTTCACCGTGAGAATGGTGAGATACTGGAACAGGTTGCGAAGGGAAGTGGTGGATGCCCAGTCCTTGGAGGTCTTTAAGGCCAGGTTGGATGGGGCCTTGGGTAACTTGATCTAGAGGGATGTGTTCCTGCCCATGCAGGGGTATTGGAACTAGATGATCTTTAAGGTCCCTTCTAACTCTGAATATTGTATGATTCTATGATTTTTTAATGAATAATTGCTGTCCTGAGACAGAGGCTTGTTCTCTCTTGTCCTAGATGTGGGCAGTAACCACAAGATTTGGTTCAATATTTGTTGCCTTCTTGACTTGTCCTTCTTGAATTTTTTCTGGTCTTTATCAATAAAAAAATATCTCCAAGTAAGCAGGCACTCACTCTGCATCTAAAGGCAATTTTGTAGAATGTAGGTATGTGAGATACAGCAGGTGTGATTTGAAAATGGTCTTTCTATGCATTTCAGGGCATTTTGACAAGTACTATAAAGGCCAAACTGTTCTGGGGTCTGGAGATTTGAGGAGGAATTTGAACAGAAATTTGTCCAGAGAAGACTCTACACCTATTCTTGGAATAGGGATTTCCTGTTCTTGGAATCCTGTCTCTTGCTAACATTCTGTTTCCCAGCGATGGCAATAGTTATAAAAGCCAAAGCACTAACTGCAGCAACAGTTATGCAGCTAGCTATTAACTTGCAGAACACATCAGCTCATACCAAAACTCTCTCAGCTACCTGTACAGCTGAGGAGGAGACCTAGACTCCCTTTTATCCTGCCTCTGGCCAGAGAAATCTGCAGTCCCTCATTGTTTTGTTTCAGATTTCCCTTTACAGTGTCATTGGTGACCACATGCATGAACAATGTGAAGAAGCACTATACTGAGCCTGTAAATTCAGATCTGAGGGCAGAGAAGGACTCTTCTTGATTCGGGAAATGTCAACCTTCTAGCATCTTGGGAGCCTCCACACATCACCAGACTGTTACTGTCCCTCCTTCATTGCACTGTGTAGCTCTGCAGTGTTGTTATGAAGACCCTATTCTCATTTTTTCACCCTTTCCAATATTATTCAGTTTGCTTATCTCCTCAAAAACCTCCTGCACCTGGTCACTTACTGACTCAGCATCAGAGTAGCTCCTATGGGTCAGGCCACCAGCAACTCCAGCCCCAGGGAGTGGCACCAAGCACTCCCTTTGGCCCAAGTCCTGTTTGGCAGCCTCCCTCCTCTGGAGTACACCAGGGCCAAGGACTTTGACTTCCAGCTGGTCATGGAAATAGAGTCCTGTATCATGTCGCCACTACAGTCGTCCTGTCCCTTACTGCATGGAACTGCGTTTCTGGGTCTCTTTCACACTCCTAGCTGAGCTAACTGTCCTTCTAACTACCGAAGTACCTCCTAGCTGCCTCTGCTGTATGCCTGCTTGCCAGGTAAATAAATAGATTTTCACTGCTGCAGGTGAACAGCAGTTTATTCCCTAATTGGCAGATGGTTGCTAAACATTTTCCAGACAGCTTTGGTGATAAATACTTTCTTGGGTCTGTATGTGGTAAGCTGGCTTTTGGCATCATGTGTGTGTTGTAAAAGCTTGGTTATATTCCCACGATACCTTTTTAAAATTCACTGTGAGAGAGAGAGCTGTCTGCCAAGACTTTGCACTAATTGCCCTACATAACCAAGAAGAGATAAAAATGAACGAATGTTCTTTTTGTGATCAGAAGCTATCCTAAAGGATAAATTTTTAAAAGTGTTATCAAGCATTTAACTAGTCAAGAGGCTTAGAAACAACAGAGAGATTATTCTGGAAAATGTTTTTTTCAGTGTATGAACGTCATCAATTTTCAGGGCTTAGAACACTAACATTATTTGGATGTGATCCATGAGGAAGATAGGCTGCTGAAAGCTCTGTTATAAAGGTACCATAATCTAAGTGATGATTTAAACCTATTGTAATTCCACCTTTTTCAAGTTGTGCACTTTTCTTTGTGTTAGAGAATGAATTGTTAATGGAAGCTGAGGCAAGAGGGAAGTGTAGTTTAAATGGTCAAGCCTGTGCACTTATGGTATCAGAAGATTTTGAAATTTTATACTAATGTGAATAATATGTGAGTTTACAGTACTACAATAAAGCAACTTCAGCTATTGTATTTGCATAGTCATGTGGTAGATAAATAATAAGAGGCAAAGCTGAGTAATACAGTTAGTTCTTCTGCCTGAATAGGGAGGTCTGTAACCTTTCAGCAGCAGCTGTGGAGAAAAAGAAAGTGAAAATAATTTAAGATAATAGCTGTGCCAAACTAGAATTTTTTTTCAAATTCAGACTTCCTAGAGGCATTGATGAGGTCATAGTTGTACACCTGTAACTGTAAAAGATTTTATTCAGTTTCTGATATCTAAAATGATAAATTGCAAACCTCAAAGGATGTAAATGCTGCTGGGGATATGTTCACATTAAAAATTTCCCTGTATTTTTTAAAGGCTAAAATCAAATTCGTTGCCTTCAATTTTTGCCTTTACATTGAAAATAAGTAATTACTGTAAGACTATTCTTCTCCATTTTTGTATTATATTAGTCTAGAGCCTTTCCTTGAACACTTGCCAGTCAGCACCCTTCCTATCCAGTATAAATAAACATGATGAAGGTTAAGGGATGAGTTAATAGCTATTGAGTCTAAGTGGAAGTTTCCAAATTCTTTAGGGAGGCATGATCACAAGTCTCAGGGACCTCTAGTGCCCATAGTCTTTTGTGCATAAGGTCTTATATATTCTATATGAATGAATGGACTTTCAGTTGAAATCGTCTACACTGTAAATGTCTGCTCATTCAGTCCATGCCTAGGTGTTTTTCATGCTCCATGCGTTCTGTAATGTGAGATTAAGTGATGTGTATTTTTAAAATTGCATTCTACACTAAACAAAGGTTATTCTTCTTCTGCAGTGTTTCATCATAGAAGTCAGTTACAGTTACTTGTTTCTGTCACCGTTCTGAAGCATTCACTCTTTATAGGCCTCAGACTGGAATGAAAGTCACACTTCCATGATAATGTTACTGACCTGTAAGTTACAGACACACTATGGGAATTAGCTGTATATTCAAAGACTTTAAACAAGATCTTCAAACCTGAGTCTAGCTTTGCTATGTTGATTGTTGATTGTTGGTTGTTGTAGTGTGTACAGACAAGCAGCTGCTCCTCAACACACTCGTTTAGAAGATTAACTTTCAGATCCCGTTTTTAAAAGGTTGATATTTGATGGGTAAGAGTATGTATTTTGTCTTGTTTTTTGTTTCTCTACCAGCCATGCCAGTTTAAATGATATAGCGGTCCGGTAATAAGTTTTTTGGTCATGGTAGAAATTAAGCTGGATTACAATTTTTTCAATTTAAGACTGTCCCTAGATTCCTGTTAACATTTTAGTAGTTTTGTAGGAATGAAATAGAAATATAAACAAAACTTTATTAATTGATTATATATTCAAATATTTCTATTAAATAAATCTTAAAATTCCATTTGAGGTTTGTGTAAATAAAATTACAAATGTAAATCTTTCAGAAGACTTTGAGAAATGTAAAGGCTAAGGTGGTAGAATCCTTAAAGTAGTAGTTTAATTATTCCACTCAGGATGGTGTTATTACTATGTTTTAACTTATACCCAAAGCAAGCAAACTGTGTAACTGAAGTCTGGAAAGGATTATTAAGCATGAATACACCATCTCTTACTTAAGATATCAATGAATTTCATATTACTGAAGGCTGGGAGAGTGTTAGGGAATTAATATGTATTGCATGATTGGTTCTTACACAATCTCTAAACATCTGCACAGAGATTGGACAGAGGCATAAATGGACCTTTCATTTAATTTAGTATCAAATATGTTCTTATGAATTATATCAGTCTTGCAGACATTTTCCAACCGAACCTAAGAAAACATTGATATTTGAACATGCATCCACTTGTACTGACTGAAGCAATCAAATTGAGCTTTTTCTCACTATGAAGGATTAGAATGCATTCTATAGTCATCTCTTTGACTCTTACCTCCCACTCTTGGTTCCCAGGCTATAAGGTTATTCTCCAGTTTTCACAGCAAACCTTGCATTTTTATAAACTGAAGATTACCTTCAGCTGGGATTTCTGTTTGAGAATTGAAAATTTAAGTCTAGTATAAGGTTTATTCAGTGAGAATATTGGGAAGGAAGAGACTTTTAGGAATGTAGCCTTTACATATAGTAAAAAGACAGATTTGGTTTTACTTCTTTTTTGAAGATTTTTAAGTATGCAGTTCACTTCCTTATGTGAGAGTTATTTCCATTGTTTAATGGAGGCATCACCACTGAAAAAAGTAAAATGAAAGCAACCTATAATTGCCTACTATCCTTTGGGGATATTTTTTACTATCTTTTTTTACAACTACTTATCTTTCAAAATCAATCATATCTGGTAAATAAGAAGGGCTAACTGAAACTTTTCCAAGACAGCTCTACATTGTGCTCTGCAGAACAGGAACTTTATTTTTCTTGATGAAAGTATGGAAAAGCAGATTTTTACCTTTTATAGAAAGATGTAATTCTCTGAAGGATGTTATGAAGATCTGAAGAATTAAATACCTTGTGCTTGTCACCAAGCTTATCAAATACTAGATAATCAAATAAGAGCAGACTTGATCTTAGAAGCTGATAGAATCCAGAATCTCTGTTGGTAAAAAATAATAAGGTTTCTTTCTAGAGAATATTTTCAGCATCAGTCCTCAGAATAATGTGGTAGAAATGAATTAATAAGTTTTCAACAGAATTCTGAACTTTGTAGCCATTTTAGGGGAGGTAAACTAAGTAATAAAACAATTTTGTGATTTTGCCCCCATTTCTGTTTGGTTTTTTTTGTTGTTGTTGTTATTGTTGGTTGAGTTTTGGGGTATTTTTTGTCTTTGTATAATATCCCAGACTTCCTGTTTTAACTGTCAACTCTCAGCCTAGAAAGCTCCTCCAAGTTTGACAACTGTGATGGTTTTTTTTCTGTAATGTCTCTAACCATCATACATGTCATCAACACACATCAACACACATAGCCTCATCAAAACAGCATTAACTAAAACTTTTTTACTTCCCAGGGCATCTGACAGGCTGTTATTTGTAGTTTTGGAAATGTTTCCTGTGGTTTCAGTTATTTCTTCCCAAAAGCAGAATAGTCACAATTCTGCAGGGTGAAAATGGCTGATATGCCCAGCTTTGGTGGAGCATTATCATTCTCCAGTGTTAAAAAGAAAAGTACAAAACATTTTAAAGTGCTAATATGCATCACTAAACAGTGAAAAACTTGATTCTATTGAGAAGTAAAAATAGCTGAGGAAATGACAGCTAGAGTTTAATTTATTCAAAGAAATTGCTAGCCATACTTTAAAAGTTTTTATGTAAAATAGTTATAAGCAAGGGAAGAGTGGGAAGACTGTTACTGTGACTCTGCAAACTGTAATTAGAAATTGCATTACCAAGACATGTTTCCAGTTAAATTCTGCAGGTCTCCTGAAAACACAACGAGAAAAATCTACACTAGCCCAATCCACCTTGCTTATTCCTTTTTTTTTTTTCTGAGAGAAATACATGATCCTCTGTCTTATTCACTTGTCCATCCTGATTACAAAAAATGGCTGTTATATTCTATGTGCATATGACTAATAAATTACCTGTGCTGATCCACTAGACCATCAGTTTCTTTCTTTATAATGAGATTGGGGATCCTGTTTGAAAAAAGTCACCTCCAATGCAAACTACTCTTTTATGTCTCTATTGTGCTAAACGCCTTGTAGATTACATGGCTACATGACTGGAAAAAGGGGTTAGAACTTGAGGTGGAAGATCTAGCCATATATTTTGTTTATGACCTCTAAGTGATTGAATGATTCAGGTTTAACTTTCCAAAAAAGGCATTCTAAGATAAGGACCCACTGATCTCCAGAGCAATCTAAAAAAAAGGCTAAGTTTTCCAAAATAACATAGTGTCTATGGGATCACACTTACTAATAGAAGCAATTTTGTTAATGCTAGATAGCAAGCATTCTCTTGAATAAAATTTGAAGATCCTTTACTTGTGAGTCCAAATTAAGGAATGTTACATTTACTTTTGGTTTCTGTTTTATCTTATGATGAAAAACTTTGTATTTATTTCCTTTGTCCCTCTTTGATTTTGGTATACATAATACCAAACATTGCTCATAGTTTTATTTTCAGGTTACTTAATCAGCAATCACATCTCTGGTGCTGTGCTGAGATAATCAGGCTATCAGATTGTCAGTACAAATTTCACTACATACACCTCAGTTACTTTAGTGTTCAGATACAGATAGTGTTTACTGTGATGTGATCCCACTCTGTGAATATGCTAAATATGCTACTTCCCTCTTGACTGTCACCTGCTATTTCATTACTGAAGGTAGCAAAGAAGAATCAAACAGAAACTTTTGATTGTTTAAGCTATCTAATATCAACATGAACTTTATTCCCCTCACCAATGATAAGACCAAAGTGTTATATCCAGACAGTTACTTTGGGATTTCAAAGCAGAGCATTTCTACAGTGCAGTGTCAGGCACATGAACAAGGGGGGAGACTGAAAAGCAATATTATGTGTCTAGGATCTTCACCAGAGCATGGAGAGGCATGATGCAGTGGGTTTCCAAGTGAAACTGCGATGACTTACAGAATTGGTTGGTAGGCAACACAAGGCACAGGACTAATACTGACCCACTCTGCAACCCCTCCACTGAAGCTGTCTTGTTACATCTTAAAATTCATTAGTATCTTGGGTAAGAGGTAAAAGTAAATATCAGCAAAATGTTCATATCATTGTTAGGATATCCTGTGTTCATCTCTCCTCTGAGACAGTTACATGCTTTAACACTTCTGCAGGGAATTGAGAAATTCTTAGCTTAGGCTAAGAAGCTTTAAGGCAGGTTTCATGTACTAAAAGACAGGCAAGCAGAGTCTGTGCTTACTGGGGTGGGAAATGGAGACTCCATTTGGTTTTCAGACTGGAAGCTTGTGAGTTCTGGCAACAGTGGGAAATCTCTTTCTTCTATACCTGCAGATTTGCAAGTACAGAATACAGTCAATGCCCCAGCAGAAGATGAGGGTCTGGGATGTATGCCCAATGAAGGATCAAAGCTGGCTGAATCTGAACTGTGCAGTAGCAACAAGGTGAAGGGGTGAGGGACAGCAGTCAGGCATTCGCTGACATAGGGAATGGAGGCTCCCACCTGCTTACACGAGGATCAAAGACTGCTAGGTAGAGATGGGATCCATCTGACCAAGTGAGACAAACCCCTCATTGCCAGCAGGCTTGCTAACCCGGTTAAGATCTTTAAATTAGGAACAATAAGGTAGGAGCAACAAAAAGCAGGGAAATGGTGGACTGGATTGGTAAGAAAAGGGCACATCAAGAGAGATATTTATTAACTGTATTCAGATATCTGCAGACTGAAACTTCTGCAAGCTATGCCCAACCTTTCCTAGAGGAAACATCTCTTAAGTGTAGTCTTACAGTTGAGAATAGCTTTTCATTCCTTAGCAGAGACTTCAGCTCTGGAAATAGTTCACTAGTGGAAGATGACATCTATTACACCAGAAACAGCTTTGGCTTTTAAAGGGCCACTTCAAATTGAATTTATTTGATATTTAAAACACAAATAAATCCCACAGTACCCTAGTTGTGTTTAAGTGTGCATGGAAGGATTGTAACTATTTGCCAAACACAGTTTAGTCAGTGACAAAGTACTGTATTCTTCATTCCTGTCCTAATTTTATTGCACATTGGAGGTTTTTGGTAATTCTATGAGCAGCAGAAAACTTGGAGTACAACTGAAATACCCTACTAATGAACAGTTAGTAGAATTATTCCTGAGCTAGAAGTTTTTGGATTATCTTGGGAGAATTCTAATAAAGCAACTGTGAATCTTTGGAATGATGGTTATGGATCACTATTCTGTGGTCAATTTTGGAGGTATGGCTGGATACAGATTATAATTATATGTTCCACTAGCATATGAAACTTAAAAGGCATTGATTGTCTTGATGATAACTATAGACCATGAGCAGAAGCCACAATTATGAGAAGAACTGCTACACCTGTCTCGGCTACATGCTCTCTTCCTTGTGAATCAGTTCAGTCTTGTCGTTTTGACTCTGAAGATAATTAGCATTCCCAGACATCTGTAAAGAGGGGCAATATTTGCATCTGAGTTTGAGAGAATGAAATGCTGTGTGTCACGATAAAGAGAGGAGTCCTAGACTTTGAATATGCATCTGCAGGGATGACTTATACTGCATAAAGACAGGCTGCAACCAGGTCCAGCAGCTTTCTGCCCAGCTTTCAGGGTCACAAGAGACCTGAGCTTAAGCCTACATGAAATTCCAACTTTCATAAATTTTACTGCAAGCTGAGAAAAGGGATCTGACTGTAACTGGTTATAGTTACTGTGATAATTGTTGTTCCTGAAGCCTCTTGGTATTGACACTGATCCTAGAAATTAATCACAATCAATGAAGGCATTCAGCACTCTAGCTAAGCATTTTGTGAGGAGGAACCTGCCTGACGAATTTATGTATTTTAAGATGGAGTTTATCTGACTGCTGTTCATCTTCAGCACGGGAAATCACCCAATACCTGTTGCAGTTCTCCCAGCAATTCTCCTTGGTTTCCTACACCCTGTTCTTCTGATAGTACAATGTACGCTGATACCTCTGTGATCTGCTGAATTAAATGTACCTAGTTTAAATAATTCTTCTAAAGGCCAAATGAGTCATCACTTGATTTTCAGAGTTAAACATTTGCCATGAAAAAAAAATTGAAATTTTATCTTATTATTTATCTGCTACAAAATACTATTTATACTGTATGTATTGTTCTTTCACAAGGCCATTTCACCTGTCACAAGGCAATGACACCATCAGTGAAAATACTGCTTTTGGAGGGTTTTTCAACAACTTATGTTTTAGCAGCGGGTTCCAAGCCCAATAGGGAGAGAGTGATTGGCAAGATTTAGATAATTTGAGGGCAAACCTCAGGATCCAGCCCTTTTTGTCATCTATGACTGCTGATATCTGCTCTACATAACTACTAGAGAGAAGAGAGATTCCTGCTGGAATCAGGAAAGAAGCCATCTGATCCAAATGTGACTTTAAAGATGATTTGGCAATTGATGCTTAGAAGGAAGACAATTATATTTTGTGGTCTCGGGAATGATCACATCACTGCTATTCTTGTAGTGTAAGAAACTGAAGGCCACTTTTTTGCTATTAACAATTCATGACTCATTCTTCATGCTGCCTTAATATGCTTCCTCATGCTGTTGGTGTCAAATGATCTATTTATTCATTCTCTTGAAGTTTTTATCTATGCAAAGATTAAGTGAATGCAAATACCACCAATTCAAAACCAGAATTCGAGGTGTGTTTTGTTATGGAATGAACACTGTGCCATCCTTACCACACCACTGAGCACACACTGCTGACTTAAACATCCGATTTCTGAGAAGTAAATAAAAGACACATTGCCTAATTATTATTAATGACTGTCAATGGTAACATTATGACCTGATTGTGAACAGATAAGAGCGCATTCTTTTAGAGTGTATTAAGAATACACTTTAAAAACACAGAAAGAGAGTGCATGTTCATCAGGGGAAAAAGGTAGGAATATAATGAGAAAATAATCTTCTAACATAACTTAATAAAGGAACTTACACAGTAATTACCTTTAGCTGAAAGAAAACCCACAAGTAATTTGACATGAAAATATCAGATTCCAAATGTTACTGAAGAACCAGTTCTTGACTTTTGACATCCACCTGGAATAAGTTGGAGTTGTGCATGAAGAAATTTTATTGCTGTGTCAAATCCAGAGGTTAGTATTTCATAGGCTGCCTGTATTTAGACCGCTATGGGTAATGATTAGAGGCAAAATAAAGGAAAAAAGCAGAATTTTCCCTAAAGTGTCAGGAGCTTGAGGTTATTCAGAGGTGTTCCTAGCTGTGCCTTTGCTGAAGCGATGTTGGCTCTCTCAAATCACTTCCCTTTCATCCATGTGCCTTAGCAAAGATTCTAGGACGATCTATTCCATGATCTTCCCAGGCACAGAGGGGAACATGTTACAGAATGTAATCTGTTTTTGGTGTAGACCGTGTATTACATGAGTAAAGTGATCACTTACGTAAGATTTCACTTGCCGACTGTATTAGCCAGGGAGGTGCAAATCACTAAGGTAAAGCAATTGCGACTTCCACAACTCTTTAGAAATATGTAAAATTGGGTAAACTGAGTTTACATGTATGAGATATCTTTCTTTTTTAATTATGTATATTTCATTATGGTAAGAACAGAATTTCAAGGAATTCTGAGTAACTATGGATGGTCTTCCCAGAGTCTATATCAGTTACACACAGAAAGAGAACCGAAGACATCCTTCTTAAGCAGTACTGATTTATTCAGAATTCAAATTAAATAGGTTATGAAAGTCAGAAATACATTAGTGAAAATTAACAATAGAACCCAAAGTATCCAGAATAACTGAACTGGAAGCAGGAGAATGATTGATGTGGCAATAGTTACAAGAGCCTTTCTAAGAAAACAAAACTCCTAGTGTTATTATGGAGAATGAGAAGGACAGTGAAACACAAATAAAACACCTGAGCCTCCAGGTCGCTTTTTAGGAAGCAGTTGGAGGCAGCTAATTCTACACAAAGGCAAAAGGCAAGTATCTTGGCTGACTTTCTGTAATAGTGACTTGAATGCAATTATTTTTTTCAAAGCTTTCAAGATAATGATTTTCATAGTTTCAGAGTTTTATTTTTCAATAATAACATAAGTACAAGCAAGTAAAAGCAAAGAATTGACTAAAAAAAGCTCACAGTTAATAAGGAAATCACCCATACTTTTCTATTACAAATAAGTAAATTTTCTGTACTGCTGAATTATGGAAAACAGTCTCAGCAGAATCCAGAAACTAGGTATGATTCTAGTCCCTGAGGAGCTAAGTACCTGCGTCTGTACATAACAGTAGATATTTGTGTTCAGAACTCAAGAACATATATCAAAACCGAAGTCCTTTCTTGGATGCTCAGGTTTGGCTAAGATATTTTTTCTCCTGCAAAGTGTTTTGCCTCTTTGTGTTTCCCTTTTGTGCAAAATGGTCATAATCTCTCTTGTTTATAATTTTTATGTTTATAAAAAGCTGGCTTAATCCCTACAGTGGTGACTTCCTTTTCTGAAAGCTTAGAAAATTTATATCTTCAGAGTACCACACACTTGATAAGTTGCCTACAACTGCTGTTGAGGTATTCTTATTGAGCTATTGAAGTAAATTATATTTACACATCACCAAAGAAACTAAAAGACAAACTCTCCAGAAACAGTTTCAACAATTATTACATTTCCAAAATAATTTTTTAAGTTTTAACAGGAAAATATATTTCTCCTATTTAAAATAAATATCATATTACAACACAGAAAACATATGATAGAAATATATCTCACCTGGAATTGTGCAAAACCTAAACCAAACCTAAGCCCAGCATCAACTCCCACAATACCCTGAAACTGAGATATATTTTGTTTATAGGAATAAAGTATAGGTCTTCAAATTATTTGACAAGTTTCTATATTATTTCTGGAACCAGGATAAATCAAAGATGTAATATATAGAAATAAACATAGCTAACTATGGGCAGTTCCTATTAAGTAACTATGTTTCTCTTCCAATGAAATCCATGCACTAAAATAAATTTAGCACTTCATTAGCAACATTATGTACAGAAATGATACATTTTTTTTCTGTTTGCTTTGAACCACTGTCACAGAACACCTTACAGAATGAGACAGCCTGAAGGAGAATGTCTGTCTTCTGATTTTAAAGGCCATCAAGTTTTATTCCTTTTCTAGAAGTTATTTCTTTGATTCTATTATGATAGATATTTCTATATTCAGAAAGTACTTATGTTTACTGTTTAAAATGTATTTTAAATCATTTGAATACCTTTGGGAGTGATTGTAGGGGAAATAGCATTTTCTGAATGCTTGAGATATTAAGAAGCACCTCTTATACAAGGACCCCATCCCTGGAGGTGTTCAAGGCCAGCTTGGACTTTGAGCAACCTGATTTAGTGGAAGGGGTTTGGAACTAAATGATCTTTAATGCCCTTTCCAATTCAAACCATTCTATGGTTCTATGATTTCTAATTACTCTGATGGATATTGAACTCTTCAAAACATCATAACAGAGGCTCATAGGCATAGATGGAGGGGAAATATTAGCTCCAAATAACATTAAATCTGTTAAGCTTACTGTATTTTGTGAAAACTGTATGATGTATATGCTATCTACTTAATTTTTCATTTCACACTTGAGCCTGCTTTCAAGCACATTGGTACCAGACAAATATCAGGTTGAAAAATAGTTTGAAGCAGCATCAGTATTTTCCCCTCATTTTGAATTTAGTTTCCATTTTGTTGTCATTAAATTCTATTATACATTTATATGAATTACAATGAATATTCTTGTAAAATAATATGTTCCTTCAGCATTTATTATTACAGTAGGTAATAACAGATGGCCATACAGCCATATGGTTCTGTTGGACAAATATTCACTTGATTTACTCTGTGAGTTTATAACTTTTTGTACTACTGTATAAATGTGTAATCACTTTGCTGCTTTATGTTACAATGTAGATATCTTGTGTTCATCTAACAGCTGTTATTCTGGTTCCTTTATCCTTAGACCTGCCTCATCACTACTGATTTTTTTGTGTCAGAGTATGTGTCTGTTTTATTTTTGCCTTGCGTATATTTTATAATTTTTTTCACTGGTTTTTACAACCCTTTAGTCCCCTGTTGCAAGGGGTCTAGGTTTATCTCTAGAATTTTTCTTTAAAAAAGCAACAACAAAACTCCAAGTTTCCGTACTTATCTGACTCTGTGTTCACAATGACTCCCAAATTCTCCCTAAGTAGAAAACCACACACCTCTCACACTCTTTACTGTCTGGCAGAGCACTCATGCCATTCTCATTAGAACTCCGGTAAATAATTAAGTATATATTCCTCCTTTGTGAAACAACTCTGTGGTCATCCCCCTTCTCTGTGTACCTGTACACAGGAATATGTTCTCAGCTACTGGAGTTTCAGGTGCAAGGCTTGTGCTTCTAGTCTTTCTAGTCCTAAAAACAAATGAAGGAAAGGCATGAAAAGGAAACAACCATGAACATGAGCAATGCTTGACAGGTGAACTTTTCAGGAGAGTTAAGCAGCTGAAGGCAAGTTGTGCCAATGGTGAGAGGCAGAACAGAAAATTGAGGAGTGACTGAACTACAGAGTTTTCAACTGGGAAAAAACTGAAGGCAGTGAAGAAAGTGTGCAACTGAAGCTAATTTTTTCAGCCTGGAAGCTCTGTTTTCATTGCATTAACAAACAAAAATATTAGATCATGATTTAGAAAACTATACAATGTTACGGAATATGGTGTTGGAACTTGAGTGAGAAAGAGAGGATTCTAAAAAGCTTCTGTTGCTAAGAGGGAATAGATAGAAGCATAGCTAGTATAGATAAATTATTTCTCTCAGAGCTGCATGCAAGAATTTTTCTACAGACATACATGTATTAAAAGGACCATACCTATATATGCAAATTATGTGATAGAGTCATAGGTGCAACAAGTTTACCTGTTTCCATATATAGATGTCTCTATTTTTACTTCAGCCATTCTCTTTTTGCAGATTTTTGCATAAATATTCACTATATAAGAGGCTCCTGAAAACACAAGATGACAGAATTGGCCTTTGTCAGGCTGGGTGATGAATGAAGAACAGTGTCATGTAGGAAGATTATATAATTTAAAATATATTAGCATTGTGGCTTAAATAATCCTGTTTTCCATTATTTGAAAATTGTATAGAGAGCTCATATTCACACTTAACCTTAACTTTGAAGACACAAGCAAACTGCCAACAGATAATTTCAAAGCTATGATGATAAGGGTATTATTACTATGTAATGTATTACTTAATAGTTGTCCAGTAACAATCCAGTAACATTCTGAAGTTTGGTGCAGCTGTTTTCATGTTTATGAAATTCATCTGGAAGAACAGTTTTTGAATTATTCTGAATTCATGGAATAGAATTCACAGGTTTAGAAATGGGTTTTTATTGACTTGCAGATTCTGAGCGAAATGAAGGTTTTCCTCCCAAATGAGGTTGTCTATCACTTCTTGAGCAAAGTAAATTATATTAGTTGACACTAGTTATTTCATTTTTATTCGTAATCTGTGTATTTTGACAACTTGTAGAGATGGCTTATTTCTGCTCTGCTGAAGAAGAGAGTTCTGGAGAAACTGAGAACAATGATGATCTTCACCTTCCCACTGTATATGCAGCAGTCAGCAGTCTAGAAGGTGAGACTTTGAGAAGCAAGTATGTAGAATTAGTTGTCCAAATTAAAATAGCTGCTCTAAGATTAGGTTTAATGATAAAAATAATTAAATCAATAAAGTAATTAGGTTAAAATAGTAATATAATATCATCCATAATATCATTTAGCAATCATAATACATTTAACAATAAAAAAAATTACCTCGTTTTCCTCTTAAGTTACTACCCCATCTCATGCACATAGTCAGAGATCCAAGTGCTTCATAAGATTATGCAACGTCAATCACCTGGCCATTGGCTGAAAGCAAGTTTATTGTACATGCAAGAGTACAAGATTTAGGTGGCATTGACCGAAGAATTTTTGCTGCCCAAAGTGGAGCTCTGAAATTTTTCATAACTTATGAAGTATCCTTTAAGAATGAAGACAAAATACTCTGTCTATTGATAATTTAAAAGTGAAGCCAGCAAACAATACATTGTAGAGCTGCACAATTACCTGCCTTGATCTTATTAGGCTATCCTACGCTAAAAGTGCCATATTTGATCTTAAATCAGAGAAAGTAATTAATCTTTTAATTTCAACAGTTGATCATGTGTCTATCCAGTATAAAGACATAATTATACTCCAGAGAGAGAGCGAAATAAAATGAACATGGCCTGTGAAATGATTAATATTGTGTTCCAGAGTCAATTAAGCATAGGATCGCTGCAGTTCTCTGAAATTATGTTTAATGCCATAATGCACTGTAAGAAATGAGCTGGTGGGAGTACAAAAACAATGTTGCACAAAAAAAGGTAACATTTTTACTTCACCATGAAAGAGCTTAAACAGAGCATTGAATAACCTTTGACTTTATAATTAATAACAGTGCCTACATGGTGCCATTTCCAAGCTCATTTCAGAGTAAAATGCAAAGTAAAGGTAAATGATTCAAGGTGAAACGTGTCAAATACATAACAGAAGTGAGAAACCTGGGCTTCTAGATTCTCTCTTTAAAGTTCTGTGAACTAAATCACAGGAGTTCCATTGCACAGCAAAGGAATTTGGTGACACTTCTGATTTGTAACTGCTTACCAAAAAATAGATCAAGTGGGTCGTGACATACGTAATATCTTCTTCAGTGCCTACACTTGCCTTAAAATATGTTTCTAAAAGGGTAGTATCAAGTCTGACTATGTTAGGCAGGTGCTGAAGTGCTGTTATGGCAGCATTAATGCCAATGACAATAGTGAATATATGCTGTATCTAAATATTCACTAGATGTCTCCAGAAGCCTGAGCATACTGACTGTGCTGAGTGCCCTATAATTAATATAATTAATGATCGACCCATCCTCCCTCTATAAAACTGTCTCCCAAGGTCTTATTCAACATAACACATTGAATGAACACACAGAGAAATAATTTACTTGAGACAAGTAAGTGGGAGAACAGAAATGGGGAAGAATAAAAATAAGAATAGAAGTATGAGAATAATAATGAGGAAAAATTGTATAAACTAGATTGTCACAATGCAGCTTTCCAATGTGCTTGATTTTGGGCCGCTAATGCAGCTCCAAGTGCAGCTAAAATGAGTTGAAGAAGAGATAAATAACAAGACAGCTGTTACTGCACTCACTTAGAAGTATGGTCTTGGGTAATAGGGTTCTTTTGCCCCAGGATGAAAAACAGTAGGACTGGCAGGAAAAATAGTCATTTAGAGAATGCTTGATTGTCCATATGAAATTTTCTTGGAAATTCACCACTTTGTGATGGAAGAAGTTTCGTGAATTCAACAGACTTTTATCTAGCCTTGGAAAAGCAGGGGCTGGTTAGTGTACTGCCATTGAGATCTTGAATAGAACTTACCTGTCAATATTCATGATGCTCATGGCTAAGTTTTGCTGACCACTGAACTCTGACTTTGAACACTATTAATGATGTTACTAACAAGGAGGCTGATTAAAATGAAGACTCAAGGTTTAGAAAAGACAACTGATGTTTACTGCCAGTAACTGAACTTTAGTTTGAGAAATAACATTGCAACAATTTGCAGTACATTGAAGAATGCCCAGGGGAAAGTGGAGTGATGCACTAATGAGCTTCCTTTATTGGCCAGCTCACACCTATTGAACTAACCAAAGAAAATCCTGCTAAGATATGTAATTAGAAAACCAAAGACTTTGAGTGAGGCACTCAGATTTGTAGTATTTTCAAGTAAAGGAGAGAAAACAAGAGAGTTCACCATGGCAGAGGTTTTTTAAAAAAAGAATCAGGTATAAGCATAGGATAGGCAAATGTAGTGTTAAATACAGAATCTGTTGATTTTGATTTTAAGCTCATTCCAGATTGCCATCTTTTAGTTGATACACAATAATCTAGATTCATTATTAATAGCTAAAACTTTGGAGCAGACACAGTACATACTTATCATCAGGAATCATACAAAGGTTTTATTCTCTGCAGAAAGTCCACCAAGTGATCCATACTTGTTTTACAGAAGCTATATTTTTTAGAACTCATGTGAGTAGGCTTGCACATTATGATTTGCTAGCTATACCTAATTTTGCCATATCACATTCTATAAAACGTACTTTTAAAATTTTCAACTTTCAGTATCAATTGCCTACGTTAGATGTATTTGTATAAGCTGAGGATCAGATAACAATATGTATATACAACATGCAATGAATATTTTAGCTTCTATAAATTCTCCTATTGCTCTTGTTGAAAGGTATAACATAAGAAATACAACCTCTCTTTAATACTAAAAGGAGCTTCTACCAAAGGACCCCAAAATGCCCAAGATTCATAGCCACTTCTGCTGACTATTTCCCAGCTGGTGTGATATATGGCAAGAATTCTCCTACATGAGAAATGGTTCATCACTTGCTTCCTCCCTTCATATATTACTAGTCAGCAAGATTCTTGCTCATTCTGTATTGGGCCTGATTGAGTGATTTGATGCACATTAGTCAAGTATCAATTCTCCATAGCTATTCTAGCTTTTTTAAGCTGTTAATGAATTTTATAAGGGAGGGTTTGAGGAGAGCTCCACCACCATGCTAAAAAGCTAGCAAACAAATAAACCTGAGTGGCACTGACTGAAAATCAGTATATAAAAATATTAAGCAAACTATCATCTACTGTCGTGTAAATGGAGGAGAGAGCGAAAAGGCATAGAGATATTATTTGGCTGTTGACCGAGGCACTGAATGAGAAAAGAAACAGAGAAGAATGTTTCATTACAAGTGTTCAGGAAATTCTTTTGCTTAAACGTTGATTTCTTGTCTCTTTAGACATGATTACAAATATTGCAATAATATTTATTGCAAATATTAATTGCTTTTTTTTTACTCTTTCATTTATCAAGTTGGAAACTAAAATTGGAGCAATCCAGACTACAATGTTATAGAACCAGAAAGCCCTGAATATTTCAAGTAGCTTGTACCACCAAATGAAATATTACAGCTTTACTAAATTAATTTTTAATCAACTTATATTAAAATAAAACCAGTTGTTGTAACTTATTTAATGGAAAGAATCACTTGTAGAACTGAAACCATTTTTTTTATTACTTTATAAAAGAGAATATTCTGTACCATTTCCCTAGGGATATGTGTTATTTTGGAGATCAAGAGTAGAATATGTAGTCTGGCTAAGACTCTAGCATTCCTACTGGTGATTGGTTAGATATTTTTGTGCCTTTGCTCTGCATTTTCTTTTTATATGGAGGAATTTTGTATTTGAGTATTCTCAGTAATGCATTGCATTAAGTATGGAGGATCCATCTTGCAAAGTTATGCAAACATGCTTCAAACTGATATGCTGTTAGGAGAGGGAGGGTGAGAAGCATGATGGCCCAGAAATTAAGTTTTAGTAGATAATTACTTGCAAAAAAAGCTTGAGTCTCCAGAGTATATAGTTTGAAATTTCAAAAGCTAAGCATATTTGGTCTACCTTCAAGATAAAGTCAGAGTCTAAAGGAGATGAAACAACGTCTGGGCTGTTACTGTTAAAATCATGTTCAATATGATGAAAAAGGTTTGTTTAGTCTTTTTCCAGGAGTAAAAGGGTTAACTGATATTTCAGTTAAAACAATTATTTTTTCTGAGATATCACTGTTCATTATGATTTTGGCTGGCATTTTTTAAAAATTCACGATTGTAAATAAATTAAACAATTCTCACTATGCATAGGGCACTACTCCTGCTAGTTTTTTTCATAGTCTTTGTTAATGGAATTATTCCCAAGCCTTTGACAAATTCAGATAAAATGCTGTTCCTGCTGGCAAAGACATAGTTACAAATAAAAGACTACACATGTTGCCTGTAAACTGGTGGACAGGCCAATTTTCTGACTACTCTAATTAGCTTTGCATAATTTGGAACATTGCTTCATAAAATAATGATTTAATCTAATTAAGATTCTTTAGCAAGATATCTTTTAAATGAATTAATTAAGGACTTTATCTCCAAAGCCCAGAAATTAATATCACCAAGAATAATATTGGCATCTTATGGTAGAGTATCATTGTAGCTCCCTTATAAACTGACTCCACTTCTAGCCTATTCATAGTCAAATGACTACATGAAAAATGTGCATTGATTTCCCACCTTTCTTCCTGGTAATCTCCCTAGGCAAGGTTTTGCAGTACAACAACTTGTGTAGCTCTGTGGTGTGAAAATGTGGTGTAGTCTCCCCTGCCTCATAAAGTACCATGAACACTAAGAACATCTATGTGCGAAAGAGGTATAAATTATTATTTGATATTGCTGAAGAAATGTAGCTCTTTCTGGGAAAAAAAATAAAATGAAAAGTTGTTATCGCTGATCTATAGTTATACGGCACTGCCTTGGCTAGATTGTGCATTTTTGTTGTTGCTTTGTTCAATTATTTGTTTCCTAGTAGATCTTTAAGGTGGCTTGCAATGACAGAATATTTCATAACTTGGATATATTCTCTATCAATCACAAATTTTTCTGCCTATTACAGGGAAGCTCACCAGCAGAATGAAGAATGATACCTTGCTGAAGTGGCTGGACAGTGTGCATTCGGTAATTGCTACTTGTTTTTGAAGAAAACCTTCACTGATATGTTAAGGTCAAATTCATCTAACTGGATGAAGAACTGCAGAAGAGTTCATGGCTTTTAAAAATGATTATCCTGGGTGCAAAGTTATAGAAATGATTATAGTTTCCAACTGTAATGCAGAGGTTGTGTCTCTGGAGGAGACCTAAACTGAGTGATTGTCAAAAAGTGTAGGACTACAGAACAATTACAGTATTGGTAAAGTCAAAGTTCCAATATCTACACTGGTGAGAGACTAAAATGTTTGTATCAGAACAGATGACTGTGGTCTTTGACATACCTTGAGATGCAAATTAAATTCAAGGCGCCTTTTTAATTTGTGATTTAATTTGGCCTTCCAGTACCTGAAGGAGGCTTGCAAGAAAGCCAGGGAGGGGCTTTTTACAAGGACATGTAGCAATAGGACAAGGGGGAATAGCTTTAAATTGGATTGAGGAAGATTTACACTAGACATAAGGAAGAAATTCTTCAAAATGAGAGTAGTGAGACACTGAAACAGGTTGCCTATGGAAGGTGTGGATGTCCCATCCCTTGAGGTTTTCAAGTTCAGGTTGGATGGGGCCTTATGTAGCCTGATCTCGTGGGAGGAGTTGCTGACAATTGCAGGGAGGTTGGAACTAGGTGATCTTTATTGTCCCTTCCATCCTAAACTATTCTATAATTCTATTATTATTCTGTTCACTTTGACCAGAACTATCAAAAGGACCAATTACAACTGCATAGTCTGCAATACGGTACCATTTTACAAGAGTGTCATGTTTGATGAAGTAAATATTACACCAAGCTCTAATAATGTCAAAACCTAGGATAACATTAATCTGAATGGTGGAATAATCTTTGAGTTAGACAATAAGCCTGGATGTATTGTGTTTATACCAATGTAAGGACTGAGATTTTTGTGGAATGTTATTGAGTAACTGTTTCTTCAAATCATACTCCAAGTTGTATTTTTCAGTGATTTTCAGTGAGTACTCTGAAAAGGATCATCTGCATTTATCTGTCTTCTGAATATATTTCTAAATATTCACTATAAACATTATTTTTAAAATGGATGTTATTATATATGAGATTACTGACTCTGGACAATGATTAGACTTATACAAGATGCGAAGATAAAATAATTGAAAAATAACTATATTAGTTAACATAACATAGCTATACAAACACCAACAGTCTTTCAGGTTCTACCCAGATAATAGTAGGATATAATCCACTCACAGCCTATATTAATTAAGGGGTTTTTTTTTTTGGAGCTAATTTGCACCAACAAATGATGAACTGGTTCCTGCAAAAGTGCTGACACCAAAGGTATCTAGTTAAGTACGGTGGAACAAAACTGAGTGAGAATCTGTAGTAGCTACATTACTCTAATGAATATACAGCTGCATGAGAATAAGACCAGAGAAAAGATTCTTTAATGAAGCAGAAAATTGAAAAGTTGCCTTTACACACTGTATCACACTGCTGGTTCATCCTTGGTGACGTGCTGTGCTAAGTGTTCACTCACGGTGTTTTTTTGTTACTGCACTTTGAACTAAAGATGGATTAGTTAGTGACAGTGAACCCTATTCATAGATATAAATTCCTTTACTGTTGTTACCTATTTTCTATTGTAATCCTACTTTTCTTATAAACAAGAGTAACCTTAATGACACATCTGTACAGAAAACAGTATCTGGTATCTAGCTGTCATAAATAAAACAACACACGTTGCCCCCCACCAAAAAACATTGCCACTGAAACTGAATTTTCACCAAGCTGAAATTTTCAGCACCAGTCACAGAGCACTTGCTGTGTGAGAAGTACTAACTAGAGGACGGAAAAGATTGAATTTTGCCTCTCATCCCTCATGAACTCTAATTTCCTGAGTGTAATTATACAGTCACTCCACCACCCTCTATCCGATGTAGGAAAATCTGTAAATTCATGGATCGTCCCCAGCAACATATTTCTTGTCTTAGTCAAATCCATTTTCATGAAAGTACCCAAAAGGAAATTTCATTTCAACCTGGAAGAGTTTCAGAGATGCCACAGTGAGACCAGCCTGGTCTAAAGGGTAAGAACTGGGAGCACAGCCTTGTGTCTTTGTAGAGCTCCACTGAGATCAGCGCAGTAGAAGGTGCTTGTCTGCTTGCAGTCCTATAGGTCTGACTAGGACCTCAGAGGATTTGGAGTTTACTTCCATATATTACACAGTGGTTTTAGTTACTGAAAGATAATCTGAAATCTTGCAGCATAATACCTAATAGCTACTTCTGCCTAGAGATAAGCTGCAACCAAATTATTCTCACCAAAAATCTACTGTTGAAAAGCTTATATTGATTTTATCCTTTTTATCACAAAATCTGCCCACATAGTTGAATAAATTGATTTTTCTAATCTTGGCTCTGCTGAAGATTTATCCAAGTTGCTTGTCAGTGGAAATAATTGTTTTAAATTAACTTTGTTTTTTTTTCAAATTAGTAAACAGAGAAAATTAATCAGCAGAAAACTTTTACCTCTGCTATAGATCAGTTAACTCTGCCTTATTTACACACCTTGATTTACAGAGACCCCGTGTAAGTACACAACTAACACATTTCCATGGTTATCAGAACACCTGTGAGAAGACATTAATACACTTCCATATTAACAGATATTTATTTCAGGGAATATAATCTGAACAAATCTATGCAAAACCAGTTATTTCAGAAAAAATATCTAATGAGAAAAATGACTTGAGTTTTTCTTAACAATTGATACTAATTTCTATAACTAAATCCAATAAAAATTTTGTTTCAAGATCCTGCTTTTTTGTCATCCTTCCTAAAAGAAAAATTATATTATTAATTTTCTAGAATCACCTCTCTCGACCTACTGGCTATGCTTCTTTTGATGCAGCCCAGGATATGGTTGGCCTTCCGTGCTGCAAGCACACATTGTCAGCTCATATTGAGTTTCTCATCAATCAGCACCCCTAAGTCCTTCTCTGCAGGGCCACTCTCAATCACATCATCCCCCATTCTGTATAGTAATTTGGGATTGCCCCGACCCAGGTGTAGGACCTTGCACTTGGCCTTGTTGAACCTCATGAGGTTCTCACAGGCCCACTTCTCCAGCCTCTCCAGGTCCCTTCTCTCACTCCTGCATTCACAGAATACCATACTCCTGCAAGTCCTTTCCGAAGGGGAAAGAAAAAAAATCTTGCAGTATTTATCATTTTCTTATACCGATCTATTATCTCCTCATGAACTCACATGAGCTTTTCTTTCCTAAAATCTTAGATGCCTTGATTGCTGGTAATACCATAATTTAATCATTTGTTAAATTTTATGTTTGTGCTTGAATGTCTTGGGTGTACAAATCCAATAATGATGTAATTCAGTGTCAAATTATAGTTTTTATGTTGTGTATGTGAAAGAGAGCAAAGCATAGATAAACTTGCAGAGCGACTGTTGGTCCATAAACTTTATTTCTGTTCTCAGAAAGGTCTGTTGTTTGAGTAATGATACTTAAAATGTGTAAGACTATTTTGTTTGGTCTATATTTGTTTGTATATTTTTTGATACATAGCAGATTGTTATTCCATTCATTTCATATGTGTTCTCCTAGTTTCCAGTGCCACTAAAAATTTCTCATAAGGATCACAGACAGAATTAACATGGTTTGAACCTTAATGATGATATAAAACAAACTGAATTGTAGATGAAGAAAAGGATGGAGTTTATAGTATCAATATTTTAGGAACTGCATACTGTTAAAAAAATCTGAGTGTCTAGATACCTTAATAAGTTTCATAGCAAATCATTTTCTTTGGAATATTTTATTATTTGAGGTACATATTTAAAATCTTATATTTTATTTAAGCTTTATATGACATAAGGATTTTAAAGGTTGTTTGAATATACCTTTTCAAGAGGCAATGGGCACAAGCTGAGCCACAAGAGATTCCATCTGAATACAAGGAAATACTATTTTACTGTGAGCACTGGCACAGGTTGCCCAGGGAGGCTTTGGAGTCTCTGTTTTCCTCGGAGATATTAAAAAAAACCCATCTGGACATGGTCCTGGGCAACTGGGGAAGTTGGAGCAGATGACCTCCAGAGGTTCCTTCCAATCTCAATGATTCTGTGATTATTTTACAGAAAGCCTTATGAATTTGCTACGAAAATAGCCAGATTAGCCTCAGAAAGAATGTCAACTATCTGCAGTGAAGAAAGTCTTAAATGTATCATTTCTAATTAGAAAGTAGAATGAATTCCATTCATTGTGAATATTAATGGCAGAATAATTTCTTGTGAAGCTATCACATATCTGAAAGAACAGTTGATACACTGAAAACATTTGTCTGTAACAATAGTGGTGCTTTTGTGTACACTAACAATGAAACTATAAATATATAGCACCATAGTGATAGGCTAAGCTAAGAAGAAATAGTTTCTTACTTCCCCGTTACTGTCCATTTAAATTAAGTCATACTTTCAGTTGCTTTCAAGTATTATTCAGGATGATCTACATTATATTTGATGATTTGTCCTTTGCTGTTATAGCGTATACTCCTATACATCAATGATTACACAGGTGAAGATCAAGGAAGAAATATTTTGCTTGAGAGCTGATACTAAAGCCTTAGCAAGAACAGAATTAGCTCAATTCTGCAGCATGATAACTGGTAAGATGCTTCTTATAGAGTAAAAAGGAATGTTCTTGACCTTCTTTGATTACTGAATTGAAGGAAACCTCATGTTCTTTTCTTTCTGTGAATCATGGGACTTTTGTCAGGGAGTACAACTTTCTAAACTGCTTTGCCAAGGAAAGAATCTTGACTTGTGCTCACAGGAACATGAAACTGAGTTAAAAAATGGTGCAGTAACATCACCTTTAAAAAAGAAAAGACCCACAAATAAATAAAAAACCCAACCCCAACACTTCAAAAACTCCGCCAACCTGGAAAGAGATAGGAACAAGAGAAACAATGTTGAGTATAATCTTGATATCTTCCTGCAATGTGAAAAGTAAAGAAGTTCAGCCTGGAGAAGGGAAGACTGAGGGGGGAAAACACAGCAGTTTACTGACCCTCACAAGTGGAGGAAGAGGAGCAGGCTCTGATCTCTTCTCTCAGGTGACCAATGATAGGACTTGAGAGAATGGCAGGAAGATGTGCCATTTGACATTTAGGTTGGATATTAGGAAACTGTTTTTCTCTCAGTGGGTAGTGGAGCACTGGAACAGGATCCCCAGGAAAGTAGTTGTGGGAACATTTTACAGAGAAGAAGGTCTGGATGCTGTGCGACTGATTGATACTGAGCAATTCTAACAAGGCCTTGAAACAGAGAGCTGAAAGATAAACAAAGACCAGCTGAAAGGAGTACAACAACTAGTTCAGTGGGAACAAGTACTAGCTGAAAGAGAAACAATTAAAGAAACTATCAACATAGTTAATTTATTGTAACTTGGTTTTTTAGCATGTACAATAGTTCAGCCAATAATATGTTAGTAATAGCTTTATAGACAGTTACCTTTAACCAATAATACACTGTAAATACCCTTGTGGGCACCCAGTTATGTAACCAAAAAAGGTTTATAAAGAAACAGCTAAGCTCAATAAATTGAACACTCACTGATCATATTGATCTCTGTGTTTGATTCTGTGGTGCTTCCATCAACAAGTAACGCCTGAACACGGACCCTCGGATTACCTGCCGAAGTTGCTCAGAACGACTGAAGACACGGTAGAGGGTGGAAGGACCGGCAAAAACGTTCTGGCACTGACCCGGTGCTGAAGATTGAAACTTTCCAGCACTGCCAAAGATTGGAGTAAGATGCGCATCCAAGTAAAGAAGACTCCAGAGTCAAGGATCTCCTACAGGCAAGTACACGGCAGTCGGGGGCGGGGAATGGGTTCCACACTTTTTAATGAAGTGGTGAAAATCCTCCAACCTATCCTCTCCAAGAGAGGGATTAAATATGACAAGATTTGTCTAATTGAACTATTGAAATGGAGCAGAGATAGTTTTGAAGCGTTAAAGGAACATGTAGGCTCTAAAAATCAGAGTGATAATTCTGAGCCAAGTGCAGGATCATCAACAACTACACTAACCCTCCACACCTCTAAACTGGCTGCGCTTGCCTCTGCACCCCCCGATGGGAGGGCCTACAAACCCTTTGATCCAGGTCCGATAGTCACCGAGAAGGAGCCTGATCCACCATCCTCGCTGTCCCTCAGACCAACAGGCACAAGCCAGCAGGGAGGCACAGCAGCAGGGTAAGTTGAACTATTGATCTGTGCACGGGACAGCAGTCTGCACTGGGAGCTGATTAGTGATGAAGCAATAAAGGAGATTCCAAAAGCTGCAAAAGAGAACATACTAACTGCTCCAGAGCCGAGCTGCCTGGCCAAGGGGTTCCGTGCCCCAAGCTCCCCCTCACTCCCTCCAGCTCCCGCGGAGCGGCTGCAGCAGCCCTGGGCATTTACAGCACCCACAGGAGGGTCCTTTGGGATCGAAGGGCTGTGAGAAAAGTACTAACTTCTCCGCTAGCGCTGCAGGGGCACCGCTGCCCTGGGCTGAGGGAGGGCTGCTCGCCACTGCCGCCACAAAACCCAAGCAGTTTCGGCATTACAGAAAGGACTGTTAACAGATACAATAAGAAATGGCTCGATTAAACAACGTTGGTAGCACTTCAAGAATCAAGACAGTTTAAATAATGCAATTTTACAACAGATGCAACATTTTGGTTTATCAAACACTTATAAAGATACCAGATGTTGGAAAGTTGAAACAGGTATGACCCGTATATGCTGTTTATAGACTGAAGGATGTGCTCGACAAGTAGGTAGAAAACTGAGCAGTTACAGAAGCCTTAATTTTGCAACCTGCAACAAAAGATCCTAATAACAAATATAGAAAGTTATGGTGTGGTCTGAAGACTCCTATAACAACAGCTGGGATCATTTACCTATCAAGCACAGCTGGTAGCTGCTGCCCTGACTGTAATCTGGGACAGAAATACCTTCTGTTAGAAACATGGCAAGGAGAGACATTTTAAAAGAGACTGCCGCATGCAATGCCAGGATAGAGGGCCTAAAATCTGCCCTCAGTGTGTAAAGGGCAAACATTTTACTAGTTGGTGTAGATCAAAATGGGATAAGAACAGGACAGTATTGTCAGAAAACCAGGAGCAAAACATGGTCCGGAGGCACGTACCAACACAGATGCCTCCATGGCAAGCAGCAGCTCTCACCTCATCGCAAGAACCAGAGGCAGCACCAAGATAGACGTGATGACCACCATCACAGTAGTGCTGCAATCATCCGCACTTCACACAATACCAGGAAACGTAAAAGGACCATTGGGGGTTGGCTTTACTGCCTTGTAATTAGAATGATTATCAATAATTTGGTTGGGAAATTTTGTTTTATCTGGGGTCATTGATGCAGTCTGTACTGGAATCATTCAAGCAAGGGTATGGATGCTGTCTCCACTAGTGTTATGAACACCATTTCCACTAGTGTTAATACCAAAAGATAGCTGGATAGTGTATTTAATTTTGTTCAAAGAAGCTACATTCCAAGCTGGCTCTGTAGAGCATGGCTTACAGGGATTTGAGTCCATAAGAATCCCTGAAAAGCATTTGGCTTAGTCCCTACAAACTCAGCCTCTTATGTTGAAGTGAACACTAAGGTTTTAGAAAAAAAAAAAAAAAAAAAGGATTACCGTAAGTGAAATATTTGTTAGACAATTGATATAAGCCTTATTAGATAATGCATGTACATATTTTAAGTGTTGTATGTTCCCAGTACCGTGTGTAATTTAAATATCCATGGCATGGAAAAATTGTGGATCCAATAGTGATAATCAACATTGTATGAATGTATTCGGCTAGCTGAGAAATGAGTATTTGTGTGAGCGTGTGTGTAGTCATGATGCCAAATCTAACAATATTCAAGAAGCATTCGGACAATGCACTCAAACAGACTGTAAATTTGAGAGCTGTCCTGTGCAGGGATAGGAGTTGGACTTGATGATCCTTGTGGGTCCCTTCCAACTCAAGTCATTCTGTGATGCTGTGATTTACAAATTCATTAGAGAGTGTGTTATTGTTTATCATAATCTGCTTTTCAAGTAGCAATACCAAGGACCTTTCTGGAATAACACTGATAATCGGAAGGAATGCCTTCTCTCAATTCTCTATTTTAGTCTGCTCTTACACTGTCCTAGGTAGGACAGTGCCTTTAGACATTTTCTGGAACTATATTTATATGGAGATGTGGAAATAGTAATAGTTCTAGGAAGAACCAGCACACTGAGCGTTTTTTGTATCTTCACTCCATGTTTATCTGCCTGTCTTGAGGTTAGATCAAAGAGGCTGCTCTCGCTCTGCATTTCAGCTGACATGCAATACATACCTCTGCAAGTGGTTAGGGATGGTGCTCTTCCATAAGCTGAAAACTTTAGGCTTACAAAAACAACACACTGTTGCAAAAGAGCATGTTTCTTTAGGGCGTCACTGTTTTTCACTCTTGCATTTCAACACTACTGGACCTTCAGATGAAATTCTTATCCTTTCCTTTCATTCTTCTCTCATATTTAAAAATGTCTGGGTTTTTAGGAGATAGTTTTTATTCCTCCACAGGTTATTGACAGGAAATAATTTTAGATCTGTCACTATTTTTTTCCCATCTTAAAATAACAGATTTTTCATATTAAATGTTCTTTTCTTCCCATTAGGTTTATACTGGAATGTCTATGCATACATTTTTTTTTATGCACTGAGCTTCATTTTTTCTTATAAGCATATAGCTAAACAACTCCACTATATGTAATAATAAAAGTAGTATCTTTAATTCTAATTATTGCTAATTTTTGACTGGAACTACATCCTAGAAGTTCCTAGTTTAGAAATTATTAACCTCCAAGGTCATTCAAAGGCACTGTGGTCCTAGCTTTAGTTATGTGGCTGATAACAGTATAGATAAACAAATTGAGCGTGTAAAGTATGTAACATGTGAATGTCCAGGCAAGAGTGGATTTAATCCTTTTCATCAGGCAAAATATCCCATCATACCAGTCAGTTCTGCCATAGGCTGGAGCTGTCTGAAAACTCATATCTTCCTAATGTACAAATCAGATCAATAAAATGGAAAGCATTGAATTCTCAGTTGAAAAAATGAAAAAAATAGTCCTGTTCATTGTATCACAAAGATCAGTAATCAAAGTGAGAAATTCAAAGCTATATTCAAGTCAATAAACATTTTCCTTTTCTGCCTGGGAACTAAGCCCTCAGGAAGTATGCTTCTCTTGCATGTGAGGTTTGGTGTAAGGAGTTTGCTATTCTGGCCACCACTGTTTGATATAAATGTAAAATGATAGCTAATGGAGGATTCGTTTATTCTTCAGCAATTATATCAGAGTTGTTAGAGGAATGCAGACTTAAAGGTCTTTAGGATAGTGGACAAGCCAGAAGAATTAATTTTTAGAGGAACTAATATGTACATAAGAAGTCTGACACACCCAACCCCCTGGCCCCGAGACTAACCCTTTTGTTCGGGAAACAAACTTGGTAGGGGAGAGACAAAGAGATAGTTACAGAACATGTTCTAACCTGTCACACTGAGACAAGGCTCAACTTGATCGCTTCACTCAGTATGAGTGGACGTGTGCTCAGATCCAGGAGTTTTCTTACCTTCAGTCCACAAATGTCAGTGTGCAAGAGTGCACAGCAAGTTAACAATGCTTTGTCTGGGAAGCAGTCTTGAGCTATTAACAACATCACTGTGCTTGAGCACCCACCATATTTCCCACACCTGGCTCCCTATGTTTTTTACCGCTTCCCAAAGATCAAGTCAGTGCTCAAAGGAATCTATTCTTTTTTATGAATAGAAGATGTGAAAGGAGAAACAATGGAGATCCTCAACAGCCTTTCAGAAAATTATCTGCAGATTTGCTTTGAATATTGACAGCATCACATGCATCTGTTTGTCAACACAGAAGGGGACCATATTGAAGGTAATCATAGCTGATGTTCCTTAATTTTTTAATAAAAAGAATTACAGGCACAGCCTCATTTCCTTTTGTGTTGGACCTCATATGCCTATGAGTATACATATGTTTGTATGTATATAATTTTTCCAATGTAGTAAAATCTTGAAATATTTGTTGTTTCATTCCACTATCGTGAAATGCTAAACAGGCAGGACATTTTCTTTAACATTATAGTACCTTGCAATCACTACTGCACTGTCAGAATCATGTATTTATTCACTGTGTCCACACATCAATTTTAGGAGCAAAAAAAAATGGTTACAACTTGATTTCAATTTATGCTTATGAATTACAATTTTATTGGTGTTAGAAAATAATATCTATGGCATAATTTTTTCCATTTATCAGGTTTTATTCCACAAGTAACAGAAAACTGAAACTACTTTTGTCCCTGTATTGCTTTACAGATTCAGTGCTTGCTTATAATGAGGATCTATCATGATGTTGTATCAATCAATACATATAAATCACTTTCAAAACCTTTAATCAAATGAGCTATGTTAGCACAAAGCATTATTAATTATTGTGTCTATCAGAGTCTGTGAATGATGCAAACAAATCTAACAGCTGTTTTACCAGACAGTGTCTCCTCCTTCCTCCTGGTTGTATTGTTCTGAATAAACTGGTAAGCTGACATGGCCTAAACATTGGCCAGGGTAGAAACCAGACTTCAGTAAAGGGACATTTAGGAAGTAGAAGAAAATTTTCCAACAGTAGAACTGTCTTCACTTGCCAGATGTATCCTTGCCAATGTTGCTGGGGGTGCAACTGCCTCTGCTGGTATCCAGAGACTATTTCCAGAAGTCCTCATTGCTATAACCGGGCTCTGGGATGAGATCGGTATCTAGAACATAAAGGATTTGTGTCAAATTCCCATCTAGGATTGTTAAAAATACAGCTATATACAGATATATAGTTATACTTAATACTGGTAATGATAGACTTGCAGTGTTTACCTAGGGTATTGGAGTTTTGTAATAATTTCAAGTCTACCCACTTTTTTTTTCAAGCAATACTGTTTGTATATCTCCAGCCTTGTGGTGAGGTCAAGAAAAAAGAAGTCACGATAAGCCTCAGATTCCTTTTTCCTGCATCTGTTCAGGCAAAGCATCCTTCATCCTAGGATAATTCTGTTTATATTTTATGTTATAAACTTCCAGATCATATGCATGGTATTCATAATTCTTTCAGGAGTTATAGGAAATAAAGTACAATGGTAGCAATATTGATGCATATAATTTCTGTAGAGATAATATAAAGTATTTCCAGGGATGATCTAGGTCCTCCTTCAAAGGTGTTATCCAAGCATGTTGAAAGAAATATGTTTCTGCTACTGATAGTTAAAAAATCGATGGTAATAAGTAAATTTGTACCTTCTAATTGTCAAGACTTTTAATGTTTTTCTAATACAAAATAAACATTATATAGAAGTATAACTATAGAACAACTTACAGCCAGCTAGCCACTTCACAACAACAGGTACGTTGTTTTAAAGCTGTCGTGGTTTTCAGGACTAGTACAGACAGTCTCCATGACACTTATGTTGAGAAAGACTCCTAATTCATGGTTGTGAGGCTTGATCTTCTCTTGAAAAAATCAGTCCTCTTGAATGATAATGCTTGCGCTGGAAACCATGTAACTACAATGCCCTTTCCCTATTTTATAGTTCGTTAAGTGGTTAGTCTATATATATAATCAATCAATACTTTAAGCCACTGTTCACATGGACAATTAAAACTTAAAGAAATTGAAGAGAACTGAAAGTTTAATTTTAAATCAGTTATGATAAATCTATTGTAAATTGATTTAAATTCTAGTAGCAGTCTCCGAGGGTGAACTTTTGTGCTTCAATTAATACATCTATTTCCATATAAACCAGAGCCAATTTTTCATATAAAGTGGATAATAGTTAATGGAAATGGATACATAAGTATATGTTCCCTTCCACACACAGACATTCACTTTTCTTTACAAGATGTATGCTATGTGCACAAAAAAAAGAGACATCAATTAGTATGCATTCATTTATATTACTGTAAGGATTAATAACTTCAGCCATACAGCTTTCCAAATGACAGATCAATAAAATTATTTATTAAAAAAGAAACTTTTACATACAAGAATAAAGAATTTAAAGTGTGCACCAAACTGTATTGCAAAATGGATATAGTTCTATTCAACTGAAGACTACAAAAGCTGGGCTTTACGTAACTTCAGACATTTTAAAGACTTTAGCAAGCTTATAGTAAACTTAGATAATTTCATCTTACCCTTATTGTCAATACAAAATGGAGCTTTAGGATTTCATCTCATCCTGATATAGACTTTAGAATAAATCAATAGACTCATTCTTTTGAAGTAATTATGCTTCTTCATCAACTAGAAAGGAAGGCTAAGGATGTTTGCTCTGATGTTGATAGTTATGACGCTGTGATGAATCTCACTTTAGGATTCAATGGTGGAAATGCAGGATGATTAAGGCAAATGACAGTGTGCCATAGAACAAACATTGACTCAAAATACATGTTGGTTTTTTTTTGAAGTCATTAAATCAAACACTATCTCACTACTCTCCATTTGTTTGTCTGACATCTTGCAGTGTATCATCAGTTCTCCCACTCATTTACTTCTCTGTCATCACAAGAAATTATCATACATATTTCTTTTCAGAAACCATCCTGTTCAACAACAAACATGAAACAAAAGAGAAAAAAACCCCCAACAAAATAATTAGCTTAAAAGGCTAGCCTTAAAAGTTTACTTAAAAGGCTATATTCCTTTTCCTTATGTGTGGTATGTCTTTAGGATTGACTCTTCATGTTTTATGAATACTTTCTTCATCCCAGATATTTTTGAATAGCCACATATATTGTTTTATAAATAAAGAATCTCCAATGTGCTACTATAATGGCAGATTCATTGTTCTTGTTCCTTTATCCCATGGGTAATATAGCTCCTTTTAAGTGTCTTTCAGCAAGATGTCTCTGTTGCTGTTCTTGTTGAGAAGGATCTGTAGTCCTCATTGCATCTTTAAACTGTAAGATTGTCTATGGCATATATTCATTCCATCTCCTCGTGATGTCTTTCCTTCAAAGAACAGAGAATAGCCTGTTCTTTGTGATCTACACTGTAGCTTGTTTTATTTGTTCTTATCACTCTTATAACATTGGCTTAATAACTTGGTCCGATAGCTGTCAAAACTATTTTGACAGTTATCAGGATGCTCACAGGAGCATCTTGAAACTGGTGCAATTCGCATACTGTATTGTATGTATTAGCTTCTTAACTTTGTGCCTTTATTGACTAAGGAGAGATAAGAAGGATTTTCTAACTGATTTTTCTTTGAAGTACATCTGATATTCAAGACTCACTTCATAGCTTCTGCTTGTGTCGGTTTTCAGACCCGGCCCACCTTCTTCCCACTACTGAGTCATCCTTTTTGTAGCCAATCTCTTCCCTGATGGATTTTCATGCTAAGGCTGAGTGCTCTTCACACTTCTGACATACTTGTTTCACATGCTTCAGATGGACTGAACTGATATTTTTACACCTTTACTTATGTTTCCTTCCTTCTCCTCTAAGCTCTGTGTAAATTCTGTGTAGGTTCAGACATGAGGCTGACCACTCTATTTTATTATGAATTCCAGCAAAAATATTAAGCTCACTCTGGTCCAGCTGTTCTGATAGGATCAGAATGTAACTCCAGGCAAGAGAAGTGTATAGCCTTTCCTAAAGATTAGGAAAAACAAATGTATAAAGAAAGATCTTCTAAAATAATATGGGAGAAGTTGAGTTTGGTGTTTAGGATGTTGAGGGTTTTTTTGTTTCTTTGTTTCCAGAACTAATATTCTGGGTTTGTGTGCTGCAAAAGATTCAATGCAGAGACAATTCAGTCATGAGTAAATAACGTTAGGACGTCTAAATGTAAATGGCATAAGCAGAATCACAGATGTTTTCCAAAGAGCAGTTTGAGGCAAAGTGGGCTGATGTGAAAACATATAACATAACGATTTGCATAGCTTATCTTTCATCACTGAACTTGTGAAAATGAGTCATTAGAGATCTCCTTTGTAACACTGATTATTTATGTTATCAATTGATGCACAATTATATGTATTTTAATGTATCAAGATTTGGGATTTCTACCAACACTGGAGTTCTTAAAGAAAGAGAGTAAAGTGCCCAATTCATTTGAATTTAAATGGAATTTGTTCACTTGACTTCCCTTATATATCAATTATTGTTTAAAATTACAATCTTCTAAAAAAGGCATTAAACCCTGGGGATGAATGCTTCTTTTGTTTCTGAATATTTCAACACCATCGAAATATTATGGGAGGGGAAAGAAGGGAAGAGGGAATAAAGAAGGAAAATATGATCTGGGGGAAAATGGCAGTGGGAATAAGTATGTAAGAACAAACTTAAATAAAAGATATTTGTCCACTATTAATGTTATTCTAATTAAAAAAACACTGCGGAGGTCAAAGATCTAGCTCTAGAAGTAACCTTGTTAACATCAAATTGTATGTGTGGGAATTGTAATGAACAGTTTCTTAAATTCTAATGTAAAATATGAATAGAACATCAGGGGCCTGGACCAACCTGAACTTTAACCTTGAAGAAGGATATTGAATCATATAAAATTAACAAGTTAACTTGTTTAATAATTGTCTTTTAAAATGTGATTAAATTAATGAATTCTATTAAGATAGTTACATGCTTTATAAATAAAATGTTCAATTGAACATGAAAGACTGTTAATATCTAAAAAATTAGAAATTGCTGAAGTTGCTGAACTGAATTACATATGACACCAGCCATTTTGACATGGAATGCAGAAAGATTCTACACAGTTTTCCATCTGACCTTATTTTCAGTTCTTCTGGTTCTTCAGCTTCCTAAGAAACCTTCTAGTAAAACTTTTGCTCCTGCAATGTAAATGATTCTTTCAATCTTTTCATTTCTTATTCCTACCTTGACCCTGAAGAGACTGATGGGATGAAGAAAAAGCTTTTATTCCTGAAGGAGTGCAGATACTAACATACAGACTTAGTTTTGTTCCCAGAACAGTCTCTCAATATCATCCACACATGCGTGGATTTAATATTGCTTTCTTTAGCAAATTTCATCTTAAAATAAGAAAAAATGATAAAGAAAAATACTTTTCATGAAGTTGCATTTATAAAATGTTTATAGTCTCAAGAAGCTTATTTCTGGATGAATGTATCCCATTTTTGTGCCAAAATAGAGAATAAGAAAAGAAATTTTTTCCAGTAAATATAATGTAGTATTAGTTTGAAGCCATACTGAAATGTTCTATAGAAATAAAATATTCATTTCTTGGTTTTAGTAATTTTTAAAAAATTCTTATTCCTTTAAATGATAAATGTTAAGAAGTAAAAAGTACTATTCAAAAATTTAAATATTCCAGTAAATGAAACATTAATTTAAAAAATACTAAAACAATTATTTTAAAATTGTTTCTTTAAATTTTTCATAGCCAAACCCGAGTTTAGCAAATGTGATTTGATTAAGGGATTTAGTTCACTATAAAAGACCATTTGGAGGACTTTGCTCTTTGTTGAAGACATTCACTCATCTTTCTTCAAAGTGTCAGCTAAATGAAAATCAGTGTTTACCCAGTCATTCAAAGATTCTGTACAATGAGAAATGCTTTAGTCTCTGCACTCTATCTTTCTCTCTCGTACTATTTTGCTTCTTGATGTGAAGAAAAAATAAAGAAGACATGAAAGGTTTAATTTCCTAACTAGAACTTAATTTGGAAAATATTGTGAAAGGCGAAGGGGAGGTGTAAGGATGAAGAAGGTTACAAGTGTTCTCATTATAAAGTTACTAAGTCTGCTTCAAAAAAATTTCTCGTGAAAATTTATCTCTAGCACCTCATTTTCCAGAAAGAAGGAGGGAGGAGGTGATGACAGAATGTCATTACTAATATGAGAACTGCATTCATTTCTTGTGAGGTATGTTTTTGATGTGTGTCTGGTCTTGTATACTCCATTTCTTTATGTTAAGAAATGTCACACTCATCTCCATGCTGAACATGCATTCACAGAATCATAGAATCGTTTGGGTTTGAAGGTACCTTAAAGATCATCTAGTTCCATCCCCACTACAATTGATATACACAGGTACACACACACAAAACAACAAAAATAAACCCCCAAACCTCCCAACAAACAAAACTGATTAAACTAAGATTAAAAGAGAAAAAGCAGGAAGGTATTAAGATGAATATGCAGTGTTAGACACTAAAATGCAAAGAAACAACCCAAATGTTAAGAACACATAGTTGAAGTTTCTGACCTTCCTTAGCTGGCAAAGATGATGTATATCAATAAGGCTGTAAACAGCCAATAGCTACATTGTCTCCTGCTTTCTATGATAGCTTCTGCCCTTATTATAAGAACTTAAAATGTATATTTGCTATGTGAGATATGTTGCCTTAGATTTCTCTGGTGCAATTTGTAATATTTGATTAAAATCTGTCTAGCAGCAATACAGTCAATTTAAAAAATGATATTTTTCATGTTTATCTTTAACAAAATTGCATTTGATGTTTAAAAATAAAACTAAATTTAATGTGAGTAAACCAGAAAAAAATCTCTTAAAAGGTTGGTTTTGGGGTTTTTTTTTCTGATGGTTCTCAGATAAGGCATGCATGAGAGAGAAGAGTTTATGGTGTTTGAGGAAAAAAACCCATAATGTCATTAAGAATGCATGTTAATATATGAATAGGAACCGTATGAACAATTTGATTCCTCACAATTCACAGAGATTTGTTTCAGTAATTGCCCATCGTCTTCTAAAGCCTCTCCAGAAACATCCAAAGGTCATTTTAAAATGCATTTGTGTTGTTTTGGAAGGTTGCCAGTACTCAGGCATGCTGAAACTCAGCCTTTTACTGTCCCAGTAGCCAGACAGTGCTGGTACACAGATGTCATGGCAAAGAGGGAAGCATTTGAGTTTAAATAACCCGGCTTAGATTCTGCACAGGCAAAGGAGAAAGGAAGAGTACTTGAAAAATGTTCAGGTTAACAATGCCTTGATGAAGTGTTAGTAAAGTCAACGTGATACTGGTTTGGTGGACATGCCATGGGCTAGTACATATGTATCAACAAGAGAACATCCTTGAATACAGAACATAAGGCAGAAGGGCTAAATCTATGAACTTCTTAGAATGAAGAAAGGAGATAAGGAAAAAGATGGAACCAAATGAAAGGATACCATTGCCATATCCAATTATGTGATCCTTTTGACATCAAACTTTGCAGCTTTCATTGGTCCCAAAGGCACATGCTTCAGGTCCTAGCCACTGATATGTTGTATGTGAAAGGGGAAGACATCTTAAATCTTAATAGTTATTAGAAGCAGCATGACAGGCTATTTTTTTTGTTTGACACTGTTACTAATTCCTAGACATGATAATGGCTTTTTTCCCCCTATGACACAGAATACTTTTAAAATGATTGACGTTAAATGTTATTATACTGTTAGGAGACTCAGAATTAATTTTAATCAAATGCTGTAGTGATGTTTTAGTTGCATTTCTAATATATTGTTACAGATTTCAGTGATATACCAAACTGGCAATTAATATTCAATATCTTTATAGAAAATGTAAAAAATAATATCAGATCTGAAACAATACTTATTACAAATATTAAATAAAGCATTTAAGGACTAAACAGAGTAGGAAATGCTCTGTAAGTGAAAAAGTTATCTGCCTCAGAGAGTAAAATAATGATTAGTTATTTCTTTTCTGGAACCTCTGGGATGGATTTTGCAGTCTAGTTAAAAGATGTTCAGTACAGAGTCAGTCAGCAACAAAAGTTAGTTGCTTTGTTTTTCCTTTTGTTTGGAATCAGCTGGTATATGGACCAACCTTTCATGAAGCTGTTCCAGTGGTGGAGGATCAGCAGAATGATTTCACATGTGGCTTATTTTGACTGCATTTATTGTACAGATTCAGCAGAGAATACCACAAATTATTTCTGTATGCTATCTTCATACATCAGTTATCCTTACAAGAACTCTGTAGGCAATGTAATTATTCTCTTCATTAGTAGCTTCTTTCTTTTCCTCTTCTTCTCTATATTTGATTCAGACCTGTGATCTGGGGATTAAAAATTATCTACTCATTCCTTCAATTTAATTTGTCTGCCTTTGCTTTATATGAGGTGTGTTAATGATACAGGGAGTCGCAGTGAGACTTTGTTTCATACATGTGCTTAGTGAAACTACTGAAACATCTGGGAGAAGATCTCTTAACTGGTGTAGAATCTCTGTTGTCTAAACAGATAGGAACTTGCCCTACAGCCTTTGTTTATGCCACAGAGGACTGTATTTTACCGAAAGCATTGAAACTTTAGGAAAACATTTTTTGAAACCTCTTTTGAGTGAGACTGAGGCCAGCAAAGTTTCTAAAGAAATCAAGGGGAAAATGCAGGTGGAAAGACAGAACTTGTTCATTTAAACTGCTTGTCCCTGAAGAAATGGGCTGAAAAACAACTGCCTGTCACTTATTTCTAGCATGGTTTAGGGCCTACAAATATTCATTAAATTCCTCTCTTACTCTCAAATACTTGCTGCATTTCAAGGGGGTACCTGGAAATTTTCTAAGCTCTCAGCTGGGAGTAGAGTTTCCCATAATATGAAAAATCACTCAGGTTTTTGAGTATTAGGGACAACCTTGACTTACTTCAGTGTGACTATAACATAGTACTGGCTGGAAATATTAGGGATACTTCTGTGAAAGTAAATGCCATATGGATGGTTTAAATTATATGACATTATTTTCCTATAGCCTGAAATTTGACTTACACGATCCTAAAAGCTTTCATGGTGTAGTTAAGAGTTGTCTGGAGGGGCACAAATTGACTTAAATCTTACTATAAAGATATAATAAAGTCTCCAAAAGTTGTACACATATTTTCTGTATTTCTGTGTGTACGCATTTGCATCCTACCATGTAAACTCTCAGCAGACTGCCAACAGGCCTTTGGGACTTACTGTGGAATTTGTGCAAGCCATAACTCAAAAGAAAATTTTGGCAACAAAAAGTATTACTTAACTACCAGCCTGGCAGGGGTACATTATGTACAAAAGGGCTCAGTATTTCAGAATAAGGCCAGATAGGGGCATCTTTTGCTCACTACTCATGACTTAAAGATGCTGATCCTTAAAGACAGGCATGTTGTTCCATCTCGCATGGCCTTCTATTTTTAAGATGTTCATTAAGAATTCACTAGCAATCATAGTGAGGGGTATATTTTTGCCTGAAAGGAGGATAAGACTCTCAAAATGTTTACCTTTGGCCATTGAATTTGGAATTGCTTGAATGATCAGTGTCTGATGAACATCTGACTTCATAACAGTAATGTTTGTTCAGAAATGTAGCCTATAATTTAAGAGGCTGGGATTTTAAAACAAAATTTAAAAACTACGTGTTTGGCATCATGATGATTCTTTACACAGTTCAATAACAGGGATAGACTATGTAGAGATAAGCTCTTTAGTAGTTTGCTACCTTCCATGGATACTACCCAGCAAAGAGAAGCATAGGAATAAAAAGCAACTGGTTTACTGCCAGCAGAACGCTGTTGGACTGCAGGAATCCTAAGTTCTTGGATGTATTTGAAGAAAAGTACTAATAGGCTAAACTCGCACAGACTGCCTAACTGGTGCTCACTTGTGCCTCTACATCATGTTAGACTTTCCTCAGTTTTTCTGCTCTGGCTTCCTTTGCTTGATGGCAGAAAGGAGCCAGTCCTGCATGATGTCTTGAAGTCATTCGTGCGTCTGACACAGCAAGAAACTGCTGGAAAGCTCTTGATCCCTAATCTTATGCTTTGTAGTGCAATGAGAGTTAAAAATTTCCTTCAATTTGTACAGGCAAGGGTTTATTCATAATTCTCTGCTCTTATCTGATTTAATCTATATAAATGACACATTTTAGAGTTTATTTCCCCCAAATTGACTGATATGACTCTTCTAAATAAAACAATGTAGAAGAATCTTGAGTATCCAAAGGGTAGACATTAGAAAAGTATCTCTATAGCCACAGAAACTGCAGTAACTCTCTTCTTTTCAGTGCTTCCACAGATGAGAATTTGCCAATATGAAGAATAGTTATACTAAATGACTACACAAGTGCTCAACTTTTCCTAAAGGTGTAGAGATTTGACTATACATTCAAATTACATTTTTTTTTGGATGTGAAATTTTTAAGGAGACATAATACCATATGATTAGACTAAAAAGCCATTTGTAATTTTACCTGTTAAGAATTATCTGACAATTATTTTCTCAAAGTGTTCTGTCCTGCTATATATAGTAATATACTCTTCATTCCTATTCACAGCCACTTACTCTGCCCTTTATAGCATATTTGAAAATTAGTCATATTAACTATGATTAAAATAAAGTTTGTAATATAGTGCTGTTGGATTATTTTTATTTCGTCCCTGGATTCTGTCTCCAATAAAATTTCTTTTTTACGAGAAATCGTAGTAGACATTTTGAAACAGAATTGAAGGATAAAGATAACATGTTTGTTCATTTTATTTAAATAAAATATTTTCTGATGGGAAAGTATCTAAGCAAAAAGTCTGAAAATTAATCAGGCAATCCAGTGGCAAAACATTTGGAGAATCTTTAAAAAAATCCCTCTCTGGCATTTAGAAGACTGAATAAGAGCAGAGGGAATTTGTGGATTGTTGTCAAACTTTCAAAGCAGAATATGAGAACATTTAAAAGTATTCTGACATTTGAAACTTTTAAGACATATCCACTAGGGTTACTTGCTGTGGTAAGGAATACATTAACCAGAATAATCCTTAAAATAAATTATGATAGTCAATTGAATTTGATTATAGCTACTGAACTAAAATAATTAATTCAAAGAATATTTGCACTCCAGAATACCAAGAGGAAGCTGAGAATCACTATCTTTCATGCAACAAAACTTGGTTTGCATAAATATAACTCAATGTTACTTAAGAAGGGTGTGAGGTAGAATGCAGGGAGAAAAACTAGGGTTTAAAATACATTTTCAAATGCTTGCTCAGTTGATGGATCAAAGAACTGATGATGTTTAGGTCATATGAGAGGCTGTGGGCTTATTTATCATTACCCAGATACTGAAATGCTAAACATGAGTACATTTGTATGAATCACACAACCAAATGAACAGAATATTTGTCTAGATTCCAATAAAAATATTAGCAACAAAGTATGCTATCCTGATCACTTTCAGCCATTTTGTCCTGCATTGCATGGGCCTACATTTTAGATTGTAAACATCTAAGGAAGGGAACTGCTGAAATGGAATTGAATTTCATTTCTGACTATGAAACAAGATAGATCTGAAACTCAGTGACTGAGTGATTCACCAAAGAGTAGAGTATTATTAAGGAAATATCAGAAATAATGTGTTAGGGCTAAACCATATTTTCATACCCAGAATCCATCCTTCATGTAGCCTCACTCCTTTTACAAGTAGTGGTCCTATAAATATTCTCAAATACTGACACAGAGTGAAAATGTGCCCATTGCCATTAGCTTTGCTTGTGCTGCAGAGGGACAAGGGACTCCGCTTTGTGCCAGAACTCTGCTTTATTTGGGGGAAAATGCTCTGTTCAATAAAATTTGCCTTGTATTACCCACTTGTACATATAACCTTCATACAGTTGAAATCGATCTTTTTGGCAGATAACCTGTAGGTTAGTCATATGAAAATATGGTACTTACGAGAGTTACTCATTTTGGAAATATAAAACTTCTTAATAAAATCTATTTACAGCTGTGACTTTTTAGTACTCCACAAGTTCATACAGTGACACTGAGTTCTCAGGAGCCTAGGCAAAAAAAACCTACAAAACATTAATATTGCAATGTCATCTTATGACATTAATATCCCATGAATTTTGGTGCATGGTCTGCTTCAGATGGGCTGGAAACTCACAGACACATCAACCATGACTGCTATTTCTAGTCTTCGCTTGAGGCATATTAATTAAAATGCAGAGGCAAAAAGGCATTGTATATGTCTTTCAACTAGAAGATTTTTATCAGGTAACTTACTGTCACATCTAAAGTAAACTCCAGAACATTAGTAGTTCAGAAGTCTTAAAATATTTGTGGAGGCAAAATTTCTAGGCTCATATAGATACAGATTAAGTTCATCTTTAAGACTGAATTTACTGCCTAGTTTTCTTATGTTGCTTCAGTACTCAGAGGAGGTAATTCAAAAGGGTAGTTCCTGGTTTGTTGTTATAAATCAAGGAATGGCACAGTCCATGCTGGGGGGGTGGCCAGGTAAGACTTTGTAAAAGTAAATAGCAGAACATTTTTTAAAAAAAAATCTTGTAACATTTAATGATAGGGAGCAAAGTTAAGGTAGCAAGTTGAGGGTTGTAAAGATCCTGTTCCGAGGGTCGTAGCTTGTGTGCTTGTCTATGTAAAACTGGTCAGAATTCCTGCAGTCGTCAAACATCAAAAGAGTTTGTTCATACTCATATTCCTCTCACATGAAAATTCTTATGGGAAAAACAACCCCTCTTGACAGTTCTCCCCACATGATCAGTTGCAGAGTTGAGTGGAGCCTTATCTTCTTCTTTGGTCATACCAGAGGAACATTCATAATGTTCAGGTTGTATGTGGTTTCATAAGCAATCCCATGGAAAGGGTTTGAATGGTAATGTAGTCTGACAGCGCATTATAATTCAAACTTTTTAAGGCAGTAAGAAAGATGAGCAGCAATGCACCCATACAGTCACTCATTCAATCACTGGCAACAAACACAGGATTATCAGTGATGCCATGGCTCCAGTGGACTGTCAGGGACACTTAATGTCTAGGTCATCTGACAGCCATAACAAATCGTGCAAATGCCTTTTGAATGCACAGTGAAGTTGCACCCCACTTTGTCTTCACCAGTGACTGTGTGATTTGAGATAGTCATAATTTCCATGGCACTAGCATGCTCTGCATATCGTTTTGGATGATAAGGGCAGCATCCTGCCTACAGGTTTATACTGGTCAAGGGGCACGATGTCAAAGTTTTAAATGTGTATATATATATTTTCAGATGGTGTTTGCCTACATCTACCACAGCAGAGGTACAGAACTCCCTACATCCTGCTCCTAGCTGTCACCCCCTTGTAGGTGTTCTGTATGTACCCAATGTCTCTAGTCTTTTGGAGGAAGGGGCAGAGATCTCAAGGGGACTACAGTGATGAAGAAAGATCATGCAGAGGAAAAATCAGGAGGGATAAAACCCAACTAGAATTCTGACTGGCCAATTCTGTGAAAGATAATAAAAAAATCTTTTTATAAATACATCAATAGTAAAAGGAGGTCCAGGGAGAACATCTAGTCTTTATTGGGTGCAAATGGAAGAACTGTGGCAAAGGATGAGGATGAGGTACTTAATACCTTCTTTTCCTCAGCCTTTAACAGTAAAGAAAGTTGCTCCCTGTATGTACATCCTCAGGAGCCAGAGGAGCAGAACAAAGCTCCCATGATTCAAGAGAAAGTGGTTAGAGACTTTCTTAACCAATTAGACCTTCACAAGTTTATGGGGCCAGATGGGGTCCGCCCAAGAGTATTGAGGGAGCTGATGGATGTGCTTGCCAAACGCCTTTCCATCATCTTTCAGCAGTCCTGGATGACTGGGAAAGTTCCACTGGACTGGAGGCTGGGTGAAGTTGTACCCATTTACAAGGGTCAGAGGGAGGATCCAGGGAACTACAGGCCTGTCAGTCTGACACCAGTGCTGGGGAAAGTCATTGAACAGGTGATCCTGAGTGCTATCCTACAGCACATGCAAGAGAACCGGGTGATCAGGCCCAGTCAACACGTGTTCATGAAAGGCAGGTCTTGCTAAACTAACCTGATTGCCTTCTATGACAGTGACCTGCCTACTGGATGAGGGAAAGGTTGTGGATGTGTCTTCTTGGACTTCATTAAAACCTTTGACACAGTTTCTCACAGTGTTCTGCTACAGAAACTGTCAGCTTCTGGCCTGGACAGGCGCACACTCTCCTGAGTGGAAAATTGGTTGGATGGCCTGGCCCAGAGAGTGGTGGGAAATGGTGGTAAATCCAGCTGGAGGCTATTTACAAGTGAGGTTCCCCAGAGCTCAGTGCTGGGTCCAGCCCTGTTCAATGTCTTTATCAATGACCTGGATGAAGGCATCAAGTGCACCCTTAGCAAGTTTGCAGATGACACCAAGCTGGGAGGAATTGTGGATCTGCTGGAGGGTCGGGAGGCTCTGCAAAGGGACCTGAACAGGCTGGACTGCTGGGCTGAGACCAACGGCATGAGGTTTAACAAGGCCAAATGCCGGGTCCTGCACTTGGGGCACAACAACCCTAAGCAGAGCTACAGGGTTGGGGAAGTCTGGCTGGAGAGCTACCTGGAGGAGATGGACCTGGGGGTGCTGGTTGACAGCCGACTGAACATGAGCCAGCAGTGTGCCCAGGTGGCCAAGAAAGCCAATGGCATCTTGGCTTGTATCCGAAACTGCATGGCCAGCAGGTCCAAGGAGGTTATTCTGCCCCTGTACTCGGCACTGGTGAGACTGCTCCTCAAACACTATGTTCAGTTCTGGGCCCCTCACCACAAGAAGGATGTTGAGGCTGTGGAGTGAGTCCAGAGAAGGGCAACGAAGCTGTTGAGGGGGCTGGAGAACAAGTCTTATGAGGAGTGGCTGAGGGAGCCTGCGAGTTGTTGAGTCACCATCCCTGGAGGTCTTTGAAAAATGGGTAGACAAGGTGCTCAGGGACATGGTTTAGTGGCAGATAGGAATGGTCGGACTCAATAATCCAAGAGGTTTTTTCCAATTTGGTGATTCTGTGATAGTCATCTGTGTTAAGACAAATGTTAACTCCATCTTCTGAGAAACTACGTGATATGTCTTTAGAATATTGAACTCTTGTGGCCATAAAGGAACAGAAAAGCTAACAAAAGGCATAGCTGTCATTCTATTCAGCTTTCTGTATACAAAATATTTCTTGTTGGTACATAGTCATGGATATGAACATTACACACACTTCTATTTCTCCTAGAAGATCAGTTATGAAATTAATAGATAGAACCTAGGATTTAGAGTTGCTAAAATGGCTTTCCAACCATCTTTATCTTATGTACTGTCTACAAATTTTCATTTATTTAATTTATACTTGAAAAACTTAAGCTTATCCTAAAAAAGCATTTCTATTTCCAGATCCTTTTCCAGTTCTCATAAAAAAAACACCCAAACCAAACCAACCAAAAAAGAACCCCCTAACTCAGCGTACCTTTGCTTCAGAAGCTAACAAGCAGACTTTGCAGTCTTTAAAGAAAAAGTAAGATTTACAATTTTTTGAAGGCTATCAATTTTTTATACGAAGTGCTTGGTAGATTAAGTGGCTTTCTTGATTCATGTGTTGAGAGTAAGAGACTTCTTGCACAGCTGCTGTGCTGTGAATTGGTGTGACCCAGTTATGCGGCCAAATTTTCCTCCAGCTGAGAACTTGATTTTTTTTTCTTTCTTATGAACTGAACCTCAGCAAAACTCACTCAAAACTGCAGCAAGTTTTCAGACAGTGACCCATTAATGGTGTCTCTGTCCACTCACAGCTCGGAAATGCAAAAAGCAAACCAGCACTTGTGTTGACTCTCCAAACACGCTGTTTATATTACTCATGTCTTGAAGTATTGAAGGTAACTATTGAATAATATGGGTTTGAATGCAGTGTTTGAATGACTTTAACAAACTCTGCTACTGAGATTACTGTAAAATCAATGGATTTACAATGGAACTTGGTATATTGCAACTTCATCTATAGGAAACAAAGTAAAAGGCAGCCCTTTGATCATTTAAATCATTACAAGTCACAGAATCACAGAATCACAGAATCACAGAATAACCAGGTAGGAAGAGACCCACCGGATTGTTGACTCCAACCATTCCCACCAATCCCTAAATCATGCTCCTAAGCACCTCGTCTACCCTAACCTTAAACACCTCCAGAGACGGTGACTCAACCACCTCCCTTGGCAGACCGTTCCAATGCCTAACCACCCTCTCCATGAAGAACTTTTTCCTAATCTCAAGCCTAAATCTCCCCTGGCGGAGCTTGAGGCCATTCCCTCTCGTCCTGTCCCCTGTCACTTGGGAGAAGAGGCCAGCTCCCTCCTCTCCACAACCTCCCTTCAGGTAGTTGTAGAGAGTAATAAGGTCTCCCCTCAGCCTCCTCTTCTCCAGGCTGAACAACCCCAGCTCTCTCAGCCGCTCTTCATAAGATTTGTTCTCCAGCCCCTTCACCACCTTTGTTGCCCTTCTCTGGACTCGCTCCAGAGCCACAACATCCTTCTTATGGTGAGGGGCCCAGAACTGAACACAGTACTCGAGGTGCGGTCTCACCAGTGCTGAGTACAGGGGGAGAATAACCTCCCTGGACCTGCTGGTCACGCCATTCCTGATACAAGCCCGGATGCCATTGGCCTTCTTGGCCACCTGGGCACACTGCTGGCTCATGTTCAGTCGGTTGTCAACCAGCACCCCCAGGTCCTTCTCCTCCTGGCAGCTTTCCAGCCAGGTCTCTCCTAGTTTGTACCTCTGCTTAGGGTTGTTGTGCCCCAAGTGCAGGACCCGGCATTTGGCCTTGTTAAACCTCATGCCGTTGGTCTCAACCCAGCAGTCCAGCCTGTTCAGGTCCCTTTGCAGAGCCTCCCGACCCTCCAGCAGATCCACACTTCCACCGAGGTAAGCATCATCTGCAAACTAGCTAAGGGAGCACTCGATGCCTTCATCCAGGTCATTGATAAAGACATTAAACAGGGCTGGACCCAGGACTGAGCCCTGGGGAACTCCACTTGTAACTGCCCTCCAGCTGGATTTAACTCCATTTACCACCACCCTCTGGGCCAGGTCATTCAACCAGTTTTTCACCCAGGAGAGTGTGCACCTGTCCAGGCCAGAGGCCAACAGTTTCCGAAGCAGAAATGTCTTATGAGGAGCAGCTGAGGGAACTGAGATTGTTTAGCCTTAAGAGGAGGAGGTTGAAGGGAGACCTTATTGCTCTCTACAACTACCTGAAAGGAGGCTTTAGAGAGGAGGGATCTGGCCTCTTCTCCCAACTGACAGGGGACAGAACAAAGTGGGATGGCCTCAAGCTACACCAGGGGAGGTTCAGGCTGGACATCAGAAAAAATATTTAATGAAAAAAGGGTCATTGGGCACTGGAACAGGAAGGTGGTTGACTAACCATCCCTGGAGGTATTTAGAAGATGGGTAGATGAGGTTCTTAGGGACATGATTTAGTGGCAGATAAGAATGATGGGACTCAGTGATCCTGGAGGTCTTTTCCAGCCTGGTGATTCTGTGATTCTGTGTTGGTAAATGCTAGTGAATAGGAGATGCTGAGGGATAGAGGGGTTGGGGACACTTGACCCATCAGTTTCTCTTTACAAATATTTGTTTTCTGTGCATATCTCCAGAGTTTCCTTCAGAAAGAATTCAGTTCTTTGACCATAAACTTGGCACTATGTGGATTTTCTCTGAGGCTCATAGTCTCAGCTTGGACATATGATAGGGGAATGTAACCTCTTACTCTTTGCTGAGAGGTGGAGAACAACATTATAAATGTCTTCACTTTTCTATTTGAAGTATCACTAAGGGCTCCTCAGAGAGACAGGAATGTCAACAAGGTCTCCCTATGCTTTAAACTATTATTTAAACAAGGTCAAGTGGATCTGCACTACTCTTCCCTTTCAGACACTGTTCCATAGTCAGATATGTGTTGCTATTGTGACACCAATGAGGCTTTCAAAGCTTTGAATCTTTGCAGTGACACTTTGTGAGATAAAGATGATGTCTCTCAGCAAGAATTATATTGTGTGCAAATTCAGACACTCTCAGCTGTACAAAATACAGCTGGATTGAATTTTTATACTTTATTTCAAAATCTGTAAAGCAATAATTTTTCTTTTCAACTAAAACATTTAGCTTTTAATATACTGTAATATACATGGGGCCGTAGATGACATATCTTGCCTATACCTTTATTTGGTGCCTTTTGAGTGTGTTTTTCCTTCAACCGGAAAGGAATTGTGACATCAAAATGAATGGTGAAATACCAGGGTACTCTGGGGCTGCAAGATGCTGCAAGTCTATCAGTTGCCCAAAATGCTCACAGAACACCAAGTACTTCATATCCTGCTCCTAAAACTCTGTCACGTTGTAGCTGAAAACAGCACCAAAATAACTGCCAGGTGCTCATATATGCCTTATCCTCTTTTAAGACAGTCAAGCACAGTCCACCCACAAGTAGTATAATCTGCTCCAGCATCTTCACACTACTAGAGTTTCTTCCAGTATTTTACAACTAATACATTTCTAAAACCATCCGGGATAATTGTTTATACAGAAAATATATACATAAAGTTGAACTCTCAGCATACATTTTATTACAGAATGAAACATATTAACATTTACCTGTTCTTCTTTTCATAATACTGTTTCTTGCTGGTTTTCAAATAGATTTACATCCTTGCAATTGTCACCTGGAAACTGAAAATATATTCACATTGATATCACAGAAATAAGATTGCAATTGCATTAAAATCTAAGCTATTTTTATTATCTCTTATTTTGTTCTCCTGATGCATTTCTTTAAAAGACGTATTTATGCTTTAGGCATATTCAGGCATAAATAAATGTATTTATACATGTGCAAACATATATATCTTCTTGCAATAGTTGTAAGTGGCATTACAAGACCACAAACTCTGCAAAATGAAGGAATCTTAGCAAGGAATTATGCATAAAATGCACTTCTTTTTGGTTTTGAGAAATTCACGCAGTCTTGCAAAAGGAACTGAATAAATAATGTACTTTGTTTTCCAGTTTTTTGATACTGTTAGCACGGTTTTTCATTGAATGAAAAAATAGGTCACATTCATTATTTGGTGATTGCAAAAATCCCTAGTATTTTTTTTCTTCTCCACTGAATTACTGACTGAGGCATATTATGAAACTGACAGGAACACCACTTGAAATATAATGGCAATGAAAGCAAAATAAAGCAGTATTACAGCCTTTTCTTTTGTTCTTTTTCTCTTGTCAGATGAAGAGAATGTAATTTAGAGCACTGATGAGCTGTTTGTCACTGGTCTAGAAAAATCTCCTGACTTGCATGACAAACCATAAGTTTCTTTCCTTTCAATCACATCTTCATAACTAATGTTGGTTTTTTGTCATGTAGTAATAAGTCTAGTCCCAATCCAATGTTAAGCTCAGGTTTCCAGTCTCACAGCTTACAAAAAGCGCTCACTTTTTTTGATCGATGATTCTGAAGCTAAGGAAGAATTATTGAACTGTGGTGCTGGCCTCATTCCTGTGTCTAATAGCTAACATTGTCAGTCCTCCTTTAGAGAAACTTCTAAATGAAGTAAAAGTCTGCTTGCTGACTATCCATATTGAATCTATATATTGCCTCTAACTCAGGATGTATCAGTCCTAAAACTGCATAGAAGGGTAAGACTAAATATGGATAAATGAGGTTAATTTATTCTGCATAGTAGCCACTAGTAGGGATTTATCAAGTGTTTTGGATGGAATAAAAGTTTCTGTTTCCTAGAATAATACTTTAATGAAACTGGAGATAGAACACTGCCAAGGTTCCATCTGTCAAGGATTATTTTCATGTGGACTTTATTGGCAGACAAAGATAAAAATTTTTCTTCTTAACTTAAGATACCTTAAACCACAAAATTAATTTCACATCCAGGGACTGCCTCACAGCCAGTTCAAGCAGATAAGTTCTGTAATGGCACTGTAACCGCATCATCTTCAGAGCAATCTGATTCATATATGCCTTTTCTGGCCATTTATTACAGCATTCATGTATTTTACATTTCTGTATGTTCTGTTCAGACCATACTACTTTCCTTCTAGTCTTTCTAAGGTCATTTTAGACCTGTGTTGCAGTTCTGGTTTACACTGTTGCTTCGATACCTTAAGTTTATGTGCTTCTCTTGTGTGTTGAGTAGGTTATTACAAATACAGACAGTAAAATGCAAACCTCAAACTCTGTAAGAGTGAACTAGTTTTAATACTTAACTCTTTTCTTCCATAAATAACTGTTTTGTTGACCATAAAAAAACTTTCATTCTTACTCACTTTGTTTAAGTTCTTAAGTTAAATTATTTGGAAGGCAGGTATTCAGATACATGAAAGAAATGATGCTTTTCTAACTTATGCAGTGGAAGAAGTTGTTTAGTGTTCAAATACATCTAGAGGTAGACATTTCATGCCTATGTTTAAATCATACTATTGGATCTGACGGGAAGAAACACTGCACTCTTTTTCATCAGAAATGGTATCTTTAACAACTAGGATGAAGACTTAATGTTGGTTATAAATGCTTAGTAAACATTAATTGTTTTACGTGATTTGGAACATACTTACTACCTCATTTACATTTTTGCCATTTTAGACATTTCTCTTTGTTCTCTTCCTCTCTCCCCTAATGAAATTTACATTAAGATGTTTGTCAAGGGTACAGTTTTAAGAACACTTTCTGCAAAAGAGGTCTCATTAACAGCTTTTGAAATATCCAATACTAATAAAATTCTTCTGTGGCAAGACATTTTTTTAAGTACTCATGCAGTTCAGGGTGTCTCAGTTTAAGATATTACTGCTAATGATGCAGTCTCACTTAAGGAAGTATCAGTTTGATGTGTTCTGGAGAACCCAGTTATAGCCATAAGGATGGGACTCAACCAAATCACAATTTCACAGGAAAAAAATCCTTAAAGTAACCCAACAGGAACATCTCTTCTTTACTTTTTTTTCTACCAAGAGGTGAATTACAGAGAAAATAAAGCAATAGCATCCATACACTGGGAGAGTTGCAAGTTTACTGTACCTGGTTAAAATTCCTGTTTACTCTGCTTTAAAGTAACTGCAAATCAGTTTAATAGAGCAAAATTTCGTGGTCATAAAACTAGTCTTGTTAGGACTGCTTGTAACATTTCAAGCCTAAATGGCCCATACTTCCTCATGACAGAGCAGAGCCTCAATGGGACACATGTGCTATGTATTTCTGGAAGCTGTATCCTTGATACAGTCCTATGGTTTTATATCTATAACTGATCACTAGAACCACTGTACTCCTTTGGGGTTAAGCAAAAGGATACTGGTGCTGCATAAACAGAAGATGGCTGTGCCGAAGTGCCAGCTAAGGTATTTCAGCCTTCCTTTTCATATCCTGGCCAGCTCTCCAATGCCTCTCTGACCCTGTTACTGTATGAAATCCCATGTCAGTGCATATTTATCCTGTCTTTAACCTCTTCTCTTTCAGAGGTAGGGCACTATAAGAGGCAGGAAAATAGAACAGATAGGTCCTTCATCTGAGAGCATGGCTATCTCATGTTATCTTCTTATCCAGTACCTTTTCTCCTTATGCAACTCATGGTGCTACAGTAATAGGTGCTTTTAATATAATTACTTCTGTTAAAGAGGTAGTGACTGCAGGTATTTACCTGAGATGGAGTCATTCTTCACACACAAAATATAAATGGACAGTATTAAGTACCATTTTGTTGTATCTATTAGTTAATGTTGATCAGTGGTGAGCTTAAACACATTGTTTTTTAACATTTATTTGCTTTATATAACACCTGAAAAACAACCCTTTTTATACCTTAAAGTTCTTTCATTTTATCAACCAAGCCAGTATCTAGGTCCTGGCCAAATGATTCAGAGTATTATAAAAAATATCCTCACCCTGCTTAAAATGGAAACACTTCCCATAGACTGAAATAAAAGACAGTCTGAGCAGAATGTTTTACTCTGGCATCATTAATAGACAGGAAGTACTTTGTAAAAAACAGCAGTTTCTGAGAACCTTTCCTAAACATATATCTCATCATGGTACCTAATGATGTTACTCATTTTTACAAGTATTTTTATTAACTGTTTTTTCTGCTGTCAGATAACAAGCATCAAATTTCCATAGCATATTTAAGATATTTTTCTCTTTTCTAATAAGGCCAAAGCCAGATCTGTTCTGTAATATCATAAAATCAAGCCCATATTTAAACACTTTTTTCAATGACAAAGGATTTTTACCAGTGATGAAATAACTCTGTAATATTTAGACTCCATTTCTGTGCATCCTACCTCATCTGGCCTGTGGTCTGCCCTTGTCCTCTCTCAAGTTCTTCTCATTCCAACTTAAAATGAATTCTAGTCAAGGGATGTTTGAGCAGTTGAGGGAAAGGCAGTAGAGGAGACCTGAGAGATGGGTGTTCACTGAAAGTGCATGTACAGCTGTTAATGCTTGCATGATTTTCTTTCTAAAATATAGCAGTCCCCGATTACATAGTTCTGACTCTGTAACATATAGTAAATTGCTGAGGCAAGAGTTCTTTGCTATTCTTGATCAGCCAGCAGGGGTCAAATTGAAGCTAACAAATGCTGGGATTGAACGGTCATGCCTCAATAGTGTCTCTCACTTTTTTTGTCGAAGAGCAGAAAGTTCAGGAGAAGTCAGAGATGTTAATGCTCCTTGCTGCCCCAAAACAGCCAAAATACAGTGTCCTCTTGCTCATTAGCAGAAAATTCAGACAGTTTCCCAGACTACGGACAATAAACACGCAAATCCAATACTGAGAGCTATGGGAGATTTAAAAAATAGGTTTGGCTTCTAGTCCTGGAAACAGACATCTGAAAAAGTTTGGGTTCTGTCATCCCCAATGTTCATAGAGAATTTGTGACTTAGGCATGTTTATAATTGTTTAGTTGTGATATTATGTACAAGGCAGATATATTAAGTTTCACAAATTCAACCATTTAGAGCCAAATATGTTAGCCTATTTTATCATGTTAATAAATACAGAAACCCATTGTCTACTGATTTATCATGATGCTCAGACTTGTTCTATAGTTTGTGACAATTTACTTACCAAATAAAACATGCATATGTTTTTCAATTTCTTGGTGTTCCCAGGAGAGTGGTAAAACTGTTTTGGGCAGCAGGCTGGGATCAATAAAAGAGTTAAAGATGGAGATTTTCTGGAGTTTCTGTAGAGATGTATTTCAGCTTGATTCACAACAATCACCTGTAGCATAAATGTACTAATGGGACATTTAAAGACTGTGTGGGTCATTTAAAAATTCTCCAAATGAACAAAGTATTGATTTTTGAATTAAGTAACAAAAAACACACAAAAAGATACAAACCTTTGCACTTAAACATCAATTTTTCTGAATGATTTATTTACTAGTTTAATTCCTATATTTCTGTAGAGATCTTTTAATCAGTGTTTCCCCCTTCATTTTGAAAAGTGTGTGTCTGTAGCACCATCCTTTCCACGTTTTCTGAACAGCCAGACCATTGGTTCTAACAATGCAACACAGTCTCACTGTATCTTAAGCCAAGCTATATGCTCTGGGGAAGGGTTATGTAGGGATTTATTTGTCTAAATTTACCTTTCTTTCCTCAGCTCTCTGACTGTGTTATTTTGTGTTGGCAAAGGGGATCTCTTATCATATCATACACCAATTTGTTTCCTATAGCAGGCAGCTTGAGTCTGATCTGCTCACTTTCCTTAGAGACTCATACTCTACTGGCTGAAACTCTTTCCTTAACTGGACCAAGGACTCTGCCTGTTCTCACCTGCAGATGTCCACAAGGCATAAGAAGAGATCTGCTTGACATAAAAAACTACTAAGGGAGTTTCATCTCCCATTCTGGCTACATTGCAGGTGGGCACAATCCGAAAGGCACAAAAATAAATGGTGCTGCTTTGCAGCAGCTCTTTGTGGTTTTTATGTGAGTGCTTCCGGCTGTATTGAAATTCACTGGATCTTGCAAACACAATCAAGTCTTATTTCCCTGGACAATGCTGTTGCGCAGCAATTGTATGCTGTATCACATCACTCATTTGTCACTGACTCGCACGTTACTGAATGTTAATGCCTACAGAGCAGCAGATCCACTTGGTCTTTTGCAGAAAGATATACCTAGATGCCCAGGTATGAGTCAACTATTCAGTTATACAGGACCTCAGCTAACAGATCCTGAATGGCCAAACACATCTACTTCCAGCTGTATCCTCCAACCAGACCTAGTGGAAAAACAAGTCTGAAAAGTATCAAATGAAGGCAACCCACAGGCATATAGAGATATTGTAAAGACTTGTATTGCATATAATGCCGCACCTTGAATCCTGTGTTCAGTTCTGGGCCCCTCACCACAAGAAGGATGTTGAGGCTCTGGAGCGAGTCCAGAGAAGAGCAACAAAGCTGGTGAAGGGGCTGGAGAACAAGTCTTATGAGGAGCTCATGAGGGAACTGAGGTTCCTTAGCCTAGAGAAGAGAAGGCTGAGGAGATGTATTATTGCTCTCTACAACCACCTGAAAGGGGGTTGTGGAGAGCAGGGTGCTGGCCTCTTCTCCCAGGTGGACAAGAGGGAATGGCCGCAAACTCCACCAGGGGAGGTTCAGGTTTGACATCAGAAAAAAAATTTCATGGAAAGGGTCATTGGGCACTGGAACAGGCTTCCCAGGGAGGTGGTTGAGTCACCTTCCCTGGGGGTGTTTAAAAGATGGGTGGACAAGGTGCTGAGCGGCATGGTTTAGTGATTGATAGGAATGGTTGGACTTGATGATCTTGTGGGTCTTTTCCAACCTAGTGATTCTATAATTCTGTGATTCTGTATATACCTAGTAGGAACAAGTGAAAAATGCCCATTACAGAGATCTTGAGGTTCAGGAGCTAAGTGCTCTTGATAACTAAAACCAGGACTATTTGGATAAGAGGCAACCTGTAGCAAGAGGCTCCTTACAGAAAAGAAATATATTCAGTTTATTTTCCAGATCATTCTTTGTCTTCTTTACTCTGCTACTACTTTTTTCTACTTATTTGCAGTGTGTTTTGTATCTAGTGCATTTTTTTTTCTATTCACAAAAATTAATTTTACAGCTCACATAAAGCAGTTTGAAAAATCAATGAAAATGTTGTGGGTTTTATGTAAGATTGTAGTCTCACTGGTTGCTAGTAGTTTGCTAGTTCCAACATCACATACTGGTGGCATAAATATATAAGTTTTTCAATCGCCACAAATATTTGCATTCATCTCCATTCAATAACAAATATGATTCTGGGTTGTCTAAATTAGAATTAGCTTAGAAAAATTCAGAAGCAAGAATAAATTAAATTTACTGTTCATGTCTTATTTTTCATTTTTTTCTTATTCTTGCTAATTAATTTCTATTGCTTATGAACAGAAATAGAACTTATACCTGTAATGCTGGGTAGTGAGGTTATACTTTGCTGTTTATATGGAAAACAACAACTTTAGTCAAACTTCCCTTCAAAAAAGGGAATGACAATGACTGTATTAAAGTATCATTTGAAAAGTAGAAACTTAAAGCCTGTATATAATCTAGTAGTCAAAGCTATAATAATGTCTGGTTAAAAGTAAGTGAATCACAGAATCAGAGAACTGTTGAGATAGGAAGTCACCTCTGGAGATCATCTAATCCAACTCCTCTGCTCACAATAGGTCTTACTAGAACAACTTGCTAAGGGAAGTGTCTTGTGAGGTTTTTAATATGTCCAAGTCTGGATACTCCACAACCTCTCTGTACAATCCATGCCAGGTTTGACCACCATTGTCACTGAAACAAAAAAAAAAAATGTTATCTTCTGACACTTAAGCAGCATTTCCTCTCTTTCAGTTTGTGCCTGTTGCCTCACAGGGCACCACTGAAAGGAGTCTGTCTCCATCCTCTTTCGTCCCCCACTATGTATTTATATACATGGATAAGGTCTCCCTGAGCATTTACTTTTCAGGGCTGAACAAAGCAAGCTCTCTCAGCTGTTCATTGTATGTCAGCTGCTCCAAGCACTAATTGTTGCTGAACTTGTTCTACGATGTCCATAACTCTTGCACTGTGTTCCGCAGAGTTGGACCCAGCAATGCTAATATGTATTACTGGTGCTGAGCAGAGAGGAAGGGTAACCTGCCTCAGCCTGCTCATGACCATTCTTCCTAATAGAGCCCAGGAGGGCTTCTTTTCTGCGAGGACACATTGCTGGCTTCTGGACAGCTTTTTGTCCACAAGGACTCCCAAACCCTTTTCTGTAAAGCTATTTCCTATGGTTGTTCTTTACTGTGTGAACTGATGCATAAGGCTATTCCTACTCTGGTGTAGGACTTAGCCTTTTGCTTTTTTGACCTTCATCAGATTCCTGTCAGCCCATCTCTCCAGCCCATTGAAGTCCCTTTGAATGGCAGCACAACCATCTGGTCTGTCAGCGACTCCTAACAAGTTTGTATCACAGAATCACAGAATAACCAGGTTGGAAGAGACCCACCGGATCGTCGACTCCAACCATTCCCACTAATCCCTAAATCATGCTCCTAAGCACCTCGTCTACCCTAACCTTAAATACCTACAGGGACGGTGACTCAACCACCTCCCTTGGCAGACCGTTCCAATGCCTAACCACCCTCTCCGTGAAGAACTTTTTCCTAATCTCAAGCCTAAATCTCCCCTGGCGGAGCTTGAGGCCATTCCCTCTCGTCCTGTCCCCTGTCACTTGGGAGAAGAGGCCAGCTCCCTCCTCTCCACAACCTCCCTTCAGGTAGTTGTAGAGAGTAATAAGGTCTCCCCTCAGCCTCCTCTTCTCCAGGCTGAACAACCCCAACTCTCTCAGCCGCTCCTCATAAGATTTGTTCTCCAGCCCCTTCACCACCTTTGTTGCCCTTCTCTGGACTCGCTCCAGAGCCACAACATCCTTCTTGTGGTGAGGGACCCAGAACTGAACACAGTACTCGAGGTGCGGTCTCACCAGTGCTGAGTACAGGGGGAGAATAACCTTCCTGGACCTGCTGGTCACGCCGTTCCTGATACAAGCCCGGATGCCATTGGCCTTTTTGGCCACCTGGGCACACTGCTGGCTCATGTTCAGTCGGTTGTCAACCAGCACCCCCAGGTCCTTCTCCTCCTGGCAGCTTTCCAGCCAGGCTTCTCCTAGTTTGTACCTCTGCTTAGGGTTGTTGTGCCCCAAGTGCAGGACCCGGCATTTGGCCTTGTTAAACCTCATGCCGTTGGTCTCAGCCCAGCAGTCCAGCCTGTTCAGGTCCCTTTGCAGAGCCTCCCGACCCTCCAGCAGATCCACACTTCCTCCCAGCTTGGTGTCATCCGCAAACTTGCTAAGGGTGCACTCAATGCCTTCATCCAGGTCGTTGATAAAGACATTAAACAGGACTGGACCCAGGACTGAGCCCTGGGGAACCCCACTTGTCACTGGCCTCCAGCTGGATTTAACTCCATTTACCACCACCCTCTGGGCCCTGTCATTCAACCAGTTTTTCACCCAGGAGAGTGTGCGCCCGTCCAGGCCAGAGGCCGACAGTTTCCGAAGCAGAATGCTGTGAGAAACTGTATCAAAGGCTTTACTGAAGTCCAGGAAGACACATCCACAGCCTTTCCCCCGTCCAAGAGTTTAGTCACTTGGTCATAGAAGGTGATCAGATTACTCTGGCAAGACCTGCCTTTCATGAACCCGTGTTGACTGGGCCTGATCACCCGGTTCTCTTGCAAGTGCTTCATGATCGCACTCAAGATCACCCGCTCCATGACTTTCCTCAGCACTGGTGTCATACTGACAGGCCTGTAGTTCCCCGAATCCTCCCTGCACCCCTTCTTATAGATGGGCACGACATCAGCCAGCCTCCAGTCCAGCGGAACCTCCCCAGTCATCCAGGACTGCTGGAAGATGATGGAAAGGTGTTTGGCCAGCACATCCGCCAGTTCCCTCAAAACTCTTGGGTGGACTCCATCCGGCCCCATAGACTTGTGGGCATCTAGCTGGGCAAGCAAGTCTCTAACCACCTCCTCTTGGACCTTGGGAATCTCATACTTCTCATCCAACCCTTGGGGTTGTGCACAGAGGGAACAATTTTCCTTACTGTTAAAGACTGAGGCAAAGTAGGCATTGAGCACTTCAGCCTTGTCTTCATCCCCTGTTACTGTTGTTCCCTCTGCATCTACCAGGGACTGGAGATTCTCCCTAGCCCTCCTTTTGCTGTTGACGTATTTGTAGGAAGACTTTTTGTTGTCTTTCACAGTCTTGGCCAATCGCATTTCTAGTTGGGCCTTAGCCCTCCTGACTTTTTCCCTGCACATTCTCACCTCCTCCCTATAGTCCACCCAGGATGCCTGCCCCTTCCTCCAGAGGTCGTAGACCCTCCTCTTCCTATTGATGACTCTTAGGACCTCCCTACTCAACCACGCTGGTTTCTTACCCCGCCGGCTACTTTTCTGGAACTTGGGGACGGCTTTCTCCTGAGCTGCTAGGAGTTCCTTCTTGAAGAGCTCCCAGCCCTCATGGACACCTTTGCCTTCAAGGAGCGCCTCCCACGGCACTTTTCCAACCAGCCTTCTGAACAGCCCAAAGTCTGCTCTCTGAAAGTTGAGGGCGACTGTTCTGCTAACCTCCTTCTTCATTTTACCCCGCACTGAGAACTCTATCATCTCATGATAGCTTTGCCCCAAGCGTCCTCCAGCCTTCACATCCCCCACCAGTCCTTCTCTGTTCACCAACAGCAGGTCCAGGAGGGCACTGTCCCTTGTCGGTTCGCTCACCAGCTGTGTGAGGAAGTTGTCTTCCACACACTCCAGGAACCTCCGGGACTGCTTCCTTTCTGCTGTATTATACTCCCAGCCTATATCTGGGAAACTGAAGTCTCCCATAAGGACTAGAGGTAGCGATTTTGAGACTACACTCAGTTCTTTGTAGAAGAGCTCATCGGCTGCTTCTTCTTGGCTGGGTGGTCTATAGCAGACTCCCATCACAATAGCTGAAAGTGCAGTCTGTGCTATTGTCCAGGTCAAGGTCACTAACAAAATTAAACAGGTTCATGCCCTGGAGTGAACCCCTGGCATACACCAGCAGTGATTGACCTATCAGGTTGATATGGCTTGGATTCCCAATGAGTTGATATTGACTACCTCTTAAGTCAGCCTCTTGGTGACTTGGTAACCAAACTTTCGTAACAGGTTTGGAAATGGCTTCCAGGTTTGTTTGCCCCATCACCTTCCAAGGGATAGAGGTGAGACTGACAAGACTGCACTTGCCTGTATCCATCTTTCTTGCCATTCTTGAAGACTGAAGTCTTCGAGTCCTCAGGAAATTCCTTTTACTTCCATGAACTTACAAAGATAATCAGAAGTGAACTAGCAATGACATTGGCCAGCTCCCTTGGCATTTGTCATGGATGCATCCTATCAAGAGAAAAGACACATTTAGACTCTAAAGAAGGAATGACTTTCTGCAACTATATAAAGCAGTCTCTGTCAGAAAAAAAAAAATCTGGGGATTGAAGTAAAATGTTTTAAAGGAGAGTTTTAATTCAATCACAGCTGTTAATGCTAAAATAAGAGTTACTATGGCAGAATGCATAGTGAAAATCCTGTTTTGCCTTAAAATTAAGCATTTATTCAAGCCTTATGCAGAAACAAGTTGTGTTTATACCACAAAGACTAAAATCGGAATTTCAGGTTAGTGTAAAGTGAATCTGGATTCTTGATGAGAGGTCTCTGACACTGATAGCACTGATACTGGAAGAAATGTGTGAACTTCTGATAACTTTTCTAATAGAATATAACACTTGGCTTTTGACCTAGAAGTGCCAAAGTGATTTTTGTTTCCTAAAAGACGTTCTTTCGTCATGGAATGTGCTGTTGTAATTCAGACCATTGGCAGTTTTCAAGTAGGAGCACTTGAAAAGAAGTGACTGGGGAAGAGAAGAGAGTAAAATGGTAGTGGGTACTGGTTTGTTCCTCTCAAGTGGAGTAACAACATGCCTCTGAACTGCATAGCTCTATCTCTGCCTGCTGCAGGTGTCCTGAACTTCCTGCCACTACACAGGAGATCCAAATTCTTTGATTCCCTGCATGAAGTTCTACCCAGAATCTGCACCTAAGATAGAACAAACCACCTTGACATTGGGAGATTGATTCTAACATTGCTCTAGTCAATCTTTTGTCATTCACTATCATTGATCATTGCCAAATTTTCCTAGTAAAATAAGAGTCTTAATATATTGAGTCACAATGGACGGAAATATATCATAACCATAATTTACACACTTTTGGCATCTTACAGTCACAGTGCATGCAAAGCTTTATGTTACTCAGGATGATGGGAATCAGTAATCTACTGCACAGGATGCTTTGTGACTCTTGGAGAGAACAGTTTCGGTTCAGAGATACAGAAAAGACTTCATGGTCTCTTTAGCACCTGTTCATGGTAAATAGAATCTAATGTAGAAAATCAGGAAAAAAAAATATTGTCCTTGATTTACCTTAGTAGTTTAAAACATTTAAAATAATGACTGTCTCAAATATTGTTCTAAAGCTTTTCAATTAGCTGGGCGTAAATGTCTTCTTCCTTGCAGCACCACGCTCTTAAGTCAGAATTACTGCCACTGAATTTGGCAATTTTGTGCTAAAGTGTAAGTGGCATAATAAAAAAAAAAAAATTCCTAGAATTATACTAGTCTTGACTCGGCCCAGTTAAAACACTGTTGGGTTCCTAAAAGAAATATGTGGATTATCTATTGGTTCAGCATCTTAGATGTTTCCTAATGAATGAATTTCTGTGGAATCAAATGGTGTCAGTTATCCTAGGACTAAAATGGCCTTGAGAAAGCCTTAATAGATGAATAGTTGTACACTGGCATTACGGCATCCAAGAAAAGAAAAAAAAATCTTCTTAGTATACGGCATCTGTTCTCCTTACTGCTAGGGAAAGATAACTTTCACCACATCACTCTACTCACCCCTCCTTTTACTTTGATCAAAGTGTGTCTGTTGGATGCTTTTGTTTCTTTCTACCACGTGGTCAGACAATAAACTGTACTTCCTTCGTTTTCTTTCTGCTTAGTATCTCAAGCCCTCGGCCTGTCTATGAATCATTCTCCTCCAGCATTCCAAGGGAAGAATTAAATCTGCTTGCTGACAGGATCTGTTTAAGTGATATACACCTTTTGAAAACAATAGAAATGGTTCCCAGAATGATTGCTTCCAAGAATGTGACAATAACCAGTTTGGTAATATTTGTTTGCAGGTAAGAATGACACCGTAACACCCAAAGCATTGGCAATTTGATTACAGACATGACCTCTCAGCATTTCATAGATAGTAGAAAAACACTAGCCTAGCTAAGAAAACAGTGCTATGCAGTTCCATATGTTAATTTGAAATATGGCATTGCTTCTACACACAATATGTTGTGGTTTGTTTACAGAATAATTATTCTGATCTCATAAATTACATATGACTGTCATTTATTAATATAAAATCACCGTATATTCCATGACAATTGCTTCTGAGTTATCGTCTAGCTCCCTGCTGAATGCCATCTTTTTTAATGAGACAGTATCAACTTATTAGAATGCACCTAGGAAAGTGTCACTGTGGCCAGGGTGCTTCTAAAATGGTTGAGACAAATTAATATTGTCAAACCCAAGAGAGAGATTGTAAATTCCCCTTTAAGCTGCCTTTGTATTTTTCAAGGACAATTTACTCCCTGCAGATTCAGCTGATGCTTTAAGTACCTCATACTGTCATTCTGTGAAGCATCTTAAAAAGCTTTTTAAACTCAGATTTTTTTCTGCATACTATTTCTTTATATATAAAAAAAATTAAGTGCAACTGCAAGTTTTAGGTTGTAGTAGATAATAAATGTGGATGTAAAGAGCATTTTCAAGGGAAGAAAATAATTTTAAGCAATTTTGAATTATAATAGTTACGTTTAGCTGATACATCTGGAAAAGAGATCAATTGAATTAGTGACCATTTAGGTTCAGTTTCATTGTCAATAATTTGTTTTGACAGTATCAGACCTATAATTTAAAATATTTATTTCATTTCAGATGGAAGTATTTTCAAATTCAGCATATAAAATGTTATAGGAATCCTCATGTCAAGTTCAAGGCAACTTCAAGTGTTCTTGCATAAGAAATTCATCATGGATATAAACTACAATTTTTAAACACATCTCCTGCAGTGACACAATTCACAAAATTTCACCTTCTTTATCTCAGGTATGTGCAAATTCAAATGACCTTACACATTTTCACAACTCATCTTCCCTCTTACAGTTCCACAACATGAGGGCTTTACAGATTAGGTGAAAGGACATCTTTCACATACTGTGCCTCACTGATTGAACTCAACAAGAAGTGTTTGTTGCTCTTTTCTCCCAGCTGAACTCCACCTGTATCTTCCCATAAAGCTTGAAGTGAGAGTGTCCCTGTTTGTAGATGGAATATCTGCTCAGTGTACCTTCCTGTTGCTTGAGATAGTTTTCCTGAGCATTATTTCTGCACCCTCTAAAAAACTACATTTAAAAACAAATGAGACCTAAAAAGGCCTAAATCATGAGACCACTGAATTTCTCTTCTGGATTTTTAGCCTTCAGTATGAAGTTTGATCACACTACTAAAATTCAGTACAAATTCTATGGAGAAAAAAAATCCCATTCTTCAAATGTTTTTTCTTCAAAATAACTAAAACAACTATTCCTCTCTCTATTTAATATATCATCACTGAAAAGTTTATATTTGAAACCAAATACTTCTCTTGATCTAAATAACCTCTAGTAAGTCATTTTAAGTCATTTGGATCCAAATGACTTCTAGTAAGTAATTTGGAGAATGAGAGAAATTTGAAATATTTAGAAATGGCTAATTAGGGCCATCAGTATATTTCAAAATACCAATAGAACAAAACACTGAATTTTGACAGAACCATACCACCACAATATTTGGCAACACTTCTTTTCTTCTTCTTTTTCTGAAACAACTTTAACACTGACTAAAAGGAATAAAACAAGATTCAAGCATGTAAATAGGCAAAAAGCCTTATCTCAAGTAAGTAGTCAAACTTACAAGGATTACAATCAGTACAGTTACTATACTTCTTTTTCCCTAATACTTGCCTTTACCCAATATCTCATTTCTCTTACACCAGCACTTAATTTCAGTATATACTCAAAGGTTCAGAAGCCGACCAGAAAAATCCTCTGAATTATAATACACAATAAAAAAATTATACAGAGAAAGATCACAAGACCTAACTAGAGTGCACCTTCTTCTTTCACCTATATTTTTTTGCATTTAAATAACATTGATTTATTGAGGTCATAAGTTCAATAACATTCATGTGTACTGGTCTTCATCATGGTTCCATCTTACTGATGGTCATATTTCCATTTACATCTTTGATTTTTTACTTTTGAAAACCTCTTCCTCCTTTGTTACTTGAGCAGTGAAATAGTCAAATTTAAAAATGTGCACTATTACCATTAAGACTATTCCAAAATATTTCTGATTAGTATTTACCTTCACCCCAAAGGAGACTTTCAACTAAATTTAGTTTCAGCCAAATCTTGAAGAACAGCAGCTCTAATGTACTTTGCATTAATGTGTTTCAGTTCAAAATTAAAACAAACTGACAAGCTCTGACAAAAAGAAAACTATCTTTAGCTTCCAGAATATTTCTTCTGCAGAGGAGGATTCTGTATTATTTAGATGTGAATCCTATCAAAGTCAATATTTGTTTAAAAAAATTTCATTATAGTAACTGGTGTTAAAAGTGATAGGTATAAGGAAACACAGATAAAATACCCAAAGGATCCTGTTTGGGCTGTTCAGGAGTTTTCTACTTTTCAAAAGTTACTTGCCAACAGATACATTTTGCATTATTTAATGTAATTCTAGCTGAGGAAACAATGGGCTTGTAGGTGGAGATGAGGGTGGAAGCAAAAGCAATGGACAAGAATACTTTGAAAATGTATGTTCCTTGTTTTTTTTTCTTCATTCCCAGATTATGATTTACAACAAACCTCACTATTATTTTCTATAATTTCATGATCAGTAACTTTTCTGATAAAAGTAACTTTTGTACCTAATGATTCAATATCATATCCAATCTCAGACTAGGTATTTCACAATACTATGTGTATTTAGTCTAATCTTGTCAGGATATTTTTGAAGTCCAGAATTACCTAAGCAAATCAAGGAAAGATAACTTAATATCCTTCATCTTAAACTCAAGGTTCTTCAAACTAATGAAGGAGACTTCTTCAGTGACTGTAGATTTATGTCCTAGGCAATTAAAAGAGGTATCTTTAAGACAGAGGAATACTATTTTGTGTATAAAAAACAAATAAAAAGACTACTTGCATTATACCTGAATACCCAAATGAAACACTCCATCATCTTGTCAAACCAATGAGGGATATGTAGGAAATAAAAGTTTCCTAACACTTTATTTACAAAGCACAGTAGTTTCCTTTCTAAATGAAAGAACTCAATCATACAATAAATTGAGCGGTCCATTCTTTGAGAAATATTCTTTACATTCTCTTATCCTCATTCATTTATTCAGCACTAGTAAAGATAATTTTCAGTTTCATACTGTTGAAAATGTATTAACACATGCTGTGTTAGAGTAAATTTCCTTTGTATTATTCAGAATCAAATAATAATGCATCATGAATTCAATCTTTTTCTTAAATTTCCAGAAGTTTTCTACTTCAACTGTCATATCTGTGTTACTTCTATCCTCTTTCTCACAGAGGGCAAAAATTAGCCGTGGCATAGGGACAGTAGCCTAAGAGTCATCAGAGTGGACCAAAAGTACCTGATCTTTTCACGCGTGTGTGAACTTGGGTAAATCTTTTATGACCAAGTCTAAAATCAAATTTTAATTTGAACATACTAGCAACCAAGAGAGGAAAGAAGAGGTTCTATGCTCTATGTTAAGTTTACAAGATCAAGCATCATGCCGAAGGATCCTTTATAATGCTGAGGACAGGGTAATAAATCTTTCACTTCCACACTGCTAAAGTACCAACCCACCATCAAGACTCTATTTCTAAACACAATTTTGTAAATAAATATCTAATGTCTTTCCTGTCAGTCCAGGGAGACCTATGTTAAATATTTCACCCCCTCAAGCAGATTGAAAACCATATCTCCCAGAAGTGTTTTAATCATTAAGCTCCACCAAGAAGATGAGCTAAGGGATCCTTAATCTGTAATCTCGATGCTGTTCCACTTTGCATAAGAAAATAAGTATCTTCCAAAGAGATTGATTTTATTGCTCACATTAGACCATTCATCCTCAAAGAAAGAATCAGGGTTCCAGTTCCTTCTTCCACTAAAACTCTATTAATTTATGTTGAAAAGGGAAAGCTATGTTTCACTTCTCATCTGTGTCTGAACTGACCAATTATATAATCAGTTTTTCATGGGTTTTGGCTGAGTCAATATTTAATTACTTTGTGAATTTGAATAACTTCAACAGAAGAAGAAAAATGGAAACACTCAAATTATTAGCAGTTACTGGCATCTACAGGTACTTTGCATTTGGGTTTTCTGAATTCACAAAGAAATCTAAGGCTCCACAGATTGAGAATGGAAAAGAACAAGATCTTCTGTAACCTGAAAACAATGTCTATTTACCTGTTAGCTGAAAGCCTTTCCAGGCACTAACATTAGCTACTTAGTTTTTGGTCTCTGCGACCTAATCTGCAAAGTGTTCTCAGTGAATGTTTTGCCTAAGGTCTGTAGATGAGTGCTTAGCATACTTGTCTTGCCAAAGTATTTAAGACAGACAGATCTGAAACAGTTTTTGGCATGATCAGAAGTCTAGAGGTATCTAAGGAAATTACCATTGTGATGGATTTTGGCTACCTTAAACATTAGCATGAGGTTTTGGGATACCATCGGGAATTTAAACAATTATGACCAACCATGGCGTAATGTAAAATGACCAGGAAGCAAATGGAATTAACTTTTGGAATAGTGAAAGCAGTCAGATTTTACTTTTTGAAGTGACTCAATAGTTCATGCTTTATTTCATTGCAATGTGAAGATATTGGTAGGATGGTAGGATGTGTAAGGTTAGAGTAGTCATTTGGTCTCAGAAAAAGTAAATGATACTCAGTTTGTTCTAAAGAAAAAACAACAAATGCAGCACACCTGTGTAAGTCAAAGGCATACTGGTTACGAGAAGATAATACTAGAACCAATATCCAGAACCTTTGTTTCAAATTTAAAGTTAAAAATAGGCAGAGCTATATCCCTAGAGGAGGTGGCCGTCAGAGGGCAGAGATGATCATGGGAGTTCTGCTCTTGGTTTTAGCTGTACCAGAAATCTGAATCTTTGCTCATCTTTACAAGTGAGCCATAGTCATAGCTCACAGAAAAGGCCTTGACGAGATCAAGGATGCCCATTTTAACTGCCCTCAGTGTTCACCACTACAAACACTAGTAACAGCTGATAAGGAAAATGACTAGTAGGTGACGGTTGAAACAAAATGAACTTGTTACCTGCACTTTGCCATCTTCATTAGAGACGATTTATGCTAACTATAGAGAAAACTTCACTAGATTTATAGACTTAAAGAAATAAAAGGTGAAGTTTCTCTTTACTGAATAAAACCACTATCATGAAGATTTATATCAGAAAACCACTTTATTAAAAACATTTACTCATTCAATTATTTCTAGTATTTACACACTTTTCTTTCTCCAGCAAAAATAAAATTAATTATAAAATGCTGTCAAACGTGACCGATGTAATTGAAGACTAACCTTTTCAAAAGAAATATAAAATTCTTGTTCAGAAGAAGACACCAGCTTTCATACCTACAAGCTAATGACAAATAATGACCCACAAAATGACTGATAATTATCATCTTAAACCAATATTTGACCATCCACTATTAGTTCCTGAGCATCAGTTTTAAAGGGATGAAATATTTTATTATCCTCAATATTATCTGTAGATATAGAACTTTAACACCTTATAGGATTAACAGGACAGAACTAAGGATAAGAATTTTTTTTCTGAATATTGAAACAAACATCTTAACAGTAAAATCTATTATACCTTGCAGTCATTTCTAGGACCACATTGTTCTCATCATTTCACCCTCAGTGCCCTACAAGATATAATGATTTCAACCGAAGCACTTCATGGAGTTTAACTTTAAACAGAGATGATTGAAGAAGAAAACTGCACACATTCCAAGCCTACCTTTCTGTGATTGCTTCTATTTTCTCCTTTTTTTTCAACACCTGCTTACCAAGAATTCTAAAGCTTTGAATAAGAAGTATGTCTGCCTGCTGTGCTAAAAAATTACTCATATTTTTAGCTCCACTTATGAAACATTCTTTCAGATGTTGTAGTATTGTCAAATATAAGACAACATGCCAATTTAACTGTCTTTTTTTCAAAAAAGATTTTGACATAAGAAAGGGATTTCTCTACATACTCTACATTCTGCCATTTCATTTATTAATTTTTTTTAAAAAGTCTTAAACACATTTGGGAAGGAAGGATAGAATAATACTGTAACACCAGTTGCTCACATACATTTTTTTTCCTTCATTGTCTGTAACTGGTGAGACAGTTTGCTTAAGTCATTCATGACCCCAGGGATCATCTTTTTGGAAACAATTAAGAAGATATAAAAAAAAAAAAAATTTGGGGAGGGAAGTTTCACCAATGAGGAACGGTGGTGATTTCTTGGATTTGTTACCTACATGAGGCAATATATATATGTATATTATATGTACTTATAAGAAAACCTGAACTAAATTTCTTACTTTTTTTCTCTGAAATCATCAACCCTCAGCCTTGCAGATGATGATGAGCAGGTAACCCAGAAGCATTTCTAGTCATTATGAGAAATATCAATCTTGTTAGTTAATTTCACATAAAGCTACATGTGACCAACAATAATTCTTTACATTTGTCTGTTTATGCTGGATGTGAGCAGATTATTTTCTATATATCTCTATGATATAGATAATATTTATTTCATCCAGTCACCATGAGAGAGATGGGCGTGAACAGGACATATTTAATGATGAATTTGTTGTAAACAACATTAAGTATTTGTTTTTCAGATATTTATCAGAGGAAAACTAGACATCTTTAAATTCATAGAAGTATTCGTTATAAAGGAATTTGTACATAAAATGTTAAGAGGGACCTGAGGATAACAGTAAAAAAATTATTGGAGAATTTGCTACACATGCAGGAATAGAGTTAGATGATACATTGCATCTCTTCCTACGTTATTCCTCCATAGCTGAGGTTCATAACTTAGAGGTTATATTCATGTTGTGATTTTTAATACACTATATACTGATGCTTTCATTTCTTTAAATAAGCATCTGTAAGAGAGTGCACGTATGGGTCAGATGGTCAACTTCAACCTGCAATGTGGCCAGCAGGAAACACTCTGAGAATCTCATGCGTCAAAGAGTGATTTTTTCCCCCTGAATTTTCTTTGGGACTTCTGTATTGTGTGGCTTAGAGAGTTCCTGGGCCAGAAAGGAAAGGGAAAGTGATTCTATCGATCTCTATCATTAGTCCTTTCCATCACCTTCCTCCTAGGCTGAACAATCCTACTCATTCTTTCTACAGAGGTGACACACCTATAAATAAAATGTGGAAATCCTATTAGTAAATTTTGGCTTGTGTATTTGCTTCATCCTTTTATGTCTTTGCTGTTTTGCTTTCAGGTTCCTTATCTGCTTTTAGTTAAATGAGAAAGAGAGCTCTCAAACCATGATATTTAGTAGTATATACTACATTTAGTTTATATTATCTTCCGTTTTAGACATTCATTCTGCAAAGTCCATGGATTATAATTACATAGGCAGGTGTCAGCAATCAAGAACAACCTCTAGAATTCTTTTTGATCTCTAAGTCCTTAGACAATCACAGAATATTACATACTAATTTATCATGCTAATTACAAATGTAAAACAAAATTCTAGCAGATATATTAGTGTTATTTTTCTCTATTAGAAACAGAGAAGTGACATATATTGGAAAATCATTAAGACTGATTTATCTTCAAAGCTAACTAGTTATTATATGATAATGGTTTTGCTATTTGCAAGCCTATTAAGGGGTGTGGTATAAATTATCAAGCTAAACATTCTTAAAGCACTACTGGAGAAAGCAGCTGTGAGGCGTATATTTTCTGATTATTTTAAACAACAAAATAATCTCAGTCAATAATACATTAAAAATCTTTTATTATGAGTTGCTCCTGTACTCTTAGGAGACATATTATTTAATTTTGATGGCTTGTTACCTAAAGACTGAAAGACTTAAAATACTGAATCTCCAGCATGTGTGCTGTCTAAGAAACTAGTTGCACGTTGGGCATGCCAATAAGAAGCTTCAGCTTAAACTAATGCCTACATTAACTCTGGTGTGAAAAAATATGGACTAATATTTCATTCAGTAATAACATAAATCATGAATGTTTTTATTCACTATGTATGTAACCATGCCATGAATTCTTGTGTAAGGTGCTAAGGAGTCCCCTTGTCCCTTCGATTTTGTGAGAATGATAATCATTCACCATTGTACTCTTCGCCTTATGCAAATTCACATACATTTTAAGTAAAAGTTTGCTAAAATATGAGCCACGTTACAGACATTTTTGCTCGCTCAGGATTTCTGCTTACCAATTACTAGATTCTCAGGATTTTCAGACTCCTACCGAGAGTATAATAGTACCTTCTGAAGAACATTTGGAAAAGTTATATACAAAAAAGCTGTATCTAGAAGAATGACTGAAGTTTAATACAGATTGTAGTCTGTTGGCCAAATAGACTCTGGGAAAAGAAAGTGTTTACAAGTGAGTTGTCATACTTTACAAAGTTTTGTTGGTCTCCATATGTGAAGGAAGAAGATTATATGTATGCAGAATTAGATAATTAGATGCCAGTCAGTTCAGGTCAAACATTTTTTCTCTCTTTCTTTTTTTTTTTTTTTTAATTGTTGGAATGTAATTCTACCTAACTGTGAATTCTCTCTTTGTATTGTATCTTGTGCCTTGGGTCATATTCTCCATTAAAATAAATTTTTAGTATGATCTCTGCTGTGGATTATGCTAGAGAGATAAGTTATATCTTGGATAACAAGATATTGATTACATTAAAAATCAAACCGGACAAAAATTTTGATTGTTCCACTTCAAAATCACTGAAATCTGCAAGAGACTTCACATGCAATGAATTTAGTATACATGAAACTATTGTTAATAGTATTAAAACCAAACATTCCTGAGAATAGTGGAAATTGTGAGGTATCATAACTTTCCAAATGCCAGTGAAGCTGAAAATACATATTATCTGGAACCTAAGCCCAGACCTGAGTGGGGAAGTGAAAGCAATTGCACAAAAGGATTCTGGTGATCATCCATTTTTAAACTGTGTTAGGATTAAGCAATACACCAAACAAAGAGTGGGAAAACTATTCTGTTCAAAGAAGAAAGTAATGTTTTAAAGGTCAGAGAGCATTCAAATAATGTAAGGGTTGCCAAAAGTCAGGCAAAACTAGATCCAAGAAGGTAAATTATCGAAGAAGAGATTCAAGTGCATGAAGTGGTTAAGCTTTATATTTTCTATGCTTTTAAAAAGCAGATGTTTGCAGCAAATAATTGACATTTACAGTTTTATAGAATACAAAGCATACAGAGAAGATTTAGTTTGGTTTGGGTTGTTGGTGTAGTTTTTTCAAGTTTCTTAATGATACGTCCCTCTTCTACTTTCTGCGTTAAAAATGCTTAGGTGGAGATGGCATGTAAGAATTAAAAATAAATTGCTCAGCTTCCATGAGTAAGGTTTTGAGGGTAGGATTTTTATATTTGTGAAGTAATATGTGTATAAACAATGCCTTTAAAAGGTACTTCAACCTATCCTAAGGCATATATTCTGCCTGCTGATATCCTTTCTCCTCAGTTCTTATCTTCTACACAGAGAACTGATATGACTATGGATGTTAGTACGTCCTCCAAAACTAGGCTTTTCTTTCTAATGCTTTGGAGATTCAAGCATGGCATGCCAATATAGGGGCTGCCAGGAGCCAGGTGGCAAGGATCGGCACCATGTCAGGGAGCGCAGTCCCTTATATACCTGAAGATTTTTGATTGAAATTCTCCCTGTTATTTCCGGTTCAACGATTTCTATTATGTAATTTGGAAAGTAACATAACATGACATAAAAAATGAAATTGGGAGTTACAGATTACAGTAAAATGTTATTTGAGAACCAAGAAGTGAAATGGTCTTTACAAAATCAACATTATGGAAACAATGTCTTTCAGGATAGAAAGGAGTGTTTTGTAAGAGCTATAAAATATTAAACTTTCACATTTTGTCCAACTTCAGAAAGTCTGAGGTTGGTTCAGAGCTCCATTTAGCAGCCACGTATTTTTCCCTTTATTTCCTTTTCCATTATTTTTGATTACCAAGATTTGATGAATTGTTATCAAAAAAACATAAGTACTGGCCACTTGAATCAACTTGCTTTTCTGTCAAGAATGTCTCAGCGGTAGCTTTCATTCTTTCTCTGAAAAATTCTCTTCAAGTCAGATGGAAAGCATTATTTTATAAAGTGCCTTACTGCTTTATAGCTCAATTTCCCAATGCTTCTGGAGAGAGGCAGAAAGACTTGGGAGCTGAAGGCACTTGGCACCCTCCAGGAGGCACTTCGCACAGCAGAGGATCGAATCATTAGATACGGTACTTTTTATAGTGCACATATAGAAAATATTGGCTTTGAGTTCTGTTTTGTGCATCTGTACAATGTTGCACTTTCTGATAATACATTTACAAGTGCTGTATTTGCTATACTGTAATCAAGGATTGTTGGTTTGATTTTTAACCTCCTTCTGAAAATATTATAGAAGACCGATCATTGCAAAATGCAATATTAAATATGATTTCTTTAAGTGGTTTCACGAGGATAGAATTTATTCCTTAATCAGCTGAGTACCCTCTATTTGAATTAGAGTGAATATTGATTATTTGCTTGTATGTTTTCCAATATATCTGTAAGGTGTTTTACGTTATTATTATTAGGATGTGGATCAGAAGAAGAAGGAGCAAAGGAGTGCAAAGCTGCTGTGCATTCAGATCAGCTTCAAGAGTCCTGGCATATAGGTAAAGTAACATGACAAAGTGAGGTGAAATTTAAGAGAATGGTGAATGATGTGTGAACAATGTGTCAATGATGTGTGAAAAAGTGGAAAAGTTACATCAAGACCAACTGAGGTGCTAGGAATGGAAATTATTGAAAAGATAGTTACAAAGGCTAAGAACAAAGAAGGAAGCCAATTGTAGAAACCCTGTTGGGTGCATCACACAGTTGTAGGTAAAAGCAATAGGAGAGAAATGAAAGGTGTGGAATAGTGGACCAGAAAGCCCCACAAATGGGAGTAGAGAGAACCTGGGCAGAGAAAAATGGTGTAGAGTGGAGGGAAAGATGACACAGGCAGGGAAACCCCCAGAGAGGCTGAGGTATTTTTCCAGCAAGGCTTACTTGCTACCAGACTGCCTACATACGCTTCATCTTCAGGAACTTGTTGTCCATAAGCATCACAACTTTGCTTGCAGAAGACTTTGCCTGATAATTTACATTTTCCAGATACATGCAACTGAGTGCTCATGGGCTACTGGTAGTTTTATTCTCTGATGTGAAATCTAAATTTGTCATGTTGGGAACCTTAATTTTTAGTATTGTGGTGTCATTGGACAGAAAGGGAAGAGGTATTGTCACAAACGAGAACATGGTCAGGTAGATTTTAAATGTGAGAAAGAAAAGACACAGAGAACTTTGCACTGAAAGAAACTGAAAGAAAAGAAACAACTAGTAACAAAGTAAGAGAGTATAAAATCTAGCAATTAAACCCATGAATTAAGTTATGCAGCCAAAATACTAATAAAAGGACCACATGGATTTATCAGTATCAGATAAGTTAGTTCAAATTTAGAAGTTTTCTTCAATTAAAGATGTTAGAGTATAAATTTCATTTGATTTTGTGATGAAAAAATATAAATTCTGAGCTATCATATAGGAGAGATATTTAAGAATGTATTTTGGGGGGAAAAATATAAATGTTTCTAATAGAGAATTGAAACACTCCATATTGGTTTATGGAAATCTTTAAAAATATATTATGAAATGACTGCATTTAAACCCTCTGCATCTTCATTTTAATATCTTCAAAATAATGTTTTAAAAATAACATTATCTTAATAGAGTTTTCTTTCCATTTCAAGTTTATCTTGTTACAAAAATGTTGTGTTTGCATTTTTTTATTTCAGTTTTCAGTTGTTAAAACTGGTTTTAATTCAGATTTGTTTTTCTTTGTGTGTTTGTGAAAGTGTCTCTTGTTTGACATTACAATGAAATACATAAAAGAAGAAAACTAGACTAGTACTCAGGATATTTGTTAGAAGTTACAAAGCATATATTAATTTGAAATTATTGAAATAAAGTGAGACAGGCAGGGAACTTAGACTTATTTTTTTGTTACTTTTCTTTAGTTTCCAGTTTCCTAGGAGAACATGTGAAGGTAGCCATGCAATGAATTAGACAAACTGGATATGGCTGAGAAATGGAGATATTCAAGAATAAATAGTCCAAGACCAGCTATTTTAGTAACAATAGCACCCTGAGTTTAGAGAATAAAGGTAATTGCTTCATCTTGCTTGGAGTAAGTGTGTGCAGATACACTTCTATGTGTGCCTAGAAGTTGTTGAATATGTCATACTTGGCAATATATTTGGGGAAATCAGAAGACATCCAGTCAAAAATGCTACACTGCAGTCTGTTTTACTGTGTTCTTTTACTGGTGATTGTCAAACACATGTATTCAAACTTTTTTTTTTTTTTTCTCTTTGGTTATATCATGCAGTGTTTTCATGAAGATTTAATGGGCTGGAAGCCATAGAAATCATAGAATCATAGAATCATAAAATAGTTAGGGTTGGAAGGGACCTTAAAGGTCATCTAGTTCCAATCCCCTCTGCCACGGGCGGGGACATCCCACTAGAACAGGTTACCCAAAGCCCCATCCAACCTGGCCTTGAACACCTCCAGGGAAATACATTTGTTCTTCAATAAATTTTGTAAATAATATTGAGTCAGAATACCACATTATAAACCCAGAGAGATTTTCTAAGCTGAAAATAGTATAAAGGGTTTTACATTTTTACAATCTCAGATATTTCATCATTTATTCATATTACATGAAGTTACAGCTGCAATTGCACATTATGTAAAAGCACTAGGATCATTTGGGAGAACAAAAATAAACACAAAATATGATTGGAATAGACCTGCTGAATAGCTTCACTTTAGGTGAGCAAAAATCAGAAAGTTACGTTTCCATACTTCAGCAATAATTTTTCATTTTCAGCTCTTACATTAGAACTCTAGAGAAAAAACTTGTGAATTTAATTCAGTTTCTGTTCCCTCTTTGATTATTTTTAATTCTTTTACTGTGCAGCAATTCATGACTAAAGGATTTAGTGTAATAAATTAAACAGAAGACTGCATTCAAAAATAAAAACTCTTCTTAAAACAAATGAGGTAATTCAATTGGGTTAATTTGTTTCACAAATTCTTTTTTTTGGCAATATAACAAAATATATGAAATACTCTATTCAATTGGATTATGCTCCATTAAAACAATTAAGTGAATATAACTCAATAATAGCATGACAGAGTAAAGACAAATATTGAAAAGTGATGAGTTTTTACTTTGCCAATTGCATGAGAAGGTGAAAATTCATACTATGAAAAACATAGTTTGTATTAGGCAAAATTGTATTTTTTAAATTGTCAGTTCAATATAGTGAGGCAAAGACTTTTAAAGATATCTTTATGAATCTTACAGATTGTTTTGAGCTGGAGAGAACAATAAAAGGGAATGTCTCGATATATGATGTCCCACAGGCACATACATATAGTACTGTAATCTTGCTGTATGTGTTAACAGTTAAAATCATAATGGCACTAATGTGAACATTGTCCATTTCTTAAATAATTCATTTCAGCAGCATAATTGCTCCTGTCTGTTGTCTTGTATCTATGATTTCAGGAGTTCTGTTTTGACAAATATATGAACTTGCTCTCCTAGCTTTATACCGGAACATAATGGAGATTACAGGACCCTTGAAACTGTAGCAATGATCCGCAGGAAATGTCAGCATGCTCCCAGCACTGCTTTGGCTTTTGAGACCTTCCTGATTTTCAACAGTCACTTTACCATTCAGAATCTTTAGTCTGTAATAATATGGTGAAGATCTCTCAGAAATAGTTTTTTTGTTGTTTTTTTTCCATTTCTATTCTGCTACTATCCCTTCTTCTCACAGATAATATTGAAGCATGTTTTTCAAAACTACTTTTAGCATTTCTCATTTCTGGAAATTAAGCTGAAAAAGGGGAGTGAGATATTTCTAAACTTCTACAAAATATTGGAGTTTTTACTTCAGTATCAGAAATGTTTAAATGTTTGATGATGTTTTTTCCTATGTACCCATGAAATTACTATTTCTTAAGGGCTCTTATGAAAAATAACTGCTAATAGAGACTACTCACATCTCTACAAACAAAACAGGGTTGGTAGATATCAATTTGCATAAATTACTTGGTGCAAGTTATGTAACCCTCTAATCAATGACAAGTTATCTACAGAACTTTAATTCATACCTCACCAAATGGGGAAAGTATTCTTTTCAGAAATTTTTTTGCTGTTAAGTTGGTGAAAGAAATATGAATTCCAGATTAACCACACAACAAAACACCAGAGTTCACACATCACAATAACAAGTGAATAGAAATGCCTACATTATTTTGTTTCTGTTCCATCATCTTAAATGCTTGTTTTCTTATTCTTTTCAACTCAATGCATCAGAGTATCAAAGACTGAAATTTTCAAACTTGCATTTGACATTTCCCACCAGGCGGAGTTTATTCCTGCTATTTACTGCTGTCGACCAGGTTTCAGTCTCATGCAGGGCAGATGCTTTACCAGTGCTTTCCACAGTGGTTAATCAAATATTTATGCAGCACATGAAGGAAATATACTTACATTTCACTGTAGATGGTTGAATAACTTCTATAGCATTTCCCCAGTGAACAGTCACTTCCAAACATTTTCAATTATTCATGCCCTAATTTGCAAATATTGTAAGGATTTCTTATCTAGCAATGCATGATAGTCCTGTAGTTGAGGAGAAAGAATGAAATAATTCCTTCTATGTATAGCAAATATATGACAATGAAAAATTGTGTTCTCTCAATATTGCATATTTAGCAGCAGCTCCTGACTAATTTAGAAATCAATGCTAATCCATAAACATATATAATTTTTCTTTCCTTCATTATATCTGGAGCATTCTGATACTTCGCATGCTCTTGTGTTTTGAAATGGGTGGGTGGTTTAATCCTGAATAAGATGGAAAAATCCTCAGAATGTAATATGTAAAAAAAGTAATGTCTGCAAAAACTTGCCTCTGCTGTCTAAAATGTGGATAAAATCATTTTGAGGAATTTGAAATTGTCAGAAAGGAAAACCATGGTCCTGATTTGGCAGACTCCTAGTTTAGATAGTCCTTACTCATGCAATCAGTTTCATTTAAATTTTGCTGTATTAGGCACTAATACATGATGTACACTTTATTAGTTTTCAGTTGGGTTCTTGTTCTTGTAACAGGAAGAATGCTTGATTTAAATCATAGATAATGTATTAAACATTAATTGGAATTCTATATGCAATTAAGATGAAGGTACAGTTAATTGATACAAATTATTATTATTTGTATAAACAATAAACATATATATATTAAGAAAAAATAGGAAGAAAATTTTACTTCTTAAGACTGGGCTGGCACCAAGCTCAGAGGAACTATAAACATGCTTGAGGAGAGAACTGAAAGAAAAATGATTTTGAGAAACTGGAGGTTATTAGGAAAATTACAATTTAGTAAGGAGAAACATCAGTCTTTTACATATACGGTAAGGACAATCAGGCTTGAAAATATAGAATGGGAATTATACCAAATTTCAAAAACATTTCTGGAGATGAAGATCAATCCAAACTGATCAAAATTGAGTAGCATTACACTGTGGGAAACAGGCATAGGGATATCTATATATCAAGCAGTCTTTCAGCTCAAGGTATTGATAAAACTTCAGTCAGAACACTAAGTTCAGATTTTGGTGTTGTGCTCTAAGTAAGAAATGGGCCAATGAAAGAGCCTTGAGAAGATAACAAGAAGAACCAGCACCGGTATGACCTATATAGATGGACTAAAGAAGTTGTAATTTACGGAGTAGAGCCTGACTCCAATTTCAAATGTGTAAAGGAGTTGTGTGTGGACAAAGAAAATTGAGCCATGAAACGGAAGAGTTTCAATTGTAGTAACTGAGGTTTACAGGAGACATCAGGAAAACTTTCTAAAATGTTGCAAAAACTAGGAAATGTTGAAAAGGAGACTTTTAGGAACAACTTTGGTTAATTCGTGTCAGAAATAGCTTATGGAGTGCTGATCCCGCTTTTGGCTAGCAAATGAACCAGATCTGCCCAGGGGTCGTCCCAGCCCCTCACTCTGTGATTGTATTCAATAGTTGTATCTTACCTTACTAAGCGTATTGGTTTTTTTTATTCTCTTTTCCTTCTTCCAGTTTGTATTTCTAAATCCGGTGGTGTCCTAGGCATGAAGATGAACAGTCAAGACTCCTAAGGCTTTGATTTTCAGAAAACAATATGTAGAATTGTCAGCCCCATTAAGTGGTTTATAATTAAACTTTTTTTTTCAATTAAAATATACGCTTTTAGATAGCTTAAAGATGAAAATACTTAATACCTTAAAAGCTGAAGGAATGAGGGAATAGTATGCCTGACATGGGAAGGAAAGTAAAAGCAAAAATCATAAAAATTAAGAATGCTGGATGAAAAGAAGCTTAAGAATGATGTTGAATATAAAATATAGCATATAAAATGTTCATGAAAGCAGGTATAAAACTCGCCTATGGCAGTAAACTATATCTACTGCCAAAAGAGCCTTCAGATTATAATTCAGAATTAGAAAATAACTTTAATACATATTAAGCTACTGTATTAGTAACATTTAAGTTTAAAAGTCACATTTCTTAGAATGGGCAACTTTAGTCATCCATCTGAAGGACAGTGTTAGAGTAAGGCTAGAGTACAGTTTTCAATAAACAGGTAAGATATTTCCCTGCTTTATATATTTGTATTCACTGAACATACATCATTATACAGAGAGATTTAAATTATGCCTTTTACATTTTTTTTAAAAAGGATGATTTTCTTCAAACATAGCTACTGCTAGAACTAAAGAAAATAATAACATTTTTTATTAATCAAAATTTATATGAACATTTTATTTATTCTGATTGAGATGACTTAATATTCAGCAATGATATTTTTTTTATAAGCTTCTGAGACAAATATTTTTTTACTCCTTTCTGATGGGAGGAATTTATTTCATGAAAGACCACCATCAGTTTTTACAGTTTTCTTTGAAAATATTATGAAGAATTTTACTAAGACCTGCAAAAGACATTCCACATCTTCAGTTTAATCCAATAACTGCATTTGCTCAGAGCAGAACAAATGTTACAGGTCCTCCCTCAAAGTGCAATGTGTTACAATGACCTCAGCAGCCAAGAGGCTCCTATATGCTCTGTTTCTTTCATTTTGACTGGTGCACTTTCTTGTTCTTTGTGATGGGTCTTTTCCTATTGCAGTCTGAAATTTTGGTTCAAATGAAGTTCACTGTATAACTCTTGCTATTCTCAATAGAGAAGAAGCTTTTCTAACTCAAAATGTGTTCTATCCTCTTGCTTTCACTTTTCCATTTGCTCCTTGGTGTTTTTCTCTGATGCTTTACTGAGGATGCTATTAACTAACTAGTGGTTTCACTGATCCTCTGAGTGCCATGTTCCACTACATACCGATGCTTGAATTCTCTATATACCTACTCTACAAATTATTTTAGCACAAGCTTAGTAGTTCCTGAAAAAGATAAAGTTGAGCCTTTATTTCCATAGCATATTCTTACTAACTTTCTCTTAATCTTTATGTTATTTAGTCTTTAACATGAGGTTGAATTGTCCTTAGAATATAGGATAATTACTTTGAAACCTAGAGCTAGAACAAGTTAACTCCTATACATTTATCTTACATATTCTCACTAGGCAATTTAGCTTGCTAGTTTAGTAAATGGCATAAATCCAGATAAAGCAAAAGGTATGAACATTAGGCTTACAATAACACTGATAATTTCAAAGAGACTTTGTTCTCTTTCCTCTTTAGCCCAGCAGTTAAGAATTCAAGATCTATGGACATCCTACTGCAGTACAAAAATATGGCAAGTCAAATACTTCAGTTACTAGGGATTTCCAACTATAAAAATGGCTTTAGAAAAGCCAGGGCTGTGTTCTTGAGAAGTTTCTTTCTCTAAATCAGCATTCCTTGAGAAAGCGCTACTTGTTTAGAAAGAATAAAAAGTAGATGCACTATTTAGATGAACTTACTTTAAGTCAAGTGGGCCAGATTCTTGTGGAGCTTTGAAGTACCATAAAATAGCGAGCTGCAAGGTGATGAGTTACTGAATAAGCATGATGCTGAACCACATAAAGTGGATCTAACTATATTTCCAACTTCACATTCCATGAAGAACTCTTTAACAATTTCTTTTCAGGAAGTGTTATGGATTTATGGTTGGTGGGAGGAAAACATTGATCTTGGAAGCTTTTATACTCAGTATTCAATGAGAAGGATGATTTCTGGCACTTGGATCATTATATGTGTTCTTGGAAACACATATTCCTTTACTATCTGAGTTCTTCAGCCTAGTGTCGTACACACCACAGGAGGCCGTAGTATATACAATTGCTTCCTAGTGTACAACTAAGTGAACTGAGCTTTGTTTATTTATTTTTTTAATAATATATATGTGTGTGTGTGTTTAAGAAAATCATTTCAGGAAGCAGCCCAGCCACAATATCACAAGATTAACATATTTTATTTCTATATACTGATTGAAGTGTGGCTGTGTAACAAGCTGGAGGTTAGTGAGTCTGTCCCTGACCACTGTCATTACAGACTTAGGAATCTGGGTTCCCTTTGTGGTTTCGCTTCTGTGTGTCCCAGCTCTGTTCTGGCTTTAGTCTGAATCACTGAATCATAGACTCACCAGGTTAGAAAAGACTTCTTAGATCATCGAGTCCAACCATTCTTATCTGCCACTAAACTATGTCCCTGAACACCTTGTCTACCCATCTTTTAAACACCTCCAGGAATGGTGACTCAACCACCTCCCTGGGCAGCCTGTTCCAGTGCCAAATGACCCTTTCTGTGAAATATTTCATCCAGATGTCCAGTCTGAACCTCCCTGGTGAAGCTTGAGGCCATTCCTCTATGTGCTATCACCTGTCACTTTGGAGAAGAGGCCAGCACCCTCCTCTCTACAACCTCCTTTCAGGTAGTTGTAGAGAGCAATAAGGTCTCCCTTCAGTCTCCTCTTCTCAAGGATAAACAACTTCAGTTCCCAGTGCCGAGGACAGAGGGAGAATAACCTTCCTGGACCTGCTGGTCATGCTGTTTATGATACAAGCCAAGATGTCGCTGGCCTTCTTGGCCACCTGGGCACACAGGTGGTTCATGGTCAGTTGCTGTCAACCAACACCCCCAGGTCCTTCTCCTCCAGGCAGGTTTCCAGCCAGACTTCTCCTAGTCTGTAGCACTGCACAGGGTTTTTGTGCTCCAAATGCAGGACCCAGTGTTTGGCCTTGTAAAACCTCATGCCATTGGTCTCAGCCCAGCAGTCCAGCCTGTTCAGATCCCTTTGCAGAGCCTCCCGACCCTCCAGCAGATCCACACTTCCACCCAGCTTAGTGTCAACCACAAACTTGCTAAGGGTGCACTTGATGCCGTCATCCTGGTCATTGATAAAGATGTTGAACAGGGCTGGATCCAGCACTGAGCCCTGGGGAGCCCTACTTGTAACTGGCCTCCAGCTCCTCTCTGAGCCCGGCCATCCAACCAGTTTTCCACACAGGAGTGTGTGTGCTTGTCCAAGCCAGAGGCTGACAGTTTCCTAAGAAGAATGCTGTGAGAAACTGTCAAAGGCTTTACTGAAGTTCAAGAAGACTACATGCACAGACTTTCCCTCTTCCAGTAAGTGGGTCACCTTGTCATAGAAGGAGATCAGGTTAGTTTGGCAAGACCTGCCTTTCATGAATCAGTGTTGACTGGGCCTGATCACCTGGTTCTCTTGCATGTGCTTCATGATAGCACTCTAGATGAGCTGTTCCATGACTTTCCCAGTCACTGAGGTCAGACTGACAGGTCTGTAGTTTCCTAGATCCTCCCTCTGACCCTTCTTGTAATCCTGGGGCAAGACAGCAGTCTGCCAGTTCAGCTGCTCCCCTTCCCAGTAAACTTGTCACTTGGTGAATATGTTGCTATTGAGATTAAATCTGGCTTGAGGGGCAGCTGTTCTAGGGGGTTTGGGGTTTTTTTGTTTGTTTGTTTTCTTTTTTCAGAAAGTACCTCTTTAACATAAAAAAGTCCTTGTGTGTTTAGCCCAGCAGCTAAGGAGAAGTTGTGCAGCACCTAATGCGTTAATGAAGAGCAATTCATCACAACTTTGAAGTATTTATATGGAGTTAATGTAGCCTTTACCTGACTTCCTACTGTGCATTCACTTCTCCAAAGATGCGATTTCTTCCTGGCTAGTACTCATGACAGCACTTGCACTGAAACAGGTAATGAAAATGGACTGCTCTCTGATGTGATTTTTTTATAATTATATTTTTCTGATCTTGCACAGTAGTAGAAATTTTTCTGCAGCTACTTCTCACAATTTTGTAATTTTCTTAGCAGTCCAAGTCCAAGATACATAACTAGACCATATCAATTTAGGCTTTGGACCCTTGGACTCAGACGGTTAAACCTCTGTGGAGAAAGAAAGGTTACAAGAAGGGATTGCTTCTGGCTTCTCACATAAAAAAGTAGGATCATCTATGAATTTGGAATCAAAACCCACTAAGGATGGTTCCATCGTGGTCTGTGAAATAATATATCAGAAGTATGATGAATGAGATATGCCTATCCTTTTTAGATTTCTTTTTCCCTGAGGGAAGACCTGGCTTATTAACACTTCTAAACTCACACTGGCCTTCGAAATAGTCTCTTAGTTATTTAATATATTTTACAACAAAGGAGTGAAGTTGTCTGGAACACCAGCTATCTGAAATGTGAATAACTGATACCTAGGAAAACAGAAATTCTTGTTCAGCACTCTGGAAGTCAGCCTGGCTTCTCACATCAATAGATTTCTCCAATATAACTACCCACATAAAAACAAATAGATCTTGTGATTCTTGTTTGACTCTGCAATCAAATGAACTCAAAATTTTCTGCAGAAAGATTAAAATCCAAATTACTGACCCTTGTTGTCTGCCTGGCCCTCTGACTGAGGTTACAGGGATTTCTGGTCCTCCTGTGTGCCATTTTCTTTCAACCTGGTTCACCTTTTGATTAAATACATCTCCCAGGAGTGGACAGGGGATGATGGCCTCTATCAGAGGGGCTGGGGGTGGCCATAATCCCACCATTCAGTTTTAAATTGGCTCCACAAATCTCTCAAAGGACTGATTTAAATACTTAATCCCATACCCTTACAACCTCTTTTGCCACAAAGAATTAATGTGATAGGTCTCCAAAAGCTATTTGTTAATGACTGAAAAGTCTCTAGAGTTCAGAAGTTGAGAGGCTGAATTTTTTATGTGTATAGTGAAGAAGGCAAGGTAAATAATACACAATTTTAGAGACTGCAGTACATTTACCATTAGATTTTATTCAATTTGGAGAGGAAATGCTTTTCTTCTAAGTAAATAAAAAATTAGAGTAGGGAAATATTAGTCATTATTCTTATTGAACTTTAAGGTATGGTTTCTTTTTTTACCTGAAAAATATTGTTCAATTCCTTGCAAGATATTTTTTAAACATCAAAAGCTTTTTATGAAACAAAATTGTGAATGTTTGAATGATGAAGAGCAGAGAGATGTAATCTGTAGCACAATGCAGCACAGATCTAATTCTCTGAATGCTGGCAATGCACAGTTACTCTGTGTGTGTGCGCATACACTTGCATAAATCATTTGCTCAGGTGAAAAGTTTATATTAGCAGCAGTTGTGTTGACTCACATGGCCAGGAAAATCAGAGGCTGACACAAAATGGCAAATATATTACAGCATAAAAGGTCACTTCAAAAATTTCTGACAGTCTGGAACATCAGAAGGTCAAAAATCAACAGCACATTGTCCTGTTTGGTTAGACTGTGCTATTACACCTCTCTATGGAGTCTTATTATCTAGAATAATTGCATGTTCTTTTGAAATCAGACAGCCATTCAAAGGCTGTATTTCCCATTTTAGTAAAAGATGAATCAAGTGTAGTGAACAGCTTATTTTATTCCAGCAGTCCTTTTAACATGCAAATAGAAGCATTTTCCAATGAACACATTTCTGTTTATGCCGTTAATGTAGGAATAATTGATGATTCTTTGCAAAGTTGATGAAATTCACATAAAACTACAATGCATTTTGAGTTAATCAGTCTGTAAAATCAAAACAAACATGTCTTTATTGCATGACCAGAAACAATGCTCATTTACATTTTTTCATTTACTGGAATGAGGGTCCTAGAATACAAAAACCAAAATGAAACACGGATGTTATACTACTGCAACTAGGTACAAAATTACATTACATTCTCATTGATTATGAAATGGTCATTAAACTACGACGACATTTAAATACAAGTATGATAACAGGTGATAGTTAACAAGGATTGGCTGTCAGCAGAGACAAAGTTTTACATCAGACTTTGTCTGACTGAATATTCAGCTGCATTGTGATTGTTAATAGTTTAGTTGTCATGCTTTTGTAGTCCACTCCATAAAAACCTTTAAAATAATTTACAGAAAAATGTGATACTTAAAACAGAATGGAAAGTGAATTTTCCCTTTGTTGTGCTAGCACAATATTGTGGTAGTTTTAAGAAAGAAATGAGATAACATCTTCAGGGAGAAATTATATACTTTTCCAGACAACAATATACAGAAATTAGAGTTAAATGACTACAAGTAATCCTGACAGGCTTAAATATGAATAAACCAGAAAAAAAAAATTGATCAGCACAAAATAAGAGACTTGAACATTGTAAGTTTTTATGACAGCTTGTCATTGGCAGTTCAAAAGAGCTGGGAAAAAAAGATATATTTTCCATTTTAGGAACTGTATGCCTAAAGCTCACCTGCATTTTCATCTATGTAATAATAAAAGATCTAATCAAAGAAATTTTTTTCTAATTTTCCTTGTCTTTCTTCCCTATACCTAAAATAGTAACAGAACCTCTGCTGATTACTGATGTATCAATCTCCCTATTTATCATTTATCAATCTCAGCCACATAAACCTGTGGGTTTTTTCCTATCCTATCATATTTTGGAAAGCCTTAGAATATTTTATTAGAAAACACACTGAAGAATACATAGACTGGGAAAAGTCTTGTGGATTGTTGCTGAAAAAGATATAAAATATCTTTCCAGAGTTCACCCCAATACTTAATGAACAAAATGAAAGCTCTTCTACAAAATGTAGAGATTCCTAGAAAGCCCTTTCATTTTCAAAAGCCTTTTCAGTTTCAAAAGCTGCTCTTGACAGCTCTTTAAAGTATGGTTTTCTTGGAAACTATTATGAGCCCATCCCTGTTTCAAAACACGCAGACTCTGTACCTCACAGAGACCTCTATAAGTGTATCCTCCTGTGTCCACAGAAACACTGAGAGATTCATTTTATCGATATCAATGTAATTGGACCCACAGTCACGATCTTGGCCAAACCTTAAAAAGGTTTTATCAGCATCATGACATCACACAGTCCATAGAATCATATTAGTGAGCTTTATTGAAAGTTTTGAAGAGTTCAACTGTATTTCTTAACGTGTGAGAAATAAGTGCACTAGGACTAGATTTGCAAAATATAGCAAAAATAAATGGATAGTATTTCCTGCAAAAGGGACATGAATGTTACTTCAGATAATTAAAAGCAAAATATATTGAATTAATATGAATTTGTGAACATTTTTCATCCATAGTGCATATCATTATATAACATTATTCAACTCTGAATAGGTTTATGGAGATATCTTAAAGTAACCTGTGTGTATAGTAGCTGCAGCAATTTACAGTTATTGTGAGTTACATTTTGGATTCAGAGATTGGACATATTTCAGGGTATTTCAACAGTTATTGTAATCTCTATTAGAGATAAAGAGGAAGTGTTTGACTTCGTTTTTACAAGCTGGACTGCATAAACAACAGAAACATATTCCTAAGATATGAAATGGGTCATTAAAGGCATTGTTTAGCTGTCAAAACTGTAGTACAGTCACTAGTTACTAGTATGACAACTGGCTATTCTATATCCTTCTGCCAATCTGTAACAATGCCATCTAAAAAGTCATCTACTGGGATGGAAAACCTTCAGTGGTCTGAATCTTTTTCCAAGTCTCCTAGTGTTGTTTGTTTGTAGTAAATATGAGGATATGATCCCTGGGTCTAAAATGTTAGACTTGATGTAGTAGTAGGAAGTTGTCTCAGATTCAGGTCATTGTTGTACACAGATTTTGAATACAGTAAACAGATTATTGGTTTTAGAAAAGAAGATTTTATTCCTGCAGAATAAGCCAGAGTACTCATCTGTTTTGCTTTGTGTTTTGTTCTTTTTAGGGAAAATTAATTAAAATATTGAAATAAATAAATCTTAGGTCTTCTCTTGAGGCTTTCTCTTTTTGGCATTTGAATTGCTAACCTCTCTGCTGCTACAGACTTAAAATAAACCCCAACACTTCTGATGAGAAAGTTTATGCAAGAATCTAATTCTAACCTTCTATTCTGACTCCTGTGACAATAGTCTCGTCTCTATGCAAGCAGAACTGTCTGGCAGGAAACTTCTCAGGTGTTAAAAGTCAAACTATAAACATTAGTGAATGTAAGTTTTTTGCAGACAAGAGAGATCAGAATAATTTTGTGGCCTTTCAATTAAGACATGCATAATATGTTTGCTTGCTGTTATCCTCAAGGCTTTTTTCCAGCTTCCATGTGTAGGCCAAAAACTTGTCATGCATCTAGCCGAGGAAAAGATAATATAAAGGATAGTGTAAGAATTGTTTTTATGCTACTTTATAGAGTTAATTACTGTAACTTATGGCTAGGGCTTGTATCCATAAGAAGGTTCTAACCTGTTTGAATATATTTGCTAGCATTTGCTAGGCATTTTTAAAGGCTTTTGCTCTTTGCTGCTCATGGAAAAAGATCTATAATGTTCTTTTGTTAAAAGTAATGACAGACTTTCTCTCTGCTAGGAAGTATACCTAAAATATGTACAGTAAAAAAAAAATATTCTCCTTAGATAATATTATGTAATATTCAGTAGTATTCCCATAAATAAACACTGTTAATAAATTGGACACCAGAGGTAGGATACATTACACTTTAGAGGTATACAATGCAGATTTTTCTAACCAAGCTGAGATAGTTTCATAGTTGGTGGAGAGGACTGAGCATTTTTGAACAGTGATTCATCAAATCTCAGACATTCACCCTACGGTGAGAGTCTTTATGCCCTGGCTATTTCTCTCAAGCTGTCAATGAAGTGTGGGATGGCTTTTCTGGTGTAGATTACCAAGTATAGGAGTCTGCATTTCTCACATGAATCCCATATATAACAGTGTGGGATAACATACATCCATTTGCTGAAAACTTTGTCTAAGGTCACAGTGCACAAGGCTTCCCAGCATATGAGACCACATAAAGGTAGCTGCAGCTTATTACCAAGAAACTGTGCACCTCAGAATATTTAAATCTCTGACTACAGAGATGCCAAACAGTAAGGCACTGGAGCTGGATTACATCCAGAATGCTTCTTAAGCCTGGTCTACACATGTACATTTCCTACTGGAGGATGGATGTGGCAGTAGCCCAGATCATCAGGCAGAAAAATGAAATCTGGTTGCCTACAATTCAAATTACCTTAGCAACACAATTATAAGGACAGGTGGATTAACTGCGTGACGTTGCTGTAAAGGCAGCTGACCCCAGGAGTTAGCTGAGTCAGGAATAGTTGGCCCCTCATTTAAAAAGGGCATGGTTTGTCCTGACTGAGAGTCATCCATACTGAGTTCTTCTCTAAATGTCATCTCAGGCTAGAGCCTTAATGTTGACTTGCATCCACACAGTGTGCATACAAGCAAAGTATTTACAATGAAGTACATACTCAAGTCTGTCATCAAAATGATGTTTTCAATCTACTTGATCTAGAGTCAAAAGTGACAAAAATTTTCCAGTTTTCATCCCTTTAACTGCTGTTATTTTTCCATAACCTATAGATTTCAGAAACTATCTATTATACTTCAAAATATCTTCTTAACAGTTCTTTTAATTGCTTTAAGATTAATTCAATTTATTCTCAAAACCTCACATATTGCCTGTATGAGAACAAGCCTGTAACTTAGCTCAGGTCACTTCAGTATAAGCAATAACTTCTTGTATGCAAAATGTGTAATTCCTTCTTCACCTCCATTGATTTTCAGTTAATACTGCCCATTAGGATTTTAAAATGCTAATCATTAAGAACTTTTGTTCTTCTATTACTCAGAAAAATCTTGGATGAAATTTCTGAAACTTTTTTCCAAAAATGTACCCCTAGACTGAAGCAAAGTTGAGGAAGTTTCAGATTCAAAGATAGTTTTATAAGCTTAACAGAATGCAAAACCAAATGTTACAATGAAAATATTAACCACAATGTTACTGCTAAGAAAAAAATCTGAGAAAATTAAGATACATGCACATAACTGCATGTGTTACATTAGTTGTCAAAGAAATAAATTAGTGCTCAGATGCCAGAAAAAAAGGTATTCAAGAATCATCATATCATGCAAGTTTGATTAATGACACTTATTGACCATTCTTTACAGAGAGACCTACTAGTATTTGCCTGTTGTTCTAAATGCTATAATTTAAAAAAACTCTCTATGTGCTATGAAAGATGGGTTAATTTTCTCTACTGAAAAGAACCTTAGTCTTTGATAAAAAGGAAAAAATCCTATTGGCTTTAGTGAGAGTTGGGCAAACTTGTAGGATTTAGTCTTTTTGCTCATTTTAGAAAAGAAGAGATTCTGCTAAGGCTATATGTCTGTCTTTACCTTCAAACTGATCTCTTCTAAGCAGTATGCATTCTGAATATCCAGCTTCCCACTATGCTTGATGTATCACACGACAACTGTTATCTCTATAAGATTAGAGGGACATCTCGCACATTCCCTACCACTTTTCTAATTTTCTTAGCAAACGTTTGTTTTTATAGAAACAGTTATGCATGCAATTGGAATTAGAAAAAAATTATTATGTGTTTCTCCCAATGAAACTGATGTTTCATTTCCTGGCAGACTCAGCACTTTTTACATAGAGAGGTGCTAAGGCCCCCTTGTGCAGGGTCAGGGAAGTGATTAAAGAATTATTATTAAATGTTTATGTTAAGTGTTTATATTACTATTAAGTATTTAAAGAATCATTATTGTTATATAAAGATGCAAAACAAGGTACTCCAGCATAACTGCGTGAAATAACACTGGGAGGTTGTTGGCCAGAAGAACAGCAAATCAACTGTGTTCACCATTAACTTTTCTTCTACATTAATGGGAGGATGCCTGAAGCTACTTGATCTTGCCTCAGCTTCCAAGTATTTTGTTTTAATGACACATTTCATTCCATGATGCCAGCAAAAGGAGTCCATGTTTTTAAATGTTTCTGTTTAACTAGGCACTGAGCACATTAAGCTCAATCATTCAGCCAAAGTTTTCAAGTTTAAAAAACTGGCCAGAAAAAAAAATAGTGTAAGACAAGAGAACCAAGAGGGTATCTATGCCACAGATACCTCCTGTTTTAGAAACATTTTCACTAGAATAGTTGTGTAGAGCAATGAGACAGTGTGCTTTCACATCTCTTTTACATGCTGGGATCCACTGCCACATCATCCTAGAGTTACAAATGAACTGGAACAGATCCAGTAAAAAGTAGTTCTCATAAATTTGTTATGCAAACTAACTGAAGAAGACTTTTTTTTTTTTTTTAATATCTACATGTAAGAAAAGATACTCAGTTGTGTTTTGCATCAGGAAGTGCTGGTTCATTACAGTCCTGGTAAAAATGGCAGACTCTGCAAAGTGTAATTTAAAATACTCTCATGTTGTGTAGAAATTCAAATCCCTTTAGCTAGTTTGCAAGAATTGCTACAGAATAAAAGTCCCTTTCAGGTACCAAGGTAGAAACTAACTCAGAATTTGGGGAGATCAAGGGAAATTCTTGAAGTATATACTAAAATAAGAAACCTGTAAGTTGTTAAAGCGAGTGTGCCTTATCAGTCATTCTTTCTTCCACCTGTAGGATATCATCACATAGCTTCACAGCATCACCAGATTTGGAAGATAAAAGAAAAAAGAATAGTGTGGAGTCAGGATCATAGGATGAGAGGAAACGGTCTCGAGGTGTGCCAGAGGTAGTTTAGGTTATATACTAGGAAATATTACTCCACTGAAAAGGTTTTCAAGCATTGGAACAGGCTGCACAGGTAAGTGGTTGAGTGCCCTGGAGACATTTAAAAGGTGTGGCACTTAAGGATATGGTTTAGTGGTGGACTTGGCAGTGTTGAATTTATGGTTGGACTTGGTGATCTTTCTAACCTAAATGATTCTGTAATTCTCTGATTCTGTGATCCGTAAAAAAAGTGTGTATTTCCTAAGTGTTACAGAGCAGAGGGAGAGAAGTGGAGAGAGATGCAAGTCACAATTGCCTTTCTTCCTAGAACGAAATGAGAAAAGAAAGCACATTAAATTCTTAGTTGCTTCCTGTACCATAGCATAGGTATACTCCCATTCTCATCCAGGTTTATGAGGATTTTGTTTAATTAAATGATCTGAGACAGGTTCTTCCCTGTAATTTGACAGCAATTCCATCTTTTTCCTAGCTGCCAGGCTAACTTCATTCAACATATAAGCTATTCACAACTGGCATACAAACCACAGAATAGTATTTATGTACCATATTTTTTCTGATTAACAAGTGCCTTTGATTTCCTGTTGCCATTACCTTTAGCAGCTAAGGAGAATATACTCTGAATATTGAACCTACCAATCAGATTGTAAGTGTTTGCAGATTTCACTACCAGATGAGAAAAATGTTTGTCACCAGAATTCTTGAGACTCCTTTGACATAATGAAATCATTGATTTGATTTGAGAATTCAAACATTTGAAGATACTAAGTAAACACACGTTTTTGGGAGAGCAAATAAAGAAAATTAGTTTTATTCATATTAATGTGCAAAACCATGGCCTTCTTTCTCTCTGATTTACATATCTAGCCTGTCAGACTATTTCCTTCCGTTTTCAGCAGTATTTGTAAATCCAGTCATAGAGTCACTCCAAAAGTAAATTAGATTCTCAAATGCTTTTACACATAGATATGTATTCTTACATACATAGCTCTTTCTAAGTATTTTTTGAGGAGTAACTTTCTGATACAACATGAACCAGAACACCTTGAGAGGAAAATCTAGAGCTCTGATGTGACACAACAGGTTGTCATTGCAGGACTGAAAAACTTACATCTGCCCATTCTCTGTGTGTAATTCAAGGTGACGTTCCTTCTGTATCTGATGGACCAATGCACAATAACTCTGTTAGTGATGTTGACTGCTACAATGTCAGCTTTTTGAATAGCCTGTGGCTATTATAAATAACGAAGGGAGATAAAGCTTCCAAAAGAATTCCTGAAAATCTCTTCATGTCAGTTTTAGTCAATATGTACGCAGACTGAAACCAGAGTTTTCCCACTTGCCTGAACGATATCAGGGATTTCATGCCGGGGGGTCTTTCCCTATGCATTACTGTACAATCAGAGTATATTTGACAGAATCAGATTAAAATCATCTATTAGTTTCAATTGTTCCATACTCAGTCCTTCAACATCTTGTCTATATAGCCAGAAATTCTCAAGAGATGTGGATTCAGCATGAGGTATTTCTGAAGATGTTGTGAGATAATGAAATCCTGCAGGGATTTTCTGGTAAGTCAGTGTAACATTTTGAAAGTCTCTGACTGAAGCACAAAATGGGATTAAAGAGAGAAAACAAAAATAGAGAAAGTCAAGGACAAAAAAAGAAAGCTACAGAAATGTAGGACATGAACAAAACAGTGGATTGATATATAGCAGAACTGCAGACAAGCAAAAAATAAGCAAACTACAGTCAGAAAGCAGGGAATGTTCAGACATTACAGGATTATTGAAAAACACGAATTGCACAAAAGGAGCACCAGAAGCTGAAAATAAGGATGATGCTCTTATTCATTTGAGATCACTGTCAAAACATCAGTTGACAGCAGAATTAAGCTATAAAAACACAGAAAAAGAGAAGCATACATTTATATATAGAAACGTGTGTGTGTGTGTCTCTCCTAGTTTAACTCTTAGCCAGTACCTAAACAATAGGCAGACACCCTCTCACCTCCCCCAGCCAGGAAGAAAGAATCAGAATAGGAAGATCCATGTGTTGAAATGATAATAGTTTTAATAAAATGACAAAACACCAAGAATAATGATAATAACAATACTACTAAAATATGCACTGGTACTTAGCCATTCCCCAGACAGTAGTAATGAAATGCATGCTACCAACAGGGGAAGCTAGATGGTGAACAATGTGAGCACAGCCACTAAGAGAGGTTGGAAATCACAGACAACATCTTGAAATCACTGAACACGGAAAACAAACTCAGAGCACATGGGAACCAGACACTGGGAGCAGGAGTGCCAAAAATGAGGGACCTCTAAGAGTGGGACTGACAGTGAAGACCATCATCCCCATGAAAACTTCCCATTTTGTACTGAGCAGGATATTTATGTCATGGTATACCTTCTTTGGCCAAATTGGGTCAGCTATCCTGGTTCTGTTCCTCCCAGCTTAATACACTTGCTTCCTTGTAAAACAGGAGAAACTGAAAAAGGTCCTTGGTTTCCCCAGCAATAACTATAAACATCAGTATTTTCCAGCATTCTTCTCATAATAAATTTTAAAGAAAACAGCAGCTATTGAAAAGCAAATCAATTCAATCAAAGCCAAGCTTATACATTGCCTAACCACAATTAAAACAAACGTGTTATCAACCTTATTCTCACACTAAACCTAAAACACTGCAGCTATTGACAAATGCAGCTGATATAAAAATTAACTCTATCTCAGATGAAGCCAGGACAATATGTTAAACATACACTTGTATAGACATATACAAGGTTTAATCAAATGAAGTTAAAAAACACAGTAAATTTTCTGTCAAGAGTTGCTGTATCTACCACAAATTGGAGAGTCTTTTGGACACAGAAAAAAAAAAAATGTTGTAGGAAACCTGTTTCAGAGGATATGTTGAGAAGTATGCAAGTTCTTCTTATTGAGATGAGAGGGATTTGTGTGTCAGTTTGAGTGTCTGGCAAACAGATTATCATAAACTCAGCTCTGCAGTGGTCCTGCTGTGCTATCTTGCTGAGCTTGACTGTGGGAGGCTGTCAGGCAACTTTGCGGGACTTTCAGTCTTTGCTCACCTCATGGGTGCCAAGGCAGCCTCCTTCTCCAGCCTTCCTCTCAGCTCTGCACACCCATGCTTTGTCTGCAGCACAAATAATTTGCCTGTGGAGAGATGTGCAGTCTTTCCAAGAACATCTCTTAAAAAGAAATGACTCCACATTACACTTAACAGTAAAATGAAAAATCCTCTCAGGCAGGATTCAGTTTAGTTAGAACAGCCTCTACAGGCAATTTCTACCCTGGGATATAGTTCTGCTAGAAAATTTTGCACTGTACATGTACATGATGAGGCAGGGGACAGGATGAGATGGAACAGCCACAAGCTCCTCCAGAGGGGGTTTAGGCTGGACATTAGGAAAACATTTTTCACAGAAAGGGTCATTGGGCACTGGCAGAGGCTGCCCAGGGAGGTGGTTGATTCACCTTCCCTGGAGGTGTTTAAGGCACAAGTGGACTAGGTGCTGAGGGACATGGTTTAGTGTTTGATAGGAATGGTAGGACTCGATGATCCAATGTTTTTTTTCCAACCTGGTGATTCTATGATTCTATATTTAAAAGACATCAGGAGAGAGCTCTGGTCAGCACTATCATATCATTGCAATGAAAAAGAGTTGTACAAAGAATGAAAAAGAAATGTTATTCTGGCATCACAAACAATTACTTCAGTGTGTTTTGCAGCAAGTCATTCAGGTGTAACAGCTTTTGTGATCTATAAAAATATTATGTTATACAAACATTGATACACAGATTTTCTTGAAAAGCAATAATTGCAAACAAAATCAAACCAACTAAAGAAAAAAAACCCTCTCAAATAAAAACAAAACAAAAAAATAAAAAAAAAGCCAAAAGCAAACCAGTTTGATCTAGTCACACAAGCTATTGCAGACTGTTGATTTTGTTTTCCTTTATTGTGGTTCCCAATGTTTTCTGTCTTACTGAGATGGCTGTTGTGTGTGTACACTTCAGAGAGAAATGATAAAAGATTGGGTTTTTTCTGTTTGAGAAGTAAAACCTTGGGATTTTTTTTATGTGTTGCATTACCAGGTAGCAGCAGAAACAGACAGCAAAACAAATGTATCCTATGTATAGCCAGACTAAAATGTACTGCAGCAGGATCATGTCTAGACCAATATGCTTTACCCTCTGAAAGGGAAAAGAAGAGCACTGAAGACATCAGACTATGTTTCTAAAAAATATATTTTAAAAGTTACAATGTCCTGCAGTTTCCATTTACTGCCTCTTCTTTATATTCCTGCTATTTGAACTTCACCTGAAATAACTTTAACAATTGTGTAACATCCTTGGTTTTTGTACATAAATCAGTTTTATTGCACACAATGCACACAACACACCCTTACATGAAGGTTCAATTTTGTGAAAAGGGAGTAAAAAAGTGAAGGAAAGTAAATAAAAGTAGAATACAAAGTAATTAAAACAGCTTCAAAAGATTGGTCACACTAACAATTCAGGTACTTGAGCTCTTTATTTCTAGCAATTTAACCAATGAAATATTTTTTTCTGATAGCAAACAGTTCACAATTGAAACATGATTTTAAAAATGTTCATTTGTCTTCTAACTCAAAAAGACAGGTGTTTACAAGATTATTAGTGCTATAGATGATGTGCCTGCTTATTATAGACAAGGGATAAGGAATGCATCATCCTTGGTTCTGAATATTCATGCATGTGTGGGACCAGACAATGTATTTATACAACTGTGATGTCCTACTGTCAGTTGCAGAGAGTGCTCCTGAAGTTCCAAAGCTTAGAGATGATCTGGGAGGACAGAATTTTCTGCTGCTGCTGACCTCTATTAGGCATTTTTTCATCAAGTAATACTTTTTGTGCTTGGTTCATCTTTCCCATCTCCACAATGATAAAATCCATGACACTGCCTGAATAAAAATTAAAAGGAGGAATTGCCATCTCTCGTTTACTTTGGGTGCTGTGATGAACACACATTCTTTCTGCCTGTGCTGTTGTCAAGCTAGTCATTCTCTGCCTCTTATCTGTGCAGCTGATTAGTCCTCCTTGCTTTACACTAGTCCTCTTTAGATTGTGTTATCTGGTTTTTATTAGTCTTATCAAAAATTAAAGGGTATAAACTATTCTATCTTCTTGCAGCCTATTAGGAGAAAATAAGGAAATAGTGGTAGATAACTAACATGTCAGATAACATACAAACACTTCTTCTAAATGAGCCATTTCACAAGTTCTTAAATCCTTATGGCTATTTTCTATCTGATTTTATATATTTAAAGGCCAGTGATGACATTCCAACAAAAACTGCATGACTAATTCATAAACGTCAAGCACTAATTAGTTTAAGAGATCCGTTTAAGTCACAGTGGTAGAAGTTTATCCAAATTAACATGTCCCCTCCAACCCAAACTCTGAACAAATATTTGTAACAAATATATCTGAACCTCAGCAACATACTATGCACAGTCTGAGTATGTTTAGCAAACACATTGCCCCAAAACATCATTTATTCTTGACACATTTTGGCTTTGAAATGAACAATCATAATCTGAACATGAAGCAGAAGTCAGTTGTACAACTAAGGCTTTTCTGAATAAAAATCCATAATTAAAATGCAATGATGAATGCATACTGATTGCAAGAGAAGAATACTGCCCATTTTGTTGAGAAATCATTTATTTTTCTTTTCCAGTCTGTGCTATTACTGTGGATCCAGTTCCTCACATAATCCATTTCTGCTTTCTAGAATTATGCAACACCACTGTTATAGTTATCCCACCCAATAAAGAAGCATTATTTTTAAAATAGGAGACCAGAATGAAATGCAATGATAACTACTAGCCCAAAATAAATATTTTGCTACTAGGTATATAGAAATCTGACATTTATTAGGGCCTTTTGGCACAGATTCTCACAGTGCTTTACAAATACAATTCAGCTTATCCAGTGTGACACCACCGAAGCACAACCACCCTGGAGTGGAGTGCAGCAGCTATTTTGCTCGTGCTTGACAGCTGTTGGTTATTATGACCTGCTTCTTTTCTACACTTATTTTTCTGGAAAGTGTATTAGGGAGAAATCCACCCACCAAGATACAGGCAGAGACCATCTGCCATGACTAATTTCACATTTATTCCCGGCATCAGTTGTACCAAAATCCCAGAAATGAAAACCCAGTTGCTGTTATAACCTGAGCCAGCTGAAGCAAAATGAAGCAATAAGTTCAGTATCTTTCTATGATAATATTGATGAATACAGATCTCCATTAAGATCATATTGATATGTAATAACTTTTCTGATTCAAGATGAGGTCCTTAGAAACATTTAGAGATTTAATCACATAAGTCAAGGTCCTACGTCCTGTGCAAATTAAGTGTACTTAGGCTTAGAAAACTGATTAAAGAGATCTATGTAGTAGCTTGACATAGAGAAATGGAAATGGGAACATGTGATCTGTAGTCAGAAAATATAGATTATTCTAACTTTACACACTTAACTGAAGTACCTATTTTATATTAATAAAATAGTTACTTTTCATTTCTGCTGTAGTCAATGGAAAGAGACAGATACCCTACAGGAAAAAACATGAATTATTCTCTGAAGACATGTTTATCTCTCTCTTTCTTACTTTACTGATTACAGAGGAAGCATAGAGTGAATATGTTCTTAAACTACGTTTTAGCTTATATATGTGTCTACAGTATAAACCCATGTAAAGCCAGACTGCTTAGCTCAGTCCTCTGCACTGACTGAAATGGATTTACATGGTCCTGCCTATCGGAATGAAGATCCTATGACCCTCTGGGTGAAATCTTTCTCTTTGAAAGAGATTGAGACTTCTCCGACTAACATTTCTAGCCTCAGAATTTTATGTTTTTTCTATAAAAACAGGTGGTGAATAGTTCTTGGATACACTTAAAATAATTGTTCCTCTCAGAAATGTGTTTTTGCTGCTGCATTTTGTGTAAAGTCTTTGTTTCCTTCTTACTCATGCTAGTTAACCCATTCCCACTTGCTTCCAACTGTAACAGAAATTTAAATAATGTCCATGTTGATCTCATTAATTTCCTTGTTGATCGCATTATTATTTTAAAGTTTCTCTGCTTTTAGGTAGTACTTGTCTTTGTATATGTAAGATATAGTATTTTGAAGATGTGAACTGAATCTTACACAGCAAATTTAAAATTGATCTGTCTCTTATCCAACACGTTTTACATGAAGTAAATCAATTAGAGCTAAACCATAAGCCATTCTAAATGCACACAGCAGCTCAGATAATACATGATCAAATCAATAAGAACGAAACAAAAATTTAAGTCAAGTTGAAAGGTTCAGAAAAAATGGATAAGAGAATGATCATTTAGGTAAAGAATGAAAGAACATAACTACCTTTACTATACTTTTCCGACTACAGACCTATGTCAGTAAAAATTAGGATGGCAAAAAAAACCAAACCCAAAACCAGTTAAGAGAATTAAAAGGTTTTTGTTTGTTCATGTGAGTTTTTATAAGCTGATTGGGCCAAAGTTTTCTGAGCTACATCTAACCTTCAGGCTTTGATTTCCATTACCTTAATGCTGATCCCCAAACCACAAAATTAACTCAGCAACTAGAATGCAACAGGAACTGAGGGGAAACTATACAGAGAGTGGATTACGATCAAGTAAATTTATATTCACAACCCTTAAGCTAGTCTTTAAATCATTCACCTATGTATTATACAGGTCTTAAAGATAAGAAGTCAGCAGCATGTGTCACAACCCTTTGGCTTCCTGCCCTTCTACAGCCAATGTTTATGTAGTCCTATAGTTAAGAGTTGAGCCTGGAAGGCACAAGATTGATTACTACTTGATAAAGCAGCAGCAAGTTTTAGGTACAAACTCTGAGTTAAGGTACTTCTGGGAAAGAACTTTTCAAGTGATTTGAGAAGGGTGGTCTTAGGTTCATCTGGGTTACGAGTGTAGATAGAAAGCACTAAGTATCTTAAGTCACGCAGTCAGTAGACAGTATGCTGTAAGAAAGTAATCTTGAAGTTTGTACATATTTTGTGTCTTCAGTTTCCCTTGCTGTTGAGTGTAAAGAAATCTGACTCACATGCTAACTCTTTAATTTACCTGCCTTTAAAGTGGCCTTTGAATTTCTTCCAGAGCACAACTTCTTAAGAAAATTCTATGAGAATTCTTTTCCAAAAGAAAACTAGCAATACTTCATCAAAAAGCTACTCAATTTAAATATTGAGAGCATGTTAGTGAAAACTAATGGAAGTTAAACAACATTGCCTTTCGTGAATTAGTAGTGTTAAATTTTTATTTCCAATATCTCAAATATTTTAAACAATTATTACTAATAAACTTTAGAAATTAATAATAATAACAACAAAAACCAACGCCGACCTAAACCAGGTTCTTGTTTGGCATAAAATGAGGAAAAAATCTATTAATTGCATTGAAGCAAAAAATTTTCAAGAGGTTACTAAGCTGAGGTTCTGTCCATGACATTTTAATACCTCTGAGAACAAGGTCTTTTCTTCTGCCTAGGCCTTTCAAACTACTGGTAGCTTATCTCGGTTTTAATGGGAGTATTAATAGGTCTTATTATCCATGGCAGTGTCTGCTTTTTCTGAAAGAACAGTGGGAAACATCTCTACATAAAATAAGTCTCCTTGATAGCAGCAGTTCTCTTGAAATCCAGACAAAGAATTTGAAATGAGCAAACTTACTTATGAGGTGATATGTATGTTGACTTTAGAACCTGAGAGGTGCAGAAAGAGGAAGTTTATATCAAGCTTTATATAACATCTGACAGTGCATCTCTATACATGCGAAAAGTGCCTGGGTTTTAAAATGATTTTATTAACATTAACCCTCAGAGTCTATTGACATAATAATAGAAGGAAGTAGCCCCATGGACTCCATAAGCATGAGATAGAAGATGTTGTTGACAGAGGAGGTACCGCTTTAGCTAAAGCAAATTGCAGCTACCAAGGACATGTTAAAACAAGGTCACTAGATCTAAGAATATTCCTTAATCATCCATTAACTTTCACATTCTTCTTCTCTATAATAAGAAAGTACTGAGCTGACTAATTGTGCATGCAAGGTGAACAACAGCACTAAGAGATATTCCAAACAATTTCTGGAGGCATAATTAAAAAAAAGGAAAAATTCCCACATAAAATACTCAGAAAGAATTTACCTGAGTCTGAGTTCAACTGCAGCACAAAGGTCACAAGTTTGAACCTGTAATGAATGTGGAAAATAAGGAGATGAATCACTAATCATTCTTAATAAGGCTAATATGAATCTAACAGTACTAATAAATTCCAGCATAGAAAAACTATCTTCCTGGCCATCATACACCCATTTATTCAAAAGCTTTTTCCCTTCTCTTTGATTCTTTGTTTCCTTCTTCTTCTAATTGCACCCTTAGGACTTTGGTTAGTTTAATGCAGGAAAACTTTTTAGATCTTCACTCAACACTAATTCGTTACCTGGATTATCTGCCTGTTTTATTTTGCAGCTCTTTCAGTTTCAGTTCATATTTGGATTTTTTTTTTAAAGCAGGTGATCAAGACAGTATAAGACTGCAAAACTGGAAGCAAAACTGTGTAAACAATGTTTTGTCCAATAGCACAGTTTCTCACATAACACTCCTAATATCATATCTACTATTTCATACAGCTGTCATATTGTCAGTTTTTAGTAACACGGGAAAATGCTACTAGAGCCAGACACTTCTATTTTTAACTCATTGCCAATCGACAAATTTCTAGTTAATGGTGGAAAATCTTAGTTCCTTTTCACAGGGCTTCATGCTTCAGTTAAATTCCATCCCATTTCTGTTGCTATAGTCCTCAGGATCATCATATATTTCTGCATGATATGCCAATTATCCTTTATATTTACTTGCCTCTTAACTTTGTGTCATAAACAGTTTTCATCAAGACTTTATTTTTTGTGCCAAATTCATTAATGAAAACATTACAGATTCATTGCTGGACTAGTCCTCGAGGAACTCTGCTACTAATCTTCCACTAGTTTGATAGCTTCCATTTTAATACTATTTCAGTGATTTTTCTTCCTCTCTGCATGTCTTCTACTAAGTCCAATGTGCCCCAGCCTAACAATTCATTTCTCACAAAGAATCAGGGCACATATTCTTTTTAAATCCTGAAAAAAATATTTTTTAATGTAAATTATTCATTTAAGAAATAAAACTGTAAGATCAGTCTAGTTTGACATACCATAACCTATCTATTGTTGGACTATATTTTAATTTACCTGAATGCACTTAATTAGGTTTTCCTTTGAAATACTCTTTTAAAACTTTAATGCTGTTGGTGGAAAACAGGTAAGTTTGATGGTTGCCTGGATCCCTTTCCTTCTTGTTTCATAGAGGTACTCTGTAAGTGTTGCTCCATATAATATCGTTGTAGTTGACAAAGAAAAATATATATTACAGACTTTCAGGTTGAATTAATTCAGAGACTGGAGTTACCTGATATTTAGCTAGAGTGTATCAAGTACCTGAAGTTTTAATTTCACTTAGGCTTGAGCAATATAACAGCTGCTGTCATGTAGTTACCTGCAACCTTCTTTAACAGAGACAAAGGATTTATCCAGCATTAGTCACATTTAGATTATCTTCAGTTGTAATCATTTATTCACTATATCAATGTTATCTTCCTTCATTTCTCTCTTTACTTTTCTGAGTGAAGAAATGTTGAGATTTCATTTTCTCAGATGGTCTACTATAGATTTATAGCTAGCATTTCTGATTTATTTTACATGCTTTCTAAGACAGATGTATTTTTTTCAATAACAGGTTCATTAAAATACTCTTTGCCTCCTACAGCTTTTGCAAGTAATTTTTTATTTCTCAAGGGGTTTATAGATTCATCTTTCTATAGCCTTCAATGGATTTTCTTCCCTTACACACATCTTTTACAAACACAAAAGTCAGAAAATAGTTCTCTGTCTGGGCTTTAAACTAAAGTCCAGTTGACTTTAGTTACTAAGTTCCTTAATTTTCCTAAGTAAGTTTAAAATGCAAATTCTTAATATCAGAAAGAGTTTTTGGTGACAGTTCCGAGTTAAAACATGTTGGTTGGATGCCAATTTAGCTTTCTAGAACTGTATCATAAATATTCCTTACTATTTACCAAATAAAACAGAGAAAATATTGTTGCATATTGCAGGTACCAGAAGTATGTGGGACACATCTTTATTCATTCATATTTTGTCTTCAAAGAACATGCAGTAAATTAATCTATCTAAATATTTCACTATACTGTGCTATTACTGTTACATTCAGAATCTCGTTTATGGTCAATGAATAACAGGAGCTGCTGTCAGTATTGCTGAAATCTTCACTGTTTAATTGAAGAAGTGTTACTTAGATAAAGAGGAAGAATAATTTTTACAGAACAGTTTAAAAAATAACAATAATCAAAATATGGTTAAAATTTCTATGCACACTTAGTTTTTATCCCTTTTTCTGATTGTATGCACACTTTTCCCCCTCTCACCTCACTCCTATGGTCACTAGATTTTATTGGAATCTTAAAACTATGATTGTATCATATGTAGGAAAAGAAAAAGGAAACAACTACAGCCATCTGTCAACTAGAAAAGTAGCTGCCAAAGTTAAATCAAAAGAAATAAATACGTAAGCAGGTCAAGAGCAGTTCAAAGGGAACAAACTCAACAAGCCTTGGTCCTGAGCAATTCCAGTATTTAGTCTGTGGCCTGTTACTAGACATGGTAATAGTGCACTAAGTGGTGAGAATGTTACTTTGTGTTTATGATAACTACAGTTACTACAGTGTAAAAAATGACTAGGGCTTCTCATTTCCTTGTCTTGATTTAAAGCATATGGAATGAATCTAGGTCTTTGTGATAATTTGCATTTCTTAAAGAGCTGGTCAATCACCTTCTGTTTGATTTCTTTTTCCACTGCCCTAGGTATACTGCAAGTACAAATGAATAAAAAATAGACGAAATTTGCCAGACTGTGATTAGGTTGGCATCCTGAGTTCCCCAAATAAAGCCTGTTTAGGATACAATATTGTACCTTAAACTGAAGGCTGTGAGTTGATTTTAATTTTCTTCTACAAGGTTGGAAAGAGAAAGGGCAATTTGAAACTCTTCTTTCAATCTGGGATATTAAGCTACTGTATTTTATTAAGGGCTACTTTGTTGCATGTAAGTTAATTTAATCTATTAATCATGTCTAAACTTACCCAACTTAGTAAAATACTTTCAAGAGAGTTATGATCTATTTAAACAGCATCATCTAAATTTCATTAAAATTTTAACCCTCATTAATTTCTAATTTTTAGGTTTCAGTTGGTTTTTCACGGAGTCGACATTTTAGAATTGTAATTATTATCACATGCTTCCTATAGAGGCACACAATACAAAACTAAATTTATCTCTGTCATCATATTGTGCAATGCAAAATTAGTTGAAAAAAAATGAAAAGTTGTCTTCCTTCCCTTTAATCTGATTTACTGTTTTGTTGAGATAATTTTTAGGGGGAGATATCTGAATATTTTCATATTAATTTTCAATGTTTAATTACACACAAACATCCATATATTCAAATATTTGAACATAATAAAAATTACAGGAAAACACAATTTTTCAGAATGAGTCAAAATATTAAGTGCTAAAATGAGTTTTCCTGAAAACTGAAGTTTACGTGTTAACACATGTTTTAGTATCTCCACATCTTCCAGTGTCTTAAGCAGCCTAGTCCTTTAGTACCTGACAAATCTTTAAAAGATATAACATACCGGGGGAAAGAAATGTGGGTGCAGACAAACTTGGAATGGATAAGAGGCAGTTTCAATGGGATTCATTCCCATAAATCTTTTATATATGTTGCAGGACTCAGTGTGGAAAAGCGATGCATTTCTTTGTGGTTCTTACAGGATTTTTTTTCTTTTTTGGTTGTTTTAGATTTAGTTATTATGTATTTTGTATAAGTTTGGGGTTCTTTTCAGAATTTGTGAAATAAAGTAATATATTAATGCTCTTATATTCAAAATCTGGTTTTTAGGGGCAAAGAGGAATCACACCTCAAGTAAAAGTAAAAGCAAGATTTTTTTTGTTAATATGAATGAAATCTTAATATCGGCTGATTATTAGTTCAGATCTAATTATTACAGAAAAAGAAGAATGCAGTTAAAAATCTTTTACACGTACATAGTTGCTAGCTCTTTTCCTAAAGCGGTGTGGTGACAAGGGTGTCAACAGCTAGCATATCTCTCTGGGAGGAATGTGACATTGATGTTGGTTCTTCCTCACTCTATGGTGCATTTGGTGTCATTTTTTTGTTAGCACCCTTTTACACTTTTGCTCTTTCTTCACAGGTCTGCAGCTCCAGGTAACATCCTAATTTGCTGTATAAGGAACCTTTTAGTTGTATGAGATAGTATTTTTCTCCATTCTTTGCTACCCCTAAAATCACTTTTGTCCAGCTGTTGTCATTTATGTAACTGACTGCAGGTGAGTTGTTTGTAGCTGTGGGGTCTGCAGTGCAAAGCTGGGACCTCATCACTTGTCATTGTACTCCTCTGCAAAGCATCCTATCTCTCTGCTTCTCAAGGCCTCTACTGTCCTACCAGGGCTGTATTTCTTTATACTTTCATTGTGTAGAGAGTCATAAATATCTCATTCTGCCTATAATAACTGCTAGTTCCTGTTGAATATCTGAAACTAACATTTCACCTCTCAGAAGTGAACAGAAGTAAAACAAATTAGCCATAAATACCTGACCAGTTAGAGGAGTTACTGTCACAGCTTAACCAAGTTACAGGTCAAGAAATTTGCAGACAGAAAGAGCAATCCTGACAAATCTCAGTCCTGAGGCTTTCCCAACTTCCTACAGTGCTAATGGCCTCTTACTAGTGCTGTCTTTAAGGATAAACACTTACACCATATTTTGGTAAGGTATTCATTAATGGTACTTAGTATCTTTATTTAACATCCTCAGAAAGCTAAATCTAATTATGCACACTTTCCCCTTCCATTTTATTATGAAACCATTTAAATCAACATTAAGTCATTTTAGATGCAGATTTTAGAATGTTGGCACAAGCCAGTCAAAGTATTAAAAAATAATTCTAATCACATTGACAGATGGCAACACTTCCCATGCACCTTAGTGGATGGAAGTGAAACAGGAAAAATTTATTTGGCACCCAGACCTTATGTATTACCTGTTTAACATATTGCTTTTAACATTTTCCGCTGCATTTCCTCTGTCTGATATGGTATCTGGTAGAACAGACATCTGCGAAGTTCCTATCCAACTCACGAGTGGACCTGGCTCCCCAGAAATATGGTTCCCTCTGACCTGTATCTGTATTTCTTGGCTTTTCAGCTGCACTTCATCTCCAAACTGTTTCACTTCATGGATGAAGGTGATACTCCGCACTTGCTGCAGATGGGCTGGGACATATCTGGGTCCACTGGTAGGTAGATCACTGTCATATATTAAGAGCAATTCCTGTTTTACCTTCCTAAGGAAAAATTCTTGTTTCAGACTCCTGTTGAAAACTGCTTGGGGTTTTGTTTTTTTTCCAAAAGCATTTAAACACCATTAACTGAAGGCTAAAAAATTCTACTTTAACCATATGAGTTCAGAGAATTAAATATTGCTTAAACACATCTCACATAATCAAACCAACATTTGGATTCCAGTAGTAGAAATAAAAATGTGAGTAATAAGCATGTGTATTTTCATCTCTCAAGTGCCAAATATTCCCTCTCTTCCTCTGCCTGTCTTTTGTTATCATCTGTTTGGTGTTTCAGGTTCAGTTTGGTTGCATTGGAATACAGCCCATTGTTCAAGGCTCCACAAGAGATCTTTACAAAATGTTATGGGAGTTAGGAGCATCTGGCTGGTTTGGCTGAAATTCTCTAACAAGCTTAGGTACTGTGGAAGCTAAAATAAAATAAGACACTGAAGGGAAAGATGATCTTAATGCAGAAAGTTCTTGGCTTTTGCACAAGCAAAACAAAAACATAGCCCATTTCAGAACTTTTTACCAAAAAAGGTGCTAGAATGTCTCAGCAAATAAGAAATACCCACTGTATGTATCGCCAAAGTCACTGAGCACTACGAACCAAAACTTTCATTTTTATATCTAAGTTTCCTTCCAATAGTGCAAAGCTGTCCTGGGTTTGTTCTTTCATTACATAAAATATAAAATTTTCTATGTCACATGTATATTTACCTTATTTTTATGGTTTCAGATTCTGAAGTTTTAAGTGAGAAACCCATAAATAAATAGCCATGGTTATGGTAGGTATTGGTAGGTGGCTCAGTTTTAAACCCCAAAATGGACTTTTTTGCTGCACTGTAGAGATTTCTCTGTATATTTACATATTAATATTAGCAGCCTGACTGGGGGAAGGAGGATAAGGGTGCCAGAAACATTCAGCTGTTTTAACACTCCAGGCAGTACGTGTCCCTTCACCTGTGTCCTGAAGGGCAGTCCTGTGTGTTTAAGGCAGGACAAGGGAACATGGGTACCAAAGACAAAAGAGGTAGAGCTTTGTTAAAGAAATGCAAGAACTGATGATCCTGAACTAACTAGTCCGTGTTTTATTATAGTATTTTTACAGTATTGTCCTGGAATAGAGTTCATTCCCATCCTAGTAAATGGTATGGTGCTATGTTTTGGATTTAGGTTGAGAATGAAGTTGATTACGCACTCATGTTTTAGTTGTTTCTAAGCATTGCTTAATAAGTCAAGCATTTTTCAGCTTCTCGTACTGACCTGTCAGCAAAAAGGCTAGAGGTGCACAAGAAGCTGGAAGAGCACACAAATAGGACAGCTGACTTGCTATAACCACTCACAGGAAGGCTTTTCCATGGCATTGCCACCCTTCTGAGAACCATTTATTTCATAGATATATTTCTGATGCACAGTGCACAACTGCAATGAAAATGAGGCAGTGCTGTTGATTTTTGATAGAATGATAATAATTCATTCTTAACACAACTTTATTTGCATTTTTTGTACCAATTGCATGTTGAGCAGAAGCAAGATTTCTGCATTTTCCCAGATCTCTTTTGAAAAGTGCCAGATACTATCACTTTCTAAAGCATACAAGCCCTTTATTTTTCCCCTTGTGGTAAGAGAAACTTAGCATTCATTGATACTAAATCACATTGTTATCCTCTTATCTTTGCACATCTCTTATGTAGTACTCTAAAATTCCCTGCTTGGCTCTGCTTCCCGATTAATCCAACTGACATTCATTGCTCTACAATTGTCTCTGCTTCTGTAATGACTTGGGTTTTAAGATATGTAATGAGTATACAGAAAAACAAATCCGTTATTGAAGAACTCAGTTACATGTTTCTGGTAGCTTTTTGCCTTGATGAAAATCAAACGTTGACCCAAACATTTGTTTTCTAACCCCTAGGCAAGTTTGCTCGCTGCTTTATTACATTTGACAGGGTTCAAGGGTAGTTCAGTACTTTAGAAGCTTGCAAAACTATCAACAGGTTCTCCATTGTTCTGAACTTTTTAGTGCAAGAAATTTGTAAGAGACTTTTTCCCTACAAAGCTGCAAACAGTCTACATTTTGCTATAGAAATATTGAGATCTGGATGTACCGGTGGATGAGCCTCAATTGGGTCTCTCATGGAGTAGAGGGACCAATTCCATAAATGGCTGCCTTCCATGGGAATAGAGATAAGGACCGCTGATGTAGGTCACACACAGAGGGCAGAACTTAATCCCTGCTCTGCCTTGTAAACAGAGTTTAACTCTCAGCAGTGATTTTATGGACATTTAAAACAATCTCTAAGAATTAATGTCAAACACTATAAACAGTGTTTTCTTCACCCAGACTATAACCTCCTTAGATCTTTGCTCTTTTCTAGCTTTTCTCAGACTTCACATGCTTTTCTGAAAGAAGTGAACCTGGAAGTCGACCAGAACACAACAATGTTAACCCTGGGCTGTTGCTTACAGCAAAAGACCTTTGCCATGATTTCCATAACTAAAACTTGTGGCAGATGGAGGTGAATCCAGCTTCTGTTGAATTAGAAGTTCCTGTGGTGACAAAGGGATGTGAAATTCCTCTATGAATGTTTAGTAATAAACAATAAAAATGGCTTTAAACATGGAGAAATCTTAACAAATTATTTCACCTTTAGATTAATTTCATGGAACAGTGATATAAGTAGGAATAATACGAGCTTAGCCTTGTCAAAACTTAGACTGATGCAACTTATATTTACAGCCCTTCCGAAAGAGCAAATAAAGAGAAGGGAAAACTCAGAACTGAGGAGTGATTTATGAAGTCTTTTCTGAGTGCTCTGTACATCCAAGAATCAGTCCTCTGATCTCACCAGCTGAAATGGGACAGCCTGAATATGATCACAAACCATTGAAAAATTCCTGTTGTTACATATCACAATGAAATCAAATGATATGTTTCCTGGTGATTTTTTAAGTAAAGAAAAATGTTCATTTGCTGTCAGTTGGATGGAGACTGTATTCCTACAAGGCATATTTAAAATGTCATGCATTCTACTCCCTGCCACCCACATCTTCTACGTGTCTAGGCACATTTGGGTTTTGCAGTGGTGCTTTTCAGCTATCTTCTTGGATGAGAAAACTCACATGTCATGAAGAGACTGATAACACTCCCATCCTACACCAGTGCGGACAATATGTAGGTGTAGTAAAAAATTGCTTAAAGTTTGGTAATATGGATAGCTCCTCTAGAACTCATTCTATTTTATTTGCCTGCAGTCTTTCAAAGCTATCTAGCAAATTATGTCCTTTCTTCTGCAGTCATATGATGTTCAGTACAGGCAGGTTACTGTGAAAAGCCACAGCTAGTGATCTGTGAAACAGCCCTCTCATTCTCTGTTAAATCCACATACATTATATCAGGTTTTTTTGATGCTTTTACATATATAGTAACCCTTAATAGCCAATCTTAGATAATTCATGTCCTTTCGAACATTTGCAAAGAATGTGAAAATTGTTACTTAGTATCCAGGAAACTTTCTGTGCATTCATTGTACAGGAAACTTACATAAGAGATCCACATTCTAACTGTGGAATAGTATTGATTCGAATGAAAAAAGCTCAAGGTGACTTGTTATAGGCCTTAGATCAGGAATTACTTTTGCCTCACTTTTCTCTATTCATGGGCTCTTAATGACAGTCAGTCCCTAAAAGTTGGCTGAGGGTAAGCAGGGCCCACTAAAGCCCTGACCACACACTCAATAGTTCTCCATATCTACTAGGCAGACACGTTTTGTTTGTCTCCCTGCAGACTCTAGAGGCACCATTGAGATTTTCTACCCAGATACTACCTATAGTGCATAAATGGGGGCTGTATGAATGATTATCTAATAAACCAAAAAATAGATACTCATATTGCTGTAAGCAGCAAAGGGAAAGACAAAGAGATCAAACAACATGCATCCATGCATATAAGCTGGTTTAAAACTTGCCTAGAAGATTGGACTGTCTCTGCCATCTTACAATGGTCAAGAGTGACAAGGATACTCCAGAAACAACTCTTATCTTGTCTCTGCTTCCAACATAGTCATCCACTCTATCTTTGTCAGAATGAAGCGACTGCCAAACTTCTGAACATGACAAACATATGCTTTGTTTGATAAACAACACTTATCCAGCCAAGCATTTCTTGCAGGACAATGAGGGACTGAAAAAATCAAATCACTACTAGAACCATCATGAAGTTGTAACATCTACCATAACCTCACTGCACAATACTTTTCATGTGACTTAGACATCCGTATCCTTCCGCAGTTGACTCATGATCCCCACTTAGAGGACGTGATGCAATAGCAGCATCTAGGCATGCTCTGAATTCCTATGAGCTAAAGACTTCTATGAAAAACGGTTTTGGGAGAATTGCAGTCACTGTGCTTGTGTGGTCTGACCCTAATGAGACAAGCTTGGTCTTATTCTCCACAAGAAGAATCCTCTCTGCTGATTCTTCTTATCCTCAGATTCTCAACCCATATGCTCACAAGGGCCTATGGCAGCATTGTAGTCACCCACTTCCAGGAAATCTGCTCAACAGTTCTGACCACTTTCTAACAAGTCCCAACCAGGAAGAGAATAATGAAACAAAACCTAATTGTTTCTTCATGCAAACTAGGCTTCGGTTACTGAACAAAGCAGAGAGTAGCAGCAAAGAAGTGTGGGTTATTGATATGTTAGAAACAATGAAAGCACCAGACCATGGTCACTTAGGAATTAGGGCTTTTCACCTCAAAAAGACTGAGAGATCAGTAGCCTGACTGAAGTGCATCTACATCAATGCACACAGCATGTGTAACAAACAGTAGATGGAAGCCATTGCGAAGCAGGAAAACTTGCCATAAAGGAAACGTGGTGAGATGAGTCACATAACTAGAGTGCTGCAATGGATGGTTGCAAACTCTTCAGAACAGATAGACAAGGAAGAAGAAATGGTCAGGTAGCTATGTATGTATCTAGAGCTTAATGATGGTGGCAATAGGGTTGGCTGTTTATGGGTAAGAGCCAAGAGGAAGGCCAGCAAGGCAAATATAATGGTGGAAGTCTGTTATAGAGCACTCAGCCAGGATGAAGAGTCAGATGAAGAGTCAGATGAAGATTCTATAAGCAACCTGGAGAAATCTCAAAATCACTAGTTTTTTTTCTCATGGGGGACCAGTTTACCAGATGTCTGCTGGAGCTACAATACAACAGAGAGGAAACAGCCTAGAAGGTTTCTCTAGTGTGTGGAAGGTAACTTCCTGACACGACTGGAGAGTGAGCCATCTAGGTAAGGCTGGACCTATTGTTTGAGAACAGAAAAAGACATGTGGGTGATGTGATGATTGGGGACCATCTTGGGCACAGTGATCATGAAATGATAGAGTTTTTGATTCCTGGAGACGTGAGGAGGAGGGTCAGCAGAATTACCAACTTGGATTTCCCGGGGGGCAGACAATGGCCTGTTTAGGAGTCAGGAGGACTACAAGGATGTCATGAAGTTATGCAGAAGAAAATTAGAAGATGGACAGGAAGTAGCAGCCTAAAGTTGCATCAGAGAATGTTTAGATTGGTTATTAGAAACAATTTCTTCACTGATAAGATTATTAAGCATTGGAACAGGCTGTCCAGGGAAGCAGTTGAGTCACCATCCCTGGAGGTATTTAAAAGGCATATTGATGTGGTTCTTAAGGTTTAGTGATGGACTTGGCAGTGCTATGTGGATTGTTGGATCTGATGATCTCAAAGGTCTTTTTTAACTTAAATGATTCTGTGTTTCTATGAAAACATCTTGCATTTACCCTCTAGCACTAAACATCTTTCTCTCTCACACTGACCAGTTCTTTCCCTCCCCTAGGTGCCTCCAACTACTTGTTTTTCCCTCCACCTTTTCCAGCAACATGCCCCTCCACTCGACATCAACATTATACATTCCCCACCCTAATATATCCAGATGGTCTAATTCATATCTCATTTTTCACTACAGCGGGAAACATGACCTTGAGAGGGAGACTTTGGGATCCAAAAGAGCAGTGAAAGAGTTAGATTTGTGTCTATCCATTTTAAACATTATAGGGAATGATTTTTAATAATTGGATAATTTGAATTCTGAGTGTTATTATCAGTGAAACTAGACTAATAATAATTAATTGATTAGACCATCAAGACCTTACCTGGACAACCTTTAAACTCTTGGTTTCATATATTCAATGTTTTCCTGTCGTTCAGCTACATTGTATGTTATATATGCTCTGGCCCCTATTCCTGTGGACTGTCTATTAAAATACAGATTCAACAACCTGTGGAGACTACAGGTAGCCTAGGCTGTAATTTGCAACAACTAGCTCCTTGCCATCTGCAGATTGTCCCAAAGATATCTACACTGTTTAAGACAGATTATTCTGAGATCCATTCCCTTGCTGAGGTCCTTCTAGGACATCCTTGAGCATTATTCATACCCATCGCAGCACTCCAGTATCTACACAGAAACTTCCATTAAACTGTTACATTCAGTACTCGGGCTGAACTTGTTGCACCAGCAATTGAGACAGGGTGAGTGCAGCAAGAGGCTGAAAGAACAGAAGACAGAGTAGACACAGACTCTCCATATAGTCAGACAGGTATGCATTGTGTTAAGGTCTGGCTTTGAAAAGAGTGATTTGCAGTAATCCAGCTAAACACATTCCCCTAGTCCAAACATAAAGCACAATAAACAATTTCAAAGGATTTAAAGTTTCAAAAGTGAAAGGAGAAAGAGGCTACATCATCTACTAATAACTATTGTTACATATTTAACTTCATTCAGACAATTGTCAGATGGATAGCATTATACAGCTCTTAAAATTCTATAGGGGATTGCAACAGAGGGCTATTTCTTAGAACAGCAGTTTATTGTGGAGAAGAGGTCCTGAAAATGGAGACAAAAGAGAGACTTTTAATCAGAGCACTAATGTGGGCTGTCTGTGATGAAGCTCTTATCATTCCACCACAAGCAGTGTATGGCACTCAAAGACAGATTCTATGAAATGGTAATAGAGGGTTTTAAATCATTATTTGCACTTTAAACGTAGGGGGATATTTGATTGCTTCACAAATCTTTATTCAAAAGGGAAAATAACTGTGAAGATGAGTTATGACCTTTTTAATTTTTTTTCCTGGACACTGGAGCCTGTGGTTATTTTTTACTAAAATCAAATCCAGTAGTTCAGGTACAGTTAATTTAAGTTCTGTCTGCAAGAAGCCTTCTAATTAGTGACGGTTTCATTGTTCCAATTACATGGATTTATTTCTATAATGGAAAATAATAAAATAAAAGGAAAGTGACTGATCTGATAGGTGGGCTAGTCCCAGAATGGACTTTGAATATCAAGGCAAAAATACTGCAGATAAGCAGGGGTCAGATTAAGGGAAACATAACTGCCTATGGAGATACTCAAATGTGAAGAAATACTTAATATCTCTGCAAGAAGCATAGGGCTAGAAGGTTTTCACTGACATATTCTGAATTAGAGTCATTATACTAAGAAAGAGAATATTGTACTTTTAATGCTGAAGGAAATAATCTGTAGCTGTTAAAACAAGATGCCAGAAAAATGAGTTTTGCTATACTCCAGTTGCAACCTTCTGGTCACTTTCAGATGGAGGAAAGACTTTCATTATCATGGCATCTTTGAAACTCCAAAATGAAACTCACGTCCAAGGGATTCCAGCCCTGGGTTCATGTAATCTGGTTGTTAGTGACCTTCACTGGAAGTCATATTACAGAGTAAGTGTTTAAGCTGCCTCTTCATTTATCATTATTATCACAGTAGGGCTTTAAGCTATTTTACACACAGGTGCTGATTTTGGCTAGGTAGAAGAAAACCTGAATGATGTTCGGGGTTTATTTATTTATTTATTCATTAATTTGTTCATTCATTTTATTTCAGTTGAATTGAAAATAAATAGAGTATTTGTGATTAACTCAAGAATTCTGCTTGTATTGTTCTGAAATCTTGCAAAATTATTTTGTACAGCCCTTGAATCATACAGAGAAATGCTGAATCCAGTTGAACTGCAAGGGTGACAATGGCAATCCTGTGCAAAACTGAAAAGGGTCCAAGTACTTTGCCTGTAGCAACATGCCAATCAGAATTGTAATTTCCTGCAAATGGAAGTGCACAGGGTCTATGAGAGTAACAGTTAATGTACTGATACTTAAACAATATTAATTAACCCCACAAAATATCCCAAACAATAGAGACTTACACACAGTAAGGCAAAGCATAGTTAAATAGGTTTATTTATCTTGCAATTAGAAAGATGTTATTTTTATTAACAGTGCTTAATTTCTTCCAAAAAGCAAAAACCATGAAAATGAGGATCTAGTTGCCTAACTGCAAGCTTCCATATTACATATAAGCAGAATATATCACTGTATAACTGTGATTTTGTCCATGCTAAAAAATGCATAAGATAACATTGGGGAATCTGAGTTTGAATTATTATCATAATGAAATATATTCTTTAAAGAATGATAAACAAAATTTCAATTCATTTTTTCTGTTTCAATGTTACTTTAAGTGTCATTTTGTCCTGCTAAGATAATAAATTGTGAGAGAAGGTAAAAGGCATAATTACAATACTTCTGCATCATTATATAAATATTCCAAGCAGTGCTGCAAATCTATATCAGTATTTACTAACAAGGTCATATGACAAGGTTGTGCTTACTAGAAAACAAAGTAGAACAGAGAAGTATAAAATAATTCATATACAAAACACATACATTGAATAGTGCTAGTTTGAAGCTTATAGTGTAACAGATCTGGTTTATCACCTTTTCTAGTTATACATAATTCTGAGATTTCTGTTTCTGAGGATTGCTTCCTTCTTTGGTATTTCCAAAAGTCAGAAAAAACCTGAAAAATTACCTTTTTATCATGATGGACAATAAAATAATTTTGTTGGGTAAAAGATAAAGACTGAACACAGGCAAAAACTGAATGCTGATACCAAAACATACTGTAATTCTCCCCCCTGATCTTTCAAGTACCCTATTCACCATCCCCCTACACTATCATCTTTCTTTCCCATATCTGATCATTTCCACCTCTTTGTTTATGACTATCCAAAATACACCACTACCCTTTCATCATTCATTCTTTTTTACAGAATCCCAGAAAAGTTTTAGTTGGAAAAGATATTTACAATAATTTAGTCCAACTGTAAAACTAACACTGCCAAGTCCACAACTAAACCATGTCCTAAGGGCCACGTTTACATATTTTTTGAACACCTCTAGGGCTGGTGACTCCACCACTTCTCTGAGCAGCCTCTTGAAATTCTTGACAAACCTTTTGATGAAATAACATTTCCTAGTATCTATTTTAAACCTCCCCTGGTGTAATTTGAGGCCATTTCCATTTTTCTGGTTTCTTGTTACTTGTGAGAAGAGACCAACTCCCGCCTTGTCACAACCTCCTTTCAGGTAGTTGTAAAGAGTAATAAGTCTCCCCTCAGGCTCCTTTTCTCCAGATTGAACAATCCTCAGCTGCTCCTCAGAAGACTCATGTTCTGGACCCTTCACCAGGTTCATTGCCCTTTTCACACACTCTAGCAGCTCCGTGTCAGTCTTGCAGTGAAGGGCCCAAAAATGAACGTGGTATTTGAGATGCTATCTCACCAGCATCTCATCGTACAAGGGGACAATCACTTCCATGACACGTTGACCAACATCCCCAGAACCTTTTCTGCCAGGCAGCTTTCCAGCCAATTTCCCACAAGCCTGTAGCATTGCATAGAGTTGTTGTGACTGAAAAGCAGGACCCAACGCTCAGCCTTGTTGAACCCCATCCTACTGGCATTAGTCCACTGATCCTGCCTGTCCAAATCCCACTGTAGAGACTTGTTCCCTCAAGCAGACCAACAGTCCTGCACGACTTGGTGTCCTGCAAATTTACTGAGGGTACACTTGATCCTCTCATTCAGATCATTGGTAAAGATATTAAACAGAACCAACCCCAACAATGAACCCTGGAGAACACCATATGTGACTGGATGCCAACTGGATTTAATTCTATTCCCTACAACTCTTTGGGCCTGATCATCTGGTCAGTATTTTACCCAGCAAAGGGTATGCCCACCCGTAAACAGCTAGTTTTTCCAGGACAATACTGTGAAAAATCAGTGTCAAAAGCTTTGCTAAAGTCTAGGTAGATGGCATCCACAGGCATTCTGTCATCCACTAAATAGGTCATGTTGTCATAGAAGGAGATTGGCTTAGTCAGAGAGGATCTGCCTTTCATAATCCCATGCTAACTGAGTCTGATCACCTGGTTATCTTTGATGTACCACATAATGGTACTTAAGATGATCTGATCCATAAGGTTCCCTAGCACTGAGGCCAGGCTGACAGCCTAGTAGTTCCCCAGATCCTCCCTCTGGCCTTTCTTGTTGATATGAGTAACATTTGCTAATCTCCAGTCAATGAGGATCCCCCCAGTTAGTGAGGACTGCTGGTAAATGTTGGCAAATGCCTTGGTGAACACTTCTGCCAGTTCCACCAATATATTTCATTCTCAGACTCCCTGATCTCCTCAACATTTCTGCTTCCTCTTGTAGCTCTGTCATCATACTGAGCAGACTTTTCCTAGTTGGGTTTTTATTTCTCTGCTCTGTATAAACAGTCTCAAAAAGCACACTGAATTCCCTTCAGGTATTCTCATCCATACTACATTCAGACCTTAACCTACGTCCAAAAATATTTTGAGGCAGCTGAGAATTGGGTAAAAAACTATGTTAGTTATCTTATTGGTTATACTGGATTATTGCATTGGAAGTGCAGGTCTGTTATTTTCTAGCATGCAACTCAGTATTACTTCAGACAGGTGCATTATATTCAGTGAAATTAATACAGGAAAATAATAAAGTCTACTTTATGCTGAGGCAATACTTGAAAAAATTCTGTTTGTTTTTTTTTTCCCTGAAGAATTAGCAGTCTGTGAACACAAGAAGACATAATGCACCATTTTATCACTTTAAGACTTTGATTAAATAAAGAGGAAGAAAAGATAATTATGTCAAATAATGTATTTCTGATGGTGGTGAGGATAAAACTCAGAAGTAATGGGATAAAATTAAGTCAAAGTGGTCTATTAAGAATATGTTTCATTGTGCTCTTCCCAAGCAAACATTGCAAGCTCCTATTCAAGCCATCTCCTGGGACAGCAAAGTTTGACATGAACTGCAGAGATCTCCACCACCTTCCACCATAAAAGATAATTAAAAGATATTAAAAGATAATAATCTCTGCAAATGTACACTAACTAATAGTAACTACTTCTCAAATACAGACAAAGGGTAACACTTCCAAATGCAATTTCACTAATTTATGCGGACACTAGTGTCCCTACATAAAAAGCAGAGACATCTGACTTGAGTTGTTTAAATATGGATTGGACAAAGTCATGGTAAACATTGTCAGGACCAAATAGCAAGAGAAACAACTAAATATGTGTGTGCTTATGTGTATTTATATATATGTATGTACATATACATGCATGACTGAGTGTATATGTCCTGTTAGAATTATTTCTATCTATATATTTCCCAGACATAATTTCCATGTTATTTCTAAAGCTCTTCAAAGCAGACAAAGTCCCAGACAAATTTTTATTTTTTCTTGTAATGTAGTTAGAGGTAATAAAGTTTAACATAACCATGCTGGCAGATAGAAAAATATCAGAACTTTGTGACTTCCGTCATTTAGCCTTAGTAGAGATCTTAATTATAGAATCTTTCAGAATAACAAGAAAAATAAAGATATGACAAAAACCTGAGAGGTACTAAAGGAAATGAACAAGTTAAAAGTTCTAAAAAGAAATTAATTATTATCAAAAATTCATTGCTTTTTAATGTGTTCATGTTATTTTTATAATCTAGAACTTAAAATGTATTATTTTTTGAGTGGGAGAGTTGTTTATTTTATTTGGTATTGCTGGGGTTTTTTTAATTATCATTTATCATCACAAGAAGGATGTTGTGGCTCTGGAGCGAGTCCAGAGAAGAGCAACGAAGCTGGTGAAGGGGCTGGAGAACAGGCCTTATGAGGAACGTCTGAGAGAGTTGGGGGTGTTTAGCCTGGAGAAGAGGAGGCTGAGGGGAGACCTTATTGCTCTCTATAACTACCTGAAGGGAGGTTGTGGAGAGGAGGGTGCTGGCCTCTTCTCCCAAGTGACAGGGGACAGGACAAGAGGGAATGGCCTCAAGCTCCGCCAGGGGAGATTTAGGCTTGAGATAAGGAAAAAATTCTTCACAGAGAGGGTGGCTGGGCATTGGAACAGTCTGCCCAGGCAGGTGGTTGAGTCACCGTCCCTGGAGGTGTTTAAGGTGAGGGTGGATGAGGTATTTAGGGGCATGATTTAGGGATTGGTGGGAGTGGTTGGACTCGACGATCCGGTGGGTCTCTTCCAACCTGGTTATTCTGTGATTCTGTGATTATCACTATCTGCAACAGTGGCTTACACATCAGGCACTTAGTACATTTTAAATTCTCTCCATGTGCTCTTGCAATTCTGAGTACATAAGCTGATGATTCTGTCACTGGGAAATATTTTGTTTCATTTTTTAAAAAAAAAGAATCAGTTAGAGTCATGTGTTTAAGGGGAAACTTCTGTCAGATCCTTTGATGTGGCTAAATCAGAGTGCAAAACACCCTCCAGGGTGTTACATGACACCTTGACTGGACTTCTATTTTATCATGTCTCACTAATAACTTAATTTATAGTTAATCAGTATAAATAGTGAAATTTATTCTTTTATCATATTTGGCATCATGCAGGACAGCTACTGCATCAATTTTATTGAAACACAGACAGCCAAATTGAAAAAGTTTTCAGTTTTAGGGACCTCTTTTAATATATTTGAGAGGATAGTGGTCAACGGCTGATGTCCCAGAGGAGACCAACACCAAGTGGTGTCCCTCAGGGGTCCATACTGGGGCCAGTACTGTTTAATTTCTTCATTGATGATGTAGTGGGATTTAGTACATCTGCAGCAAATTTACAGATAGCACCAAGCTGAATGGTACAGTTGACACTCCTGAGGGGTGGGATGTCATTCAGAGGGACCTGGACAACCATGAGAACTGGGCTCCTGTGAGCATGATGAGGTTCAACAAGGCCAAATAAAAGGTCCTGCACCTAGGTCAGGGCAATCTGTAGTATCAATAGAGTCCAGGGAATGAAGGGATTGAGAGCAGCCCCATGGAGGAGACAAGGGCGTATTGGTGGAGGAAAAGCTGTTCATGAGCTAGAAATGTGTGTTTGCAGCCCAGAAGGCCAGCTGTGTTCTGGGTTGCATGGAAAGATGTGTGGCCAGCAAGTCGAGAGAGGTGATTCTGCCCCTATACTCTACTTTGGTGAGACCCCATCGGGAATATTGTATACAGCTTTGGAGCTCTTAGTAAAGAAAAGACATAGACCTGTTGGCGTTGTTTAGAGGAGGGTCACAAGAATGATCAGAGGGATGGAACAGCTCCTATGAAGTAAGACTAAAAGAGTTGAGGTTCTTCAGCCTGGAGATGAGAAAGCTTCATGGAGACTCTATTGCAGCTTTCCAGTACTTGAAGGGAGCTTATAAGAAAGATGGGGAAATATTTTAGCAAGTCCTGTTGAAATAGGACTAGGGGCAATGGCTTAAAACTAAAACAGGGTAGATTCAGACTAGATATAAGGAAGAAATTTTTTACAATGAGAGTGGTGAAACATGGTAAAATGTTGCCCAAAGGTGGAGAGGAATGCCCCATCCCTGGTAACTTTCAAGGTCAGGTTGTATGGGGCTCTGAGCAACTTGATATGGTTGAAACTGTCCCTGCTTACTGCTAGGTAGTTGGACTAGATGACCTTTAGAGGTCCCTTTCAACACAAACTATGCTATAATTCTATGGTTCTATGACCTCGTGCAGTTCTCGAAGGCCGTTATAGATTTTTCATTAGCTGCTCTTCTTGTCTTTGGAAGACACTCAGAATACATACAACGTCAATGACTAGCTGGAGTGCATGGAGGGGGCTAATGGATGAGAAGTCAATTAACTGAGAGCTTATGGGTCAGTATTAAAAGGAGGGCAGGGACAGGTGATGTTATAGTTGGTTCTGTTACAGGCTAACCAACCAGGAAGAATGAGTGGATGAAGCACTTTATAGGCCTCTATAGCACCCTCACATTCACAGTCTCTGGTTCTCATGGAGAACTTAAACCACTTAAACATCTGTTGGAGAGACAACACAGGCAGAGCATAAGCAATCCTGGAAATTCCTGGAATGTGTTGATGATAAACTTCTCCTCCAAGTGACAGAACACCCAAAGAGGAGAGGTGCTGTGCTGGACCTTGTTCTTGACAACAAGGAGACTCTGGTGGGGAACATAAAGCTCAAGGGCAGCCTTGGCTGCAGTGACCAAGAAATCATGGAGTTCAAGATCCTTAGTGCTACAAAAAGGGCACACATCAAGCTCACCACCCTGGCTGTCAGGAGAGCAGATTTTGGACTTTTCGGGGATCTGCTCAGTAGACCACTATGGGACAAGGTCCTGGAGGGAAGAGGTGCCCAAGAAAGCTGGTTAATATTCAAGGATTACCTCCTCCAAGGTTAGCAGCAATGCATCCCAACAAAAAAGGAAGTCAGGCAAAAATGGCAGGAGGCCTGCATGTCTGGACTTGGAGCTCATGGATCAAAAGTTAACTAGCATATGGAGAAGGCTGAGGTGCTCAATGATTTTTTGCCTCAGCCTTCACCACCAAGAGCTCTAGCCACACTGCCCAGTTCACAGAAGGCTAAGGCAGGAACTGGGAGATGAGGAACAACCCACTGTAGGAGAAGAGCAATTCTGAAACCATCTAAGGAACTTGAAGGTGCACAAGTCCAGTGGGACCTGATGAGATGCATCTGTGGGTCTTAAAAGAACCTGCAGATGAAGTTGCTAAGCCACTGTCCACTATATCCGAGCAACTGTAGCAGTCATCTGTTATCACTGTGGTTTCCTGCCTGGTATATACCTGATGTCTATGTTCAGGCAGCACAAACAAGTATGGAGAAAGGCAGGGCTAATGTAATCTACATTGAATGCTATCTTCAGGTTACAGAAACAAGGTAAAACTCTGAAAAAAGAAGAGCAGAAAATATGAGACCATGTTCCTCCCATTGTTTGGAGCTTCTGGGATCTTCCCTATCTTTCGTTCAGATTAGACTTCTGCAATAACAAAAAAACAATTCTGGACAGAATGACTAAAATGTAGTAACTGTATACATATACATATATATACATATATATATATATATATCAGCTTTTAAATTACATAAAATATAAATAATTGTATATCCTGTGCAATAAAATACAGTGAGAAGATCAGGAAAACATAAGCATGACTATGAGACTGTTGTAGACAGATCATGTTACAGGTAGGTGAATTGCACTGTGAAGATACTATTACACTGACTAGCATGAACTTTCTTCAGGATGTCTTCAGTTCAAGGGAGCATTCATTATATGTGATATAGTCTTCATGAAGATTCCTCTGCCTCTCACTTTCCTCTTGTGGAAAGTATATCTTTAAATCATAAAATACTATTTCACTATCACTGCTTCCTATCAACATGCTCATGTCGTATCCACAAATCAACCCAGAAACTCATCGTGCGTTATTTTAATTCTACATTTGTACCGGTTTACGCAGGAAACAATCAAATGTAGCAGGTGTATAAGAAATAATTAAATGACAGAACCCTAGCTAGACTTCAGTCCCAAGGGCTTGGCCCAGTGTCTGAAAATATTTTATTCCACTCCAAACAAGAACTACTGTGTTAATCTCCCTGGAATGCAGCATTTATTACTTATCTGTCTGGTGTGGAGTGTTGCATGCTAAACGGATTATCTCCCCCTCCTTCGCTCCACCTTCCTGCTTTGCTCAGGCAAAACAGAAGAGGAGAGGGAGGAGATAATCCTCTTCAAATGGAGAATTTATTACCTTAGAAGTGAGCATGAAGCACTACTTTCCAAGGGGAGTTAGCACAGGAGAGTTTGCTTATACAAGTGTTAAACTCTATTGTAAACAAAATAAATCTTCATACCAGTTTGACCTCTGGATATTTGAGAAAGTTCAGACTTTTCACTGTCCTTTACATCAGTTAGAATTCCCCATATTTAAGCCACATCCTAACTGGTTTATTACTGCTGGGACTTTTGGATTACAGATATAATCAGTTACAGTTGTGTTAAAGCGAAGTTGTGCCTTTTTTTTATTGTTTGGGTTTGTGCAGGGTTTTTTTTTTTGGTTGGGTTTGGTTTTTTTCATTTCCTTACAACTGTGGGTTTTGCTGGTTTGGTTTTTTTAAGACTCAGTTTCAGATTGGCCAAAAGTTGTGTTGGTTGAGATTTAGACAGGATGGATTTGCTCATTCCAAGAGCATCTAGTCTTCCTTTTGTTTCACAGACATCTGCCTTTGTAAGTGGTTCTCCATGCTGTTTAAGTAACATTTCTGAGCGCTTTCTCAACCCTCATCAAGCCCATCTGTTAAGAAGAGTAGGATGAAAAATAGATTTGGCTCTAAATATACAAAGAAAAACCTCAACAACAAGAACAACAAAAAGTGTTTTGTTTCTCTAAAAAAAGTATTTTCTACAGAGGACTTATGTTTCAGAAGTTTTCTAACATGTTACATAGCCGGATAACAGCAGCGCTCTAGGTATATAGAGTGAACCTCACACTTTTGGTTCTCAGAACATAGCCAAGTTAGCGAATCATTGATTCAGACTGGTTTAATCAAATTCAGGACATGCCTTAACCAATAAAATTTTGTGGAATTCACAACTCTTTAGAAAATAACAGTATTTCCTAACTTGTTCTATTTTCTATAATATATCAGAAGTCTTGCCTTATTCATCTAAAGCAGAGAGAAAATGAATGTGAGAATAAACCAGGAAATAAATACTGAAGCTGGAGTCTGTCAACAGATGTGCTCTTCTAGAAGAGCTTAACTTTGCAGCTGTTTTTCATTCTCCTGCTTTAGGTTATTTTAAATAATAGATGGCTACCCTTTTCTGGCTTCAGCTTCTGTAGCAGTTTATTACCCTCAACCCAGGTACAGCTGTTTGCTCCAGATCTGCTGGAAGACCTTCTCCTGTGGATAGTCCCTCCTTCATTTCAGTCAAAAATCAGCCGGGTCAGTGCTGGGCCATGGCAGTCTGAGTCATCCTAAATCAACCTCGCTTATGCTTCTACTCTAGATCCCACACAGTTCTTTCTGCCCTGGTGTCAGCACTGGTATTATTTTGTGCTTGTTCTGAACAAGCTTGGTTTGACAAAGCTTAAAAATATAGGAAAAATGATATCACACAAGGATGAGTACCAACACAAAGTTTAGAGAACACCTGTGTGGCGGTAGTGCAGAAAGGGGTTACAGTGGCTCCAATTTAGGTTGGTCTTTTGTATTTGACTTAAGCCCATTTTGCTGATATGGGGCAACCAGTAGAGTCTTAATCAACAGACAAGCAGTTCAGCTATTTCCTGTAGGAACAGAGAACTAAAGCAGTGGAGGCAGGGGTTACTGGCTGTAAACACCATAATCTCTGGAACTGGGAGAGAAATGCAGAAAGCCTGGCCTTTTCCTAGGAGCAGACAGAATAACATGTATGATAACACCAAAGGCTGTGGTTTACAATTAAAATATTTATATCTAGACATGAGGGTTATAGAGAAAAGTGATTGGTACAAGTGAGTAAGAGAGTAGTCTGATAGAAATTGTTGCTTGAAGCAAAGCTGTTGATAATTCTGTGGAAGCAACTTTGGGGAACATAACTCTGGCTGTTTCTTTGTAGCCTCATGCAATTTTATTGAGTCCTAAAATTTCCTACAAGATATTCGGTGTATCTACATTGCCAGAAGAATTCTTCAAGGAAAAATATATCAGTCTGAACGTTCTTATGAAAACTGAGCTGTAGGAGCAGGTTTGCCAATAATGAGAACAGTCTGATACATACTTAACCTAGACTTCGATACAGAAAGCTTTAAGGACAAAGTCTCAATATGTCTGCTCCTATTTTTAACTGTCATTCAGATGTATAAAATGCAAACAGCACTGTGGGTGTTTCCAAAGTGAGAGGAATTGACACACAGACTGTATTTCCTTGTACTTAATGCCAGCTGCAATGTAGATGCTGGTTACATTGACATTGATTAAATCACTCTCTTGTGCAGAACCTTGGATGCTTTGTACTTTTCATCTCTCTCTCAACTGTGTGAAAACTTTTGTGTGTGACTTACTTCTATTATTCCTTCTTTTGAGAGAATTTCTAATTCATTTGCTACACTACCAGCTTTTCAGGATTCATGCAGAGGCTCAGTAACTATGCTTGCCTTTATTTCCAGCTATTGATAATGCTCTACTGAAGAGAATTAAGGATAAATAGCATGACTAGTACTGAAGTGCCTAAAACACCTACTTTGTTCCAGGAATGTTCTTACTCTCTGTCACTGCATACTTTTTATTCAATTCTGAGAAAAAAACACAACCTCCAAGCTGATTTAGTGTTTGCACATATTTGTTTTATACAATAAAGAATGTTGCTGAGGAAAATATTTATCCAAAGTGTGCTTCTTTGAGGAACCAGAACATTCAAGAAGCTAGCATGGTTAATGCAAAAAATGGATTTGGATATATGCAATTGTGTTCATAATGTGAATAAATATACAAATTCAACTCTGTATTTTGCTGAGTCAGAGGATCTGCTTAAATGACAAGGGAATTCAGTGATAAAATGATAATGTTTGAATTCTGCTTTTCATTTTTTTTTCATTCAAAGGGCTAAATATTGTGCCTGTGAATAGAGGGTAATTTAATAGCTAAGGCTCATTTTGCTTTCAGTAGATATTTTGTGAATCCAGATATTTCATTAGTGTATTATTTGCTATTTTTTCACTCACTGTTCTCCTGCTAGTAAATCTGTCAGGCAGTAAAGGAACAGAAATATCATAAGATCAGTAGAACTAAATTGCCAATGTAAACTGTCTGTCATTTCTGTGTAACACATCCAGGGCATTCAGAAAATGTTTATGAATTCTAAGTATGTTCACAGCCAATCTGCAGGCCTCATAAATGTTTTTTTCAAATTAATGAAAAAACGACATTTGTCAAATTTTTCTTTGATAAATATTATTCAGTTTGTATTTGTTTCTTCTCCAGCCTGTAGTTATTTTCTTGCCCGTCAGGAGAAAAAGAAATTGCAATAGGATCTGAAACCAATAATTGAGGATGCAAGAGGGACTTTGTTATATAACTATATTTAACAACACAGTTGGTAGGTCATTTGGTATTGATTTGCAGGCAAAACATAATGTCTCTATGGACCAAAAAAGATTTTATTTGGTGTTTTAGCAATTCGGTATACCAAGTACCTTCTAAAAAGCTGAGTGACTTACACTGGTGTTATGCACAATTTACTGACTGGTAGGCATAAAAGTAATCAAATATAGTTATCAGATTGCTGGTATGTAGTTTGCACTGAGCTCCGTTACCCCTTTAACATGCCTTTTGTGGGGTTTTTTGAAGCAAAAAATTGCCTTACATAGCAACAAGTTAAGTAATCTCTGAGCCTTCTAGTAAGACCACCAATACAACTTTAGCACCCTGGACACCATTATTCCTTTGTTGCAATTGGTTTTCAGTCCTGTAGGACCTGCCACATTTTGCAGAAGATTCTGGTAAGGGAAAGGCTTAGCTGTGATTGATTGTATGATGTGGTTGGTATATGCAGTGGAAATCAGTGTGAAGGAGGATGATGAGGATGCAAAGATCTGAACTGAAGATCATTTTTTGTGTGTTTTTTTTTTTTTTTGTAAATTTCTACATATTTTCCTGGCTTTTTGGTTCCTATTTTCTGTTGAAAAAGCAACATTTGAAAGAGAGAGATCTGAAAATCACTTTAACCTGTTACCAGAGTGAAGATGCTTTCCTTCTGCTCATTTTAAAAGACTAGTCTATAAGTTGTTTGTGTAGGTCTGTTACAAAGACTCTCTGATAGTAATACATTAAAAAAGCAAATATTCTACAGTATTTTTCAGAGAATTTCCACAGAAAAAGTGTTTTAGGAGATCATTGTGTTTGGCTTGATTTCTTAGTACATTTTTCATACAAAATATTCCATCGATAATCATTCAGCATGCATTCCATGATAATTCTATATAGTTGTTTTTTACTATAGTTTCAGTACAGAAAAAAACTTCCTCTGTGTTTCATGGCAGAGGGTTTTATTCTGTCTCTAAGTACAGTTATGCATGATGAAAGCTAGCTAAAGAAAAAGCAAATCCTCAGTCATCCTGGTGTCAGCAGCACAAGCAATGAAAATGAATGGACTGCAACTGGATTGCTACAGTGGAAAGTTGCTGAATACAACTAGATTGAAAACATTATGGAGGCTGAAGCTTTAATATATTCATCTATAAGAATATCACATTGCAAAATGCACCAAAAAAGAAGTAAAATAAAAAAATTATCTGTTCATGCCCTCAATGAACCATTGGGCAACATGGTTTCTTTACCTCATTCAGTATATGAAAATACAATAATTTTTAGTACAATCATGCTCAGCTATCCATCACATTCATGACAAATGTGATAGTTAGCAATTCAACAGTAGGAAAGAAATTTTTCCTGGAAGAATCAACATAATGGGGGGTGGCAGTGTTTTTTTGCAAAGATCTGAGAAATATACCCAATCAGAATTTATATGGTTTTAAGAATAGATACAGGAACAGGGCTATCAGGATCATCAGACAGAGGAGATACTGGCTTTTTAACATCTGGGTTTGTCTGTAAAAACTGAACACTTAAAGTGACAAGGCCTGATGGACAGCACTAAAACAATGTAGGTGACCCTCGGATGATTCATATTAGATTGCTCTGTGTACTGTCTAATCTGTAACTTCTTACATTGCTATTATCAGTGGAATTGTGCCGTGATATTCTTGGTGCAGAGAGTGTAAGAAAGTCTATCATGTCCCTATTGTCAGTAGAACTGGGCTGTGCTGGGTGGGGGGGGCAATGGGCAGATGAGACCAGAGATCCTGTATCTTTAGAATTATGTGAGTTATTTATTCAAAAATATAAAAGCTGGACCCTTTCACTGCAATCTTTCAAGAGCCCATCTGTGACTGGACACATTGCATAGGACCTCCATTTGTCCAGGGACAGGGTCTCCAAATCTTACTATAAAAAGGGGGCTTCTGCAGTGACTTTGGATCTGGATAATGATAATAGGATAATCGGTGATGCATTTTTCTTAATTACTGTACTCATTCTGTTGTAGTAATTTGTAAATGCATTGCCTTGAAAGCTGTTATTGTTAACATGTTGCTAATGACTGCTAATCTTTTGTTACCTGTCTTGTTGTAATAAGTTAAGTAAAACTTCATTTCACAGAGTATTTGAGAGTTTGGGCTTTTATGACAATTGCACATTGTGCTTAGCACCATGTGGTAAAAAAACCACATCATGCTCATTCTTACAGCTTCTCTCTGCACTGTGACACTGTCATCATCTTCTTCAGATAAATCAAGGTCAACTAAATCAATGGTAGTAATGTAATGATCAATTAAAGGGTGAGGGGCAGAAAACTGGGGTAAGGATGGTTATCAGAGATGAGTGTTTAACTACTGGCAATAGAACTCAAATGTGATTTCTAGAGAAGTAAACTGATTTTCTAAATTGAATTATTGTGTGATCTGAAACTGATAAAGACAAGTGCCCAGCAATGTAGGGGTTTTTTTCCTAATTTCTCAAGAAAAAAAGAAACAAGCTCGTCAAAGATTCCCAGTTATCATCTCCCTTTTCTGAAATAAAATCAAAACAAAACCCTAATAAAACTAAACGTGCATACAGAAAGAGATGATAAATGTAGTTGAAGCTAACATAGGATTTCCAGGACAAGAGAGGGTAAAAATTCGATTTCTCCATTAAAAAATTGTAGCATAGGCAGTTAGGTGTTCCCCAGCTTGAAGGTTCTGGATCCAGTTCTCATCAAGATGCTTTCCAATAAGAGGTCAGAGATAATTATTTGATATGAGTTACTATCCCTCCTGCCCACAAACTTGAGAAATGAAAGTAAACAGGTTAGCAAAGAGATGAAAATTCTGTAATAATTATAACATAGTTTTCATTTACAAATATCCAATTAACTAAGATGTGAAAGGAAAAGGTTTTTTAATGGATTTGAATAGGAGCTTCCATGAAAACTGGTAATGGTTTTTGAGTGATATCACTGAACATGGGAAAGAATAAGAGAATATTTCCACCATATAAAGCTACATTTGAGAAGTTGGTAAGGACTCTTAGATTCAGCATTCCTGATCTTATCAAAACTTTGTTTAAAATTACATACCTAGTCACAGTGTAAGAGATCAAGCTGATACAAATGTTTCTAAAACACACTACAGGTACTCTATACTGTAAGTATTTATCTTTCCCTGTTCTCTGTTGAAGCTGTTTCTGGTGTTTTACTGAGTCTGATACATCTGTATCATAAAACTTAAAACACATGAGATGAATGTCACCCTTACTGCTCAATTGCATCCCAGGTACAGTGTACAATCCCAGAGAACAAGTTGTTTAATTTAATCCTATGTCAGAAAAATAAAGTCACCTACTGAATTATAAACAGTAGTTCCCTGAAATATCTACACATTCTTTCAAGGAGTCTCATTCACATATTGGCCAGATCTGACACTTACTATTTTATAAAATGTGATAGATTTATTGCAGCTCTGAAGGGATTCCCTTTTCTCTTATAATTCACATTTAGATTTGCTGGAAGAAAAAAAAAATCTACACCTTAAAGGTTAGTACAAGGAATTTTATGCCACTGTTTAGTGCTGTTCCACAGAGCCACTGTATATGTTTCCAAAACTCAAAAATATTCCTGATGATTTTACAGAGCCAGGGTTTTCTGTTAACTTGAAACTTCTCAGATTTTCTTTAGACATTGTAGGGAAACCAGTGAATGTGAAATCTTTAGCTACAGTACCAGTCAAAAATCAGACCAAGGTATTTCCTAAGCCAGAAAGAAAAAGCAAAGCTTGTTTCAAAACAGACTTTTGATAATCCAGATGATATTTTGTGCAGAAATGAGGCAACTTCGGGTAGTGAGGCAATAAAGTACACACTCTGTTTTTTACAGTATTACTGCCCTGCTTACAGACTATGAAAACTAATGTTCAGTAGGTACTATTTTTCTGCTTTGATTGCAGTTTCTATTCCTTTCCTAACATAAAGAACATAGATGAGGACCGTTAATGGGGCAGCACAGAAATGACTTTGAGCTGGTTTAGTCTCTGTCTGCCCATTGCCTCTGTTTTTTTTGGCAGAATAGGCCAGAGTAATGCCAGATATTTCCAGTAGTGGCAACCCCCCCCCACCTTCCACTTTCTGCCTTTCACAAATTGAATAAAATAAAGTTACCACAAGAGGTGGAAATATCACCCAGGTCAAACATCATGACATTATCAGAAGTGTATTAGGTGTATTATTAGAGACCCAAAACAGATAATACAGCTATCTAAAGGAAAGATCCTGTACAATTTTGGCAGATTCTTTTGGTTTTCTTGAAGGCAAATTTCAACACTTGTTTGTACTGGCTGAGTTAGCTGTTGAAATAAAGTTAGAAGGTTCAAAGAAAAATCCAAATATTTTACTAATTTACTGTTAAACCACCATGTAGTCAAATGAACTGTATTGTTATGACTATATTATATCCAAAAGAAAGCCCACAGCTGTGGAGCACTTCATTCTTATCCCTGTTGTGCCCATGAAATACTAACCAGCCTTTTGTAAATAGCTCATGTTAAACATAAAGGTGATTAGCAAAGTGTCGTACTTATAATACGTAATAATTAGTTGTAAACTAGATAAATTAACAAGGTTTTCTGGAACTCACCACTGTACTATGTACTAATTTGAGATTTTTACTTAATAGTATATTTCAACAGGGTCTATGCTATTCTTGTGATTATCAGTGTATCTTTGTCTGCACGGAGAGTTGATACATACATTTTAATTGTTCATTGTTCCACAGCTTGTTAATTAGTTGTTTTGTATTGCCATACGAATTGATGTGAATGTCTTGGAACATCTCTGCACTCTTATTTATTCGCAAAAGAAACTAAAATTCATCTTTTGCTCATTCTTTACATTGATATTGTGGCAGCTCCAGCCTCTATCAAGTGTCTCTGTCAATTTTCAGGCAGATACAATACAAATCAGAATGGATAAATAAAGACATACATTTCAGCTGAAGCTAGTCTTTGGTCAGGCAATATGCTATGAAAATACTTGAAAATATTCATCTTCTGAAGAAGAAATCAAATGCAGCCTTCAAAGCTGGTTGGATAAAAAAGGATCGGGAAAACAACAGGCAGAAGATGGAATTTATGAAAAGTTAAGTAGTATATTTATTTCAAATGATAATGAGTGTGGTGGAAACTGTCTGGCCTGATAATAATATATCTAGCAGCCTTTGAGCAATACTTCATAAATACAAGTATTTTCAACATTTCTGACAATTTTCAGAAAATTACAAAAGAAATACTTTTTAAAAAATTACATAGCCCACAACCAGGACATTTCTATACATGCATGTTTATTTGCTTTTGACTTCAGTGACTCTACGAAGTGGAGAACTCTGGTTAATTCTATATCAGTTAACTCAATTTGCACCTTATAGTACAAACTCCAGGTTACAAACAACTATTGTCATTCTCACTTTGTTTTATTCACTATACAGAGAAAGCTACAGGTGCCATACTCACAGAGAAGCTAAACTATGTTGTAAGCTACATATCATTAAATTGGTAAAATTCCATGTCTCGAATGCACCAGACAGAATGGTTATTTGGCAGTATAAAAAAGTATAAGCACTGACATCACCTGATTCTTATCTTAATGTTGCCCTAAATCCAAACTGATAAGCTTTAACTGAAATGACAAGAAGGGACCTTAATAGTTACAACTTCTAACTGATGGTTTAACCAGCAGAATACTGAGTAATATTGGTAAGATTTGAACTCTATAGAAAAATTCATAGCTCATAGAACTTAAATAATTCATATAGGCCACCTTTTGAAAAGACTAAATATTATTAGTTGTGCTTACATGTAACATTTAGTATAAATGCTTAGTACATTTGCAATTTTCTGAATGTTGCTATATTTAGTGTACAGCAATAATCAATACATGTAAAGAAGGAGAGTCTTTGAATTATCTGTGATTCTGGCACATTGATTTCTTTGTGTCCTAAGTTTATGGTTATATCCAACGACATGTACTTTTCCCACATACAGGGCTTACCCATCTCTTTAGCCTATTACAAAGCCAGTTCCATATTCTTAAATGGCTCCAAAAATGTTGTTGAGATCAGTCCTGTGCCTGGGATAACATTAATCTTCCCAAGCTTAGAGTTAGACTTGTGAATCAACCTTTAGCCATTTTTTATAGACACTGCAATAAGAAGGACAGTTGATTACAGTGCTGCACAAGGTTTCTTGGCTGGGTTGCAGATGGACATATTGCTAACACTTTCTCTGACGTACAGGAAAGCTAGGCTTTGAATCCTTCTAGGACATGATCTGCAAGAGGTCAGCTTGTCCACAAAAATAAATTATATATTCCTCTTATTCTGGAGGTATGTAATTGCTCTGTTTAGATCCTGCTTTTGGCCTTTGGAAAGATGGTTGTATTTTGTATATTTCAGAAGTTCTCTATTTGGTTACTAATAAAAATAAAGTTAAAGGGCTAAGAGAGCAATTTCTGTCATTTTACTATAAAATCAGATTACATCGCATTTTGTTACTTAATTACCTGAGGGATCAGTACAGGTCTTACAGGGAAAATTACATTTATGACTTCACAGAGTCTGATGAAATACTTCACAGTACTGAGAAGCAGAATAGCTAGAATAGCAATATATCTACACTAACAGACGTGCAAGTAAGAACAATGCCTAAGCAGTTTGCCTTTAATATCTCAATGTTATAAAGGTACTTCACATTCCTGTACCCTTATAGTACTAGTATGGTAAGCTGAAAGAAGAGGACAATGTTGATAAGGTTGAATTCACAGGGAAGACTAAAAAGAGGAAATGTACCCATCGAATTTTCCATAGCTTCTTTGGAAAGTACATGGCCTTCATAACCTTGAATGTACTCGTTTTCTTCCTAGCAATTATACTGTGTCTTAGAAGGACTAGACTTTGCAATTGATAGAACCATCTTTTTAAAGATGCATCTTTCATGTTTAGACAAACTGCTGGTATATTGCAACTCAATAAAGCCTATAATCTTGATTGTCTATCTGATGTAACCATGGAAGCAAGTGAAGAAAAATCACAAGGGCAAAACACTTAATGGAAAAGAAAGATGAGTTCTGTATTTTCAATTAATCTGTGAAAGCCATTTTAAGGAACTGAGAAACAACACAGAAAAAAAAAACCCCAACAAGTCTGAGCAAACAGCTCAGAGAATATTTTTAAACTAATTTTAATATAATCACCTTCTAGTCATCTGACATTCCTGCTCCTAACAGGAGTGGGAATATTCTTTCCTTTAGTGCTTTTATTCATGTCTTCCTTGCAGTGGTTGTATTGAAGTTGACTGCAAGTGTGCCCCACTGGAAGTGCCGAAAGAATCATATAGTCATAGAATCATAGAATAGTTAGGGTTGAATGGGACCTTAAAGATCATCTGTTTCCAGCACACCCCCCTCCACCATGAGCAAGGACATCCCACTAGATCAGGTTACCCAATGCCCCATCCAATCTGACCTTGAACACCTCCAGGGGTGGAGCATCCACAGCTTCCCTGGGCAATCTGTTTCAGTATTTCACCACTCTCATGGTGAAGAAATTTGTCCCAATGTCTAGCCTAAATCTGCCCCTCACCAGTTTATATCCATTCCTGCTTGTCCTATCAACACAAGCCTTTCTGAATAGTCCCTCTCCAGCTTTCCTGTAGTCCTTTTTCAGGTACTGGAAGGTTGCAATAAGGTCTCCTCTGAGCCTTCTCTTCTCCAGGCTGAACAACCCCAACTCTCTCAGCCTGTCCTCGTATGGGAGGTGCTCCAGGCCTCTGATCATCTGTGTAGCCCTTCTCTGGACCCATTCCAACAGTTCCATATCCTTCTTATGTTGAGGATTCCAGAACTGGACACAGTACTCCAAATGAGGTCTCACAAGAGAGGAATAGAGGGGCAAAATCACTTCCCTCGACCTGCTGGCCACACTTCTTTTGATACAGCCCAGAATATGGTTGGATTTCTGGGCTGTGAGCAGACATTGCTGGGTCATTTCAAGCTACTCATCGACTAGCATCCCCAAGTCCTTCTCTGCAGGGCAGCTCTCAATCATATCATACCCTCTGGTGTACTGAAAACAGGGTCTGTCCTGACCCAGGTATAGGACCTTGCACTTGGCTTTGTGGAACCTCATAAGGTTCTCACAGGCCCACTTCTCCAGCCTGTCCAGGTCCCTCTGGATGACATCCTATCCTTCCGATGTGACAACTGCACCACTCAGCTTGGTGTCATCTACAAAATTGCTGAGGGTGCACTCAATCTCATGGTCAATATCATTGATGAAGGTATTAAACAGCATCAGTCCGCGTATGGACTCCTGAGGGACACCACTTGTCACGGATCTCCATCTAGTCTTTGAGCCATTGAACATTACTCTCTGAATACAATGATCCAACCAGTTTATTATCCACTGTACTGTCTATCCATCAAATCCATATCTCTCCAATTTAGAGAGGAGGATGTTGTGGGGGACCATGTCAAAGGCTTTACAGAAGTACATATCATGATTTTAAACATTTAATTTACATGACCTTGAAAAATAAAGCACACTTCTTGTTTCAGAAATGCTACATTTTAATTTTTGAGGTTGACAAGTAGCATTATGTTTGGAATTGGCAAATAAGTCTACAATCAAACTCACAACATAGCTATGGAAAAACTAAACATCAGGGCTCTATTTTTTAGTGATTATAAATGTACTCTCAAATACATGAAATTCGCTGTAGGCTCCAAAGAAAGTTCCCTGATTTTTTTTGAGAAATTCTTTAATAGACTAACAAAACTTTAAAAGAAATATGAATCTGTAGAACCTGTGAAATTCAGAGATTAAGAATGTGAGTTCATCTTAAAAATGAATTCTACAGTCATGTATGCCTTATCTCTGAAGCCAGAACATCTCTATGCCACAATTTACCAATGAACATTTTCACTCGAGGAATGACATGTTTTAAGTAGTTCTGAAACTCAAATATTTACTCATATTCCTCATTAACTGACAAACACACTTTAAATTGGATATTTATGGCCCATAGAACAAATTCATAACTGGATACACTACAAAACATTCTGTCATTTCTTACTTTGCTATTAGTTTATAAAACATATGTATATCGTTTTAAAACAGTAGAAACCATGATCGTCAAAGAGCTGAAAAGACAGATGTGACATGAATTTGTATTTATTTGTATGTGTTTTGAAAAAAGAATGTATTTATATATTGATCAATAATGATATATATTTAAAGGTAGAATGCGTGAGATGTATGAATTTCTAAAAGAAAGATTTCTGGAACAATGTCTCATTTCTCCATTTCTAATGATTTTGAAATTTGATGGAAATTATGAATACTTATAAGCTCATTTTTATATTTAGCAATTTATAAGAAATGCACAAGTTAATTGCCAGCTTTTTATTAAAGAGGGCTATGCTAAACAGATAAATACTCTAGTCAGTAATTATTGTGTAAACAAAGAAATGCCATCTTTTGCCTGGTTATAGTAGTTATTTACTTATGTTGCCATTGTCTTACTTTAAAAAGCTATATGTGGACTTGTCTACCACAGGAGAGTTAACCACTGTGTTTTGTCAGGCAGTACAGGAGGAGCTGGGCTTTAAGCTGTGTGTGTTCAAGGACTCCTTTACAGGAAAAAAACTATATTAATGATTTCTACTGTCAAACAAGAATGACGTTCACATGAAAACTTCTTGCTATACTGTTAAATAGAGGAAAGGCCGCACAAGTGATGTAAATGCCAGCACCAAGCGGTAGCTGTTCCATTACACTGAGCTGGCTGAGCTCATCCTACAGCCAATCATTTGTGAAGGACACGGTGACTGGAAGGCCACACTGGACACAGCACAACACAATATACAGTCGTCTCCAGTCAGAATAACTGAATCTCCCCCCCTTCATCCACTTACAGCTTACCTTTCCAAGATATTCACATCAGAAGCTATGCACACCAGAAGATATTTCACACAGGAAAGACAAGATGTCATCCAGAGGGACTTGGACAAAGTGGAGAAGTAGGCCTGTGTGAACCTCATGAGGTTCCACATGGACAAGTGCAAGATCCTACAGCTGGGTCAAGTCAATCCACAGTTCCAGTGCAGGATGGGGGATGTTGGGATTGAAAGCAGCCCTGCAGAGAAGGACTTGGAGGTGCTGACTGATAAGAAGCTCAACATGAGCCAGCAATGCCCACTTGCAGTCCAGAAGGCCAAACGTATCCTAGTCACGTGGCCAGCAGGTGTAGGGAGGTGATTCTGCCCCTCTACTCTGATTTTCTGAGACTCCTCCTGGAGTGCTCTGTCCAATCCTGGAATTCCCAGCATAAGAAGGAGATGAAACTGTTGGAAAGGCTCCAGGGAAGGGCCACAAAGATGATCAGAGGGCTGGAGCACCTTTCATATGAGGACAGGCTGAGACAGTTGGAGTCGTTTAACCTGGAGAAGACAAGGCTCTGGGGAGACCTCATAGAGGCTTTCAAGTACCCAAATGGAGTGTACAAGAAGGTTGAGGAGGGACGTTTTTCAAAGGCATGTAGTGATAGGATGAGGGGGAGTGGCTATAAATTGGAGAGAGGAAGATTTAGACTAGACATAAGGAAGAAATTCTTCACAATGAGGTTGGTGAGGCTCTGGAACAGGTTGCCCAGGGAAGCTGTGGTTGCTCCTTCCCTAGAAGCATTCAAGGCCAGGTTAGATAAGGCCTTGAGTAACCTGGTGTAGTTGGAGGTGTCCCTGCTCATGGCAGGGGTTTTAGAACTGGATGGTCCTTTCCAACGCAAAACATTCTATGATTCTAGGATTCTAAGATTCTATAATTCTAAGATTCTATTGTATTTATACGTATGTAAACTATGTAAATACTACAGGTTTCTCAAGCTCTATGTACAAAATTCAATAAAGCATAAGTGGCCTGGTCACTGTCTTCATGAGTACAAGGTCTTCAGCAAGGCTCCTAGTGTCCTGGGGCAGTCTGGTCTTTGTCTGTTGTAACGTACCTCAGACAAGCTCAAAAAAAATAAGAAAAATCCCCCAACACCCACTGGTTTTACTACTTGTTTAAGTGGTACAGGAAAAAAAAGTCAAATTCTTACTATAGATTTACTGTGAATAGAATGAATATTATGACTAATAACAGCTGATTTAATTATAATTCTCCTAAGGTCAGAGACTCAGTGCTGCAGTTCTTCATCAGACAACTTCTTACTGAAATTAGTGGTACAAATGAACCTGGAGAACATTAATTAGAAGCAATTCAGCATCTTCAAAGGGCTACTTCAAGTTTTTATTCCAGCATAGATCTGAAATTAAAATCTTTAAAGCACTGAATTTCGTTATGGGACTACAGAACACCAAATTTTGTTCATACTCTGTTGTTTCAGTTCATATTATCTTTCTTGTAAGTCAATTCCAATCTCTTCACACATTCTCTCTCCAGCTGTTTTCATGTTCCCTTCCACCATAAAAAGGATGCTTAAGCCACAACTTTGCAATGTTCACTGTCCTCTCTTTTTTTAGCAGATTTGGACCAACCCACCAAGTACACACATTTGAGTGACACCAGCAAAAAAATATAATATCAGTTTTTCTATAGTTGTTGAAATTGGTTGCAGTGTAAAACATTGTGATGCTGAAAAATGATCAAGCCATGTAGTATTAGAAATGACATTGCTTGATGAAGGCAAAAAAGTCCATGCGAATCTGCAAGATAGGTGAGCAGTAATTAAAACTAAGCTTCCAGATATCAATCTTTTCTAAGTAAGTCAAGCAAGAAATCTATGGTTATTACATTAAAGAGTAGCATGGATGCCACCTCCCCTTTGCTCCTTCTTCTGTGGCAGAAGCATGTGGAACAGAGAGCTGAGGAAGCAGATGTTGGAAAATGACTACCTAGTCTGTGCCTAGTATTGGAGTAGCCAATGGAAAAGATGAGCACTGAAAAAATATTTACTCCCCTAGCTTTTAGTAGTGTGTGAGAAAAAAAAAAATCACCCTGATGGAAGAGATAGATTAATTTCAACATATAGAAGTAAATCAAATAAACTGTGATTTTATAAAAATTATAACTTGTAAGTCTGGCTTATCTTCTTAGTTTCAGTCATGTAAATTTGGTGTATCTCCTCCAAGTATAGCAGGATAACAGTCACTTTAACTGGGAAAGAAATCTGGATAGGTATTTTAGGCCTTGCACTTTGTAAAATCAAAATGCTCAGAAAGACAGAAAAGTCATGCAGAGTATTAGCAGTTATATCCTTTCTGAAATATCCCTTCAAAGATAATCAGCAATGTGTTAATTGCTTTCCTGGGGAAATATGTAATCCTACCTTTTCTTCATATTAAATACCAAAGCAAAAATGCAGTACTTAAAAGCATTATACTATGTCTTTTCAATTATTTCTTGAACTAAATATATCTAAATAACAAATCTGATTTTTACTATAGAAACTATAACTTATATATACATTAAAAACTAGGTAAAGAAAGTGAACTGCTGGACTCAGTAGAAGTGGTGTATATTTTCATCCAAATTTCAAAGACATAAAATTACTAATGTTATTACAGGAGTTCTGAATGATGGATACTTGATGAAGATAATGAATGCAGATACTTACAGAAGTAATGAAAGTGTATGTGTGGAAAGAATGGAAAAAGCTCTTGAGAACCTGATTAAAAAAAATTCATATGGCCATTCAGTCTCTAAATCTGATTAATTTCACAGAATCTTTAAGGAACACCAGGTATGAGATGATATTATGGTTTAGGTGCTGTAGAAGCTTCAGTTTACCAATATGTTGGCCCATGTTTTTAGAGTTAGTGTTTTGTCCAATAAATTATGAAGTATATTGAGAAATTAATAAAGAAAAAGGAGAAAGGAAAAAAATAGGAAAATAGATATCAAAGTTAAAATAGTAAATGATGAAGGAGTGGCAAGAGTTATTTTGGATAAATAGATATAAAGAAGTTATATCAGCTAAAGACAGATATGAAGTGGTCAATGCAAAGCATCAAGATATGCATATGGGTTTCAATTATATCAATTATTTTTATGCCAATCAACTCCTCCTTCCAAGTTTTATGCCTTGAAACTAGGGAATGCCAAGGTCTATCCTTGTATCCTGAAACTAGCTGACATAGTCTTGTAAAGTCTTGTTAAACACCCTTAATCCCTGCAAAAGGCTGATCTATTGAGGGATGCTAAGCCCCAGATCATGCCTCAACAGATATGGGGAAAATACTCCTTGGTCCAGACCAAAACCAGGATTTAAGCCACAATAAAAAGTGATGGCCAGCTGAGCTGTAGTGTCTGGGCCTGGGCCCTAGCCCTGTTTAGCATACTTGTATAAATGTAGCTCTTGTCTTAATTGTGAAATCTTTGGCAAAATACACTATAAGAAACTCGAAATTTATTTAGACTTTCAATAATTTTTAAAGTAATATCTTTAATTTCTTCTGTCTTATAATGTTCTGAAAATTTGCTTGATACTAGAATTAACTATACTCATGTTTGACATATTTGACACCCTGATGTCCAGGCTCATGCCTCAGTTTTCTATCTTTATTCAAATATGCTAAGACAGAAAAAGATTCATAAATAATAGAGGAACCACAAAGAATAATATTTACTGTGAAAATAGTTTTCACAAGCCTGTAATGTAAAAGAAAGGAGAAAAGGCTAAGTGCCTAAAAATTCTAAACATATTCAAATATAGATAATATTTTAGCAGGAGTACAACAACTTTAAAATGTGACAATACAGATAATTGATTGCATGCTTCCTTCTTTATTGTAATCTAATGATACTTTCTCCAAAAAAAGTATATTCTCTTGGATTTTTGTTTATTTGTTTGGTTTCAAGTCACCAACCAACATATATTTAGACCTATCATAGAATCACTAGGTTGAAAAATACCTTTGAGATCATCAGCTGCAACCATATCTGTCTACTATTAAATCATATCCCTAAGCACTTCATCTACTCATCTTTTAAGTACCTCCAGTGATGGTGTCTCAGTCTCCTCCCTGGGCAGTCTGTTCCAATGCCCGATAACCCTTTCAGTGAAGAAGTGTCTAATCTGAACCTCCTCTGGCAGAGTTTGAGGCCACTGCCTCTTGTCCTACCACCTATTACTTGGGAGAAGAGATCAACACCCCCATCTCTACAAACTCCTTTCAGGTAGTTGTAGACTGTGATAAGGTCTCCCCTTATCCTCCCCTCCTCTGGGCTAAACAACCCCCAGTTCCCTCAGCCACTCCTCATAAGACTTGTTCTCCAGCCCCTTCATCAGCTTTCCTGCTCTTCTCTGGGCATGCTCCAGGACCTCAATATCTTTCTTATGGTGAGAAGTCTATTGTACAATATTTACTGCTGGAGGTTTTATGTAACTTGATCAGCCTATCTGCCTAATCTCTTTCATGCACATTTCTCTGGCATTTTTTCCAATGAAAACACCATACAAATCATGAGTCATTCCATGCAGCTGGATAACTCTTCCCACAGCATTAAAGAGCACAAAGTCCATAAGCACATATTTTTCTCCATTTCAGTTTTTCATCATGATTGATCATTGCCCATGCACTGTTTCTTTTATAATACCCACTTCCCCTGGAAAATGTGTCTGGAATGTTAGTTATCTTACAATATAACAGGTTTTATAGAGGACAAATAGCACTACAGCAGTTCATAAGTCGTGGCAGCGCCAGTAACAGTTATTAGATGTCCACAGAACAGGCACAGATTCCTTCATTCACCCTGTATAAGATTTCTTTTAGAAGTTCTCTTATGTAGAGCTTTGCTTTTGTAGAAGATAAGTGGCATTACGCCCTTAATCATTCAGACTGTTTTTTCATCTAAGAAATTTTCACCTAAAGAAATTACAGAAGAGCAACTAGAAATATTTCAAATAGGTTTTTGTTATTTAAAACATGAATTTCCATTAGTAAGTTTCTGTTTCTATTTCATTAACATTCCCATTTGGAGCAAGAATTTATATATAGTAGAAATAAATCTGGCATATTTTAGTGATTATATTTATTTCCATATGACAATATTACTCAACATACCAATCTAACTCTTTCCTGTACATATGTCAGAACTCAGACAATTTCACATATGTACTTTAATGAAAAATAACATCTGATTTTTACATACTAATCATTTCAAAATGCCAATGTGACCTTTCCCACAATGCAATTTCAGTAAAACAATCCCTTTTCAAAGGGCCTTGATGTTGAATCCTTAGAGAAAAAAAACTTCCAACTAAATGATAGTAAAAGGATACTATATTTTCTTTGCCAAGACATTTAGAATGTAGAAATGATGTTAATTTCATTGTAGAGAAAGAAAGCATTCAATTAAACCACTACTAAATAGATGAGATGAAAACCAAGGAATAGCTATTAGATGTTTTTCAAGGTTATAAATTCCAGAGGGTTTCTATCAAATTTGATATTGGACTAAAGATATACTTCAAACTAGGCTTATGTTTTTAACATGTATTTAACCACAGAGACATTAATAATTTCTTCAAGAGATAGGAGGAATTAGAAAATCGAGTTTTATTATGAAAATGAAAAATACCATTTATCGACCTTTCATTGTTAAATGCAAATTAGTTGAAGTACTGGTTCAGCGTATTGAAACACTTCTTCCATGAATATGTAAATTTAAGAAAAAAAAATCAATCCCTTTCAGACCAGTTTTTGTGGAATCTTGAAATGTTTTATTGTCCCTACATACAAACCCTTTTTCTCAGTGCCCAGCCTGAATCTTTGTCAATTATCTCACCCTCTGAATGTTAATCTTAAGTGGACAAAACATCTTTAAAATTTCTACGTATTCTTCCCCATTTTCTATTTTCCTCCAGCTTTAGATAACATGTGAAATAATTAATTGTATAGATTATTTTGATGCGCATTTTTAAATAGATACATATTCAATTTCTATTGCAGTTACTATATTAAAACTGCACACAACATTAGAAGGTATGTTGTTTTCATGTTATAATCAATGCCTAAGTGTTCTGTGAGGCTAAAAGCACAGCTGTTATGCAAGAAATGGGAAAAGGGGAAACCCATCAATTTCTCAATTTTCAATTTTATCTGAAGACTCTAACATGGAGGAAGTGAGACAATAATGTATACTCTCAGGTTCTGGAAGAGATAAATTTGAATATTTTGAATATGTATTGATTAACATTCTGGGATGAGCTATGAAATTTACATGCTTTTATCTGATAAACCAATGAAAAGTCATTTTCATCTTAAGCAGCTGTACAAGTTGACTGAATGACACCATTAAGATGCTAAAAAAAGAAAACATCACATTTCTTGCAATTTTAGCTTTGTAGCTCTAAAAATGATCTATATAATAAAATCCTGGTCATTTTTTATGTTAATATTTTTATGACAAACACAATTTTTCAGTATGTTTCCTTGCGAGAAAAAGTTGCCTTTCAATTCCCTATTCAGGGATCTGGATTTACCATTAATATAGCTAAACCCCGAGTTTGACACCATGCATCTGTGGCTATGACTGAACATAAGAAATTCACAGAAGGGGCTCGCTCTTTACCCTTTGTTCTCTGCCTCCTGACAAGCAGACTCGAGAGGGGTATTCTTTCGGACACTATTCATCTCCACAAGCTTTCTTAATAATATTCTTCCTGAACTTCACCTTTCCATTCTTACTCTGTTACCTCCACTGGTTCATTAAGATCTGAAGGAGACTAGTGATACACTAGGTCAAATAAAGAAGAAAAGTGAGATTTTCCATTATCGTCCAACAATAGCCATTGCGAGGCCTGGGACCAGAGCACAATGTCACTTACTGATTTCCTTCTAAAGTCTGTGTAAGTTTAAAGGATGTCACATGTTTCTTATGATGCTCTCTACTTTAGGTACTGGGTATTATCTCACTGCATGGCAAAAGCTGTCACAGAAAGCCTTTAAGTTCCATTGATCAGAAACCTTACTTGTTTTAGCCCTGGCAAAAGACAGATCAGCATTTTTTATGACACCACCCCCCACAGAAATTAATAGATTATGCAGGGTTTAGCCTTAGAAATCTCCTTTGTTTCTTTGTTGTTTCTGTCAAGATTTCCCTCTTCTGTAGATTGGAAGGGGATGTAAAAAATACAGTGTATTTTCAGAAAATTTTCACTATGAATCTTGTTCAGGAGCAATCCACCCATCATCAAGCTTAGTTCAGAGAGCTGGACTGCACTTTCAGACTGCTATATGCATCTTGGCAAGCAGATAAATATCTTTCAAACTCAGACTTATTTAGAATTATGTTCTTTTTGATGCGGTACTGTAGGACTGCCTTTCTTGAAAATTCCATGTCTTGCTATAGTAGTCTCACGTGGAGCATACAATGCTACTTCGGGATTATTTTTTTTCTAAAAAAAATAATATTTGTTTATTATTATTATTATTTATTCAGAGAAGAATACAAGGAAAATCTTTGAAGACATAAGATATGCAGTCCTGTGACATTTCGTTAGCCATACAATAAGGAAGAGGCCTCATATGTGGAGAAGGAAAAGATATGAACTCTGCTGCTATTACAGGCAATAGGTTGGCTCTGACAGAAATATACTCGAACTCACCCTTTTGGGTCCTTTTGCCTCTGACACAGAGGCAAAAATGCCAACATAGTGTCTGAGTACTACTGGGGAAAAATATGATGCATTCTGGAAAGAATTTCTTTTGGAATAAGAAGTGAAGGACCCAGGATTCCTTACATTTTTTATTTCTTGTTCTACATTATCATCTTTATGCATTATTTTTTTTGCAGTGTAACCCTTTGTTTTCTGAAAAATAGTAGCTACACTCTAGTGGGATGACTGCCAGAGAGTTGTATTACAGTGTTCTTCAAAACAGAAGAGATGCAATAATTACATTGAAGAAGCCCTAATTACTGCTACTGTGTGTATGTTAGAATAAGACTATCCTCTATCTGCTGCTTTAAGGTAAAATGATATTGTGACATACTTATGATAGGTCATTTCTATGATGAATGTACTCCTGCTCCAAAAGGTACACGAGAGACAGTTAATTGTAAATGTCACCAATTACACGTTTTGCAAAGCAAGAGGGAAGAACTGAAGGCTGTCTCATGTCTCTGAATTGAATAGGAAACAGCCAGCTCAGTTGTACAGTTCATTCAGTGTGAGGGGTAATGTCTCTTTGGGAATTCAGTGGGACTTGCTGGGGTTCTCCTCCCAAAAACATTTTACACCTTTATGGTATAATTACGTGGATGCAAATTTCACACTTAAGGAAGGTTTCATCACATAGTCAGAACGATAGTGAAAGAATATGCAACATCTGTTTACTTTAAGGTTACTTTAGATTAATCTGACATCTGTCTTTTAAGACAATTGTCTATTTGTCTAAAATTAGGAAAAAAAAAAAACAAAACCAAACCTTACCCCAGAGTTAACTAAGGAATGAGGGGAAGGCAGATGTCTGAGCCAAATGCCCAGTGTGGGATTGTTTGAAATTTTGCCTTTCTCATTGCTCCTTCAGAACCTACAGTTTCTTCTAAGACTTTGATGCCAGCATAAATCCTGTGGATGATGGCATCAGTGAAGGGTAGGTAACCACTTTTTGTATACTAACCTGGCTGTTGTAGGTTGTAAACATGGCCCAGGAGGTAGGTCCTGGTCAACAAATTACTTATACCACTTATGTTCGTATCACTGTAAGGTACTCAGTACGAGTAGTGCCTTGGGACTTTGACAACTCCTCTTCCAACTATCTCATAAATTATTTTTGATGAGTTTTCTTTTGTTTTTTTTCTCTGAAGGAGGCACTTTTGGGAATTCAAAGTAGCAAGGCTAAAAGCACTAAACATGGTGAAAAATTTATAAAAGCTGCTATCATTACAGACAAATTACACCAGGTGGGGAGTGGTATTCTGAACTACTTTGCTAAGAGCTCAGTACACATGTCTCATCTGCTAAAAAGTTTCTCCTTCAGACTCCTTGTCACAGTATTTCTCAAATCATATCATTTATGTTGCTCCAGAAAATATATACTGTCTTCCTACTAAACAAAAAGAACTTTCTCCATTGTAGCTAAATAGTTTGTTTCCAGATCCAGTCAAGTACTGTATCAGTCCTATTCAGTGAGTGATTTGTTTGTAGTCAATTACCTATTAGTCTGAGCTATTTATAAGACTTCAAAGATGGGGCAAATAGCACAGAAGTTCCAAACTGAGTTGAATGAGCAGAATAATTTCTCAGGTTTGAAAGCTCCTAAGGAGGATATTTTCCAAAAACTGAGAGAAGGGCAGGTAAGTTATGGTTCTGTTTATGGAAAGCCAAGTTAAAGAATGGCTCTTGTCTGAAAGTCTGGAATTGAGACGGCAGGTTGTGTTAGTCATCCTGGAAAATAGCTAATTTTGAAAGTTAGCTACTAGAACGTAAATGGTTGCCTTTAGTTCTAGAGAGAGTAGATGTAGCTATTGGGTGCATTCTTTAAAATCTTCTTCCCTTTCCTAAAACATTTTGAAGCTTAAAAGGTCATTTGACTTTTACCCTCGAGTTTTCCTAGGAAATATTTCAGGTTGTCTGGATGTCACTAGGTACACAATTTCTGAGGCAATGATATATTCTTTAAGAGAGCATGTCTCTGAGATAAACACTTAACAAAAAGAGGGGATTCTCAGTGAGAGCACCTGTCCAGAGAGTTGGATTTTAATTTCTTTTATTTCCTAGCATAATTATCTAAAATTATGCTTATTGTTTACTTTAAGTGACAGAAAAAACAAAGTTCAGGTTTGTCATTGTTGACCCATTGTAATCATCTAGTGCTAGTGCAGCAGGTGAATATATATGTGTATATATATACATAATATAATATAATATAATATAATATAATATAATATAATATAATACAATATAATATAATATAATATAATATAATATAATATAATATAATATAATATAATATAATATAATATAATATAATATAATATAATATAATATAATATAATATAATATAATATAATATAATATAATATAATATAATATAATATAATATAATATAATATAATATAATATAATATAATATAATATAATATAATATAATATAATATAATATAATATAATATAATATAATATAATATAATATAATATAATATAAATGCTTTCATATATATAATTCTTTCATATATTTAATATATAATATATATAAACATATTTTATGTAAAATAATGCATATTAATACTTTTTCTTTTATATATAACATATATATACACTTTTATATATTTTATATGTTTTATATATATATAAAAGAAGTAACAATTGAAACTCGAGTGAGTAATTATCTTTCTGAGCAACATCCAACAAAGTCAGAGGAAGGCAATTCTTAGCAAAAAGGCATCCCACTTTAGAGTGGGGGAGGAGTAGGCCAGTCAACCCATCCTACCTATCCATCAAGTAAGGTGGTCATTTTTCCTCCCTCACAAAACAACTTTCAAGTACCAATTTTATACTTTTTAAAAAGTCTCTGGTGCTTCTTGGCAAGGTGAGACTAAGCCAATTTTAATGCATTGACTGGCTCTTGACAAGGCCTCCTGTGTCATCAGCAGCAGGATTTGGCAGTTTATCACACCCTTGGGGCAGGGAGCTCACTATGTGCTTTCAGGGGTTTTTCTATGATTAACTGAAGCAACATCAGGCTGTGAGGTCTTCATTTACCCCAGGTGTCACTCAGCTGATTTGAGAGACAAGGACATGATCCTTCTGTCTTGCAAGATAAGGTCGTTGATTGTTCAAGTAGAACCACTCCCTTTTGTGAAGTTTGATAATTACCACCACAAAGCCAGCAAGTCCATTACACCACAGGCACTGCTGTGAATAAGGAGTAAAGTAACATTATGATGTGCTTTTAGTGACTCTCTTTTCCATAATGAGGAGATGAGGTGCTAGTTGTATTTAAAGCTCACAGAGGATACTTACTGCTACACTCATAACTATATTTACAGTGATATCTTTTCAAAGTTTTTCAGTTATAATCCCTGATGGAATGATGTTCCATTGTGTAACAATATATATGCTATGTAAGTTCAGTTTTTCTACCCTTTTTCTTATTCACATTTGAAATGCTACCATGCAGCCCTTTGCACACATAAACCCAGTGTTACTGCAATTACTTTTCACATTGTCAGCAAGATGAACAGATCGCAGTCTCTCTGTCTTCCTCATACTGGACACTAGTGCTGCTTTTTGAGCTCAGGTGGAAAACATCCTTCACTGAATGTAGAGCTGCCATGAGAAAATTGCTTTTCTTTTAACTTCATTGATATTTTTCTACCCTCACAAATTGGGAACAAAAAAGAATTGTGTTTTTGAGCTACCCTTTTTTCCTTCTTTGATAATATCTTTCACTCAAGGCTTTGGGTAAATGCCAATAAATAGCTACATTTTCCTTAATTTTATTTTTAATCAAGCTACATGTATTTCAGTCATCTTCTGACCTATTTTCTATCGGTAACTGCAGCTGCAGAAGCCACCTGTCTGTTTCTCTGTATTGTCACGTAACAATAACGTTTTTCTTCTTTATTGTGAATGTGGATAGAATATAACTGTTCACATTTCCTTGCTTTTGAAGAAATATTGACTTCATTTTGGTCTTTATGTCATTTACTGGCTAGTAATATTGAAACCAACCACCTAATCAAAGAATTCCCAATGGACTGTCTTCGAAAGGATTTATAAAAGAATAAAGATGAAAGATTGATACTGAATATGGATGTATTAAAAGCAGAAACACGCCTCCTTCTAACTCAAAAAAAAAATTAACTAAAAGAAGCAAACAAAGCCCTAAACACACCCCCATTTCTGATTGTATGGACTGATGTTCTATTAGTAATGCTATTCTCTAAGATCATCAGTAGAATATCTTAGAAGCTTTTTTTACAACAGAGATGACAGCTGAAATGATGATAATCAGAGTCAGAAGGATCACACATCCACAAGTTAATTGTGTCCTGTCCTGACCTGACATAATCTAAAACCACAGCAATTCTTCTTCATTGCTCCAAACATTACTGCACCAAGGCTCCCAGAACATGAACAGCAACTGCGTAACTTGTTAATCAGATAGACAGACAAGATTAAAAGTATCTTTGCAATACAAAAGTTTAACATGATCTACAGGTCCAATATTTATTTCCAAGCTCAACAAAATTCAACTTAGAATTCTACTTCTGTTCTAGTGTTAAGCATAAGAATTAAAAGTACCATTCACCTTGAAATTCTGCATTAAATTTCATATCATAAAATAGATGCAAATAGAATGTGTAGAATTTCAGATATATTTGGTTACAAACCTTTCCTTCTGAGGTCCTTTTCCAGAACTTAAAAATGACTTGTTTTCTCCTTCTACCCTGTCTGGCCTTGTGAACGTATAAGTCAACAAGTAATTTTAGGAAACAGACATACAGTCATACTAACTGTGAAATATCTTAGAAATATGTAAAGAAACTTAATATATATATATATGTGGAGTTGAATGAGCTACTAATAAATGTGGGATATAGAGATTAGTTCATATAATCTCAAATTTGACAAGAAAATTTAGATGCTATGAACAAATCTTGTAATTCTTTTCATGATATATAACTCACAGACTATTTAATTTCTAATAATATTGTGGTAATGTTGCAATCTGTTATGAACTGCTCACTTGTCTTTATATCTTCTAGCTAGACAACAGGAAAGGCTTAGTTTTGTCTTCTTTATTCTTCATTTTAATCAGAGAAACTATTGGTAGAATAAACTCATAATACATTTGGACAAATGACCTTATCTATAACATTAATATTGGATCGATGCCTGGCACATATATGAAAAACATGACTGTTACTATTACTGTTTTTCTCTATTTTTCTTTATAGTTTAATAGCAAAATATTATGGGTTTAAAGATGGATCAGGGCTTTAAAGGTCATATGTACATCTAGATTTTATTGAAGTACAGAAATGCTTGAAAACTATTTGAATTCTGTGCTCTTTCTTAAAATAATCCATTATATTTTGTGTTAAAAAATTATTTTTCAGTATTTTTTGTATCTTTGCACATGTTTAAATGACACAAACCACATAGTGGATATTGGAAGGTGGTTAACTAATAAAAATGAAAACAAAAATACCAACAAAACCTAGCATAAAATAGGTAATATTTCCCTGAGATTTTGCATATGGGATAACAAATATTTCAATTCAAAATATTTTAATTCATTTAATGTATGGATAAAACTGAGGGAATCAATAACACTGTTGTGTATGATTCTACTTTGCTACAGTTTTGTACTCTGTCTGGTTTTCCCTTCAAAGAAAATGCATGCCCAGACCCTGCTTAAATAGTGTAGGTCTCATCTTGACATGAAGAATGATCATAAAATGTATTTTTCTTTTCCCAGATTAAAATGAGGACTACAATTTATATTAGCTAATGAAAGCTTTCTTCTAGATGCATTTGATAAATAAAACTCTGACAATTAATTTTAAGCTATGCACACAGATCCTTTCTGTAGTCATCAAAAAGAGATGTGAATCTTCAGATAATTATCCAGCAGATATCACACAGAGCTGTCCTTCCAGTAACTTTGAAATGTATAGTTTAGATTAGACACTTGCTTTTTTAAGGAATGGATTGAGTGAGACAAATACTAATTATAAAAAACTTCAGTAAATCTACTTTCATATTTATTTACACATTTAAGAATCTCACTATATGAGAAACAAGGTTAAAAAAAAATAAAAAGGAGTGAAAGCCAGGACAACGACATCATCTTTTTACTGGCATTATTCATAATATGTTTGGCACAATACTTACTGGCAGGTCTTATTAATATCTAAACCACTTTGGTATCCTGGTGAGGACAGAGAAATGTGTGAGGCTCGTGGAACAGACTAATGATGAATCTCAAAGCATGAATAACCTGTACGCATTCCTCCTAGCTGCCATCCAATTATCTCCATCCCTTTACAGTTATTTTTGCAACACCTTTACTGACCCTAGAAGTAGCTTTGCACTAAAGAAAGCATGTAAAAATTTTGCTTGATATTTGAAAAATTAAAAGTAGCCACATTTTAAAATCATTGAAAGAGTAAAACATGATCATGTCAATAGCTAAATAAATGAAGATGTGTTTTTTATGCTTTTACAACTTGAGAATAGATTTTTTTTAATAAAGTAAAAATTTTGACTAATGCTGTTCCTGCATTTGTAGTGTTGGTGACTTCTGTGCATTACATTTAATGACAAACAGAAATATACTGAGCTTTTCCATCTGTAGGTCATGGGTAATTTATCTTGATTTACATCAGGGCATTTGTTTCCACATAGTTTGTATTACTAGTGTCTTCGGGATAAAAACCCTGTGACAAAACATGAATGAAATTGCCTATGAACTAGATAACAACAGACCAAAATCATTAAACGGACTCCATTGTTAAATGGAATCCTGTTAAATTTGCTTTGACTCTATAAGGGCTTAGTATTTACAGCTACTGACCTTCATGCTATTCTTCACTGTGGCTGAATATTGATTTTAGCAGCAACTAGCTTCAAAAATTCAAGGAAAATGAATACAATTTGTTGCAACATCAAGGTGGGAGACTAAAATAGGAAAAAAGAAAACCTTCATATAATAGTTGTGGGTATGGCTGCATCATAAATCAGGTTGCGGAAAAAGAAGGTCAATACAGATATAACTATATCATATTTTGTCCAAGGCATGCTAACAACTGCATCATTTCAGCTCTTTTATGTCCTCTGACCCTTTCAAATCCATTTGGTCACACTGCCCATCCAGCTGTATGAATATTATTATGGAGAAAACCTCAAAGCACATCCTAACAGAAGCTGGTTCACTGAGAATTCACTTTTCGAACAGTCAAATCAAAATGTCGGAAAGAAATAACAAAGCTTGGATGCAGCAAGCCTTGACAATTTTCCAGAACATTTGCTAGCCCGACTGCAGTCCATGATTGACAGGAGTCCTGCAGCCAAAACCCCTAAAAGGTTAGTAATAGAAAATGCGCCAGAATCAAATGAAAGACATGAATTATTAAAATATGTTGGTGAAGTCCTTATACCATGACAAATTCTAAAACTTGACTAAAAGTTAATTAAAGCATCATCGCTTTTTCTGAACATTGAAAAATGTGCTTGTTAAAAAAGAGACTAAAAGTAGATGCATCATCAGAAGCATGAGACTTTTTTTTTCATGTGGGGTGCAATTTTAGGCATATGATTTAGATCTTCACAAGCTAGTTGCACCTTGTCATCTCATGGTCTAATTATGTTCTGTTTTCTCTTAAGTAGTTATCTTTGTACTACTCTTACTGTAGATATCTTGCCAGTATATATTACTTCATAAGCATTTATTTTAAATAGAACAAAGCTGAATATGAAGAATTCCTCTCTAAAAAGTTAATTGTACCAAACAGAAAGAAGTGGAGGAGGAAAAGGAGGACAAATAAAATGGCAAAGCCTGACCTTTGTTTATAAGAACATTTTCCATTTTGCCTTAAAAATCCGTCTTACAACATTGCTTAACACATATTCTTCCTTGTCAAACATTTCACTGATGTTTCATTCTTTAGACAGCTTAATAAAAGGTATTTCACCCTTAGCGTGTTGCTGAAGTTGTGTGTCATTTTCTTTCCATTTCAGATGACATTTCTAGAAGCAAGAAGCCCAGATATCTTGTAAGTAGCATCACTATTAGGATTGTTAAATCTTTTCTTGCTATCCACCTTACAGAAAAGAGAAAAGGGAAATTGCTCACAATGTTTTCTCTTGTGAAGATCATGGGTGATAGCTGAACAGGTGTTAACAGTCAGTGACATTTAAGATATGAAAACTGCAGATTTTCCTCTCCCTTCTGAGGGTAGCTCAGAGGGTCCCAAAACATCAATAAGTGGGAAGACATTATTAACCATATTTGTCATTTTCCTTTACATATAAAAAGAAAACTATACATTTCTAAAGTTTTATATATAATTTTGATAAACTACATATTGCCAGTCACCTTATAAAAGTAATTCTTAAGCGTGTTTGAAAGCTCAGAGGAAGACTCTTCATTAAAGTTATAAAAGAAAGGGCCTTTTCACTGCAAAGGCGTTAATAGGTAAATAAAGAAGCAAAAATTAAAAAAAATCCATAGCATTGAAAGAGACACAAAGCTAACAGATGAAGGATAATGGAGACAATGTCCCAAGTCACTAGCAGAGGAGATGTTATGAAACTCCAGGCACAGCTCTGGAGAAGGACTTAGTATCTGATAAGAAAGAGGAAACAGGAAGGAAATGAGGATTTGGGATATTCAGGGTGTGGACTTTTTGGGCCTTTGGTGTCAACAGCTGGAGGGAGCGGAGTCTCAGTGCTAGACACTAGAGCCAGAGGGCTCTTGGACTAAGTCTTGGAGTAAGAATTGTTTGAGTGAGAATGGAGAATGTCCTAAATGTCAGCAGCTGGGAGTAACTAGAATGAGTGAGGTGAGTGAGAGGCTCTGCATTGGTTATTAAAAAATATTAAAATACCATGAAAAAGAAATTCAATAACACTGACAAAGTCCCTGAATTTTATAGAAATTACTCTTTAAAGCCTTTGAAAAGTCAGAGTTTAAAAAAAGATGGAGTCCATCCCACTCCTAATACAAAATCCTCATAGATGTTGACGAGCAGAATCAGAACATAGAAACTTGATTATTATTTCTGTGGGTTTTGTTTGGGTTTTTTTCTCCCAGATTCCATACCAGTCTCCTTTTAACTTTATTGACTTACAATAAAAGACTGTGTTCAAAAGATATATATTTGAACTGCAGTTTCGGTATTTTGATATGTGACCAAATTATTTGTATTGTTATCTGCTTGATTTGATTTCCTGAGTGTCATTTTCCATATGCAAAATTTGCTAAACCTTCAGCAGCATTCTTTGAAAAACAAAAACAAAGAAGTAACAAAAAGGAGCTAATGATAGGAATGACATGGCTCTTTAGAGGAAAGGCTCAGTCAAGCTGTCATATTTTCATTGTCTTTATTTGTTTACATATCAATAGTGTTCAGAGGTCTCCACTCGTATCAAAATCCAGCAGTGCCAAGGATACTGCAGTACAGCTTATCCTTGTAAGAGCTTAGAATTCAAATAGTCAAAAGACAGGATGAAGAGAGAGGGGATTCATTCACAAAGATCTGAATCTGGAAATAAAACGGTAGGTTTTCTTACCATGAGAATACAAGCATTTTGGATGACATGAACAGCTCTAAATGAGTATGTTGCTCTCACACTTACCCAGGAAATGAGTCCTGGCTCCCAGGCCAAGTAATGTAGTGTGGCCTGGGCCCACGGAGTTTGACAGTAACACTGCATCATGTGGAATGGGGTATTAATAATAATACAAGATACCTATCTTAGCTCCCATGTGGTGCTCTGCAGCTCATACACAAAATAACTATTATTTTGTGCACAAACATGAAATAACTATTATTGTATGCTTTTTTTTCCTACTGCAAAGTGTTGTAATAATACCACTATGAATTTGCTGAATCCAAGTTATAGAATGGATCACCTCAATTCCTACCAGTGTGCTACAGTTAGACTCTTGTTACAGCCAAAAGTAACACACTGTGCATTCCAAGGAGGAATTTATTGTTAGTCTAAGAAAAGTCTTACTAATCTAATCAAATAATAGGTGTTAGGCCAGTTATCATTATGTTAACATTTTTTATACAGGCAAGGTGATATATCATAGAATCATAGAATGAATCATTGAATGGTTTGAGTTGGAAGAGACCTTAAAGATCATCCATTTCCAACCCTTCTGCCATAGGCAGGGACACCTTCTACTAGATCAGGTTGCTAAAAGCCTCATCCAAGCTTGCCTTGAACACCTCCAGGGATGAGACTTCCATGATTTCTCTGGGCAACCTGTGCCAGCGCCTCACCACCTTCACATTAAAAATTTTCTGCCTAATATCTGATCTAAATCTTTCAGCTTAAAATCCTAACTCCTCATCTTATCACTGCACTCCCTCATAAAAGACCTCCTTCCCATACTTCCTGTAGGCCCCTATCAAGAACTGGAAAGCTGCTGTAAGGTCTCTTCAGAGAATTGACTTCTCTTTCTTCTCTAGGCTAAACAAGCCCAACTCTCTCATCCTATCCTTGTGTGGGAGGTGCTGCAGGCTTCTGATCATTTTCATGGCCCTCCTCAAGACTCGCTCTAACAGATCTATGTCTTCCCTGTGCTGAGGACTACAGGGCTGGGCACAGTACTCCACGGCAGGTCTCACAAGAGTGGAGTAGAAGGGCAGAACAACCTTCCTTCATCTGCTGATCAGCCCCGGGCACAGTTGGCTTTCTGGGCTGCAAGCACAAACTACTGGGTCATGATGAGCTTCTCATCCACCACCCCTTCAAAGTTCTTGTCTTATGGGCTACTCTCAATCCATTCCCTGCTCAGCCTGTAACTGTGCTTGGGATTGCCCTGACCCAGGTGCAGGACCTTGCACTTGGCCTTTTTGAACTTCATGAGGTTAACACAGACCCACTTCTCAAGCCTGTCACAGTCTCTCTGGATGGCATCTCACCCCTCCTATGTGCCAATCACATCACAAAGTTTGGTGTCTTCAGCAAACTTGCTGAAGGTGCACTCAAACCCACTGTCTGTGTTTCTGACAAAGACATTAAGCAACACCAATCCCAGTACCAACTCCTGAGGAACACCACTTGTCACCGGTCTCCACTTGGACATTGAGCCATTGACCACAGCTATCTGAGTGCTACCATCCAGTCAATTCCTTATCCGCCAAGTGGATGATCTCTCAAATCTATGTTTCTGCAATCTAGAGGCAAGGGTGTCTGCAGGACAGTGTTGAATGCTTTGCACAAGTCCAGGTAGATGATGTCAGTTACTCTTCCCTTGTCCATCAATGTTGTAGACCCATTGTAGGAGGCCACCAAATCTGTCAAGCACAATTTGCTCTTATGAAGCCATATTGGCTTTCATTTCCTTATTTTCCATGCGCCTCAGCAGAGTTTCCAGGAAGATCTTCTCCTTGAACTTTCTGGGCTTAGAGGAGAGACTGACTAGCCTGTATTTACTGTGATTAAGGTCACCCTTCCACTGACTTTCTGGCATTTGAGGTCAATGGTTTCAGTTTGGGAGGGAGGTCTATGGAAAACTTTTAGCATCCAGGTCATACACAGGGATGAGGATGATCTTGTGTTGATGGTTTCTTTCTCTCCATTCAAGGATCTACCTTGCATCATTTTTGCTGACATGCCTTACATTTTATTTATTGGCTTGCAAGTACACAGTACATCCAAATTTATATCCACAGCTACTATATATCTATTTTACACATGCTTTATGATTGTTCTTTGGTCTCTGTTCCCTCCAAAACTGGCTTTACTCAGCTCCTGACATTGCACTCTTTTTGTGACTGGTTAATTGGAAATTGGTGAGTAGTTCATAGCCCAAGAGCCACCTGATTTCAGTGAAATTGCATAGGGTTATTTTTGTTCCCATTTTTATATCACACATTTGACACAGTGCAACATTTCTCCCCTAATACACTACTTTTAAAAAGCTTATCAGAGAATGTACAAGTGTGCAGAGTAGTGTTTATATGACTTAAATCACTTCCTCTTCAGTAGCTTTGACTTTTGAGTGAAGTCCATCTCAAACTTAGAAGTGTTCAATAGAAATCTGCAGCTCTGAAAGCTACATTAACTCATTGGAGCAACCTATTTTGGCAGATGTGCTCATCCAGAAAATAGATAACATAAAATTCAATGACTTTTTTTTCCCCATAGCATCAGACAAATTTAAGCCACTTATAACATCAATTTACAGAGAAGTGGCAGATTTATAAATTACTTTAGCTTTATAGGTAACATGAAACAAACATGGCAGAAGGTATTTGAAAAGACATTTATAAGTCCTGTAAAAATCCTATAGTAAAGTTCTAAACAGTTTATTCCAGGGTACTTTGTCATTACTGATAGTTGTTACTAACTCTTGGGTCAACTTTCAAACACTGTTCACAAGTACCAATGGATTTCTCAGATTTCTGGACTGATTTTTGCAGTCTTAATTTTTGTTTAGCTGATACTTTTTTTTTTTTTTAATCTTTAGTTTTAAAAATTGACTTAAGACAAGTCTCTTATTAGCTGCAGTAAAACTATTAAAAGTCATGTTCTTAAAAATCTATGAAATTACAATGTAAAAATATACACACTTTATAGGCTACTTGCTACAGAATTAGACAAAATTACAATTAGCATATATCCGGAACAGTAAATATGTTGCTGAAAATAAATATGAGTGAAAGAACCCATTGATCTCTTTTTTTTTTTTTTGATGACATATCTTTTGTTCTAACCAGGCATTTTAGCCCGTCGATCTATTTGTCAAGCACTGCATGGGTCCTTGCTTTGCAGGGCTGCTGATTACCTTTCATCATGGCAATACCTTCACTATTTAATCTTCAGCCTTACTCAGGAATGAAATTCAGTTTTTCAGAGCTGTCACATAAGCTTCTCACTTCAGGAAAATATAATAAATTACAGTCCTAATACCAAGTATGAGAAAACAAACCAGACTTAGGAGGTCTTAAGTGTCAGCTTGAATGATAAACAAAGTGTTGCATACTTCCTTAGGATTGCATTGGCCTTCATCCTTTCTCATGAAGGGACAGATTAGGTAGGATTCTTGATAGTGATGTGTGCTAAAGCATATGTATTTTGATTTTCTGGTATCCTCTTGCCTAAATGTAACAATATGAGAGCAACAGTCTGTCTTCTTGATAATCTCTCTATGCTGTAAGCAAATGTCAAGGGAAGACAGAGAGTGGAGCAGGGTATATGATACTTCCCCCAATGCTCTTCCAGGCTCCTCTATACTTGCCATAGGATTCCCAAGGCAGTTGTATTTTATACAATGCATGTTTCACTCTTTAAAGAAGCAAAGACTTCTTGAACGTCACAGAATCAGTTGAAGGTTTTGGCCAGATCACTGCCATTGTTGTTGTGTGAATGGAAAGATAATAATTGGTTCCACTTCTCAGCATTTGAAATTCTCTACCTATGATTTCTCATTTCCTATAGAACTTTAAACTGAAAATTGCCTCCAAGCAAGATATTTTCTATAAATATGTTCTGCCTGAGCCTTAACTGATAAAATCCTTAAATATTTAATGAATATAAAGCCCACAATATTTGGTCTGTATTTTATGAATAGGAATGATGAAGACAGGGTGATACAGTAAAAATTCGCCTCTCTATTCAGTAGAGTGCATGAGAAAATCAGTTTAGGTTCAGTTGAAATACTTTATTAGCTTACCTGCATCCCTTTTGCCTACCTTTGATGAATCCTCTCCTAACTGTTTTTGTCCCTTCCTTCTCAAAATCTTTGTCAAACTCTTGGACTCTATAAGAACTTTATTCTTACTGAATGCTAAGTTGTCAACCTTTATATTAGTTTAGCTTGTTTTTTTTAAATTTCATTTGTGCTTCCAAGGTCTCTCACAAATGTCTTTTGCTTTACCAAATTCAGGACATACATCAAGGAGGTGGTAGTATTCTGGAAGTAGGTAGGGATTTAAAACATAAAAGTGTCTGTATTGTACAGGCTTAAAATAAAGATAAACAAATAGAGCATCTGAATTCTGTGACTCAGAACTGCAGGATATCCTGACAGGGTTGTGGTAACATATGTCTGTGTCACATGACCAAGCTGAGGATCTAGCTGGGTTAGGGAAATCAATGTTGAACAGCTATCTGCTGTTCACCCTGATGACTCAAAATTACTATAGTAGCGGTTAAGGTCTCTTCTGATTTTATTTATGCAGTTCACTAAGTCTAACCACTTCTTTGTCTGACATGAGTTACCCAAGTCAGTTACCAATTTCTCAGAAACTGTGCGGAAAATGCCAGCTATACGTTGTCTTTATGATGTTAACACTCCTAAGGGTATTACCAGCTTATCTATTCTCTGAAGTCCTTTTGCAAAAAGAGACTTGAACAGAGAATAAAGGCTACACTTTCCTTAGCAGAACATGTGAAGCAGGATAAGATTTATAAGGCATCTCTAAATAAAACTTCTTCACCTTTTGGAATAAAACACAGAGATATGAAAGGAAAGATGAATAATTTAAAGCAGAGACATCTTAAAGATGGAATGACTTGCCTTAAAAGCCTCTTTGGGTTATTACAGCAGGAAGTCTCATCAATCATCAAAAAAAGAAGAGTGAGGCTGTAAAAGTTAGTACCCAAAAGTAGAAAAAAGAAGAAACACTTCTCAGTGGAGACATGTTTTTCATTTATTTTTTTAAACAATGTGCAAGAAAATCATGACAGGAACAGTTATGGTTTTACCTCTGCAGAACAGCTTTTGCCCCATCCCGTCTCTCTACTTTGATCAACAGGATTTACCCTACTTCGGTGCTGCATTTGAAGAGTGAAGAGTGGTAAAAGTTGTAATAGTGTGATAACCAAAGCTATGAAAAAAAGCCTCTACTTATGTAGTTTCTGTATTTTGAATAATTTTACAGAAAAATAAACCTTTTTAGCTGTTGTTTAAATATGATTTCCAGTTAAGTGACACAGAAGAAAAAGATAACAAAGGAAGCGTTATTTACTTTACTGAATGAGAAGTATTGATAGTATAAATACTGTCTATTTTAGGTCTATATTGTAGACAAAACTGGCCATTGCAAATAGCGGGGCACTGTTTACAGAAAATTAATGTCTTTATTGTAGTTCCATAAAAAAGCTATTGTAATATTTGTTTATTTATCATCTTTAAAATGTTCCCTCTCTGGAAAAGTCGGTCCTCAATAACATTGCAAATAGTAAAATAGAAGACACTCTCTGCCAAAAAAACATAAAAGCAAGAGGATACACATTTTTCTATTGAATATATTAAGGCTGTGGAGTTCATTGTCAAGGATGGTGTTGGGAGACATGAAATGAGAAAGATTAAGAAGGATATTAAAAGCTCATGATGATACTGAGAATTTCCAGAGTTGTAACACATAATATCATACCTATATAAGATTTCAAATTAAACCTAAGTTAGATTAGGACAAAAACTCATGGGGGCATATTTTGCTGTATGATCTAGTTTTGGCTGAGGCAGAGTTAATTTTCCTCATAGTAGCCTGTACAAGGCTAAGTTTCGTATTTCTGCTAAAAACAGTGTTGGTAGTACAGGGATGTTTCAAGTACAGCAGAGCAGTGCTTACACAAAGTCAAGGACTTTTCTGCTTATTGTAGTTTGAGTTAAAGTAAGATCAGTTTCTGACTCTTAACTCAGTCGCTCTAAGTAACTTCATTCTCTGAAAACTAACTGCGTGTTTTTGAGACAGTGTTCTCCCAAAGTGATAGTGTAGGGCATTGGTATGAAAAAGGTCCAGTGCTTATACTTATCCCTATACTAATGAAAGCTGGTAGAAAAAAGTCTGCACCTGCAGTGAGGTGTGGACAGGTAGGTGACCCTAAACTGACTAATACCAGACTATTCCATCCGATATACCTCATTCTTGGTATAAAATTGAGAGATCACAAGGGTCTCGCTCTCTCCTGCAATGGCCGATGTCCAGTGATGACCTCCTCTGTATGATTGTTCCTGATCCCACATCCCTGTGTTCCTGAATCCAGTTCCTGGGTCCAGCTCCTTCCTAGCATGGACCCATTTCCTCATGTCTCCTCTAAAGTATTTGTGGTGACATGCAGTCACCAAGGTGCCATCTCATGTATTTGTATATTTTTATTGCTTTCTTGTTGTTGTTGTTATTGTGTAGAGAGGAGGGAGCTGGCCTCTTCTCCCAGGTGACAGGGGACAGGACAAGAGGGAATGGCCTCAAGCTCCGCCAGGGGAAGTTCAGGCTCAACATAAGGAAAAAATTCTTCCCTGAAAGTGTCATTAGGCACGGTCTGCCCAGGGAGGTGGTCGACTCACCTTGCCTGGAGGTGTTTAAGGTGCAGGTGGACGAGATACTGAGGGGCATGATTTAGAGATTGGTGGGAATAGTTGGACTCTATGATCCGGTGGGTCTCTTCCAACCTGGTGATTCTATGATTGTTATTATTTCTTCATTACAGCTGTAGTTTTAGTTTCCAACTTGTGAGTCTTTTCCCCCTCATTTCCTTTTCCTCTTCCCCTGGAGGCAGGGTGGAGTAGGGATTTTGGAAGCGCAGCTGCATGGTTTTAGGGTTTTAGCTGCTGAAATTCAGCTGGGCAGGGGCTAAATTGGTGACACTGCTCCTCATACTGCCTGGAGCTATGTAGAATGGGGATGTGTAAAAAGCTGGGAGGGAAAACAGCTGGAACAGCTGACCCAAATTGACCAAAGGGATATTCCATATGATATGACATTATACTCAGCAATAAAACTAAGGGAAGGGTGGGGGGGCGGGAGAAGTGTTAGCCTGCTGCTCAGAGACTGTCTGGGAATTGGTCACTTGGTGGTGGACAATTGTTTTCATTTGCATAATACGTCTTTCTTGGGTTTTATCTCTCTCTCTTTGTTATATTACTTTTTATTACCATTATTATTACTGTTATTACTGTTATCATTACCATCATAATAATTCACTTATTATAGTGTTATTTTCTCAACTCATGAATTTTCTCACTTTTACCTGTCCAATTCTCTTCCTTCCATCCCGCTGTGCAGGTAGGTGAATGATTGGCTGTGTGGTGCTTAGTTGGAGGCTGAAATTAAACCATGACAAGATGTACCCTACTGATTTTCTGAAAATTCTCTGTCTTTCAAAGGAGACAAGACGTTGAATCAAAATGAGAGTGGATAAACCAGCAGAAAAATATTTAAGATGTTTTAAATTTGAAATTAATAAACTAAGATGGTGAAGATTACTACACAATCATATACAACTTTAGGTGTCGCTAGTCAGCTGGAGTGAAGTTCCACCAGATCTCACCTCACGTAGGTGTTCCCACAGACCTTCCCAGCTACAGGAACTTATGCTGGGGAACAGATTCATATCACTGAGCTCTGTACAAAACGAACAACAAAAAAAGGGCTTTTCTTCCTTTCATGGTTTCAGAGAGATAAATGAAAACATAAAATTTCTTGGCATGTGTTCTATTGGAGAAAGAAAACTTGAAATGGTCTCACAACTCTCTTGTGTATGAGAGGCATTGCTAGATCACTCCTCCATTCAATTCCATAAAAAATCATTCATATTTAATACAGTTTTGTTCATGAAGTCTGCTGACATTATGAGACAAGAATAGACACACTTGTAGCCAGGTCTCATAGCCATTAATGTTTAATTAGCTGTTTATTAGATAATACATGTTTTATGGGATGTTCCCAATATTTAGATTTGACAAGCTATTATACTAATGCTTTATATATTACTTCAGCCATTAAGTTGTTTTAGGACTAAATTTAGGATCTATCACTAATGGGTTTATTTGACAAAGGGGGAAAGATATGCATCTTTTAAGACTATTAAGCTAGAATGGAAGACTTCTTACTGCTTGCAGTACACTTTGGATCAGAAACCCAATTTAGGTTGGTTTCTATTAACATGTGATAAAATAGGAAATCAAGTATATAATGTTTGATATTTTTAACATTTCTTAAAAATTTTATAAGAAAATTTATTATAATCTTGCTATGGAGTGTATTGTTTTATTGATGGGACAAACACTAGTTTTCAGAAAAAGAAAGACATAAGGATTTAGACAATGTTTCCACATGTGTTAATTTTAAGGAATTAGAGGCCAGATGTTATAACTGTTAGTTTCCTGCTCTTCCCAATATATTGCAGTATATGCTGTTATGTGTTACTATGAACAGTTTTAATCGTTACAAAAATTTTTAGTAGAGATGAGTCACTGTCATATGATGTGACATCCAATATGCCCAAATATTACTTTATTAACAAAATATAGTTTAATTTAACAAAGGAAAGAAAAATGTCTGTGTAGCCCAAAAGATGAGCAGGATGAAAACACATCAGTTTCCATTCATGGAAAATAAGAGTGTTTCAGACTATCACTTCTGAGCTGGCTGAGTCCAACTGTGTGGGATTTAACATGGCCAAGTGCGGTGTCCTACATTTGGGACACAATAACCCCATACAACACTACATGCTTGAGAAAGAGTGGCTGGAAAGCTATTCAATGGAAAATGACATGGGAATATTATTTGATAGTCAGCTTAATATGAGCCAGCAGTGTGCCCAGGTGGCCAAGAAGGCAAACAATGTCCTGGCTTGTATCAGAAAGAGTGTGGCCAGCAGGCGTAGAGAAGTAGTCATACCCCAGTAGTCACTGCTGGTGAGTCTACACCACAAATATTGTGTTCAGTTTTGGGCCCTTGACTATAAGAAAAGTATTGAGCAGCTGGAGCATGTGCAAAGAAGGGCAATGAAACTGGTGAAGGTTCTGGAGTGAATATCTTATGAGCAGTGGCTGAGGGAACTGCAGTTGTTAAGTTTGGAGAAAACAAAGTTCGTGTGAGATGTTATTGGTCTTTAAAACTACCTGAAAGGAGGTATAGTGAGGAAGATATTGGTCTTTTCTTCCAAGTAAAAAGTGATAGGACAAGACAAAATGGCCTCAAGTTGCACCAGGGGAGATTTAAACTTAGGAAGATTAGGAAATATTCCTTCACAGAAAGGGTTGTCAAGAACTGGAGTAGGCTGTGCAGAATCATAGAATCATAGATTCACCAGGCCAGCTCCCTCCTCTCCACAACCTCCTTTCAGGTAGTTGTAGAGAGCAATAAGGTCTCCTCTCAGCCTCCTCTTCTCCAGGCTAAACACCCCCAGTTCTCTCAGTAGCTCCTCGTAAGACTTGTTCTCCAGCCCCTTCACCAGCTTTGTCACTCTTCTCTGGACTCGCTCCAGAGCCTCAATTTCCTTCTTGCCGTGAGGGGCCCAGAACTGAACACAGTATTTGAGGTGCGGTCTCACCAGTGCCAAGTACAGAGGGAGAATAACCTCCCTGGACCTGCTGGTCACGCTGTTTCTGATCAAGCCAAGATGCCATTGGCCTTCTTGGCCACCTGGGCACACTGCTGGCTCATGTTCAGTCGCTGTCAACCAACACCCCCAGGTCCTTCTCCTCCTGGCAGCTTTCTAGACAGGCTTCTCCTAGTCTGTAGCTCTGCACAGAGTTGTTTCGCCCCAAGTGCAGGACCCGGCATTTGGCCTTGTTAAACCTCATGCCGTTGGTCTCAGCCCAGTGGTCCAGCCTGTTCAGGTCCCTTTGCAGAGCCTCCCTACTCTCCAGCAGATCGACACTTCCAACCAGCTTGGTGTCATCTGCAAACTTGCTAAGGGTGCACTCAATACTTTCATCCAGGTCATTGATGAAGACATTGAACAGGGCTGGACCCAGGACTGAGCCCTGGGGAACCCCACTTGTCACTGGCCTCCAGCTGGATTTAACACCATTTCCCATCACTCTCTGGGCCCAGCCACTCAACCAGTTTTCCACCCAGGAGAGTGTACGCCTGTCCAGGCCAGAGGCTGACAGTTTCCGAAGCAGAATGCTGTGAGAAACTGTGTCAAAGGCTTTAATAAAGTCCAGGAAGACACATCCACAGCCTTTCCCTCATCCAAGAATCTAGTCACTTTCTCATAGAAGGAGATCAGGTTAGTTTGGCAAGACCTGCCTTTCATGAACCCATGTTGACTGGGCCTGATCACCTGGTTCTCTTGCATGTGCTGTAGGATAGCACTCCAGATCACCTGCTCCATGACTTTCCCTGGTAGTGAGGTCAGACTGATTGGCCTGTAGTTCCCCGGATCTGCCTTTTGCCCCTTCTTATAGATGGGCACGACATCAGCCAGCCTCCAGTCCAGTGGTACCTCCCTAGTTATCCACGACCGCTGGAAGATGATGGAAAGGGGTTTGGCCAGCACATCCGCCAGTTCCCTCAAAACTCTTGGGTGGACTCCATCTGGCTCCATAGACTTGTGGGTGTCTAGCTGGGCAAGCAAGTGATTTGCAGGGAAGTGATTAAGCGACCATAGCCACAGATGTTCAGAAAACGTGCAAACATTGTGCTTCGGGACATGTTTTAGCAGTGGACTTGGCACTGTTAGGTTTGCAGTTGGACTTCATAATATTAAGGATCTTTTTCAACCTTAAGAATTCTGTGATTTTGTAGAAGAAAAAAGACATCTAATTTAAATGACAGATAGAATGTCTGTGTTTTTCCAGCCCATGTGTGAAGAAGCTACATCCTAGTTAAAGACTGAATGAAATTTTAAATATCTTTTCAGCACGTTCTTGAAATAAATTTGGTTTCTTGGGACTGTTACCCACTCTTTTTCCTAGATCAGTGTCACCTAAGCTAAAGGAAAGTCACAGTAACTCAATTAGCTGTTAACAAGACTAGTATTGTAAGTGACTGCATTTTGTAGTGAAGCAGTTATGGCAATGTTAAGCATAATAAACAAAAGAACACACTAATATTGTCCTTGGTAATGGGAAAAAAAAGAGGCAAAACATGGAATGAATTATTTTTCTCCTGGGGCAAGCAATGTTAATGTATCTGTCAATCATTTTAAAACTATGACCACTGTACAGTCTCCCTAGGCAAATTTTTAATTTATATGCAATTATATTACAGATGTACTTTTCATATCTTGCATAAATAAGTTGCTAAAGTCTACCAAGATTTTTAACAAATTGCAGAAAATATCTTTGATTAATAATTCTGTTATAATTTAATGGTTCTGCTTGTCATCAGGTCATAGCTTTTACTCTATTCCCTTAGGGAACAAATGCTGTAGAAATTCCATGTAAATTACTTTAAATTAAAACAAATTAACATTGAATTATACAAACTGACCTTTACCCACTAGTTGTAATGCAAGAGTGCTAGCTGTAAGTCAGTAAATAGTAGATGATATATTTTTTAGTTCAAGTTTTATTCACATCAGTATGAAGCAAATTTTAATTCAGCAAAATATCCTGAGTAGGTTTCCTTGTGTGAGTATTATGTGTGGAAAGGAGACATATGAAAGTCAAGCAATGCAAGAGAAGATGTACTAGAAAACGCACAAGAGATACAGGGCAGAATAAAACTGATGCATGCAAGTTTGCAAATGCACATATGATCTTCAGGGGACACAAAAAAAACATCTAAGGCTTCTGTTCAAAGACAATCAGTGATTCTATTAAAATAGTGATACCTTGGGTTAGCTAACTATTACTACTGTCAGGCACTTTGTGACTACCCTGTCAAAGATGGCACACCCTAAAAATCACAGATGTTTCTGAATTTGAAATATACCCCTAGAAGCTGTGGGTCCTAGATGTGGCAGAGAGACAATGTGAGCAAGTGCTTTACTAGTTAACTGCCATCCAGTGAGTTGTGTCTCAGGATTATGATAACAGTTATCAGTGGTACATGAGGAATACAGGAAGATTTTAGATACTGGATAGTTGCCTTTTTGACAAGAAAATAAACATGTCATGTGAAGATTATAATAGAAATGGAGAAGTGAAAGGCACATAGGCATTTAAATAATAAAAAGTAAGTCATGTTCACTATAGCTTGTTAATGTTTTATATCAATAACATTATGGCATTCCTGGTGTGGATGTTTTGAGTCCAGACTGCTATGAGTGGCATGAGCTGGAGTCTGACCAAAAGGTAAGGCTGAAGCTCAGGCTTAGTATTTTTGGGTTGAAGTTTTTGGCAGCTAAACAAATGGGGCCATCTTTACATATCCTGTCTTCCTGCGCGAAGAGGACAAAGGCATCTCTATTTCTGTCTAGATGACTTAGAAAAGTACTAGCTCTATGGAACATTAGCTTTTGATGTTCTGTGCTCTGGTAGTGATCTGCAAGTCAGAGAACTGATTATGAAGAAGGTACGAAGGTGCTGTGATAAATAACAAAGAAAGAGTAATAGCAGAAAGAATGATGATAATGTAGTATCAAAAAAACATTTTCTTCTAGGATGTAGGAGAGAGTGTAACTTTGTACCTGTCAGTATAGAAGACTGTTTTTCATAACAAATAACTCTGTTGTAATGAAAATTTGCCCTTGTGCCAAGTAAATTTTCTTCTGTGCTAGTCAATGTACTGTTTTAATCTATGAGGCTGGCAATTCTAAGTAAATTTATAACGTTCTGAGAGAACTGATTTGTTATTGAAACACACTTTCAACTTCCTTTTCTGTGATTTTAGGATTACTAGGTGTCCCCAAAGATATGGTAGGGAATCGTAATTAAAAAATGAGACAAGATATTGATTTCCTTTTCTTCTAGACTATGTATTTCTTCTGCTGATATAGTCAGAATAAATTGTTCTCTTAGTCTAAATGTCCATACCATTGACATTTTCACTGTTTTTTCTAGGGAGACTTCTATGCAATTTTTAATTTTTACCTGATGATGACTTTTCAGTTTTTCACTTGACACTGCCTTTTTCACATTTGATTCATCCTCAAAACACCTAAAAATTTCTTAAGCAAATGAAATGTCTTGCTCATTGCAATATACAGATTTTTACAGAACACATCGTTATGCTGTTGCCTAAAAATTAGTGCAGATTAACCTGGTCACATTTGCATGTCTAACTCTTACTTTTTGTATAATTCTAAGAATAGATTTTCAGAGTCACTGAGTAAATCTTCCTTTCATTTCCTCTAGAGTACTTAGCATGTCAGACTCAGGGTTCAAAGAAATCCATTTATTTGATTAGACAAAAAAAAAAAAAACCACCACAAAATCAATCCCATCTTTTCTATATTTTTTATGAAGTTTTAAGTTCATTCCATCCCAAAACATAAGCATGCTTCCATTCTTAGAATCATCAGGCCAGCTTCCTCCTCTCCACAACCTCCTTTCAGGTAGTTGTAGAGAGCAATAAGGTCTCCTCTCAGCCTCCTCTTCTCCAGGCTAAACACCCCCAGCTCTCTCAGTAGCTCCTCGTAAGACTTGTTCTCCAGCCCCTTCACCAGCTTTGTCACTCTTCTCTGGACTCGCTCCAGAGCCTCAACATCCTTCTTGCCTTGAGGGGCCCAGAACTGAACACAGTATTTGAGGTGCGGTCTCACCAGTGCCAAGTACAGAGGGAGAATAACCTCCCTGGACCTGCTGGTCACGCTGTTTCTGATCAAGCCAAGATGCCATTGGCCTTCTTGGCCACCTGGGCACACTGCTGGCTCATGTTCAGTCGGCTGTCAACCAACACCCCCAGGTCCTTCTCCTCCTGGCAGCTTTCTAGACAGGCTTCTCCTAGTCTGTAGCTCTGCACAGAGTTGTTGTGCCCCAAGTGCAGGACCCGGCGTTTGGCCTTGTTAAACCTCATGCCGTTGGTCTCAGCCCAGTGGTCCAGCCTGTTCAGGTCCCTTTGCAGAGCCTCCCTACTCTCCAGCAGATCGACACTTCCAACCAGCTTGGTGTCATCTGCAAACTTGCTAAGGGTGCACTCAATACCTTCATCCAGGTCATTGATGAAGACATTGAACAGAGCTGGACCCAGGAATGACCCCTGGGGAACCCCACTTGTCACTGGCCTCCAGCTGGATTTAACACCATTTCCCATCACTCTCTGGGCCCAGCCACTCAACCAGTTTTCCACCCAGGAGAGTGTGCACCCGTCCAGGCCAGAGGCCGACAGTTTCCGAAGCAGAATGCTGTGAGAAACTGTGTCAATAAAGTCCAGGAAGACACATCCACAGCCTTTCCCTCATCCAAGAATCTAGTCACTTTCTCATAGAAGGAGATCAGGCTAGTTTGGCAAGACCTGCCTTTCATGAACCCATGTTGACTGGGCCTGATCACCTGGTTCTCTTGCATGTACTTCGTGATAGCATATTTCCATTTGTGCTCTTTTTATTGAAGACTGTGGATAGGCGTTTTAATATCAGATGCTTTAGAAATATCTTGTGTATGTCCAGACCACAACTGTGGCTATGTAGCCTTTTCAGCTGTGATTCTTTGGACAAAGAAGTACACAATATATTCTTTTTGCACATTCATCCACGCACATATGCACATGACATCTACATAGTGTATATAAAAAGGGTAACTTTTAAAAACTTTGGCTTGGAAAATATGTCTGAATAGCAGATGTTTAGTCATGATAAAATTGAGAACTGATCTCTTAAATGCTTCAAGTACGTGGGCCTGTTTTGTCTGTTATGGAGTTTGTGCTGAGAATAATTTGGATGGTCTGATTGTTGAGTATTCTTAGTCCTTCTGGGATTCATTTAACAGATGGTGTTTGTAGTGGAAGAAACAGGTCCAGGAATTTCCTGACTGACATATTAGCTGTAATCCCTCCCATATTATTGGTCACTTACACTCATAAATAGATTTCAGCTGCTTTGATGAAGGAACAGAGATATGAAGGTCTATCACAGTTCTGTCTTTGCCTTATTTAATTTTACAAAGTTGCAGTACTAAATAATTGTAATTTTGCTCTGTAGTATATATTAAGTGCTTCTAGTAAGTCGAAAACACAATTTCATGGTTCCTGAGATTCCATGAAAACAAAACAGAATAGATTCCTCCAAACACCTAAATATTTTCATGTTAGACAGATCCAGTCACCACTTGATTTTAATCAGCCTAAGACATTGCAGTGTGATATTTCCCAAGCAGATTTAGCAAACCATGAAAGGTAATGTCTTTTCCTCCTCTGATTGTTCACAAGACAATTTCGTAAGATGGACTGCAATTTTTCTTTCTTCTAACTCTAATCTCAATGCTTTTTCTTCTAGATTACATAATATCAAACAAGTCTCATACAAATAAAAATCCATCAGTATCAATTATTCTTTGCCAGTGTACTTCAAAATGATCTAAAGTAATGCTAGATGACAGCAGGAAAATTCTGAGAGTAAAATAAAACAATTGAGGTATACAGCTCATGTTCAAGGTCTTGAAACTAGAGAATGTAATTTTATGACACTCCTTATTCTCTTTCATGGCTGAGAAAGAAATTATTCTTCTCATAAAGTCATGATCTGCATCTATAGCATTTCTTTAGTTATAGCTATATCTCCAAACAATACAGTCTACACTTGTGAGAGTTAAATTCATTACCACTAAGCTAAATGCCCTTGTTTTCTTAACTCCTTATTTTCCAACTGACATGCCCATATATTTCCTTAAAATATATGTATTGTATTGTAGAAGACTAAATACAGCCTGAAAAAATAATTGAATATCTGTCCCAGTTTTTCAAATAACCTGCCAGACCAAGGTTTAATTAATTTCATGTGACTCACAACAGTGTTTTTCCACTTGAATTCCTAAGCTAGCAAGACTTCTCTCTCAAATACTGGCAGTGTGTATTAGGATGCTGGGAGGGCTGGTGGATCCCCTTTGGCTGGGTTTTGGGACTTACAGGAGCTGCCTGTGGGGCAGGTGGGGACTGATGGCCCAGCTGAGTTGAAATGGATTCCTGAGCTATGGGCAGGAGCCGGGCAAGGCTTAGAAATTGTTCTAAGGAAGGCTGGACTACAAAGGCCTAAATAAGAGGTCTGATTTATTCAACTATCATTGTCTTACAGTGGCTAGAACACACCTAAAAACTGGAGGAAATAGTGTCATTCTCTGTTCTGGCAGCAGGATTTTTAGACTCATTTCCTGAGACCATTAGACTGCATTGTGTTTTCAAGTGAAGACCCTCTGTTATTGATGTGATGCTATCCTTAGTACCAGCCACCACGGATGATCTCTTCTGCCAATAATTCATTTCAGTGTTATGCTGATTTTCCCTCCATCAAAAGTACAGAGTGAATTAACACTAAATTTCTTAATATTTCTAGGAAAAAAATAATGTTCATAGATTAATTATTTTCCTGAGGAATGTCTAAGTCACAATTCTATTCTTTTGTTTCTTTGCAACGGAATACTATAGAGATATATCTTGTATTCTGGTGTTGCATTCAAGTTTGAGTACGTTTGACTGGAGAAGACTCACAAACCTTGTAAATATAGGTACTCACTGCAAGTAAATGGCAGGGATATTAACCCTACTGACAGAAATGATTCATGATTTTTTTCTAGAAGGAAAGATAAAGTTTTATTTTCTTATCATTTTCTCTTAGACACATAAATAGGTGAATCATATTTGAACTATTCAGAAGTTAATGAGTAAACAATGTAATTATATAATGGAATAAATAATGGACTTTTACTGAATGTCTGTATGACTGATGCTTATGTGATGAGTATCTTGCATAGGAAAGAGTTAGAAAAGGAAGTACGAGCGATTTTTGAAGCTTATTAAAGCACTCCATGAATGTGAATTTTCACTATTTTCTGTTAATTCTTCCTTTGTTTTCTTTATTTATTACAAACAACTTACTGTGGTGACTGAAAATCATAAAAGAAACATGCCCAAAGTAGAGAAAAATGTTGCACTTATTTTCTTCTACGATAATACAATTTTCACGTTAACACTACAAAGTTATACAGGAAAAGAACAATTGTCTCAATCTGAATTCATATCTACTGGTATAAAATTGCATTACTACTCTTTTGTGCAATGATCATATTGGCGCTGTGTGGGGAGAAATTTGTCTTTTTCTATTCTTGTCAATCTAAAACTTTCACTAGCTTATGTCAGAAGAATGTAAATGAATGTCAGAAAATGAGGAGTTGTGCAAAATAAAAAGACAGTTTTATGGTAGCTTTCATTTTCTTTCAACCTTTCATTATATTTGTATGTCTCCGTTATTTCATCAAATCACAGAATCATAGTGTGGTTTGGGCTGAAAGGGACTCTTACAGAAAGTTTATTATGAGGATGTCTGAAAACTTAAACTCCTTTCTTACAGCATTTTAGTTGAACTTCAGCTAATATAATTGGTTTAATTCTACCATACTTAAGGGACCTATGCTGATTTATACCATTTCCAAAGAACAAATTCTTGAGAAACTAAGAGATTTATTCAGATTTTGGGGTTGATAAAGTAGCCAAAATATTCTGCACAAGGACAAATACCTTTGGTTCCCCAAAAGAAAAGATTTGTATATTAAAATGTTTCAGCTCTAAGTCTAAAAAAATTGTTTCCAACCATGAAACTTGCCTTAATGATTCTATTTTATTTTTCCTAAACTATACCATGAAAATCAGCAAATTTGAGTATAAGGGCAAAACAAAGAAAAAAAGAGTTTATTTTACTATACAGAATAAGTAGTGATAAGTGTAATATGTTGATTGAAATTTCAAACAGAGAAATATGTTTTTTTTCTATTGTAACTGAACTGTCAGTATTTACAAATTGCAATTTGGTGAAAAATTACCATGAGATTTTTCTCACTGACAGCATTGTGCTTCATGTCATATCAAAACATGTTAAATTGTATTTTACTGAGATCCCAGAGAAAAGAAAGAAGAAAAAAAATAATCTGGCAATGGAATTACCACAGTAATCTTTCAATAACTTTTATGTAGAGCTTCTTATCTGAAAAAAAGAAAATGTCACTGAGAAAGCAATTTAACTGAGACAACTGCAAAATTTAATGGTTTCAAGGTGAAACCAAAAATGTGATGATGTATTTATCAGATAAAAGGCATCTACATTTCTGTTTATAAATATATTCCCCATAGTTTCAAGTACAAATTTATAAAATGAGGATTTAGGGCCTGATTTTTAAGAATTATTTATCTTTTTGCAAACATGCTGTGCTAAAGTATTTTGGAAGAGCAGCCAGGATTCAGAAACATTTTCTTATTAATCTTCATATATGTAAACAACAGGTTGATGTGGATGAACACAATCAGTGGAATAAATGATGGTATGAGAAGCTCACTCAAATGGACTGTGGAGCACAGAGACTCTGAATTAGAGAGTACAAAACCTTGTTCTTTGTTCTCGTGTGCTTTAGAGGAATATCAGAGCATTGCCTTAACTACTTTTTACTAATTTTTTGCCTGTACAATTAGCCATAGGTTTATTTAACTGTAGATATACTTTTATATGTTCATGTAAAAAAATTCCACAGAAATATCCATTTTATTCAATTAAAAAAAAAAAAAGAAGTTCCATGATTCCTGCCCTATTTCCTGAACAAAAAATCACCATTAAATCTAGAAAGTTTTCTGAAAAAATAAATAAATAAAGGAATGGATGCTGAATCTTTGCACATATTCATCCTGCTGTTCTTGTTTCTAGCCTTGGGTTCTTCTTAATGTGAACATGCTTGCTTCTACGCAATTTACTCTGATTAAAGTTTGAATGTGATAAACAAACTCTTCCACTGGTACTCTTGAGATCTAAATTGTTAATGCAAAAACAAAAAAAAAAAGTAGTCTGAAATAAGCAGCATAATTGTATTTCATATGAAATTTGATTTACATCTTTAATGAAAGAAGAATTTGAGAGGTTTAAATTAGTTGTCGATTTTTGTGTGTGTTGAAAATTGCATCAAATATTTAAATTGACTGGAACACCTGGGGCTAAATCTACAGAAGGATAGAAGTGTCACGGTGTGTAGAAATGCATCAAATATTTAACCTAGATGCAGAGCACTCTATAAAATATTTGGGGACAGTCACATAAAAGAACTAATAACAAACATTGTTTTGAATGACTGGCCACTAGAATAGATTATAGAAAATGCCAAGTGGAGGGTCATGGCACAGCCTCTGACACTCGTGTGGATATAGATTACCAGTTCTACAGACTAGAGAGGGAAACATCATCTTGAAGTGAGAATTGGAAGTTCCCATTTAAAATGAGACACCACGAGCACAATAGGTCAATGCCCTAGACTTGCTGGAGATGTGCTGCTCGGTTACACTGCAAGCTCAGAACAGTCTTACTTATTTGTGTGCTCTGAGTGAAAACAGGAGTTATGTCTTTAGATGTAAAATAGAGTTTGCCTGAGAATAATTTAAAATGAATTGAGGAAAACCAGTTCTATAACCAAGATACAAAAGCCAAACTTTCTTCTTTCTACTATCATGTGTGTTTCAATAGCTTCATGTTAAAGAACAAAGCAAGGACAGAGAGTAGAAATGGGGATAACTTCCTTTTTTGGTTGCAAAGATTTGAAATCACGTGTCTTCCATACTTTTATTACTGTACTCTAAGATATTCTGAATACCTTCCTGAAGATAGCTCTTCCTTACATGCACTAGGTCAACACTAATTGGACCAGAGAATATGAACATGACTTTAAACAGCATCTAAGAAAATCACTTGCAAATTGTCTGATTCTGCGTCTAGACCTTGCCTAATTAAATACTTCAGATAAAAATACAGGCCTTTGGAATCAGAAGTGGGATTCAGTTTTACCTCTCTTAGACAAATGTTCTGTTGACCAGGTTAAAAAAGTGCATGTTCATTCTTTGGCCTGTTGAACAAATACAGGTACATTACCCTGGTTTATGCGTAAGGAGTAAGCTTAAATTGCTTCAAGTGGAATAAGGAATTAATGGAAGTACCTTACATCCTAAATCAATGTCCTAGCCCTTGAGGTGTTCTTTAGTTAAACCTTCTCCGTCCTAAAAAATGACTACCCCTTTTTTGATTTTGAATAAAAGAGGAATTGTTTAAACCTAACAGAAAACTGCTAAAAGGTTTATGAAAAAACACTATTTCTCTTAGGCTTTCTTAGTTCCTAGCTTAATGTGACTATCCTAATGTAGATGAAATTAAAGAGTGACTGAACCAGATGGGAGATATTCTTCAGTTCCTCTCAGAAAGGAAATTAATTCCATGCTCCCACACCCTACACAAAGTATTATCTGCTCAGGTTTAGGGTTATATGGGATTTCAGTGTCTTTTGCTGTTGTGCTCTTTTGAAGATCTATTTAATTTCTTATTTGAATTTATGCACACTTAAAAAATCACCCCACAATTTTTTACAGCAATGAAGGTATAATTGAAAAGTTATGGAAAAGGTAAGTAGACAAAATTTCATTTATTTATGTTCAATATGAATCAGTTACTAAGCTAGCCACAAACCAGAAAATCGTGATCTAATTGTCTATTAATTCAGTTAAAGAAAGAGAAAAAAGTATCACCTAAATAATTTCAAAAATAATTATCACATATACATGTCATTATAATAATTTTAAATTGTAAACAATTTTGGGTAGGAAAACTGAAGGTATGGGAAAGCTGAATGTGAAAGGGAATAGTTAGTGCCTGAAGGAACTCTTTAAACTAGGTTAAAACTTGACAGAAGTGAAGAAAAGGTGACTATAAAACACCAGGGCTGCTTGTGTATTGCATTATGGAGCTGAACAGGCAGAAGTGAGATCAATTATTTCAATAGACTTTGGATCAGGGCATAGATAATTTTAGAATAAATTATTTGAATGAATTACTACTGAAGTATTTATCATTTATTCTTTTTCTGGGGAGGGTGAGAGAACTTAATAGCTATGGTTTCTTTAAAGTTTTGGGATAATATATGCATGAATAATTTTTCCATTATTTACATTCCTCTAGCAGCACAGCTTGGAATTTATCATACTGACTGCATAAAGTATTTCTGCACAACTTGTTTGACTTCAAAAGTTAGTAAATGAATGACTTAGACTTCTTTGGAAAAAAAAAAGTCCTGAAGTACACTGGATTTCTACTATGTTTCTAAAAGGAAAATGATGAAATAGCTTTTTTCATGAGTGAAAATGATAGCATAGGGGAGAGTGAGGTTTTACAGAGCAACAATAGAGAGAATATCTTACAGAATACTTTTTAAGGAGAATAATATAAAATACATTCAAATTTTTCAACTTATAGATCCCATTATTCTACTATAATAAAGTATATTTGCAGAAAAAAAACCTGAAGGTCATGTGGGCTATGGATCAAGATTTGGCTCTGTGCAGGAGAAATAGACTATATCCCCAAACTAATCTGAATGAACGTCATAATTACAATAATAAAAATGTGTGGTGGGTTGACCCTACCTGGACACTGAAGTGGCCACCAAAGTAATTCTGTCTCTTCCCTCCTCAGCTGGGCAGAGGAGAGAAAGTATAACAAAAGGCTATCTTTGCCAGAAAGAGGTTCCTCCAACAGGAGACAGAACACCATGAGCTTCTCCAGCGTGAGTCCTTACCAAGGGCTGCATTTCTTCGTGAACTGCTCCAGTGTAGGTCCCTTCCACGGGATGCAGTCCTTCAGGAACAGACTGTTCCAGCATGGGTTCCCCATGGGGCTACAAGTTCTACTAGCAAACCTGCTCCTGTGTGGGCTCCTCTTTCCACAGGACCACAAATCCTGCTAGGAGCATGCTCCAGTGTGGGCTTCCCATGGGGTCAGAGACTCCTTTGAGCACAACCACTTGCTATGACATGGGGTCCTCCGTGGACTGCAAGTGGATATCTGTTCAACCATTAAACTCTATGGGCTGCAGGGGGACAGCCTGTGTCACCATAGTCTTCACCACAGGCTGCAGAGTAATCTCTGCTTGGATGCCTGGAGCACCTCCTTTTCCCTCCTTCTTCACTGACCTTCAGCTCTGCAGAGTTGTTTCTCTCACATATTCTTACTCCTCCCTCTGTCTGCTGCTGGTGTGCAGGGATTTGTTTTCCCTTCTTAAATATATTATCCCCAAGGCGCTATCTCCATCGCTGATTGGCTCAGCCTTGGCAAGTGGTGAGCCCATCTTGGAGTTGGCTGGCACTGGCTCTATTTGACATGGGGGAAACAAAATTATTTTGACAAACTGTTAGTTTTAATAAGCAAGACTGGGAACTAAATATGAGTTGAAAGACCCAGAATGATTATTTCTGTTTATCTTTTTTATTTATTTATCTATTTAATTCTAAGGTTTCAAACTGATCAAGCTACTAGGATGTTTGATTATAGAAATATGATTAGCAACCATACAATGGTCATATGGTTCAGTAAATCTTTGCAGGGATCATTCAGTCACCATAAACCAAGATATTGAAATCTTCCAGTATTTCAAGTCTGGAGAAAAAGTGCTATTCATTAGACTGATGTTTTTTCCCAATCATAGTTTCAAACATGAGTCCTTAATTAATTGTCCACAAAATAATAACAAAAGAGAAATGATGAAATGAATTTTGCTTTTTATCTGTACAAGGTTCTATCACTTGATATGATATAACTTTTCAGCCAGGACAAGGTATGATAATAAATCATATTCCTAGTGTAATTGGGACTTGCCTATTGCTTTCCTTGACAAAGTATCGGCAGCTTTTGGAGAAGCATGTACCCTGATCTATTCACAGAATCATAGAATCATAGGATGGTTGTGGTTTGAAAAGATCTTTAAGATCATTGAGTCCAATCATTGATCCAGCCCTGCTAAGTCCACCATTAGACCATGTCCACAAGTACAACATCTTTTAAACAGCTCCAGGAATGGTGACTCAACCACCAACTTGGGCAGCCTATTCCAATGCTTGACAGCCCTTTCAGTAAAAAAATCCTTCTAATATCCAACCTAAATCCCACTGGTGCATCTTGAGGACGTTTCCCTTTGTTCTGTAACTAGCTATCAGGGAGAAGAGATCAGTCCCCACCTTGCTACAACCTCATTTTAGGTAGTTGTAGAGAGTGGTAAGACCTCCTCCGTTCTCCTTTTCCCCAAACTAAACAACCCCAGCTCCCTTAGCTGCTCCTCATACAGCTTGTGCTCTAAACCCTTCATCATCTTTGTTGCCCTTATCTAGACATGCTCCAGCATCTTGATGTCTTTTTTGTAGCATCTTGTAGTCATTCTTACTCTGTAAGCAGGAAAATCACACATTTGCTAATTGCTCTGTATTTTCTGGTGTCAGTGTCTACACTGAAGTTCTGCAGTGTCTCTCATACTTAAGGCAGCTGATTCTTGGCATAAATCATTAGCTATGGAAGAGTTGCAGTGTTGCCCATCAGCAACATCGGGCATGTCACTAAACATGTCAATATAAAACTCTGCATTCAAAGGAGAAGCTAGATACAATATTCCCAGCCAGCAGGCTAGTATCCTAACTTGATCTGCTATATGACCTAGTACACTTAGCCACATATTGTTCCTGTGATCTCTTATTCGGTATTAGGTAAAAGTATGGTGATCTACACAGAAACAACGCTCTGTTTCACTATGTTTGTGCTCCTGCAAGCTGCTGGAAATTGACAATAAGGTTCCTTCTACTAATTTCTTACATTCAAGTTTGCACCTATAGATGTTCCTGTCATCTTACAGCCTGTTATGACAAGGTTTTAGTACAGTCCTCCTTCTTCTTACAGATTCTGGTTTGGGGCATCATACATTGTTCTCCCAGCCAGTCACTTTCCATTTGTGCTTTATCTACGCACATTGAGCCAATATGTGACACTGATGTGTCACGTTGAGATGTGTTATCATGTATGTGTAACCAAATGTGACATAACATAGTGCTAAAGGATAGGTGGAATTTCTCCCATTTCCAAACCAGGAAATTGTTGTTGCTGTGAATATGCATTCATGGAAGATACTTCTGACCTGCAATAAATGCCCATTCTCATTTTTATTCCTATCTCATGTAAAGATAAAGAAGCCAGAGAAAAGTGGAGTCACATATGTATCATCGTCAGATGATTATTCTCCTCTTACGATTCCAAATGCTACCAATCTTTCTATATTTTATATTACTTAGAATCTACCAGCTTAGTTATTATTAAGCACAAGAAGGAGGAAATGATCCATGAGTCTGGATCCAAAACTCCTCTGAAGACATCTTATGGAGTTTTAAGGAAGTGACATAGTATGGACTTCATTTTACTGAAGCAATCTGTCTACCTCGATCCCATCTACTTTCAGAGAGAAGAGACACACAATTTTATGGTGCTTATCATCTTTATAAACTCTGAATTTCTTTCTGCTTAGCACAGACTAAAACTAGATGACCAGATGTGAATTTCTGCCTTGGACTCAATTGTTCTATTTTAATTGCCTTAATGTGAAGAAATTACCTTGTGTCTTTATGCCTTACTTTTACCCATCTTTCAAATGGATATAATAGTTACTCTTTGCTCTAGAGGGGTATTACCAGAGTATAACAGTGGCATTCCAGATTACAAAGGTAATGAGACAGATAAAAAATAAGCACATTAGCATGTACATATCCAAGAGTGCTGAGATCTTGTCGAGATGTGTTATGTTATAAGAAAGTATCTTTTTAGTCAGAAAGGTATATAAACGCATGTAGGTGCTGTTTCATTCTGCTCAGGAAGAAGATGAATTAAAATAATTAAACCAGGTTTCTTTTTGTTTTATCAAATTTAATAAGGGAATTTTTAACTGTTTTCACCCACAGAGTACTCTAACAGATGCCTAGAAAAAGAAATAAATATAAAAATTAATAAACATGAATTGCTGTTCACTTGGCAGAGACCTGAGAAAGACTGCTCTCTGGTCTTTCTCTCTGAGCATGCACAGTGAATAATCTCTCTCCCTACCACCAAAAATCCTATGTAAATTCACATCTTTGCATAGGATGCTAGTAACAGAGAGCATCCTCCCTGCTATCAGTCAGCACATGCATTTGAACCCCTCTTCCAAGCTGTTACATGACACATGAGCAGGAACTGTCAGTCTGGTGAATTTTCATTTCACTCTAGTTAGTAGGGATAAAAACCTGCAGATTTGGTTGAAGACATTCCTACAATTCTTGTTATATGCAGAACCTTCTGGACCATGCAGGATAAACTTGTCATTCCAAAATAGACCTGGAAATCATGTGCTGCTGTTAGCCGTGGCTACTTATATTGTAGATAAATGATGGAAGAGAGACTTTAACAGTGCATGTTACATTGCTTACATAAACAGGAAGTTCACTAAAAAAGTGTGTTCTCTGAATCACTAGAAAAGGAATAAAAGCATGTGTATCAGGTGTCATGATTTCCAAAAAACCAAATTATCTCATGGCTCTGATATAAACCCTGCTGTAAAATCTCTTTCCAGATTTTTCAGCACATTTATTTGAATAAGGGAGTAATTAGAGTGAGAAGTAATTTATTATCTGAGATATACTTAAATGCATAACATAATGTCTTTTGTGTTTAACAGGAATTTGTGTGTATATGCTAAAGACAGCCATATTGGGATAATTTGATAACATTTTCTTCTGTCTTTCTAAGGCATCATCTCATTAAAAATCATCTTGAAAGGAGTTTCTCTTTTCTTGTAATACTGGAAGTGAAAGTCACACATACTCCTGTCTGGGACTATGTTAAATTGCTTCAAAGGTTCCACTTTGAAACCTCAAGCCAAATAAAGTCCAAACTGAAAAGCTTGGCATTATTCAGAAAGACGCTTAGGGCATTCTGACTCACAATGCTAAAGCATCTGTCAGGAAAGGCACTGTCATTTGCCACCTGATCTCATTTTATCTGACAACAGATGTGAGCTAACTACAAAAACACAACATCTTTAATACGCTGATCAAATTTCATTAAAAAAGCATGAATACTAACAAGATTATAAAATATAGTGCACTTTATGCTTAACCTATAAGTAAAAGTGTGATTACATTTAGTAGGGTGAAAGGGCGGGTTAATTGGAGTTACTTTGCCACTCATCAGTATATTTAAAGTTTAATTACCATGAATGCATGACACCAACTGTTTATTAACAGTCCATAATTGTACAGAAGTTATGGTAGTTAGTACTCCTAAAACAATACCTCCCCCCCCCATATTGTAAGGACTATCTCAATCAATTTGCTTTTCTGTTTCTGCTGATTATTTTAAATTTGAATTTAGAATACAGATCAAATACAGCTCTACTATAGGCTTTACAGAATGTTCCTAAAAGACATAGAACCTTAGACAGCTTGAATGTAAGAAATTAGTAGAAGGAAACTCATTGTCAATTTCCAGCAGCTTCTAATCTATTCCAGACGATACTACCAGGTTTAGTTTAGGAAAAAGAACAAAAGCCCAGAAATACAAAAATGTTAATTCTTCATTTATCAATTGTATACTTAGCTCAGTTTTATTATAACAAGCCTTCACTTCTCCAAGCACTGCTGTCCTCTACAATCCCTTCAGTTTAAAAAAACCAAAACAAAACAAGAAAAACTCTCTTTGCAAATCCTTAAAATTACAGCACTGAGAAATTGTAGACATATTTGATATATATCCAAAGAAAAGTATTTATTGACATCACCACTCACTGAAAAAAAATCTAATATATGTTCCTGTTTCTAGGCAAAACTTTACAAAAAATCTAGCATTACACGCATCCTTTAGGTAAATATTAAATGGGGGTTTTTTGTTCCAAATGATTAACTGTAGCTTAGATGCTTATGAATGAAATCCTTTTTAAGAAAAGAAACAGTATGTTTTAGTCATTAAAATGTTACTACAGGGTAGAAAGAGATTCACTATGGTTTTAAACCAGTTTTATGATGCATGCTTCTGAATTTCTATACCTTTGTACTTACTTATTATGTGCAATATACAGAATTGCAACTTGCATTATAAACTGCCTTAACTGTTGACACCCTAATAAGTACTGTAGATTAATTTAGAATAGCTCATGTCAACTTCTGTAATAATCTCAAAGTTACATCAAACAGTTATGTCACAGATCTGGCCTATACTTGACTAATTATGTTATATTAATGTATCCACCAAAACTGTGTCTACAAAAATTAACTCTCTTTGAGAAAAGAATAATACTTTTGTGAGTACAATTGCACATGTAGTATGAGCATTAGATCTAAATCTTAACAAATTACCTACTGTGTCATTTTTTAATTTGCCTTAAAGACTCTGCATCCAGAAAGTTCTGAGTACCAAACTGAGAATCTGACAGGCCCTGTAGAGTACCTTGAGAATTTCTAATGATAATTAAAGCAATGTTCTTCCTTAACATTTTGTTTTAAGTAAGGGTTGTTTGGTCCTCTCTGCTTCGTACTTCTGTTCTTTAAAACTTTTTAACATAAAGACTCAATAGCTAAAACTGAGAACATACAAGCTAAAATCCATGATGGAATCAATGTTTTGGAATGTATATGTACTCATTAAAGACTCTTATTTGTGCTGCATAAGTTGTGGGCATAAATGATAATCAAGAAAATGTATCTGCTCAGCTGTGAACACATAACTTCAAAGTCTGATCCAAACCATTGACAAAAAAAAAGTGCTGACTTCTCATAGCTTCCTAGTCAGTACATTGAAAGAAAACAAGTTGCAACAAATGCGGAGAACGATGACAGCTGCAGAAGCTTGTTCGGCATCAGGCCAGCCTTTGGCAGGCTTCCAGTCAAATGTGAAATATTTTATCAGTGTTTTGGTGGAATTAATTTAGACAAGTATTTTTCTTAATTCTGTGTTAATCTGTCTCATGAATAAAGTGATAATTTGTTACTGCGAAATATGAGTTAAAAGTGATAATTTAACTCCCTTGATTTTGTGGCATTGTAGAACATAAGTAATAGATTTTCTGTATAAAGCCATTAAGGATATAATACAAAACAGCACAGTATAAATAGTTACTTTTGAGGATGCCAGCTATGTAGGTCAGCAATCACAGAATCACAGAATCACAGAATAACCAGGTTGGAAGAGACCCACTGGATCGTCGAGTCCAACCATTCCCACCAATCCCTAAATCATGCCCCTAAGTACCTCATCCACCTGCACCTTAAACACCTCCAGGGACGGCGACTCAACCACCTCCCTGGGCAGACTGTTCCAATGCCTAACCACCCTCTCTGTGAAGAATTTTTTCCTAATCTCAAGCCTAAATCTCCCCTGGTGGAGCTTGAGGCCATTCCCTCTCATCCTGTGCCCTGTCCTTTCTGCTGTATTATACTCCCAGCCTATATCTGGGAAATTGAAGTCTCCCACAAGGACTAGAGGTAGCGATTTTGAGACTACACTCAGTTGTTTGTAGAAGAGCTCATCAGCTGCTTCTTCTTGGCTGGGTGGTCTATAGCAGACTCCCATCACAGTCCCTTCCTGCCCATGGGCTCCTCTGATTTTCACCCACAGGCACTCAGTCCCATCCTGACCGTAGTCCAGCTCGAGGGTATCAAAGCCCTCTCTAACATAGAGGAGTCTAACTGACCAGATCTGTCCAACTGCCATGCATCAAAGGTACAACACTGGTACTAAAGACAATGTTTACGCTCTAAAACTTGAATAAATCTGGATGCTACAGTATAGCTGCTTTCATTGAATTATTCTTTGGATGCAGAACACCAGTATCAACAAGGATAACCTCAACCTGAGTCTGCAATGCAGTGTTGAAGTGAAACACCATAGGCATTGATATCAGTATCAAACAAAATGCAATGGGACTCCCACTATTCTTAAATCTCGATTTGCAGTCTCTCTTACTTCAGCTCTCTTACTTCAGCAGTGGGTTAAAAACAGAGGAACCCACAAGAAGGCACATATTTTGATGGGAGTCTGTTATAGGCCACCCAGCCAAGAAGAAGAAGCCGGAGAGCTCTTCTACAACCAACTGGGAGAAGTCTGAAGATCACTAGCTCTTGTCATTGTGGGAGATGTCAGTCTTCCGGGTATCTGCTGGAAGTACAATACAGCAGAAAGGAAGCAGTCTAGGAGGTTCCTGGAGTGCTTGGAAGACGACTTCCTCACACAACTGGTGAGTGAACTGACAATGGAAGGTGCCCTCCTGGACCTGCTCTTTGTCAACAGAGAAGGCCTTGTGGTGGATGTGACGATTGGAGGATGCCTGGGACAAAGTGATCACGAGACGGGAGAATTCTCAGTTCTAGGTGAGGTGAGGAGGGGGGTTAGCAGAACAGTCACATTAAATTCCAGCGGGTAGACTTTGGACTGTTAAGAAGGCTGATTGATGAAGTCCCATGGGAGACAGTCTTTAAGGGCAAGGGAGCCCACAAGGACTGGGTGCTCTTCAAAAAGGAAATCCTAGCAGCTCAGGAGCAAGCCATCCTCATGTTCCAGAAAAGGTGCCCGTGGGGAAAAAACCAGCTTGGTTGAGCAGGGAAATCTTGAGGAACATCATAGAGAAGAGGAATGTCTATGAACTTCAGAAGAAGGGACCGGGATCTTTGGTGAACTACAGGGAGGAAATGAGATTGTGCAGAGGAAAAATCAGGGGGGCAAAAGCCCAAGTAGAACTCAGATCAGCCAAGTCAGTGAAAGATAAAAAAATCTTTCTTTAAATATATTAACAATAAAAGGAGTATCAGGGAGAATATTCAGTCCCTATTGGATGCAAGTGGAACAACTGTGACAAAGGACAAGGACAAGGCTGAGGTACTTAATGCCTTCTTTGCCTCAGTCTTTAATTGTAAAGAAAGTTGTACCGTGTGTGTACATACTCAGGAGTTAGAGGAGGAGAACAAAGCTCCCATGATCCAAAAGGAAGTGGTCAGAGACTTGCTTGCCCAGCTAGACACTCACATGTCTACGCGGCTGGATGGGATCCATCCAAGAGTACAGAAGGAGCTGGTGGATGTGCTGGCCATATCCCCTTTCCATCACCCTCCAGCAGTCCTAGCTGAATGGGGAAATTCCACTGGACTGGAGGCTGGCTGATGTTGTGCCCATCTACAAGAAGGGTCACTGGGAGGATCCAGGGAACTACAGGCCTGTCAGTCTGACCTCAGAGCCAGGGAAAGTCATGGAACAGGTAAACTTGAGTGCTATCATGAAGCACATGCAAGAGAACCAGGTGATCACACCCAGTCAACACGGGTTTACAAAAGGCAGGTCTTGCCAAACTAACCTGATCACCTTCTATGACAGAGTGACCCACTTACTGGATGAGGGAAAGGCTGTGGATGTAGTCTTCTTGGACTTCATTAAAGACTTTGACACAGTTTCTCACAGCATTCTGCTTAGCAAGTTTGCGGATGATACTAATCTGGGTGGTAATGTCAATCTGCTGGAAGGCAGGGAGGCTCTGCAAAGGGATCTGAACAGTCTGGACCACTGGGCTGAGACCAATAGCATGAGGTGCTGCACTTGGGGCACAACAACCCTATGCAGAGCTACAGACTAGGAGAAGTGGCTAGAAAGATGCCAGGAGGAGAAGGACCTGGGGATGTTGGTTGACAGCCGACTGAACATGAGCCAGCAGTGTGCCCAGATGGCCAAGAAGGCCAATGGCATCTTGGATTGTATCAGAAATGACGTGACCAGCAGGTCCAGGGAGGTTATTCTCTCTCTGTACTCGGCACTGGTGAGACCGCACCTCGAATACTGTGTTCAGTTCTGGGCCCCTCACCACAAGAAGGATGTTGAGGCTCTGGAGCGAGTCCAGAAAAGAACAATGAAGCTGATGAAGGGGCTGGAGAAACGGCCTTATGAGGAGTGGCTGTGGAATGGGGCTTGTTTAGCCTGGAGAAGAGAAGGCTGAGGGGAGACCTTATTGCTCTCTACAACTACCTGAAAGGAAGTTGTAGAGAGGGGGGAGCTGGTCTCTTGTCCCAAGCAACAGGGGACAGGGCAAGCAAACCAAAATGGCCTCAAGCTCCACCAGGGGAGGTTCAGCCTGGACATCAGAAAAAAAAAATCACGGAAAGGGTCATTGGACACTGGAACAGGCTGCCCAGGGAGGTGGTTGACTCATCTTCCCTGGAGGTATTTAAAATACAGGTGGATAAGGTGCTGAGAGGCATGGTTTAGCGGTTGATAGGAATGGTTAGACTCGATGGTCCTGTTGTTTTTTTCCAATCTAGTGATTCTGTGAGCTCTATTCTTAATTTTCCCTTCTCGTCCTTAGTCTTGTATTTAAAGGAATATCATGCTACTTAACCATCTCTTCTTTGCTACAAGCAGGAGTCGCCATCTTGTAGTGAGAAAAGCAGGTGTAAGGGAATATGGAATTCTTACTCATGAGTTCAGAGGAAAAAACTGATATTTTTTTAATGTGATTTAATAGTATTCTTGAGATATGTAAAAAATGTTCACTGTTCTTGAAATAGTGTAGATTTTAAACACATATTTATTGTTTTTCAATACATTTCCTTCTTTGTACCTAAGTACACTGTCAACCTTTGTTTCTGGGTGTGACATCCAGTGTCAGGTAATTTTTTTTTTCTCCTCAAATTATGACTAATTTTGAGTCAAAAATGTTTAAAAGTAGACATGAAAAAATTCTCCCTCGGAACATTCCTTGGTAGCTAAAAGCAGTACCCTTGCTTTAAAAATAATGATATCTGAATAGTAAGATCTCTCTTCCACATGGTCACAGAGGTATTTATAGAAGAATTTGGCTTGCATTTCCTTGTTCCTTATTCCCTCTATGTGAACATGGAATCAGATCACAGATCAACTTCTAGTTTATGCACATTGCTATAAACTGTCTTTTTTCTTTCCCTAGAATGAATTGTTGATATAAGATACTTGCGAATAAGTCAGAGAATTTTTCCTATCTTTTTTCAGCACATCAAATATCCATGCATTGTTGGTCATAGATTTCACCTGACTGAAGCAACCTTTTCCCATATCCTTGGGATGCTTGTAATAGATCAGCAAATTAAGAATAAGTTATGCATTCACCCACCCTTCTGTTCTGCTGTGCATATGCAGCAGTAACTTCTCCTAGTAAAATTGTATGAAAATGTTTTACTAAGCACTAGTATAGAAAGTATTGAAAATAAAAACATGGAATACACTTATACTTGATGCAAGAAAGATTTTTGTTTTCCTAGAAGTGTTTTTGACCTCCTTCATTATAAAGTTTTCTGCTACTGAATATGATGTACAACATAAGCACCTTTAGTGACTTCTCACTGTTGCTGTGGTCAACTGGAGTATCTGTTTCTACTGCCATTTCAGAGGTTCTTGAAATGACAGTCTTTGATTAAAGATTAAGTGGAGGTTTTTGCTTGCCTTCCATTATCAGACCTCTTCATTTTACTTAGTTAGCTATTTGCTTGTGCTGGTGGAAATTGGTGTTGAGCTTGATTGGATTCCTGTATGTTTTCCGTTCTCATTATGCCTTATTAGTAGTATTAGTTAAAAAGAAAGTTAGAACTGATTAAGAAGCATAGATTAAGGCCATTTACAGAAACATATTAAGAAAATAATTGCTTTATTTTTACTTCTAAGAATTTTTCTTAAGTTTAAAAATAAAATCACATTTACATTTCCATAATTTTAATAAAGTAGGGGTATAAGAAAGTGGTAAATGTCTTTGCAAAAGAATTATTTGTTCTTAACATTTAAAGGTGTTTATTTTTTATTAATCATTATATACACAGAGCTACAAGGAAATAATATTTTTATGGACTATATATATATATGATAAAATATGCAGTGCCACCAATTATAGGAACCAAATTATTGATGTTATTTCCATGATTATATATTTTCTAATAAAAAAATTTATGTGGCTATATTTAACTTCTGTGTTTCCCTCTAATAAAAAATGTGAAATTATTTCACAACAGCTGCGGCCTTCACTTAAAAAAGTAAACACTAACACATTTGCCATCTGGTTTAGTGACTCTTTACAATAGTTAAGAGCTGTCATCTTCTGGTAACTCCAGATTTACTGTTTGAAGTGACACCGAACTCCAATTAGCTTAACATTTGTTATCTGTACCGTAGAATAGCAGGTCAACATTTCAAAGAAAGTCAGTATTCCAGCATTTATTGAGAAAGAGCTAAAATTAGAGCATGCTACTGCGTTTAGGAATACACTACATTTTTCTATCCCTTAAAGCTATGTACCACTATAGATAAGAAAAGCTCTACTACAATTATTATCAAAATAATTTTATCAAAATAATACTAAGCAGGCCCTCAAGCTATTTTAACCTCATTACAAGGAAAGTTTATCAACGCATTTGTCCAGCTGGAGGATGGGATGAAGGCTTGCACCCTTACATGCATGGGAGTCCTCAAATTGGAAACCTTATGTTCTATGGAAAAGGTCGGCCTAAGGACTGTGCTTTACAATATTAGATTGAGAATTTTGGAAATTAATGCAAATGTATGCCTGTCTGAAATACTGTTTGCTGTTCTTATTGAAGATATATATTCTCTGAGTTCAATGTTGTTAGTATCATAGAGTCCCTGCTTTTCCATTCTCTATGTGTCTTTCATATCTCCTGCTGTGCTCATAGTGTGCCCTATGCTTTTATTTTATACATTGACTCAATTTGCCAGTATATACCATAGCTTCTGGGAAACCATTTATAATTAGAGCAGCTTAATACCCATAATAAATATTTGTAGTATAAATCTTTTGACGTATGATCCTGCTTGCTATAAAATTATTTTCTTCATGCATTTTTGACTAGCTTTAGTGACAGAAAAAACAAAATAGTCATGAAATGCAGTATGCTATAAAACAGCATGTTACACTGAACTGTGAATTGCTTAGAGATATAATCATGGGCAACTGGCTTCAGGTGACCCTGTTTAAGCAGTTGAACTCCAGAGGTCCCTTCCAACTCCAAGCATTCTGTGAGTCTGTGAATTAAACATTATAACAAGTAGTTTAAGCAAAATAACTTTCTGTTAATTTAGTAACTGAATTTCACATCTAGTACATAGAAGAAATAACTACATAGTGATATAATTATAACAGATTCAAAGAAAAATATGAAATTATTATATAAATAAATCAGACAGTTTTTGCTTCTACCGGAGATATATTATTTTCACTCATCATCAAAGTTGCTTTGTTAATAAAAATTTTTCTAGCCACAAAAACCCCACAATATTGCAACACTGGTTTTGTGTTGGTATTGTATCTATATTAATTATTCATACACTTTTAGTCTTTCATATATTGGATATTTGTGACATGGTCTGCACTTTAGTACCTGAACTAACCACCACCAATTTGCACTATTATTTTTTCTTGCTTCTTTTAATTTCCTTCTAAAACAAACTATCTGATTTGCTTTGGTTTGCTATCTTTTTCATTAAGTGGTACGTTAAATTTTGGTATTAAATTCAAAATAATTATGTTCTTATTTCTGATCTTATTGCTTCTTCTTGATGGTGTATGTCCTACAATACTATTTGCATTTCAAATATATACTTTAGGTTATTAGCTGCCTTGGTGATTAACATGTTCTGTACCTGGGGGACAATTGCATGCATTCTGCTGATGTATTGATATAGATTATAATCTGTCAGGAATGTTCTATATATCAGACCTTTTCTGGAGGAAAATGCCAATAATCAACATAATGAGAAAACTAAAAAATAAAAAAAAAGAAATAAATTCTTTTAAGTTTCTATTACAAATGCATTTTTTCAAGACTAGTTTGTTAAAAGGTCTGCATCATTCATTCATCTTGAAGTTTCTTTAAGCAACTTAGCAAGAGAAGCTCACTGTGAAGACGAATGCACAAATACTTTCATCACAGCAAACAAAGCTGAGATTGACTGCAGAGGTCACACAGAATGAAAACCCAGGTAGTTAGTTGTGATGCAAAACCAGCATTACATCTCCTCAGTTAGGAACTGTGGGAAAGGCAGATCACACATACATCACTTATATTTAAAAGGAAAAGCACTAAGACATTTTCAGGCGTCTGACAGTCCAGTACTCTGAGCTCCCATTCCAAAATTGAGTTGAAATAATCAGGTGACTAAGACTGAGGAAAGAATTTTAGGCACCTCCTTCTACATAGCATTTTGCCTGAACTGGCTGACCAACATATGTTTTGAAGTGATTTTTCTGAATAGCAAAAGTCTTTCTGTTCCTGAACAGAAAGACTAGGGACTAAATTTTCTGCTCTGCATTCTATATCAGGTCCAAGGTATTTGAAACATTGTATAGATATATGTATTTTTTACCATAATAACTTTATTATTATTATAAATATTTTCTCAGATGCTATTTAAACAATTCAGAAACAGCATCCCATAGATACCCCACCCTGTTTCTTTCCGGGTTGTAAACTGATCTCCATATTCATATCACAAAGCAGTTCTTTTCACAAGCAGTCACCATGCATTTAAGTGCTCTTAGACTGGCCCTGAAAAAGGAGTACAATAACAAAGAGTTCAAATAGAATTGAGCTTAGCTGTCTTTATAAGGAATTCTCTTGTGACACATTTCTATATTACAGACACATTGCTCTCAAGACACTACAGATTTTATAGTGCTGACTCTGATAATACTAAAAGAAATAAAAGAGATGGATAGTCAATGAGTAAGAAATAAGTATAAACAGGATAGTATTGTGAAAAAGAGTACTCTCATGTAACTAACATGAGATACCTGTTGCATGAGCTGACAAAGCCACTGAGCAGAGTTCTCATCTCAGCTTATCTCATATGGGTCAGATCAAGTGTGCTCATCACAGCATGAATCTGTGTTTTGTGGCCCTGCTATGGAAATCCTTCTAATGTCACGTCCAACTAGTTTCATAAATTTCTTAAATAACAACAAAGTTTCCGCTGCATTTTCTTTAAACTCTCACCTCTTGCCCACAGACAGCATGCTCAACCTTTTAATTCTACTTATAACTTAGGTCCTAGATGAATAACTTATATTGTAACCCATCAACAGCCAGGAGAGTGGCATGCCTTAGCAATTTCTTACAATAAACTTAAGACTAATCAGAATCACAGAATCAGTTACATCAGTACTGCCACTCTTGGACTTATACTTTCTCAGGCAGTGAGGGTTGCAGCTGTTTCTGCTAATTTGGGAAACACTTCTCTGTTGTAGAGGCATTTTTTGTTTTGTTTATACAAAAAGTGTTTTATTACCTTTTTATTTTCCTTGTCTTGTACCATTTTCTCTTGCATCTTACTGAATATATAAATTAATGCTGAATATTAGTTTATCCCGAATAGCTCAGCAGCTTATGTGCAAATTAAACTATAATGCTCTTCCTTCAGAAACCAATGCTAGGGGGAACCATAGTCCGCTAATGAGCACTGTGGGATCATTTGTAGCCTCCCAAGAAATTTAGGGCACTGTACTGTTTAAACTTGTGCGTATAATCTTCATAAAGGGTTATGAGCTGTTGTGTGTATTGGGGCAAATTAAACCTTAATACAATCCTTTTAAAAATCACTGGAATTACTCTAGGGATGCCTGTAGTCTATTGTGCATGATTTAAGCGATTCTGCACTTAGAAGAAAACTTTTACTGTTATTCATTTAAATTTCATTGAATTCACAGCACAAATATAGTGATTATTTCTCTTCTTCTCCTTAGCACATGGTTTAACATGCAATTATATAGTTAGCTATATTTTTTGATCTATTCAGCATTTTTACAAAGGGAAATTTCTATTCTTAAGAATCTTTTTGTATTTTGAATGGGAAAGCAGCTCATTTTGTCAAAACCTCACTAAAGAAATCCACTTTCAGACCCAGGATTTACTTCTGTTGAAGAAAAATGGATAGTGGTACATATCCATTGGAAACATAAGGGAGGTAAGCCAATTTTCCCTGCGATGCTGCAAGACATGGTTTTCTTCAGCCAGTGTCTGCTGTGAATGTCTCTTTCAGTCTCACTAACTGAAGCATTCATTTACAAAAATCTTTAATTACTTTCAGGCCACAAAGAGACCTTTTAACCCAATGATAAGGACACTAAGAAAAACAAGATTTTAAATTCTTTCTAAACCTACTACATCAGTACCATTTTGCCCTCTTTGATCTATTAATTCATGTGTGAAACTGTTCTGAGCAAAGTAATGATTTGGTCAGTAACTGCTTGATATGACCCTTAAAATGAGCACCAGAGCCCCCACCAAAACACCCTCTAAAGGCTCCACTCAGTTTGTTAACTGGGTGTATCTAGTGCTATTTGAGGTTCCTCAGGGACTTGAAAGATTTACAGAGAGCCATAGAAAATATAAAACAATTATTTACTTGCTTTCATAGAAAACACAAATCTAAAATTTAAGAATCTGTTAGTCTAAACATCAGTGTGTTCATTACTTCTGCTAAGGCACCTGAGAGATTTGTTTTGGCCAGGCAACTATCAGTGAGAAAAGCCTTCACTGCTTCATGGGACAGATCCACAGTGCTACTGAGTTGTTATTCTCCACCATCTCTCTTGACAGTAATGGCTTGCCACAATTTCCAGTGAGGCTGAATATCTTATCTGTTATTTTTTCCCTTTAGGATTTTATGTCTTCAAGTGTAACGTAAGGTTTACATAGGAATTTTTATAATAAATTATATTGCAGTATCAGGAATAAACCACTTCATTGTATAAAACCACTGGAATTTCAGTAGACAGACTGGTTGGCCAAACAAGGAGTTTCCTGATAAACTGAATCACAAAAAGGGAGCATATAAAAAGGTAGTATTGGAAACAGGTAAAAAAGAGTGAGGAGCAGAAGCATAAGAACATTGCTTGTGTATTTTGGGAAAAAATTGGTAAAATAAGAAATAAGTTGAAGCTAAGATGATTGAAGGAAAAAAAAGAGTAAAAAGAAGCAATTCTAAGGATATGCAAGTTGCAAAAAGTAGTCCAGGAAAAGGAGACAACCAAGTAAAAGAATATATAGAAAAGCCTCAGATATTTTGACTCCTTTTTTCTTTGGCTTTCACAAGCAAATATTCTTCTTTCATACCAATTTAGCAAAGCTCTAAGGCAATCATTTGGCATGCAGAAGATTGAGGACAGAGCCACGGTTTTCCTTGAATTATTCTCTTACCTCCTGGAGCACAATTTGTGGGCGCCTTTCATGTCCTCAGCTGAGCAAACTGCCCCTCAGTCTATTAATTGCCTTTGTTGGCCGTGCTTGCACTTACCAGCTAGAGAGGTGTCCAGACAGATATTACAGAAAGACAGAAAACTGCTACTCCCTAAAAAAAGAAGTCAGTGAAAGACCATCAGTGCAGATCTTTCTTGAAACAAGAACCTGTCCGTGAGGAAACAGCTAAGAAAAACCGTTAGACGTGGCAGTCCCTGGAAGCTGTAAAAAATGTTTAAAGATCTTTTTAAATAAAAATAACAACAAAATCTAAAACTAAAATAAACATCAAGCAAATAAGTGAATGAGTATAGAAACTTTAGGTGTCATGTTGGGGAAGGAGGAGAAAAGCTGTGAAAACTCAAAGATGTAGAAAACCCCTCCCATAAGAAAGGTTTGCTTAAATAAGTAAATACACAAACAAACCACAAAGAACCTGCTGAACTCTTTCAGGAAAAAAAAATCTCCACTCAGCCCCCACAGCATTATCTACTGAAAAGCAGAGGAATGAACATCACAAAAAGCTGCCCAACCCCCCAGTAACAACCACTCCTGCCACAAAATATCTTCATTTATTTTGCATAGTTTAAGACAAAAACTGCTTTCTTTTTACAATACTTCAAGCTACTTATTTTTGGAGGATAAATCCTATAATATTTCAATATAAAAAAGAACTGGTATTGTCTTTGTTCATTGCTACAAAGAGTGTCTCAGCTGTACATCACAAGCAGAGTATCTTTGTGTAGCTGGTGTTTCATTTTCACACCAAGCAGTTTTCCTTTTCAGTTTTATCTGTGGTAAATAATTGTTCGGGAGTGCTATTGACCTTCTGGCATCCCTTATGCTTCTTCCAAAATACTAAGTCTGCTTCTGAATTCATTCTCTGCCACTCCAGACCAACTGCCTACAAGAGCAGTGCTGACACTGCAAGGTGTCATCTTACAACATTGGTCAACACTGAACAAATATTCACACTGGGATTTGCACATACACAAACATAAGCCAAGGTGTGAATAGTCAATGAAGGGAAGGTAGGTCACGAAGGCAATCTGACCCTGGGGCTTCCTTGTATTTCACAGTAAAGGGCTGCTTTTCAAACAAAGCCTGTAATGTATCTTAGGTTGATCAGCTGTTTAATTAAAAAACTGCAACTTGATCTACAGAAGTTTTGGTCATAGATTTTAATGATTCCACAGCCTTACGTAAGTAAAGCTTACACTGAAAACTCATCCTGTACCTATAGACGTCTACATATGTGCACGTGTATATATGTGGATGTGCATATACATGTATGTGTTTGCAGCTGTATATAAAAAACTGTGTATACATATACATTTATATAGAGAGACATACCTTTATCTTTGAGACACTGCAATCACAGCAACATTAGGGACAGTCGTGGAGTTACCTGGGAAGACATAATGACTGCTGGTTTAGTGCTCAAATGTCTGCTTATTGCGTATATGATTATTACTCGTGTTCTGAAAACAACAAAATACTGCACTTTCTTATGATTTGCTTGTCCTCTTCTTTTCTTATATTTGTACTGCGCTACCCGCACCACAACTTTCTCAGCCACTGATAAGCACCCAGCTTATTGACAAATAACTTATTATGACATTGCAACATCACAATCTGACTGCAAATCACATACATGTCTGGAGACACTCCAAAATTAATTCCTCTTTATTCTGGTGTTGGTTTTTATATACAGTCAACAAAATCAACCCCTGCTTACTCAAATTTGCAATTTCTTTTTCCTTTTTCGTTAGGTATTCTGTGTAAAAATTACAAACATCTAATGGTTTCTTTAACAGACTCTCCCACTGCTCACATGGTCCTCTGACCCTAGCCCACTCATGGGCCAGTGGGCTATCAGGAGGGTCTTCCTACCCTGGAACATGGGGTAGATTTAATGCATTAACTTGGGCTTTAAAGAGTGACATTTTTGTTTACATCCAATTTCTAACACATTGCTTTGCTGCAAAAGGGTGCTAATTATTTATGCTTATGTTGATTGATGCCAATTAAATTTAGACACCAGAGTAAAGGGCTAAACTTATTTTACTGTCAATACACAAATATATGATTACACAACACAGCAAACAAGCAAAAAAAAGTACAGAATAATGCACATAAGACAGACAACATTATAAGGTAATGATATTTAAAATAATACTCTTCAGAAAGTTAACACTACACAGCAACACAACTAAACATTGTTTACATTGTTAAAACAACTAATTAAATAATGATTAAGAAAAAATACATCATCACTTCCCTTAATCAATAAATTACCTTCACCCAGTTCCACAATCACCAAGGGGTTCCAGGATATAGCAGGGATTTGATGATTCTTCCACAAGTGGGAAAGATCCTATCCAGGGCATCCCCCTAATAAGCAAAACCTCCAAAGACCACTGACATTAGGGTCCAGCTTATATCCATTACCAATCAGCATATCAGGATGAATTGCAGTTTTTCTTTGTGTGGAAACATCTGGTGGTGTACCCTTGACCCAGCTGGGTCCGGGGCTTGGCCAGGGCCCAAAATGTTGCTGGTGGGTTTTCTTAAAATACTTCTCCTAGACATTTTGTCAGCAGGGTATTTCAACAGTCAGTTGCTATCAGTAAAAATATCTCTAAAATGTGAAGAGTTGAGTCCAATTTTGTTAGTCCTGAAAGTGTCAGCAAAGAATATATTTAGTCCTTAAATTATTAGTGGAGCATGGTATCCCAGTGGACTGGTTAAGTGTGCCAGGGTTCACCTCATAAGTCAATCTTGGCCTGGGTCTTATCCAGGGCTAGCACTTAAGTGTTTCATTGCAGAAAACACTGCAACAATATTTATGTTTTTTACTGTCAATGTCCTTGGTGAGGAAAATTTTGCTAAAATTGCACATTTGTAATGACTAGAGCATAGAGGTGGAGATAAAAAGTCATTTTACATGAACTATTTTGTTTATATAATTCACTAGTGCATTTCTTAGTTATCTTATGATATTTTAAAAATAATGCTTGCAAGATTCAACTGCTTGTGCAATGAGTGTTTCTGTGAAAGCAAGAGACCTATCTGATAAGAGAGTTCAGCAAATGACACTCCCGTGGTCTATATTTCTTCTTCCAAAAAAGTCTAGAAATGAGAAAATTCACCCTCAAATCAGACTGCCTTTGATATGTTCCTTGCACAGACATTGCATGTTCTGCTCAGGAAAGAGCGAAGTGGACATAATGCATGACATCCATAATCCAGGCAGTGCGGGACCAGCATGTGAGGGAATACACGTTGCCTCACTGTGGAACCGTGCCTTCTTTTGCTTGGTATTCCTTCTGGGCTACCTCCCTACCAGGACAGCGGCTTTGCTGCAACGCTGCCACCACCACCTGCCATGCTGAGGCTCCTGAGAAACAGTCTTTATTTATTCCGCGGGTTAGATACACAATCTGTTGGCTAGAAAACTGAAATGGAAAGTAACAAGTAAGCTAGTTTTTTCCTCTTGTAACTGAGATTGTTATTTGTGTGTATTTGGATGGAATAAAAGGGAAGGCAGAAAATTAGGACAGACTTTCCCTTCAACATAATGTCTGAGTGTATTCAACCAACTTCTTTCTTTACCACTCTCTCACTACCAGTTAGTTAGGAAAATCAGATGAAGAATAATTGTGGTCCTATCTGTGCTAAGGAGAAAAATGAGTTTTGTCTTACTTCCTGTTAGATGTACCCACCCTTGTCTTCAGGAAGTACAAAGCGAAACTTTCATTTCACTTAGAAGGAGGTACTGAAGAAAACCATCCATATCAGCATCACAGCTGTATACTTTCTTTCCTGGCTGCAAACTCAAAGCAGGAGTTGGTCAACCAGGATAGCTCCTGTTTACCCTAGTTAAGAATTTCACCCAACTGCTTATATAATTATATCTTCCAGTGTTTCACGGATCATTTTACATATTAGAGCTTTAGTAAAGACAGTGGAAATTAGTTATGTTAGGACTTCTGTAATTAAAATATTCTATTTAACTTGTGAAGTGTTAAGTGATAAAGGAAGTATTGTTAAAAATATTTTAAGGAATAAGTATTATTTTAATATCACCTTTTGCTGCAAAATAGAATTATTAGTCCAAGGTTCAATTTAGTTCAATAGAATTCTTAAATGATACTCCTCTGATTTCAGATCATCTGCCAAACCTGAGCCTACAGATCTATTCCTACGTTCAGAGCTTCCTTTAGGTCACCTGAAACTAAACTGCCTAAATAAAAATGAGCTAAATAATTGACAGTTATTTAATTTGAATCAATGCATTCCTATGAAAATATGTCCAAAGTAATCATAAGGAAAATGGTAACTTTTTAGATACAAGATAAAATACAGAAGATAGATAAACTAATTCGAAGTACTGTTCAAAGTCTATGCTAAGGTAACAAAATGCACAAAACCAGCAGTGCAAAGCAGTGACTGAAAAAGCCATGCTAATCAATACAGTGTGTGGAAGGATCAAGCAGGATAAAGTCAGAACAAAATCTGTGCTGGAAAAGGTCTTATTCAAACACATATAGTTGCAAAAATAGAACAGACTACAGAGAATTATTGGCAACCCCAAATCAATTTGTTGAAATGTTCCCATTTATTTTAAGGCTGACTCAGTATGGAAACCATTTTAATCCCAGTTCCCCATTCACGGACATGAAGTGTCACACAAGCAAGATCTATAATATTGCTTTATTTTAACCAACAGCTTTCTTGAAAATGCTTAAATTCCAAAAAAGCCAGCAAGCTTCCAGTAATATTATTCAAACTATCAATCCTTGCTCTTTACCAGATTGTTTGTACTGATTTATGAGAATGGGATGGGCATTTTCTACAATACCTAGTCATTCTTGCCCTTTCCAAATGCAATTCAATGGGTAGAAGTGTGATTTACCTAAACCAGGGCAAGTAAATGTAGGATTTACATAAACAGAGCAGTATCTTGAAATTTCAAGTGTCATACTTCCTCAAGGTCTAAGTTCCTCAGACTTTAGGAGTAAAGAACTCTCCTTTTTCTTGGTCAAGAAATCATTTGCATGGGTACAATAATTTATCTGGCTTTGAAACTGGAAGCTGAAAAGCTACTTTAAATCCAATACATTGACATGGGCTTCTGCACTCATCCAGCCACAGAACACTCATGGCCTGAATCAGTATATCCTTACAGTACTGTATAATGTAATTTCTGTCCACCAAAATGTTAAGCTCTTGTTCATGAATCTAATCTCCGTATTAAATTTTAATTTTTCAATGTATAACATTATTTTATTAAATAAAGCCAAAAGACAGACAAAATCAACATGCAAACCATGTTATCCTCAGTAACTGAAAGTGTTCCCCTAACAAAACTGTTCTTATGTTTCTTGGGAGTTTACCTGCACAAGTCTGTTTGTATGATTTAATCCTTGTCTGTGTGCTGAAGGGTATACAGAAAACAAGACAAACTAAGGGAAAGCATGGCTATTGCCATTCTTAAGGTGTTGCAGCCTATACCACTCTCGGCCTGCTGAGTTGATCATCTTGACTATGAACTTCAGTGCTATGCATAGAATATGCAACTTCTCTGGTTTTGCTGAGCAAAGACAGATTGTAAACAGCCTTTGAATGGGTGTACAATAATGACTAGGGGAAGATTTCTTAAGCATCCTATTTAAGAAAGCAGGTTCTCTTGACTAAAAATGACTAAATATGTTTTTCTTTTGAGTATTTTAAATCAGAAATTTTAACTTATGCAGTTCTCATTAGTTTGGCAATGCCTCCATTTCATTTATGACCTAAGGATCTGTGATTGTAATGACATTTCAGCTATGCTTTAATTTACAAATATCTTTCCTGAATTCAGAGTTTTAGAGGATGAAAAATGTGATATGCTTACAAGCATGAGGCATGTATTTGAGAACTATATTGAGACTAAATCTGTTTCTGGAACAAAGATTACAATTTATTGGCCATGCCATACCCATTACCTCCTGTGAAGACAAAGTGAGACAAACTGACATGAACTAAAACACTTCTATTCCTTTTCTCTTGGGGAAAAGTCTTGGCAAAAACTCTGCTACTGTAAGTGAAAAAAAATTGAAGCGATGAAAAAAATCCCATTAAAATATGTTCCATAGTACTTTCTTTGCTCTATGTGTTCTTTTTAGCCTTCTACTTGCCTGCATTTTTGATGATTATTCAAAAAATAATTCTTAGCTTGCTTCAATGCTATGATTTCCTCTATTTTGAAATTTTCTTTCATTTACTTTATTGTATGTGTGCTCTGTCAATCAATGAGCTGATTTTATGTTACTTAAAAATATAATCCTCCAGTCAGCAACTAATACAATTAAAGTGGAAGTTAACTCTTCCAGTTTTACTTACTTGATATGGAACAAAATGTCTTTGCAGGGATTCAAAAATGTCTCACAAGCAGGAATTAAAAAGTTAGTATGGTTTAGTCCGCAGTTTCCTTTTTGCTGCTTGAAAGAGCAGAACAGGCAAAAAGACCCTAGTGAACCACAATAAGCTGCTTATCCATGCTTTTGGTAAAGAATTATGGAGACCTTACTGGGTCTTTTTTGCATAGACAGAAAACTTGTCAAAACTGATATTTTCATGGGAAACTGCTAGCAGGAACAAAAATATCTGTAAAACTAATCTCAAAGTGAAAATTTTAAATCAACTTAATATGCTCTTTCTAATAGCAAATAAACCAAAGACTGTTATATGTCAACATATAATATTCATTCGTATTTCTATTTGGTTTAATCCTTTCAGAAATAAACCAGAAATAAGTGATCTCCAAGAAATTTAAAAATAAAAAGGTTGTGAATATTTTACTGTAATTAAAAATCTTTGAGTAAAGACATTGTCATGAACATTGATTTTATTTCTTATCTCTGTGTGTTGTATTATGTGGGTGCAGACTGAGGTAGAACATCAGGATTCAGTATAAATTAAACTGCATTGCAAAGCTGGGGATGCCAGTTACAAGGAAAGAACATATGAATGCATTTTAGCTTTCTTATGCAAATATAATGCAATATGCTTTTAGGTAACAGAGCTAAAATACAATGTGTTTTCTCATGATTCTCTGAAAGACTTAAAAAAATCTGTGCTAGAGCACCTCACTCTTTGCAGGACTTTGTCACTCTAGAACTTAACTGTTTATTTTCTCTGTAGATACAGCTGAGAGCAATAAGGAAAAAACAGCCATCACAGAATTTTTGAAGGAATGTCATCAACCATTATACTGAAGGTCTTAAGCTATATTTTCAAAAGAAAGTACCCTACAGAAGAGTAAGATAGTCAGTAAGTACTAATACAATCTAAAGCTAAAGATGCCTTCAGGGCTCTTTGCATGTCTATATTCCCCTTGCTTTACTGCATCCTAGTCCATTCTCAATTCTTGTTCAGTTCTCATCACTCCCACCTGATTATTGTCAGTCACTGCTCCAGCTCATGTTGAGATTCACCATCTACCTTGTTGTCCTTGAGGTCACAAAGCCCCAGTTTCTACTTCCTTACCCAAACTCTTTTCTACATAGCCATTTGCTACGTGTCTTTTCAAACTGCCGTTTTGTCATTTTCTCTCTGCCACACAGGCATGGTCTGGTCCCCTCTGTTTTGATTTCCACTTAGTAGCAGAGAGACATTTTTGTTATTTGAGCAAAGCGAATCATTGCCACTTTCCTTCAAATAATAAAGACACTGGAAGACTTCATCAAAAAATACCACCATATTGCAGCAAGAATAAATCAACGTATTTTGCAAAGCCTCATTCTTTGGGGTATCTCTTTCAGCTGCAACTTTCAGACAGGGACCAAAGGAAAACTTAAGACAAAATGGCACGTTTAGTGAACCTATAAGCAAACATTCTTTTCCTTTTTTCCAGACTTACATGGAGAAGTTTTAATTTCTTCCCCATCTACTCAGTCACAGATTTCCCATGGGTTCTTTAAGCCCATAGTGTGGGGCTCCTGACCACAGCTCCATTATCACAACACTCAGAAAAAGTGATGAGTTCCTAGCAGGATACTGTGAGGTCTCTAGTGTTTTACGACCAGTCATGACAGATGTGGAAATTTGGAGAAGCAACCACAGTAATGTGGAAAAGGAGACATTGTAGTAGCAGTATGGTTATGGCTGTGCTTGAAGGAGTTGCACAAAAAAAAGATAGCTCTGGATATAATAAAATAAAATATGACTGTTAGCAGGAAGTAGCAAATATGAAAGGAATATTTATTTTATTTATCGATTAATTTTTATCATCTTAGGGAAGGTGTTCATACTAATGTCACTGTACCATTTCCCATAGAATTTGTTCATAGTGTAATTCTTGAATATATATCTTTGGTTAAGTTTTTTTTCACAGAATCACAGAATTATAAGGTTGGAAAAGACCTCTAGGGTCATCTAGTTTTGCAGTACTTTATTTCAGAGTTTTTTATTTCAATTGTTTGTTGGTACTTTATACAAAACAACAGAGGTTATGAGACATTGTTTATACAAAAGCCTCTTTCATTATACAAAACCAGACTGTTCTTCATTTATGCAGTTTCACTTAGTCCTGTACAGTGTCTGTGGAAAAAACGATAATATAGTTACATCTGTGTATGAATGCTACACAAGCAACAGTTTCTCCTTCCAGCATCCTCTTCTATTACTCATTTTCTTTTTGTAACTTCACTGCTGGATAAGCCTACTCCTTTCAGGTTAATTTCTCCTTTCTTTTGTCCATATAAATTTGAAAGAAACTTTTGTTCTTTCCTATACTTAGATTTTCATTTCCTTAATCCTGACACTGGACGCTGTAATTCTTTTATTACCTCATGGGAGCTGCATGTTTTTTTTTTTTGTTTTTGGGGGTTTGTGTTGAGTTGGGGTATTTTTGGTGGGTTTTTTTTCTAGGAAACACCGAGTGGAAATAAATCATTACTGTAACAACCATATTAAAATTCAAATCCAATGACTAGAGAATTTTCTTAACAGTTGTGCTACCACAGCCAAGATTTTGATTAACTGCTATGTGTTTTTTTGTTTTTGTTTTTTTTTTATTGAGCTGCTTCCATATTTCAGAAAAATAATTTGCAAGGTTCTATTGGTTCTTCCAGTAGCGTCTGTGAGAAAATTATTCACTTCTTGATTTTCAGCTCTATTTTTGCTTATCCCTCAGAAGCAAGCTTCAAACACAACAGAATTGCATATAGAGCATGTGGCAGACACCTAATGGCTCACAATGACAAACTTATAAATGAGCATGCTGGGGAGGGTTTTTTCTTTTCAGAACACCCTGTCAGAGGCATGTCTTTCCCTGTCTCTTTTATTTGCTGGGGTTATGTACACAAAGCAGAGGAAAGGTACTTTCACAGTTACTTAGATTTTGAAACATCATCCAGTTTCAAATGAACATGATACCTGGCATATTTGATCAAAAAAACAAAATTACACTTTTGAGGTGTGAATCTTCCCCTCCATCTGGAGTTTTGGTTGGTGGTAGAATAAACCAGCAGGAGAAATGGATCTCAGCCCTACACAGACAGATCTGTGACAACCAGACTCCCTTTGGTTCTCTTTTGAAAGGAAGAGCATAGCTGCAATAACACCTCACAGCTGCTGCAGAAACACACACTTTAGAATGATCTGCAGATAAGTAGTCCCAGTAATTCATAGACCAATAGATGCACTGAACCAGCATTGTGTGCATAGTGAATGGAAAAACTGTTGAATGTTTTCCATGCACTGTCTTTATCATATATATCTTGCAGTATCAAATAGTTTGTGGCTGAGCATGAGACAGGAAAGCTGCCTATTTGCTTTTTTGTTCCTCAGGAGGAAGGAGAAATTGTATCTACCTAGAGGGTGATCACTTTGGTACAAGCTGTATGGGCACTGGAAACGGCACCAGAGGAAAAGGGGTTCCCAGCAAAGTAGAGTAATTAGAAAGAAAGGTTTGCTTTCTTTTATTTTGGCCTTCTCCTCAACAGAATTCATTGTTCTTTATTCTTTTGTGTTTGTATTCTAGCAAAATATCAGTTAGAATATTGAGAAAATTGTTTTGTTAGTTTTAGTGTGTTCACTTCAATGAAAGCTGCAAACCTTTTGCTCATTTAGGGTCCTCTCAAAGAAAGTTGTCTGGGTACCAAGAGCCCAGAAGCTTTCAATCAGTGATACAGGGACTTATTTTTTCTGGTTAAGAAAAGTATTAGATACTGATAACAGGATCAATAGGCTTTCTGAGTATGTTACTTCCTTCAGTAGAGCTAATTCCTGTAGCTGTTGTTCAGAGGAACAGATAAAAGTTTGAAGATGACTTTTGCAAATCAAATCATCACTAAGTTAATCATGTTGAGACTTAACATCAAGTAACATAAATTCATGAGATTTGAGCTGAAAACTTTCATAATCATACAAAAATGTAACTTCATAAAGAGTCCTAAATGGCACAGAGGATTACCTTAAGAGTGTTCAAATACCTTTTTATCTCTCTGAACAAGAGGTATTACAGAATAGAGAGCCAGTTTTCCAATACTTTCTATGTAGAGTATGCAAGGGAGAGCCAGATGCTTTATCAAGTTCTTTTGCTGAGAGTCAAAGCTTTACAGAATTAAAGATTCAATGTCAGGAAAATAACCTCTGAGCTTTTTTTTTTTTCTTTTTAACAGAGCAGTTGATCATGCCTAAATAATTTCAGTTCTGTCTCCCTTCATTGGTGTTCTGACTGCAAATAAAAGATACTGCCCTTCCTAGCAAAGGCCTTGAAGATGAAAATGTGCTAAGCTAGTGAAAAAAAACCCCAACAATTTAGAAGAATAAGAAAATTGAATCAGGGCTACAGACAAGAGTAAAGAAAGGATGTGATTTCTGCCTAGGCATGCAGTGAAGTCAAGTTCATTGGAGACGAATGTGAATGTGAAAGCAGAGGAAGAGGTAGGACCTGTCTAGGGGATAGAGGACTGTTAATAGAAAATGGGAGAGGAAACAACTGTGTAGAGTGCTGTTCAGCAAAGAAGGATTATGTGGTCAGAAATTAAAAGCAGAAAAACCCTAGGAGAAACGGGAAATGAATATCCTGAAACTTACACCCCAATTATGATACAGATATAGAACATGAGAAAAGGAGTAGGCTCAGTAAATAACAGCAGCTAAAGAGACAAACCGAAGTACCAGAATATTTGGAGACAACAAGACAGGAGGAAGCAAGACAGAATGTGGTGGTTCTGTGCTTGTAATGGCCATGTTAGTGTTGTCAAGAAGGAACAAGGAGAGGAATGGAAGAGACATGGAGAGAAGGTTCTGAGTGGTAGTGGAAGGCAGGAGGTAATAAGATGTGTATGGATGATATACAGGATGGGGAAAGAAGGGAGTATCAAAGCTGTGACAGATGTCACCAGAAGTATGAAAAGGATGTCAGACTTGTTTACATAAGTGGAAAAGTGTGTGCATGGGGTGGAGAGAAAGGGAATAGACCTATGAAAGGAAGAAAACAAAGCTAGAAACAGTCCAGCATGGAAGGGGAAAAAACAAAATTAGGCAGTAAGAGGGAAGGAAGCTTAAGAATACAATGTAGAAAAGAATTGGGGTGAGTGGCCGGTGATACGTGACAGAAAATCAAAGAAAGGAGGTGAAAAGTGCTGTGAAAATACAGTTGTAGCACTTTGCCATACAAGTTTGCATTAACTACGACTGCCAGGGATAGGGGAAAAGAGGACAAGTTAAGTTGGAGAACAGGAACACATGCAGGGAGTGCCCAGCTCCTCTCTCACCTACCACTACACAACTCAGGAGACAAATAAATCCCATTCCACGATCAATGCTTACCAATACCCTTACTCTCAGAGGACATTTCATGGTTGAAAGTCCTTATTTGCCTTAGAAAAGCCAATATAGAAGTCAATAAATACGATAAGACTTTTTCTGCCAGTGATGGACAGATTTTTTCTTAGTGTCAGCTTGCATTTATAAAAGAATAGGAGATGTTAAACCTCTGTCTACTTGCTTTTCTGTAAAGAGAAAAATTATGTCCTTTAAAAGGACATCTTAGAAAACCACACATTTGAACTCCCATCTGTGTTTTTCAGTGTTTGCAATCCTTACTCTTCTACCTTCCCTATCTCTGTCACGTTCTGTCCCATCATAATAGCATTTTAGCAATGTATATAGACATTGTTAATATGTAGCTTCATGCTGCTCTTTAATTTACACAGAAGACAGGAACAGAGATTAAACTGCAGTATACATTCTTACAGAGTTCTCTTTCCTATAAAACTATGGAAATTGTTGATTTGCATGGAAACAATGCAAATCAAACCCTCAGTAAGTCAGACCCTTTAAGCTGGTAGTCCCATTCTCTGCTGGGACTTATTTAATTAGTGACAATGCCACAGTATGTCTGGATGTACCTATATACAGGCCTATTTATCACAGCCTATACTATGTTTTTAGTTAAGAGAGAATTATCATAGCTCTGGCCTAATATTGTTTAAAAATCAGCACACTGTGACTAAACATACTGTTATATTATCTTACTTACTCTGCAAGATCTAAAGTCAGAAAAATAACCACCAAACAATGCAAACAATGCACTTAAAAGTAAAATATTATTGCTTTATTGTGACCTTATTCAAAACTCCTTTTGCACAGCAGCTCAGGTGAAACACAGTATAAAATAAGTTCCAAATAGTACATGTTCAGCATGTGGAAGGCCACATTACCATACTGAAATCCAGAATAAAAATACTTTGCACCATTAAACTAAACACATGATATTAAATAAATATAAAGAAAGAAGAAAATATTAGACCTATATAGCTATTCAAAATCTGCTTTCTATTACACTGAAAATCTTAATGTTCTTTCTCAGGAAACAGTTCCACAATTTTCCATTTATGAGCATAAAACTACTTTGGCAAATTGGCTGCTTATTCAGAATTTGAAGCTTCTGAGGCAGCAGGGGCTTGTGCACCCAGGGAAGCAGTTTGGTGGGATGTTAGTCAAGTCTGTTACTATGTGTGACTATATCACTATGTGAAGTGAGGGAGGGAGGCTGCCTTTTCTGTACTTTTGATGTATGCATCCGTACCTCTAACAAACAGAGATGAGAGAAACCTGCTTTCTCCCACAGAATAATGGGATTTGAAAACCATTCAGAACAAAAACTTCTAAGGAATGGCAAACTCAGGCTTTATAATACTGGTTTCCTTAGGAACATGCATATACTAACATTTTCTACCTATATGTATGAGTGAATGACCCAGCCATATAGATGTTTTGAGATGTGGAAACATCTGCGTTTCCTTAATTTAGCCTAAGCAAATATTAGCAAGTCCTAAGGCAAATGAGATGTGAGTTTGAGTACAGTCACTTTGTAAGCGTTCTTAATGCTGTTATTATTAAGATATACAACCAAAGATAAGCAAACAAAAGAACAAACCCAAGCCCATCAGTGGATTTATATTATCTCCTCAGAAACAATTGAAGTCTTTGAATTAAGTCTCAGGAACTGAAGCCTGATACTCATATACCATTTGGGCAAAACTTTGTCTAGATCAATGAAAAAGAGCTCATCTGAACACATGGAAGTTTTCTATTGGTTTTAATTTGTTTTGGATTGGGTTCAAGGAATTAATTTTCTTGTCCTGGGCTATTGATGTGCAGCTGTTTACAAACACTAGATTTGGTTAAAAAAGCTATGCTTAACAAGGATACTATGGAATCCAGGCCAAAACTAATTCCTCTGTCTGTTTTTCTCTTCATATCTGTCACTGCTCTTGATGTCTTAGCTGTTACTCTCTCACATCTTACTGTCTCTATGCTTGTAGCAGGGCTTAAGCAGAACAGGTGCAGTTTATAGGGGGAAACTGAGGTTTCATCATTTGTATTCGTTCTACAATGGAGCAAAAGATATCTGGAACTTTTAAATTTTTCATTGGAAAAGGAAAGGGATCAAGACTATCTTAGAGTAACTACTAATTTCACAGATGGGGAATCACTTGTCTTGCTGACTTGCAGCATTGAGTCACCGTTCCTGGAGGTGTTTAAGGTTAGGGTAGACGAGGTGCTTAGGAGCATGATTTAGGGATTGGTGGGAATGGTTGTACTCGACGATCCAGTGGGTCTCTTCCAACCTGGTTATTCTGTGATTCTGTGATTCTGACACTGAACAGAGATTTAAGCCTGCATTTTCTGTAAAGCACTGATCAAATCTCTATTTTCAGTAAATTTTATTCTTGACCAGAACTCTCATCCTTGACTTCAGAAACCTGATGAATGAATCTATCAACACCAACTGTTTTCCAAGAAATGTTCCTATTTCAATCCACTGTAATTTTCATTTTGTCTAGAATGCAGAAGTAAACAAGGTTTTGCTAGGGATAAATTGTAAGAAGTATTGTATTAGATATGTTCTTATTTGTATTTTTATGTCAAAATCTGACCAATAAGACTCAAGATTTCAATAATACTCCATATATCAAGACCTTGAAAAAATATAAAAAGTTATGTTATATTCTTCATTTACTCTTCTAATAAAGTCTACTGTTGCTTAGCAAGATATTTCCGCTTGAAATTCCTTTCCTGAATTTTCCATGATTTTTTCCATGTAACCTCAACAGCAAGTTCTTGTTGTCTTAATGCTTTGCATTCAGCAACCTCCCCTCCAATTTATTTTTATCTTTCTCTAGTTCAGTCCTACACCTCTAGCCCACATTTGGTTCTTCTTAAATATTCCACCATTACTTTTCAACTGTTTTCCCAAAAGGACAGATCTCAGATTCTGAATATTTCCTCTTTGTATATGAACTTGTTTGATAGCTATAATCTTTTCATAGCTTTCATCTATAAATGTGTTTGTTCCTTCTCTTTCTGCTTGTCTATTTCATCATTGCCTTTTCACTGTGAAAGGCTATAACTCTATGCCCTATTCCAGAGGTGTCTTAGCAGTGCTGAACACAGATGGCTTCAAATATGTCTGATTTAACATTCAGCACTATTCTTCAGATTACTTTTCTTGTTATCACTATATGCTAAACCCCAAAGGACCAAATCCTTAGCTGGTGGAGAGTGAGTATTGAAATGAATACAGCTTTGTGATTTCTAGCACCATCTCTGTACCATTGCTATTTTTTCCGAATAGAGTTAAAAGCTCAATATTTGTAACTAATGGAAAATCATATCTAAGAATATGAGCTCAGTTAATTGCAGAATGGTCTCATCAATAATTTTTATCCTCTGCAAGACTGACCCTCAGCTACAGAAAGTGTGCAATGTAGAGATTTTAGAGCTTTCTCGTGGTTGTTCATTGAAAACTTATTCCAGTGAAGTGTCCTGAGTGAAAGGGACATATGTTCATGGGGCATGTTGAGATGCTGATTAGTAATTCTGCCATATTAAGGCAACTGAAGAAGCTGCAAATCTTAATAATTTTGATACTCAGGGCAGATAGGATTACAACTCAAAGGCACATTCTGCTCAGTAGGAAGATGCTAAAAGAATTGAATGATTTTTTTGCAGATTTTGTGCCAGAAATAGGCTACAAAGAGACCGAATTTCCAGAAATTTAAAGCTGATCCACAATAAGCTATCTTTTGTGCTAAGCAGGTCTTTCATTCTTTACATCTTGTGACCTTTCAGAGGTTGGAAAATGAAAGGGGCAAAATTTGATAACATTTGTTTTTCTTATTGCTGCTGCAGAACTAACAGAAGGGTTATTGTGGGTGGTACAAATAAGAAATTAATGGCATGTTTGTACAGCATGGACTTCCACACTTCTGTACTCAGTCTTTCTCTGGCTCTCTGTCTCTTATGCCTGATGAGAAAAATCTCTTCAATGCAACTATTGAACTTCATAATCATGCAGAAACTGACAGAATAATGTCAACAGTGTTTTCTTTGGGCACTCTAAATGTGAAGGGAAAATAGTAAGGGAAATACTCCATATTTTCTTTGAACTGTTGACATAGCGTAACAAAAATATTCAAGCCAAATGCTTGATACTGAGAAAAAATAAAACAGAAGTGACCCTAGGTACTAACTGGTTTTTGAACTAATCACTCAGCTTGTTGCCTTTTATACTTGAATAAGTCAGTGGCAATGCTCTGATAGAAATGTGCAGGTAATATCTTGTAAATGTACTCATCAAAAATATCTAGACTATTTCTTGACTTAGAAATAAACTGAATATTAGAAACTCATAAACTGCAAAAGCTGTAATTCAGTGTAAGAGTGAGAATAAACTTAGTTCACTCACTGTGGAATTGTTGTTAGTATTGTTTTGCTTTCTGGAGGATTTTTTTTTCTTTAATGCTTATTAACTGTCAAAGAACAAAAAAAAAGCTTAAAACTGGAAATATGGTATCCTGTAATGAACATGGTTAGATTTAAAGATATCTTTCTAACAAGATCTAGAAAAAACACCTCCAGACCACTTGAATCAAGCATATTCTGCATTTCTAAAACTCAGTAATTTTGGAACTATTCTGAATCCTCATAAAAAAATTGAAGGCGATGAGCAAGCTTAAAGCTGCAGTAGTACAGCTACTAGTAGTACCACATCACTGTTTTACAAATCTTTACTCTTGGGCTACTTGAACACTTTGAGGCATTTAGAAACTCCAGGTTTTATTAACAGCTATGGCTTACCTGTCCTTCCATTTCCCACAGATTCTTCCAAGATGCACCTGAGTGATTAGGCATCCTGGAGAAAAGAAAGAGGGTCAGGAAAGGAAAATTTGCCCTCCAGAAAAAGATGCAATGTAGGATCCATGACGTTATGGATGTGTAGCATGAAGCTTAGGCTGAGAAATTGAGATGGTACAAGGGAGATATAAAAGAACTAATGGGCTTGCAGGGTACAAGTTAGTTTTGAACTACCATAATACTTTACACCTAAAGAAATAAAAAGTACACAGAAGCATCTCTACACATCCACACATAGAAAATCTGTTAATATATGTTATCTGAAAAATAATTGGATTTGAGTAGGATACAACTAAAATCACACATTTATCTTATAAAAAAAAGTATCTGAACTTCTTTTAATCCTTAAGGTATTCTTGGTCTCAGTATCTTTTCCCCAAGGAATAGGCAATTTTTCATACTTTATTTTGTAAAGTAAATGAGAGATTGGGAGATTATAGCCTGAAAGAAGCATGTTGAACTATATTTATTTTGAATCTAATTTGTAGTTTTAGAACTGACTTTCACATTCATCAAGTCAGTGAAAAGTTACTGTTTTAAGAAGGTACAAACCATGCTCTGCATTCAGTAGTCCATTTCTTGAACTGTGGGCAGAATCAAGATGCTCCCTCTAGTCTGGATAGGATATATAACTTTTAGATAAGCTGAAGTTAAATGACATCATTCAAATCCATAGGTGTTTCACCCTTTGCCATAAAGGAAGTCTGAAACTGAACCCTGTCCCACAGGCATAAAAATGATTCCTAAACTTAAGAGTATGTTTTCTTCGTAACAGCATCGGTAAGAATATCCAAGAAACTTTTGTCTCTGCCACTACTCAGAGTTTGAGACCTAACCTGAAGTTAACATTTATCTTACAATAAGCATTGCATAGGATTTTGTGTGGGTTTTGGTTTGGTTTGGGTTTTTTTTCTAATGAAGTTAACATTTATCTTACAATAAGCATTGCATAGGATTTTGTGTGGGTTTTGGTTTGGTTTGGTTTTTTTTTCTAATGACAGAGAACAGAAAGACCAAACATAAAAAGATGGAGCTGTACTCCCCAGGATCTGAAATTTTTCTAGCTTCTACAGATCCTTAAAAGGAAGGATCCTTGGAGGGATCCATTTTTTGAAGTTCCTAACAAAGTGTGATGATAACCCTCCCAAATTCTTTGTAAAGTATAAAATTTGTGTTATATTTTCCACTACAAAGCTGAGAGAGACCGTATACTGTATACTATTGCCTTCCCTTTGATTGCTTCACATATTTTTTGTCTTGTGTAACCATGCTGTCCGTTATGCATTTGTAATACCTCTGGAGGGAAAAAAAAAGTCATCTTAGGCCAATTTCCTTTTGGGAATATACTTGAGTTAAGTCATGTGCATGGAAGTCCTTTCTTTTGCAGTGTAGTACATTGACTCCAAGGACTTGTACTAATCTCCAGTGGAAAGAAACTTTCAGCATAAATTTAATAACTAGAACAGGGACATGTACTAGATAATTAAAGAGCACATTCTGCACATTTATTGAGATATGTTACCTTTCTACTCAGAACTGAGAAGCAGTTTTACTATTTTGTTTTAGTATCTTAAACATTTATTTTTCTACATATCAACTACTTCTTTTTCTCTCCACTTCCACCTAAAAATATCAAAAAATGTTTTTCTCTACCTTTCAGCAAAAATATTCTTGCATATACTATGTGTTTAAGATCAATCAAACCGATTACTTTTTCCAGAATGGTCCATTTTTAAGTTTATATTAAATTAATCTTCAAAAGCAAATAAAAAATTTTTGTCAGACACAAGTTCCTTCATGATGAAACTCAAAATATGCTATGACTACTAAATTAATTTAAAGCAAAAGAGTTGTCCTGTTTCAGCTGTAACTATCGCAGTCTTTCCTGCTGTACAGCAATTAACAACTGACAAATCTCTCCTGAGTAATGTTAAATGTCTTCTTTTCTCTCTTAGAAGCAAGGAGATAAGTTGAAAGATGCACAGAAATTTTACACAGTGAGAAAAATCACCACAATATTATGGTGCTATGTCCTGGTTTTAATCACAAGACTATGCATAAAAAAGAAACAATTATAAGCAGAAATACTAATTCTTCTTCTTGACATACTTGGAAGGGGAAAAAAGCAGCCAGATTCAGAATGCAGGGACAATAGATGTGTTATGCAGAAGGCAGTGGGTCACAGGCTCAAGAATCCCCTGGGGAGGATGTTTCTTTGCAGAAGTAAATGAGTGTCCAGCAGTCTCTTTTTGTGCTTCTGAGCTTAGGTGTGCCAGAACTGATTTATTCTGCCAGCAACACAGATCATTCTCATACTGTGGTATGTGAAATTTTTAAGAGACAAATATGCTTTCAGCATCTTCGGTTCTAATCCAAAGAGATTTTCATGTATTTTTCACTATACTTTGGAAACTCCCAGGAGAAGGTGGAGAAGTGCTAGGAGTTCTTGGAACTCAGATATTATTGAACTTCAAATACTCAGTATGTATCTGTAACTCTCACTTGGCATTTGTGTGTTCATTTTTGAACTGCATTTGCCTGAAAGGTAAACAAGAGAGTTCTAATAATAAGATAGTTTAACCCTTCTGCTCTTGCTTAGATTTCAGTTTTGTGATGAATGAGCCTACCTGTAATCTGACAGTTTAGTAAAATTTATTGAAAAACAAGTCTTCATCAAAACTTGTTGTGTGATCACCCCAGTGGATTGATTTGAGTATTAATTGGATAAATCCCTTCACAAATAAAATTGTTAGTATTACTTTATTGGTTTGATTCCTCTCATCAATACTGGGCTTGACTCCATCACAGCAAAGGTAAACCAGAAGCAATTGCACTTACATCATCAAAATAATTAAACATTAATCCACACCAATGGAATGAAACAGGCTTTCATTTCTTAAAGGCTTCATTGATTCATAGAATTTTCTCTGCATCTTAGAGGGGATTCCAGCACTGCTGTAGGATACATTATGAATGAGTGGTTGTGGATACATTTGTCTGGAATCTGTCTGGAATTTGTCTGGAATTTGTCTTTGCCTCACACTAGCAGAAGGCTGTTCTGTCTTGGCATACTCTGCACTAGGGCTTACTATTTTCCTTGATCCCTCAGTAAGAAAAGAGGCGTGGTAAAAGTAAATCACACCTACAAAGTCATTTCCTCCTGTGGACTGTCAATCAGTTGTAGTGGGGTTTTGTGCTGCTTGTGCCCTGCTGGCTGTACCTATGTAGTTTTCATTTAATATTGATACACTAGGAAAAAACATGCTACAATTCACTGGATCTTTCTCATTTCTGTCTTCTCAGAGAAAACCTGAATGTTTAAAAAAAGCCCATGTAATCTTTTAGTTACAGGGAAAACCAAACCCCTGTCTTATACAGACGATATTCATTAGGAGAAAACCGTTGAATCTGCTGTGCTGCAAATGACTTTTCACTGTCTCCTTCTTAAGGTTTCTGGTTGTGAACTCTTCTTTCCTCATTAAAATGATACCATCTCCTTTCCTAAGTGTGACCTGCTTCAATCTTGCAAATGTTGCTAGTATTGATCTATTTCTGTCTTGGAGATAATAAGGCTTTTGCTTCCAATCCTGTGAAATTCTGAAAGCATCCTGCAGAGTCTGATCTTCACCTGGAGCCAAGTGAGTGCTGCTGCTCCTTGCAAGTGTTTTTGTCAATTGCTGCTTTTAGACATATTCAGTGCTTTTAAGAAGTGCTTTTAGTTTACTGGTGCTTTATTCCTAATTATATGACCAAGCCTTATACCTTTACTTTTAAAACACATATATTGGCATCCTGTCAGGCTACCCGTTGATATTTATACTTGAATTACTTGGTTTAATGTATGACTTGGCCTTGGCTCCAGTTATCTAGAAGAAATATTGATTTTGTTTGAGCCCCATTTTACTCTGCAGTCTTCAGATACAAGCTTGTTAACTGTCTCATATCTTAGATCAACTACTTTGACAGAGTTTGCCTAAGGAGAAAAAGGAGGGTGTTACAATTCTTATGTCTTGAATGTTGCACCTTTGTAAGTTATAGAAGCCTTGATGGTGGTACTATCTGTTTCTAAATTGCTGTAAAGATAACTCAGTTCACAGGCTTATACTGAGCTGTATTAAAAACAAAACAAAACAGAAAAAACCAAAACAAAACAAAATCTCTACATTACCTTAGATAATTGTGGTATGCTTTCTCTTATTGCATTACTAATTGAGGATCATGTCCCTAATCAAACAATATCAGATCAAGTACTTTGGTCTGTTCTGTCTATATCAAAGTTATTTCAAGTTCTGCACTACAGAATCCTTCTCTTACAGCTCTGTATGCAGAAACTGCAAAGGATATAGAAGGTGAGAGTGCTTCACAGAAGTTATCTGACCGGGGACCTTCTTAATGCAAATGCAGATAATAAGTAAAGAGGGGAAGCAACAAACAAAGTATTCAGCCACAGACCTAGCAGACAAACAACGGAGACATGGACAAGATCAAAATCTCATCAGTCACACTAATTGATGAGCTATCAAGAAACTGTGGGCAAACTGAGAATTTGCGACCAATAAGGTTACAAACTTGAGGATCCAGAATATTGCAGTTTGGAGGATGATGTTCAGTGGGACTATGAAAACTGATTGAGGAATGTGCAGGAGAAGGTAGTTGGGAAGGAGCAAAGGAGGAATAAACAGTAAGGGTTTTTTAAACAGGTCCATTTTCTGTCACATAGGACCAGTGTGACTGAGCCCTGCAATCGATCACCATAGTCCATATTATTATATGAAATTTTTTAACTCTGCTTAATCTCACTATCTGTCCCATGTGTGTGAGTGCTGGAAGGACTAGTGCCAGCTTCAAGGGGGACTGAAGTGAGTGAACACAGCAACTGGACTCAGACCACAGATGTGGGCAACCACTGGCCTGTGATGTAATTACAGTAAAGCCTGGGTGTGTGAGGGTCTTGGCCTAGACAAAGGACTAGAGCACATCTTGAAAACCACACTAGATGAGTAAGGCAAATGAAGGGCTTAGTGCCAGTGGCTAGAGTAGGACCACACTTCACAGCCCATGTGCTTGGGGCCAGCTGCAGGCAAAGAAGTGTCTATATCTTCCCTAAAATATGTGTACATGGGTGTCTGTGTGTGCCATTCACCAAGAAAATGCAGGCTGAACTAGCTGGTGAGTAGATGACCCATGGTGCAGGTACGGGGAAACAGGATCCATTCAGAGGTGTCAGACTGACCAAGGGGACTTGCTGGTATTCAGGGCACCACAAATGGGCAAGTGTGTGAGAGCCTAGAGAATGTCATTTGTGTGTGTCTTCACAAGAAAATTTCAGCCCTGATGAGCTGAAGAGGAGGAGGGAACTTGGCTGTCTATGTTTATGTTTTTATGAGTCCTGTATGTAGGTGTTCTTGGAGGCAGTGCTGAGTCTATGTTTGTGTATGTCTGGGATATATGCTCCAAGTCACTACTGATTCAAACTGCAAATGGGAAACTAGTAGCCACATTCCTCAGCCTGGGAAGAAACTTCAGGTCCCTGGTGGCCCCAGATGGGCTCCAATGTTCACCCAGGAGCAGCTTCATTACTCAGAGCTACTGGAAGTAGAAGCCTATCCCTTAATGGGAACTGTTCTGATCCTTGTGCATTTGTTTTGTAATGAAAAAACTCTGCAACTGTTGCTAATGCTGCTGTTAGCAGTGAACTGTAGAACTTCCTGAATTTGTGGATTTGTTCTGCATCTTTGAATTCCCTGGAGAATTTCTTTTGGGAGAAATAATCAGAAAAGTAATAATGAGAAAACTTGTGGACTGAGATAAAGATGGTTTAATAAGTAAAGCAAAAGCTCTGTGCGCCAGCAGAGAAAAATAAAGAATTAATTCACTACTTCCCATTGGCAGGTAGGTGTTAAGTCATGCCCAGGAAAGCAGGGCTCTATCAAGTGTAATTACTTTGGAAGGCCAGCACCATAACGCCCAGTGTACCTCCTTCATTCTACTTCCTCCAGCTTTATATGATGAGCATGAAATCATATGGTCTTTAATATCCTTTTGGTGAATTGGAATTGGCTGTTCTATCTGTGTTCCTTCCCTGTTTTTTGTTAAAACAGAGCATACACTTTTCCTTTTGACAAGAAAATCCCAAGAAAATGACTGTTGCTTCATTTCACATCATTCAGTAGTTCTTCTACCTTTAATATTTAATCTCAGTCTGCCAAAATTGTGATTGTTCAAGGAAATCTTCCAAAACTGTTTGCATATAATTTATTTCAAAGCCTATCTTCATATTATAGGTTGAAGCTTATTTGGAAAATAGAATCAATGAACTGGAAGGACCAGAGCACAATGGCAGGATACTCTACAAAATCTAAGTGTAGATTAACTAGATGTGCTAAGTATGATGGAGCCTTCCACATTCCACATTTTGCAGAATACACTTGATGCAAGGGTACGTGGCAAGGCTGCAGTCATGTGCTAAGAGAGCTGAGAATGATTGTGTAAAATTATGCTAATTTTCACAACAAGATTTTAATCTATGTGAAAGCTATGCTTAGTGGAATGTTTTATCATAAGTACTGCATTTCAACTATTACACTGTGCAAAGACCCTGAATATTTATTAGCTCTGTTTGTAAGAGAAACCTTGTAGAGAGAACTAGCTTAAAAATAGCAATATCTGACACTAGGCCTGCAAACTAACATCAGGTCTATAGTACCAAGGTTCCCTATTCCTTCCCTTATAACTTGATGGTGGTAGAATGGAAATTAGGAGACTGGTGTCATGATTCTGAAAATCAGAATATGAAAACAATTCATGGTTCTACATACCCAAGATATCATGGAATCTTTCTCCAATGCATTTCAAAGGAGAGTTTGTGAACTGGTACCTACATATTTGCATGGAAGAGACTTTCCCTTGTCAGACATTAGAGAGACACCAAAGTGATGAAAACAGTCTTTCATATGGACAATTTATGACATTTGGTTGCAAACTTTATGCAGATAAGTGCTTAGTAGTTTTGGGTTTTGGAAGAACAATGAAATTTCCCTTATTGAGGAGGTGACTTTGTGAACAGAGTACAAAATCAGTTGTCTGTAAATTGTGAAGGAGTGGTAGTTCTCTTCTAAATAATTATTTTCTTGTTTGCAAAGTATTACTTGCTGCACAAAGGAAAGTTTGTATTACTACAGAGGTTAGAAACCTGAGATGATGCTCTTCTTGAAGTATCTGTGATGAAGCAACTAGGCTAACATCCTCTACCACAAAAATTTGATGAAAATTTGTTATGAGAAGTTGAAGTCTAAACTTCAAATTAAATTTCAGATTAAAAATTTTCCTTACTTTTTTATATATATCTCCTATTTTATAGTATAAACCTTTTGCTTGATCTTTATTATTCCAACAAACATAGTTTTAAATGATCCTGTTTGGAAAATAAATTTAGGGTACTGATTTAATTTTGAATACATGTTTTCATAAAAGACAAAGTGAGCAGAGGTGAGAGATTAGTTCTAAGGGCAAATTCTCTTACTGTAAAAAAATAAGCGTATTTCTATTGACTCCAGGGATGTAGAATCAACTATAATTGACTAAAATGATACTGGTTTGGTTTTATTTTTCACCTATTTCTATATTTAAAACAGTCTTTTCAGGCTGTAACTGAAAATAAAAGAAGTTTCAGTGACACACTGCATACAGAATAAGGTGTTAGTCAACAGAAGAAAGCATTGTCAACACTGCCTTTGGAAGCAACATAAGTCATTCTCTCCCCTCTGTGTTATTACAGGATGGTACCTAACACTTTTACACAGGAAAAATATTTCTGACTCAGTTTGTTTACATTGCAGATAAAGTGGGAAAATATTAAGAAATAAGTGCAGGAATTTATTTGTTTTGTGAAATATAATAAAAAGGAAGATTGAGGGAAAAGTACCTGATCTCATGAAGACTGAAGAGATGCAGTGTCTTCTATGATGTAGAAAAGTTTGGTTGCTATAGGTGCAGGGTGAGCAGAATGACCTTTGACAGAATGGTGGGACAATAGTATCTGCAAGAATGAAACCTCAGGCTAAGATAACTGGAGCTGGTAACTGCAGGTGAAATTGTAGTCTCAGTCAAAGACCCACTCATTTAGTTAAGCCAGAATTTCAGCCAGTGGTACTTGACTGCCTGAAATTTTCTTCTCAAGCTGTATCTCAGTTAGAGATACCATCTCAAACCCCCAGACTGAGTGATTATTTTGGGATGAGGGACTGCTCTATCTTGAGGCTGTGAAAAAGGTGAGAGATACAACTGTCCTTGGGTAATTAACAGTACAGCTACAGATCTTCTGCCACTGCAGACTCTGGGCTAGGAAGGACAGAAAGTTCTCAGTCTCCTTTAAGTTCCTTTTCAGCCTGGCAATTTTTTGTGTACTGAGGTCTTGTAGATATGTTGTAGCCACATATAATAAAGTATATTAGAGTTCTGTATAAGTTAACTTAAAAGAAAACTGGTAGATATTTTTATCCACCAACACTTCTCCTCTGAGATTTAGAAGTATATTTTTGCCACTGTGTTGCCAACTACTCAAATGGTAGATAAAATTGCTATGAGTTTTTCACATACTTAAATTTAATTTACAAGATAGATGATCACTGAGAAGAAATGTTATAAATACATAGAAATGGAATAGATTTTTTTATTACTTAACCACACACAGTCATTTATCTGAGGCATAAAAATGTTTGTAAGACTTGTTATGGCAATAGTATTTTGAAGAAAGAAAATTTCACATCTAGAAAAAATAAAAGGTGTCATCAAAAAGAGAAGGAAAACAATGGTACATTGTGCAAAACATGGAAAGACAGTCTTGAGAAACTGACAGTGAGAAATAGAACAAGAAATATGGTAAATGTGAGATAAGGTGTAGGACCAATCTTTATTTCATATTTACTGATTGCTTCTATGTCAATAAAAGATAGGATCAAAGTTTCAGATTTGCATTCCAAGTGATAATTTTTTCCCCAACAAACAGATGATCTATGACAACATAAGGCTCACCCAATGTCTTTAGATGACATAAAAAATAATTCTTAGTAATCTTAATTGTTTCCTGTAGTCTCAATCCCTTGATCATTCCATTCAGAGTTTGTTAAATTTAATTCAAGGCATCCATTGAGGAATGATAGTGTTACTGTCTTTAGTTGAGTGACTTTTGTCCCAAATGACATTGAAATACTCTCCAAACTGTGTTTACCGGGTTAAAATTACAGTACAGTTCAACCTTCTGGAGTTGATCATGAGAATTTCCTCAGCAATTTGGATAAAGAGGAATACTGCATTCCTCTTGCAACCAATTATGTTTCCTGCCCAGGGGGAAATCAGTGAATCATTGCTCACCGTTTATTCATCTTTTCACTAGTCATCTCTCAAACCCTACAGAATGAGCAGAATAACTCTAAGACACTTTAGCTTCTGTGGGCTGAAGTTTTTATTATGCACAAAATTAATGCTTAGTGCAGCTGATGTCCGGGACAGTTCCATGACCTGGTGTTTATCTGCACCTTGCTCTAGTCATAAGGGCTTTAGTATTGAAGTTAAGACAGAGGATTGAGTTTGTTATTCTAATACTACAAAACAATCCATAAGAAGAGAGGAAAAGCATAACATCTGAAAAGTGTGACCTATCACATTAGAACATAGCCCATGCCATGAAGAAACTGCTCAAATAATTCCTGAGAATGTTTAAGAATTAAATACCACTTAGGAAATAAGTGTAAGAATGCCAGATTTCTAGTATTCCCATTGTGGAAGTTGCCCAAGTGGGTCTGTAATTTAATTCTTGCTACCCTGTGAAAATAGCTAAGAAGCATGTGACTTTGTGTGTGTGTGCTGTATCATAATAGTCCTTATTTATCTAAAATACTCAGAGAAGAGTTATGTGCTTTTTCTCTGCACCTTTTCAAAGAAATATAATTAAAATGAAATATTACATGGTGCTGAGGCAGGACCTGGACTTCTCAAGTATACAATTTTGCACATTCAGCAATTAAATGTGGACGAAGGGAACTTTTCTATTCCTGACAAGAGGAGGGTCCAAAGGGTCCCAAAAATTATCAAAGAGACAGGAACACTCCTCCTAAGAGGAAATACTGAGGGTTTCAGTTGTTCAGCTTGGAGAAGAGACTCTGGGGAGACCTTATTGGAGCCTTTTAATACTTAAAGGGTGCCTATAGGAAAGATGAGGACAAATTTCTTATCAGAGCCTATTGAGATAAGACAAGGGGTAATGGTTGTGGACTAAAAGAGGGTAGATTTAGACTAGATAGAAGGAAGATTATTTTACAAGGGTAGTGAAACATGGGAAGAGGTTGCACAAACAGGTGGTAGATGCCTCATTCCTGGAAACACTCAAGGTCAGGGTGGATGGCTCTCTGAGCGACCTTGATGTAGTTGAAGATGTCCTCCAGCTGCAGGTGTGCTGGGCTACATGACCATTAAAGGTTCCTTCCTTTCTTTGTTTCTATGGTTACATATACATTTATGATTCTTACATTACTAGTAACATAATGAAATAATTTTCTGAAGTAGCTTGAACCTCATTAACAATGTTACAAATAGTAACACAACAGAAAATTAAATAGTAAAATAAAACATTTATTTTTGGTGTTACTAATGTTTTCTACAAGCAGTTATAGGTATAAAATTCAGACAAGGCAATTATAGTTATTTGAATATGGATTGCAAGTAAATCTAGGTATTATTACACAACTCTAAGATGGATTCTTTACTCGTTATATTAGTCAGTATACAGTTGGTGTGGAGAATGTAGTGATTACAAAACATGTGCTGATATTACTACAAAATAACATATAGCTGGTTTAAGCACAGTGAGATATTATAATATGTCCTATTGTGCCTTATACATTATTTATTCTACAGTAGTTATCCTGATTAAATAAGCGACTGGAAATAAAAATTAATTGTATCCAGAACTGTCTTATAATGTTCTTTACCAAGAGTAAATGCTTTTATACCATTCCATTCAGCAGTTATGAAGTGGTTCAGTGCAAAATAGCAGTGTTTTAAATAGTGGCAAAATCTATAAATATAAGGATAAGTTGAAAATTAGCCCAAGAAAAAGATTACGCTGGGGGGGCTACGAAAGAATGATAGATTTTCCAGTACTAGTATTTTAAAATCTTATATTTTACTGAATGGTGTCACTTGCTCTAGTCAAAATGATGCTTATCTTGGATGTAATACTAAGTCATCAGATAGACCCTCTGTATATGGCCAAAAATTATATTGAATTGTCAAACCTGTTAAATGAAATAATGTTTTTTCCTAAAGCTATGAAAATATGTGTGTTGACAAAACTCATCTCTCAGAATTGGAATCATACTAAGCCTTATTATTAATCTTAAGAAAGGTATTTAAACTTGAGCTGGAACATGGCAATTTCTTATCCAAAATGTGATATATTCATCTGAGGATGCTTTGGCTCTCTCAGCCTCCCTGTATGTTAAAGGGTAGGTGTAAATGTGGTACCTGGAAATGAATACTGCAAGTTGTTTCAGCCAATAACTACAGCAGCTCTGGACATGTCATCAAAGAATTCAGTAGATTAAAGCAACACTGCACAGTGAATACTTTCTTTGATTATTGTCACAAAGAGAAGCCTGTGGTGCTGCCTCTTCACTGCATTTACTATTTGTGACACTATGTTAAAGATGTGCCAAGCTACAGGTTGCACTGAACAAGTACAAAAATATTTGTACAAAAAAGAAATTGAATTTATGAAATGTTTCCCTTACTTGCAGGATTACTGAGAGTTGTAGAGCATTGCGTTTTTATTCTAAAATGACGAGTTGAATTAGCTATATACTCCTTTAAGAAACTAAATTCCTCAGCAGTAATTAAAAGAACACACTAGCTTTAAACTTTCAGTACTAAGGCTTTTTCTACTAAGATATAAATATGAAAAATTTCTCCTCTTGACACAAGTGACTAGTTTTATAACATTACATAGGCACTTAGAAAATCTCTTTATAAATCAGCAAATCAAACCTCCAGTCTTTTTTCAGACAGTGTAAATATTTGATGTTCATAGAATTTCTTATTAAGTAGCATAGGGATGGACCACATTTCATTGACTGTTTCATGCAAAGAGGAGTTAGAGATGTTTAACATTGATGCAAGCTGAAAGCACCGACATGAATCTGCAATTGACTGAAGAATTTAGCTAATATTTAGTGTAAATCAGCCATTTTATAGATTTGCTGGTAATACTTAACTATACATAAACCAAGTTCAATGCTATTTTCCTGATTACCATGACTCATCATATGTATTGAATAGCATATTTCATCTTATTCATTGAATTTATTTTACATGTTTTTATTACAGAATTTTGATACTTTTTCTAATCTACAACTAGCAGATTCACAGTACAGCACTCAGTTTGTCAATCTTTGTTTTTGTTTCCAGTGACAAATTATTTAGTTCAAGCAAATCATTGACACCATTCATTCTTGAAATCAAGGCATAAGCTACATCTAGAGATCTTAGAGAATGATAATAAATCACCATATTTTCTTTATAAATCTCCAATAATGATCTGATATGTAGAGATGGCAGATCATTCATACAGATTAGAAATAAAAACTGAGTCCAGTCAACGGCTTACAAAATCCTTAATCATTATTTAGAGCATCAAAGTCATTATAGATTATGATATTTCATCTACACCTATTTCAATTAGACAACCACTATCTAAAATACAATAGTCAAAATAGAATTACTTCTTATAATAATATAATAAACTCATATCAGCATTATAGACTCTTTATTATTAAAATTTATTTTTCATTTATTTATTTCTGTGTTTAGAAAGCAAGTGTTTGGAAGTTACGCTTCTGGACATGAGTGACTAAAATTTCTGCAGAACTGATAAGAAAATGGAAAATATTGCAAACCACAAGGTGTGGACAAGGAAGTGAGAAGATAATCAATGGACTGGTCTCTGCTCTGATTTATACCCTTTGAAAACACACAATGCCAGATTTCAGTGCTTATAAATCATTATGTCTATGCTGAAACCAATGCAAAAATCCATTTTTAGGTTACTCTAATAAACACGTGTACATAGAGAGTGTCTAAAACAAGCAGACAGACTACTTTGGCCTTGTCAGTTTTATTGAAGGCCTTGGACATTAATCAACATACTGGCAGAAAAATAACACCTGCGTTTATTTTTATTCCTTTGCTTTGATGATGATCAGTAGATGTGAAAGAAAGGCCTATCTCTTTTTCTCCCAATAATTTAATATTACCTTATTTGTAAACTCTAGAATAGTCAAACTAGAAGTATAAATTAATTGCTTAATACCATTTGCTCACAAACTATGACAATTCTGCTCTGTTAGCAGTCTCCTCCTTTCAATATGTACCTGGCAATGCATAATTTCATACCCTTTCTTAAAAACTGGAAGGATTCAAAATGAAATAAGAAGGAAAGAGGTTTACACCATGGTGTGGCAATTCAGAGCTGTACCCATCAATAAAAGACATTGCTTCTTAGGGTTATTGCTGGTTTATATCTTTTCTGTTACTTCGCAACACAAAAACCTCTCCCAGCATAAAGCTTAGAAAGGTTTCTTTTCTTCTTTCTACATCTCTGTGGTGAAAATAGGGAAAATAGCATGATCCCAGATTCTGACAGACTAGCAATTTGTTCTGAAGAACTATGATCAAGAGGCAAACTGAAGTGAGGGCAGGGTTTGCCTTACAGGATGTGGTGGTCCACATAGAGAACACTGATGGTTTAGCACAGTGGCGACCTAAGGAAAAAGACCCACACTTGAGGTCTGAAAGAGGACCTGTGATTTCAGCTCCAGAGTTCAGAGTTAGCTCTAAGAGCAGTACACACTGAGAATTTTTAGGCTAGGTACAGTAAGAAAAATAAATTCATACCCTCAGGGCAAGATATTGAGCAGATCTGGGGTAGTGCAAAGATTCTCATCTGTAGATTGCTAGTTTTATCGGTTTTCTTTTTGTAAAGCTTGACCAAAAGCCAGTAGTGTTGTGTGTTGTATGTTCACCCCTCCTAGGGCCCAGCAGTTCATCTAGGGTGGATTAAAGGCTGAATAAACCAGCAGTATTGTTTTGGAGTATTCAGACAAAAGGTCCATGCTGGACTACACTAAGAGGGGAAGAGCAAGAGGAAAAATACAGATGTTAAAGACAGCAAAGGAGTAGTAATGTAAATGAAGCTGGCCAGCCCTGACTAGTGGCTAAACTAAAGTGACAGCAACATGAGAAATGGTAGAAATTAAAAACTATATATAAAGAGAGGCATTACCTTACAGAACTGCTGACCAAGGTGGTATTTTATAAGAGAACCACATCATGAATAAAAGATGAATGTAAAAATCAGAAAAATCAAGACCTCAACAGAAAGAGTAAATGGGACTAGCTGGATTATCATGGAGGGAATGAAGGTAGTAAAGATGAATAAAGTGGGCTGTGAGAAGAGCTCTAGAAGGGGTGGTAAATAATGTGATAGGGGCTGATCTGTAATATGCCATTCAGCCCAATGCTTGATCACCACAATTTGGAGCAGGACAGTGGAACTGCACTTTCTATTCTGCTGATGTCTGACTCACTTCCATGACCAGAATGGGCACAGCGTGATTGTCCCTATCGTCAGTAAAGGATATCAGGAGATTTCTTCCTAACATCAACAAAGCGATGTCTGGAGGGCACTACTTACCAAGGCCTTTTCTTCTCCTTCCTCTCCTTAGCGCTCTTAGTTGAATATCCCATTACAATGCTTTTTTTTTTTTTTTAGTGTCTCAATGTTAATGGCTTAAATTTTAGAGATGAAGACTCCACATTACTCCACCATTTCCATGCAGTCTTTACTCTGGGTTGGTCGTTCATCCTCAGTGCAAGAGCAGCAATTCAAACATTTTAATACAGAGAAACTAACTGATAGCTTGCAAGATTTTTTTTTCCGAAAGTTTATGTATTTTGCAATGGAAATGGTAGTGATCAATGAGCTGTGTACTCCATTGAAAGCCTTGCTTGGTCATTTCTATGTCATTGTACAGATATTTGAAAAACACTGTACTTACTTGTCCTCTCATGTAGACTATGTTTACTTTTGTTTTCAATAAAAATTCTTTATTCTCAGCAACAGGAGAAGTTCAAACTCACTCTTTTTGCTGTTGCAGATAAAGCCCTATAGTCCAAGCAGAGAAGTAGAAGTGAATATTCTGGGGAAAGAATAAATCAAACTGAGTTTTAAATGTGATTATGAAATAGCAAAGATAATGTAAGTGGTTAAATTCAACAGTTTGTCTTGGAATGTGTAAGGCTAATAGCTGAATGTTATTTTTTTAACCTGTCATTTAAAAATATAGTTGTTTGCACTCTGACTTATTGTAGCATGTAAAAAAGAAATAAAAGTGTATATTTTACAGTAACAGCATGCACTTTTAATTATGCTCTCTTTACTTAATAATTTAATTTTGAGAATTTTGCAGTATGAAAGAGCTTTAGCCTATCAAAAAGGCTTTCCTGTGCTGCTCTCACTCTACATCACAGAAGACACCAATGTCACACCAGTCCCTTGGGAATTCTCAGATGTATCTACCCTAAACTTCCTCCCACAGAGATTTAAAGAATTACTGCTTAGAACTTACATTCAAGCTTTGTTCTCCATCTGAAATATTCAGCTCTGTACTACTTTGTGTGGCTGTACATCAGTTGATAGGCAGCAGGACTAGACTATGAGAAATAGTATTAACATTGATTAAAAGAAGCAGTATCCAAAAGAAGAAATTGTTGTCAAAGTCGAGCTTCAAATAAACTTTTCTGTATAACTAACTATTGCTTATACCATGATGAACATGTTTTATTGTTACAGTTCTCCATTATTAAGTGGAGATTAATAAACTCAAAAGCTGTAAAATAATCCAGAAGTTGCATATGAAATGTTTATTCAGATCTGCTGTTCTCACAGTATCTTGGTAGATCCACACATATTCAGAGACTTCAATAATAAGCTCATTTCTCTCTAGGTTCACATAGGGAAGTGTGGCAAAAAATCACAAGTATCAGATGGCAGACTGAGTTTCCTAATTCTGGATGGATTTTGAGATCTCAGTCTTCAAGAATGACCTTGGCAAGACAGAACAGGTGAGGGACAGGGGATTAGTTTTGTTGTATAGTTTGGAATGGAGTGGATTTTTTACATCCTCCAATCCAAAGACCTCCTTAAAGCAGTTCTGACTCTGAAGCTAGATGAGGCTGTTCAGGGCATGTCCTGCCAAGTTTTTAAATTCTCCATTTATGTAGGTCATATAATCTTCAAGGACATATTTTTTTCTTCTTGTCTTTTATTTTGTCTTATAATAAAAACTTCTCTGTTCCTTATCTTCTCCAGTTGAACAAAACCTAGCTTACTCAGCCATTTTTAGCAAGCTGGCTTTTGAAGGACACCACTTTTAATACACTGTAAATCAGATGTACAACTGTGACTTCTATTGACAAGTCAAGTTAGATTTTCAGTCAACTTTGATACTGTCCATTCAATCTATTTCTCCTTAATTCAGCCACAGTGATGCCATGGGCGTTATAATATTCAACCCTCACCCAAAGATCCAATCATCATGAAAGACACTTACATGGTTAGGCACAATTTTCCCCTTGGCACCTCTGTGCTGACTGTTCCCTGTCACCTTGCTGTTCTCATACACTGCAACACGTCTTCCAAGAAGATTCAGTTCATAGACTTCTTTGGTATTAGGGTGAGAATGACCTACCTACAGTTCCCGCAGACTTCCTTCTTACCCTTTTAAGGACAGAAATTCTATTTGCCCTTTCCCAGTCACCAAGAACCTCCTCATCAGAGACCTTCCCTAACTAATATGACTTTTCAAAGATGTTAAAGTGGTGTTGCAACAACATTGACTGTCTCAGATATTAACCATCTTTCCCCTTCCCTTCCCAGTTTTAAACTTAAAAAGATGAAATCATAGAATTTGCCAGCCTAGTAGCCAAAATATTTTTATCATCACTGATGCCAGATAGAGTTTTCTACAACTGACCGCTTTTAACTCTATACAATACAGATAGAAAACTTAAATATCACCCTCTTAGAAAATAAAGGCATTTGTTCACTCACACAAAGTATCTTGTCATCATTAATAGTACCATTATCACCCTAAACAGATGTCTATTTTTATGTGTATATGTTTGAAAACATTGACCACTGATATAATGATTCACTTCTGCCAGAAAAAGTATACACTATAATGAGCTGCAGAACCAAGGCATGCAGTAGACCCATATAACTGGATGTCATCTTGATAATTTGGCATACATTGTTAGTGACCAAAAATGTGATCACAACTGTCTGCTTAACTGACATGTTGGACAGTTAGTAAAATGGATAAGTGCTTGTGCTAGAATAAAAATTTTACATGTAAGAGTGTGGGAAAAAAAACCCCAGATAATGTGGTGTTTTACTGCATTTCGCAGTAAAACTTTCATGCTGCAGTAATTCTAATGTACTGCATACTATACTAAACAGAAATAGTCCAAAAAAAAAAATCCCAAAACCCCAAATTATTCCCGGCTGACTTTAAGTGATGCCAGAACAACAGAAAGGAGGATTCAAATACTGTGCACAGTGTGCCTGTGTAATGGTTCTGGATACTCATCACCAGGAATGAGAGAGAAGCAGATCTCTTCTCTCTGGTGACCAATGATAAGACCCAAAGGAATGACAGGAAGATGTGCCAGGGAAGGCTGAAGTTGTATATTAGAAAAAGTTTCTTCAGTCAGAGGGTGATAGAGCATTAGAACAGGCTCCTCAGAGAAGCAGTCATGGTGCCAAGCCTAACAATATCCAAGCAGTATTTGGACAATCCGCTCAGACACATCATGTAAATTTTGGGGTTGTCCTATACAGGGATAGGATTTGGACTCAATGATCCCCATGGGTCCCTTCCAAATCAGGACATTCTATGATTCTGTGATTCTACTGTCATCCACACATGAAAGCTTTCAATAGATTTTAGCTGACATATGTTAAAAAATAAGTTTTCTATTCCTATTCTTCATATTCAGTTCAAGTGATTGTGTTTTTTAATTTGTCAGGTAAATTAATAATTTAATATGAGAAAGACAGATCCTGGATCTATTGGTGTCAGTGGAAAAAATTCACTTGATTTCATTGCCAATGGTTACACTTATTTCCTAATATGAAATAAATCACCTGCACAGTAGATTGATAACCAAGAGAAGTGCGACCCAGAACAATGAACAGAGGCCACAAGCTCCATATTCTCATGGATATTTTCCATTATCTGGCAAATAAGTTGTTATTTTTTGTGAAGGATATATATTAATCAAAGAGATTATAAAAAAGTTGTACTTTTTCCAATGCAGCTTTTAATTTTATGAGAATAGAAAGAAAATACGAGGTAGCCCCAAGGGAAAAATTACAGTTCTTAGTTAAACTCTTGAAAAGTCCTCCGCATATTGCAAACTTTAAGATTCTCTCAATGAGATACAAGTCAGTTAGGAGGAAACATGTCCTGGACAACATTTTGTCTTTGAGAAATCAAGTCTGCAAGCAAGAATGGTTTGGTAAACTTAGGTTTATGCAGAAAGTAGCTGGCTTATAATATGGAGACATTGCAGAATCATGAGTTTCCCTTGTGGACGTGATTGGAAGTTGTATATTCTCATCCTGCCTACCTGTATTCTCTGAAGGATCGCCAAGGCAGTCTAAGTGAAATCAGGTTCTTTAGACCAAATTTTTGGTTTACAGGTTGAAAAAGCCAGTACATTACTCAGAAGTGAATAGTAAGACATGATGGTCTCTCCCTTTCATAACTCACAAGTTTGATAGACGAGTTAGTTGACAAGGAAGAATGCAGAGTTGATTGCATCTCTGTTGCGCTTACTGGCAAGGTGTACCAAGTCCAGATTCAGTGCTTTGTTATCATGCCTTAGTTGAAAACAACACGTAATTTGGGGAATGATTAATGGGATGAAATTGAACAAGTCCAAATGCCAGATTCTGCACCTAGGATGGAGTAATACCAAGCACAGGTATAAACTAGGAGAGGAACAAAATGATGTATGAAACCAATGGAAGCCTGCTTCCAAATTTGGTGCAAGTAGGATTCTACCCTGACGGTTTAGATCTTTTAAACTCCAGCTTTTCAATCATGAGCAGCTAATCACTCAGCTTCTAGTTTTGAAGAGATATTTCTAACCAACATATTTTTAAAAATTTAAGATCTACATCACCAGCCAAACTTATTCAGCAAAGCCAATGAATTTGGTTTGCATTTTGTGCACTTTCTTTAAAACAACTAAAAAAATTTGTTCCTAGAAAAAAAAGGCTTTACCCAACGTCTGCTTCAGTGTTTTATTTAATTTTTAACTTCTGTTGGGCAAGCTTAATCAAACTTGCTCCAGGCTCTCTGGGAATACCAGCGAAATAAACCATGGGGTCATGTGTTTATGTCTGTTTTATCACTTCTAATGTACTGCTTTTGATTTTGCAATGTACAACAGGCTTCACTCAACTACTATTAGTTATTATTAAATTACTATGAATACAGTAAGGGGTACACTGATGCCTCCTGTTCCGGTTGCGTAGTGTTACTCAGATGATAGAAATTGATAATCATGATGATATCCTTAGATGTGTAGAAGATGTAAACAAATATACAGCTGATACAAAACTCATGTGTTAATGATTTCTATCTCAAAGGGCATTTCTGAATAATCCCTGATACAGATGATTCTGACATTGAAAACAGTCCTGTGCAGACTAAGGTAGCTTATTTGGCAGAACAGAGCTTAACACATTTTGCAAGGCTGGATAAGAGCTGTTTTGTTATCAGCATATGATTCTGTTGATATTGCAGGTTCCACAGAAAAGGAAGAACATCATGCTCCAGCGAAGACAAAGGTTACTTCTTAGGACACAAATCTGTCTGTATGGAATAAACAGAATGAAGGCTTTATACCTTTCTCCCAAATAAATTGGCAGCTGCGCAACAGAACTCTTCATTCTGTCTCATTACTCACTGACAATAAAGGTGAGTATATTCTTATACAGCAACCACATGAACTTTGCCTGCTCAAGAATGACCTCATAAAAAATAAAGAGGAATCCTTTATATTATGGAATACGTTAATGCTGCCTCTTTTAATAAATCATATCACATAGATGTCTCTTATAGCTACGATTTCTCTTTCTTTAAATTTAAAATTCTGTCATAAAATATACTGTATTGTTTAAAAGTGTAATCATTTCTAATGTATTTCAGTGTTTTTAAAATCAGTTATTAATATTTTTAAATATTAAATTGGAATTAACTTTTATTTAAAGATTATACTTGATCACAATAAGTAGCAGGCTTCTCTAATCTGTCCAAATCTGTTTACATACAAAAACATATCATTTTCTCTGCTACTTCTGAGATGGGAACAAGTATTATAAATTCTACAGCTCTGAAGTAGTTTATACAACTAGGATTTCAAGATATATTTTAGGCCTAATACAAGACTCAGAAGTATGTGTGTATATTCTTTTAATTCTTTGAGTATGCAATTTATACTTCATATATTTTCATTTTCAGAAATGAAGTGGTTGCCATTTTCCTTTTTTGAACAATCTGACTCAATAAGTTGATTCAGTTTGCTGACATTAAAACATAAAATCAGGCATTTGAATTCCAGTGCATTTCACAGAATATAATTCCTTTTTGCTTATTCTGCTTGCCATGATGCAGTTTTATGACCAAGAACTGTAGCGAATTCTTTGTGTGTTAGCATGCACTAATACAGCATGCCACAAACCTCAGGACATGCAAATTCAGATAGTTGTAAATTAAAGACTATATAATGAAAAATTATTGCACTTTCTGAAAAGGTAGTAGTATTTCATCATTGTGGGGATGACTCCAACCAGCAATTTTGTGATTCTTATTAACATAACTGGAAGTAATTTCTATAGCTAAATAATATTTTAACATCCTTTCAACTGGAGAATATTGAGGAAGCTATCTTATGGGGGCATGCTTGACTGTGTCAGTGTATTTACATATGAAAAATGCATTATTTCCTATAATAATAAAACATTTTTACCAAATTAATAATCATGACCAGTGACTTGTATCTTTAAGATTAAGTTATGGCTCACCTAAAGCTTGCTTTTCAGTATTATGTGGTATATGAAGTGAATAATTAACTGGAAATGTATGTATATTAATTTCTGATTAATTTCTGGATACAATTATGCCTCCAAAGTTTAGCAGTAGAGTTATCATCCACAAATAATGACACTTTGTCAATATTTAAATCATTTGACTGTAGTATATTTTCCATGTTTTCAGAGTTCCAGTGCTGCTTCATTACTGTCTTGCAAATCATCAAGAAAAGAATGGACTATTACAATTCCAAGTGAGTGATGATTAAGAAACTTGGAAACATCTTGATATCTTGCATGTGTTTAAGGCATCAGTGACTACAGAGAAAATTACATCCTTTTCAGTTACGTCTCAGTCTATAAAGATGACCATCTCAACTCAGAGCTTATACATTGTTGTCAATGTTGGCAAATATTTTAGTAATTTTGTTCGCAGAAGCTATGCTAGAATTACTTTAATAGTTCTATCCATTCACATGCTGTCTTATATCTCACAGTCCATTATAAGTAGCTGAAAACCTTCTGCTTCATAAAGTACAGCTCATGATACTTATTTCTATCATTACTGAGCCACACAAAATCATTTCTCTGCTCATTCATGAAAGTTCCTCCTCCTTTACCAACACTGCCATCACATTCACTGTCAGGGCCACAGTCTTTGTAGGATGCAATCAACCAACTAAAAGCACATGGATGATACTATATGCAACCATGATCAAGATTCTTTCCCTGTTTCCCACCCTGCATTTGTTGTATTGAAAGGCTATAGTCACTATATCTTTTTTAGCCTCTTATTAGCATACTGAAAACTGGAAGATTTATCATAAAAATAAACTTAGCACAAATAGCCTAGGATAAATGGGATCTGTTCTGGAAATATAGTTCAAAGATGTGTGCTTATTTCAATGACAGTTATTTTTTTTTTCTATATGAAATTTTAGAGTTATTTTATACAAGTCAGTTATATTGAAATTGAGTTTACAGGACTTGATCAAGAAACTGGTAAATGGGAAATAGAAACCTTTAGCAAAGACATCAGAGATTAACATCAGAGGATTTACAATTTCTGTCTCAGTCATTCACAGTTTTTTCCTTGACTGAGGGGTTTTCACGTAGAAGTCTCAGTGTATGATTTGATAAGTTTTGGGGGTATTTAATAATGTATTCATTTCAGATGTCTTTTGAAATTTTTATCAAGTTGCAGTACTAAATGCAGTATTACAAAATTCACCTTTCATAGGAGTACCAAAAGCACCTGTTGTACAGTAGTCTATATGGAAGTCTATAAGAAGTGTGGCTCTCATCCACGTATGTGTTGCTGCATCTGGATGAATACTTCTGGAGAACTGTGCTAAGTCCTTTCCAGCTCATTTCTGAAGAAGTTGTTGAGATACTGTTATTCAAGGTCCAACTCTACAGATGTATTCAACAGGTCTTGCCAATAAAATATATTAGTGCAAATAAAGGCCTAGCTTTGATTATTCACATTAATGGATCTTTCCAGCTGGAGTTCAAGATAATAATTAATATATTCTACTTCCTTACATAACTTCACAGTACAAAACAAGAGGTTTTAACTGACAAGCCCGAGACAACATATTTACATCTATGTTTTCTATTTCAGATAGGCTACACAGGAAGAATTGTGTTATAAAATTAAATAATCTTAACTTGGACTTTCCTGACCTTAGTTAGGAGTATTTCACAGAGATTATCATGTTTAATTTAGAAAGCTTTGGAGGGAGTTGATAATGTTTTTGGTCTTCTAAGCCTTTTCAAATTCATTAGAGAGAAGCTATGTCAATCATCTCAATTGAGTAAATTTCAGTGGGAAAGTGGCAGTCCAGATGTTGTAGTTAAAATGTTATTGTTCTTTATCTCAACAGCTTCCAAAAGCATAAACACTTTGTTCCCAGGTAACTGAGGAGCATGCTGGGATGTTCACTATAAGCAGGTAGGATTCTATGTTGAAACAGAAACAAAAATAAAAGAAAAATTATGCTGTCTGCCATGAAGTGTAAGTAGACCTTCTGTACCCCTTCAGCAGCAGCTATTTTTCCTCTGCACAAAGCAGATAATTGCTTTTACAGTGACTTTCTGCTACCTTTTCCTGGAATACTTCTATCAATGTTTTTGCTCTTCATAAGCCTATTGTCATTGGTGACTGAATGGGCTGTGCAGGTCCAGTTAATCTCCACTGCTGTCAGATGATCAGTTCCATCACATCTATGGCACTTCTTTCACACGGGTAAGCTTTGGCTTTCAGTTAATGATACTTCTTAAATTCCACAAGGATTTTCATGGCCTATCAAAATACTGACTCCAGAAAAGAAAAAAAAAAAAAAGAAAAAAAAAAAGGTGCTGGTGGTTTGCAAACATTTTTTCTATTCATTGACTGTTCTGCCACAATTCCTCTAAGACTGCATTTTCTGTAGAAAACCTGTGATTAAAGGACAAACCAACAATAGTTTACCAGGAAGCTGAAATGTATGATCTTGAAATGGCTAGATCTAGAGTCTTGCTGAGGGTTGTCTGGAAAGGATAAAGCTAAAAATACAATTACAGGTAAAAGTAATCATAGGACTGTTACTGTTAATAGACAAGAGGATATTAAAATGTTTTACCAAATAGACTGAAGATGTGGCAGCTTGAGGAATAGCTGGTACATTGAATGAGGAAAATATTTTGTCCAAAAGAATAAGATTAAAGAATGTGAGATTTGAAGTGGAGATCCAGGTTTCAAATTCAAGTCTTTAACAGTGTTTATATGCAATAATAAAAGGTACATGAAGTGGCTCTCAATCTAAGGTCTGGTGAATAACTACTTGGCAGTTTCTTTGGGTTGTTGGAGTAGGTGTCTTACATTTTTTAATGTAGAAATGAATAGTCACACATGGGAATTGCATCCCTAGTATAAAAATCTGGACTAGAAAACAGTCCCACTCTATGCTCATAGAATAAAATTTATTTGATGTAACTGGAGCTTATATATGTCAGAAGGAATGGAAGTAAAAAGAGAATGTTAGAAGAATATTCATATGACTACAGGAAGTTACTTCTGTGCACCTGTAAATTGCTGACCCTCAACAGAATGGAAGGAAATACTTCCTATACAAACCTTAGCTTGCTGTAAATGCAAAACAAAAGGGAGCTGTTTGAAATCAAGTTTTTTCTGTTCATATATGAAGGTACAAATGCAAGGTCTTTTGCTGTATCTCAGCTAAGGGTGAAAATTTCTAGTGAAAGAGCTATGACTGTGTTTCTTATTGCTGTAGAAAAGAAGAGCTGCTACACCATTTGAACACAGAAACAAAAGAACTACTGTATCTGGCCTGACCATGACAGTCCCATGGATTACATGTGGATCAGGAACCTTGATGTCTACCTAGTATATGCTTATGTTGCTTCAGAAGCTATCTGACATTAACAAATTATAAAGTAGCCCAGATACAATATTGAAAAGCTATTGCATTCCAAGGAGTTCAATCCTGTCAACAACCCAATATTAACTAAACATCATCAGAGATGAATCAGTCTTAAGCCACTTTCTTAGAAATGATGCTGCAGTATTGGTACCAGGTGTTTAGAAAAGTGCTCCAAGACCTCATTATAGTGATTAAGCTTCAACTGATTTTTAGAAGTGTTTTCCTCATCTCTCCAGTAGCATACATGACAATAATGTTACGATGAAAGTGTATCTGAGATGGAAAGTCAGAGAAATACTTGTTAAGAACCACAAGGGCATTGCCAGGGTAAGCAGAGATGGAGTTAGAAAAGCAAAACCTTATTTTGAGTTGAAATTGGCCAGAGATTTCAAGAACTACAAGAAAGGGTTCATTAAGTTCAAAAAGGAGAAACCAAGGGAAAAAAAATGGCCCAGAGTTAAAAGGGAGAAATAAATTAGTTACCAACAATGCTGTAAAGGCAGAAATTCTCAACATTTTCTTCATTTATGTCCTAATCAACACTGTTGGCCCCAGCCTTTGGGAAGACAAAACCAGAATGATGCAAACACAAACATTTTGGTCTATATTACTTTCATGTTGGCTTTTTGGGTTGTTTTGTTTTTTTTTTTAATTCCTTTTTTCTTTATTTGAGGAGGATACTGGTCTCAGAATATTCAATCAGACTTAGATGGGTCAAGATAGGTTTTCAGTCCTAAACTAGGAGTTGCATTCTGGGTACTTAGAATTCTAGGAAGGTCAGGCAGCAAGTATGTCTGATGTGAACCTATCTATGAAAGAAAGGACTGTCTGCTATGAGGGCATCAGCTGTTGCAATTTGAGCTGATGACAAATTCATGCGAATCAGCTACAGTAAATGGATATGACACTGGCTCTCCCTGTGAGCAATCTGAGTTGATTAGGTGGAATACAGAACACGGGAGTCCCTGCTTCTTTCAGAGCCATGTGTGACAGACTACTCCAAGGTCAACTAGAAGGGCTATAAGCCTGGTTGGGAGCTTGTAGGAGAGTCATTTTTCTACATGGTAAATTGCTTTTTTGAGAGAAGTAATTACTAGCAATCACTTCAAAACCATCAGAAAATTATTTTTACAGCTTTGTTTTGCTAGAGTTATTTTTTATTCAGCCTTATGAGGTTGGTAAAACATCTATAATTTGATACAAAAATCAAGGCTTTTCTTTTAGGGAGAATGAGAAATAGCATTTTTTTCAAACTACAACTTGGCACTTAGCTCCTGCTGCTGTTTTGCATCTTGTTATGCTCTCTGGCAAACTGTTGTATAAGAAAATAGCTCAGCTTTTCACATTTAAACAAACATTACCTGACGGAACATTCAGGTGTTATGCATTTGGACAAAGTTTCTCCCTTCCTTATTTCTCAGTCTGCCCTGGGAGAAGATATCAGGGTCTGTTAGTAAAGTAAACATGCCAAGCAGAACACACAGTTGACACTGGCATCAGACTGTTTAGTTCCCTTTTTTTTTTTCTGGTACTACACACTTATTCTAGTATAACGGAAACTTCTTATAACAGGAAGAGTTATATTACTGAAGTGCTCTGGTTTTCTCTTATGCTAGCTAGAATTCCTTCAGCATTCTCTGAGAATTTAGAGGCATTTCTGTACCCAAGCATTTGTTGATCCAAGCTAAGTAATTTGTGACTTGACTTTTGACAAGGGATCATTCAAGAGTTTCACTGATGCTGCCACTCCATTTGAGGTATGAAATCAGGGTTGTATACACAGTATCAAGTACATGCTCATTAACTGGGTCTATATACTGAGGATTTTGAGGAAGTATTTAGCTCTATAGATTGACCTGTATTATTAATTACAGCAACACTTCATGTATTATTTTTTACTAGCATTTTCACCATTATCTCCTAAACTAGCTATAAAGATTCAAAACAATGGGAATTCAGGTCCTTTAGCCAAGAAGCAAGATCAACATGGAATTATGGGGGATTAATATACCTTCCTAATTAGTTCAGCAGAGGATCTATTTTAAACTAGCACACTTAATCAAAAGAAAAGACAAGCTTAGTGGTTTTAGTATTATAAACAATGTACAGTCTTGATCTCAGTCTGTTAATGGCATGAAAAAAAATTCTGCTTTGCAAAAATATTAGCAAGCTAGGTCTCACAATCCTGATATTTGACTTCACTGGGAAAAATAGAAATTAATCAGAAGAATTTAAGTTATGTCTCTTAAAAGTAAATGGCATAAGTTACATTATTTCGAAACAAGCTATGACAGTGAAGTTGTATGTGATGTTTTTCGTAGTTTTTATTAAATTACATTAAGATACTGGAACCAAGAGCTACTATTAATTTCTGTAAAGTCCAGCACTTTGTCATCAATAGTTACTCCCATAGCAGAAGAATGTTCAACACTGTGTAGCTCCATAGTAATTGTGATGTTCTCATTGGTCTTAATGGACCACAAACATGTACTATCTTAGCTATATAAGGCCTAAGGACTTGCCTAGCCTTGTCTAGACCTGTCTAGTTGTATTTTAGGTATTCTTAGCTGAAGCAGAAAACTGTGAAATAGTTAGGTGACTAGAGTTTAACTTGATTTAACTAGCTTTATTTCAGCTTTATAAAAATGAATTTTTATCCTGAAGATTTCATACAGTAAATACAGTAAATATACATATACAGTAAATGTCAAAAAAAAGCCAAAATTTTGAGTCCAATAGCTGTCAGACATAGACCTCGGAACAGCCAGCCCAGTTCCCATCTGAGCAGATGCCTTCTACTCAATGAATATTTCTCCTGTTCATAAGAATAAATTTGGTTTGATGTAAAGTTTGATAGGAAAGGTACACAGCTGAAGCTATTGTGGTGGTTGAATTTTGCCAGAGCATGTGTCCAACAAGACATAGTTGATAATGCTTTAGACCGTGACTGTTGCTGAAACGAAATTGCAAAACTACACAGCTGCTGGTGTGTCCTTCCAAAAAATCTGCAGAGTGGGAACAGTGGGTCTTCTGGGCAGATCATCTGGCTTTTTCTGATCCAGTCCCTGCTCTTCCTCACCTGGTCTTTTTGGGATTTTTTTCCTGTGATCCTTAGGCAGCTGTAGAATACTGGAATCCCCTGATACTGAAGAGAGAAATAGAGGAAGATGAGATTTCTATGGGAGAAGGGCAGGTGGCAATGGGCAAAGATAGTTTAATAAATTTTCAGTAATGAAGGACTGAGCAGGAGAGAAGGAAATAATTGCCTTTGCTCTGAGCAGATGGGTTAAATCACATTGCCTTGCTCACACATTTTTCAGCTACAAAACCAAAATCCTGGACAGCACTGGTAGCCTTGTAGTGCCAATCCTAGACAAAATAAACACTCAAGGGATACTTACTGTGTGCATAAGAGTGCACTGTGTCCAAAACAAAATGTATGCATCTCTCCTACCCCTGGCACACACAGCAGTGAGTCTTTTCTGGTGAGATGAGAAGGACTGGTGATGTAGGACACTGGAGGTGAATTAAATGGCAGAGCAGAAAGGAGATTATAGATTCACTCTCACCTCTTCTCTTACAGTTTTTTTTTTTAAAAAGTCTTATTTTGAACAAAATTGTTTCAGATTTCATGAGATTTCCCTCTCAGCTCTTCCTAAAACACTGTATGCCAGCCATTAATCCAGGACTGACACAGATGTGTTGCCAAGCAACCAGATCTGATGGACCAGAGGTTCTTGTGAAGGACACTTCCTCTACCCTTGGACAGCAGTTACCCACACCAACCAGTCCTGTATCACTGCTGCAGTCTGAAAACTGAACACTTGCCCACTTTCTGGCCATAGAGGATTTGGGAGCAGCCAGCTGTCCCCTTTAGCTCTCATTAATTCTTGCTTCTTGAGAAATACATAAGTAATGTAAATAAAACAGATGTAGTACAGACTGCCAAGCAGTTAGTTTTTCAGTGTCTGAGAATTTTACCTGCAGAAGAGGCTCCTCTACCTTTTAGTCTTCAGACAGACAAATGCACTTTTCTTCCTTCATTTATTTTCTTCTTGATTTTATTACTTTAAGTGGTGTACACCACACCCATTAATCAGGACAGGTTACCTACAACTCTCTGCAGCACAAAGACACAGAGTATTTGGACTCCATCCTAGCCATATCTGGGATTTAAGGATGTCCACTATCTCACAAAATATATCGCAAGTCAGGTCTTCAAATCTCCAGAAATCATCTCCTTTGGCAGGAACAACTCACCACATGTTTCAAAGTGCAGTTCTGGCCCAACTAATGCAGAAGCCCATTTCCCATGATATGTTGTTGTGGTCTTGCTTCTCAAAGAACTCTTTTCTTAGTTTTTTTCGTCATTTTAAGAATTGACATTAACCAGTAATTGCTATTAATAAACATATAAATACCTTCCAATTTCCTTCTATGTCTTGCCTGTTGGGGAAAAAAATAAAAGGTTGCAGTAAAAAAAAATGTAATATTTACCTTGACCTTTTGTGTTTACCTTCTGTCATTGTAATGACAGACAGGAACTCTGAAAGCAAGAAATAGGTGATTTCTCTAGCTTTAGAGACCTGGAATCAACGCTACCTCAGTGTGGTGACCAGGTAATAAATCTTCCTGAACCTGTAGCTGCAATGTTAAAGGTTTTGCACAATTCTCACTCTTATCTTTGGGAACTTTGTTTTATTTCTTGTGCTTGTTCATGAGACCTTTGATTAAGGTCTGACATGGTTCTAGCTATCCAGCGCATAGCAGGGCATCCTCAGAGCATTCCTATATGGGGCTGTATTGTGATATATTTTTATAAGTTACACAACTACCCAAAACACCTCTCATGACACTGGTAAGTTTATGGCTATTATTACATCTCCCCTTACGTTCTTTAGTCAAGTGAGCTGTGAAGATAAAGCAGATTGTAGGTGGAACAGGTATCTCCAGCTTTCTCACCAGATAAATAGCTCTGGGAGTGCCTTACTGGTGGACATTGTATGACTTCTGCATGCAAAACATCTGAGAGGAGACCATTCTGTCAAGTATGAACCAGACTTGAAATTTTTACAGGAGGAGTTGTGAATTAAGTTCTTAGTTCTTCTGACTAGGTTATCTCTTCATATAAGCAGAAGCTTTATAAACTGCCCTGAAAGGATTAACTGAACTGAAGCGGGTAATGACAATCAAGAGTCTTGCCACAGAACTCAAACCTAAGCTGGTAGATTCAATAAGGTCTTACTTGAAGATCTGATACAGAATTCTTTGAAATGATGCTGTTTTAATGATCTCAAACATTGCTGTTTTCATCATAAAGCCTTTGGTTGTGTAGAAAGACATCTCAGTAATTTGAGTTTCAAAAAATCATTCCCATCTTTGGATTCCTGAGAACATGGGAGAAATGCCTCCTTTAGGAATCACAGTTTTAGGATGATGAATGTGATCATCTATCCATGGTCCCAAAATATGGAGGAAGATCTTGAACTTTGTTGTGGGTATAGAAAGAAAACCTTTCAAAACATTGAAACTACTTTTAAAAATGTAGCTTGGTTATGGTAGCAACCAGAAAACTTTTAAACTATCAAAGCTGTTTTTCTCCTGTGATAAGAAATGCATAGAAGTACTCTGGATACACTTTGTGTTTGCTTTGAGTAAGGGGTAACAAAGGCATTTCTTTCTCCTTTAGAAGGAAAGAAACTATGTCTATCTGCCACAGAAATAATGCAGCATTGACCTGTGATTTTGGCTTTCTCTGCCAGAAGCTGTCTCTCTTGTTCTGTTGCTGGAATTGTTTCTTGTATCTTTTCCCACGTATCAATTATAATAAGTTCCTGCACTCCAACACATTGTCAAATTGCCTAATGCTTTACTGAGCCGCTGCCTAGTAGGGGTACCTGTTTTGAACATCTCAGATCCTAAAGCTCTCCGAGTCATTCTCAAAATACAGACGGAGTTGGTAGGCATGTTATTGTCCTAAATAAAGACATTGAAAAAGAAGGCTCTCTGAAAAATATGTGAGTGAACAAGAAAAGATAAGGTGAAAATCTCCAGATACTTATACTACACAGGCTGTATTGGATTGCAGATATGCTGTGAATTACAATATTTGCATGGGTGTTGCAATACATTCTAATATTCATCCTTCATAATTTTAAGTGTTTTGTTTCTGCCATTCAGAAAACCAGTAAAGAGAAATGTGAAAACACTTTAATTTTAGTTGCAAGTATCATCTTCTTCTTGCTGTGTATATAGCAATAAAATAGAACTTATTCTAATGGCATTATCAGCCATAAGCATTACAAATTGACACATTTCCTAGTATGTTCAGCATCATAATGAACTTCAACATCCTGAATATTGACATTCAACTACTATAAAAATACTTTCATTACAGGAAATTTTGTTGTGCCTTCAGTCATGTAGAAATCTAACAAAGAACAATCTACAGACTTAGTTTTCATTTTGAAATGTCAGTTTCTATTCATAAACATCAATGAAATGTATTTGTCCTAATAGCATTAGGAGGCAGCAAAAATATAAGGCAATCTGTACTTCGTGATGCTACCATCAAGAAATTATCACTTAAAGAACACACTGAACACACCATATACAGTAGATTTGCTCTTCATTTTAAGATATGTAACTCTGAAGCTAAACTTTGTTTTTTTCTCAAGACTTATAAAAAGCGTTCAGATATAAAAAATGTATTGCATTATTTAGGCTAATCGACAGAGCAAAGCTCCAAGCAGTCATATTACTCTTGGTCTTCCCTCCTCTCATCTAAAAAAGGGTTCTATTTCATCTTTCATGGTGGCATATTAAGTTCAGTTTTTATAAACTTTATTCTGGAAGAAGAGTTATGAAACAAAGCAAAGATTTCTTGATTTAATTTAAGTTTTAGACCTTATTCTACAGCCAGACATCTTGAATTGGTGTAGTAACAAGCTGAGCAGTATACAGGGCTTGTGCCCTAACCACAACACTTTGTGAAACAATAGGCTGATGACTACATCTAAACATGACACTTGCCTAAGTAATAGCTATGGTGAAGTTGAAAGGCATATTTATTGATTTATTACTTAGTCCTCTAAAAGAAGCCTGATGTTTAAGCAAGAAGAGGTAAAAATATCACATTGCCTTTTTCTTGAGAACTCTAAGAACTGACAAGTTAAATCAAATTCCTTTAAAAATAATATATTTGCCTTTAAAAATATTTTTAATTACTACTTACAAACATTGATTTTGTAGACATCTAGAGGGTATTTGCAAGAATATAGATCATAAATTTTTTTTGCTAGTATAATGTACAATAAGTATCTGAACAAGGTGATGCTAACCAGAAGACTGGTCTGTAATGATTCTTTGTAAAGAATCAAGTTCAGGTAGAGGGAATGAGTGTGAAATTAAGAAATGTGACAATAGTTCAGCTGAGTTGGCCATTACAAACTGTACTGGGAGTGGGGTTGTGTGGGATAGAAACAAAGATGGATGGGATCGTCACTATGTCTACTTCTTTAATTCTTTATTCTTTTACTGTCAGCAAGATGCTTCAAAGCTCCTCCTTTTCTCATGCTGCTGCTTCAAAATGAGATGCTAACCAGCTACTGCTGTCACCTTTTTTGTATAATAGTTTCGACAGCAGAAATCCCTGCAATAGGTCAGAAGCAGGGAGAATTATTGCTATAGAGTACCTCTTAGGGGCCCAGCCCTCACAGCTTCTAAAGGTATAAACAGAACAAAAGGCAGAAACCCTGATTGTCAGTGGGCTGTCTTCACTACAGACACACATACTTTTGCTTGCTTATCTATTCCTAGTAGTTTTGTAAATGCTTCTCTCTGAGACAGAATAAATAGCTTCATAATGGAGATATTCTGCTGGACTGGGAGATCTACAAGTTTAAACTCCCACAAGATAGAGAAGGCCAAGAATGGAAGTCTACCTGGATACCAAGATTCTTCATAAATAATAGACAGCACCACTGTATTTATCATCATTTTAACCACAAAGGATTTAGTGCTGCTCAGGTCCATACATGAATATTAGTCTTTCCTTGCCTTCAGGACACAATGCAGAGGCATCTCAAATGATATATCTCCCTCACATTTCTGCTGCAGGCAAAAAGAAGACTGAAAGATTGATCACCACATGAAATATTTGGTTGTTTGTTTTCAGTTTATTTGGTTTTAAACTACCATTTAGAATTACGGTAATTTTAGCATTCATTTTCTGAGGTGCTTAGTTCTTTATCCATTGTGGGAGAAGTCCAGGTTCTGAACACTGAGTCTAGATTCTGTCTAAAGTACCTGCTGGGTTCCTTTGAATGAGAGGTCGACATTCCTTATTTAGTGCTAAGCGCCCAGCAAAACAGCTAAATAGATAAGTTCTGAAAAATATTAGAATTAAAAAGCTTCTTATGCTAAAAAGTGTTACTGAAATGTAGCACAATATATTTAACTTCAGAAGGGAAAATTATGTACATATTAATAAAATAGTTACAATAAAAGCTAGAAAGAAGATGAAGACAGTTAATATGTCTTAATTCTCTCAGGCAGTATAGAAAATTAAAAAACACGTGTGAGGCAAAGTCTTTACAGAATATTTATCTAAAAAAGATAAAAAGAGCTATTAAATTACTGAATATATAGGATTATTGCAAATTTTAAAAAAATAAAATTCATTCAAAAGATAAAAAGTTTGGTCCAAATGAAGAAAGCGGGACAAAAGATGATATATGCTGGCGAGTTAAACATTGAAATTTTAAAAAGTGTTTAGGAGTGGATTACTAACAACATTAAAAGTTTAAATAGAGCTTTATTAAGCATAGTGAAGTCAAGAAGATTGTCAAAGAACAGATGATGGTCCAAAGTTGATGCAAGTGGCAAAGAAACACTTAAGGAACAAATGACCATAGTAGAACAGTTAAAATTGTATTGAATTTGTATTCTCCAAATGCATCTCCATAATGGTGGCCTTGTTTGTTTTTTGATTTTTTTTGAGGAGACACTGATTAACTGTTCCAAATTGAAGAGACAGTAAATGCCTATTAAGATAAACCAATAAAGAGATTGATGAGAAATTGACATGATGAAATGTTCAGCCAGGAATTCTAAAGGTAATCAAATATGAAAATTCTAATTACCAGCTAAAACCAGAAGGATGGAAAGTATCAAATAGGATATCAATTTAAAAATTCCAGGAGAGAACTAGATAATGAACTGGTAAATCTGATTTAACTTCAGGCAAACTGTAAAAATCGAAACTGTCTGGGGGGAAGGAAAACAGGGAGATGGGCTGGGGAGTGTGGGAAGAGAGATGGGAAATGAGGAGGAATCAATACAGATTCTATAGAGAGCAGTGTTTCCATCCAAAATCAATATATTACTGTAAAAAAGTCGATGGTGACTTTGGGAATGTTCCCAGACAGTGGAACTTGATTCTATTTGCCAATAAACCATTAGAATACTCTGTGTCAGGTGCTTGACCCATGACAATTATTACTGTCCCTCTTACAAGTGAAGAGCTGATGCAATCTGAAGACCACTCTCAACACGCAGCGACCATGTTTTGGAGAATGCAAAAGATAGACTGGTCCTGCTAGTGAGGTCAAGCACCACAAAACAGTTTGATCCCCTCATCAAGTTCATTTATAAAGACATTAAAACAGAACTGGACCCTATTCTGAGCTTTGGGGAACATAACTTTTGACTGACCACCAACTGGGTTTAAGTGCATACACCACAAGTCTTTGGGCCCAGTCTTCTAGACAGTTTTTGAATTCAGACAAAGATAGGTATGTAGTTATAAGTGTATAAGTCTTATGTTTTTCCTGAACCCCGAGAAAGAGATGGGGATCCCTTCTGATGATGTCAAAAATTATAATTAGAAAATGACAAGATGATTTTTCAGACTGAAGAGGAAAAAGCTCAGCAAGGGGAACAACTGAAACATTAAATGAAGGTAATACAGAAAAGAACTACCCACCATTTCTTAGAACACAAGAAACTAATGATTTAAACAGTAAGAAAAAGGTTTAATTTGCCAAAAGGAATGTCTTTCTCACAACTCATAATTAAACCTAAGAACTTCTTCACACAGAAAGATACCTAGAAAAAAAATCTATAATTAAAAAGAATTTAGAAAAAATGTATCATCAATGTGCAGTAGAAGGTTTTTTGTCCAGTTGCAACCTCAAAGCAATCAAAAACCAGGAAGTAAAATTGTCTTACACCTAACCTTTTCCCCATGACATTACCCCTGTCCTGCAATTGTGTTTGGAAGAAAAAATCCAGAGGTGATAGAATTCTTTTTCTGAGCCAGTAGAGCCTTTGTTAGTTATGTAGCTGTCTGGCTTCAAAGGAAAATAATCTACAATTTTTATGTAAATATTTTATTATTGTAACACCAGTATAGTTGTCAAGTCAGGTGTGGAGAAGTTAAGAAACAACATATGTGAAAACAGAATTTTTGATCATATGTTGAAAATCACTGTCAAATTGCATGAACACAAATTATTGCATGAATTTTAAACACTTTTCTGATTTTAGGAAATGTGAGGCATTTTTTGCTGCAATTTTAGACAAGGTATTACATGCATATTGTCTTTTATTTTTATTTCAGGATTCTTAAATATTTACTCATTACCTAATATGAAATTTTACTTTTTTTAAAAAAAAATAACTCCTTACTACTGAATATATTCACAACATTTAATATTGAATGTGAAGTTTACTGGCACTATTTTGTGCATTACTATTCCTCCCCGACTTTAGTTCAATTTCATATTGCATAACTCAGCTGTACTTCAAGTATCGATACATAACACACTTCTACAATTTCCATTATTCTGAGGTTTCAATAACAAGTGTGTGGCCATCTGTGCTTCAACGTTTATTGAAGATGTCAGATTGCAAGCAGTAAATATAATTTTCTTCTTGATGATCTTTGTAAGTAAAGTTAATGATAATGGCCTATTGGCCTGTATAACCTTGTTACATGCATTGCTGACTTGAAGTTTCTTTGGAGAAACATTTCTCAAGAGGAAATATTGAGTGCTCTTTTACATGTGATTATTAATTTTGTCTTAGAGGATTTACTCCTCCTACAGATCACAGTCAATTATATGAAAAGAGCAAAAGAAACCTTAAGCCTACTCTTCCATCTCTGTTGACCAAAACCAATGCATCATTGATATTTTGGGGTACAGCTGGTAAGGATTAGTAGTGAGTGGTAACATAGGTTCAGCTCAACCAAGACAATGTAACACACTGTGCTGAGATTCTGCCATGAAATAGTCTTTAAAGATTCCTTTCACGACCTTTTTGCATTTCAGAGAGCAGATAATAAGGTAATAGTTTTATTTCTACACGTACATAAAGAGAAACTGTATATTAGTTAAATATATGTTTATGCAAAAAGTGGCTGAATTTTCAGCATTGGTTCCATGGATTGAAATGTGTTGTCAGATCTTCATGCTAGGTGAAAAACCAGACATTGAATCTGTTCACTGACCCTGGTCAAATCATTAAATAAGAACTATTTTCTCAATATTCTATGACTAATTTCTTATAAATATATTGAAACCCCAACATTTTGAAATAAACAGTTTGGAAACCAAAAATTGATCCAACATGCTGTTCACATCTTTGCAATGCTCTATGGTTTTTTTGGTTGTCTATTACAAGCTGCCAGAAAGTGTATTATAGATATGCCAGGATAATTCAGAATTAAATTCATGCATTGGTGCCCTGAATATTCTTCTACTCTGTGAGAGCAACAAGAGATATGAGTAAAAATCAATAAGTTTTTCATAATCAGTTTTCTGTGATGATAGTTACAGTCATACAAATTATGCATAATTTCTTTTCAAAAATTAACAAAATATCTTATATTGACTGAACTAAAAGCACAACCATTAGATAATACTTCATTTTTCTGCTTTTTAAAATAGGAGATTTAGTGTCCAACCCACACAACTGCCTACATTACCCTACTTTCTTATCTTTCAGCTATTTTTGGATACGTGCTTAAACATATTTTTATCTCTTTTATAAAGTTCTGTCACCCTTCAGATGGCTACTGGAGTGTCACAGACAGTCAGTGCTGGGAGTTAATAACCCCAAGATAGAAAAAAAAATCTTTCTTTCCTCACTATGACATCTTTAATTGATCAGAGGATGGTGAATCTAATCTAATTGAATAGTGAGTCTCAATCTCGATCTCAGGAATATTTTGTTAGCAGTAGACCTTGCATTATTTTGTCTAATTAGTTGATGTTTACATTCTTTCTCCAGTACATAAGTTGCCAATGCATCTTCCTGGAAGCAGCTTCTGAATCCTCTCATCCAGTATGGCACTGAAATAAATGAAGAGTCTGTTTTTTGAATATCACAGGCAGCACTGAGAAAAAGTGGAAGATAGATAAACTAAATGGTAACATCTCTCAGCCATGAAGGACAATACAAGACTTGTCATTTGACATATTTTATCCTCATCTCATCACATCCATCTGTCACATGTTCATCAAGAATTAGCTTTAAAGCATTCAGACATTAACAATTCAATATAACTTTTAATGATATGCAATGAAATTGCCTGAAACTATTTCACAGCCATTAAAGTTTGGGCCAATAGCTTCTCTTCCAATAACTTGTGCCTTCAAAAGACATTGTAGAGAGAGTATATTTGGCCCATTCTGGTTTTATTCTTCTGGAGACGATGCCTATCGTTTTACTAAAATTCAATGATTCGTATTAAGACACCTACAAACTTTGTAGCAACAGCTCTTATATTGAGAATAGGAGAATATTTTGCAATGATAAAAAAATGACAGACCAATTACAGTGAGCCTTAAATGTTATAGGTAAATTACACAAAAATTATTAATTCTAAACTAATGATTGTTATCACTCTGTCCTTTTATTATCCCATGTCTGCTAAAGTGGCATTCTTCAGTTAACATCTCCCAGCTCTCACAGACATATATAATCTAAAACACAACAGATATAGCAGCAATTCTCAGATAAATGCAAATCTAGTACTAATTTAAGATGCTATATTTGTTACTTATACAATGTTTCAGTATTAAAAAGAGAGATTCAGAAACTTCCTATGGTATAAAAAAATTACTAGAACAAATTGTTTTATTGCTTATGTAATAATAAATTAATCTTAAAAAGTACTTCAGAAGTCACAAAGTCCAGTCTCTGACAATGAAAGACTCTTCTTTACATGAAATTGCATATTCTTTTCCTTTTCAATTTAAATTAATTAAGTTTTGGAAAGATTTCCTTAATTCCCACAGAAATAGTTGCAAAACATAGATGTCTGATCAAACAGTAAAGTAAATTTGCATTCCTGAATCAAGCAAATTTCAAGTGACACTAAGAAGGCTTCTTTTGGCTAGGTTCAAAGAGTGCATTGATAAGTACCTAAGTTACAGAATCACAGAATCACAGAACAGTGCAAACTGGAAGAGCCCTCTAGACTCAATGGGGTCCAACTCTCTTGCTCAGAGCAGGGTCAACTAGAGCAGCTTGCCCATACCTGTGCTCTGTCAGGTTTTGAATACCTCCAGAGATGCAAACTCCACAACCTTTCTGGGCTTCCAGGGTTTGACCAGGTTACTATGTTCATATGAAATTTTCTGGTTTTCAGTTTGTGTTCATTTTCTGGTTTTCAGTTTGTGTTCATTACCTCTTGTCCTATCGAAGAGTCTGATTCCCTCTTCTTCATTTTCTCCCATTAGGGATTTACAAATGTTTTTGAAATATGCACCCCCACCACCACCTCTTTGCTGATGGATTCGGCTTTGGGCAGCAGCAGGTCCATCTTGGAAACAGCAGGCATTGGCTCTGCTTGACCTGGGAGCAGATTCTAGTATTTCCTCACAGAAGCAGCCCCTGCAACCTTCACTGCTACTAAGACCTTGTCACATAAGCCCCTTTAGTCAAGTCCCTATGTAGAAGTGGGTGCCTGCTTGTCTATTAAATATCTTAGAACATTCTGGTTAATAAAATAATATTTTTCATAGAATGGGTTACCTATTTAGCCTAGCCTATGCTTTACTCTAGTGGCCTTGTAGGAACAGAAATACAGCTCTTAACATAAACTAGACCACAAATGTATCTGAATTTTGGTAGCACCAGCAAAGAAACTTTGATTCAGGTGAGATGATACCTATGATACAAATTTGGGCATTATTTATAAATGAATGCTTGCCCCTAGAGCAAATTATCTACTGATTGTTGAAGGGAAACTAGCCATGTTTGAAGATAAATGAGCCCCAGAGTTATAGTCTTACAGAGTCTGTTCTTCCTCATCCTTTGCAGGCTGCAGGATGTGGTCTGTCGTATTTATTACACACCTCAACAATAAAAATGTTTGTTATTAAAGCGAACCATAAACCAGATGTATGGAGCCTAGAGAGAGAGCAAGCACATTTTATAGTATTACTTTGTACATATTCTCTGCAAATGAATCAAGTTGGAAAGCTATTTGAATATTGTTTGTACTAAGTCTTTAAACCAGCAGCACGAAAATGCATCTTATTTGCATTTCAGTTGTAATAGCTTCAGTGTAATCCTGTTAACCTTGCTGTATTTCATGATAACTAAATTAGAAGTTCATTTACATACGTAATTATTTTTTTTTTATATTTGAATGTCGGCCTTGTCACATCTATATTAATGAAATAGTAACCTAAGGAGCAGTGTAAGGACTTTGCCTACTGTATAGATTTCTTTCAGAGCAAAATAATCACCCTATTAATACTGTGTGTGTATCAGGACCACATATATACTTTGGTTTGAAATTCAGCCCTGAATCTCAGTCTCCAAACTTTGAAGGAATCCAGGTTTCAGTAGTAACTATGAAGTGTCAGGACAATTGCAAATACAAGTGCAGCTGCAAATATTTCTAGTTAAAATGACTCAAGTTCTAATGTAGTTTTGCTTGTGATACATGTCTTCTAGCTATACAGCTTAATAGAATATTTCTGAGTTTTACTTGCATAAGGTAAAGTGAAGAAATAAATTTTTGTCCTTGAGTTCAAAGTGAATGGGATTTGGAACCTGAATATGAGAGCAGAAGGACCAGCAGTATAAAACACTAGGATTGGAACAACTTTTAGCTCAGAAAGGGAAATGAAGTCCTCCAGCCATTTACCTGTGTCTGGTCCCAAAGATAAGGTAGAAAGGTGACCAGAATAGATCCAGGTTAGACCAGCTGTGCAGTTACTTCATCGGTGATGCACTGATGACAAAGAATTTACAGAGAAGTGAAGTAAATTAAATAGAATTTTTCACTTCTTGAATATAGACACTGCTTGTGAAAGTAGTCAGGTGTGATTACTGAGGCCACCAAAGAAGCAGTTAAATGAGACAAATAGAGACTTGACTGGTCATTTACAATCAGGCCACCTTCTGCTATATCAAAATCCATCCAAATAGAAATCGTCATAAAATTATAGGCTAAAGAATAAAGCAGGAGATTTGATTAAAACCATCTGCCTTATGTATGGTGACAGAAGCAAAAAATGTACTTTGAGAGATTACTCAGAGCAGAAATTAACTGAGGCATAGAAAGAATTAATGCTTATATTTTTAGCCCTTTATAGCTAAAAAGAGCACGGTTTCTACTTTTGTCATCTCTTGTGGTCTGAAGAATGCCTCTCAAACCTGGGTTAGAGTATGTCTTTAACAACATACAGAAGTTTTGCTTTAGACATTCCAAGTCATATTGAAGCTACAATCTTCACTGATAAGGTGTATAAACATTAATTATCATCATCATAAGGAATTTTTGTCTTATTTAAAGTTTAATTTTCTAAAATCCCTTTCCTACTAGAGACTTCTATCTTTTTTTCTGATGTCAAAAGTGTTCCTCTTTCCATCTCTGCATTTGCCCCATATTTAACCATCCATATTCTTTGATCCGGTCAACTTCTTAAACATTTTTTCTCATAAATTACTGTATTAGATTATTAAGCTTCGCAGCCAAAGTCTTTCTCACACCTCTCTGGATCATTTTTTAGCTATTTTGAATTTTTGCTAATGATTTGTTGAGGAGTGGGTGCCATAAAAATTCACAACATTCCAGCAACATTCTTACTGACACTGTGGAGTGAGATAATTTCACTTTTGTAGGTCTTTGTATGGCAGATTTTACCGATACAAATTACACCATGGGCAAAAGACAGATCTTAATTAGCAACTTGCATGCAATATTCCCATGCAAGCTTGGCCGTGTTTTAGCATATATTTGTTTGGAGCTTCAGCACTTGGAGATCACAATGTTCATTCATTATTTACCTAAAATGATGTGAATAGATCAAATAAATTTGCAGTAATGCTTGTATATGTGAAGCTGTAACCCACAGAAATTGATAACCCTTTGTTACACTAGTATTTTCTAAGAGTAAATCTTTTTCATTCAATGTTTCAGTCAAGGTTTCACTCAAATCAAGTATTCTGGGAGGGAATATTACAAGGTTTAAGTTAATTTATTTAAGCACATTCTCACCACCATTCATTTTTATGGATATTCTGTCAGCTGAATACACTACCAGAAGTGTTTGCAGAAGAAAAAAAAAAGATCCCTGCAAATGTTAAAGAAAACTCATAGAAGGTGACTTGAAAATTAATAATAGCAAATATGTGTTCAGTAATTTGTATTCATTGATTCAGAAAGAGAAACATGTAAAACACAAGCCTTTTGTCCAACTAAAGCATATTGAATTTCAGCTCTAATAGAAAAAAAAATCAGTAACTTTGTCATATATAATGGTTGCGTAGAATTATGTTTAGGTCACACAATTGTGTGTCAAAAGCTGTAGGCTTGATGCCCAATTCACTATATGCTCTCATTTAATCTGACTTTGCCCTCTTTCCTCAGTTTCATCAAGTCACTTGATTCCTTCTTTTTTCACTTTACCACATCATAAAACAGACTAATGATTGTTTCTTGTTTATCTAAAGCTGAGATCAAAATTAATTCAGACAGAATATTCTTCTGCTGTTGTTGCAGAAGATTTAAATTTGACCGAGAGTTCTTTAAGACTTAAATTGACTTTCACTATTTGTATATAGTGCTCCTCAAAATCTGGTGCCCTAATTTGATAGCATGCAGAAAATGGAAAAGCCAATACATTTTTTTTGTTTAAATTTTTATGCTTGTGGTATGATAAGGTGAAAACCTACAAGCAATTTTTTTTCAACTTGTAAAACTTGTCTCACTCCTGAGGAACTGAACCAAAATGTCACAGATTAGCAGTGTGGTAGCACGTGGGACATATTTCTCCTGCTCCTCCCATGGGTGGCCCTGGTTTCTGATGAAAGTTTCGTTTCAACCAAAGTGATATTTTTCCAGTGGGAAAAAAACATTTTTTTTCTGTTTTTTTTTTTTTTTTTAAAGAAGAAAGCTCCATGCAAACCTGTTCATTTCCTTATGGGACTACTGAAATACAAGTTACAACAAGGAAGATACAAATTGGGTATTCTTTGGGTGGTAATTTCAAATATCATACGCATTCAAATAGTATTATGATCTGTGAAGCAATCACAGAAAGAAATGTATTGTCAATTAGGTTGCTATATTTAGCTGTGATCAATAAAACCTTTCCTCTAAAACAAAAACTATCAGACATCCTATAGACATTAAGAATGTATTTCCTTTGCCTAGGGATATTTTATTCAATTTATGAGCAAGCTAACATTTTTAGTACTATCATACCTAAAAAATTCTACTGCTATCAGCTGTTAAATTGATTTTGCCTACAGTTCAAGTAAGTGTAATCTTTATTCTGGGAAAAATGCTTGAAAGTTACATATCAGGTTTTTATATTCATATGAAACAGGTGTTCGTCTTTTCTCTATTCTCACTTTTCTCTCACTAGTATATATTAATATCTTTCTAACCAATTAATGTGTTTTCTATTTTTATATATTTGACTTGTGTGTCAAGACCTTTCATCAAACGGCTAATATCTGTCTTTATGTAAAAAACTGATTATCAAAATGAGGATCAAAAGTAAAAAGGAGAAAGGAACAGTTACATTTTGTACTAAGGAGGTAGATCTTTAAATTATCAGTGCTTTAAGTTCAGATAAAAGTGGTGAGTGGGTAGAAGAGACTTACATGGCCTTTTTAGTAGTTTAATAGCAAATTAAGAACCTTTATATCTGCTCATCTATCATGTGTTCACCTTTATCTCATGGCACGTCCTTGGTAAATGGTGACATTTGTAAACAGTTCAATTAAAGTCACTGTGTTCTGGGTAATGCTGCAATCTCTGTGCATAAAATAAATGACAAATTACATTGCAAAAATATCACTTCTCGAACAGCAAGTATTGTCATAATATGTACATGCGTACAACATGTTGAAGGAGTAGTAGTCACTTATTTCATAATTATCTATAATCAAAGGTCATTGTAATCTTGTAATTCAAGACTCAAAATTTATGTCTGTGTTAGAAAGAAGACTGGAAAGAATGCTGTTTTCATAGTTTCATCTCATAATTAATAGTGGAATTTTCCTTTCTTTATTTTAGTGTTATTTTTTTTAAAGGTAAAGTCTATACGAGGGGAAAGTGTTCCACTCCTTTTTCCAAAGCTGACCTGTGAATTATAATCAAAGCAAAGTTGGGAGAGGATATCTCCCAACACATATCCTTTCCTGTGATGTAGGTAAAGGTCTTGACACCTGTTACAATCAATGAAGAGGAAATACAGAAAAGTATTACAAACAGTAGGCTGACTAGGGGAATTAAATGGAAATTAAAGTATGAGGTACACCAAACTAAAAGCCCAAGGAAACACAGCTACAGAATTTCTAGATCAAAGTATTATAGTTTTCAGTTCTTTGTAAAAGACTTAGAAATCCTTCCTTGGGTGATGAGGGGAAAAAAGAAAGAACTTTTTAGATGTTGAAAGTGACAAGTGACATTTTCTAACCAGCTCACCTTTTAAGGGTGTATGAAAAAACATGAACAAGACATTTTTTTTTCTTTTCAATGCTCTTCTTGGGGCAGGTATCAAGATATTTATTAAAAGAGGAGTCCATACTGTAGGATTTCTAATATATTCATTACAGAATCTTTATAACTATCTCTGATTTGCTTGATTCATAAAGAAACTTTTGACCACGTCAATAATACTAAATTCAGAGAGGTTTTGAACTGAGCTATGTATTCAATTGGGAAACTATACAGAAAAGATGATTTCTTGCCACAGTCTATAAAATTACTTTTGCAAAGAAAGTTCCAGTTTTACAAGTATCACAGCTTTCTTATTTGCAGCTAGTCATCTGTTCTCCATCTGTGCAGAAGACTGAAATCTAAGTTGTTGGATACAAAGATGATACTGCAAATTGCTGTATCACATAGGCATGGTTGGTCTTCTGGCTATCCAGTATTCCATGAATTTGATACAGGCATGCACAGTAGTGGCAGAGACATTCCAATTGTCACATATTAAAAGAGACTCAAAACACTGGGTCATGGTTCATACTTACTTTCACAAGAAATAATATACTTTACACATGAATGCATTTGTGTAGCACTCTTAAACCCTCTTACCTGATGGGAATTTGATTGAGCTGACATTAATGGTCACAGGCTCGTCAGAGTGAAAAACAGACACATGTGTGCATCTGCCAGCATTGAGCGTCCACCAAGGTCCTGAGCTGGTTAGCTTCTTCTTTTTGGCAGATATCCCAACATCAGCTTTGCACCTGCCTGTTTCTGCTCATGTGCCATTTTGCTATCTAAATTAGCAAGTAAGTAACTTTGAGATATCTTGGTTCGAGCTAGAACTGATCTCTATGGGGCCCTGTGGCAATAAGAAGCATCTCTTCCAGATCCTTTGGTTTGGTTAACAGAGGAGGATTCTGCATAAGCAATCTTCCATTTTGTTCAGTTGTTGCACACTGTGAGGACCGCTTATATAAAATGTGTCTATCGAAGTACTTATTACTGACCAAGAGCCAAAAGAGGAGCAAGAGCAGCTTATGTGGTATAAAGTTCAACACAGATGTGATGGTAAAGCCTGTGAGCTCTAACGTGAACACAAGCAATGGTGACTAGGTCCATGTTGACCATGCCCATGCTGACCATGCATGTTTTGAGAGGAGATTACATGTTAAGGTGAGTACCAATCATTATATAGTAGTATAACATTTAAACAGCAGAAATGTACTTACTTCCTTATTATGTCTTTATATACATACCTCAGATAGTTTTCCAATTGGACTGTTTTTGTGAAGATATTTAAGTATGGACTGATAAGTTGTTGTTTTGGATAACTGCCCAAAAGAGAGAGAAAGGACAGTTTGGGATACCACAAAACCATGGATGAAGATAAAATAGAGGGCACATTTTTAACTCTCAGCCCAGAGGAAATTATGTGGAAAATATACTACAGCAAAAACTGTGAACAGATTTCTTATAGGAAAATTACAAAACCTGGGTCTTTTTGATTTTTTAATATCAGTGTAACATTTTTCCTTACTCACTCGTTCTCCCTTTATTCGACTCTCATAACTTGGTGTGAGTTTAAAATTAGACTGTCTTCTAAAGTCAGAGAAAATGTCACTGCATTTGATCTACAAAGCATCCAGCATGCTTCAGAATGTTGTATTAATAACATAGGGATCTAATTCTATGCTCAACCTCTTGAGAGGTGCCAGAAGGAGCAGAAATATAATTTAAAAATTATTCTTATATTGCTCAGATTTTTCTGCAACCGAGAACAGATTATTTGTATTAACTACTTTTTCTGATAAGCTAACTGTCTACAGGTTTGAAAGTTTATGGTAAATCTCCTTGCTGTATTCTACATGAAGGAGTACTACAGAAAGAACTGTGCAAGTACAATGTAGTTTCTGCACTAGGTGAATCCTCTGCTGGAGTGTTAAGACATCTGCACTTCACTGGAATGATCTACACAGGGAAGATTATAAGAGGTCAAGAACTCCTTTAAAGACCCAGAAGGGCAGCTGACCCCGTTTGCCAAGACAAAGAGGTACCGGAGATGGGAAACCACATGGGAGCCTTGTTTTCTAGCTGGCAAATTTAAAAGGCTTCCAGTTCAGAAAGAGGATTCATGCAGAGAATAGCTTATTAGCTAGAGAACTGAAGAGACTAGCTGCATGATTTGAAAGATTCTAGAAATTTTCTTTTTCCCTCCTCGGAGTGGATGGCATTTCTCCTTTTGTAAGCCTGTTTTGTAAGCTAATGAAACTCTTGTGAATTCTGTAGCTGAACTTCTCTGGTACTCATATCATGCCAGTGAACAAAGACTGCACCACAAAGTTTTGAATCAGTATACTTGAACTCAAAGGATATTAGTAACAGAAGCTGTGTTTATTGGTTAGCTACTCTCACTGCATTTTCTTTACAGTCAGTCAACAGAAAAAAAGAAAAAAAAATCCTCTTCCAGGTCGGGCTTAGAATATGAAAGTTAGGCTGGTGTAGCCACCCCTGAAGGAGTTTCTTTTATTTCTAAAGGAGGTCATTAAATGACTTGTCACTTTCAACTGAAGTCTGTCCTTTTGGATACCTCTCTCTGAGTAAGTTGCTCTCACAAATGTGATGTTAAATGTTATGGTGATATTAAATGGGTCATTGAAGCAAAACTCTGTGTTAAGTGTAACCCTTCTAAACAGCTGTTTGTATCTTTGTGTTCAGATTCATGGAAAATCTTGAATTTTGTCTACAAAAATAGAATTTAGACAAATCATCCAGTGCATGACTATGAATATGGAAAGGGACTATGGAAATAGACTGCAGTCTATTTTTAATATCTCTATAATCCACAAAAGAATTGTGTTATGGGATTTTTTAGAGGAAGGAACTGTTTGGTTAATTTTTGTGTCTCAGTGATAATAGAAAACATCAAAACACTTATGTTTTAAAAGAAATATATTTTGTTAAATGTCCTTTCTTTGTTAATTCAATCATCTGGATGGATTCAACTGTATAAGACAGTTAAATCTGAAAACAAAAGAAGAGATGTGTTTCTTTCAGCTTAGAAGTATTTGTTATGATCTTTTTTGCAGTAATTATTTCAAATAGAAAAATACATTATCCCTTTTTTTTGTTTTACGTAGTGACCTGAAGAAATCTGTTACTTCCTTTAGTTGAAAGGTTTGTACTCTGAATATCGCTATTTGCCATGCTGGATTGGGCTAGTAGCTAATTACTCTTATCATGTTTACATGCAACAGCAGGCAGTACTTAAAGGTTATGAGAAGTATGTAACAAACAAAAGGACCTGGGGGAATCAGCTACATGACTTCATTCAATTTAACATAATTTCTTACTTAAGAACTCTTTTCATCAGTGAACAATTCACAGTCCCAATGTCAGGCTCTATGACATTTGCCTCTCCATCTTGTGATAAGTTTCCTTTCTGTGAATGCCACAAAATATTCCTGTCATAAAGCCCTTCTTGTGAAACTGGCTCTTCTGTGCACAACTTGCTATTCATCCACTGTGACCTCAGCAGGGGTTTCTGGAAACCAATACAAGTTTTTTTTCTGGAAACAAATAAAAGTCAATACATTGGTTTCAGTGAAATTCATTGCACCCCACCACTGAAATGTATGGTGTACGCTTCTATGCATATTCCACTCTCCTAAACTTCTCCATTAAAGAGCTATATTTGAATAAATGAACTTCACTCTTTTCACCTATTGAAACAGGAATCTTCCAAAGATGCTAATTCTGATGTCAATTGTCATTAGCATTTCCTTCTAGCATTTGAACCAAAGATTTATAAGAGGGAAAAGTGTTCTTTTCTCAGATACCATCTGACAGAGAGCAAAATCCTCCAATTCCCTGAATTTGCTTTGGCACTATGCCTTTTTATTTTCTTCCTTTATGGTCACACATATCTGCTGCTTCCTATCTGTGTAGAGCTCAATTATGTCTCGTTTGTTTCTCATTCTATCTGCAAATGATTCTTTCAATCTTCCCTCCCTGTGGTGTGGTTTCTGATTGTCTCTATTATCTTTTTTCTCCACTGGTATTTTAGTTGTTTTTTTATTTTCTTTTTTCTTCTTCTGGTCCTGTAACTTCAGTTCTGCAAATGTGCTCTTGAACTTTTTGTCTCATAACTATCTCTTCTTCCGCCATGCATTCATGGTTAATATCTGAGACTAAAAGTCTGACATTTATCTGCAACCTCAATATCCTCTATATCTTTAAATGTGAATGAGTTCCACAATCATTTATAGCTTCATCTTTACTTCCTGAATCTTTACTTTGCTAAGGTCTGCCAGATGATACCAAAAATACAAGAAGGTTATATGTTGTCTCTGAATAGAAACTTATACCATGCTTATTTTTTTACCTCAATTTATATCTGTTGTTTTTTCTCCCTCCTTAGGTCACTGCCAGCATTGTTTGTGAACATCATCACCTTCCCTTTCTAGCAGATATCTTTAAAGAGGAAAGATAACAATTTGAAATAATTATCCTCTAACTTCCTGCTTAAAATACTTTTTTTCACCACTTTGGATACTTATATAACTACTCTGACGCACTAAAGCTGAGAATTTCATCTTAACTTGGCTGGCAGTCATTTGATGATCCAGACTCTGAGCCTAGTTCTTTTTATGTGAACAATTTCAGTTGCTTCTATTAATATTATTTCTCAAAATGACTGGTATCAGTAGCCATGTATTCAAATCTCCTTAATGGATGTATTCAATGAATCAACAAACTTGTTTACAGCGAATTTGGAAAGGAAAGGTACTCAGCAGTTAACCCATGCTGTTAGGCTTGAAATATTTATGCAAATTCAAATTAACTTTAAAATGAATAATCTTGGAGATTTCACCATTCTTCACCTAAAGAGTTCTAATCCAGTATTTTTGACATATAACTGGAGGTAAGTAGAATGCCGTTGCTGGAAGAAATTTCACACACCAACTTTTAAGACTGCATTTTTATTATTCCATCTACCCAACTTATTTCAAACATCTTAGCAAAGCTTAATTTATTGTGAGAACTTCAGCCATCATTCTTTTTTTTATTTGACTTTCCTTCAAACATGCCTAATATCTCTCAAAATAAATAAAAGAATCCAGAAGCTATCAGTTTTATTCACAATGTTGACTAATGCATAGCCTGCTGGTGGAAAAGCTGGCATTCTCCACTGTGCTATTTAAAATAGACCTGCTAGTACTGGCAATGCTCAGTAAAGAACAGACCTTTATTAAAACTACACAAAGCATTACAAAATGAAGTTCAGTCCAAATGAAATCATTGCACATATATAAATACATGTATGGATACTTGTGTGTGTGTGTATATATATATCTATATCTATGTAAGAGACAGTCATTTCTCTGTGATGGGATTTGGTAAGCTAAATTTCAATAACACTTTCAATAACATTAGAAAATTTAATTTCCTGAGGTCAAGCATAAAAGAGAAGCAAAGTAAAATAATTGAAAATATTACACTTATTGAGAACATTTATACATAGGCTTTTGAGATATTAACATATATTTTCTCTCTTTCAAGAAAACCTATGTTTGCGATATCATCCTTTTCAAAGACGAAGAGCAGGCTAATTGGTTGATAAAACCATTTACGTACAATGGGTCAAACTTGCAAAAATTAAAGTATATATTACCATTGATCTTCCAGTTCCACAGCACAGAAAGTAAGATAACAGAATAGAAACAGAGTATTCTTTCTTTTTTTTCTGTTACTTAAGTGCAATATGTGACATTTACAGGTATAAAGTGTTCCTAGGCAGAGGAAGATAGTATTTAAGTTGACAGAGACACTTTAATCTAAGCTACTCCTCTCACTTTTCCCTTACTATTTTTCTAAAGATATTAATAAAATCTGAGGAAAATGTCATGCATTTATGAAAAAAATAGTTTTTAGTGAAGGCTATTTTCAGTTAGAGTAAAGCTATGAGGAACCATACTTTGCAATAAATCTCAGAAGCATTGGAATTCATGTGTGACAGTTCATGTAAATTCTGCTTTTGAAAAGCTATTTTCGAAGCAAGTATTCTGTACATTATTAATGCAATAAATTCAGGTATAATCCACGGAGCAAGAATATCTCATATCTTGTCATTAGTTTGTTTTTACCTTTTAATTTCTTTTTATTCTGATGGAAAGTAAACAGAAGCAGAAATCCGATTAACAGATTGTGTATACAGAACTATATTTTACATCTGATCTACTACCTGTGAAGACGTATTCACTTCAGAAGCATTATACAAGGCTTTAACTCATTTCAAAATTTGATTCATACCTTTCCTACCCATCAGTATATGTGTTGCCTGCCGCTTAGAAACAAGGTAGAAATACTTGGAATTGAAGTGTTTTTGGCAATTAGAACTCATTCTCAATAAATATGCCTGGAAGAATCAGCAAGCAGCTTTCTGTAAGGTGTTTATTTGAAAATGATTCCTTCATTTTCAGGTTCATGAAGAATGTGTTAAGCAAGTGAGAAATCATATTTCAGACATTTTTTACCAGTGACACTGAATTAGTGTAAAGGGAGATTTCTTTCAGCTTGAAAAGCTGCAACAGTTTTACCACCCCTCCCAAGCACACAGTCTTGTCTCCTTTGTAATTGCAGTGTTCTTGGCCTGTTTGCACAGTAGCAAGAGCATTCCAGCTCATTCTGAAGTGAACGTGGACTGACATCACAGGAGAGAGAGACTCTGATGACAGAGAGAGATACAGTAGCCTCTGACTGTATATCAAAGTTCAGTGATATTCAAGTGCTAGTACTTACCTGAGGTGTTAAACTGATTTATTTAAATGAGTCATTAAGTCTTCAAATATAGAAAAAGTAAAAATCTTTTTGTTAGTTAAAATTATGGGCAATAACAGCAATTTGTACTGAGATTCATCATGTGATTTTTCACAAAGAGAAAGGTTAAGGGTTTTATTTGTCTATGCAAATCCTCTGGCAGAATTCTTTTCCAACGCTTCCTTTGCCAAAGGCCTGTTCTGTTATTAAAGCATATTCATACTAGGATAGAACAAAGTTGATGACAAAAAAGTCATATCATAATGCCAATTTAAATATCGCTACTTCAGCCGACTGATTTAGTACCTGTAAGAAGAGCCCGACAACAGAGCTTTTGGGCATGGAAACAACGAATTTTATTTCTCTTTTACAGGCATATTGTCAAGCCAAAAATATTTTTTGATACTTCTATTTGTAACTACTTCAGCTGGAAAGCCTCATCTGAGTTTAATTAACTGTCCTAGGCAAAGTCATCCTAAAAAGTCAAAGCTCCAACTTTCTGCCTGATTTGGAAGTAAAAAAATGCCCATATTTTCATATGGTATTTGCTTAACATTTTTTCAAATGTTCTTTCTTCCACTGAGGGAGAAGGTCAGAACTGAAATGTTGAAATGGATTTGTTAAAACTTTCAGAGAGGAAACCTTGGTCCTATGCAAGGTCAGAAAGAGAATTTCATTTGCAAAATCCAAGTGAACCTAGACAAAATTGTGGGTTTTGAAGGGAGGTCTGTGAAAGATCTTACTATTGAAGTACAACAGAATTTTTATCCTGTCTGATCTGGACAATGAGATTATTGGCCTGTTATTAACTTTATAGACTATAAAATAAAAAAAAAAAAAATAATCCAGTGCTATAATTAAGGAAAACTAGCCGCTGCACTGCTAGGCTCACTAGAGAAGCAAAGCAAGAATTGTAGGCAAATTGCAAAAGATTAGTCCCAACAACGAAAACAGAATATTAATATCTCAAACTACATAATAAGTCTTTAAATACAATTGCAGAAACTATCTTTTCTTTATCACAGACCTCATTAAAGAGCAAATGGCATATATTTCTAAAACTATGACATACCTGGAAGAACATTGTCTTTTCTGTGCTATAAGAAAGCAATTCCACAGGATTAAGTATAATTAAGAAGAATATCAATAAATCTGACTCAGTCTTTAGTATAACAGCATATTTGAGTTGTTCACTGGGAGAAGCCCAGAAGAGAAAATTAGGTAAAAAGAAACATTTTTAAATTTTTTAAACTTTGAAGTAGTAATTTAGTCAGTTTCCTGCAAACTAGGGAATCATGAACCTGATTCTCATAGGACATTTCAGGCAATTTAAAAATCTGTTTGCTGTATCATCTCACCAGAACTGTGATCATCCTATCAGTGCCTGTGAAAAATATTAAGTTATTATTCTCTTGGGTAAGATTCCACTCCAACCACAAAGATGATTAGAAGAACAAAGCACGTCTGTTATGAGAACAGGCTGAGAGAATTCTAGTTGTTCAGCCTGGAGAATGAAGGCTCCGGGGAGACCTCAAAGTGGGTTCCAGTACCTGAAAGGGGCCTACAAGAAATGGGGAGGGACTTTTTAAAGGGCATGTAGTGGTAGGATGAGGGAGAATGTCTTTAAATTGGAAGGGGGATGATTTAGATTAGATTTTAGGAAGGAATACTTCATGATGAACATGGTGAGGCACTGGCACAGATTGCCCAGGGAAGCTGTGGCTGCTCCATCCCTGAAGATGTTCAAGGCCAGGTTGGATGGGGTTTTGGGCAGCCTGCTCTGGTGGGAGGTGTCCCTGCCCATGGCAGGGAGGTTGACAATCTTTAAGGTCCCTTCCAATCAAAACAATTCTGTGATTTGGTTTCAGCAGTGTTTTGTAACTAATTTGTGTGCTCATATTCTGGCACAAGGGGACAGTCTAGTCCTGCACTAACAGGATTTTCTTCTCCAAGAGCATCCAGCCCTCTTGGCCTCCGTTGCCCTTAAGGACTGTCTCAAGAGCCCAAAGTCTGTCCTCCTTACTTCTCCAGAACTAAGAATTGTTGTTTAACATCTTCATCAGAGACATGAACAGTGGGAAGACACTAAGCTTTGTGGTATGGTTGACACACTAGAGGGAAGGGATGTCATCCAGTGGGACCTTGGCAGGCTTGAGAGGTGGGCCTGTGCCTGAAGATCAACAGGGCCAAGTGCACAGCCCTGCACCTGGGTCAGGGCAATCCCAAGTACATTTACAGGCTGGGCAGAGAATAAATCGAGAGTAGCCCTGAGGAGAAGGACTTGAATGTGTTGGTGCAGTGAGAAACTTGACATGCCTCTACTCTGCTCTTGTGTGACCACACCTGCTGCTTCCAGCTCTGGAACTCTCGGCACAGGAATAACATGGATCTGTTAGGGCAAGTCCGGAGGAGGGCCATAAAGATGATCAGAGGGCTGGAACACCTCCTCTATGAGGACAGCTGAGAGACTTGGGGTTGTTTAGCCTAGACATGAGAAGCTTTCTGGGAGATATAATAGCAGCCTTCCAGTACTTAAAGGGGACGTAAAGGAAAGATGGGAAGAGGTTCTTTAGCAGAAAATGCAGTGATAGGATGAGGAGTAATGGGTTTAAGCTGAAAGAGGGTAGATTTAGGTCAGATATTGGAAGGAATTTTTTTGCTGTTAGGGTGGTGAGACATTCACACAGATTACCCAGAGAATAAAGAGATGCCACATCCCTGTTGATATTCATAGCTGGGTTGGATGAGGTTTTGAGGACCCTTATCTAGTGGAAAGTGTCCTTGCCCGTGGCAGGGAGATTGGAACTCAGTGATCTTTAAGATCTCTTCCAATCCAAACCAATCTATGAGTCTAGTCTATCATTCTATAAACTTAACTTTCAAACAATTACAGATAGACAAAATTAATCCCATCATCATATAGTGAGGCAAAGGTGGCTTGCAGTGGCGGGAAGAGAGGCAAATGGAGCAGTGGTAAAGTGATCTCTCAGCGTGTACCACAAGCCCTGCCCCAGGATCCTAAAATATTTATTTCTTTTGCTTGTTTCTCTGAAATATTTGAGTAGATCACTTTAGAGTTCTCTGACTAGATTGTTTATTTATATGTTGCTCATTTCCTTAGTTTACAGTAAGATGCAGCATCCCTTCAGTTATCAAGATCTGGAAGATTTACAAATCTCACAAGCATCACTCTGCTCACAGCTTTGTTCTGCACCTCAATCTCTTGGACAGTAATGTAACATTTCATGCAAATGTTTTGTTTATTTACTTCTTAATACAGAATTACTTAGCAAGGAGAGGTAGATACAAAGGTCTTTGCAATGAGGTGTCACAAAAATGTCCCTAGCTGGCTAATAATGATTACAGTTGAAAAGAGAGGCTAAACTAGGCATAGTGTGGCAGGTGGCAAGGGCCCTAGGAGATTCACCTTGCATCTGGCTAGCATTTTAAATCTATAAGGGCATGTGGTCAAAAGTGTTTGCTTTAGGGAACTCTCTGCAATTAAATAATCCTCCACGGAAATTAACAGGCTATAATGGGAGCTAAAATGCCAGTGGCTGTATGATCTTGCCAAGATCATACATGAGTTTTAGACCTCTGTGATGCCCAGTAAATGGGCTTATGGAAAATTTCCCTCTTGTATTGCATTTCCTTGCCTAAAGGCATTCCTATCTCAGGATATAGAGATCTCTACTGGCTTGTCAGTCCCTACTGACTTCAGTGAAGTCACATTTAACCAGTACATGATGACAGCAGCATTAGACTCTGTGTAAACAGAAATAAGTAAATGCTTCAGCTGATGTCAGGCCATATGTACCTTAGTTTAAGATACATTATTGATCACAAACAGTCCTGAAGGCTACATCTGCCTTAGTAAATAAAATATGATGATTCTTTGACACTAGAGCAAGAAGCACCACACAGCCATATCCAGATCATTAAAATTTCTTAACCTATGGCACAGAAAAGTCATCTGCAAAGTAACCTGATCCATGGTAATTGTTGAACAGTGCTAGTTTGCTCTGAATTAAAGCTATGCTAGGGATCATCCAAAGAAAATCAAAATGGCCAATAAGCAGCCTGCTGGAAGAGGTGCTCCTAGTCAAGAGCAAGATACAGAAGTGGCTGTCAACTGCATCTTTCCTTTGTTGTAGAAAATGAGAGGGAGCTAGTGGGTAAATGTGGATTAAAAGGAAGCGGAGAAGATTTGACCCTCTGAAATGGCACATAAAAAAACATTTTAACCTCTGGCTGTGGCTTCAACAGACAGTTCTGGAATGGTTCCTGTCCATTGACTCATGACTATATTTTCATTTCTTAAGGTGGACCAGTGCACCAGTGCATGTTTGAAGCTGGTTTGCTTGAATGGTTACTGACAGTACAACTGAGGTTTTCATTACAGACACCAAGTATCGATTAGTAACACCCACACCACTACTATCACCTTAGGACGTGCTATTATACCTACTGATAGGGCCAGTTAAATGTCAAAATGGCAAATTTTCATGAGTTTTCCTGTATTACAAAGCAAACTGGGAATAAAGTTCCCCTCAGTTTTTTGCATTAAAATCCCATTTTTCACAAAATGCAGAATATTCTCAAAACTGTTTATAAAGATATGTTTAAAAACTTTCTTTTACATATAACTGTTTTAGTTCTCATTTAAATTATTTAATTTTTAATTATTTAAATATATTGCTGTCTGACTCTTTACACTCTCTCTTTTTTTTTTCTAATTAGCACCAGTAAACTGACTGCTAGAAATGAAACATTTTTTGCTATTTACTACAGTGAGTGTAAACAGTACAGCAACTAATTAAAACTTGTTTTCTACAGCATATCATCCTTTGCAAAATCAGTATGGGGTTTACTTCTGCCTAGCAATTTAGAAGAGATTAAAACTTCTTTTATTTATGGATAAAGTTAAAAATTCCACAATTTATGTTGGGAAATTGGAATTACTTTAAAAGAAATAAAGATTAGCTTTCTTCTCTTTAAGAATGGATAATACAAACTTTTTATCACAACCTAACCTTGTAGATGGGTCTTCACTTATTACGATATTTCCAATAAAAATACAATTCAATTTCAATTTCAGTCTTTTGCTGTTTTATGTGTATCACTGTCATTTATGTAAGATTATTAGGTTGCTCTACATGATACATGTACACCAGTAAGGATATTTTGCATATACTATACTTCCTCAAAACTGTTGACTGAACAGTATGTATAGTTTCCTATGGGAACACCAGTGAAAACATAGTTTCTAAGGTAGTAAAACCTGATCAAGAAAAGTGAAAAAAATAATGTATGAAAGCAAGTCATCTGTTCACCATCAGAGTTTTGCATTCACTATTACAGCTTCACTCAATGCAAAAGCAAGCACAGAGTTCAACTGGTACATGATAGGAAAAACTGGGAGCTCTAAAAGGTGCACAAAAAGAGAGTCTAAGAAAACCGTCTGTTTTAGAAGCATTTTCTGATCCTGTACTCAAAGGCAGTTTCTTTTTATGAATATACATGTGTGTATGCTCATGTGTGTTTGTGTCTGAGGGTACTGGATCAGATCATATGTCCTATTGTACTCGTGTGAGGACAAAGCAAGAAAGAAGCTATCATTTGGAAACAATTAGAGCTATTTTTCCTTGGCCTCTGTTCTCATCAACTTTTCAAGCAATACACAGTCGGGTGTTCTGTGCCCCTGAGTGGAAAACTGAAGGACGACACTGGGGAGTTCTCTTATTTGAAGACACTAATGACTCCTGCTTATTATGTTGTTTTCAGCTTCTTAGCTTTTCTTGTACACTGCTGGCAAATTAGACATCTAATGGAGGTTATGCATTTCCATCCAAGTGGTGGTCAACAAAACTTACATGTTACAGTGCTCAATTTTAATGAGGCCAAGTTCTGTGGTGGAACAGTTCTGCAAGGAGCTTTGACATTTTAATATTAAACTGAGATTACCAGCCTAGGACCTAACTTACCTTGTGTTGCAAGTTAGGCTTCAAGCTACTTAGAACAATTAAAATGAAGATACATTTGGCATGTTTCCACAAACGTTGGCCTCCTAGTAACTTAGGATTTCCATGTCAGGACATAATTAGGGATACTCAAAATAAGCCGTAGTTTTCAAGTTCATTGCCTGCAGAAATGAGGAGTTAGTCTTGGAGCTGGGGGCTCCTTGTAAGTATAGATACGATTTTTCTTTAAAGGATCTAGCCTGGCAGATCTAAACTGAAGTTCCATTGAATTTTCTTGTGCTTATTTGAAATAAAAATGTTTAAAACCCTAAGATATAGTAATTATTTTGTATCCACATGAACTTATAGCAACCACTTTCACGTTTTCTTTGTTAGTTATGACAATTGTTTAAATTCCAATTTGCAGATCAAAATGTAGCTACATAAGGCAGTCATTTAGTATTCATAATCCTATATGTATGTAATTTCCAACTAACAGAGAAATTAGAAAAATGTTAGGAGGTTCTTAATTGAGTATACTCCCTCCTTTTAAAGGGTGTTCTATATTTCCTCCAGGTTAAGTATCTATTTTCCTTTTAAAAAATCCCCCCTAGATGACTTTCCTGGGTTCTATGTAGTTGGAAGTATAATACAATTAAAATCAATATTTATCTTTTTATGGTATCAGTAGCTTTGGACTGATGGCTTGAGGAGAGTGCAGGGAGATGGATGAAAAAATCTGCTCAAGGAATTATTTATGGAGGCAATTATGATTTGATCTAAAGTCTATACTTCCTTAATCACATTCCAGATTCCGAGCTCTTTAAAGGCAACATTAACTTCTTCACTTTATTTCGCCAACTCCACCTCTGTCAAAATTTTGTTTGATTGTTACACTACTTTTGTGCACAGCTAAACCAAATGATTGTTCTGAATTTTATCCTGTTACACCCTTTCTACTCTCCTGCCTTTGTGCCATACCAGATGAAGTTTTACCTGTGATTGTCAGCTTTGATGATATAATACTCTTATTGAAATTAGCTCCAGGATATAAAATAAACTAAAATGGCCCAGGTATCACTGTGGTCACAGTGACTAAGAAATATTCTGGAAATAACTTAAAACAACAAAACCAGACTTTTTTCCTTCTTTATAAAGAATGTGTAGTACAAACAGCTTGTCCAACATTTTATTGTTATATTTACAATCTACATATGAATCTTCCCATTTGTTGATGAGTTTTCTGATAGTCTAGGGGTCTAAATTCCATGTACTTTATTGCTTTATTAATGAGAAGCCAACAAATAAATGAATTGTTCTTTTCACAATTATACTAGACCGCTTAGCAGAAACCGTTTCCTTTCTTTTTTTCTGCAAAATAATGCAACTACTTACAGGAATTAATATCACATTGTCAGTTTTATTGTTGTTCTTGGCATTTTACAGTAAAACTGAAAGTTTAATTTAATGTAGATTTAAATGCTACTCATGGGAACGATTTCCAGATTTCCCTTTCTCACTGAAAATGTCGTTCTAATTAGGGCTTTTTTCTTGTGTCAGCTTTTGCTTTTCCTGAAGTCAGTCTTTGCTCTCTGATTTATGATCGTGTTTTCAATATCTTTTTACTTGTTTTTACACTCATCTGTCGTTGTTAGAGCTTCCACTGTAATGTTGTTTAATCTGATGTGCTATAGGGTCTGTATTCCTTACTTAAAATTAAAAAGATAACAACTGGGAAATTAAATGGGAAAGATGTGGAGACGTGGAATGGCCATACCTTCCATCTAGCATCTACTTTGGTTCTAGTGCATGCATTATTTGACAAGGTACAGAGATATTCCTAGGTGCAGCCTAGGCCATGCCCTCCTGCATTTCTGCGTAGTGGACCATCTTTTGAGATATTCCCTCTGTTTTATATAGGAAGGTGTTCTGCATCATTTGCAAGGTATCTTTAACCACAACTCATCATGAGGTGGGAAGTAGCTCTTTCGCTTTAATGAGTGTCAATGAAGTGATACAGAAGAAGAAATTAGGCTATAACTTTGGAGACAGAACAGGATACACATACAGTGTCTGGCAAGTCTATGAGATGGACAACTTACCCAGCACATTGCAGAGCCCAAATTGCCACATGGATCTTCCAAGTTCATACTTCTACACTGGCCACTATGCAGACTTGCCCTTGATTTTTTTTGGCAAACAGCAGAGTCAACAAAGAGCCTAAAATAAATAGAATAAATTCCTTCCTTTTAATGAACACTTCTAAGACAAATCCAATGGTCTTTAACAGATACTGTGTGCTGTGAGTTAGTTGTGAGCATGCTGAACCACAGTCCAAAAATACTGACAGTACACTGTAAACTACAGACAGGATGGTAAAAGAAGTCTGCCTAAATAAACCAGAAGAAATGTCTCAAAAACTGGCATGCACATTCAACAAAAACAGCTGGTTGTCACAATTTTTTGCCAATTCACTTTTCATAATCACTCCCTTCTTCTATCTACTAAACCTTCTTTATAACAATTGTGTAGTACCACAGATGAGATACAGAAGTTGTATATTAGGCAAAATTCTATTGCAACACCCTGTCCACCTCTGTTATACTTTTCCCTCTAGAAAACAACAAAATATTATTCCCTTTTATAATTTTATTCTCATTCACACCCCTACATTACACACAATTTTCATAGTATAAGAATTAGATACTTATCTGGAGAAAGAAGACTATTGTGTAAGTTTCAATTTTAAAATAACAAAAAAAAGAAAACCCCAAAATAACCTCTGTTTAAATCCTGCTGGTGACAAATATTCTACTATTCCGGGCAAACAAAATCAGTATGAAAGCATTATTACCCAGTTTTCTGACTACCTGAATATCAGAGATAATGCTCTTGTCATTAATATGTCTTATTCTGAAAGCACTAGTAAGAAAGCTGGTTGAATGCTAACCGATAAAATGATACTTGCCTGTTAGATAAGGACAGATGGTAAGCTTATCTACCATGAGGCCTGAGAGGTGCTTTGTTGCACCCATTTCAATGGCTTGTGTGTTAATCCAAAGACCAGTGACAAATGCCTGAGGCTTAGTAACCTTTCCACCAAAGACATTACAGAAAATATTTTCTCCAGTATGACTGGAGACGGTTATCTTGCAAATACTTTGTCCATGCCCCCCCATTTTGTTAAAATAACTGCTTAAGTTGCATGCCTAGAAGACCTCTATTCTTTGGTGTATCACCCTCAGAAGTGGTAGCAGTACACAGCAAGGAAGCTTATTCCAATCCAAATCAGACTTCTTTCTTCTTCTTTCCAGAAGAACATCAAGGTAGGTGTACTCCAGAGTGCTCCATTTTTAAAAAAACAATCTTTCTCATAGAAAACGAACAACAGAATAATAGACGGAAAAAATACTTCATCACTGGTGATGCCACTTCCAAATTATTTAAATATATAAGCATATCATCTCTGTTCAGAATTTTGATCTCACCTACATGCTTCCTCTGAAAGAACTGCAGTTATGTTTAATAATTCATCTGTGTTTTTTCCTAGTTAAGGATGAACCACTGAACTGACATTTCAGAGACAACAGTAGAAAGGAAGATGATTATCTGGAGAAAAAATGAGGACTCTAAAGAGAGAAACTGTTCAAACATCTCTGCATAATGTCAGTGCAGAACATTACCAGAAAAATCCCTTACGGTGGCCAAGACTCAATTCAGCATGACAAGCAATAAACCCTATATAATATTTGAGCTCTAACCTTCTGCTAAAGCCCTCCTCTAATTACCTAGATATGTCAGATGATAAGTCTTGCCACTCTGAATAAACCTGACATCAACACATTTCTCCTCCTAATTTTCATTTTAAAAAGTAAGCCATACAGCAGCTGTGGAGTTACTGATAATGAGTGCTAGGAAACAGGATTACTCAAGTGAGTTAAATCCTTCTGCTTTTTCATTATACACTAGATAATACTCAAAACTCATGTCCTGAATAGATGGAGGACAAGTAACTGGAACTTAGATATTTGATCCCTGTGCCTCTAGCTGAGGCATTAAATGACTCTCAGGTACCATGTTTTTCAAGGGCCAAGTTCATGAGAAAACCTGGGGTGACAATAGTATCTAGATGTACTCATCTGCTTTACTGCATTCAAAAACCTTCCAGCAGGTTGTGGGCATGTGTGTCTATGTTTACATGTTTAAGATTGCCTTATTAAGAGTAGCCTTAACTTGTTTTGACTTGATGAAGGCTATTTTTTAACATCTAGTCTCCAATATTTTGACACCTAAAAATCCTGCAGTTTCCTTGAGGCCACTTCATACACTTGCTGAACTGCCAAGCTGGTTTGATTGTCACCTTGCCATGTTTTCTGCTGTTACAGATATGCTGCTATTAGTCTTTTCTTCCCAAGCCTGCTTGATAATGGCACTGCACTGTATCTATTATAACTTCACTTCAAGTTGGACTACATATATAAATGAGTTTATAGGTTAGCAGGGAGCCTTGATCCAATAAAAACACTGACTTCTCTGTTAAGTTCTGCTGGGTTAAGTTATCAACAAAGAGATCAGAGTGTTATAATGCAAAGTTTTTGGTTCTACCAGTGACTAAAAGTAGACTAGACATACAACAAATTAAATTGGATTCAGTTTCATAAAAATTCCTGTGTTAATTATTTATTTATTATCAAGAATACAGCTCAGTCTGGTAAAAAATATAGCCTTGATTAAATGATCTTACTTTACATAGCATCATGCCACGTCTTGATTTAAAACTTAAAGAAAATTATCATAACACATAATAAATGGCTTAAAAGAAGATTATAGAATGAGTCATTTTTGCTAATGGAGTTAGGTAAGTGGGGCTGATTCTACTGGGGTTCCATAGACATTGATATATTCTGTATTGGACAATGTTATGAACCTTGTTCAAGATATATTTAAGTGTGGAATTGTAACTAATGACAAGGACAAGTATTTAGTTACCTGAGTCAGTCTTAAATAACAACCTACCAAAATGTATTTTAACACACTTCAGTAAAGGAACAAGGAACTATTTCTATACCTACAGCAGAGGATACTACCTCAGAAAACAGTGATTCAGACACTGACTACAAATTGTCACAGAACCTCCTTAACATGACCTTTCAGTCCCATGCTGAAGCAAAAGGGGTAATACTATCCATGAATGCATAAAAAAAGGCTATCAAGTTAACATAGGGAAATGGGTTTGACTTAGAATGCAAGAAACAGAAAGATCTCTGCAAGGATGTGTCTACTTCCAGTGTCCACATCCAGGCAAATATAGGAATGCTGAAGACAGATAGTTCAAAGAAGCGACAAAAAAATGCTCTGGGAGTCAGAAAACCAGTCTTATTATTTGAGGCTTAAGGACCTCAATCAACTCAGCATATCTGCAGAGAAGGTTAAGAGGTGATTTAGTCAGAATACAGGTGCTCATTCAAGTAAAAGAGATGTGTTAGAGGGGTCGCTCAGTCTTGCAGAAAAACACATTAAAAAGCTCCAGCACTTGGAAGCTGAACTTGGGTGAATTCAAGCTTGGAAAAGAAATGAATTTTAAAGCAGTAAGAGTAATTAGTATAAAAATAGATGTGAGTGAGAGCCACACCAGAACATAGACATTTTGTGTTACATTTTAAGGGTTGTTCTTAAATCCGTTCAGTTTCTAGGAAAACTAAAAAATATAACTGACTTATGAAAGAATTTTTCCCTTCTGGAAATTCTGGGTTTCAAATGTAAGATATTTCATTACTACTTAAGGGAAGGAATGGGGTTCTGTATTTTTTAAGAAGCATAGGCCAAAAAATGCAGTAGTTTGGAAACCGATTTTTTTTAATTACACCTAATTTTATATATATATATATATATATATATATATATATATATGTGTGTATATATATATATATATATAACCTAATTTAAATATATATATATATATTATTTTTCTTTCCAATAATGATAGTGAGTCAAGGGAAAATGTAGTTTGTTTAAAGTAAGAATATTCTCTTTGTACTTGGGTCACAAATCTCAGGGGAGAAGAGGAAGTGGCTATGACCTTCTCCAGTGTATTTTATCAACATCTAGAAATGTCAAGCTTACATACAAGAATCTAGTTTACTATTTATTTTCATCTGCCCATTACAGCCCTGCAAACTGGGAAGGAAACTTCCTAAACATGAAGTGAGTATGAATGGATGCTGTGGTTAGTCTGTGGAAAGCAACCAGGCAGCAGTATGACATGAAAGATCATGCTGTGGTGTTAACTCTTTAAATGTTTTCAGTGGAAGTCAAGGTAAATGTCACTTCTTTGTTTCAGAGGATGATTTACACATCTTTTACCAACAGAATGTTTTCCATGCAGAATTTTATGGGAGAGGAGCAGACACACAATCTGCAACATAGTGATTGAAGTTACAAATCTATTGATTTGTAGATTTCCTTATTCTTCATCTTTGCTGATATTTTAGCACTGATTTGATTTATTCACTATTTGACTCAAAAAGGGCTGATATGAGTGTGTATACTTTGTTAGTAGACTTAGTTCACTCTACATTTGGGTGAATTACCACAAGGAAGTAGTGATGCAGTTGAGAGAAAAAATTTAGCAGAATTTATGTAACTTGAGCATTGATGTCTCTCCTGTATGTTTAAAACAGATGAATTTAACTGGTTTACTTGACTTATGTTACACTACTGTGGAGTCGGATTATGTGTGTGTTTGCCTCAAACTTTTTACCTGGGGACCCCCTGTGGCACCAGGTTGTCTGTATGGTGAACAGTCTAATCGGGGGTCCAAGCCTGACTTCATGGGGGGGGTGAGGGGGATGCAGTGGTGGCTGCTTCCCACCCTCTCACTTCCTCCGTTTTGCTGACAAAAGGCCCAAAGCTGACTTTGTGGGGGAGCGAGGGGGATGCAGCGGTGGCTGCTCCCCCCACCCTACTTCTCCAAGACGGAAACCAGACAATTGCAAATGGGGGCCTTACAGGATAAGAGAGAGCAGTTTCTCGGAACCAGATGGAGAGCAGCGGAACCAGACTGAGAGCAGTTTCTCCCACCACACACTTCCACGCAGCCTGGAAGCTGTCACTGTGTACTCCTGAGAACTGTTGCTGCATCGATGTGGTGAACTTTTCCTTGTCGCCCTTCTCTCTCTTCTTGGACACCCCTTGGAATTTGGAGCGCCATCACCTGCACTGCAACTGAACCAATGGCACCTCACTGGATTCTTTTTGGTGGTAACTAGCTGCGCCTCTACTGTTTCCTTTCTTAGGGATTTCTGACCTTTTCTTTCCTTTTCTCTCTGTCCTATCACTGCTATCAATTGTTCTAGAAAATAAAGCTCAAAGATTATATGGCATCTGACCCCATTTGTGTCTTAGTCTCGCTCTTGGGATCTTTTTAAGAACCCTCCCCGATATTGGATTGGGACAACTACATTTTACTTATTTATTTTATTTACATTTTATGATATGAGACAAATGGTTTTATTATATAAACCAAATATGGATGCAGACAGTTAGATCTTCCTTATGTATCTACAAATTCTCTCAATACAAAGAAGCAATATTCATAAATTAATAATAGAAGGATGGAAGAAAGGGAACAAGTAAAATCTAGAAAAATAAGAGTGTTCTTGGTGAAAAAAGAGGGACTATAGGGAGAAAAAGTAGCTCCTGAGACTATAGGACTGTTCTGCGACTTTTAGTAGGGTGTACTTCCTGTACTCCTATATATCACTGCTGGAGAACTTCAACAGAAAACCATCTCTAGTTTCCACAGTTTCTCAGGGAGAACTCAGCCTGAAAAAGTAATTATTCCACTCCTCTTTGTAGATTCCTGAAGATTTTTAAGTACATGTCCTTTCTTGAAGAGTTTCTCACTTATGAAACACCATGTATGAAGTACCATGCACTTAGCTGAATCCTGCAATGTATCTAATTTTTATTTGATGAATCACTTCTACTACCATCGTAAAGCTTTATAAACATTTGTTTGTCAGACTGGTAAAAAAAAGCTTCAAGACAACCTGCCTAGCTCTGCTTAGTATCATTAATCTCCAGAAAAACCTGTTTTGGTGAACCATATTTGTAACTCTGTTCTTCCTGATAGAAGCTAAACCAGAATCTTTTTTCACTTATGTATGTTATTGAAAACCATTGCTCATCTGAAGATTAGTGGTCTTTTCCAGCAACAGAAGGCTATCCAAATATCCTTGCTGTTAATATATATTGTTTCAAATTGAACTCAGCACTAACATTTCGACAGAAATTAAAGTTGACTCCTTTATGCAACAGCAGTCATCTCACCTGTTGCATGCTTTAAAATATTACAATTATGATTTTGGAATTCTTCCAAAAGATAGTTAATTAACATTACTTCCATTTGCATAATATTACTTTCTGTCATTTTACTTGCTTACAGTTCTCTGCTCCAGCTGCGAAGGTCCACTGTAAATGAACTTATTCGGCTTTTGCCTTTTAGCATATGAGTTCTTGCCAGCTGTTTGCTTCAGCCATTTACTGCTCAGTTTTACATGTGTCATGAATGATTTTTATAGATAAAATATGTATTTAGATAGTAGTGCAACATTAAATAGAATTTGATGGCAATCATGCTATCATTTACTACCTTGAGAAAACTTGCAGAGGAAAATCATGTTATATGTGTTTATATCCAAAGGATGATAGATGTTTATAGCTAAGGATTGCTTGTGCACACCCAATCCTCTGTCACTCTTAGATAAGATTTCAAAGTTTCATCATGTTTACATCCAATTCATTTACCTTCCATCTGGTCATCTCATGTTCACTCCGAAGTTCAAATCTGAAGTTTCGCAAAGCAAAATCTAAGGCATCAGATTTTGTAAAATAATTTAATAGAGGGGCGCTACAACATGGTCAGCTCTGGGGAAAGGGAGTACACAAACAAAGAAATCCCTGAGTATTTATAACCTTACAGACTATTTACCCACCCCTCATGTGATGGTTTGGTCCAGTAGTAACTTCTGGGTCTGAGGTCTTCTCATTCCTCGTTGGACTCTTTTGCTTTTTTTCAGATGGGTGGTTGTCTTGTCCTAGTACAGATGTTGTTGATGGTCTGTAACCTTGAAGCCCCTATATTTTCTGTTATTTGTTTACTTTGGACAACCTGTTTTGACTAAGCAGAATATGAATGTTGGGAAAATTTTAAGTGGAAATTATCACCTTGTGGCCTAATACTTTAGCGAATCTTACTCCTCATGCTAAACAGAGCTAAGAAAACAGCATACTAAATCACACAATCTTATAACTTGAAATGATTTATTTTATTTAAAATGTTACTTATTTAGGTTAATGTCAGATACTGATTTTTGCTACTCAAATGATTTGCTTTAAATCACTTGTTTTCGAATGTTGAGACTACAGTGTCCTTCAGCTTTATCTCACTCTTGCAAGCACCCCAGCTGCACTTGCTGCCCAGAGAAGTCATACTGCAGTATTTCTAGTAGCAACAACAGAGGCAGAATAGTACCTGAGATTTGACAGAGAACCCTCTGGAAGGAGTATCCCCCTCCTCAGTTTCAGAACTTTTCTAGAAGAAGCACTATACAGGCCCACCAAAAAACCTGTAAACATTACTCTGCAAGAGGGCCATTAGCATGACTGCCACCTAGGAGGAGAAGAAGAGGATGGGAGACTGGGTGGTATCCTTTGTCCTTGCACTTTCCTCTCTCTCTCCCTTTCCTCCTTTTTCCCTCTTTTTTTCCCCTTAACACAGTTTTAGAAAGCCAATGCCAATCTTATCCCTAAGAACAACTATAAAACTCGATTCCTTCCTGGATTAATCATTTGCCTTCATTTTGACAGGTGGGTAATGCATATACAAATTTAATGGTGAGACCCAGGGTCTTACCCCAGTGACCCTGGACTGTCCACGTTTGGGTTGCGACAGGTAAACAACTAATCTTTGTTAAAGAGCAGATTTGCTGGTGCGCAGTCCAGCTGTCACCCAGGGAGAATTCAAATGGGGCTCACTGGTTGTCATTGCTAAATGACCTTATTGCTTTAAGGAGCCTCCTTGAGAGTTGTCCCAGTACAAGGGGAGATCATCACTATGCAACCACACTGACTTGCAGGAAGAGCTCAAAGATGTTTCATTTAGGTTGTCATATTTATGGGACAGAAGTGATTGACTCATAGTCAAATTGCATACAATAAGAGAGGTATGTGCAAGATTCCTTATGCAGGTAACTTATAGGTGTCCACGGTGTTGCTCTGCTCCCAGAGGGTTCCCTAGAGGAGTTCTTGGCCCAGCCATGGCTAAGGCCTTTGCCTCCTTTAAAGCTGGAAACAAACCACTGCTGGTTTGGCGAACACAAGGATAGAGTGGGTATTGCAACCATTTTAATGTGGTGATATGGGTCATATGAGTCACATGATATTGTTTCTGCATATTAATTCAGTAAATTTTTCAGAACAGTGAATGCTATTTTATAAAACGGCAGGAGTTTTATAAAAAAATACACTATATTTTCCTATTTAATGAATATTTCTGAATCATGTCACTATATATCCAGGGAATTTGAAAACATGCATAATAATTCCAGGAATGTAATGTATGTTAAGTTTTAATTCACAGATACATATCATAGAATCATAATAAAATTATCCATACATCTTAAGATTAGTAAATTCAAATAAATTAGTAATTTATTTGTCAGTAAAATGTCAAGCTGAAAACCTTTTTGTATTTGCACAGTACTAGGAAAAATCCTTTATGCTTTGCTTAGAAACAAGATTGGAAAACACCTAGCCAACATCCCCTTGTTTTAGTTTGCAGGGGCAAGAAGGGGTTAAAGACTGAATGATATTCCTATTTATATTTTATTTTTGTACTGCACTAGCCATTCATTTATTTTCTATTAATCACAAAGAGCAATTATGAGTACCAAGTATCAAAACCATACAGATCTACAGTGATCACTGTCAGTTGGTCTAAATTCTTTGGAAAGATCAGAGTGACAATATGTAATTTCATGATTAAAAATAGTGATTTCTCCTTTCAGTGAATATAAACATCGTACTAGAGTCAACTGTATATTGAAATAGTTATTCAGAGAAAAAGCATCTTAAAAGAGCTCAGACTCAGGGAAGAAAACCAGCATTTTTTTTAGAATTCAAAGCCAAGCACACATAAAAGAATGAAAAAGAATATAATATGCTCTTTGACTTCGTTGAGGTTTTTTATTTTGACTTTGTGTATGCTAGAAATTATAATTGTGTGTTATGAAATATGAGCATACTTCTCCTCTTAAAAACATTAATTTTACTCCAATGTACTTTCACAGGAATCTCTGGGAATTTAAATTGTTGTAATAGACTACTGGGCCTTTCAAAACTAATTGCAAATCAAAGGTGTTTCAAATCAAGTAAACATATTCAACTTTTGTTCTCAAATACTCTATGGATTGATGCTAAATATTACTGCAAGATAAATATTTCTACCTATAGACAGATATTTTTTAATAAATATGAACCAAGATAAAAGTTCATCTCTATGTGTGCACCTATATAACTGTGGAAAATTAAGATAAAAATTAGTATCCAGTACTAAGATTCTGATTTGATAGTATTTTACATTAGGTTCAGAAAATTATTTCATAGTCAAAGAATTTTGGACCCAATGACAACCTTAGTTGGTAAATTTGCATTCTTTAGGTAATTAATCTGAAAGAATTAAGTGTACTCACATGAAAAACTCAGTGCTGAGCAGCTAGATGTAAATTCTAGGGAAGTGGAGGAAGGAAAGAAAAGGTTTCTTAGAGCTGGTGCAATATAATATGAGATTTAAAAAATCATCTACTGTTAAACTTCACATTTTTTTTTAATGTGACTTTGCAATGGTTAGTTTTAGAATCTAAAGAAATTAAGGGTTCCTAAGCCATAATTGTTATGTACTAGAAAACAAAGATGTGTTCCTCCCTGTTTACTCCCATTCTTTTCTCCCCTTCAGATTCTGGAATTCTCTTGAACATTTACCAGATTTATCAGAGGAGTACCTCTGAAAAATATCAAAACTCCACAGAATGCTTGTACAGGGCCACAGTCACTGGTTTGACATACCAGCAGATGCAACGTGAAGTGTTTTGTAGAGTTTACACAAAAACCAAGAGCAGGGGTCAGACAAGTAGTCAGCACTTTTTATTAACTGGCCAAATTAGTATGTGCAAAATTGGCAGAATTGCAGAAAGCAGTGCAGAAGAAAGCTTAGAAGGCTGCAGTGGAAGGCAAATGTAACATGGCAGATCAAATATGACATGCAGAGCCAAATGAAGCCTCTATTACTTATAGAGAAAAAAATTTTGAAAAGACATATAGTCATCGAGGGGTGGAGGCATCCAGTATTTATATATATTTTATTATTTTCCTCTTCTTCTTCTTCTTCTCCTTCTTCTTCTTCTTCTTCTTCTTCTTCCTCTTCTTCTTCCTCTTCTGTAGTTTTATTTTCAACTCTCCCAAGTATTTTACCTTTCATTTTCCTTTCCCTGAGGCTGGTGGGGGAAAGGAACTGGGAGTCCAACTGCTCAGTTTTAGCTACAGAAATTGGCAGGGCTGGGGGTAAACTGTGACACTTTTCTGTCACCTGGCATTGTCTAGAAAAAGAGTTATCTTCCTAGATCTGTATAAGATTGTTTAATCCTAAAACTACAAGAACCTGTTTAACAGTTGGTTATGACTCAATATATGTAAAAAAAACTGTTTATATGAGAGTTGTTTAAAGTGCTCTACTAGCCATACAGAAAGACAGGGATGTATGAGGGAGTTAACACAGAATAGCATGAATTCAACTTGAGTAGACTTGGTCCAGTGCTGAAATACTTTTCAATAACAGCCAAAGAACAATCCTTAGAACTATCCAATAACATAGTGAGTTAGTAATTGGAAAGAATCAAGTTTGAGAGGAAGGATAATATATTGATAAGAAAGTTTAATGAGAATAAATCTGCCTTAAGGAAAATTTCATGGTTATTAATCACCATAAATTTTATATTTCCACTTACTGTCCTGCCATCAGAAGCACATTTTATAGAGGTGGAAGAGCAGCTCCCTGTTTGATGAATGTGTTGTTTGTATAGTTATTTTTCTAATCAAGAGATTACTTACTATCTCCCATCCTGCTTGCCTGTGTTCAAAAAAACAAAACAGCAAAATGATTAATTAAAATTTAAATATTGTCCTAAAAATGCATATTCTTTTTGTCAGCATGTGGGATATGAAAAAAGCGAGACAACACTGGGCATATTGACTTCTTTGTGTATGAAAGTAGAGCACAGTAATTACATTTAATAGAAATGGCTTTTTTCGAAGCCAACTCATGCCTTTATGTAGTCCTTCTACTGACCTTGGTTTAGGCTGAAGGTTCAGAAATTTCTAACTCCATACTTCATTCAGTAATGTAATGAATAGCATGAGAGATACAGATGACCATTGAAAGGAAAAAAATCTTTCAGGCTTGATGAAAGAAGGCCTAGATTTAATCACATAAGATGGTCACACTGGGCACGGAGCTCCGAAGTTTGAAAAAAAAAAAAGATCACTTACAGATAAAATAAAAGCAATTATCTTTATTTCGAAAGGATCTTATGTGCACATATTAAGAGATCGGATGTGCTGAACCAGCTGTCAGAACATCAGACAATTGCATTCTGAATATTATTTTACAAAAGCAATCTGATTTATAGTCCCCTTTTCAGGTAAACCTGAAGCTAACTCTACAAATCCGGGAAAAGAGTTGACCTTTGGGCAGGGGCAATCTTTCTCTGCTACTCTCTGTTCTTTGAATAGCAACTGTAGTCCCTAAAATACTCAGAGTGATTTTATATGATTTGTTCTCAATTGCTCAATGTGATGATAAAACATGTCCTGGACTTTAAGAAAATTATTCTGAACTAACTGAAATCCAAGACAACTTCAACCTCAAGAAGAGGGAATCAATTCTTATGGGTGACATGAAATTGAGGTGTTTATGTGAGGATGTTTGTACGTATGTTCAGAGTTCAAAATGTCTTTACCTTAGGCAGAGAACTAAGAACTTAATTTGCCCAAACACTGCCATTTAAGAATGTGGGAAATGCCCATGGATATCTGAGACATTCATGTAGGACTGGTGAAAGAGGAACAGAACCTACTGCAGGCCCACAGCTTTATGGAAAAGACAGTTACGAGCCATACCAATGTGGAGGTGACTGATTTGACCCTATACCTACTTTGACAGATTGTCCTGTAGGCTGAGTCAAATTTAGGTAATTTAATTTGGAGTTGAATCTCTATCTGCCTGTTTACAGCAGCAGGATTTGCTCTGCGTCTAAAGAGATACTTTAAGTATTCAAATGTGGCTTCTCTTGGGTTAAGAAAAAATGAAGCACATATAAAGCAGGTAAATACCAGCAAGATAAAGGTAAACTGAGTTCAATTTAATTGATTGTTCTGATTTCAATGTGACAAAGCCAGGACTGGATTTTCATTAAAGTTTACAACAGAATGGCAAAGGTTACAAAGAGTTCACAGCAGTAATACACTCTCATTATCAAATTCTTTTTATATGTTTAACCATATTCATTTAGCATTCAGTTATAAAGATCAGCAGGTTTCTCTTGAACCTGTCACTAGTGATTTATTAAGTTCATTTTATATTCATTTGTTTATAGATCAAACATGGTGAAGAAAGGCTCAACAGTATTGAACAGATTCAGCAAAAAAAAAAAAAAAAGAGGACAGGGTATTTAACTTTGTATCATGCTAGGTTACATTTTTTAAGAGGGAGACAATAATTAAATTTAAGCAACTGATTTGATCAAGAATAAATGTTCTCTGCCTCTTAAATGCCTCTGAAATCAATATGCCTATTTAGAGCAAGATAGTAGTTCCTAAAAAAAAACATGGTATTGTGATGGTAGTGGACCGAGATTTCAATATGTGTCTGGCTTGAATGGTGAAAGTTGAAATCAGTTCTGTTGAAAACTCATTTCCTAAATACAAGTGAGACATATAAGTGAATTAGACATGCATATTGGAATCATCCTTTGACTAAAGAAGTACAAATCGGCATCCAGAAATGGTGAGTCTCACAGTTACTGCTGAAGCACTTCTGCCTCTTACTAGAATTATCCTTCACTTTAGAGCAGCAGCTGGAAAAAAACTGCTAAACTATCCTCTAAATATCAATGGTAAAGTCTATGAAAACTAGTTAAAACACGTTCTTAATTTTATAAGGATTTACATGGTAGTGAAAAATAAAATTCCTGAAGAATTTAAAATTTTCATTAGAAAAAACACTTTAGAGGATTTTTTGTATTATTTCTTTACATGCTCAGTTCTGCATCTAACAATGATTCCTGCAGGGAAAGTTAATTTGCAGCTGCAAAGAACCAAACCGTTCATCAAGAGAAGTTGATGATGTGGCTCAATATTTCAGAAACAAATCTGTAAACATTTCAGTTTATCAACTGGATATTAATACACATTTCTTTTGTTGTTCATGGGTAGACTTTTATTTGTTTGGTTTGATCTTGGTTATATATTTCCTGGTTAATCTGGGACAATAACAACAATGGGACATCAGAGCACGTATCGGCATTATGAGATTATGTTGCCCATTTGGGCTATGTGTACAATTTTCTCATGATATTTCATCTGAGAACATATGGAAATGTAATCCTCTCACAAAGAGTAATACAGCACTTTTAAAACAAATACTATTTATGAGCTAATTTTAATACATTTGCTTTGTTGTTGTTCCATCTCTACTTCTGCATAGAATTAACCGTGTATTCAATTAGAAAATAGGTAAGTATTTTGGTATAAAAATATGAGTATTTTAATACTAGTACAATAATAGGTCATTAAAATTACACTTCAAAATAGGCTGAAATAAAACCCCCACACTATTTTTGCAAGATTTGACATAGGGTGGGAAAAGCTACTTCCTGGCAAGCAGAGGTGTTCTTTAGGCTATATGCAGAAAACTTGAAATACAGCTGTAAATTAATCCTATTAAGAAAAGAATAACTATATAGAGAGAAAACATTGCATAAATTTTATAATAGATGCTAGTATATAGCTAGACCTTTCTCCTGCACCATGTAACATAACAGAGTAAGAGCAAAATTACGTTAAAGTCAGTCTCTAAAATAGATTCCAGATCACTCATACAGAACAGCCTAGTTTCTCCTTGTGACACATTGGATATCATTGCTAACCCATCAAAACTTCTCCTCTACCCCTTCCCATCACACTCACATTATATCAATAGTAAGATTAATGTCAAATTCCTAACCTTGCTACTTTTTTCTCTCTCCAATATCCTGCATGTGAGAAAACACCAGTTCTGGTTTCCTCAATTCTGGGCAAAAATTTGCAGTAGAACATGCTTGAGAGTGTGGCTTTGTTTTAAAGGATAAATGATTCACCATGTTACTTTCTCAAAAACTCTTCAAATTGTATTTAGAATTATTCAGATGTGTCCTTGTTTGAATGTATACCTGTGGCTTTTATCTCTGTATTTCAGTGGGATTCTTAGCTCAAAGTACAGTGATATGTATTGTAGTGTCATAAATTTTACAACAGGGAAAATACACTTCAAAGAACAACTGCTAACAGCACAGAAGTTTAAAAAAAATGTTATGTGCTCTTGCTGTTTATCTCGGTTTGAAATACACTGTAACAGAAAAGAACAGTCAGTGATTAATTTAAAAAGAATGAGACCTCCTGGGGAAATTATATTTTTACTCACCCTATGATAAAATATAAAAAAAAAAAAGAGAAAGAAAAAGAATATGAAAGCAAATACAAATGTAAGACCCATGCTTTTCAAAATATACAAAAATACAGTGTGCAATGTTGTGAAAGCATAGAGGTATTTAAAAAAAATCATAAGCGCTCATTTACTTCATGAAAAATGAGCAAAGGAAGCATCATTTCACAATAGCTCATTCAAATAAGGGCTCAAGTTAAACATAGATGGAGTATAGAATATGCTGTTATTACAGATGCCATGAAATTTACTCATTAGAAATAACACGAGCAATAACAGATTATTAACTCAGATCCAAAAGGGATCTAGGTAATTCAGATCCAAAAGGATCTAGGTAAGATTAGGTAAAAGTTTAAACTATAAAGAAATGTGAAATCCACTTCTGGTGTCTGAATGAAATGAGGAGCTTGGTTACAGCTTATTGATGACTACAACTGCCTGAATGAAGGTTGTAGTGAGGTCGGTGTTAGTCTCTTCTCCCAAGTAATAAGTGATGGGATGAGAGGAAATGGCCTCAAGTTGCAACAGGGGAGATTTAGAAGTTTCTTTACTGAATGTTTGGTCAAGCATTGGAACAAGCTGCACAGGGAAGCGGTGGTGTTTCCTTCCCTGGAGGCATTCAAAAATCATCTAGACGTGGCACTGGACATGACTTGAGTATGTATGGTGGTGTTGGACTGATGTTGGGACTGGATGATCTTAGAGGTCTTTCCCAACCTTAATAATTCTATGATTAAAATTTTCAGAGTAGCAAAGCTGGACTTTAATACTCTGGCTGATGTTAAGCCTGTAGTGAAATGAACAACTTTATATTCAACAAACTTTTTGACTTCTCACAGTAGATTTAGCAAAGTTTTTTTCACTTGAGAAGTTCACATTTTGGTTAATACTTCAGCAGCTTCTGACCACAGAATCATAAATAATTACCTTTGAAATATGACTTAAATCCTATAATGATATTTCCCATACTGCCTAGCCTCCTTCTGTATTTGCTAAATTGTCAGCAGATAGTAAAATTTAGAGTTGCATTACTTTGTCTTCTTCATGTCAATGACTGAGCGTTAATGATAGGATAATGCCGAGAGGTATTTTGGCTGAAATCTTCAAGATTATATTTGTTTTACAATAATTTGCTTCATCTAAGGAGCTTATTGTTTCTTTGACTGTGTTATTGGATGTCTTGGGAATCTGTGTCCATACAATTTAAATTGTTATCTTAGGAATATTGAGGTAGTTAAAAATGGGAAATCAGAACTATGCTCAGTTTCAAGCTTGCAATTATTCTCTAGGATTTAGCCTAAACAGTTTTAGATCTGCTAATGATGTTTTGTTAATGATTTTATATTATCTATACTCAACTTCATTGCAGGGATAGTCTGGGTCATTGACACTTCATATTGGAACGCAGAATACCTTAGCTCCTCTTCAAGGATTCCTGCAACAAACTGGCTATTAGATTGACAGTAATTATGCACTCTCAATGCTCATTTTTCACTTGTGTTGAGGTGTTCTTCATTGCCATTTTTGAATGGATAATTTTAGAAATCTCTCAGTTCTTGGGTAAAAATGTTTTTGCCTTCACAGCCAAAAAGTTAAATTCTAGCCCAAATTAAAAAGTGTATAGATGTGAAACAATACACCCAGCATGTTAATCTTCTTTGAACTTGAAATAAAACAAAAGATAAATCCAGAGGCTTTAAAACAATGAACAAATGCAACTCCCAAAAAACAGACAAACAAAATCAAAGAAAAACACCTTAAAACATTTTGTCTCTGTCCTAGCCGAAAACTTTGTTTAGCTATACATTGAAAGGTAACTTCTATTATTGGCTAATCCATGCTCTCCTTAAAATTACTACCCGTGTCTAGGTAAGTTGTAAACTCTCTCTCTGTCCTCACATCTCTGCACAAATAAAGATATGAGAACCTGCCATTTTGTAGGGGCAGAATTAAAAATAACTAATTTCAAGAGAAATTCCCCCTTTTCTTTTTTTTTTTCTCCTCAAGAAAGAAAATTTCAGAAACTGAGCAAAGAAACTCAACCCTTTTACCTTCTTAATTGGGGATAACTGACACAGGGCAGCATAAGGACTGTAGTACATAAAATATTAACATACTAAAGTTACATTGCCTGCTGCTAACTTGATGTCATTAGCAGCCAAGCACTCTGTGCTTAATGAATAAATTTATTTGTAATTCATGCCTGTAGAATTAGGAAAACTGTATTACTTTTTCCAAAGCATCAAACACTATAACAAGGATAGAAGTAGTACTGAATGTCATTAAAATGAATCATGGACTTAGATGAATAGGTGATAACTCACATGGAACCTGTTTTGATGATTTTCTAAATGACATTTGGATTACTTTTAGGTTGTTTACAAAACTGCTTTCCAATTACAAAATTACAGAGTGATTCTGGTTGGATGGTACCACAGGAGGTCTCTGGTACAACCTTCTGATCAAAACAAGATCAACACCAAAATAAAACCAGATTACTTCTGATTTTCTCCAGTCAGGTTTTGAAAATCTTCAAAGACAGATACCCCATGATCACCCACAGCACTCCATCACAATGTTCAATTATTATCATAGTGATTTCTTTTTTTTTTCCCATAGGCAGCTGCACTTTTGTTGCTGCAATTTATGACCAGCATCATGTTTCCCTGCTTCAGTGGGTTTATGTTGTCTGGTCCTGTTTTCTCAATGATCTCTCCATAGGTACTGGCAGATTGTTATCATGTATCCCTGGAGCTGAACAGAACTAAAATCTCAGCCTCTCCTGTCAGGGTGAGTGCTCCACCTCACAAACAGCTTGAGATCCTCCACTGAAATTGCTCTTATTTGGTGATATCTTTCTTGAATTGTGCAGCCCAAAACTGGGCATATTATTCCAGATGCAAGTGTCAAGGAATGTGTTAAGTAACCAGTGTCAAGCCCATCCTACTTCCACAGGACCACAGAGTCACAGAATGACCTGAATTGGAAGGGACCCACTACCCTGACTTTTTGCTTCAGACTTTGATCATTTATTTTTAGGTCTGTTGCCATCCTAGCAAGTAAAAAGTACTCTCTGATTTACCTGATCTGGTGTTTGGTGGGTCTGTTAAATACTTAGGCCAAGAAAAAAATGAGAAAATCCTCTTGTGAAAGTATTTTAAATACTTGTTGGCCTTAAGGAAGTCTTGAGTCATGAGGCATTCAGACAGTGAGGTTTATCCTTCTGATCATCTAAAATACTTATATCTGTATATGCAGGAATGTGCATGCAACTGAGACAGATCTCCTCAGGCAACACAAGCTAGTGTGGAGTTCACGACTGGCACAGCAAGATCCTCCTCCCACCTCCAGTATGAAAATCAAACTCCATTCATGGGTCATTTAATATCTGTGTGCAGAGATAAGTATATTTTAAGCATCACTGAGCCAAAATTTAAAGTAACAAAATTTCCTCTCCATTTCAGACAGCCTCAATCTCTTGAAACTTGTATTATGCACATTATAATCTGCCTAATAACTGCAGCTGCAGGTTACAAATGATTAAAATAAGCCTCAGTAACTTCTAGTTCATTAAAACAACCAAAGTACCAGAAAAATATTTGGCTTCTTTAGAAGGCTTAGACACTCCTAAAATATTTTTTGGCTTGGAACTTCAGCTAATATTAAGAAACTGTAAAACAACCCTGTTAATTTTTTCATTACTGTGCATTAAATAATGAAATATGCAGATAGGTTCTGATATAAATATACATACACACACACATTTATCTTAGTGACCTGCCTTTTAATTGAACACCTGGCCAATTGGAAGACAGCTTTCTTTGTGGTCTGTTATTTGCTTTAAAGTACACTTTAAATTCTCTGATTTATCTTTGCTATCATCAGATACCTAAACTTGCGGAATATTCTGTTGCAAAGGAAAGGAAAGGGGAAATGTAAAGCTAAAACCCAAAGAACTTTGCCTACATAAAAATTGTCATAGTTAGAATATATAGATATTGTAAGGTTGGTCAAAAAATCCTCAAAAGCTATATCTGTATCTGACTAGAGTTAAAAAGGCAAGCGTTTGTAAGACCTTTTCATTCAGAGAAAGTAAAACGTCTTTTTTTTTTTTTTTTCAGAAATGTGAGCTTGGCTTTGAAATAAATTTAACATGCAGGTAAGCTCAGAGCAATATTATGCTCCAGTCATTTTTACAAGGAAAGGAAAACTTGCTAAGTTCTTTTATAAATGCCAAGGCAATCTTGCTATCACATGATTGCAAACTTCTCCCTCTATCACTCCCGACTTCTTCATTTAAATAGCTTTTGCTTATAGGTGATACAGTCACATATCAGAAAAATTTCCTAACCCTGAAAAGTAGCTTTTTATCTGCTGTTTGCCAGCTCATGAAAATTTCATTTGAATGTAAATCATGCCATAAGGTTATGTTTTCAATGTACATGTTTAAATAAAATCAGGATTTTTATATCAGTGGTCTGTAACCCATTACCTCCATACCTGAGAAGAATTGGAGTAAAAGTGGCTCTTCTATGGCAGGATGCTTCTGCTCGTTTATGGAGACCTATATATGGTGGAATATGATTGTTCTACTGAGCAACCACAGTGAAGTTTAATGAATGCCTGGGACAAATACAGAGTGCTGTGATAATTTCAAATAAACATAACAGTATATAAATGGCTAATGGAAAAAAAGGTGCATTTTCCTATAATCTTCTAGAACAAAAGAATTAACAATTAACCTTCTAAGAGACCATTAAAAAATAAGACCTTCAAAATAATAATCCTTGTACTTTTTTGTCTTATACTACATCATCTTTCCTTCTTTGCAGAATAAGGTATCTCTTTTCAGTATTTAAGTAATCAAGCAGTGTTGTATGAAAAAAAGGCAACAGTATAATGTGTGCTATTTTTTTGCTCTAATGCTAATTACTCCTGAACTGCATCCTTCATTAAGAAATCTGCAATGGAAAGAACATAAACTGCTATGAAACAGAGGTGATATAGAATAAGAAACTCTTTCTATGTCCCATCAAAGACAAGATTTAGAAAAAGATTACCATTGGATGTACCAGTACACACATGCATAAGAAATCTGCTTTCTGGGGTTTGTACTGTATTGAAATATACAACACTGATTTCAAGTTAAGTTTTTCACTAAACTTCTGGAGTATTAGAAAAATCATTCAGTGTCACATTCTTTTCACTCTTATAATGAATATCAAAGTCACTTCAGTTGCATATATTTCAGTTATTTCTGTTGAATGCATGGCTGTGTGAGTAGCTAGGTGAACCCACACTACATTAAAGCTTCCTTTAGATGTAAATTTAGACTTCTTAGGGTTTTCCTGGGATAGATGTCTGTTAAGAAACCAAGGGGTACTAAACTTTATTTCACTGTTTAACTTACTTTTTTATATTATACATGTTATCACCTATTGTCTCAGTTCTTTATTATCTTTAAATTTTCAGAAGCCTACAAGTCAGGCCTCTCTCTCTCTCCCTATATCCCTTTTTTTTTATTTTGTTATAAATATTATGTAGCGATAGCAGCTCCCAAAAGCTATTTAACAGTGTTTCTATACAATTGGATGACAAAGTACATCTATTCCCATCAGACAGATCATTCAGCTTTGAGTGAATAAATATTAAGTTAAACTCAATTTTTAGTTCTACTGACATTTATCAAACCAGGCATGTTTGAAAATCTGGACCTCCTAAGTAACTGGACAGATGCATTAAGTACTTTGTTTGAAACAGACTTGGATCTAGTAGTTGAGGAAAGGGCTAAAAGGGCTTTACCCTCCCCTGTGCACCATCTGCTGCTTCACTGCTGCAGTGCTACGAACTCACACATTTTCCATATAGTGTGCAGCTGCTAGGCAAGTCCTTAGTGCTGCCATTACAGAATAAGACAAAAGATGTGGCATTGTGCAGCACTCACTTCATCCTGTTTGTAGCTCTGTCAGACAGTGGTGTGATTCATTTTTAGTGTTCTACTACATCCAGCCTGCCTTGGTATTGAACACATGACAACTAGAACACCTACTGACTTTTCATATGTCATTAAAACACTCATTTTCAGTAATGATTTAGTCCATTTTTTAATAGTTCTTTTTACTTTCATAAATATTTTCCTTTTTTCGAGACCCTCTGTCTAGCTCTAGATGAGAAATTAATTCTTCATCTTTTCCATCTTTAATTTCTCCCTCAGGAAAATAAAGGAGGATTGTTAATAACCTTTAACAAGAAATAAAAGGAACTAATAATACTTGATTTTAAATAATAATACAATGATTTCCAGTAACTTAAAATGTCTAGTTTATCCAATGGGTATGTTCTGAGTAAGTTTCTGGTATTCTTCTCTGTCTCCAATTCAGTGCATTGTGAGCTACACACACTGGTGTGTATATTCTTGTTTCCTACAGGAGCAAAACTTTCTCATCCTATAAGCTGCAGTTCTCATGTATTTCTTCTGTGCTCCACAACCTCTGCCCTTACTACTCATGGCAGCGACGGTGGGGAAGGCAGTAGCAGCTGGCATTCAGCTGGCAGAACCCTACAGTTTGTGACACCCTCTGTTAGGGACTCTAAATAAACGGCAATTGTATTATGTCTGGTAGGCTACTTTAACTTGTTTTATTGGTTCCATCACACCTATGTTATTCTTTGATTTTTTTCAGAAGTAGTTGATGCTAAATTGTTTGTTTAAACTGTGAGAGGAAAAATCCTTTCTCTTCCCGTAAGATTTATCATACAATTAAATAGGCTTCTAAACTTCTCCAACCTAAATTTTCAATCTGTCAATAAAAATAAGACAAAAATTATAAAATAGTTCTCAGTAAGGCAGTGTTAATTTTATGGAGTTAATATTTCATCTGACAAAACATTCACAATAGTGTGTTACATTTCCAAGATAAACCTTAATTTTCATGATGGAAAAAAATCTTCTGTTAATGCAGGAAAAAGGTTTTTGCTTGCAAATATTTCCTTTTTTGCAGCAATTTTAATTTACTGTAGGTTTTGACAAAATGGTAAGATTAATAAAGTGCCCAATGTCTCTCAAACTTTTTCTGTTCTAAACTAGAACGATTACCTCAGAACTCTCATTGAAAAACAGGAACAAGCTATACTGCATGCCAAGTTGAGTAAAAAGTGTTTGTTTTAAAGTCATCCAGTAGAAACCTCTGTCCATACAGTTTCATTTGAACAAACTGCAGTAAATTTTGCGCACATATAACAAACATCATTAACAGTTTCTATGCGATTGTAAAATATTGTAAATTTTATACATAAACATTAGTCAATTGTATATGTATATGGTATTTACTCTTGGAAGTAAACCATTGTGATATTTTACTGTATGACACATGGCACGTACTCTAGGTTTAATACTCACCTTATGCTACTCCACTCTATGGGGGGGTGTTGTGGCAACAACACTTGAAGAGAGATTTCTGACTTAAAATGACCTTGAGTTTAGATCAGAGGAAAACTAGAACCAGCATAAATACTATACATCTGTTTTATTAATTTGTTAGACAGAAGGAAAACACATATTTACAAATTATGATTCTAAATTATGTAATTCTGAGGTCAAACAATGCACTGATAAATCAATTAAATCACTGCAGCTTGATTTTTTCTTGCATTTTCTCCCCAAGTTTAGGACAATATTTTTTTAGATTTCCTAAACCAGTTCTGTTTCCATTTGTTGTTTTTTCCCTACCAAAGGTTGACAGTTTTCATGATTTATTACCGCTATTGTTTTCTTATCACTGATTGCTGTGCAATGACAAGCATCAGTCTAGAGCGCAGTGTGAAAGTTCCTATTTTTATTTTTTTTTAGTAACTAAGTGGAAAAAGAAAATTAAGGTTTCTTTTTATCAGTAAAATCTGTTTCTAGTTTGAATTTTGTTCATTCACCATAAACAGTAGTTTAATAATCTATTCTGCCTGTTTTTTCTTTCTCCAGATAAAATAAGATTACTAACTCTTAAATCTGATGGTTTTGACTTTCTAGTCGTAATTTAGCTAAGAAAAAAAAAGGTCCTTAATTTTAATCTCCTTCCAAGATTATGAAGTGGCTGAATTTCAGTGTTCATTTAAGCTATACTGTAATTTGGTTTTATCTGCTATAAAATCTGAAAATATAATATTGTCTGTCTCTTACAGGAAAGAAGCTGAGTAAACTGATTGCCTGACGTATCCTAGAAATGTTATCCATGCTTCATTTCTGTGATGACATTTATGGTGCTAGTTTTCATCTCAGTGCAGTAAACTTCATGTTAGAAAAAAACAAAAAAAATCAACCAAAGAAGTCACCCATTAAACCAAAGGAACAAAGCACTTATTGAATTAATTCAATTACATGTGAAAGTAAGTTAAAAATACTTGAACACATGTCTTCTACAGGACATGGAGCACTGCACAAACAAGTCACAAGTAGGAGTCAATTTAACCTTATTTTAGAATTTACTGCATATTTGAAAGATCTACTTACAACATCTCCTGAGGCCTCCTTCCACCCTTGCCCATGGCTCAGAATCTCATTGCAGCCCCACCTAGGACCAACAGTCCCTGGTTGAGTGCTGGGCGAATTATTCCATCTATTTCAGTCCAGAAAGGAAGAAAAGCAGGATGAAGACTTGTGCATTAGTGACAAAAGGGTCTGTATCTTGAATATGTAGTACACACTTTCCAGCTTGCAAGTTTATTCTATCTACATCCCTCCCTATAACCCTTAGTAAGAGGAAAACAAATGAAAAGCCCAAGCCGCTGCTGCACACTTAATGGCTATTTTCTCTGTTTATCTCATTAAACACTCAGAAAAGCTTTTTGGCCTCACCCCAAAACTTACCATGCAGTTTTCATGCTGTATTCCTAAGTAAAAGGGAGGATAAGTATAAATAAGAAAACTAATAAGTTCAAATCTTAAGAAGCAAAATATTCAAAACTGAATTCCTAACCTACCTTCAGAACTGGGAAACGGTCTCCAAGGTTAATTACAGATTAATTAAAAAAGAATGCCATGCAAGGCTGTTCAAAATCCAGATCCAAATGCCATGGTCAGTCCCTGCTGATTATTATATATGGTGACTGGTCAGTCCAGCTTCCTGCAAATTTTATGAGCTAAAATATTTGCCAGGGCCATAGTCATTGCCAATTCCATTGCATGAAAATACCAGGAACATAAATATCTTTATGGTCTTTTATTTGCAGTCTATAAAACCAGAAGAGCTTTATAACATAAATGAAAATTAATTGCACAATTACCTTTCTCCTGTGTTGTTTCCAAATACAACAAAAAAACCAAACCACCATCAAAAAGTCAAAACAATGATAACAGCAAAACCCTAAAGCTTTTTTCTCATCTTCTGTATTGCCTTTCTATTTGTCTCATAGCAAGTTTAACAAACTCAAAAGATTTAGCAAAACTTATCTTTCCAATTCATGTTGTCAGTTGTCCCTGGAGATTTCTCAACCAAATTTTGCTTGTGACAAAATTTACTTGAAGTCTTCAAAAAAAACAGTATTTGTAACAAAGGCGTGATGTGTTCAGTTTATTCTTTTAGAAGTCATGAATTTCAAAGGCTTCTATGAGCTGCGGTTGTTTCTTTCACACTGAAAATTCAATATACCCTCAATTATTTTTTTCTACTTACCTATCAAATATTTGGAGATATTTAAAAGATGGGTAGATGAAGTGCTTGAGGTTGTGACTTAGTGGATAGTTATGATTGAACTTGATGATCTCAAAGGTCTTTTCCAACCCAGAGATTCTATGATTTTATAATAAAACCCTCTTGTTTCAGTGATGTTGTATCAAAAGCAGCAAAGGAAGGCTCTTTCTTACAGCCCTCCTCTGAGAGCAAGGTTGGCAGAGGCAGTCATACAACACACAGAGCAGCAAATCACAGCCAGTCCAAGGATCACCTTGCAGGTGGGGGGTTACACTGGGGATTCAAGTCCACAGTCCAGATAAGCAGGCACACAGCTAGACATATTCATAGATATATCATAGCTGACACAAAGACTATGATTCAATACAGCTTCTGAGCAAAAGTAGGGAACTTGTGCCTCCCACGGCTTTTTCTCATGAGAGTGTGATCCAAGACCATACAGCTGCATCATTTGTTTATCCATGACTTTGTTTTTCCAAATCTCTCTTTTTAAAAATCTACAACTTCTTTAAAGATGCTCAACAGAAGTAGAAGTTCATGCATATTGAAACTTTTCAGGACCATATATCATCATGCATCCAATTACTTTCACTGGTTTCTCTAAATATAATTGTTTTGAGGGAGATAAAGCTTACTTTGGAATCATGCATGTCATTGAGTTCTGCATGATACTAGAAAAGATGCTGAAAGGTCTAGAAAGATTACATTGCATATTTTTATCTTATTCTGAGCTAACAGACTATATTTGAAATATAAACTGAACAATATATTAATGTACTGATTTTTGCATGACCAGTTCTGTTGAAAGAAAATCATACCGCACTGCAATAGTTTTACCTCATACTATAGTAATAATATGCTTATTTTTCTCAGAAGTGTACATGTTTACTTTTCTCTGTGGCTTTATGTAGCATTTAAAAACAACAGAAAATTTTAAAACAAACCCAGATGATTCTTATGCTTTAAAATCATCAAGTAATAATTCTATCAAAGATTAATGCCACCTAGATAGTGACTGGAATTCTTAGAAACTTCATGAAACAGATAAGTGCCAGGGCTAGTCTTAAGATGAGCTTTAAGGTTTAGCTTTATTGCTAGTATATACAACAACAATACATTCATTAAAGCTTTTACATTGTTATTCTTAGGTGCTGTATAAACACCCTCCAGTTGTAGGCAAAGGATGAACAAGAGCTTAAAGTAACAAATGGGATAGAAAATAATATGAGCAATATTTTAATATGAATACATGTGACATTTTTATATGTATGAAATATTTTAATTATTATATGATATATATAAAATGGGAAATGAATACTGGAGAAACAGCTGAGGATAAAACTGAACTTTAAAAAAAACTGTAAGAGTTGTTAAAAGTATGCAAAATAATTATATGGAGAATAAAAAATCCCTCTATTCATCCCAGCTACTTCAAACAGAAACATTAATAGGAAAATTAGAAGTGTGTATTAATAAAACACTTCTTTACATAGTAGATAACATCATTAGCCTCATGGAGATGTCATTCAAAATGGTGAGAGCCTCATGCTTGACCTCTATCTGTTTCTCCAGACAAGTGTAGTCCTTTTGTGGATCCCAGTCCCAAATGTTTGTCTTCAGTGTACTAAGGTGTCAGAAATGATATTAGACACCTGAGACTCATGTGCTACATGTCACAGAGGGATGTAAGCAGGGGATAATCTAAAAATGAGTACTGAAAGAACTGAAAATAATTAAAGAAAGCGAACAGAGCTTCCTGTTTAGTAATCAATCCAATTTCTTTTTTTTTTTTAGATATAAGATTATCACTCAGAATTGTAGTTAATATTTACTTACAAAAGCACTTATATAAATTTACAAAAGTGCTGCTTTTTTTATACTTTCCCTTGAGGTTTTCACTGTCTGCTCATGTAGGAACTCTCAGCAAGATGAAACTCAGATCAGATCCAGTGCAAATATTTCAGGTCTTGTTTTCTGTTTCCACTCCTTGAGATGCATTTTATAATTCCTTAGGCTATGACTGCAAGCAAAAAATCTTATTTGCCATCAGGGGGGAAGTTAACAGAAGTAGTTCTTCATCTTTCTGGATGACAGCAAAGAAGACTGGAGAAAAATTCAATGTGTGGGCCTGGAATCTGATACAGGCAGTATACCCCTACGCTGAGTACCCAGCTGGAGAGTGACATTAATCATGTGCAGTCTTATCTAAACTCAGCAAAATCTCTGGAAAGTCTCTCATGGATGTCAGTATCTAAAACAAGATTAACTCCAATGGGAACAAAAAGATGTATAGAATGACTTGGAAAAATACATTTTTTCTCAGCTTCTTTGCTTGTTACAATTGGTCACATGTTTTGAAATGATATACCAGCATAAACTTTGTTATGTCTGTAGGGGAAAAGCAGAGGTAGATAAAGAATATAATCAATCATTTTAAAATGTCATATTATGTTGCTCTAAGTATACCCTTTATGTTGAAATGTCAATTCCAAGCACAGAATACCCTGGAATTTGCATCAGAATGATGCTCTAAGATATTTTCCGGTTCATTGCCCTGCAATTTGCATAAATTGGTGTCTCTAAGACTAAACCATGAGATGCCCTAGGATATTTTGCACCCTCATTTCCTCCAGCAAACTAGGAAGTGACAATTCCATTGGACCTTGAGTAGACTTATGCCCCACAGGTCTCATTCGACAGTTTTTCTGTTATGCTATATTCAGATGCTACTGATTTTTTTTCCAAGAGGAAGGGTCTCAGTACCAACTGACTGGCTGTTTTCATTTAATGAAATAGTTTAAAGTGGTTAGCAATATGGTGTCTCTACATGATCTGCTGTAATGTTCTGCAGATAATCAGCAAATGAAGGGTTTTCTTCTATATGTAACTTTTATTAGTTTCTTCCTACCAATATATTGCATGAATAGAGGAAATAGTCTGCTGTGTGCACATTTAAAGATAAAATATTTTCTATAATTCTCAAGCCTCCTTACATTTTTATTCTATACCATTTCATGAACGGTAACTGTATATATATAACTGAATATATATATATTCTGTCTTTCAGGATCATCCATGAGAATGCCCTTTACTGTACTGAAGTGCAAGAAATTAGCAAACCCTTGCTTTCAAAGCACAACTTAGCAGTAACATGAATCTTAAAAAAATTTGACTTACACACTCTCCTATTTTTATAATGAGTGCTTCAGTTGCTATTTATTTCAGTTCTGGTTTACTAGTGTGGTGTTTACAATCTATAGTGACCTTCTTATACTGAATTTCTCACCATTTGTATGTATCTGACTCTTCCAAGCTGTAATCTGTAATGTCTACCTGGATTCCATTGAACAAAAAGCAACCAGATATTCACTGGCTGTCCTTGAATGCAAGTTTGTGTGATTAGACATTGATATGATTGTTCACACAGTGTCAAGGTAAAGTATATCAACATAATTTAAAGTTTACTTATATGAAACCATCATTTAGATGCATAGATACTGGCATGAAATATTTCAGTTGTCATAGAGACAGGAAATATTTTATCTATCATAGAGATTTTAACTTTTACTTTAAGATACTATCAAACAGAAATGGTATTGTTGCAACATTTAACAAATAACTATTTATAAAAGAAACTAAAGACACCACTTTAGAATTACAGAATAGACTGTATTGAGTAGGATTGCATACGTGGAATCTACTGGATCATAAGTATATATGTATATATGCATGTCTAATACACAGTACAATAGTCTGAACTAGTCACCAATGGTTTCCTTTAGAAACAACAGAAAGATGCGAATGCTTACTGGCTACAATGCATCTCATTATAAAACTGCAGTTTAAGACATGTCAGAAGAATTGCCAATACATTTTTATACTTGTTCAGAAACTTTGAAGGATGAGTAGCTCAAATGTAGATAACTACTTCAGGTCAGCAGTTGGTGAGAGGAATTGTAGTCAAGCTGGTTTACACTAGAAAAATAAGATGTCACCCAGAGGGACCTAGACAAACAGGAGAAGTGGGTCTGTGTGAACCTCATGAGGTCCTACAGCTGGGTCAGAGTAATCTGTGGTTTCATTACAAGATGGGGGATTAGGTGATTGAAAGTAGCCCTGTGGAGAAGGCCTTTGGGGTGCTGATTGATGAGGGGCTCACCATGAGCCGGCAATGTGTGCTCACAGCCCAGAAGGCCAACCATATCCTGGGTTGCATCAAAAGAAACGCGTTCAGCAGGTTGAGAGATGTGATTCCTCTGCTCCACACTTGTGAGACACCACCTGGATTATTGTGTCCAGTTCTGAAATTCTCAACATAAAAAGGATGTGGAACTGTTGGAACCAGTCCAGAGAAAGGCCACAAAGATGATCAAAGGAAAGGAGCACCTCTCCTATGAAGACAGGCTGAGAGAGTTGGGGTTGGTCAGCCCAGAGAAGAGTAGGCTCTGGGGACATCTTATGGCAGCCTTCTAGTACCTGAAAGGGACCGACAAGAAAACTGGGGAGGAACTTTTTAAAAGGGCATGTGGTGATAGGATGAAGGGGGATGGCTTTAAATTGGAAGGGGGAAAATTTAGATCAGATATTAGGAAGAAATTCTTCATGATGAGGGTGATGAGACACTGGAAAATGTTGCCCAGGGAAGTTGTGGATGCCCCATGCCTGGAAGCGTTTAAGGCCAGATTGGATGGAACCTCGAGCAATCTGGTCTAGTGGGAGGTATCCCTGCCTTTGGCATGGGAGTTGGAACTAGATTATCTTTAAGGTCCCTTCAATGAAAACCATTCTATGACTCTATGAACTATGATATGACAAATGGTTAATGAAGAATATAACTAGGAAAACTGAAGTATTTTAGGATGGAGACATGGAAGAAGGAAAGATGGATGGAAAAGAAAATTGCCTACAATAATCAATATCAGTTACTTCATTTTGATTCCATGGACACCAGCTGAAAAAGCAAAGATATGAGTTTGGCCAGCTTTGTATTATGGCAATTATCTGTTCAAGTCCTTCCACCTCATCACCTCTTTACAACAAAACAAACTAACTCAGAATATCTGGTATGCTATAGTATTTTCCTTTGAATCAAGTTTTCTGAAAGTCAAGCCCATACCAGAGTCTGAGGGAGTACCAAGAAACATGCTACTTAGTTAGGTATTTGCACTTATATCTTCACACAACACATACCTCTCACGAAAAAACCCACAACTGAACTTTGTGTTTTCACTGGTTTATGATTCAGAATTCTGTAGTGAAACAGAAAACATCATAGCATCTTACGTTTATGTATATTTATGAGTAAACTAATATGTAGATTGCTACATAGCTTGCTTATTTTAGTGCATATGAACTCAGCTGGTAAAATTCTCACAAGGAACTCTAAACAGGAAAAAGAACTGCAGATTCTCTGGAAGGTACCTTGAAGTTACAGTACAAATTGACTGCTTGGTTACTTGTACCCCTGGAAATTACAAAGTCAAACAAGGCATTGACACAAACGCAAAACTAACAGTTGGTCGAGTAAAAAATACATTAGAAGACTAAAATTAATTTTCGTTAGAATTCAAGCAGCAGAGCTTGAAGCTGTTGCAGGATACATTAATGGTAGATGAACTGACTTAAAATGTCTTTAAAGAAAAAGAGATTTAAAAAATAAAATAAGATGCATATGTTGTATAAAAACTATGCCAGATATTCTTGGTTATTCTGGCAATGAACAGCTAGCCTTTATCCCTAGGGTGGAAATCACTGGTTTACACAAAAATCAAAGATTTTGTTCCAAAAATTCTTCAAGAATTTACAGAGAAGAGATGAGGGAATACAAACAAACAATAGTCAGATGCCAAGCCATATGCCAGACACACTCCCTGGAAGATCTTAATCCCATATACCCATAATATGTGAAAAGTATAAATGACAGGAAGAAAGAGAACTGATACTGTTAAAAATATAAAAGAAGAAAAGAAGGTTTTCAGTGATATTCTTAATATTGATTATCATTGAGGAAAAATCATATTCCCAAAAATCATTCTATTCCTAATATATTAATATAATTTCTTTACTAAATGTATTGGTTAACTGATATATCTAACTTATGTTATCTCCTAATTAAAATACAATATCTGTTATTTAATTCTGACAAACAGAAATTCTTGACTCTGCTCAAGCTTGCAACCCAAGGGCAGAATGTGGTCCATTGTTCTGAAGCCACTGCCAATGAGGTTGACTTAACTGGTGGTAAAAACTATTCCTGTTTTATTATAATCACAAAATATTTTAGTAAAAAGTATAATATAGCAAGATGATAGTATTTTTACTTTTTTTAAGAGTTCACATTTGAAGACTATTATGTCTATTATACATTTGTAAACTTATACTAACCCTTTCAAATCTTCTTTGGCAAAATTCACATTGAATTAAAATATTTAATTGATATGTTTATTGTTCCTGTCAGTGGAACTCGGCTGCTCTCAGGTTTAAATGTATAAATGCCACAGTTCTAATCATGAGAAGTAGCAAATTTTGTTGAATAGTCTAGTTTATGTTTAGTGTACTCACTGAATTGTAGTTTTAGTCAGTCCAAAATAATTTGCAAGTGAAAGAAATTCAGAAAATATTTTAGCTAAAATGATAATTAAAATTCTACAGTAGATAGTTTATTTTTTTCCTTTCCTTTCTCCCCTTCCTTCTGTTCCTCTCCTTCAGCCCCCAAGAATCAAGGGAACCTGAGAAAATAAGAAGAGATGTCACTTCTGCACTACACAGGAATCAGAATAAGCCACCCTTAGGCAGCATGTAAAAATGTAAAGGTGAAAACCCTTATGGTGTTAGGGAATAATTGATTATCTCGGTGCCCAAGAATATTTACTGTGCTTCAGGGTACATAGAGGTAGTTTTCTTTCCTATCACAGTTGTTTATTTCTGACTTAAATAATTAACTATTTTGTGGAGAATGGATGGGAATCATAATATGTCATTTATCAGTAGACTGCAATAACCACCATCATGGAGGAATTACCTTTTCTTCTTTCCAGTCTGGTAAAGATGAAGGTGTTCTGAATTATTTGTCAGTATTTATTTAGCAGGGACTTTTCACTCTAATGTTTACTTAGTACACAAATACTAAAGTATTTCAGCTGCTCTCGCTGGTAATTCTTATCCTAGAGCATTAGTCTTTGTCTTGTATACTTTTGTGGCAAAAGACAATTCAATTCTGTTTCTGCCCTAACTGACACAAAACAGAGGGTCTTGACCCTGAATTTTTTTAAGAACTCGTTTCAGTTCAGTAGCTCCCACTGCAAGGAAACAGATCATTTTTCATTTTAGGAAGCCTGCAGGAAAAAAAATCAGTTCTCCGTGTCAATTAATAACAAAGCAGAAGAAAGAGGTATTTACAACATACCCATCAATGTTAATTTCTATGCAAGGTATTAAGTACTATCTTGCAAAGCATATAGAGCGATTTACTAAATGCCTGACTGACAAATGAATGTGGAACCCATTGAAAATTATTAGGATTCTTGTGAAAATCTTGAGTGGAACCAGGTTTGTATAGCATCTTTAGACTACAAGATTGCATCCACATATTCAGGGTGAGTTCCGGACAAGAGCTCGAGGCTTTATAGATTATTTTGAAGAAGCTATATTCTCGAAGATAAAACTGAAAATATTTTTAAAATCCTGATTTTCCATAATGATAAGTATTTTCTTCAACACTCATCTGTTTGAGCACGAAAAGTCTCACACCGGGTTTTATGCTTTTCACAAACAATGTAGAAAACACAAGTAAACTTTTCCTAAGAGATAAAGTTTTCAATATTTTTTAAAATCACAGAGGATACTGCACTTGTATAAAAATGCTACAGGAAACATATAACTGTACAGGATCTCCTGGGCCAGACAGTCTCTTGCTCTTTTATGAAATAATATTATCACTGTGTCACGATCCACTAAGAAATCAGTTAGTTGCCTCATATAAACTTTTTGGTATTCCAGTACTTCATGCTCTGAGAGCTGTTAATTTTCTTCTAAAGATACTTACTTTGCCACAGACAAAGAGGTAGCTATTAATAAAAAGCAAAGGGTGCTGTGAAAGGCAAGAAAACAACCCTTATTTGGCTGCTGTTTTTCTTATCAGGTATGACAACTTTCAGTTTGTATTACTTTAAAAATTTCTTTTATATTATCTCTTCAAAAGATGTAGAAATCTCATGGTTTTCTTTCTATGAACACTTGCAGGTGAAGGAAGACAAACTGAGTAACTGAAGCATTTCAATGAAACTTATCAGGGGAGGATTTGTTATTTTTTATGGTGTGTAATGTCATACTATCAGATTATGAAAATGGAAGAAAACGTTAAGATATTGGAAAATATTTTAAATTAAAACTTCTGTGTTTCTGGATAGAAGACTGTTAAGGTTCTTTTCCTCTTATTACTCTTGTATTTAGATCTCTGTCCTTGATGACAAAATATGATTATTCCTTAGTGCTTAAGAAAACAAACACTAGAAAAAAAGCTATGTAAAATCAACATACAATAGCAATGCAGAGCAGGAACATTTAGTGTATGGACCAAGAAATGTATCCCTTAAAGTAACTTACTTAGAGTAAATGACTGAAAAATACGGGAAGATTTTTCTTTAATAAATTATGTGAATTCAAGTTCAATTGTGTTAATCTTGGACAAATGGAAAATTCATATTATATTACTCATTTAAGAAAGAGTTATCTTTTCCTCTGACATCAGTGCAGTTGAAAAATTCACTAAAGCAAATGAGAATATATGCTTCTAGTGTTGGTTTTATCAGGCAGAGTGACCCTGTCGCTGCTCTTCTTCAAGGTGAGTTGCTTTGGCAGGCGGTTGCCTAGTGAGACAGAGAAGATTACACTAGGGTTGATCATGCCAGAGGTTCTCAGGCCTGTCATAATCAGAACTGGCAGCTGAACCATAAAAGGAAGCAGAGACAGAATAGCAGGAAGTCTGTGACAAGAGTATTCCACCACTTACTATTTTTAAAAGTTTTTAGGTGTGAAAACCTGTTGTGTTCTTTCATGACTACATCACTAAGAGCAAGAGATGGGTGTGCTGCGCTATGGACTTGAGAAATTAAATAAATAAAAATGGCAAAATAATAGTTTTAAATTAGTTTTCAGAACAGCTATACTAATGCTAGTGAAGTGACAAGGGAGTGCCTACTCTAAAACACACATAAGACAACAAATATTTATTTTTCTAAGGTGTTGATGTGATGTACTCATCCTATATTAATTAGGGCTAGGAAAGATATATTATATTGTTACTGCACATGTTGTCTGAGAATCTGCAAAAGGAAAATATGCTTTTTAATTTCCACAATGGCAGTATAATATTGTCAGCATTGCTATTATTTCCCCTGTAAATCCTCATATTGTCTTTCTTCTTTTTGATTGACACTGTGCATTAAGCAGACATTTCCATTGTGCTAACTAATGACATTCATTTCTTTCTCTTCAGAGGTTACAAGTATTTATTCTAGCATTTATTCTATTTAAATATAGTCAGGATTTTTTTGATGAAGCTGTATCTAATCAGAAAATGCTGATTAATTCAGCCAGATTTTAAGGACAAATACTATCACTGAGGTCCATGAGAATTAAGTAAATCCTTAATAAAAATAATATTAACCATACATTTATGTTCCATGCCAAAATAGGACTTGTTTAATGCTTTTTCTGAAAAATTCATATTCCTTTATTTCTTATTTGAAAAATGCATAGGATCATCTTATTAGAAGTTCCAATTAAATATCCAATCAAAGAAGTAACATAGTTTTCCTTAATTGCTTTTATTCTCCTTAGTTGTTGCCAGTTTTTAATATCCAAATCCTTAATATATGTGTGTGAGTCTGTGTGTGTGTCTATGTCTATATGTGTAGTAGTTGTTCTCTTCAACAATAGCTAAATTCATTAAATTTTACTAAGTCCAGCTGACTCACCTCCTACAGTCCTCAGTAGGAAAACCACAGTTATGTCTTTGAAAGCAGATTTATTTCTATAATTCTATCTTAGACATTATTGATGATCTAATCAAAATAACTATTAGTCCAATTAAACTGATGTTAATAGTGACAGTCTGAATTATGTATTCATTGCAGCTGATTTCCAGTGAGGACTTCATCTGTCAGTCTGCTTGTGATCCCATTATGTGTATCCCTGAATTCACTTCCTCAATCCAGTTCCTGTCTGACACTGAGCCAAGTCCAGGACTTTCCTCATTCTTGTCCTGCAGCAAAAGTGGTGGCAGAGAGTCATCAGGGAAATTTGAGTAAGTTTTGTGTAGTTGTATAAATTTCATTACTTTCTTACTAATACTATTATTTTCCTTTTATTTATATTGTTTCATTTTGATGGTTTACATTTTTTTGACAGTTTGATGGTTTAGTTTTCTTTTCTAACCCACAAGTTTCTCTCTCTCATTTTCCTTTTCCTCTCTCTCTCGAGGGGGTGGAAATTGGGATATAAATTCCACAGTTCAGCTACTGACCTGGCTGAGGGGCGCTAAACCTGGACAACATCCCATAAACATCAGATCATTTGCCAAGTGGATCAAGGAAGTGCAAAGAAAGCCTGGTAGCTCCTGAAGTCTTCTCTCTTCATTTAAAGACCGTGACCTGTTGCTAGCATTTGTAGTGCCATTTCAAAATCCCTTTTTCCTTGGAGCTGGGATGACTTCTGGGAATATGTTAGGACATTTAGTTGAATTAGTAATGTCCTCATTATATACACTTGTATTTTAGGATATTATAAAATAATTTTCTCGTATGCATCTTCCAATTTATAGACCCTTCTTACTTAATTGTCCACAGTCCCTGAGCAGATAATGCAAATCATTATAAAACTCACATTTCATTTTTGTTTCTACTTGGATTTAATAGTAAACCCATTACCAGTTCTAAGGCACTTAAACATTATGCTGATCATTGCCAACTGTAGTCCTAGGGACATATTTACATGGCAGGTGGAGAGATGTTTGGGCTTATTTTGTGTACTATGGCCAAATGAAAATGCAGGGTTGTAAAGCAATGCAAAGGTCCTTCTCCTTGTACATGATTACACTGTTGAAATGTTAAAGATGTAAAAGGCATCTCAGATGAAAGAGAAATTTGAAATAGGCTCAAGACCTGCACAGAATCAGAGTAAGCCTAGTACAATATGTAGCTATAAAAAGCATTCAGAAAAAAAGAAAGTATTGTTGGAGTTTGGGAAACATTTTTGAAATAAGTTCCTGAAGAAATATAAAAGTAAGAATATATTTCTCAGAAGGCTGTAAGAGGGTATATTTCAGTTCTATCAAAGATTAAAAAAAAAAATTACCCAGCATAGTTTGGCACATCAGAAACCCCAGATTGTCTTATTAGGTATTTTCTAAAGTGTGAATTTATACAATTTTATCTATTGAATACATGAAAAATGTGATAGAAAGAATACAAAGGATTTACTAAAATAGCTAAACATAGGTGAAAGGATCATATAAGCAATGATGATAAAATACTGTACTGCTCTTTAAACAAAAAAATTCACAGTGACATGCAACTTTTGACCACTATGTCTTCTTGAATACATTGGTAATAAATGCAGAACTTAGTGGAACCTGTTCATGTTAAATGAGATTTCTTGTTAGTTTTGTTGATGCTACCATTAGCATGTAATGGATCAACAATCCATGAAGAGGGGCCATGGCAAGCATTATATAACTTTGACTGTACTAGACAATCAAAATTAACATTGGAAAATATTTTCCTGATGGATATGATAAAAAGTAATAAGAAATATAACACTGTCAAACTTCAAGGAAAACATAAATTCTCTCCCTAAAAAAGAGGAAAAGAAAAACATGGTAGAAGCTGTTGTTCAAGATCTGTCTGTGTTCAAGACAATTTCTTCAGTTCTCGGTTTGACTAATCTAAATTGAGCCAGTTGTGGTCCTGAGGAGAGACAGTCAAATGGCTAAGCAGAAAAGAATAGGCTTTAGAGATCGTAAAAGAGCTAATAAAACTCTGATTAGTTCTCAGGCCATTGAGTATGCTCCAGATTTATATTAGGATCTTTTTTTCTTTTTCTTTTTTTTATGTGGGTTTCTAAGCCTCTGGGGTGTTTTTCTATGACTGAAAAATTTTACTTTATAAACTTACTTTCTCATATATAAAAATCCCTTAAGACACTTGCCATGAGACATAGAACTTGAAGGTTTAGTACCCCAAGAAATGGAATGATGTCAACACAAAGCTATCGGACAAGCAGGATGGGATGTCATCCAGAGGGACAAACTGGAGAAGTGGGCTTGAATGAATCTCACGAGGTTCAATAAGGCCAAGTACAAGGTCCTACAGTTGGGTCAGGGTAATCTGTGGTTTCCATACAGGATGGAGGATGAAGTGATCAATAGTAGCCCTGTGCAGAAGGCCTTTGTGGTGCTGATTGATGAGAACTTCAACATGAACCATAAATGATTGCTCACCACCCAGGAGGCAGTTGTATCCTGGGCTGTATCGAAAGAAGTGTGGCCAGCAACTCGAAGGAAGTTATTCTCCCCCTCTACACCATTCTTCCGAGACTGGAGTACTGTGTCCAGTTCTGCAGCCCCCAATGTATGAAGGATATGGAACTGTTGGAACAGGTCCAGAGGAAGGCCACAAAGATGAGCAGAGGAATGGAGCACCTCTCCTATGCTCCTGTGAGTGGAGCAACTCTGTTCTTGTTGCCAGTGATGTCACTGTGAAAATGGGTTAAATACATAAACTGGGAATGATCCTGAAGTCATGAACTTGTACTTTTAAGGAACAAGCCTTCTCAGGAGTAGAATCTAGGACTGATTACTCCACTCTAGATAGGAATTCTCATATGTGACTACAGTGATAATTTTGACGTTATTTTGCCCACACATCAAGTGTAAAAGACTCAAAGTGTATTGGTGATTTGGTGAGTATGTAAACTGGTTGGGTTATGGGAATATAGAGCTGTTTTCCTTTTAATTCAGGTGAATTCTTTCAAAGATAACTCATCTGTCTTAGAGCCAACATAAATGATTGAGGAACTTCAAAATCTTTGAAGCTTGCTTAAGTTTTCAGCTAAAATTAGTTCCAAAGTAACAGTTAGTCTAGGTTTGCTTTCTCATATATTTCTTATGATCACAGGAGGACATACTGTTATAAATCAGAAGAATGATGCTGGTAGCAGTCCTGCAAATGTAAGGAACACCCTACATTCAAAGTTCCATAGATAATACTGACGCTCGTGCAGGATGGGGAAGTTTTGGCTCACTTGACCAATTTTGATATATATATATATATTATGTATGGATGATGAGGGAAATTACTTGAATGTTATTTTTAAAACTTTTGTGATAGATCCTTTTGTGCTATCTATTCAAACAATCCTGTTTCATTTTTATGGAATACACTAATCTTCTATCATAAATCATAGAATAACTAGGTTGGAAGAGAGCCACCGGATCGTCGAGTCCAACCATGCCCACCAATCTCTAAACCATGCTGCTCAGTACCTCATCTACCCACACCTTAAACACCTCCAGGGAAGGCAAGTCAACCACCACCCTGGGCAGACTGTTCCATTGCCTAATGACCCTTTCTGTGAAGAATTTTTTCCGTATGTCGAGCCTGAACCTCGCCTGGCAGAGCTTGAGGCCATTCCTTCTTGTCCTGTCCCCTGTCACTTGGGAGAAGAGACCAGCACCCTCCTCTCCACAACCTCCCTTCAGGTAGTTGTAGAGAGTAATAAGGTCTCCCCACAGCCTCCTCTGCTCCAGGCTAAACAACGCCAGCTCTCTCAGTCACTCCTCGTAAGACTTTTTCTCCAGCCCCTTCACCAGCTTCGTTGCTCTTCTCTGGACTCGCTCCAGAGCCTCAACATCCTTCTTGAACTGAACACAGTATTCGAGGTGCAGTCTCACCAGTGCAGAGTACAGAGGGAGAATAACCTCCCTCGACCTGCTGGTCACATCGTTTCAGATACAGGTCAAGATGCCATTGGCCTTCTTGGCCACCTGGGCACACTGCTGGCTCATCTTCAGTCAGCTGTTGACGAGCACTCCCAGGTCCTTCTTCTCCTGGCAGCTTTCTAGATAGACTTCTCCTAGTCCGAAGCTCTGCTTAGGGTTGTTGTGCCCCAAGTGCAGGACCCGGCATTTGGCCTTGTTAAACCTCATGCCGTTGCTCTCAGCCCAGCAGTCCAGCCTGTTCAGATCCCTTTGCAGAGCCTCCCGACGCTCCAGCAGATCCACACTTCCACCCAGCTTAGTGTCATCTGCAAACTTGCTAAGGGTACACTCAATGGCTTCATCCAGGTCATTGAACAGGACTGGACCCAGCACTGAGCCCTGAGGAACCTCACTTGTAACTGGCCTCCAGCTGGAGTAAACCACCAGTCTCTGGGCTCAGCCATCCAACCAGTTTCCCACCCAGGAGAGTGTGCGCCTGTCCAGGCCAGAGGCTGACAGTTTCCGTAGCAGAATGCTGTGGGAAACTGTGTCAAAGACTTTATTGAAATCCAGGAAGACACATCCACAGCCTTTCCCTCGTCCAGCAGCTGAGCCACTTTGTCATAGAAGGTGATCAGGTTAGTTTGGCAAGACCTGCAAAACCCATGTTGACTGGGCCTGATCACCCGGTTCTCTTGCAAGTGCATCATGATCACACTCAAGGTCACCTGTTCCATGACTTTCCCTGGCACTGAGGTCAGACTGACAGGCCTGTAGTTTCCCGGATCCTCATTGTGCCCCTTCTTATAGATGGGCACGACATCAGCCAGCCTCCAGTCCAGTGGAACTTCCCCAGTCATCCAGGACTGCTGGAAGATGATGGAAAGGGGTTTGGCCAGCACATCCGCCAGTTCCCTCAAAACTCTTGGGTGGACTCCATCCAGCCCCATAGACTTGTGGTCTTCTAGCCGGGTAAGCAAGACTCTAACCACCTCCTCTTGGATTGTGGGAACCTCGTTTTGCTCCTCCAACCCCTGGGGTTGTGCACAGAGGGAACAACTTTCCTTATTAAAGACTGAAGAAAAGTAGGCATTGAGTACTTCAGCCTTGTCTTCATCCCCTGTTACTGTTGTTCCCTCTGCATCTACTAGGGACTGGAGATTCTCCCTAGTCCTCCTTTTACTGTTGATATATTTGTAGAAAGAAATTTTATTGTCTTTCACAGACTTGGCCAATCTGATTTCTAGTTGGTCCTTACCCCTCCTGATTTTTAACCTGCACATTCTCGTTTCCTCCCTATAGTCCGCCCAGGATGCCTGCCCCTTCCTCCAAAGCTCATAGACCTTCCTCTTCTTATTGATATCTCTCAGGACCTCCCTACTCAACCATGCTGGTTTCTTACCCCGTCGGCTACTTTTCTGGAACTTGGGGACGGCTTTCTCCTGAGCTGCTAGGAGTTCCTTTTTGAAGAGAGCCCAGCCCTCATGGACTCTCTTGCCCTCAAGAAGCGCCTCCCATGGGACTTTCCCAACCAGCCTTCTGAACAGTCCAAAGTTTGCTCTCTGAAAGTTGAGGGTGACTGTTCTGCTAACCTCCACCTTCTTCATCTCACCCTGCAGTGAGAACTCTATCATCTCATGATCCCTTTGCCCCAGGCATCCTCCAACCCTCACATCTCCCACAAGGCCTTCTCTGTTCACAAACAGCAGGTCCAGGAGGGCACCGTCCCTTGTTGGTTCGCTCACCAGCTGTGTGAGGAAATTGTCTTCCACACACTCCAGGAACCTCCGGGACTGCTTCCTTTCTGCTGCATTATACTCCCAGCCTATATCTGGAAATTGAAGTCTCCCACAAGGACTAGAGGTAGCGATCTTGAGACTACTCTCAGTTCTTTGTAGAAAAGCTCATCAGCTGCTGCTTCTTGGCTGAGTGGTCTATAGCAGACTCCCATCACAATATCTGCACTTCTTTCCTCAGCTCTTCCACCATATGAAGGAGTTCCCTCACCCGAGCCCAGCTTCCACAGGTGGAACCAGTGCCAAAGGCGTGAGCCGCTGTGGGAGGGGGGCACTGTCTGCAGCCCAGGGTCTGGGTAGCTGCATGTGCCCACTGGGGCTCTGTCTGGGTGCCAACTTCCATCATGCTTGGTGCAGCCTTAATCTTTTGACGGGTAGTCACCATTGTCCTCAGTCCCTTCCAGCCCCTCTCTGCACCCTCCTTATGCCCTCCCTGCTCGCCCTGCCCTGTGTAACATACCCCACTGCTCTTCCCCTGTGCTCCCTAAGGACCATTTAAATCCCCTGAGGTATCTTCCAGGACCGCCCCCTCCCGTCAGGCACCGCGCGGAATGGCTGTTGAGCCAGGAGCCAAGCGCCAACCCCCGATGGAGTTTTTTAGGCTGTTCCCCTCTCAGGGAGACGCCCCACCACCTTGAATGGCCACCCCACCACAGAACTCACCATCCCGTCACTGGATGCAGCTGTATTTGAAAAAAACCTTACGTAAAGCAAGTCTCTTTTATGAAAAGTTCCTTTCCTGCACAAAATAGTGTCACTCCATGACTTGATTTAGCTATTCTTTGTGTTCCAGTTTCTGAGAAAATATGACGGCTTTTTGTTTTCTGTATTTTCTGTTGTATCTGGATGCAAAAAAGTAGCAAAGTCTAGAAAATATTATCAAATATTTCATACTCATTCCTGTAAGACATGCTGATATTGTGAATATAATATAATCAAGGTTCATTATGAAATTACCATGACAATTAAAGTTAGCTGTGAAACACCAGTTCAGGAGTAACTATCAAATTTTGAAAAATATATCATTAGTCCTTGTCATGCAGAGCAATGTAATTAATGTAAATTTAATCTGCATATTCTCTGCTTAATTTCTTTTCTTTCTTTAATCTTGTAACCAGAACCAGTGATTTTTTGGAAAGGTGACCTTATTAAGTGATCAACATTTTTCTTAAGCACAAACTAACAGCATTTAATTTATTATTATTATTTTTATTAGTGTTACAGTAAACAAATAAAAGCTCTGTTTCTGAAAAGAGATGCTTAAAAAGCAGAGAACTTTAAGATAATGGTAAAATGTGCATTATTTCATTTAAGAGGGCTGAGATTATAATAAACATGTTAAAATATACACACAAAATGTATGTACACAGTTCACATCTGTTGTGAATTTACTTAAATGGTTCTCATTGACCAGCAAATACTATCATGCTGCCTTAGATATTTTTTCTAGTCAGGCAGAAAACACTGAGTCTGGGATTGACTATTTGTAATGGACATACGGGCTAATTTATCTTACTTCTTAAGTATGAATTATTCACATTCATATTTCTCAAATATAGTAATTATTCAAAGACTATTTTCTGTAGACACTGGTGAATAACATACTCAAAAATATTTATTGTGAGTGTATTTCAAAGATAAAATCACAATTCTGCTCTAATTTCTATGGGTATAAATCTGTGGAAATAAATCTTACATCTGTGAGTTAAAAAAACGAAGCAATTGAAGCAACTGGGACATACTAGGAATTCTCTGAAACACAAAGAATTTCCTGGGCTAGAGAAGCCCAGAAGTGAAAGCATAAATTTTTAAGTTACTGAATTCATTATTCATTTTATTTGAATATTCTGTGATCGCTATAGAAAATTTTTCTCATTGATATGTCTTCCTTCCAACAACTCATTTGCAAGAATATTCACAAAAAGGCGACTATAAAGCACTAAGTACAAGTGAAAGGATTCATTGAGAAGTGAATTTTCACAGGAGATTATTTGCCCAGTTGGCAGAAATAACTGTGGTAGCTAGAATTAACTACTGGATATTTGAGCTACATAGTTTTAGCCAAGACTCAAAAGCTGAATTTATCAATGTAGTATGGTATAATCAAAGTAATTATGTTTTCATCATTACCAGGTATTGTATTTCTGTGAGAATCAAACTTTTATTAATAAACTCAAGAGTTTTGAAACCAAACGCTGCAGGCATAAATTTATACTTCAGTCATAATTTTTTAAACCAGTGATGTGATACATATCAGCAATACATTGCTAACGGGAAGTTAGGCTTAACAATAAGCTTCATCATATTTATAGTCAGTATAAACTGCAAGTTATTTTCTTTCCAAAGTATCACCAAGATTTTTTGTTTGGTTTCACTTTTTTTACTTAGAATATCTAGGATTTTCCTTGTGATCTTTTATCCTGTTTCATAATGTTCTAATGTTATATAATGCTCTGACAGCATTTTTTTTTCCAAATTGCATGACTACTCTATGTAGTTTTAACTTGCTCAGGCAGATTTCAATAATAAAATCTATAATTATTCAGTATCAAAATGTATTCTGCAACAGTATTAGACTGTTCCTTATTGCAATTATTTGGACTGTTAACAATAAAGATAACAGAAAAAGATTTTCAATTAATTGGCTTGAACTACTTTAATGGAAATGGAATATTCAACTGCTTCCATGATTTAGAATGAGATTTTAAAGTCATGACATTATATCCAGCACATTAAATTAAGAAATGTAAAGTTTTCCTTTGCCTCAAGTTCCTGTCTTTCAAAATGCCATGTAAACATGTCAACATTTCTACAGCATTTTACAGAACATGTTTCTCTACATGAAAGCTGGTCTTAGTATCTTGTGCTCAAAAACACCTTTCCTTCTGCCCCTCCCTTGGAACAAGGTGTGTTGATGCAGATACAGGTAAACTATTATATGTCCTACATATTACACATACAAGGATTTATGATTCCTGATATTTTATTTTACAGAAATTTTAGTGAATATTTCTAAGAAACTCAGACATGACAAGTTGAAGGCAGCTGAATCTACAAAATGTGTCTTAAGATATCATTTATCACTTCCAATGTTCTTCATTTTACATTATATCTTCTATGGTACAACTATATTACTATTCCAGGCTGTGGACATGCTACTGCATTCTTAATGATATATCAACATTTGCTTGCATTCTTAGGCAGTAATTTTTCGTATGATTTATTTTGGTGTCAAAACCCAAACTGCTATGTTCCAGATACTATTCTAATCAGATTAACTGTGTCATTATCCACAGGTATGAGGTATTTCACTTCTAACACATTGCTGAGTCTAGATAATTAAGTTGTCACTGCTTTAAGCAATTTATTACAATATAGCATGCAATTGTTTTATTATACATGAAAGCCTGTAACAGGCAGGTTGCCATCAGTGGTTTGAAACTTGATTATGTGCGTGACTATCAAAAATAAAAAAGCGTGTCACTGGGAAAGAGAATGGAAAGAACTATTTACAGCATTTCTAGTTATTTTTTGACATTTTCTTGGAATTACAATGTCTTCAGCTAAACAAATGTACAGCCATTTTTTAATTTACCTCTGATTCTGCATAGTAATTGTACACTTAATAAGTTAGCCTGTGTGAATTAATTAATAACAGAATATTCAAAACCACATCGATTTGTTTTGAGTGAGACTTCCATCCTCAGCTAATGATTTGTGAGAGAAGAATAACATAAGAAGGAAAAGGTTTTAATGACAGAAACCATTGTCTGATTGTGCTGACTTCATGAATTTAAGACTTTTTCAGCAAGAATTCAAGCAAAGAAAACTGTGGATTTTATCATTGGTCCAAATGCACATTCAATTACATTTGAATATCATCGCCCTCGGCTTCTTTGGCCAGTGGTATTTTAGTATAACCATGACATTTTTTAGCAATCTATTCAGGTTTTTTCCTTCAGAGCAGATGCATGTTGTCATATGAAACCAACAGTCAGCATAGTTATGTCAATAACTATCTCTATTAGAATGGCTCCTCTGGTGGGCAATGGGAAACAGTAAATCACAGAATCACAGAATCACAGAATAACCAGGTTGGAAGAGACCCACTGGATCGTCGAGTCTAACCATTCCCACCAATCCCTATATCATGCCCCTAAGTATCTCATCCACCCTCACCTTAAACACCTCCAGGGACGGTGACTCAACCACCTTCCTTGGCAGACCGTTCCATTCCCAACCACCCTCTCCTTGAAGAATTTTTTCCTAATCTCAAACCTAAATCTCCCTTGGCAGAGCTTGAGGCCATTCCCTCTCGTCCTGTCCCCTGGCACTAGGGAGAAGAGGCCAGCACCCTCCTCTCCACAACCTCCCTTCAGGTAGTTATAGAGAGCAATGAGGTCTCCCCTCAGCCTCCTCTTCTCCAGGCTAAACAACCCCAGGTCTCTCAGCCTCTCCTCATAGGGCCTGTTCTCCAGCCCCTTCACCAGCTTTGTTGCTCTTCTCTGGACTCACTCCAGAGCCTCAACATCCCTCTTGTGGTGAGGGGCCCAGAACTGAACACAGTACTTGAGGTTTGGTCTCACCAGTGCCGAGTACAGGGGGAGAATAACCTCCCTGGACCTTCTGATCTATTGTTTCTTTTGTTACATTTAGGTCAAATAGAATATTTCCTAAGAAAGTGAGGAAAATGTAGTTCAAATGAAAAGGAACTCTTTCTGAGAAAAAAACAGGGCTTTTTCTCAATTCTTTACTAAAAGCAGATTAATCCAAAGGAAATCGTATATGGGGCTGTTTCTGTGTGATTTCATTCCATACTAAAAACAGTATCAATGCAACATAGAGACAAACTGGCTATAGGCACTTGCATGGCAGGCAAAGGTTCTCTAGGACAAAGCTAATTGGAGTCAAGACTATTACGCACATTCAGAATGATTCTCTGGGAAGTATTCTGTATAAAAAAATCAAGAAATTATTCCCCTCAGTGCTTGGAAAGCTTCATCTGCAATAATATATCCATTTTTGGGAACAACATTGATGCAGATAGACTGAAGAAAGTATAAAGCAGAAAAAGAAATTTAGAAGATATTGTCTAAGACTTGTTTTGCACAGATTTTTGAATTCTAGGATAGGAGACCATATGGAGAACTTCATAATTGCCTTTTGTTTTGTCATATGTTATGAACAAGATTATGATCAAGGATTTTCTGTGTACACTTAGGCAAGGTCAAAAGGATAATCTCTTTCATTAACAGTAAAACTATCTTGCTGGATGTCACAAAAAAACTTTATTATATTGTGACAAGCACTGAAATTGTAAAACTAGGAAAAAATTTTACTTCCTCGAACATTTTTAGCAGAGATTGAAGTGATATAGGAGCATAAGAATGGTGGAAACAGTGTACTCCACAGCTGCAACTATCCTGGACTTAAGGGGAGACAGTATGACCAGGGGTGAGTAGGGCACTGTTTTCATACTAGTCTGTAGGGGCAGCTGGAAGGGAGTGTGTGGCAGTAGATATAAGCATGACCCTCTTCTCCTTTGAGATAAAGTAGAACCAATCCTCTTAACTTTTCAGCTAATTCTCTCCTAAGCAACTGCATTTTCTGAAAAAGTTAAGAACATGTTTTACAGAGAGTGTCCATCTCTTCAGATGATAACGCCTCATGTTTATAGTTATCACCAAAGTAATGGGGCATTGGTATATAGAGAGGCCATTGCTTATACTCATCCCTATAGAAGCCAAGGCCATCCTAGAGTTGATGGAATGTTGTAACTCAAAGGGTGAAAAATGATTGCACCTGCATGGAGATGCAGACAGGATAGATGGTCCAGAACTGACTCACAGAGTATTCCATTCCATATACGTCACACTCAGTATAATGCTTAGGGATCATGAAGATACAGCTCCCATCTTCGATGGGTAGCCTCCAGTGAGGACCTGGTCCATCTGTCTGCTTCTGATCCTGATCATTATGTTCCCGAATATATTTCCTGAATACAGTTTCTGAATCCATCTCCCATCTGCTGCTGACGCCAGTCTGGGAATGTCCCCGTGCCTGCCTTGCAGCACCAGTGGTGACTTACAGTCATTGGGGGTTCAACTGGTATATATTTTATTATTTTCTTATTAATATTATTCTCTTTTATTATTATTGTTTCACTAAAGCTGTTCTACTTTTAGGTTCCAACTCAGAGGTCTTTCTCCTTATTTTCCCTTTTACCTTTCCCTGGGCTGAGGGGCAGGAACTGGGATTACAACTGCTCTGAATTCAGCTGCCAACCGAGCTGGGGAGGGAGCAACCTAAAATGGGACACTTCCCTAGAATACACACCAAGCCTCCAGTAATTTTTGGCTCAGGAAATCAAACCAGGACCATTTTACTTGTGTTTAACAGTTTTGGATGGATATTTTTATCTGGATTTTTCACATGAACCCATTTAAATTTTTTAGCTCACACAGTATCCAGTGAAAAAAAATTTTCACATCTTTGTATGAACTATCTCCAAGTGATTGTTTTAAGCCTACCACCTTGCACCTCCATTGAAAGTCTATATACTCTTTCCTAAAAATTATAATGAACAATGTGCTGTTCTCCATCTTCTTTGACATCTTCTCTCAGTCATCTCTTTAGCCTGAAAAGGCCAATAATGTTGGATAAATGTTTGTGAGAGATGGTCTAAGTTACTGAGAGTCATGTCATGAGACAGAGTGTTAGAGTAGATGGATGAGCTGCAACTCTTTTAAACATCACGAAGCAGAGTGACATGTATGATTCTTCCTACTGTGGCAATGTCATGCATTTTCTCCTTACTGCAGCCTAAACAGTATCATAACTAGGATGTAAATAATATACTTACTGGGTTGTGATTAAGAGAACAAGAGTGTTATAGAGCAGCAAAATGGGGTAAATGGTAAAATGGTAAAAGGACTTAGTTGGCATAATGTAGACTTGAAAAGAATTTTTGGAGGGTCTCTTGATCTTAAAAAACCCAATACATAACATGTTTTTATTTTTAAGAAAGTAATGTCAATCATGGATCAGCCCCTGAGTGTCTCTAACATGCTCTGTGAATCTTATCGTTCCAGAAAACATAATATTATGTTGTCAGAGGCCTTTGATTGACAGACACAGAGAGAGCTACAGAAGCAAAGCCTATTAATGCTTTGTAATCAAAACTGGGCTGTAGTGTTTTTCTTATGATCTTTTAATCCTTATGAGTATTTATGGGCAAAGCTGTACTTAAAGAGAATGCTACAGGCAAAGTGTTCCGATTATCACAAAGAGCATTAGAAAGGTTGAAGCAACACAGCAGATCAGTTTGTATATACTTCCACAGAGAAAATGAAAAAAATAAAAGAAATATTCCTATTATACAGATTTTAAAATAGTCACTATCTTCTTAAAAAGCAAAGCTTCATTTCTATAAAAAAATATAAAAAAAATCTTTAAATAATCTTTAAAAATTTTACAGGTCATTTACATCACTAGAGGTAAAACTCAACTTCTTTAATTCTTCAGCAAGTCAGGAGTATTGCTGCAATGACACTAATGTGTTATTTGCTAAATTTTCTATATATTTTATTGTGCCTATATGAGGGATATCATAAGGCTTACATAGAGCGATTAAACTTTGTTGTTGATAGTATGAACTTGTTTTTACTAAGCCTATCCTTTTCTACATTTCCTTTAGCAGCATCTTGATAGTCACCTAAAAACCAGACTATTTAAAAAAAATGCTTAAAAAGTATTCATGGCTAAGCACATCATAATCATTAGATTCTTAGCAACACACCTATTTGATAGCATATAAAATGATAATAAAACTTAATTTACATGAATCTGCAATAATTATTATTTTTAGAGCCCGGTTGGGAAAATACATGCAATAATTTAAATCATTTTCATTATTTAAATTACACATATAAATGTTTGGTTCTACTGGAAAACTATATTCCTTCAAATAGTCAATCCAATTTTAAACATTTTTTTCTCTCACAGTGTTTATCTTCAAAGAAATTCAATTGGTTTATCATTTGTATTTTCATATAAGAAATTCTATTATCATCTATTTTGTGCAAATCCTCAGCTTTGAAACAATGTAAATGAGATCAGAATGCGACCCAGTGAAAATGGTTTCTCATCAAAGCACTCACACTTCAATCCGTGCTATGCAGCTTTCCAAAAGTGACATCTGGCCTCTTGGCAGGCTCCTCAGGCAGCTGTGCTGGTGGCTCAGAAATTGCTGACGGGTCTGCCATATGCAGTACCTGCAGTTTGGCTGCTTCAGGCTTGCTCCAACTCATTGCCCTCCTGAATAAAATTTGCTTTGAATTATCTTCTATCTGAAAGTATTAGCACACTGTTCCTTTTTTTTTTTTTTTTTTTTTAAATCAGATAGTTGGTCAAAAAAGAAGGTTCAAACTTCTGCTGGTTTGGTTTAGCTAGAGAAAACAGCTCTGTGATATAAGAATATCCCCATGCTGCCAGCTGCCATTAAAGAGATCTCCAGAACCTGACCAACAGATCTGTATAACTCATCTAGTGCTCTCAGCCATCTAGATTAATTTGGTTCTCTATACAGCCTGTATAGCTCTGGAGTGGCTTGGAATCAACTAATTTTGTTTCCCATGGTAGGATTTGGTGTACTTATTCATCATTTCATGAAAACTTTGAAAGCACTGAAATGTCAATAATGCTCACAGTATTTATAAACATAGGTTGCATTCAGGGAATATTTGGCTGTTTGTTATGTTAATAAGATGAAAAATGTGACAACAGTTCCAAAGACTGACAACCATGAGACTACAGAAAGAGCTTTTTGTTCTTTAACAGGCTGCTTAGTCAAACCGTTTTTTCTTCTTTGTCTGCATATCTGTACACATAAGCGTCATTTAACAGTTGCATTCTTTAGCACCTGGAGACCCATTATTTATAAGGTATCAATTGTGCTAAACTCTGTACCCTCATAGAAATGAATAAAACCAGCAGCACCTAGCAACACTTTGCATATATTAAGATGCTCTCCTCTCCCATTCCACTTGAAGAACTAAATACCACTCCCAGATTAGCACAGTAGAGATGCAGGAGACAATACACAACTGCTTTGCACATATTCTCAGTGTCAGTACTATAGACTCTGAATCCTTAAGTTCTTGAAAGAATTTTATTACATATTCATCAGTATATGTATTAAATATAAAACCAGGGAAATTGCTTTAAAAAATTATTTCCAAGTCAGCATGTACTTAGATATACACATTAGCCTGGAAGCAGAAAATTTAGATCATACATAAATTATAAGCCCTGCCACTCTGAATAAGGATGACAGTAGAGGCTATTAGAAGTAAGTCATGCAACATAATGCTTCCTGTACATCCTGTGTGATGGATGGAGTGTGGTGGGTTGACCCTGGCTGGTAGCTAAGCACTCACTCCACACTCATTTATTCTCCCATAATAGAATAGAGGGAGAACTGAAAGGACAAAATAAGATTTGCCTCATGGGTTGAGATAAAGACAGTTTATGAAGTAAAGAGGAAAATGAGAAATATAAAAACAATCACTCAACACCTCTGACAAGCTGACCGATTTCCATCCATTATCTCAGCAATGGCTACTCTGAATAAGTATTCATTGCCAACAAAATGTTCCCTTAGAAAACAGCTATTGAGTTTGCCTGTGCCAGGATTATAGTTAGAGGGGAGAGCACGCTGTTTTCCTGAAACTGAGAATAAAAGATGGAAGTTTTCTTGTAGTTTCACTGTTTTAATACACACACCCATTAGCTTACTAGCCTTGTCAGGAATTAAACTGTGCATCAAAGCTTGTTATTTTCTTTCATGCACCCAAGCAGACCATTTGTTTTCCCTTTCACTTTTTTTGTATAAGATCCCCTGAGTATTTAAATTCTCTTTTTCTATCTACAACAATGTGTTATACACCAGAAAGCCTTTGTTCCCAAAAAGATCTTCCAGTTTTTACCCCATTTCATGCTTTTTTCCCTTCTCCTTTCCTTCTCACTGCCCCAGCTGGAGGAAGATGCAATCCCTGTGGGTGATTCTGGGTCCCAGGATGACAAATGGGGTTGCTGACCTGGAGAAGATGAGAGTCAGGGAACACTCAAGAAAGTTGTCTGAAACCACTGCTTTTCCCCTGATCTCCGAACATCCTATCACAAGCCAGCAGAAAAAAACCTCCAGATTTCAGTCTCAGCCTGGGAAAGCATTGTTATCCTTCATGGACAGGATTTCTAAAATGTTGTTCTCAATCCAGCACATCAGTCCCAGGGAAGAATGCTACCGCTCTCTCTCAGTCATTCTCAAAGCACATATCAGATGATATGTTTTTTTTCTGAACTGCTCTTCAGAAGTACCTTTCTTTTTGCATTGACTGCAGTCAGATTTCTTTAGCATGCTTTTCTCTAATTCTTTTTTCTGGACTTACAGTAGTTTTTTGAATACCTTGCCAGAATATTTGCTCTATGTTTTCTTCCTTTGAGCACAGCTTCCAGTTGCTGAAGGTTGTCTTTTTGTCTTTGTTGACCTTTTTTAATGAGACATTTCATTATTCTGACTGTATATTTGTCCCTTTTGGAGATTTTTCATTTGATGATTTCTGTTTGCTAAGGTCGCTGTTATTTTAAAAAGTCTCCAATGCATGCATGTTGCCAATTCAACTTCATTTTAACTAGCATCCTCATTTCTGTGTAGTTACCATTTTCTACACTTCAAAGATATAGTAAATGTTATTCCATCCTTTAAGGATTTTGAGATAGAATAAACCTGCATTAGGACTCACTCCAGTGTTGCTTTTCTTTTCTTCTCTGAAATGTTCAATGTGGAGAAATACTGTATTGGAAAAAATAATTCAAAGCCCTTTACAATGCAAGGGTTTTGCAACAAGCCTTTTCATATTATTTTAGACATTACCATTCCATTATTCCTGTTTAACCGTAGGTATTTGACTGTTCTGCCTGAAGTAAGTATGGTTTCTTCCACAAGCGATAGTTTCCTCTGTGATCAATAGAGACCAAGTGACAACTTCTGAGAAAATTAACACCTTAAGTGGGCTGAATAGTCTTCTGAAGATGATAAGACATTTTGTGGACTGTGTGAATATACTAGAGAAATTGAGTTCTTAATTTAGTCACTGTGGTTAAGTATGTAAGATTATGTGGCATGAATCCAGGCCTAAAATCACACTTTTTTGATATATAAAAAGCAAATACAGAGACTCCGGATATCAAAGTTATTTTATTAATTTCAGCCATTTTAAACCATTAGTTTGAAAACATAACCTACTGAAAATACAAAAAAGATAGAATTATATGTAAACTAAATTGATATTAGTACTTCTACAGTCAGATGATCACTGTTTAGATGATGTATGTGTAATTTATCTGGTTATATTAAACAACACTATCCATTGTTGGATTTATTTAAATATTTAAAATACACCATGACATAGTTAAAGTAAGGGTCAAAATATGTCAAGAATAACATCTTCTGAATCAACCCTGTATTTAGCTTGAATAGATCTGTAGAACAATCTGCTCAAAAAAAAAACACCTCAACAAACCAAAACTTAACGTTAAACAATATTGAACCTGTCAGATGTAGAATATTATAAAAAAATGTAAAAAATGTAGCAGTTGTGATACAATGGAAGAATGAACAATGAAGAACTTTCATACTGAAAGAAGGAAGTTGGTAAAATTGAATGAGCCCTGTCTGTCTGTAATTATTACATTAATTACATAACTACTTGCATTTCATTTGGAATCAGTAACAAAATGTTTCCAGATATTTGGTGTTCTTTAGATTTATCTTCTTACCTCTTTAGAGAAGCACAGGTAGAAAAAAAGTTGAAAAATGTTGTTAAAAAATTGCTGTGGAAAATCTAACTCATTAAATATTTTGACACAAGATAAAACACTTCAAGATGTTCAAATCATATTTTGCAAAAAACAAAGAAGAGAGATTATGTTCAGACTGCTTTGATGTTGCAAAAGTTAGATGTAGAGCAGACTGGAAGAATTTTCAAGAAAAAGAAGGCCAACTAGAAGACTGCAATCTCTTTTGTACCATTTTGAAATTTTGCTGGTCATTTATGCTTTATCTTGGTCATTCCAGAATGGAGTAACAGTGCATGTAAAGGTTCAGCATTGGTACTTTCAAAATGCATTCACTCCTGGCAGGTCTATGGTGGAAGTTACATACCGAGAAAACAATAAGACAGTCCTAGACACAGCCCCTGTGTCAGATTTTCAGCAGTTACCCTTCAACGTATATGTGATGTTGCATGCTTTAGCCAGCAAGACATCTAAGCCCACTTGCTAGCAAATACACAGTGTACACCTATGATCCCAGGACCACACAGGAGCACAAAAATTAAATCTCAGTTCTTTTTCTCTTCACAACCAGACCAATCACAAACACTGATGTAGGTACTGAGGCAATCACAAGACCACCTTTTTGTTGCACCATGGTGAATGTTAAATAATAATGATTTATGAATTTATTGTTATCTTTTCCAATATGTATATATGTGTAAATTAATGTTATGGTCTTTTAATAGGTAGCTTTGGCTTCTCTGGCTTTTAACATTTTCTTTTTCATTTAGTCTTGGAGAAAATGGTGATCTCCAAAGGAAAATGAGATTTTATTTAGTCCTTCATAGTTCACATTTCATTCTTCCAGAATAGCCACTGTATAATAGAGTAATCACAGTGTAAATGTCAACAGAGAGAGTGTTTAAACATTTAAAGATGGAGGACAAAGATTTGTAATTACATAACAGTTTTCAAAAGTTCAACAAAAATTCCATCATAGTCAAAAATCAGAGCAAAACATGTAAAGAGTGGTTAAAAAAAAAGCCTCAAAAACCTTCTGCCATTCTGATAAGAAAAGTAGATATTGCTGTTCAGTCTAGGGCAAATGAAATACTAAAATTTGTCAAAATTCCTTGAGCAGATGTTAATAGCAAAATGATACACATGATTTTAAAATATGATACACTTTTGAAACAAAATTGTTAAGGGGTAAAAAGAGATCCTAAGGAAAAGTCAACCTTAGGTTCTTTATTTCTCCTCTTCTTGTCTGAAGTATTTGTAAATGGCCACTCTTGTATACAGAAATATCAGACTAAATGGACCTTTAGCCAGGCTACCGTTATGATAGTTGCCAAATCTTAGAGCTGTGACATGGTGAAGTACTCAACACAGCCAGAAAAATCTGCACCAGAATAAAAGAAATAGTGAAGAATGTCTACTATATATATAGAATATATATAGAATGTCTACTATTCATATATATAGAATGTCAATAATAGTTATTATTATTATATATAATATAATATAAATCATATATTCTATATATCTATAAAATATATTATTATATATAATATTTATTATTATTATATTATTATTATTTTTAAAACCACAAAAATAAGCAGACAGAAACCTAAGAACAGAGTATCTAAATGTTAATCAGCTTAGTTAAAAATTAATAATAACTGCTAATTAGGGTAAGAAACAGACAAATCATCCCAGCACCAGTCTGAGCATGCAGCAAACCAGAGCAACCTAACTCAGAGCAGTAGTTCTGGTTTTGTAGCATCTTAACAACTTTACTGAAAGCACATCAAATTGCTTTTATAGCAGAGACAGAAATACATTTTCTGGAATTCCTGAGTGAGGAACCAGCCTTTATCATCATACAGTTGTTAGATTGATCTCCAAGTCAAAAAAGTTCATTTACTTAAGAAATTTGTTTACATGCATTATCATAAAAATAATGCTTCTTCTCCTAGAATACACTCATTTTGTTTGAGTAGTTGAATGGCTCAAAGAGTTTTGAATACTTAATTGAATTAATATTTCATACAAAATCCCTATGGTACAATAATTTTCTCCAATACCTACCAAATCCCCAAAGCAGATCTCCATTTTTACAGATGTGTAGGCAGGTAAAATATGCTATTTACTTGTTTTTAAAAATATTAAATTAATGACTCTTTCAGGACTTCTTTTAATTATTTCTTCATATAAAATGCTTTAAAATAATTTAATTAAGCATAATGTTTTTCATATTGAGTATTTTTTTCTTCTAGAACACGTTTTTGTGTAAGAATTAAATTTTAAAACTTTACACCTACTGCAATTGTTCAAATAAGCAATTCATTAATTTCCCACAGTTGTCATAGTAATCAATTTCTTTTTTTTAAAAAGAAGCAGTGAGTACAGCACAGTTTGGATATTATATACATTAAATTGGTAAAGAGAGCCGAGATAAATTCCTTAAGTCGCAGGAAACATGACCTCTTCTTTTTGGTCCAATTCCTATTGCAACTGTTAGCAGAGTGTGCATTCAGCATTGCTCCTTTAAGTAAAACTGTATTTGAATTTTATTTTGGGCTCTTCATGATCAAATGTATATGTGTATGCATGTTTGTATGTTCACTGAAGCTATCGCTTAGCTCTTCTTCTGCCAAATAGGGGTAACTCAGAACTTTTTTGTAAAATATCTTCATCTTCTCAAAATAATGTAACACCCACTGCCCTGTTTCAAACTGTTCCTGTGAAAACTTAAAATGTCACATTTCAATTTTGTTCCTTAATCAGTTCTGAAAACAGCATTAGTTGCTAGCAAAATTCATTGCTACAAATAAAGTATTAACATTACACTAAAAGAAAATGTTGCAATTTTCTTATGTCACATGAATATATCAGTATCCAGCTTATGCTCAGAAAAGTTTTCAAGTAGATATTGTGTTCCCAATAGTCCAGATGTTAGAAAGGTGTATTGGAAGCTAAATTCAGAAACTCAGATATAAATAAGGTGCTGCCTAGTTATGTTTTTTATATTTAATTTTCAGTGAAATTGATGGGATTTGTGCAGTATTTGTAAGGACCGTGTTGGTTCTTGAAGCTGACATAGATACCAAATGTATTCATCACAACACATGCCTGCAGTATAGTTAGTGCAGCCAAAGGAAATGATGAATTGACATAGGAAATGTAGTTTTAGGCAACCAAGAACAGGAACCTTCCAACAGCAGCTCTTTGACATCCTTGGGTCTTCTGTTTGAAGCAACTGACTGCTGTATGCCAACTATTTTCTTCATCAGTATTTTCTTCATCTAGATTCTGTCCACCAGAGAGGAAAATATGACTGAAATTTATACAAATCTATGCTCCAACAATTCAAATAAGATGTGCTAGCATGCACCTCTGTCTTTTAAATACTGATGAATTCAGCCCCCTGCCCAAGTAACACGCTATGTATAACAGAAATGTACATCTCTATTTTCTTTATATTTTCCACCTGGGAGAAGTGGGGAGACAGGTAAAGTTAACATATGTAGTTGCATGTTTTTATACCTATATAAAAATGTGTTTAATTCTGTAACTCATTTGGTTACAGAAATTAAAGTTACCTTTCTTCTCACTTGAGCATAGCCTTCATTTAATGGACATTCTATTTTTTAAACCTACAAGTATTCTTGCATTCTACTAGGACACTTGAGTCAGGCAAGCAAATATCCTTTTCATGTACCAGATAGCTTTAATCTTCTTGTATAAGCTTTAAAATGTAAAGGAAGTAAAAAATAAAACTTCTTATCAAGTCAGAGTGTTTGGGAATGCAACACACCTTCAAAAGTTAAGTTGAAGCAAGTTGCAGAACAACCACTTTCAATTAAGAAGCTGAAGAAATGGAAGTGTATATAAAATAGCTACACACCTGAAAAAGGAATTAAACAATTGAGTCAACAACTGAGTTCAAATTGTTGATGACAATATGTAAAGGCTGAAAACATTGCCAATAGTATAGAGTTTCCCACAATACTTGTCCAAAAAGGATTGCCTGATAAGACTGGAACAAGGATATAAGTGTATAAAGCTGAAAAAGACAGGTTAGTGACTGAAGAACTTAACGTTTAATGCCTGAAGGACAGTATAAAGTTTATCTGGAAGATTAATTATCTGAAAAGAAAAACTGAATGAATATGCAGATATCTCAGGCAGTAACAAAGAACAAAGTGAAAGGAGATAGTGATACACTGGCCAGCTATGCAGAAGAGGGTTCTCTGTGTAAGTGAGTTTTAAGACAGGAGATAAGTGTCAGGTGTATGAAATACGGCTGTGCAATTTTCCCTCCCCCTCACTAATGACTGTTTACAGAATCTCATTTAAGTGCCCAGGAAATATTTTTTCATTATATTCATTGTGCAGTACTAAGCCGTTCCTTGTTCAGTACGAAGTGGCAGTACATATCACTACAAACGTCTATGCGGCAGAAACAAGTAGAGGGGTGTTAGTAGTAGCATATCGGCAGCTGATCTGTAATGAGAAGTTCCCTAGGGTACCCACTTCCCATTTACAGAACTGTAAATGCAGCAATTTGCATGTTGCTCAATTACTATGTCATTCCATCTTTATGTTTGCAGTCTTTACATATTTTACATCCATGACTGATGATGTAGATACAACAGTACAATAAACACATTAGAAATACCAGATGGGTGGGTGGATGAGATTAGATAATCATTACTGTCATCACCATCACAGATCAACCAGATACAGTCTGATCAAACAAGAAATCCATTTCCACTTAATTAGCATACCCTCACTTGTTCCATAGCTTATTGGAAGGTACTGTCCCCTGGCACAATTTATTATGATGAAATACTATGATGAAATGCTACAAGTGCAGGCTTCATCTACTCTTGTCTTAGCATGCTTCCTAAGACAGTCAGCCAGAGAACGCTAATATTATTTGTTTGTCCCTAGACAGTCTGTGCCTGAATCAAAATCCATCAAACTCCTGATCTGTCTCAGGGATGGTTTCCATTAAAATAACTCCCCTCCCAAAATAACCCAAACCCCCTCACCAATCAGAAGACTTAACAGGCAAACAAACTCTACCTTCATCTAAGATACTTAGAGGTGTGAAAGGACTCCCTTGGCCTATTTGAAGAAAGACTTCAAGGTTTAAGTTTTGCAGCATCTTGCTGACAGTGACAATGACTCAAGCCTTGCATGATCATGCTATGTATGATCATGATATTAATTTTTGAGGGGGTCCTATGAAGAGCCAGTAATTTCAGTATCTGTGCTTTCTGTTATAATGTAAGCATTGTCTGCTACTTTCCTGCTGGATGGCTAACTAAATCAAAGAAGAACATGGAATTAATATGCAAAGCTATTATATCAGGTTCTAGGACTCGGGTATGTCATACTTGCTGACCTAAACCTTGGCAAATTGACCATAACGTGCAATTGTTTCTTAGTATGCGTCACAACGTTTTTCCCTATGTAACCTATTTTCTTTAACCCTATGTCTAGTGGTACAGGCTCAACATAGAGATTTCTTTAATAGATACTTATGTGGTTTCTGTTTGCTTCCATGGTTTCCTCTCTATTCCATCTTCCCATTAGAAATCTGTCAACCCATCTCATTCGTTTCATTCTCACATTCCCTATGATGTGCTATGATCCTATGTACATTTAATAAATTGAAAGTACAGGAGTGAGATATTTCCTTAGAAGGGACTGAAGAAAGATTATTTCTGTCTGTCTGTGTGGTTATAGAGCATCTCCACTCTCCGCTAATACATGTAGGTACTGTACCTGGTTCATACTAAATGATGTAGTAGTTTTTTTTCTTAAATATTCTGGGAAACTTTCCAATTTTACCTCTTTCCCTTTCTGTCATAAATATTGATGTGTCATCTTGCCTGAACCATAGACCTACCTTGAGCTAAAATTGTCAAGTCTCACTTAATTGAGGATTTCTGCATTAAAAAGTATAATTTTTGCTTTGTTCTGATTCTGTGTGTATTACAATGCATTTCATAATGTGTGTACATTTGTGTAAATATGTTGTTTAGATGTATTTCAGAACTGTCTATTACTTCATCACGCACCTGTATGTGACCCATTTTCCTGTTAGCAAAAGCTGAAGTGGTGAAGATTTGATTCTTTGAATATTGCACATGTCAAGCTTGCAATTTAATGCTAGATGCAGTGGGCTCAATCAGAGCATCAGTTCTATTCTGTTTAGCTAATTAAGACTGTGTCACACCTGTCTCACTAGAAATAAATACAGGGAACAATGAGTGGAGAAAGGCGTCACATCTATGTCCACAAGAATGTGAAAAGCAGTGAAACTTACAGGGAAGATCATCAGAAAAAGGAACCATATTTTTACTATTCCAGGGAAAATATTTTTTTCTGCAGTTCCAGAGTAATGAAGGAGTTGAGGCTCTAATAATTAAAAAAAAGTAGGTCTTTTAGGTCTTACAGAGTAGATGCATTGCCAAAACACCTGCACTATTCTCATCAGCAAACCCAACAGGAGAGCTCTAAAGAAAAACTGCTCCAGGTACCTACAAAGAAAGGTAGGTTCCTGCTGAAGTTAAAATACAAAAGGATACTTATGTTTACCGAGTAAAGGTACTTCCTCAGCAGTTCAGCATAATATGCTTTGGCTTTACTAAGGACAGAATTCTCCTACAGCTGCTGACTGAAGCGATACAATACTCCTTAGTACTGCCGAAAGGGAACCCACTGGGGAATGAGCAGTTCCACCAACAGACTATGCTGACGGCACTTGTGTAATCCAGGGTACATGTTTATTCCCCTAACTGGATGCACAAATATAAAAAACTAAGTATAATGAGACCTGATTTTTCCTTCTGTGAAACTGAAATACTTAAGGGTTTGAGTAAGAAGTGAGGATCAAAGCTTGAAAACTCAGCACTCTATTTTTTCCTAATGCGTTTTTAGTCATACTTGGATATCCAGTCCTCTTTCTACTCATAGCAATTGGTAATTGATGTGATGCTGCTCATACTTTACTTTTCAGTAGGAAAGCCTCAAGATTTTTTAATATAAATATTGATTAGAAGCTGAGATAATCATACATGATAAGCTTTGGTGCTTTTCTATAACCTCTACATTACTGAAGAAAAATAATTATAGTACCAGCCACCAGTCAACACAGTAAATTATGGCTTTACTCTGCATCTGCCCTTCCATGTTAATGGTCCTACTTTCATAACACCGTTTGGTCAGCTAGGGAAATCCTCCTTATTCTTAAATATTTCCACAGTGGGTTTTATGATATATATGTGGAACTAACACAGTCAAGTCACTCTTTATCTCTCTCTTAGAATCATAGAATCACCATGTTGGAAAAGACCTTTCGGTTCATAGAGTCCAACCATTCATATCTGCCCCTAATCCATGTCCCTGAGCGCTTCATCTACTTGTCTCTTAAATACCTCCAGGGATGGTGACTCAACCACCTCTCTGGGCAGTCTCTGCCAGTGCCCAATGACCCTTTCGGTGAAAAATTTCTTTCTGATATCTAGTCTGAACCTCGCCTGGTGCAGCTTAAGGCCATTGCCCCTTGTACTGTCTCCTGTCACTTGGGAGAAGAGGCCAGCTCCCTCCTCTCTACAACTTCCTAGTAGTTGTAGAGAGTAGAGAGTAATAAGCCTCCTCTTCTCAAGGCTAAACAACCCCAGCTCTCTCAGCCACTCCTTGTAAGACTTGTTTCTCCAGCCCACTCACCAGTTTCATTGCACTTCTCTGGACTCGCTCCAGAGCCTCAACATCCTTCTTGTGGTGAGGGGGCCAGAACTGAACACAATATTCAAGGAGCCGTCTCACCAGTGCCAAGGACAGAGGGAGAATAACCTCCCTGGACCTGCTGGTCACGCCGTTTCTGATACAAGCCAAGATGCCATTGGCCTTCTTGGCCACCTGGGCACACTGCTGGCTCACCTTCAGTCGGCTGTCAACAAACACCCCCAGGTCCTTCTCCTCCTGGCAGCTTTCCAGCCAGACTTCTCCTGGTCTGTACCTCTGCTTAGGGTTGTTGTGCCCCAAGTGCAGGACCCGGCATTTGGCCTTGTTAAACCTCATGCTGTTGGTCTCAGCCCAGCGGTCCAGCCTGTTCAGTTCCCTTTGCAGAGCAGCCTCTCTGCCCTCTGGCAGATCCACGTTACCTCCCAGCTTAGTGTCGCCTGCAAACTTCCTAAGGGTGCACTCAATACCTTCGTCTAGGTCATTGATAAAGACATTGAACAGGACTGGATCCAGCACTGAGCCCTGGGGCCCTTGCGACAGGCCTCCAGCTGGGGTTATCTCCATTTACCACAACTGTCCGAGCATCTCTCTTCACTGATACTGTTTTTTCTCCCCAAAAGTAGACAATAAACACAGAGAAAAGGACACACTGAATTCATTGTCTCTCTTTTCTTATTCCAAAATTTAAATTGTATGAAGTAATATTAGGCTATTAATTCTCTTCCTTTTATGTTCTTTTTCATTTACAAGTCTCCTTCAGATAAATCCTATACTTCATGTCAACTTTATACACTTTTCCAAAATTTTTAACAGATTTGATAACAACCTTAATTTCAATAACATAAATAAATATATTATTCATAAGACAGCAGATACAACTCTATCACTTGTTAATTCTGCATAGAAAAATGTAATCATAGATAAGAACCAAACTTTATCTTATCCGCAGTAGCATACTACATGTGTGCTCATTGAATAAATAAATAAATAAACAATCCCTTTAACAAATAAGAATAAAAATAAGTTCTCTGATCTTGTAATGCGCTTTTCTGGAGTTATTAGAATGTAGTATATGCTGCACGCAGACAGTGCGCTTATCTCGCTGTCTCCTCAAACTCTTGCTTTTTGAATAAATCCTTCAACAAGATGATACAAGCTTGAATTCAAACAGGCGACTCAAAGGTTCTGCTGAGAATAAAATCTACTAATTTTGAACATAATATGATGAGAGCAGTGTGTCTAATTGCTTTGGCTTTGAACATTATAAATGGAATATTTAGAACAGTACTGAAGTTTAAATCCAGCCATCAGTCAGCTTTAGTGAGAATTGTTATGGGGGGTAATATTGCTTTCTTTTATATACACTATCCTGAACCATAGATTCCATTAAATTTATTTCTTTATTGTACCTTCTTCCTCCTCATTTCATAGTGGTTTATATGATTTCACCTTACAAAAAAATAAGCAGCTAAAGGCTCCTGTGACTATCAGTTAGTTGCAGTCCAAAACATTTTGAATTCTTATAGTTTCTTATGATATAAGTGCCTTTAAACCATCTCTAACAATGCAAGTATAAGGAAACGCATCAAAGCAATTCTACTGCACTTTCAGCCTGCTTCCTGGGGGCAACGCACCAAGTCAGCAAGTGGAGAACAGGGCTGTTCAACATGGGTAATGGCATTAGACCCAGGCTAAGACTTTGCTATCCCAACCCCCATTATGAGTATGTGATCATGGATCACAACTAGAAGTGGCAAGATAAGGCTTTTAATGTCTGTAAAGGTCTTTGAAAATAAGTGTTCACCAGGCCTGCCTTCAACAGGTTGTGAGTCCTATTAAAGTACAACCAGACATTGAAAACTGTTTGAGGGTTATTACCCTGGTCAACTAGTGCTAACATGATGAGTGGAGAAATGTCTAATGTCTTTCAAATATTAACCTGAAAGTAATAGATCTTCTATTAACTTTATTCATTTTTACTAGTTAAGTGTGGGCTTTACACCACTCAGTATGATACATTTTTTGCATAGGGTTTAAAATAAAGATCTGCCTGCAACTCCTCATTTATAGAGCTGATTTTTCAAGTTGCAATTCTCTGCAATACTCTGTAGCCACATTCCTTGCACCCTCCCAGTTTCTCATCCTTTTTCATCTGGAAGTAGAAGTGCATGATTCCCAACAGCAACACCTGGACAGCAAGCTGATTTAACAGCTTGACACTATCTAAACCAGAATTTACTCCTCCTCCCTTTAAACCTCCCTTTTCTTCTCTGTCCCACACTCTTCCTCTTATTTTATGAGTGATTCTTTTCAGACTCCCTGAGACTTAATCTAGCAAAAAAAATGGAAGAAGGGGAGTGGTCAGAGATAAATAGGATGATGGAAGCTTCTAATACTTTTCAAAGCTGATTTCACGTTGCTGACAGCACAGCACAAACAGGATTTGTTGGGTTACAGGAAGATAAGGTTTGTGAAAGGAGAAGATGAAAAATCTTCGTGCTTTGATGGCAGAGTAATTAGGTTGTTTTTACTGCTCATGAAAACACAGCTTTTGATTTCCAGGATGTATTTCTGTGACCTGCCACCATACCTTTCCTGTGAATAAGGGTCTCTAAAACAGATATATTCAGCCAGGCTATGAACTGTAGTAAAAGTACGCTTATTCCTGTTTCTAAATATGATACTATAAACGTATGATCTTTCATAGAAATGTACATGCATCTAGATATACATTATTTTAAATTAATATAAACAATTTGGCAATAAAATATTCTGGCTCCTAGAAATAAAAAAACAGAAATATTCTTCTTTTACCATATAATTAGTTGTCTTTTGAAACCTAAAACACATTGAAGTCAATGATAACTAAATCAAACTCATCTCCATTCAGGAGTCTAGACTTTGAATATGTGATGATAGACAGGTCATTTATTGTCCCTGTGTAATCAATAAGAAGACGTTCCTTCAGGTTATGATTTTCTCCCTCTGTCTTTGCAAAACAGTGCCCTCTGAAAAAACTTATCACTTCCCAGTCAGCACAGAATGTCACAAGGTGTACGCTGGAAAGATGATTTGCTTTTACAAAACTGAGCTTAATAAATATAACTTCTCTATGTCTGTCACAGATTCTCTTTGCAAATTTCAGTTGACTTCTATACTTTCACAAATTTCATAACAACAACTGGAATCTATAAGCAGAAAACTGACCATTCCTGACATTTCCAAACCTTACTCCAATTCTCTATATTTTTCACAGTCACACTAACCACTACATACTTTGGATCACAACCAGAAAACAGGCATAATTGGAGTAAACATGAAGGAGTCTCTAATGATGAAAGATAGAAATGTCTTACTTCAAAAAGACCCTTAATAAAAGTTTATGTATGTGCCAATAAACTCAATAATTATTATTTTCTGTTATTTAAATTATTTTCCTTTCCTTGCATTTGTTTTGTATTAGAGAATATATAAAAATAAATCCCTTGGCATCCAAGTGTCTTTATTTCATTTATATCCTTCCATTCAGTTTAAGAACTACGTTGCAAAGTGACTATTCATATTAAAAAGTATGTTTCATAAACCTCAAACATTATTGCATATCAATTCATATAAAACACAAATGTTTTAAGAAATAATTTGAATAACATTGTCAAAGATTTTAGCTGAAAGATGGGCTATAGGACATTATATATGACTTTGTATGAATCACAGAATCACAGAATCACCAGGTTGGAAGAGACCCACTGGATCATCGGGTCCAACCATTCCCACCAATCCCTAAATCATGCCCCTAAGTACCTCATCCACCCTCACCTTAAACACCTCCAGGGACGGTGACTCAACCACCTCCCTGGGCAGACTGTTCCAATGCCTAACCACCCTCTCCGTGAAGATTTTTTTTCTTATCTCAAGGCTGAATCTCCCCTGGCGGAGCTTGAGGCCATTCCTTCTCATCCTGTCCCCTGTCACTTGGGAGAAGAGACCAGCACCCTCCTCTCCACAACCTCCCTTCAGGTAGTTGTAGAGAGTAATAAGGTCTCCCCTCAGCCTCCTCTTCTCCAGACTAAACAACCCCAGCTCTCTCAGTCGCTCCTCATAAGGCCTGTTCTCCAGCCCCTTCACCAGCTTCGTTGCTCTTCTCTGGACTCGCTGAATAGTCACAACATCCTTCTTGTGGTGAGGGGCCCAGAACTGAACACAGGATTCAAGGTGCGATCTCACCAGTGCCGAGTACAGGGGGAGAATAACCTCCCTGGACCTGCTGGTCACGCCGTTTCTGATACAAGCCAAGATGCCATTGGCCTTCTTGGCCACCTGGGCACACTGCTGGCTCACCTTCAGTCGGCTGTCAACAAACACCCCCAGGTCCTTCTCCTCCTGGCAGCTTTCCAGCCAGACTTCTCCTAGTCTGTAGCTCTGCTTAGGGTTGTTGTGCCCCAAGTGCAGGACCCGGCATTTGGCCTTGTTAAACCTCATGCCGTTGGTCTCAGCCCAGCAGTCCAGCCTGTTCAGATCCCTTTGCAGAGCCTCCCAACCCTCCAGCAGATCCACACTTCCACTCAGCTTGGTGATATCTGCAAACTTGCTAAGGATGCACTCGATGCCTTCATCCAGGTCGTTGATAAAGACATTGAACAGGACTGGACCCAGGACTGAGCCCTGGGGAACCCCATTTGGAACTGGCCTCCAGCTGGATTTAACTCCATTTCCCACCACCCTCTGGGCCCGGTCATTCAACTAGTTTTTCACCCAGGAGAGTGTGCACCCGTCCAGGCCAGAGGCCGACAGTTTCCGAAGCAGAATGCTATAAGAAACTGTATCACAGGCTTTACTGAAGTCCAGGAAGACACATCCACAGCCTTTCCCTCATCCAGCAGCCGAGTCACTTTGTCACAGAAGGAGATCAGGTTAGTTTGGCAAGACCTGCGTTTTGTGAACCCGTGTTAACTGGGCCTGATCACCCAGTTCTCTTGCAAGTGCTTCTTGATAGCACTCAAGATCACCCACTCCATGACTTTCCCCGGTACCGAGGTCAGACTGACAGGCCTGTAGTTCCCCGGATCCTCCCTGTGCCCCTTCTTATAGATGGGCACGACATCAGCCAGCCTCCAGTCCAGCGGAACCTCCCCAGTCATCCAGGACTGATGGAAGATGATGGAAAGGGGTTTGGCCAGCACATCCGCCAGTTCTCTCAAAACTCTTGGGTGGACTCCATCCAGCCCCATAGACTTGTGGGTTTCTAGTCAGACAAGCAAGTCTCTAACCACCTCCTCTTGGACCTTGGGAACCTCATACTTCTCTTCCAAGCCCTGGGGTTGTGCACAGAGGGGACAGTTTTCCTTACTGTTAAAGACTGAGGCAAAGTAGGCATTGAGCACTTCAGACTTGTCTTCGTCCCCTGTTAATCTTGTTCCCTCTGCATCTGCTAGGGACTAGAGATTCTCCCTAGTTCTCCTTTTACTTTGATGTATTTGTAGAAAGACTTTTTGTTGTCTTTCACAGACTTGGCCAATCGCATTTCTAGTTGGGCCTTAGTCCTCCTGACTTTTTCCCTGCACATTCTCAGTTCCTCCCTATAGTCCACCCAGGATGCCTGCCCCTTCCTCCAAAGCTCATAGACCTTCCTCTTCCTATTGATGTCTCTTAGGACCTCCCTACTCAACCATGCTGGTTTCTTACCCCACCAGCTACTTTTCTGGAACTTGGGGACGGCTTTCTCCTGAGCTGCTAGGAGTTCCTTCTTGAAGAGCGCCCAGTCCTCATGGACACCTTTGCCTTCAAGGAGCGCCTCCCATGGGACTTTTCTGACCAGCCTTCTGAACAGTCCAAAGTTTGCTCTGTGAAAGTTGAGGGTGACTGTTCTTCTAACCTCCACCTTCTTCATCTCACCCTGCACCAAGAACTCTATCATCTCATGATCACTTTGCCCCAAGCGTCCTCCAACCTTCACATCCCCCACCAGTCCTTCTCTGTTCACAAACAGCAGGTGCAGGAGGGCACCGTCCCTTGTCGGTTCGCTCACTAGCTGTGTGAGAAATTGTCTTCCACATACTCCAGGAACCTCCGGGACTGCTTCCTTTCTGCTGCATTATACTCCCAGCCTATATCTGGGAATTTGAAGTCTCCCACGAGGACTAGAGGTAGCGATCTTGAGACTACACTCAGTTGTTTGTAGAAGAGCTCATCAGCTGCTTCTTCTTGGCTGGGTGGTCTATAGCAGACTCCCATCACAATACCTTCCTGCCTGTGGGCTCCTCTGATTTTCACCCACAGGCACTCAGTCCCATCCTGACCGTAGTCCAGTTCAAGGGTATCAAAGCCCTCTCTAACATAGAGGGCTACCCCACCTCCTCTTCTGCCCTTCCTGAAGAGTTTTTACCCCACCATGGGTACGCTCCAGTTGTACAAGTCATCCCACCACGTCTCCGCAATGGCAACGACATCGTAGTCTCCTTGCCCTACCACAGCTTCCAGCTCCTCCTTCTTATTTCCCATGCTGCGTGCATTGGTGTAAATGCACTTCAGCTGGGCAGGCATAGCTACAGTCTTCGTAATAGGGCTTCTCCCCAACTGAGCAGTCCTTGACTTAACTAAGGCCACAGTGCCAGTTAGCTGCCTACCATCCCCAGCTGCACTCACCCCCTCTTGCTTAGTGGTGATATACCGGCAGGCATCGCCAGCACACCCCCCCTTTGCCTCTGAAGTCTCACCTCCAGGCTCACTCCCATCCTGCCTGGCCTCCATCTCCTCCCCCCTCACATCTAGTTTAAAGCTCTATTTATGAGCTTAACTAGGTTTTTGGTGGGGGCTTTTGTCCCCCTAGCAGACAGGCGTGTCCCATCCCTAGTCAGAAAGTCTGGGGGTGCGTGCGCCTCCCCATGATTAAAGAACCCAAAGCCCCTCTTCTCACACCAGTCCCTAAGCCATTCATTAACCAGTTTCTTATTCCTCATTTCCTGCTCCTGATTCCTTAGTATTGGTGATTGTTTGAGAGATTGTTTGTTTTATTTCAACTTACCTATTTCTAAAGCATTATAATAATTGTTCCCAGGGCATAGTTCTTCAGAGCATAGCTTAGGGAATTAACTAGTTCATGCGTGAGTAGCATGCTATAATCTTAGAAAGTGCATAATGTATCGATAATGTGAAATATTTTTATTTCATTGAGGAACTGCATTGAGTAATGGCACGGTGATGGAAAGATCTTCAAATCAATGTCTTCTGTGAACAAATTGATGGCAGCAGTAATGATAAATATCTTTTTTTACTCTTCAGTTGGCAAAATGTTAAGTATTTTCCTTTCATATACAGAACCATCATTATGATTGAGATCTTTATTATTCCTAGAATGTATGGCTCCAAAAGTCATTGTCTTAGGTGGATACACAACAGTTAAAGGCATGGTACAGTAGGCAAAGTCATCACTGTAGTATTCAGCGCACAGAAGAACAGGCACTGATTATGGCAAGATTATTTTTTTTCCCTAAACTACAGTCAAGATCAAGTGAAAATATGCAAATGTGAGAATAGGTCAAACTTTGGAAGTACCTCTGATTTCTCTTTGCTTCAAACAGTGGTAGTTTCCTCGTGCAGCTTTTTATACAGTAAATTCTTCCTGCTTGATGTTTTGCAAAAGAGAGCTGCTGACAAAGGCCTTTTGCATAGCCATGTACTGATCTTTCAGCCAATTAATGCTGTAACACTCTAAATAAATAAGGACACTCTAAATAACCATCTCTTAAAAAACAGTGTATTTGAAATATGTCTAAACTGCACAACACAAGGAGAGTTGAAATATTCCAGTGGTTCCTAGATGCTTTGACTCTTGTATGAAATTAGCTCCCAACAGATTTATTTGTGAAACAGAGACTCCTTTGAAGCTGAATCACCACAAATAGCTCTTTATTACCCATAGAATGATTCTGATACTTAAGCTGCCTTTAATGAGCTCCATGAGGTAGCAATATGTGGCATTAACAGCCTTCTCAGTAAAACCAGTATCTGAGGTCATAAATTTTAGATATATATCAGGATGCATAATCTAGTAACATAAGTATAGATATTACAATATCTACATCACATTTTAACACAGTATCCCTTATCAAATTTTTAAACATGTAGACAGTCCACTACTTTCAAATTTGCTTAATACTGTGGTATAATGCTTATTAATACAATTCTGATGTTACCACTCTGTACCCATTTATATATGATTTTCGACATTGTGATATTAAGATAAAGGTAGCCCTTCATACTTAATCAGGTCAATTGCCTCATTTTTCAACATTCAATATTAATTAATTTTCTATTTTCCTTAAAGAAGATAAATAACAAGAGAATCACAAAATCTAGTATTCATTTTGCAATCACAGCTTTGCACAGTCTGAAACCACACTGGTGAGATCCAAAAAAAAATTAATAAGACAAAAATGAGACTCAGTGAAACCCAAGTAACTCCATTCATGTTATGAGTCTGAGAACATCTAGGATGCTGCAGGACATCATATTTGTTTTTATTACATCCAGAGAGGACTCAGTCCTCACCTTCTCTTCACAGTTACTACTCCATCTTCCAGACCGTAGGCTAATCTTTCCAACTTTTCAGTGTCATGTTCTTAGAAAATGTTCAAAATCACCAAAACGTACTAACAATTTTGTAAGAAATGGAGTCACGTTGGCCACCTGCACACATTCTCCCTTCTGGAATACAGATTACTTTCTGCACACTGACTAGAGCAGAAGGACAAAGGGGGCTCCAGGCCTTGCCCAGAAGAGAAATGGTGCAGAAGAACTGATGTGCAGGTGTGCAGAATGCAGGTGCTGGAAGGCTTCAGTACCTCAGCATTCCTCAGCAGGCAACTATCCCATCAATGGGTGCACAATTAATCTAGGCATTTCAAGGAGAGTTGTGGAAAGGGTGTGTACTTTGATCCTTCACATTACAGTGAACATGCAGAACCTGAGAGAAGAAAGTTTGGCCTTTTCAAAAAACAAGGATCGTAGAAGACTACACATTCATAATTGCCTCATAATTTACCTCTAGGAGAAAAGAATAGGAAAAGAAAAAAGGAAACTTAAGTTTTCCCATTACACTTTGGCTTGTGTCCTGAATGAGATAAATTTGATGTCATAAATGTATCATTGTGGCAGTTAGTTTACTTAGGATTTTAATGAAATAGGAGTTAACACACACAAAATATGTCCACAGCATGTGAGATGAAGTCCTCAGACTAAATTAAATTTTTCTGAAAGAAATCACTTCCTCATAAACAAGGCTTTGATAGATGCTTTACACTGGAGGGAGAGGGGGAACAAAAAGTATTTAAAAACTAATTTTTAGAATGACATATACAGGAAAAAAGTTTTAGCATTAAGATTTATCAAAAAATCTATTAAATTGGAAGAGGTTTTCTAATTGATTTCCTTGATCATTGGTTCAGACCTTGTATGAACAAGGAACAGAATTAAAAACAGAGAGAGGAATCAATCTAAATGACAAGACAGAGATGTTCTAACAATGGCTACTGTTTCTTACAGTCATATGTTTATCTGTAGCATCAGTGTGGAATATAATTTTAAAAAGGCTTTGATCTATAAAAAGAAATATAAAAAATAATTTACCCATTATTCAATTGTTTACTAAAAATATCTGAGAAAATGGTTTTTAGACAATTCATCACTAGAAAATTGGCTGTCAGTGAATACAATAATCTCTTTCAACAAGAACAATGTACTTATTAAAAAGTGTAAATTGCTTTTACATCACACAATTTTATCCATGTTGTTTTAAAAATACTAATCTTTCCTGGGCACTTTTTTAACAACTACAAAATCACCCTTATATAATACAATCAAAACTATGAAGACTTTAAAAATAAACACTTAAAAATGTGGTTTTTAGTGAAAATATGTTTTTAAATTACAGAAGGCAATATTTCCTCCAAAATACAGAACATACAGCACGCATTAATCCTTTCTGACTATAGTTCCAGTATTGGAAGATTTTATTTAATTATACAAAAACTATATTGGAACAGGTAATATGACCTGTATAAAAAAGGTAATCTCTTCCAGTGTACATTGAGTCCTGCAAGGAAAACAAGATTTCTCTTCAAAAGACAGAAAAACACAAAATAATAAAAATTTCCCCTTTTATTTTCTCCCAGCCACAGGTGAAGCCAGAACCTAGGAGCTGGAGTCTCTAGCAGTAGATGAAACTAGATGGAGCAGCACAGATGATTCAGGCCCAGCTGGGATTCTACAGTCCCTCCACAGCTGCTAACCACAACCAAAACCAGTAGCATGCTGTTGACAACTGAATCTGCAAATTAGTTTTCTTCCACTGCTTTCTTACCGTGTATCGCTTTCTCCTTCTCCTCCTCAATTAGTCTCTCCTTTCCTTAGTTTGGCCTTTGTGTTGCACCCTACTGCATATTTCACTCTTACACAAGAGATAAATCCACTTTTGAACTGCAGGTATAGTCCCCCAACCTGCTGGAGTTTAAGGTGGAGTTTATGACTAGATCATTCAAATGCCTCTGATACCAGAAGACTAGTTTTGCTAATCCTCATCTAATCTTCTGTTTCCCATTCCTTTGACCCAAAGGAAAATGTGTCTTGCAGAGACTGGAAGAGACCATGATGCTAACAGCTGCTTTCACTGTAGTCAGAAAGTATATATAGCACCATCACTGAGTAAAAACATAACAGTGGCACTGGAGGACTGGTCAGCCACCAGGCCAGGTGAGATAAGCATATATGCTCAAGTAATCACTAATAATGGACAAACCCAGAGCACGTATCCCCTTCCTTCAGTAAGTAAATTTCTGCCTGGCAGATTATAGGCTTCATGGAATTTTTGAGAAGCAACAGGCAATTCCAGTTACTTAAGATTTCATCAAATAGAGAGATATTACCTCGATATATACTTTTAAAGTGCTGGCAGTGTATATTCCTCCATAAATCAGAGGAAGGAACTTCTTAGCACAGCCAATAGCAGACTAATCATTTTCCGCAAGGAAAAGCAAAAGGCCATCAAACAGACCTTTCATGAAGACTTAATACAGAAATCAATAAAGTCAGATGAAAATACAACAAAGCAGACAATAATTTTTAAGTGTTAGCATGTGCAAACTGGAGGTCTTCTGCTTTGCTCTAAAAATCTCCCAGAAGATGCATGTATCTACTGGCTGGGAGGGATGAGTCTTAAGGGATAATCAGGTTTATGTGAGATCCAGGTCCCCAGCAAAATGGGAGATATCAATTCCCTGTAATTGGAAAGCAGAAGGGTACAATGGAAGGTTCCTTTTGAAGAAATTCTGTATCTTACTCTCCATAATCTTTCATTACTAGTCACTCTCAGCATTAAGTAATTGACAAGGTGGAACCAGTCTCACCCTATATGGATCAATTACCTGAATTATTAAATAAAAAAGTTATATAAATAACACATTTGAAAAAATCATGAACAATTTTTCAAAATACATTTTCTGAAGGATCTTTACCATTCAGAAGTGTATTTTTCTATGTTCTTGTTTATGTTGCGTTCTGAATAAAAATGTTACAAATTTTCAGTCCCAAGTGGAGGCATTTCCAGCTTCTAAATCAATGTTTGCCTAGATTTCACAGTATTTATTCATTGTCCTCTTATTGTTATCTGGTTTATACTGATAATTTTGTTTTGAAGCTTATCTTTTTCTACATTTAATGTGCCTTCACGGCAATGAGTGTGTATGGTATTTATCATACAACTGGAATCAAAGATTATAAGGGTAAATGACTGCAAGGGACATGCTAGAATTTATATGTTGACTGTCCTGTTATTTCATGCCAAGCTTAGGAGCTTTGTGTGCTGCCTCCCTTAGGTCTTTTAAAGATTACTGTTTTAACAATGTGAAACTGCCTCCAAAATATGCATAAAATGTTCCCACTTAGAGGTCTGTCTTTACAATCATTCAAATCAGTGCCAAAGTCTAGCAGATTCAGTGAATATAATAAATATATACTCAATTTTTTTGTGAAGATTGAAACTGAAAATAAAAAATACCTAGTGTGTGCAAACATGTAGTAATTAAAACAGAAGAAAATATTTGTAGTTGTCAAAAAGATAACAAGTCTAAACTCAATCTTAAAGTAAGGGCTATGAACAATTATAGGGCATTAGACTTTGCCATGGAACTCAAGGTATAAGCCGTACTTTGAATAACTCTGATAACTCCGACTCTTTCATAAGGAATAATTTTCAATTAAAATTTTTCATCCTTGTCCTAATGGACATACTTACCCTTCTATGTGCTTTTACGGAAATATGAAAACAAGCATTTGTTTTGAAAAATAATGTAACTTCCTGAAAAATATTTTTACTGAACAGAAAAAGAGATTAATTAAGGGTTTCTGAAAACATATTCAGACATGATATTATCAAAGCAAGCCATTTAAAATAAGAGTAGAGACTGAGATTGAATGGCAGCCCATGACATAATCTATGAAAAATGAAATAAAAAAAAATTCTAGTTTCAGCTTTCCTAAATATGCAACATAATTAAGTCCTGCAAAGCTTTCCAGGCTGTAGTCTACTGGGTGTTGCCATCTGCCACTTGCTGAAAGGTTTCAACCTAAGTACACCAAGAAAGTTTTTTCAATAAGTATTTCACTAAATTGTAGTGTAAGAGCACCTGGACATATTCCCTCCAGCATAACTTTTTAAATTTATTAGAAAATATAATGGCTTGCACACATAACAAATTTCAGTGCGTCTAATTTTGAACTTTATTGTAACAGGCTCTCATACTTCCATTATATTTCACTGAAAATAATATAAAGTCTAGGATTTTTTGAAAGATGCAGTGGTACCTGAACTCTTACATTCATAAATCAGAAAGCAAGAAAATCATTGGGAATGTTGCTGATTTTTGTTGTTAAAAAACACAAAACAGACCAAGATGAAAGTATAAAAGTGCATTACGAACTCTACTGTTAAAAAAATAGATTTCTTGCCTCTGTCTCAGATGTAAAAAAAATGTTATAATGAAGCTTTGTTCTTCTGAAAGTGAAAAAGTCTATCTGAAGTTTACAGAAAGCATACCTAAAAGATCACATGAAAAAGAAACACTTTGCTTCTGAAAAAAAATGACAATCAGTAATTTCTTCTATGTGTGCAATAGGCCATGCATGTTTAATTTGTTGTCCCACTCTGCCAATGTGTGCATTTGCACCTGCTCAAGGAAGATGTTAGACCTACAGACAGAATAGATACTTAACTCCTTTAGAAGGAAAAACCTTACTCACACCAGAAACTGCTGAGAATATCTGCTGTGAGAACCACTCACTGGGGCTGTTCCACCCTTATTTTTGATGTTTATGAAAGATCCTTACTATCCATATGTATCCTGCTTTCCTGTCAAGAAACATGAAATAAGGATTATTCAGCATGACATGAGCAATTAGGCTTTCTTTCACTTAATGAAAGGAATCTCTGCTCTAAACCTCGATCTCTTACAACCTGTATAAGAAACCATAATTTTCTGACTAAGCCAATCTTCCATTAAAGGAATACCCTAAACCGTTCTATAGTAACAAATTACATTTCCGAAAAAAATAGTCTATCTGAAATGAAGCTGTATGAAAATAGATGTATTAATATATAGTGTGTGCGGAAAAGTGTAAGAAATGTTATATCGCTTCATTTGAGATAAGCAAACAAAACTAAGATTAAATCAAACTGTCAAGGATTAAAATTAGCCCTCCTAAAAGAAGCTTGTATGCATACTTTATATTGTCAATATCTAAGCGGGATATCACCTCTTCTGTGTAAGAAGAAAAAGAAAAACAAAAGCAGCAAAACACTGATTTAATGATTGCTTTTATGTAAATGTATCAGCATGTGCACTCATGCTCAGGAACACACTGAGCGATAACAACATCTATTCCTATCACATAGACAAAGATGATTCTGTTATTATCCACCTGCATTTAAAATACATTTTCTATTAATACATAAAAGCTCCCTGTGCATTGGCAGTTACAGTACAGCCCTTCCCACAACACCCTAATTGTTTCTGAAGGTTTGCAAGAAGCCAGACCTTGCAGGCAACTGTGTTCTCAACTTCTGATTTCTGAAAATTCTTCCTATACTTAAGGCTATCTTTTCAACTTATAAGAGGCAAAAATGTATTTGGTTATAATAGTGTTATTTACACTCTTCAGTAAGTTTTATTTCTGGGTATTACCTTGTATAAATGTGATAGGATACTGTCTTTAATCTTCAGTGGTATTAAGGAGTTTAGTGAGGATTCGAGAAAAGATTGTCTAAATCCCGATGACAGTAGCAAGCTGTGACATCCCCCTGCTTCTTGATAGTTATCACTTTGCCTCTCTGTATTTCAAACCAATACTTGTGGATGATAAAAAAATGTAAACCAAAGTCAGGAGAATTATTGTAAATTAATGTTGTGCCATATTATGTCATTTTGCCTGGCAAGAAGGAATACAGGAACAATCACAAAGTCAGGAGTAGGTCTTGTTAAGTATTGCAAAATATTATCTCTGAACATTAATTGATTTTTAAATTAATCCACATAGTTTCATTTTCTTTTCATGTATGTTTCCCATCAATATTCTAGCAGTAAATTTACTGTCGTTTAGAAAGACTTTGTAGACCTATGTATGTTTCCAATTCAAGGCCTGAATAAATAAATTGTACTGGGTATAACATTCATGAGAAGACTTATAAAAATCAGAGTTCACAATTCTCAGCATTTGTAGACAAAATCTAGACCTCAATCTTTTATTGTTATGCCAATCACTCTATACTTAGAATCATAAAATTATAGTATAATTAAGGTTTGAAAAAACCTCTAAGATGAGGTGTGGCCTCACGAGCACCAAATACAGAGGAACAATCACAGAATCACAGAATCACAGAATAACCAGATTGGAAGAGACCCACTGGATCGTCGAGTCCAACCATTCCCACCAATCCCTAAATCATGCTCCTAAGCACCTCGTCTACCCTAACCTTAAACACCTCCAGAGACGGTGACTCAACCACCTCCCTTGGCAGACCGTTCCAATGCCATGAAGAATTTTTTCCTAATCTCAAGCCTAAATCTCCCCTGGTGGAGCTTGAGGCCATTCCCTCTCATCCTGTCCCCTGTCACTTGGGAGAAGAGGCCAGCACCCTCCTCTCCTCAACCTCCCCTCAGGTAGTTGTAGAGAGTAATAAGGTCTCCCCTCAGCCTCCTCTTCTCCAGGCTGAACAACCCCAACTCTCTCAGTCGCTCCTCATAAGATTTGTTCTCCAGCCCCTTCACCACCTTTGTTGCCCTTCTCTGGACTCGCTCCAGAGCCACAAAATCCCTCTTGTGGTGAGGGGCCCAGAACTGAACACAGTACTCAAGGTGCAGTCTCACCAGTGCTGAGTACAGAGGGAGAATAACCTCCCTGGACCTGCTGGTTATGCCGTTCCTGATACAAGCCAAGATGCCATTGGCCTTCTTGGCCACCTGGGCACACTGCTGGCTCATGTTCAGTTGGTTGTCAACCAGCACCCCCAGGTCCTTCTCCTCCTGGCAGCTTTTCCTCCTTACTCCTGCTGCCACACCTTTTCTAATACAAGCCAGGATGCTGCTGGTCTAATTGGTCACCTGGCGACCATGCTGGCTCATGTTCAGCTGGCTGTTGACAAACACTCCCATGTTTTTTTTCTGCCAGGCAGCTTTGCAGCCACTCTTCCCCAAGCCTATAGCATTGCATGAGGTTTTCGTGGCCCAAGTGCAGGATCCAGCACTTGGCCTTGCTAAAGCTCATACAATTTACCTCAGCCCATTGATTCAGGCCGTCCGACTACCTCCTCAAAGCCTTCCTACTTTCATGCAAATCTACACTCCCATCCGACTTCTTGTTGTCTGCAAATTTACTGAAGGACCACTTAATGCCCTCAACCTCATTGATAAGTATGTTAAATAAGACTGACCCCTACAGCTCTGAGGAACTGGATTTATCTCCATTCACCACAACTCTTCGGGCTTGGCCATCCAGCCATCATTTACCCAGTGAAGAGTACACTTGTCTAAGCCATGAGTTGCCAGCTTCTCTAGGAGAATGCGGTGGGAGACAGTGTCAAAGGCTTTACTAAAGTCCAGGTAAATGACATCGACAGCCTTTCCCTCATCCACTTGGTGGGTCACTTGATCATAGAAGGAGATCAGGTTGGTATAGCAGGACCTGCCTTTTATGAACTCATGCTGGCTGGACCTGATCCCCAGGTTGACCTTCACATGCCTGGTGAGTGCTTTGAAGATGAACTGCTCCATAATCTTCCCTGGTTCTGAGGTCAAGCTGACAGGCCTGTAGTTCCCTGGATTCTCATCCTAAGCCTTCTTGTAGATAGGCATCACATTGGCAACCGTCCAGTCATCTAAGACTTCCTCTGTTAACCAGGACTGCTAATAAATGATTGAGAGTGGCTTGACAAGGTCCTGTGCTGGGTCCCTCAGTAATCTTGGGTGGATTCCACCCAGCCCCATAAACTTGTGAGTGTTCAGGAGGCATAGTAGGTCATTAACTGTTTCCTCTTGGATTACGGGGGATTTGTTCTGCTTTCCATCCCTGTCTTCCAGATCGGGAGGCTAAATAACCTCAGAATAATTGGTCTGACTCTTAAACTCAGACAAAGAAAGTATTAAGCACCTCAGGCTTTTCCTCATTCTTGTTTCTCCCCAGAACACATAAAGGACAGACATTCTCCTTGGTTTTCTTTTTATTGTTGAAGTATTTGAAAAGACATTTTTTATTATCTCTTAAAACAGTGGTCAGATTGAGTTGAAGGTGGACTTTTGTCTTTCATTTTCTCCCTGTATAACCTAGTGCGATCCTTATACTCTTCTTGAGTTGCCTGACCATTCTTACAGAAGTGGTAAACTCTCCTTTTTTTCCTGAGTCCCAGCAAGTGCTCCCTGTTCAGCCAGGCCAGTCGTCTTCCCTGCCAGTTCATCTTCCAGCACATGGGGACAGCCTGCTCCTGTGCCTTTAAGACATCCTTCTTGATGATGTCCAGTCATCTCGGACCCCTTTGCCTTTCAGGACTAACTCCCAATTAAGTCACTCAACCAGTGTCCTGAATAGGCCAAAGTCTGCACTCCAGAAGTCTTTGGCAGTGGTATGCCATTCAGACTATAAAAATGTAGTGAACAGATGGTGCTGAACTGCGCTCCAACACCACATAGACCTTTGCCTGTATATTCAGTCCTTTTTTTCTGCCTTTTGAGTAAGAGACATTTGATCTCCAACACCACATAAAAGCTGCAATCTGAGGAGAGGAATTGCCACATACAGAAGCTGAGCTGTCAGTCACGGTCACAGTGAGCATCCCATTCACAAAAGTCATCTGGATTGGCTAGTGTAGGCCCATCAGTTCAAACTCTGATGTACTTAGCCTGGCTTAACTGGTGTGGACTTTGTCAGACTGTCAGAACTGTATTTACACAGTAGTTGTCTACATCTGAGCTAGTTATTCTCAGGCCCCTTTATAATCATTGCAAAGAAACAGAGTGAAGTAGACATCTTTTGGTCCAGTGAAACATTCTTCAAGTGTCTATTTCCCTCCATTGACTACCAGAGCATATCTACTAACTAGGGCCAATAATACCTGGGGAACAACTAAATTATAAGCACTAAAATCTCAGGGTGCTGAGGGTCATGGTTTAGTGTTTGATAGGAATGGTTGGACTCAATGATCCGGTGGGTCTCTTCCAACCTGGTGATTCTATGATTCCATGATTCTATGAACATGTTATTACTGGCCACTTTAAGTAGACTGGAAAAGACCCCCAGGATCATTGAGTCCAACCATTCCAACCAACCACTAAACCATGACCCTCAGCACCTCATCCACCTGTCTTTTAAACACCTCCAGGGATGGTGACTCAACCACCTCCCTGGGTAGACTCTTCCAGTGTCCAATGACCCTTTCTGTGAAAAATTTTTTTCTGATGTCCAGAAGATTTTTTCTGATTATCAGAAATTTTTTTATAATGCCATTTGCTGAAGGCATTATTGTTTAGTGCCAAGCTAATTGTAAAGGCAGGCAACAAAGATGCTGAACATATAGCTCAGCATGATAAAAGCAGGTGTGAAAATTTTGCTGCTAAAATGTTTATATCTATCTCTTTGTCTCTATACTCTTCACTTCCCGATTTGTAAAATAGTGACAATGCACTTCTCTACCTTTCAGGAAACTTGTGAGTAAAAATACTGTAAAGAGAGCAAAATCAAATATTGTAAAAAGAGAAAAAACCACAAGACAAATTCTACTGCTAAGTTGAAAGAGAGATAGTAACAAGTGATTCTCTATTGATTGTCTGCTTTTCCTAAATCATCAGTAATCACAGCAGTCTTTAAGCATATTAAAAACCAAATAATTTTCTTTTTTGCTCTATTTTCATCATAATAAGAGTTCAATTTTGAAAAGCATTCAAAGCTAACTCCTCAGACATATTGTAATGGATAATTCATCTTGAAATCAGCCAGACATTCCTTTGTAAATCCAGATCCAAAGTACTTCTTAGACATGTTCAGCAGAAAAGAAACTTAACACTACTGCCTAACTTATGAAACAGAAATTAATTGAAAACAAGAAAGTGTTAAACATTTTGCAGTTTATCATTTTCCCGTGCATGATCAATGTCACTGACATGTGAATCTGATATAGTCATATATATCAGATATATATATATAATATATATATCATATATATTCATACTTTCTGAGTCCAAGTATAATCATGTTTCCAAGGGTTGCTGCAATATCAGTTTTGTAATGCTCCTAATGCCTTCTCCAACACCTATACTAGAGACAGAGAGACCAAATGATTTACCAGGAGTCACAGCACGCCTGTTCTATCTTGAGTTCTTGCACAATCAGATTTTTTTTCAAAAGGCAAAATGGCTCTGTTTTCTTGAATACACATTATTTTCCCAATTTAGTAGAATATGTCAGAAATTATGATAAAATTAACTAATTTTGCCTAATATCAAAGAACAGCCAAAGGAAACAAAAATGAAATGTTACCCAGGAACTGAGTAGCCACATGGCACTGTGGACACAAGCAGGGCAAAGATTCTTTGCCACAGATACAAAGCCAGTAGCTACTGCCAGGGAAAGAAAAGAACTTAGGAGAGGAGAGAGCATACTCCCACAAAAGATGATTGTATCTTAGGCAACAAGAGGATAAAACCTACATCTGTGTATGAATCTAATCTTAATGGAAAGAATAACTTCATACACTCTGGTTTTACACTCTTAAATTCTGAACACCCTTTCAGCAAATGTGTCTCAGATCTACAGGTTTTTGAGATTTTTGTATTCCTACCTACTCTGAGTTACCCTGCCTGTTTGCTAACTTCATGTTCTAGGAGTGATTTCATCTTCTAGCATTTATGTTTCCTTTTCAGAACACTTCTGGAATATTTTCTCTCTTCTGGAGCTGCCAGCACAGCAAGCTTCTAGGGAAAAGGTTAGTGCCTTTGACCCTTTCCAGAATAACATCATAGTATGCCTAAGAACAAAGCCAAGAGAAAACTTCAAGAGAAAGAGAAAGAGAGGGGAGGAAAAATAAATTCATAAAATGATTCGCATATTATACAAAACTTCACAAGTCACTCTGAAGTTTCTGCAGTCACAAAAGCTCTGATTCGTCTGAAGTATTATGGCAAATTCTCTTATATTTATGGTTTTAAATTTTACACCAATTTTCTCCAGGATTCTAGTAAGTGTACTTCCTTACAGATTTATAGAAACAAAAAGAGGTTTTTTGTGCTTTTGAGGCCTTTCCCTCTTTTGCATCTCAAAGTGAATTAGGGATACCAATATTTTTCAAATTTTTCTCAGAGGTTTCCTTGTCTTGACAGAGATAGTGGATTGGCCTCATAGGTCAACTTCATTCTCACTCACAGTTTAGGAACCCTGAAGTCTGAAGATAATAAGAAAAAGAAAAACAGCACTTTTTAATCCTATGGTATCACAAAGAAATCACAGTTTCATGTTCAGACATAACTAGGTCATTTTCTTCCAAAAGAAAGACAGATTTGGCATACTGTACTTTCCAAAATAAGTCCACTGCTTTATTCTCTAGTAACTGCCCTTTTTGTTTTATTATTGGCAAGGCCAAATAATTTCAAAAATGTTCAAGCACTGGTGTGTTAGGATGAAACACAGGATGGCCTCTTTTTTTGGTCTGAAAGCAAAAGGTCTTCTTTGAAATGCCATTACTATTCAATAACTTCATCAATAAAGGAAATTGAAACAATCTTTTAATGTATCCATCATATTTACAGTAATTCCTATCCCAAATTCCTTCCTTCTAAACTCCATGAAGTCAGTTAAATTCTAACTCACAATATGAAGTTAGTTGTAATGTTACTGCAGTTCCCCTTTTCTTGATAGGGAAATGAGTTGGGGTGATATACAGATCACAGTAATATTTATTGGAATATATTTTTGTACCTGCAGATACACAAAATACAGACATTGCCAGCAGCACTGGCATGACAGTAGCTCTAGGCAGGTGTGCAGAGTCCCTTATGGGATCCCTGGCTTCCTCAGCAGCACACACAGTCCTGGTGTCTCTGACGTCACACAGCTGCCGTTGCAGCCTTGGATGGAGACTGAGTTGCTTCATTGGGGCTAGCATGTCCTGGGGTCCTCACTCATGATCAGCAGACTCTAGGTCTTCTCTCATTTCTTGAAGATACAACAGGATAAAAAAAAAATTCTCCAGAGCTTGTCAGAATCTAGGAGAGATACATTTCCTCTCAGCATATGCTTTTCCTCTACTCACTGTGTTCAGTTCTCACCCGAGAGTGAGGTAGGACCCTTTCACACCAGCTTGTGCAGAAAGAGTCTTTACACTACATGAATGTGTGTGTAAGTGTAATTTGGGGGAGAACAAGGAGGGGGTTGCAACTACCAGGCTACTTATTTTAGCCTTACTCACATCTGAGAGAGATGTCAGTAAATAAAACACAAAATTCTGGTAGAAAGTATGATATTGTATCAGACACAAAAATCTTTCTTGTATTACATACAGAGGCAATTGCACTGTCTATAATTAAGAAAAACTGAGCCCAATCCCCAGCTGGTGTTTGACATACTTGCCAAAGTGGAGTATCTGGCCCACTGAAGAATAAATATTGTTGATAAATCCCCATACAGAAATCTGAAATTATTGTCCTGGAAATTGCGGAGTTGATAATAAGAAATTAATGAAAAATGATTGGCTGAAACCAAAACATGGTGTATTTTCATGGAAGAGGATGGGAGAAAGGGCAGCATAGTCCTGGTCATTAATTTAACTGTGCCTAAGCATTTCATACTGTCAGTCACAGAATCACAGAATTATAGAATCATAGAATAGTTTGGGTTGGAAGGAACTTTAAGATCATCTAGTTCCAAGGCCCCTGCCATGGGCGGGGACATCTCCCACTATATCAGGCTGCCCAATGCCCCATCCAACCTGGCCTTGAATGTCCCCAGGGATGGGGCATGCACAAACTCCCCTGGGCAACCTGTGCCATTGCCTCACTACTCTCATAGTGAAGAAATTCCTCCTTATGTCTAGTCTAAATCTGCCCCTCTCTGGTTTATAGACATTGCTCTTAGTCCTATCATAGAATCGTAGAATAACTAGGTTGGAAGAGACCCACCGGATCATCGAGTCCAACCATTACTATCAAACACTAAACCAAGCCCCTTAGCACCTCATCCACCCCTGCCTTAAACACCTCCAGGGAAGGTCAATCAACCACCTCCCCGGGCAGCCTCTGCCAGTGCCCAATGACCCTTTCTGTGAAAATGTTTTTCCTAATGTCTAGCTTAAATCTCCCCTGGTGGAGCTTGTGGTCATTCCCTCTTGTCCTGTCCCCTGTCACTTGGGAGAAGAGGCCAGCACCCTCCTCTCTACAACCTCCCTTCAGGAAGTTATAGAGAGCAATGAGGTCTCCTCTCAGCCTCCTCTTCTCCAGGCTAAACAACCCCAGCTCTCTCAGCCTCTCCTCATAAAGCCTGTTCTCCAGCCCCTTCACCAGCTTCATTGCTCTTCTCTGGACTCACTCCAGAGCCTCAACATCCTTCTTGTGGTGAGGGGCCCAGAACTGAACACAGTATTCGAGGTGCAGTCTCACCAGTGCTGAGTACAGAGGGAGAATAACCTCCCTGGACCTGCTGGTCATACCGTTTCTGATACAGGCCAAGATGCCATTGGCCTTCTTGGCCACCTGGGCACACTGCTGGCTCATGTTCAGTTGGCTGTCAACAAACACCCCCAGGTCCTTCTCCTCCTGGCAGCTTTCTAGACAGACTTCTCCTAGTCTGTACCTCTGCTTAGGGTTGTTGTGCCCCAACTGCAGGACCTGTCATTTGGCCTTGTTAAACCTCATGCCACTGGACTCTGCCCAGCAGTCCAGCCTGTTCAGATCCCTTTGCAGAGCCTCCCGACCCTCCAGCAGATCCACACTTCCACCCAGCTTAGTGTCGTCTGCAAACTTGCTAAGGGAGCACTCGATGCCTTCATCCAGGTCGTTGATAAAGACATTGAACAAGGCTGGACCCAGGACTAAGCCCTGGGGAACCCCACTTGGAACTGGCCTCCAGCTGGATTTAACTCCATTTACCACCACTCTCTGGGCCCGGTCATTCAACCAGTTTTTCACCCAGGAGAGTGTGCGCCTGTCCAGGCCAGAGGCCGACAGTTTCCGTAGCAGAATGCTGTGAGAAACTGTGTCAAAGGCTTTACTGAAGTCCAGGAAGACACATCCACAGCCTTTCCCTCGTCCAGCAGCCAAGTCACTTTGTCATCAAAGGAGATCAGCTTAGTTTGGCAAGACCTGCCTTTTGTGAACTCATGTTAACTGGGCCTGATCACCCAGTTCTCTTGCATGTGCTTCATGATAGCACTCAAGATCACCTGTTCCATGACTTTCCCTGGCACTGAGGTCAGACTGACAGGCCTGTAGTTCCCTGGATCCTCCCTGTGACCCTTCTTGTAGATGGGCACAACATCAGCCAGCCTCCAGTCCAGTGGAACTTCCCCAGTCTTCCAGGACTGTTGGAAGATGATGGAAAGGGGTTTGGCCAGCACATCTACCAGCTCCTTCAATACCCTTGGGTGAATCCCATCCGGCCCCATAGACTTGTGGGTGTCTAGTCGGGCTAGCAGGGCTCTGACCACCTCCTCTCGGACCATGGGAGCCTCATTTTGCTCCTCTAGCTCCGGGGTTTGTACACAGAGGGAACAACTTTCTTTACAATTAAAGACTGAGACAAAGAAGGCATTAAGTACCTCAGCCTTTTCCTCATCTCCTGTCAATGTTGTTCCTTCTGCATCCAATAGAGACTGTATGGTCTCCCTAGTTCTCCTTTTATTATTTATATATTTATAGAAAGATTTTTTGTTATCTTTCACCTACTTTGTCAATCTGATTTCTAGTTGAGCCTTAGCCCTTCTGCTTTTTGCTCTACACAATCTCACTTCCCTCCTGTAGTCCATCCAAGAGGCCTGTCCCCTCTTCCAGAGCCCATAAACATTCCTCTTCTTCTTGATATCACTCAAGATCTCACTGCTCAACCAAGATGGTTTTTTCCCCTGCCGGCTTTTTTTTCGGAACATGGGGATGGCTTTCTCCTGAGCTGCTAGGATTTCCTTTTTGAAGAGCTCCCAGCCCTCATGGGCTCCCTTGCCCTTAAGCACTGTCTCCCATGAGACTTTGCCAACAAGCCTTCTGAAGAGTTCAAAGTCTGCCCTCTGGAAATTTAATGCTACTCTCCTGCTAACCACCCTTTTCACTTCGCCTAGAACAGAAAACCCTATCATCTCATGATCACTTAGTCCTAGGCATCCTCCTGCTGCCACATCCCCCACAAGGCCTTCTCTGTTCACGAACAGCAGGTCCAGGAGGGCACTTTCCCTTGTCGGTTCATTCACCATCTGTGCAAGGAAGTTGTCTTCCACACACTCCAGGAACTAGACTGCTTCCTTTCTGCTCTATTGTACTTCCAGTAGATATCAGGAAGATTGAAGTCTCCCACAAGAACGAGAGACATTGATCTAGATATTAACTCCAGCTGTTTATAGAAGAGCCCGTCCGCTGCTTCTCCTTGGCTGGGTGGTCTGTAACAGACTCCCATCACAAAATCTACCTTTTTATGGGCTCCTCTGATTTTAACCCACAGGTACTCAATCTCCTCATCGTCACAATCCATTTCAATTGTGTCCAAGTCCTCCCTTACAAAGAGGGCTCCCCCACCTCCTCTCCTTCCCTTCCTATCCCTCCTGAAGAGTTTGTACCTCACCATATCTGTACTCCAGTTATATGAGTCGTCCCACAACATTTCTGTGATGGCAATGACATCATAGGCTCCTTGCCCTATGACAGCTTCCAGCTCTTCCTTCTTATTACCCATGCTGCTTGCATTGGTGTAAATGCACTTCAGTTGAGCTGCCAAGCCTTCAGCCCTCTTAGAGGGAACAGAGTCCATTCCCAATTGCCTGGTAACTGGAGTAGCTAGCGCTAGAGCACCTGTATCTCCCTTACCACCCCCAGGTGTGTTCACCCCCACTTTCTGTGTAGTGCTGTACTGTTGGTCCTCTCCAGCACATCCTCTCTGAATCACTGGTGCCCCACGTCCAGGCTCACTCCTATCTAGCCTGGTCTCAATCCCCTCCCCCTTCACATCTAGTTTAAAGCTTGATTTATGATCTTAGCTAGGTTTTTAGCAAGGGCTTTAGCCCCCCTAGGAGACACTCGTGTCCCATCCTTAGCTGCAAAGCCTAGGGGTGATCAAAGAAGCCAAAGCCCCTTTCCTCACACCAGACTCAGGGCCAGGCATTAATCAAGTTCTTCTTCCTGAAGTCCAGGTCTTCTCTCTTTAGCCTTGGGATGGAGCAGAATACTATTTGTGCCCTAGAGCCCTCTATCATTTTCCCAATGGCCCTGAAGTCTTTCTTGATGACTTTGGTCTTTCTGCTTACTAAATCATCATTACCAGTTTGGACGACTATCAGAGGATAGTAGTCTGTCTTATGGACCAGAGAAGGAAGTTTTCTAGTTACCTTCTTCACTGATGCCCCTAGTAAGCAGCAGACCTCTCTGTGGAGCGGGTCCAGTCTGCAAATGGGTCACTCCATTCCTTTTAGGAGGGAGTCCCCTACAACAATAACCCTCCTCTTCTTCTTAATGGAGGATGTTTTTATCTTTTTCTGAGGATGGTGCGGCCTAGGGAAAGATTCTAGGCTGTGGGAGCCAATCAGCCATCAGGATTGGATTCCACCTGCAGCACATGGTACTTGTTCACCAGGGGGATCTCAGGTTTTGCTGTCTAGTTGAGGGGAGCAGGTTTCCTTTGTCTGGCAGGAACTTGCTGCCATTCCCCATCTTTTGTAACCCCAACCTTGCAGTTTGCAGGTGGGTGGTGTTTGGACATACCAGCTCCAGCAGGCTGCTGAGTTAGTGAGAGGGAACTACTCCACTGGTCTATCTCCCTCTCACACTCCCTGAAGGTCCTTAGCCTCTTCACCTCCTCCCTTACCTCCTCCACCATACGATGGAGTTCCCCCACTCAAGTGCAGCTTTCACAAGTGAAGCCAGAGACAAAGGCGTGAGCAGCTATGGGAGGGGGGCACTGCCTGCTGCTCAGTGTCTGGGTAGCTGCATGTGCCCACTGGGGCTCCGTCTGCGTGGCAGCTTCCATCATGCTTGGTGCAGCCTTAATCTTTTGACAGGTAGCCACCATGGTTCCCAGTCGCTTCTGGCCCCTGGCCGTGCTCCAGCCCCTCTCTGCACCCTCCCTGCTCGCCCTAACTGCTGCTCAGACTGCTTTGTTTTAACGTGCCCTGTTCAAAGTGCCCTGCTCCTCTTCCCCTGTGCTCCCTAAGGACCATTTAAATCCCCCGCAGTAGCTTCCAGGACCGCCCCCTCCCGTCAGGCACCGCGCGGGACCAGCCGTTGAGCCAGGAGCCGAGCGCTGACCACCGATTGAGTTTTTTAGGCTGTTCCCCGCTCAGGGAAGCGCCCCACTGCCTTTAATGGCCACCCCACCACAGAACTCACTGTCCTGTCACTGGATGCAGCTGTAAAAGCAAGCCTTTGTCAACAGTTCCTCCCCAGCTTCCTTGTAGGCCACCTTCAGGTACTGGAAGGGCCTTCTCAGTCTTTTCCTTCTGTCTCTCCTTCTCATCCATCTAACTTGTAGAATTTCATATCCAGAGGAGTAGACTGGTGAATGAGCAATGAAATGAGTGGTGCTTATTTTCACAGAAGAGATAGCATGGTGTTGGCTTCTTCCATGTCGAAAGCAAACAAAATTCACTTACCATTTGGATATGATCAATTGTTGCTAAACTATCTGTCAAGTCTATTTTCTCCATTGGCATGAAAAGCACAACTCCTCCAGAAAAAATGTCGAGTATTTCTGTGGTAAAGATTGAAGGCAGGAAGAGGAGAAACAGAACATTAAGAAGAGGCACTGAATGAAAATAAGACCATTTGGGGCTGTGTAATATCCCTGAAGTGTGATAAGGAGAGTAGTGTCAGAGCAGATCCCAGATGGAGCCAAAAAGACTATAAGCTGTGCTTTCCAGGTGCTCTGCATTGCCCAGGGGAAAAAAAAAAATAAAGCCTTGCAGCTGGTCAGTATAAAAATCACTGTGATGGTTACTGTAAAAATGTCACCGATATTCTATCACTACCATCACAATTTACACACACAAGAAAGTTTCTTTTTGCCTTTTCAGTTAAACCAGAGAAGAAAAGCAAACTGCCTCTGAAAAAGGCATTAATGATTACTGATGCTTTTTGAATCTGACTATTTCTCTGTTCAGTAGAACAGGGCTGAAAGCCTACTCTGCATACTTATGCAAATATCTTCAATCTTCATTTCTTAAAAACCATAAAGTAATAAATATCCAGTGGTAACATCTTTTAGTAATCTTGCAAGGGATGATTGCTGTGTAGCTTCTGAGGTAATGATTAAGTTCTGGGAATGATGATTCAAGAAAATAATGAGTCCAGAAAAAGATGGGAAAATATAGGTGCTTGTCACATTCTTACTTTGAGAACAAGGAAGGGATTGGATTGTAAATTATTTTAAGGTAATAAAACCTGGACCACATAGGCAAGTCTATACTTAGTCACATCATTATATTCAAGTGCATCATACTAGATGGTCTCAATTTTTAAAACTTTTTTTGAATGGTACTGCAGTTGATACCTGTGTTTTTCTGCATTTTCACTAAGGACAGGCACATATGAAAATTGTAGGTATATGATCATTCTACTTTATCTGACTTCAGACTCTGCAACATGAATTTAAGAAAGCGACAAGAGTTAATTTAAAACTCAGAAAAACCCCAGTATTTACTATAGTGAAATTCTGCCCAGGACAATACTAGAAAAATTAGCTGAAAGTATGATTAAGAAAGTAATAAATAAAGAGGCAATTCAGGAAGATTATTTATTTAGCAAGTAGAAGTAGACCTAGTGTTGCCCTCATTTTCTGCTTCTCACTGGCCTCAAAGAGTTTTTTTTCCTGAAGACTTAAACAATTAATTCTGTTAGGCAATTATTGGGAAGATGCTGCCAGACCTCAAACAGGTACTGATGCAGTGATATCAGGTTGCATGGTCTATCAAATCCAAGTTTTCTCCTGTGAACCAGAGGTGCCCTTCCCATCCTCCTGACTGCAGAAACAGCTTTCATACTCATAGTGTGGTCATAACACCTGGTTGATTTTCCTAATATAGGCTGCAGTGATCAAGTTCAGAGGTGTTCCGCAAATACCTTCAAACAGCACCAGTTTTGTGCTATGCAAACCTTATTCTTTCTTTTCCTGGCTTTTGACAATTCTTTACACCACCTTTGTACTTCCCTTTTTCCACCCCTGGTCCCAAAGAAACAGCCCACTGACGATAAGGTTGTTGTCCCCATTGCTCCCAGTTTCAGTATGCCTGTTAACTGCACAATCTCTGCCTGATGTTTTATCACTGATATCTTAAACAATGTACTGCTGGCCCTTGAGGATTTTAAAGATCACTGGACACCCATTATCTGCTAAGTTTTGTCCGTCTCTCATGTAACTCCCCTCTAAACACCCATGGACACAGACAGCCTTGTGACACTACCTGTATTTTTTCAGGTCATCGCTGTGCTATTGCTGCACCCAGTGGTTTCTCACACTGTATTCAGTGACTTCCTCCATCATACTCAGTTAACTTAGCCTTTAGGCCCAGTCAGTGGCTTAATAATTTATTTGCAGCCCTAATGTCTGCAAGCAGTAGGTACAGAATTACCTGTGAACAACATGTAATCCACATGGTATTGTATATATATACTGCACAATACTTTTCGGTCTGCTGAGGATCACAAACTCTTCCACTGTGCGGAGCAATGAACTCCAGTTTGTATTCCTGGTTCATGTTTTATTGCCACTCAACTTCTAGGCTGGTCTTTGCATCAGGTAAAAGAAACTACAGGATAAATCAGAATATAGGAGCTACTGAGATTTTATTCAATTGTACTGATGCGTGTCTTTGTCCACTAATGCTGCTATTACTATGGTACATGGTTAATTGCACTCATATAAGGTAATAAAGAAAACAAGATAATGTTCTAACCAAGCAATCACTTTTAAGGAAACATGTTTCAGAGAGCCAGACTGCACTGTAAATCTTGTAAGAGTGAAATAATTCCATTTCTACTACCTTGACTTGCAAAAGAAAATGTCAGTATACAATAATGTAATGCACTTACTAAAATAAGAGAACAGCCATGCTGGGCCAGAATAAAAGTCTCTTCAGCCTAGTTTTTAATGATAGCTGCTTTTGCAAAATAAGTACAAAGCAAGAACAAACAAATGACAATTCCTGTGCACTGTCCTCATTTTCAGTAATTTAAAGCTTAGGGACTTCCCAGGTCCAAGCTTGTGTCTTTGTTTCTGTGTATGTTTATATGAAGAGGTACTGATGGATTTTTTTTCCCCCCATTAACTAGCTCTTTAGGGGGTGGAATCAAATGCTATCACCACTCCATTCTATGCATAATGTAATAATGCCAAGTTTCCAAACTTCTGTGGAGAGTAAAGTGATGCTGAAACTATGATAATTAGTAAAAGAATCAGGGGAAAAATATTAAGAATCTTCTGCTTATAGTATGTAATTTTAAAAGAAAAAGACTTAGAGCAATAACACCAGGAAAGAGGATTTTTTTCAGTTGCCTTTTTTTAATTCCAAACATTTGTTTGCTGAATTTGTAGTTGTATAACTGATTATACACAATGTAATCTATGATTTTATGCTACTTACACAAGATTACTTGACTTTTTTCATATCTTTATTAATACAAGGTATTGTGACAGGAGGAAAAATGTATTTATTCAAAGTTATTTTTAAATTTACTGCAGTGATTTCCCCCTCACAACTCAAGCATATATTGAGCATAATACCAAAATGGAAAATTCTTATCCAAGAGATTCTAAAATAAACATGCACAAGAAGAACACAGAAGAAGAAAATATTCTTTGGCAGCATGGAAAAGAGGACCAGAAAATAAGTAAAGTTAACGAAAGATGTGAGGCCCCATCTTGATGGCAGAGATGTAATGCCATGACTTATGGGTCAATGCACCCATTCCCCTACCTCCCATGCACACACAAAGATACAGAGAAAAAGATGTTGAAATAACTTTATTAAGGTTACAAAGGAAAAAATTTGGATAAGAAGTTATTTAGAATACTATGGTGAGTTTTATGTTGTTTGTATCACTTGTTTTTCCGAAATAATATTAAAAAAATATTCTGGAGATGATCAGAGCTAAACAGGGATGTAAATGTCTATTTGTAGGACCCTTACCTGTTTATCACAAAATGATAACTGCACACTTAGAGAAACAGGGGCCTATATTGTACCTATAGGAAGGATATCTCCATGAAAACAGCAGCTGAATAGCTCTTGCTAAACTTTTAACAGGTAAATAGTAATTATAAAGTCCTCTTTTCAGGTTTGAATCAAAAATCAAACCCAAAGTTCTCAGCTCTCACAGCTCTGACAAGATCAAATGTAACTCTGCTTTGTCTGAAGTGCTCTGACAAATCAGGTGCAATTTGGTATCTGGGGCAACTTGTTTAGAAAAGAGCTTGATGTTGCCCTGTACACAATAGCAAAGATGCTTAATAGAGGTCCCTAACCTACCCTTTCTCTAACTGTTTGAGAACCTCCCCCATAACACATTTTACTACCCACTCAGTTGAGCTGATTCAACTGTGTATATGGATTCATGCTGTGAGCCAGACCAATGAAATCACCAGTATTAAAAAGTAATAATACCTTTTTGGTGGATATTCAGCATTTTCTGTTTCTTTCTCAGCCTGCTAATTCTCATCTGGTTTACAGCAGAGCTGCACAAGTGTGACAAATTCAGTTGTGGGCTAGGAACAACTGACTGCATTGGGAAGGGAGGCAAAATGGTGTAATAATTGAGCCACTAAAGAAATTACGCAGCACAACAGCACCTCACAGTCTGCCTCTGGCAGGATTGGTATCTGCAGCCAATTAGCCCTGCTGGCCTCTAAAGAGTCAGATGTGGAAACAAGTCAGCTGCTTCTCCATTGCATCCATCAGTGTTCTTAGTTCCAAGGAAGCGGTGCAGAGGTAACTGCACGGACAGCCAGCATTGCTAGCATGTATAACGTGGCATTCATTTTCACTGTCTGCAACAGTAGTTGTGCCACTGAGCCTAAACCAGCATTGGAGTCAACATTGGCTGCAGGGTGCTCTGCCTGCCCCAAAGTCCAGCTAGAACAATTCTGGCTCTTCACCAGGTCAGCTTACACATCTGTGCATCTACACCATGCTTAATCTGCAACACAGACTATCCATTTGGAGAGAATTGAGAGCTAACATTTGCTCAGTTCGGCTTTTTTGAAGCATTTGGTAGGATTGTACAGATAGATACCATGAAAAATTCAACAGGAAATTAATGGTTCTGTCTTCAGATCGCAATTTATATATTGTGCGATAAATAATAGTTCCAAACATGCAGTTGAAAACACAGTGGTGGGTGCTTGCTTATTTAGTTAGTACTCTATCTTCTACCTTGAATGAGGCAGGAGTCTTACACAAAACTACCCAAAAAACCCAACCAACCACCACCATATTAATTAACATTGTCGACTTTCCTGTGGCATGGGAATGAAACAAGACAAAAGATTATGTGCAGGCAACCTTAATTGCAGTGTCTTCTAACTTTTAAGGAATCACCATGGCAACCATGATGAAGTTGTTTTTATAAGCTGCTTCTTATTTTTTTTAAGTTTGTATAGACAGACTCATATTTTGTCATTCTTCTGTCATTATGTGTGTAGGTACCCAGCTATGAGACTATTATTGAGAAAAATTTGGAAGCATGGACTACTGTGGTCTGCCACACTAGAAGCAAATTTAAGTCAAGAAACAGTTTTAAAGACACTATGGAAAAGAAAATCTTTATTTACAACATACTTGAAGAGCGTATTAGGGTAGGTTGTGTTGACTTTAAAAAAAAAATTATGTCTAAACATGTGAGGATAGAACTACATGTGACCTTGAATAAACCATAGAACAGGGATGACATAAGATGTAATGACAAAAAACATACTCACCCTGAAGAATATGCAATCTGTTAATAAGTAGATGGAAGAAAGACAGGATACGAGGACTTCGCTAAATTTTTAAGATTATAAGGAAAACAGGAGACTGTTTTGAGGTAGAGACAGCAGAATTGTGCAGTGGGTTATTTTTGGAGAGGACAAAGGTAAACTCCTGTGAGACAGTGGTACCAGCAAAGGAGAACAAGACAGCAGAATTTAAGAAGATGGAACCTTCTGAACTACCTTGCTAGAAGTTAGCTATTATGCTTATATGTACCTGATACTAGCAGGTAGTGAGTAGCTGGCATTCCTATAGGGGTATCTGCAGCTTCTGAATCTCAGGGCTAGGATAGTGATTAGTGGCTAGTGAAAAAAATTATTTGATAGAGTCTTCAGTGCAGCAGTCTGAAAGTCAGACAGTGAGCAATGAAAGGAAGACAGAATGTGGTTTGGCAGCCAGCACTTCTCTTTCCAGTCACTATTTTCACTACAGTATATATATTTATGCTTTTTATAGTTTTAATAACAATAAGTTGGTCAGCTCTTTGTTAGATATTGAAAGTTATAGGTTTGCATTACCAGGAGCTATGTTATTCTGGCACTTAAATATACCTTCAACCAGGCAACTTAAACACTTAACCAGTGTCACCAAGGGATATCTTGCCAGTTATCAACAGGATTTTTCTTACAATCATGTGCATTCATGGCCAACACTGTGTGACTCCATTTGTTAACTATTTGGGATATTTTTTCTTTTATATCAGTTTAAAATCTTTTTAGTTAATTTTGTGTTTTGCCTTGAAATAGGTAGAAGTTACTGAGTGTGAAAATGAGATCAAATGTTACTCTGGCCTGCAATAATGGAGTACTGTACTAACCCTTCACAGAAGTCCTATGATATATTCTGGTCCCATGTACATTCACCTGACTATGACTGACACAAAACGTCATCATACGTGATGTTCACAGAGAACACTCTTGACAGATATTCTACATTCTCCCAAACTGCATATTTCACAGAAGTAGGTCAAATTAAGCAGTGATTGAAAACTAAGATTTCTGTAAGTACTCAGCTATTCAGATTATATCAAGATAATACCACAGAGAAGTGCTCTGCCTATTAAGAATGGGTTATCTTTTTGTAATAGAGATCTAAAACTGCTGTGTATAATACAAAATTCTTCTTCTGTGACCTCTTTTTAAGTTTCTGCTCTTGCTTTCTTCAGGTGATATTAAGTCATGTTTTACAAGATCAGGGTAAGATCTGGGTCACTGAGGATGCTCATCAGTTCTACATTAGAGTGAGAGGAAAACAGCAGGAGGCCTTAATACAGAGATTCCTGTGCATGTGGATTCTTCTGCACATGTTGCAGAAATGCATTGACGTGACATAGGTAGGCTATATCAAATCATCTTCTAGTACATGTTTTTGGATAACACATTGGCATACAATCTTTGTTTCTTGGTTCTCTGAAGTGACTGACTTGTCAGACGTTTTTTCCCAATGTATGACTTCACAAGAATATATACTGTAGATTCGTGTCTACCAGTAATATTGTCCTTTATGTTATTTGTTGACTGTTTTGTTCCCCAATTGCATTTCCTTCTAGAGCTAAACTATTCAATAGTCACTACCTGGACCACAGTGCTTATGCCAGCAAAAGTGTGTAGAGTAAACATAGTTAACAATAGACTTCAACCAGATGCAACCATCTTGGGAAGATGAAACTCCTGGCACTAAACATATGTCACTAACCAGTAGTGATAACTCATGTCAGAAAAGGTATTTGGTGTCCCAAGAAGGTACAGTCGCCACTCAGACACAGTAAAAGCAGATGAAAGCTCCAGTGTAGAAGGCTATATACAAAGAGAAAGAGAAGGTTTAAAATAGCATAGCAGAATGATTATAAGGAAAAGAAATAGAAATTACATATCGGCCACTGAACCATTACCAGATATTTTGTGGGCATATTAGAGGTGATCAAAAGAGAATTCCCATTCTGTAAGAAATTCTGACATTTTGGAATCTGTTCTTGTTCTGATTAAAATGAAAAATCCAAATGTCAGTGCTTTCTAAGATACAGTTCTGGGGAAATATTTCTTTGGAAATGTCAGAATTTTGGTACAAGTTTCTTGCTAACAACATTGAATCATTAAACTACAAGAGATGATATGCATGTGGATATATCTTCTACTACTTACGACACGTGAAATAGTAAAACATTCAGATCTGTCAAAATTATACTATGATTCATAGTATAAATGAAAGATGATTAAATTGTAATGATATACTCTTATCATACTGAAGTGAGAAGTCTTCTTGTGACAATACTTCAGGCAGTTCCAGTAATTATGTAGGAGTAATATTATGTTTGATGATACTGTCGTAGCAGTATGATGGTTAAAATTTGTTAGTCCATTTTATAGAAAGAAGGCCACAAACACAGTGATTGCCTGATGTTATTAATTTATTGTTAACTATAAGTCATTTAGCTAGTTTCTTAATCAGTGTTTCATAAGGCAGATACGTTTTGTATTAGAAAAACCAGCAATTTGTCTGTTGGCAGGAGCTCTCTGCAATGAATATAATTTTTGATTCCAGTACAATAACCTTAAAATTAAAAGGAATTACTGCTAAATTACAATTTTATTACAAAAGTGATTACATTCTTTTATATATACATATATATATATGCTTCCATTTATATTTTTGCAGCAGTGCTTATGGGAATTCAGCTATACACCTCCCATAACTGCACTGGTAATTTATGCTTTGGTGTATTGTTTTGTAGTTTTCAATAAATAGCAACCTTGAGGTTTATGGGCTAAGTTTACTACTTTTTGTCAGCTATGTATCCAGGGGTTTCTGGCTACTGGGAATTAATTTATAAAATAAACACTTCATGGGCAATACTTCTTCTGCCCTGTAGCATGCTCAGATGTTGTAAGAGTCTTTTATTGTAAGTTTCATTGCTTCAGTGGATTTTAAAAAGCATTATTAAATTTAGTATTTTGTTGAAGGAAAATCACAAGATACAAGAGACAGAAATCTCACTCTCCTAAAAGCTTAAGAAATATAGTTTGCTAAGGTCCCCCCGTGCCCTTACAAGGACTTGTCCTTGATCTAATAAAATGAGGAACTGCCATACTCCCAGAGGTACTGCTTCAGAGCAGTGTGTGTGCGTGCGCGTACATGCATGTACCAGTTTGGGATCATTTACTCTGGTGCTGGGCAGTGCCCTCACTATGTTTGTGTGTGGCCAGCACCCCACAGGAAAGCCTTTATGCAGTCTATGAGACCTGGATGTAAGGTCTCAGGCACTATCGTTGGATATTACTGCCTCATGTGGACTGCCTGCAGTTTGTTCAAAAAAAGTTAATATCATACTCAAGGGCTCAGTCATATTTGACATGGAAATGAATAAAATTGTCAACACAGCAGCTTCTACATTTATTTTATTTAGTTTCATTTTTACCTACGGTATAGAATTGAATGCCATTTGTTACGTCACACTTGTGACTTCACTCATTTAATTTCCTGAGATTGCCCAAAAATGAGATACCTTGCTCTGTTCACTCCATCAGAGCTATTTTTATCTGCCTGTCTAGACATGCGCACGTGCATGTGCATGCACACACAAACACAGAGAGCATTTCCTAAGCTATGTTCCAGTGGCAATTTCAGAATTTTTTCTGAACTATAAATGTCATTCATACGTGTAAAAAGACTGATTTTGTTATGAACACGCACAACGCATGCAAGTGATTATGGTAACTACTGAACTAGCTTTGCTTGCATTGTACCTACTTCATCTGCTTTATTTCTCAGAGTACTTCTTTAGATCTCTAAGGAGTGACTCTGTTGTAAATCTTTCACTGAATCCCCTTCCTCCTCTCCATGGCAAATGATGAGGAGAAGCAGTCCGGCCATGCCTGTCTCTACTCTACTTGAGGTCTTTTTTCTCTTCCATCTCTGCTCTGACTTCTTGGCCATCTCCATGTTCTTCAGTACTGCCAGTCTCATCTACATGCATATTTCAGAGCAGCTCTGTATAATCCCTGTGTTTCCCTCAGTTCTAAGACTATAACATGCGCTTCCTTCAAGAGCAGGATACAAATGTTTACATCCAGGCTCTTGTCCTTCATGTAGATTCAGATAGTCCTTGTTGGAGAAAAACAGATAATATATTAACATTCCCTTTGGTTCCCTGTCTTGTACAAATACATGTGCATCCTGATGCAGTACATTTTCTCCACAGTTCTCTTGAAAACATATTTGCATTGATTTATTTTAGTTAGTTATCTGACATATTTTTACAGATTTTCTCAGTGAAGGCTTACCTGTGTTTGAAAATCCTGTCCTGACCATTTCTTCTAATACTCCTGGCTGGTCTATGATAAATTAACCAAACTAATATTTCAGATCATTGTCTCCATTTTCCTTAAAGTCTGGTCAGCTCAGCTGGTTCTGAACTGCAACCTGTAATGAACCCAAGTATTATTTTGACTAAAATAATACTAGATATCAGCATACTAAGTAATTAGAGATGGATTTTTAAAGTTTCATTTTTTCAGACAACAAAATTCTTTGCAGGTTATTCCATAGCACTAAGGATTTGTCAAATATATTTTTTTGTCGCCAGCTCAAACCAGTCTCAATAGATCTGTTTGCTACCGTGTAGAAAAGTAGCAAAAAGTAGATAACTGAGTGAATTTCCATTTCACTCTAAGCTCAAAAATTCTTCAGGCAAAGCTATTCAAAGTACAGATAAATTAAACTGCAATTTGCTATTTCCTCTATTTCCTTCCACTTCAGAAATTAATGCTTGTCTTCTTTGTTTAGCCCCTGTTATTCATATAATGGCAGGTTCTAGGTCACTGCATACAGGTAGCTGATATTTAGCAACTGATCTTAGTGGGGCTTAATTGGTTATCTTGTGAAAACAGTACACTTCCTAAATAAAAATCAAAATGCATTCCTGCTAGCAAACTCCTGTTTTCAAAGAAAAATCTTTGAACGAACACTTCAACAAACAAATACAATGAACACTAGTATTGTTTCTCAGCTAGTTTTTCTTCAGACATAATATAATTTATTAAAATTTATGGAAATGGCTGCCATGGACTTCAAGGATAGGTGCATAAAATATTGGGCCTTTCTTTGGAATTTATTTGTTAGAATCCTTTCTACAGAGTTTAGGTTCTCTGTTGTACTATCACTTGTAATATGATCACGTGAAGATGCCAGCCTAAACTGGTATGACAAAAAAACCCAAAAAATTCTGTACAAAGCATGAGTGGTTTAATTGCAAAAAAAGTCATCGTAATGAGCACCAGGGAAAATTTTCAAACAAACACCTCTGTGCTTGACACTCCTCTTTGCTACTTGGGAGGAGCTATACACAAATGTATTTGTGTTTATCCTCTTCTAGTAAAAACCTTTTTATTCAATTGCTTGGTGAAAAAAAATGCAAAATTCAGGCAACAGAATCAGTATGCCAGAAGGATCAGCCAATTAACTTTTTTTTAGTGTATGTCTGGAATTATTTCAGATGACTCTGAAGTAGTGTGAAACATGTCAGCTGGGACATAGCAAGGTGCAAGGATTACAGCTTCTTAAGAATCCGTTACCACTTTTACTTATTTATTTGGCATTGATGCAACTGGCTGTGAATGAAAGAATAAGAATGAAAGAAATCTGTAGTCTTAGATTGCTTTCTGGGATTATTAAACTGAGGATAGGAAGAAAGCACTAGATTCATAAGGCAGATTAAAACCTTATAAACTTGAGGAAAATGTGGTAATTCAAGCACTAAGGTGCTTATGGCAGGCAAAGATTTAGATATGTAGATGTTATATAACTTCTAGAAAGATAAATGGCATTTTACCACCTAAAGCCCCTTTGAATACATGCAAAATTCAAAATTTTAATAAGCTAATTTTAACCTGGAAGCCACTTGGCCACTTTCAAGAAACTACTCTTATTTCATGCTTAACCTATGTTGAAAAATGCAAGCAGTGCAATAAACACATCATTTAAAGACTAGGTTTTATTTTCAGTGAAATTTGCAACATACATTTTTCTCCATGTCCAACAGAATATATTTCAATGTTTCTTTTGGTATAATGAGGAAAGTGAAATTTAAATCACGATATCAGAGGGCTTCCAAAACCCATTTTCTCGCAGTGTCAAAAGTCTCAGGAGCAAGTCCCCTATAGCCTTTAAAGTCAAGATATAGAAAATTATTCCAGTATCTACAGTATGCTTTAAGCAAAATTTAGAAATCTAAATCCAAAAGAAAGATCACTAAGGACACTGCTTAAGCTAAGAATAGCTCGAATGTCCAGGAACATATACGGGATTCTTCTTCATGTCTGTGGTAGTGAGACAGTGGCACAGATTGCCCAGGGAAGTTGTGGATGCCACCTTCCTGGAAGTGTTGGATGGGGTCTTGGTCAGCCTGGTCTAGTGCAAGGTGTCCCTGCCCATGGCAGGGGGTTTGGGACTTGATGATCTTTAAGGTCTCTTCCAACTCAAACCATTCTATGATTCTGTCATTCTGTGATCTAGATATCTACAGGGTCCACAAGGTTTCATCTCACTTCATTTGCATCTATAACATAAACATTTAAGTCTGAACTGGTCATTCGAACTTCTTTATAATGAATGACCAAAAATACATCGGGCACAGTTCAGTTCTATTTTAGGCATTAATGTTAGGATGAGATCTATTATGCCATGGAAGTACCCATTTCACAAACCCTGAGAAGAAACTACTTTATATGCACACATTTCGTCAGATGACTCAGACTCTGATGGTTCTACTTTTTTATGAGGAAATAATTTGATGCCTATTGCATGTGCCCAGATTCAGTCACCGAGTGGTTCAGCAGTTTTTGAGTGCCTCATTTGTTCATAAGTCTGTTTCTAATTTAGCACTAAACTTAGGTTTCCTGAGGTGAGTAATCTAGCAGGCACAGTCAGTCTGAAACCACCTATGACAGTGACAACAAAGAGCAGATTACTGATTACAGAAATCTGTGCTGAATCGTGTAAATTCAAGACATAAATGATACATGGAAGAGAAAACTAGTTTTGACCATGAAGTCTTGTCAAAGTAAGAAAGAATTTCCTGATGGATAAGTGGATTGCTTCTTCCACATGATGATGGATGTAAACACCCTCTGGACCACTGCATTTGATCTGGATAATCACATATTTAGTGCTGACTTGTGACTTCCATACCCAGAGCCTGGTACGAAGGAACAGTAATGTGCAATATATGAGAAATTCACTGCTTAAGTCTCAGAGCTTAATGTTTGATGAAGGGAGCTTTCATCTGCTACAGACAAACCCACTCATATTCAGGATTATAGCACAGGTAAAATTCTTTGGGAGAGGAAAAAGACGGTTGTGTGAAACCAACATAAGGCAGTTTGGACCTATTAGAAAAAGAAAAATCTGCAGTGCCATGTGCCCATATGCCTATGAATATATGTTACAGCTGTGTGGAGTTAGCCTTATTTTGAAATGGTTTATCTGACAGAATGGTTCATATACCACTAGACCCATCTTCTTTCAATGGAGTCTCATAGTTGTAGTACTTATCTGGCATAATGTTTTGAATCTACAACTCTAATAACAAAAATATACTTGTGTACCACTAGAAACTATACACAAAGCCAAATATGAAGGAATAAATTTCCTTTTAAAAACTGAAATTGTCTTCTGTGAAAATGACAAGAATTATAATGTACTTGAAATTATTTTTCCCGTATCTCAACAATCAAGACATAACAAGACAGATACTACAACCATAAAGCAAACAGTATGTACCTTATCTCTAGAAGTGCAAATATACATAGTATTTACTGAGTATTTTCTAAGGCAGCTTTTGCCTGAGGGAAGTTCTCAATTATTCTAGCTGTACCCTCTCCAAGGACCTAAACTAAAGCTAGAGATGGGGGAAACATGAGAAAGAAGCATGTACTACTTTTTCCTGTGCCCAGCAACGCCAGAGGAGACATTGACACTCGTGTCTCTGATCCTTGCTATTTTTTTCTAACAGTCAGAACAGCTATTTTCTGATTGGATTTTTTTCACATTTTGTTTAAATCACTTTGCAATTGAATATATCTGGTCTCTGACTTGAATGTGGCCTGGTTGATCCCTATCATTAATTTTCCACAAGAAGAAAAAAACGATCTAAAGCAATTAAATCTGTAATAGGCTCCTAGACAGCATTAATGTAGTTTCAGCAGCTCATAGCCTTTGCATTTTACTCACAAGGCCTTATTTGAATACACTAGTGAGCACTTGTGCATTCAAACATAACTTGTTGTCTAAGGCATGTAATTTTTTTAAGCTCCTACTGAGATCATTTACTACTCCAGTAGCCCTCAGAGTGTATAGCTTCTGAATGGGAAGCTTACCTTAAGAATGTCATTGTGCTTATGCCCACAGGAAACATTTATTACACATTGTCCTGTAAATTAAATAGTTAGGTTACAGTCCTGGTTTTCACTACAAACTCTTGATCTTTAATGATTAAAATTTCTATTCGCTATGCATCTGTTCACTGTGTTTTAAGATTCAGTCCTAGAGTCTTCCTGCCCTTCAGCAGTCATTTTCAAAAAAGCTCATCAATAAGCAGGAAACATTAAAAAAACTATATTTCATCAAAAAGATTGAATTTAATTAAGACTGGGAAGACATGGGTAGTGTTTAAGATCCTGAATCCTATAATAAATTTTGCATTTTACATATACCTGAAGCAGATATGAATATGAACCTCTTGGATCATTCAATTCAGTGAAATACTACTGTAGGCAATTATGTCATGCCATATATTAGAGTTATCTAAATGCAATATGACATTTCTGAATCCATTAGGGATGCAAAATTCAGGGGTTATTTTTGATTTGACATTAGGAACTTATCCTGAAATGATAAATTGCAGCTCCACTGTCCTTTGCTTGGAGGCCACTCAAAGCTGATCCACTGAATGCCCTGCAGTAAATGAGAGGCAACCAACCCTTCTTCCACTGAATGAAAAGCTGCTTTATTTTGTCTTGATTCTGTTGAATGAGTGAGCCTACATGGGTGAAGACACTATAAGTGAGTGAGTGAGTCAGTGACTGACTGACTGACTGATCCCTTGTACATGTGGGGTGGTAAAGGCCCAGTTATCTCCTGTGGAAGCAGAGCAAGTTAGCTTAACTTACATTTACCACTGGAAAGATGAAGGTCCTTACTACAGCTACAGCAGCTATGCATTTATACCTCATTAACTTGGGATAATTCCAAGTAGCTTACTCTGAACTTATTTAAAATACTTTAAAAATACTTTTACTAACCTAACCTTGTGAATTTTAGATTTGAGTAATTTTCAGTTGGGTTAAACACAATTATATCATATGCACTTTAAAAAAAATTATTTGTGTTCCTTTACTAGGGAAGTCTATTTAGAAACCAGCTCTCTGATGCTTAGACATTTGGGTTTGAATTTCCAATTTTCATGATGAGTAATCTTTGTAAGCTTGTTCTTGGGCCAGCATTTCCCTTCAGTTCATGTAACATTTATTCCCCAGTGCACTTGCAGGTAACAGTCTTGTCCCTTCACAACTTCTGTTTTGTTAAACAAGATGACACATTTATTGCACCCTGTGTGTTAGGTTCCTTTCTCTGATACAGCTAGTAGCCAATTTCCAAATTCATCAGCTTTGAGCATGTGTGCAATGTGTAGATTATTACCAGTGAAATTTCAATAGGGTCTTTTAAAAAGTGACTTCAGTGAATGTCATGTGTGATACAATAACCTTCATAAAGCACCTTTAGATAACTTTTTCCAGTGTAACAATGTATTAGTTGTTGATAAGTATCTTGTGACGATCTAATATATTTAGGTGATTATCTCCCTGTGCTTCTTCTGCAACTAAATGCAAAAAGTCATGGGGTTAATTTTTTCTTGTTGAATTTCTGTGCATTTCTTTGAGCTCAAGAATATCTAATTTTTATCATATAGCAGCCCAGTCCTTCACTATTGACAATCTCCTCGAATTTGTGTCATTGTCAAATGTCAGTAATATAAACCAATTTTCATGCCAATATCATCAGCTGAGGAATTCACTACTCATACCTCCCCACTTTACATCTTCCTTTCATCACAACCTAATTTTGTACCTATTCAGCATTTTTTCTGTCAATCACCAACTTCTCTAATTTAGCTCTTTTTCCACAACACTGTACTAATTATTTCTTTATTAAGCTTACAAGATCAAGTGCTCTACCAAAGAAATAGATAAGATTGAGAAGACTAGTTTGACATTTCTACCCTGGAACTCTAATTTCTCTTGATCCATTTTTGATTATGCAGTGGATTTCATAAATTTCTCCTTCAATATCTGTTCTATATCATGGCACATTATGACATCACAGTAATGAAGCTATGATCTTCATAAACATTTCTGATGACAACAGGTTTCTTTTTATTTTCCTGAAGATAATAATTCCTGATTTTTTTTTATTTATAAGTGGTAGCAAGTAGAGTTTGGTATTCCTTGGCTTTGCAAGGATATCATATTAAATATCTCAAAAATATTTAGGATCATTGTTTAACTGAAGACCCTCATGCTGATATTTTGACAGAGATTTTAGTCAGACAAAGCTATGTAGAGTAATAGAACTAAACACATTTTAATTAAACTCTAAACAATTTAGTCAATATGACTTTTTCCTTTCTCTTTCACGCAGGACCCTTCTGTCTTGTGAGCAGAAAGACAACTCCAAGACTTACAAGTTCTGAATATATAACAAGAAAAGATCCAATAAAATTGACTATGCTTAAGCTAAAGACCTATTTAGAGTGCATAAAAAAAATGAACCTTTTCTTTTTCATATCACCTGCAGTGATAAATCTGTACAATACATAATGAGATAATATGCCCTGTATGGTCAGGCAAAACTCTGACAACAACCTCAAAGATTCACTAGAACTTTCAAACTTTGGAGATGCATCTGCTTAACAGGTATGTTTTAAATTAATAAAACGTATTTTTAAAGTGAGGTAAATAGTGGCAAAGAGCTTGGATGGACTGACTTCTTATCTAACTGAAACCAGACATTGCCAGTGGTCTAACTCTGTTAGAGTGCACTTGATTTCTACATTCACATGCAGAACCAAAATCAGATTCATGCAAGCCACTCCACCAGTGCTGAATGATCCAGCTGGTTTTGAGGATAAAATGAAATCACAAAAGTTGTAGCAATCACTCAGTGAAAAGAAAAATGTAGAAAAGTCTGGGGTAAAAAAGCTAAACATGAGGATCCATATTTTATCTTTTTACTGATTGGACGTATTAAACATGAACTTAGTGTCCATGATGAGAGCTATGGAAATCTAGATGGAAATCAGATAGACACAGATGAGGCAATTTTAAAGAGAATTTTGAAAAATTAGGCTGAGTTTGTACTCTGCTAAAATTCAAAGAAATAAAATCACTTTGCAGCTAGTGTAGAAAAACCTCTAATGAGGTGATTGCAACAAACCCTTCATTTCTTTCATCATATGAAGCCCACAGATTGTTACAAGAGGTACTGGCCCCTATTATCCTCTTCATGTAACTTGGTTTATATCAGATCGGTCAAGCAAAGAATTTTGGTGCTAACCTGCGTGGCACAATCTATTCAGTCACAAATGGAGGCTGTTTACTGCCTATACACAGTAACTTTAATATTACTGACATAGAGAACATATACAGGAAGGAAGATGTGCCAGGAAAGCTGTTATAGAACTTAGTTGTCACTAGAAAATGGAACAATGTTTCATTATCATTCAGAGATGCCCTATAAAGTGCAGGGCAGCTATGATCTTCCCCAAGCTACATTAGCAGTATGATGCATTGTCTTTGCTCCATCCGCCCATGTGGCAAAAACTGGAGTCACTTTGTGCCCCTTGGGTACGTCATGTCAGAAAAAGCCTTTGGAGAAGCAAAACACTGTTTATGAACTTCTGTTAGGTCATTTCCCTATATAAGCAGATGTCCATAACATTTTGTAGACCATATAGCATATTTTATACAGTTGTCAACAGCATCCCAGGAAGAGCTTTTGTCAATTAAAGGTGTCGTTTGTCAAATTACCCAGTACAGATAAATATACACTTCAATTTCTTTAAAGTTATGTATTAGAAAATATTTTCCAGCAGAATAAAAACATAATTTTCAAGGCAGATAGAAAAGAAATAGGATAAATTTCCTTTCTATCAAATGATGAGTGTATAGAAATGCATTCAAGAATTTATGTCTCAAAAGACATTTCAATATAAAAAATTTACCCATTTTGAAAAATCTATAGGCATGGAATATATGAAACAGGAAAGAATTACACTGTCTTGAACCTTAAATTTAACTTTCCATTAGCTTATGCTGATGATTAAATTATGCTGATGTGAGGGTTATTGTGCCCTTGAGCCAAAGTTTAACAGTCCACTTACAGTCTAATAATAGAGATTTTAAGGAATGATGATTCCATCATACTGATGGTATTAGATATATTTGGATGGCTGTTCACATACAAATGTATTTAAATGAAATGAGCATCATATCAATCATGATCTGTAAGACATCTCAGACTTTTCCTGACACTTTATCTCTTTAAATTACATCTAAATTACAAATACTGTGAAAATCACCAGTTAAAGTAGTATTAGCCTAACAGCAAAGGAGACTAATAAGAGGAATATTTGGTTACTTCAATGTGACCTACTATATCATTGCATTCTGTGATATTATTACCAGAATCTGCCTTGTCATTTTCATTTTGTAGAGATTTCTGTATCATTGTTAAAACTGATTATACTGCAGAAGCACAAACCTTTGTTGAGAGGAGATATGTCCTGTGCCTCAAATCGTATGCCAGCTGCCTGCATGGTCTATAAGGTCCTGAAATAAGATGCTCAATGTTAGAATCATAGAATCTTTTGTTTGGAAAAGACCCTTGGGATCATCAAGTCCAAGTGTAACTGTCCTCTACTAAATCATATCACAAAGCTCTTCATCTAAGCATCTTTTAAATGCCTCCAGGGATGGTGACTCAGCCACCTCGCTGGGCAGCCTGATAACCTTTTCAGTGAAGAAATTTTTCCTAATGTCCAACATGAATCTTCCCTAGCATAACTTGAGGCTATTTCCTTTCATCCTATCACCTACCACCTGTGCAAAGAGATCAACACCCATCTCTACACAACCTGCTTTCAGGTAGTTGTAGACTGTGACAGGTCTCCCTTCAGCCTCCTATTCTTTAGGCTAAACAACTCCAGTTCCCTCAGCTGCTCCTCATAAGACTTGTTCTCTAGCCCTCTCACCACCCATTTCCAAAATTATGACCAAAAAAAAAAAAAATCCATCCAATCACAAAGACTTTATTAAAAAAATCTTCAGAGATGTAAAAATGATTCATTATCCAAGTTTGTGGAAAATCTTTAAGACTAAATATAAGTTTCTCCACAGAAGAACCATTGCAATGTTTTTGGAGTAAGCCAAGCTGTTCTTATTAAGTGTAACACAATCTGTGCAAATCAACAGAAAGAAAAGGGCCAATTGCAAATTCTAGATGTGCTGAATGGCAAAGAATACATGTGGAAAAACAATATATGCAGGTCTCACTTGTACAGCTCTATGATCTGTGGTGTATAGATGAATGTATGGAGGAGTAGCTGTTGGTCCTAAAGCATGTAATTAGTTAAAGCAACCATAGGAGCCCAACAGCAAAATATCAGTCTGTCTCAATGTTCTTCCTCTGCCAGAAGCTAAAAGAGTATTCCTGGGGAAGACTACAGGAAACATGACCTGTTCTGAGTGATCATTTCTAGAAAAGACTAATTTAGTACATTGAGCCAGAGACAGTGGTTGAAGCATATCATTAAGTGTTCTCCAATGGATCTCAGCTTTATTTATTTCTTTTTGAACCCATTTATACATTGACTATCTATGGGAATGAGATCCACAGTTTAATATTGGAGAAATAGTGATAACTGTTCCCAGTTTACCTCTTCTACACTATATGTGCTTTTATGAACTTTCATTGTCTTTTCCTTCAGCAATCTGAAGACTCATAGACTGCACTGTCTATCTTTACACTTCTGTTTTTACAGCACCCTGTGGCAATGAGTTCTACAATTAAATAAATAAGGAAATAAAATAAAATAATTCCCATCTTTCTTCTCCACACCATTTATAATGGTACCAACCTTTTCTTTAAATTGTCTTTTCTAATCTAAAGAGTTCTGGCCCATTTTATAGGTAAGCTTGACTTTTGAATAGGAGGTTGCTTCAAACCTTTAATAATCTTTGCTACACTTCTCTGTGCCTTTCCTAGTTCTTTGTTTCTTTTTGATAAAGGAAGACAAGAACTTGCAGAGGCTTTTAAGTTAAAGGCACATCACATATTCCTAATGGCATAATTATTGCTGTATTTGCTTTTCATTCCTTTTCAAATTCTACTAAAAAGTCTGTTCACTTTTCTGACCATTGTGGAGAACGTGATGAGCTTCTCAGAGAACCATCTAATAAGATCTTTTCTTCAGAGTGATTTTAATACTTTAAAGTCTCTCATTATGCCTATATCATTTGCCACATGCATTGTTTGTCACTTATCCACACTAAATTTCATTTGCCATTTTTTCATTCAGTATTGTGAGATTGTCCTGTCTTTTGAGTTATACAGCTGTACTTTTCTGACTGATATAAAATACAGATTGATATCAAACACATATTTTTATTTTAATTACACTTTATAATGAAATGTACACAATGAGTTTGTAAAGCCAGGAAAAGGAGGTAGGATTTACTTGTTGCTAAGGTAAAATCTGTTTATTAGCTAGCAAAGTAGACAAATGGCAGCTGATATAACAAAGACACATTATCATTTACAAAGATGTGGATTAATACACTTCTTTGGATTCAGAAACATAACAAGCTGTCTGTCTCATGCAGAAAGAAGACATAAAAAAGTTTTGAGGAGAGAGATTATATGTCTGAAACTTTAGAGCATTTCAAAGGAGAAATTTGCTATAAAATCTAGCATACATTGCCAACACAGGGTGCTCTCTAATAATGCAACATGAGGAGCATGATAAGCAAAAATAGAAAATCCCTGACAATCAGCTTGTCTGGGCAACTTATATCACCTAAATATGAGAAAAAGTAAGAAAAACTTAGCTATTTCCTGACATAACATTAAAGAAAGCAGGTTAAACTTGGTTTTTCTTTCTTCCTTCACATCCCCATTCTTTTGTAAATGTAGCTGTTTTCCTTCTTTTCCATGTTGTAAAAAAAACCAAAACATTCTTCCTTTTGCTTACTGTAGTTTGAGTTAGATCTCTGGCAGAGTGAAATACAGCTGATAAGTGAATAACAGTGAAAATTTCCTTACACAAAAGTGAAATAAGTATATTAAATGAGCTTTTTAAGATGCCCATGACAGAACTCAGACTCCCAGGATATCATTCAGACCATCCCAAGCATAAAAGGGGGTGCCTATTTTCACCTACTTAAAGCAGATAGTGGAATGGAAACTGGGATGGGTGGGGAGCGGTCAAGAGAGTAATTAGTGTTTCCTGTAATGGCTGGGAATATAGATGATTTTTTGTACTGGGAACTCTGTCTGGATCTTGTAAATGCCTCATGAATTTTCCTAAATAATGAAGTGAATAGTAAACATCAGGATAACATTGGGATCTAGTGTAAGGTATCTCTGCCCATGGCAGGGTGAGAAGAGCTAGGTGGTCATTAAGGTCCCTTCCAACCCAAACCATTCTATGGTTCCATGATTCACCCTTGTGATGTTATTTAATGAGGTACTGAACAGCAGTGGTATAAGCACCAAATCTCAGGTATAACTTTTCTGCCACTGAGAAAACTGTTCATCTATCTCCACTTTGTTTCTTACTCTTCCAGTCCTTACAAGAGGATCTTTCTTCCCTTTTATTGTCCTCCCTTAGCAAGTTTGCAGATGACACCAAGCTGGGTGGAAGTGTCGATCTGCTGGAGGGTCGGGAGGCTCTGCAAAGGGACCTGAACAGGCTGGACTGCTGGGCTGAGACCAACGGCATGAGGTTTAACAAGGCCAAATGCCGGGTCCTGCACTTGGGGCACAACAACCCTAAGCAGAGATACAAACTAGGAGAAGCCTGGCTGGAAAGCTGCCAGGAGGAGAAGGACCTGGGGGTGTTGGTTGACAACCGACTGAACATGAGCCAGCAGTGGCCGAGGTGGCCAAGAAGGCCAATGGCATCTTGGCTTGTATCAGGAACGGTGTGACCAGCAGGTCCAGGGAGGTTATTCTCCCCCTGTACTTGGCACTGGTGAGACCGCACCTCAAGTACTGTGTTCAGTTCTGGGCCCCTCACCACAAGAGGGATTTTGTGGCTCTGGAGCGAGTCCAGAGAAGAGCAACAAAGCTGGTGAAGGGGCTGGAGAACAAATCTTATGAGGAGCGGCTGAGAGAGCTGGGGTTGTTCAGCCTGGAGAAGAGGAGGCTGAGGGGAGACCATATTACTCTCTACAACTACCTGAGGGGAGGTTGTGGAGAGGAGGGTGCTGGCCTCTTCTCTCAAGTGACAGGGGACAGGACGAGAGGGAATGGCCTCAATCTCCGCCAGGGGAGATTTAGGCTTGAGATTAGGAAAAAGTTCTTCATGGAGAGGGTGGTTAGGCATTGGAACGGTCTGCCAAGGTGATTGAGTCACCGTCCCTGGAGGTGTTTAAGGTTAGGGTGGATGAGGTGCTTAGAAGCATGATTTAGGGATTGGTGGGAATGGTTGGACTCGACGATCCAGTGGGTCTCTTCCAACCTGGTTATTCTGTGATTCTGTGATTCTTTTCGAGGTTTCTTTAAACCTTGAAGTGTGAGGTTTCATGAGTATACCACATGCATCAATTGGCCAGACTCTCACTAATTTCCTCTAAAGAACCTGTGTAATAACTCTTACTTCCAAGTCACCTATACCACAAAATGGAACATTTTTCCATGTGTTCATTCATCCTGTTCTTTATTAAGTTTTTTGCAAGCTGTCTGATTTGGAGATCTGGTCTATGATTCTGTATTAAAAATGTATCAGTTTTATTTTTGGAGTGTCTCATGAACTTTCGGGGTAAGTGTCATTAATTATATCTTTCTCTATTTTTGTTTTCAGCAACTTCATGGAGTCTTAAATATCAAGATAATAGTCACAATTCTGGCCAGGGTATAGATCTAATAGCCTTTCCTTTTGACTACATCTGTCAGGCTAGTTCCTGACTAGATACTTTCAGTGACCCGAATATTCCTCTGCTGAACTACAATATTTTATATTACACTTCACTTCATCTAAGTAAAACAAAAACCTTTTTAAGTGAATTAAAATGCTATCTTAATATATATTAAAGGAAACTTCTTTTCAAACTTAGTAGAGCATAAAAAGTAAAGCTAAATATCATGATCACTGAGAAGAAATTAATTAAATTCTTCACTGTTTCTGTACGTACTACTTTCAAAGCTGTTCAACCAGCAGACATATCAGCAATAAACTTCAAGAGTAATTCTTTTTCTTGTTCTAAAGCATCAACAAAAGGTGATAAGTCAAAAATCAGGATTCACAAAACTGTTAATTTCCATTATGAAAGCCTAACAAGTTTGGTCTTTCTCTACAGAAAAATACAGCTGCTTCTGTAAAGTGAATCATTCTTTTTCTTGATGTAGTAGGACTCTTTCCCTTGAGAGCACATAGTGGGTAATAGCCTCTTCTCCCAAGTGACAGGAGACAGGACAAGAGGGAATGGCCTCAAGCTACACCAGGGAAGATTTAGGTTAGACTTTAGTCATTTTTCACAGAAAGGGTCATTGGGCACTGGAACAGGCTGCCTAGGGAAGTGCTTGATCCAACTACCCTGGAGGTGTTTAAGGCACGGGTGGACAAGGTGCTAAGGGGCATGGTTTAGAGATTAGTGGGAATGGTTGGACTCAATGATCTGGTGGGTCTCTTCCAACCTTGTTATTCTATGATTCTACATCCTTTTATCATCAACCTGAGGTGAGACAGTGGGGCTGTTTAGAAAATTCAGGGATGAAGTAAATTTGACTCCAAGCCTTATCACTCAAGAATATATTTGTTTCACCATGTCTAAATCTTCCTACAGAGCAGAGGTTTTTGATTTTTTCTACTTTAGCAAGAATGATACAGTAACCAAAAAATACTGTGTTTTGAAGATGAATATATAAGGGTGAGCCACCTTTCCTAAAACAGAGGTCTCTGATAAGTTGGGCTTTGGAGGTCTATATCTCTCCAGGGAGAGCTTCATTCTCTTGAAGAAGTTCTCAGCTGGCGTTTTCTAGTCACTGAAGTAAGATGAACAAAGTTCTACTCACATAGGTGATGGATAAAATGACCACTTTCTCACTTTAACTTCTCCAAAGTCTGCAGCAAGAGCATTCTCATCTGGACATTCTTTTTATCTTAACACCAAAAAAATAATTAAAATTTGGATGAGGTGAACTGCAGATTGTGTAGATGAAAAATAATAATAAAAAAACAGAAAAAAAAGCTGACTGAACATATTAATGAAGTTTTGATGACATTTTTACAAATTTAATTCAAACAATAATCCTTTCACTAATTGCTAATGTTGTATAGTGCCATAAACTGAGAGTGATTTTAGAATTAACGTAAAGTGAATATTTGTATTTCAGCTTCTTGCCAGATAAATGGAGGGAAGTAAAATTCCACATTCAATTGGCAGAGAAAAATCAGATTAACTGTGAAAATTAAAACATTGTCGATTAGTACTTAGAACAGTGTTCTTTTTTAAATGAAAGATGTTAACGAATTTCTACACATTTGAGTAAAATACAAATATGATGATTAAATATAAAAAGTAACCCCTCAGATTAAAAGCACTTTAGCAGCCAGCCAAAACAGCTATAACAGAGGCATTTAACCACCTGTGTACTAAAGAAAACATATTCAGTTTCCACTTTTAAGAAGGTTGTATAATTATACACAAAACTGATTGATGTAGTGCACAGGAAGCAACATATCATGCTTCTAAGTATAAGGACTTTTAAGTATGTTCATATGTTATTTTACAACACAGTATGTCCAGAGCCATTGCAATACTCAATCCTATATGAAGTTTTACTGCAAGGCCTGCCTTATATAGTTTTCTGGAAATCCAAAATTATCAAAATAAATTCTTTCTACCTGGTCTTCCTCTCACCTCAAAATTCAAAGTTCAATTATAATATCAATTGTATTTTTTTTTTTTTACACAAAATACCTAAAGTAAAACAAATGCTAACCGATATATAAATACAAAGTATGATTCATTGCTCTAACATCTGTGTGTAAAGGTGCAACTGGATCCAAGATAGTAAGATGTAGTCAAGGAAAGAAACAGGAATTATCAGGGAGCAATTCTCTTGGCTGAAATAGGTATCTGACAAAGGGCAGCTCGATCTCACTTCGTGGTATCCGTTTCTCTTTAACAATTGTACTGGTAGCCTAAGGAAATTACCTGCATCTAATTTTTAGATATCTGAATTTAGGTGAGATGAAGCATGCCTTTATTGACTGTTACACAAAGGCATTGTAGTTAAATGAAACAAACAGATGAAAGTGGGTCAGTGGGGACAGGGAATATAACAAGAGTCTGTAATTCTTTCAAAGGTCATTTTACAAAGAAAAGAAAATCAAGGAAAAAAAACCTCAGTGACTACACTTCTGACATGGGACCCTCTACACACTGTGCGCCCACACAATACGTGGTCTGCTTTGGTTTGCACTGCATTGCACAAAGGTGTGTTGCCTTTCCCTTTTCCCCACAGGCAGGTAAACTGTAACCCTCTTCATGCAGATATTATAAGTTGCTTATCATAGAATCATAGAATAAACAGGTTGGAAGAGACCCACTGGATCATCGAGTCCAACCATTCCTATGTGTATGTGTTGTTAGCATGGGCTGACTGGCTCTGCTTCCAGGTCACAAGCAGGGAAGTAGCAATGCTTGCCTAAGACAAAACATCTTTGCTGCTTTGCTTCTTAGGGGAGAAACATTTATCATTGCATCCTCAGAACAAATTTCTGTAACGTAGGGCATATTACAAAACACTTTTTTAATAAAATAACCTTCCTGTCTTCTCATGTAATTATGTACTTCTGTGATATAATGAAGAAATTTTGTATAAATAATTTCTACTGTTTTAGCTACTGATTTCATTTTGTCCATCTCTATGCAAATCTCATTCTTTCAGCTGCAAAACTACTCTTTTCTTTTGATCCTTGCACTTTGTTTTTGGTCACTTACATCCAGAACCTTGCCACCTCTGCCCTCTCAGTTTCCCTCTATCTCTTACTATTATAACTGCAAAAGAAACGGAGACTGCAACTGGAGGGAACAGGAACACAAATTTAAATCGAGTGTTCAGCACAGCTAGTGTTTAGACAAAGAATTTGCCTGCAGCCAGAGGAGAATGAGTTAGATTAAATTGGTTTGATGTTGTAAGGAAGTGAGTGACATTTTTATATTTTAATTAAGTGAGAGTAGCAGCTAAGAGAGGATAGGAATGCAAGAGGAGGGAGTAGAGAAAAAGAAAGTAAATAAAACAGCAGCTTGCAGGAATATATGAATAAATACTTTTCAGATTCTATATAGCAAGGGATTATAACAGGATGAGAATCTGAAGAAAAAAGGAAACGTAAGCAGAACTTCAATGTTACTATGTTTGAAATGACCCATTTACCCTCCAGTCTGCAACGGTGAGTTATCTGTCAATCAGAAAAGCTAATTTTAAAATTACATTCTGGGTATTACAGTTATTTAATGTACCTTGTTTAATATCCTGGTTTTTCGGTGGAAGTGATATATCATGGGTCAGATGCAATTTCACTGCACATGCTGACTAGTCGTTTTTTACTCATTGAGTAGTCACATTGATTTCAAGGGGACAGCTTAGCAAGTAAAATGCTACTCGGTACAGTTCAGACCTGTGTGTTTCTGCATGCCTATCCAGCCAACGTGCTAAATACAGCTGACAACTAATCCCCACACAGCCATTTGCTTACTCACCTCTAGTAGAATGGGGAAGAGAATCAGGAGGATAACAGCGAGAAAACTCATGGGTTCAGATAAAGACACTTTAACAGATAAAGTGAAAGCCAAGTGCACAAGCAAAGCAAAACAAGGAATTCACTCACGACTTCTGGCAGGCAGATGTTCAGCCATCACTAGGAAGACAGGGCTACATCACACATAATGGCTACTTGGGAAGACAAACATCATAACTCTCACTGTCCCACCACTTCCTTCCTTCTTCTCCCAGCTTTCTATGCTGAGCAGGACATCATGTGATAAAGAATATCCCTTCAGTCATTAGGGGCCAGCTGTCCCAGCTGTGTCCCTTCCCAGTTTGTTGTGCACCCACAGCCTACTTACTGGTGAAGTGGAATGAGAAGCAAAGGCCTTGATGCTGTGTAAGCACCACTCAACAACAGCTAAAATGTCCCAATAACATCAACACTGATTCCAGCACAATCCCACACACAGCCCCATAAAAGCTACTATGAAGAAAATTAACTCTATCCCTGTCAAAACTAGCACAAATTTTCTCAAAAATCTTTGACATTTTTAATATCATAAGCTCATGGTAAATGTTATCTATTATCTATGTATCTGTAATTTCAATGCTAAAATATTCCAGTTGCCTTACTAGCTCCTTGTAAGAAGATCCACTACATTACATTTGGGTTATGTCGATATTATCCACCCAGAAAGTATGAAAAAAAAGATAACCTTCTAGAGGTGTCTATCACTCTCACTACCTGGAGAATAATCTTAGATGACCTATTTAAATTAAGCACCTAAGCTGCTGAAGTTAACATGTGCATTCATTCTTGCAGTATGAGATTTTTGAAGCATTTAGCTTGGACTGGCATACAAAAGAAACAACCATATATAGCATTTAATAGTATCTAACAGGTTTGTCATTGGAGCTATTTATGACACAGAAACTTTGGAACCTGTGTAATATGGAATACACTTTTGCAAGAATGGCCAACTTCTACTTTTTATTGCATCTATTCTTGTCACTGTCAATGCAAACACAAAGTAATTGATGAGCACTCTATCAAAGAGGTATGGAAGCGCCAACCTTATACTTTATTGATCTGGTTTTGTCACTTCTTTCTCTTTTCTAAAATGTATTTATGTTCTGTAATTCTTATTGCAAGTTGTCTAAATGATTTCTTTGGATCGGATTCTTAAATTGAGACATTCTTCTTTAGTCGGAGGATGTGTTACCTTTGACTCAAATTCAAGTGAAATTATCATGTTTTCAATGCACCACTAGCTATACTGTACACACCACAAACTTTTCTTTGTATCTCATTATAAAGGTGCAGACACAGGAAGTAATTTTTATTTTTCTATATTCTGAGGTTTCAGCAACTTTTTATCTGAATACTCTCTGCAGCCTGAATAGGCATTCTTATTAACAAGATTATCAGTCCTTCTTTTTCAAATGATCTTTAATATTAGTATCTGGAGGTAGAAGGAATGAAAAATTTATTATTTCCTATCACTGTATGTTCAAAAATTTCTCGGCTAGCAAATCAACATAGATCGACCTATGCAAAGCAAAGTATACCTATAAAGAACATTTGACCTTCACACATTGATTCCAGAGTTTCCTAAGGCAGTGAAACATAATGCCGTTTTAATGGACTTAAATTGTGGAGGTCAATATGTATTAAAGAATTTGTGACAACAGTCTAATGGTAGCAATGTTTTTCAGGTTTATTTCCCTACCTGGTGTATTTTTATCCTTATAATCTCCATAGCCACACATTGTGTCTGTGTGCCTGGCTTGTTCTAACAATAACAATAAGATTTATGTAGAAATCGGACAGTGTGACGTGGTAATGGCTTTTGAATTGACTAGACTTGTTCAAAACAAATTTTTGAAGTAATATTGGAATTCAATGTTCCTCCGTTTCTGTATGGTAGAATTAATGCTTTTTGCTGGGTCACAAGCATGTTATTATCTGAATATTTCCCAGGTAATTTCTAAGCTCCTTGTGGCAGAGTTGTCCCTCTTTGTGCATATCTGCACAAAGAAGCAAATCATTATAGCCCTTTTTATAGAGGGCTTTTCCCCCCACACTCTTTTCTAATTACAAAGAGATAGCAATTTGTTTTGGCATGGTAAAACATATTAGTTCAGCAGCAGCAATAACAACGGTGTTAAAAGTATTCTTCTCTGTGCTCAAATGGGGGTAAAGCATAATGTTTTACTACTCTGTAGGGAGTTATAACAAGCATTTTAAATGTAAAGCTGCAGTGAGCAGTTTAGCAACTATCTGAACTCTGGAGAACGATAAAATGCTTGTAAACTCACTTGAATAAGTTTACAACCTAAAGGGAAATAGGAGTCTGAGAAAAAATTTTGAAACCTTACACCAATTACTACAGTTTCTAAATGCTCACAGATGTTACCTGTGATTAGAAAGTCAGTTCACCTTTCCTATGCCACCTAATATACTTTCTAGCCCTTTTATAATCAAATGAATGTAGACACGTGTTTGCAAACACTTGCACAATTTGAAATGTTATTTGATACTTCATGGTATAATCCTCCTGGAGCTTTTTATGATAGAAAATTCCTACTACAGTGTATAATCTGACTGATTTTCTCCTTTTGATCAATATGTTTCCATCTGCGTTCACATATAGGAGAGGAAATAATAGTGTTACACAGGCATGCTTGTTTGTTAAAAGCTAAAATACAAATTGTGGTGGGTTAATTCTAGTAGAAAACTGAACTTTACAGTCTGCTCATATCTTTCTTGAATTATGGAGACCAGAACTGGACACAGTACTGCTGGTGTGGCCTCATAAGCCCTGAGTAGAGTGGAATGATTACATCTCTCTAGTAGTAACGCTTGCCTGGATTTACCTTCATTGCTGCAGCAGCATACTGTTGATTCATGTTCAACTTGTTTTAGCGGGACCCACAGGTCCCTCTCAGTAAAGATGCTCTCCAGCCACTCAGATCCCTGTCTGTATTGGCCTTTTTAGCCATGTTGTCCTACGTGCAGGACCTTGCACTTTTCTTTGCTGCACTTCTTACAGAACTTGCTTGCCCACTTTCCAGCCTGTCCAGGTCTCTTTGTAAGATGGCTCTCCCTTCTGACATGTTCACAGCACCACTGAGTTTAGTGTCATCCACAAACTTAGTAAAGTTGCTTTCTGTTGCATTGTGCAGACCATTTATGAACATGTTGAACAGCATAGGACCCAGTATAGGTCCCCGGGGAATCTCACTTTTGACAGGCTGCCAGACTGAGTAAAAACCATTGATCAGCACTCTCCCAGTACTGCCTGTCAGCCTATTTCCTACCCATCTTGCAGACTGCCCATCCAATCTATCTTGCCAGGTTTTCTAGAAGGAGGCTGGAAAACTGTGTTGAATACTTTGCTGAACTCTAGGTAAACAATATCCACTGCTCTGCCTATGTGATCAAGTTAGTCAGGCCTTTGGTATGTCTGTGCTGGCTATTCCCAATCACTTGCTTCATTTGGCTTTTAATAGTTTCTAAAATGACCCCTTCTGTTATAAATTGAGGCGAATAATTTGATTCTGCCTTTACGGATCAATTAATTGTTTATTGATTACAGCAAGCAATGACAAGCAAACAGCGCTGGGTGCAGCCGGGGAGCCCGCGCTCCGCCAACAGCTCACACCGACTTCCCCTCCGCTTCAGTCTTTTATATGTTTCCATCTCCGTGTTCATGGGGTACTCTGCGTCTGCTTCGCCAGTTAGACAGTTCTTCTTATCTGTGTGTCCAGGCTCGCTGCAACACTTCGGCAACTCCCTCCGAATTCCTCCATATACCAGACTCCCTGGTTTTCTGTAGTTCAATTAGTTTTAGCAAAAGGCAATTTTGACACAACTACCCTTATCTACAAATATATTCTGTCCTTTAATCTTTATCCATATATGGTTATACAATCCAATTTGTGCCTAGGCAAACACAAAACTTTCTCTGTTTTGTGTCTTGTGTTTCTTGTTATCTACACAAGCTCCCCTCCCCATTTGATTTACTACTTGGTGGATAAAGGGTCGTATCTATCACAGTACACAAGCTTTCCTCCTTATTTAATTTTCTACTTGATGAACAAAGGGCCCTATCTATCACACTTCCATTACTTCGCTAGGGATCAAAGTAATACTAATGGGCCTGCAGTTTCCCGCATATTCTTTTGGGCCCTTCTTGAAGATGACATTTCTTTTCTTCCGGTCATCAAGGATATCCCCCCTACACCCATAACTTTTCAAAGATTAGAGACAGTGGGTAGTGGCCTTGCAAAAATGTTAGCCCTTTCTCTTACTATTCTGACAACTAAAGTTGTTTGCTGTCTGCTAACACTTCACAGTGATTTCCTACACAGCTCCTTTCTATACCATCAACTCCCAACTGCTAGAAGGGTTACAGCTTCCAAGGTGCGAGACTTGGCATTTGATTTTGTTGAACTTTCTGAGATACATTCCAGCCCATTTTTCCAGCCTATATAGCTCTCACAAGATGTAGAAGACCTACCCTCCAGTTGTATCATCTCTAAATTTGTTAACATCCTATCCCATTGTCCAGTCCACTAACAAATATGTTAAATGTCATAAAAAACAATGACAGTCCCTGAGGGGTGGCACTCATCATGACTGCAGCTAGACTTTGGATCCTCTATCTCAATAATTTTAGCCCAGAAGTCCAAGCAGTTTTACATCAAGTTATCAGGTCAATGTTTCGTCAGTATGGCTCTAAGGATACTGTGGGAGAACATATTGAATGCCTTGCTAAAAGCAAGGTGAACACTATCTACTGCTCTACCCATGTCCACAGTCACATATCTCATAATAGAAAGCTGTTCATTTCGTCGTGCTTGTTCTGCCTGTTGAAAAGCTATAAATCCACAAAGCCACGAAGAATTCTTCTCTTTGTAGCTCAGAATTCATTTTTGATGAAAAGAAAATACTATTTTTCTTTTTTTTCAAATCATTTTGCGTTAGTTAATTGCCTTTTTATGTATAAGTTCCCACTATGATATTGGCAATTATGTCATTTTAAAAAGTAAGTAAATTATAATACCTGAACTATTTATTTGAAGTTCCTAATTGGAAATTATTGCAATTATTTCTACTAATTATAAAACATGTTGTTGGTACTATAAAGCTGCTTAGTAATATGATCAGAAAGATTAATGAGTTTCAATATTTTGGAGTATTGAAACAGATGTGGCATTACTATCTTCAACAAATTAAGTTAAACACTTACTACATTCTTAGAAATAGTTCACAGCAACCATTATTATGTTATAATTTCTAATGAACAAAACAACTTTCGGGCTGTGTGAACAATAGCATATTCTCATTTTTTGTTTTTACTCAATAGTTTAAAGGTAGTTTTGGAAGTCGGACTATTATTAACCCAAGAGGATTAAAATTCAAAAGCTTCCACTGTAGTTAACATTAAAAGAAAAAAAGTTTTGTAAATAGCCACATTGATAAAATTTTGTGTTAGCTCAGACAGCCCAACATCTTAGAATTTTCCAAGTGTAAGAAAAAATTAGTAGATATGTACTGGAAAGAAAGCCAACCAGACAGCTTACATTCAGTGAGTGATGATGTCTGAGCTGAATTCATAGATCTTCAAAATTTAGCTTTTGCTAACTATTCAAAGCAGCTGTAACCCTAACGGTCTAAGTTTTAAGTGGAAGCTTAGGCCCTTAACTGGATAAGAGTAACTGGAAAAAAATTATTCTGGCTAGGATAGAGAAGGCTCTTTCTAAAAAAAATGACTCAGTGTTGTTCAGCTTAACCAACATGCTACCAAAGAATAAGAAAATCAGAATGAGGAAGACATACTGGTGCTTTTGGTTATAATGAAAAATATTAACTACCATTACAATGAAAGGTATGAAGTAACAGATCTCTTTATTCAAACTACTATTTTGTATTGATATTTTGCTACTAAACCTTTCATCTGGAAATTTCCACATACCCAGATGCTATTTTGATAGCTAGATACTGACATATCCTTTATAATTGCCTTCTATTTAATCATATAATAGCTCTGTTTGCTTTACTATGAAGAGCACCTCTTCTGTTATCCAGTCAACTTCTAAAGGGTATAATATTTTAAAAAATGTCCAATGACCTTCTTTGTTAATTTCCCATAATTTGTTTGAAGATCTGCAGCAGTGTTGTCTGATAACTTTGATAATGTCACAGGTTGCTGTAAGAGTTTTCTTTATGTATATGTTATCCAGCAAAAGTTAAAAATCTAAATAATTATTATTTGAAACTGAGGATTCATTCAACAAATATTGCTTTTACTTTCCATTTATTTATGTTAGGATATGTACTTGTCCAGTTTTTCTGGTTCATAAATCACATGCAACATACAAAATTTCTATTTCATATGACCCCTTTAAAAAGTTAAAATATATTTTTCTTTTTCCTCTTTCTGACAATTATAATTTAGTAACAGCCTACTGTGGAGCACAGATGTTTAGAGTCATGGAGTTACTTTCACAATAGATAAATTTGCTGCTAGTGTTCTTTCCCTCCTTCACAGAATGGAAGTTATATTCCTTTGCAGCCATATAGAATTCATACAGGACATCTGTCTTTGTTTTGGAAGTTGATTTTTATCTCACCACTACTTCTTATTTAATCTGCTGCATTTTACAGAGCTCTTTCAAAATGTGTTTCCAACACATGTTATACATTTTCAGGTGGAATTATTTTTCACCTAGCATCTATGTGAATTCATAAATGAGAGAGGACTTCCTAATGCCATAATCACATAACCACATGCACATGATTTGGCTGTTCAGATTGCTTGAAACGAAAGGGCAAAAGCTATTTTTTTGCTGAGCAAAAAGGTGAAAGATGTTAAAGTATATCATGTTCCATTGAGGAGCAAGATGTAGTTATGAACACAGTTACACTAAAAACAGAACCAGATTTTAGAGTTTTTGTGCGGACTTGAACTTTATGAGCTTGAGATTTCTTAAAGCAAATGAACTACAATGGCCTGAAATATATTAACAGTAGTTTCCTTTTAGGTCTGCAGTGCTGTTCAGTGATCATCAGAGGAGTAGGATTGCAAGAGCAAAAAAAAGGAAAACTTAAAACCAGTACATTTCTGTTCTTACATATTTATTCAAAATAATGCCATAGATTTGTATGAAATAACTGCTTATGAGATGGATACTGGTAGGCTCTTTTAAAATTTTTCTCCTCTTTCAGAACATTTTTCCTAATATTTCTGCTTTCAAATTTTGTATAAGTAGTTAAAAGAGAAAATATGCACACTCACTGTTTCTCTATAAATGCACACAAAGACACACACACTCACTCACTTACAAACAGATAATGTACATACACACATGTGCATGTGTGCAGAGAGATAACCAGGAGATTCAGACAAAATTAATATTGAATTATAAGTGGAGTTAATAAAACCACCAACAATCAGAATTGCTCAGAATTCTGCAATCTGATCTGAAACCAATGTACTGCCTTTAGCAGAGACAAAATTTAACCCTCAAGATGCATTTTTAAAATGCTTTGGAAGACGCCTTTTTTTAATTATCTTACTTTTCATCATGAATCTGGACTTTTCAAAGAATCTAGGGAAAAGGTGAATTTTTATACAGCATCAAAAATGAATGAGACTTTTAAAATGAACATTATTTTCTATCCCATTTGAAACAACAATTTGAAGGTGAAAGCATAGCTTTGTTACTGGGGATGTTGTCTCTTTTGCTTATGCCTTGAAAATATTCCTCAAACTGATTAAATATTAGCATTTTACTATATACTACACAACCATACAAACCAGTAATACAGTTTGAAATATTAGAATAGCCTTCCTTGATCTTTCTTTGTTTATTGAAAGGGAAAAATTCTAAAAATATTTACAGAATAATTTGACCACTATTTATTGTACGCCATCCCACAGATCCAACTGCCTATGACTTCAAAGTATCCATATTGTTAAATAGAATGTACCAAAAATACATGACTTTGTAGCTTTAGGGGGAATGATAACAGCATCCTCTGATATACCAAATCATCTCAAATTTCTAACTGTTTATGTTCCAAGAACTTGTATCTTTATCCCCAAAACATGCTATTCCCAGGTAGCAAGATTATGTACTACGGCAAACTCTAAACTCTACATTTATTCCTCTTTCCTGGTGATTTCAATTCAGGATTTTTTTTAATTATTATTATTTTAAAAGAAAGAAAATAAAAGGAAAAAAGCTTTAAAAGAACAACAGTTAATGAACATTCTGTGTCAAAGATTAAGAAGTTTATTTCAGTTTTGAACAGGATGGTATCACACATTGAGATATATGAACAACTTTGAAAAGCGTTTTCCAGAATACATGTCAATACACATCAATAATCTTTCTTTATTAATATAGTTTTTAATATTACAGTGACTTTCCATTTCCACAAAAAATGTGGTTTTGTAATGGACTGTTCCCAATAAAATATGTCTATTTTGAGTCACTTTTACTTCTTACAAAAATGACTAGGGAATGGAAAAATATTCTCCCCAAGCAAATAAATGCAAAAGGCTACTTGTAAATGCTCATCATGTACCTCTTTTCATAGATGGACTCTCCACTTTGATCTCTCTTTTCAGTAGCAGATTTCCAAAAACTATGGCTTTAACTTAAACTATGGCCTCAAGCTCCGCCAGGGGAGATTTAGGCTTGAGATTAGGAAAAAATTCTTCACGGAGAGGGTGGTTAGGCATTGGAATGGTCTGCCAAGGAAGGTGGTTGAGTCGCTGTTCCTGGAGGTGTTTAAGGTTAGGGTGGATGAGGTACTTAGGAGCATGATTTAGGGATTGGTGGGAATGGTTGGACTCGACGATCCAGTGGGTCTCTTCCAACCTGGTTATTCTGTGATTCTGTGATTGTGAACTGTACTTGATTTTTACAGTTTTCTAGGAAATATGCTAGCTTCATGATATTTAATTTGCCACTGTGGGGAACAGGAAGAACTGGTCACTGGAAGACCTAACATTTTTTAAGTGGCTCCAAACAAATGTAGCAGATAATGTGACTCTTTCCTCAATAAATGGAATGTGTACTTGGGCCAGTAACTACATTGCTTCACTGAGGTTCAAAATAATCCTCTCTAGCAGAAAATGCAGTATCTCCTAGTTCTGTGTGTGGAAAATAAGGTCACAGCATTGATATTATGGGTTGATTTCTAAGTAAACATTACCTATTGTACAGGAGAAATGCCCTGGAGGTACTAATCCCATTCCCATTACTGTCTGGTTTGGTGATATGGAAGGTTATACATTTAAGATAAAACTCGTTTTATCAAATTTAATTTGTCTCCTTCAATAATCAACAGTACCAATAAGAAAACCACAAATAATAGTAACTAATCCATGTTTGTCACTCTGACTACAACTGAGATAACAGTAAGGACTCTACCTAATATCAGGTTAAATATAATTTCGAATCTAGAGTTATATAATAATCAATAGGCATGTATCAGCCATGACTTCTGCAACATTTTATCATCTGGATTTTTTGTTTCTGTATGTTGGTTCTTCTTTTTCTATTCCATCCTTTAATCCATGATAGTGTGAGGCTTGTTGAGCTGATAGTGTTAGTGATGCTTTGCTGAAATCCACAATAATCAATAAAAAGGTATAAGGAGATGCCTGAGACTTTGATAATGTCAGAAAATCTAGATGGCAAAGTAAGTATTATATAGGAACAATAAATTATTTGACATTATCATATATATACACATACCTTGTTATATATATACAGATATCATATATATACCCATACCTTATTGCTCTCTACAACTACCTGAAGGGAGGTTATAGAGAGGAGGGAGCTGACCTCTTCTCCCAAGTGACAGGGGACAGGACAAGAGGGAATGGCCTCAAGCTCTGCCAGGGGAGGTTCAGGCTCGACATAAGGAAAAAATTCTTCACTGGAAGGGTCATTAGGCAATGGAACAGTCTGCCCAGGGAGGTGGTTGACTCGCCTTCCCTGGAGGTGTTTAAGGTGCAGGTGGATGAGATACTGAGGGGCATGGTTTAGAGATTGGTGGGAATGGTTGGACTCGATGATCCGGTGGATCTCTTCCAACCCGGTGATTTTATGATTCTATGATTCTCTGATACTGAAGATAACATGAAAGATAACACTGCAAAACAAAATGAAATTAAACTAACCAAATAGCTTTAAGGTAAGATAGTAGTATTCTGGGAAGAAAAAGATAGACCATAAAAATATTGTTTTATTTTCTGAATGTATTTTGATATGGATCCTCTTCAATCTCCTTTATATTCAATTACAGCACTTTGGAAAGAAGGGAAGATAGATGAAGAAATGCAATGTCATTGAAACAGAACATCAGCAGAATTAGAGCACTACCGGGTACATATTATCTATGGGATTGATTGAACCACTAATGATAGTATCATTAGGTGTAAGATGTGCTTCTAGAAGTACCAAAAATCCCCTCCTGCTGACTGTTGCAAAGACTTAGAAGCCTAGCAGTTACACTTGACAAAGCTAATCATAAACTTATGGACAAAAAGTAAGCTATCATGGTGAAAGGGTGAAACACAATATACAATGAACTAGCAGGCATTTGTGTGAGTTTTGTGGTGCTTCTGAGAAGACTAAAATGCATCTGAGGAATGTGCTAAGCATGTAGAAAAAAATTTAAAGAAACATCTTAACTTCTACTCAGGGTCATTCAAGGTATATGTTGAGATATTCAACTTCCTCAAAGACTTCTTTGAACCCAGACCTTTGATTATGCTTATAAATACTTCTTTTACTGTCAAAGTTATGTTATAAAGTAGGCAAACCTAATGAAAAAAATTGTTTCTTCATTTAGAATATTCTTCCTAGAGGGTCTGAGTTTAAAGACAAATTGTGTGCAGTTTTTTTGTCTGTATAATACACTTTCTACTAAAACTACATACAATACATGCCTCACTATCCTTTGTAGGATGTTTATGTGTAATATGCTGTGTTGTTGTCAAATAATGCCTTAACACTTGAAAAGTGTGGTTTTCAATTTCTTTGAGTTGCTGAATATGCCTGCAGGACCATTTGGGAAAATAGTCATGCCATGAAACAACAAAATTCATTAGAGAAAAACATACCCATTAACGTTATAATGAAAGGAGAATTCTGTGTGATCTACATGAGGAAGCAGTCTGGAAAATACATTCTGAATTATACTATGTAGCACTTCTATAGATACATAGTCCACCATTAGACTTTATCTGGGAAAGACAGGAGCTGAAAATATTAAAATTTAAAAGGCACATTTACAGGGGATATGTAATGAGTTCAAGAAAGATGATTGCAGTCAACTATTGTACAGAACATGTGTAATGAAAAAATAAGAACATAGTTCAGGAAGAGATAGAAAGAGTAAAATCTTTATTAATACTCACAAAACCTAAGTGTCAGAAAGCAGCAATGAGAAATCAATGAGATTAAGCAAAAGTCAAAAGGCACATATCAGGGATTTAAAATGCAGATATAATAGCATAAATGGAAGAATGTGCAGATTTTTAAAGCAAGCAGAGCAAGTGAAGCAAAACGGTGTATAGCATGAGTAGTTGGCAGTTGTAAGTTCACAAGAATATGGAGAACAGAATAAAATCCTGTTCTTCCCACTGTGAGACAATGGATTTGCCCAGACTGGTCAAGGTGTTGTTGCAAGAGGGACAAACACCTAAGTCACCACGACTTTGGAAAAGGGAGCCGTTTGACTTGAATAACTTTATCTAGTAAGACAGATGGATTGAGTAGTGGTCTAATGCTCAAATTGGATGAGTGACACCGGGGATGAGGCAGAGGACTCACAGACTGATGTTCTTTCAGTTCAGAACCAAAAGACCTCCAAAGGTATGTACTGATAGCCTCACCCTGAGGGTGTGACGAACTGCTGAGTCCCACTTTTGACAACATAACTGGCCTTGCCAAGAGCCAGCTGACACATAACAATTGACTTAGTCCCACCGTGCCAAGAAGCACCACTGAAGGATGAAATTGGCACCCAATAGCCCATTTGATGGAGAGGAGAATTCAAACAACCTCCTTACATGACAGACAGATCAAAGCTCCCGGGTCTCTCTTCCTCACCCCAGGAAGAGATGTCTTTTTGGTAAGAGTTGCACTTCTGACTTTGTCAAATGTTCCCCAGCAAAACAACTACTAATTCAATTATTATATCTTATGTATATATATATATATGATCATTGTTAAAGAGTTGTAATCACCTGGTGTTAACGCAGCAAGTGAATTTATCAGTGGCAGTTCTGAACTTGTTTTTCTCTATTGTTTTAAATAAATTGCCTACAGTTTCAGCACAGTGAAATTGTCTCAGAAGAATCTTTAGGAGGGTTCTGACAGACACCATGAAACTGTTTGACTGCTCTGGTGACAGCCCAATTGACTCTCTGGCAGCAATTATTAAGCCTGTGAGTGACAGCATATGAGGAGACTCTTCCAGATAACACTAACCCTGAATGGTGGTTATCTTCACCTACCACCTTCCTAAAGAAGGAGTAGGGAAGATCATATAATCCTTTAGTTATAAACTGTTGACCAAGTCTGGAACTAAGCCCAGATCCCACCTCACTTAGGTTTCCCTCTGTCAAGGAGCTTAGAAAGCAAGGGGGTCTGTCTAGAACCTTATGACTCAACAGGAAAACGTGCCTCAGCCATGTATCAGAGCTATACCTACTTACACCATCTCCCACATATAAACTAAACAAAACTTCTTATATGGACTAACTTTTGGTTAAGTGGTAGAGAGAACATCGAGAAAATTAATAAAAAGAAATACACTTCTAAAACAAGAAGCAATTTTCTAGTGTAGGCTGAATATATTAAACTAGATCGTTAGCACGTTAATGTAGGTCAGTTACCTACATTTTACCTCTGTTCTGATATGGGAACAGAGCGGCAGGAGAAAAAAAGCAGCTTTTTCCCCACCAAGCAATGTATCCTGGCAGTACAAGTATAGAATGACAGCTCCCTTTGCCTCTCTTGTAAGTTCATATCTGTAGAGATATATTGCTTATATCTAGAGCTCTGTTAAAAAAAAGTTGTATTTATCTTGAAAATAATGTGGTAGCTTTAAAAGAAAGATAACTTTCTTTGCATATGCAAAAAGATCTCAAACAGAACATTAGAAAAAGTATCTCAATAAAAAAATAATCTGGATGATAATGTCAGGGAAGCCAGATTCTTCCTTGTCCAGAACTGGCAAGAACAGAATAATTAACAACATCTTTACATTTCTTTACCTAATATAACGCATAAAGAATCTCAGAATTTTCCTCCCAAAGAGCAAAGATTTCATAAATGGAAGAATCTGAGAGGGCTTATGTTAACATCTGTAAATATAAACTTATTATAAAGAATAATATATTAAAAAACTGAGCAAATTCATGAAAAGAATAAATAAAATATTAGAAAGCAATGTGAGTGAATAATACTGCTTTTAATAATGAAAATATCCCAAGGGCTCTGCCTAGTCATAAATACTTCACCTACTTTCATTTTTGCATGATACTTGATATGGTAGAATGAGCACATTGACTGCATGCTGTTCAACAGTAACAACAGAGGCAATCCATAATACTCATTCTGAGGACCTGGCAGACCATATATACAATAGTAGATTTTAAATATCAGCAGGCAAGCCATTTTACTATGGATTTTTGTGGAAGTGATAGACTGCATCAGACCCTGTTACAAATGAAATCAAAGCATGAAAGTCTCTAGTGTTTAAGAGACATGACATCAGGTTTGCTGATCAGAACAGCCACAAAAATCAGCATATGAGCCTTTTCTGTAGAAATTGTTGATAGACAGGTGCCATTTCCTGCACTGCTGTAAAATGATGTTGCACAAAATTCTCCAGTTCACAATTTCACCACCAAAGGTTGTTCTGTGTCTATATTATACTAGAGATACGCCAAGGAATGAAGAACATGATTCCTTCTTTTAAAAACATATTTTCAAAAATATCAAGATAAATGCGTAAAGTTGACCTTCAAATTTGCCTAGAAGGGTTAGATCAGCTTGCATTTACTTCAGTATCATATAGATGTTGACAAATAGCCATAAAGATATTTAAGTGGCAAGTTGCTGCTATCTTTCTATTGCTGAAGGACAGTGATAGACCTGACCTTGTGTTTCTAGTCATTGTGTCAGCTCCAGGCCTATAACAAAGGCCTAAAAGTGTGTATTCAACTATACCACAACCTATGAGATTGTGGTAAATGTCAGAAATGAGAGAATTTAATAACTAACTAGCTAACTAACTAAATAAAACATCTTATCAAGCATTTCTATGATGCATGAAGAAATACACTGTTCAGTTATTACTAAACATACATAAGCTTTCTTTCTTCTCCAGTTTTATCAACACAGATACTTCAAGAGTTTCTATTACTTCAGAAGAATATAAGGTAAGCTGTAAAAAAAATATGCCCCGTGAAACTGGCAATGGAGTTGATTTTTATCTCATTGTCTTTGACAGGAATATTTATCAAAAACTTCAGAAAATTTTTCTCTTAATTAATTCTACTTTATCAATAAACGTAGAAGGTGTTGCTCAATAACAAATTTAAAGAATCTTTTTCATTATGATTCCTTACACTAAGACAACATTTATAAGCATTGCATTAATAATGGTTCCTAGAAGCAGGCTTCTGACTAAATTATCTCTGTTATGAAACGTTACAGGGAAAATGACTCTGAAATACTCAATTAATTATTTAGTGGCAACCTTTAACAGTGGGGTTGAAGTGATGACTTTTAAAGAGCTTTCAATCAGGAAAATTTCCTTTGAAGAAGAAATGCTATCTTTTGCAAAGATCTAGCCTTTGCATATAGGTGTATGATGTGTATTGTGGGTGTGCACAACAAAGATTTCCATACACTAAAGCTGGAATAAAAAGTCTACCCAGCATGGCACCATGCCTGCACAAGCTGAGACCAGATGCAGTGCCACACTAATGCTGTATGAAAAAGCTTTTTCAACACCAAATGCTGCCAGGACAAACTAATATTTGTCTGACATCTAGAGAAACATAAGCTTTTTGTTAGACAGAAACCATATCAGATATGCAACTACATCTCTCTACTACATTTATTAAAACTTTAAAAGTATACCCATAAATTAGTTCATGATTTAAAATCAGTTTAAAAAATTGGAGCCTTTAAAGAATCTGTGTCAGTCTTTATTTTGTCGCAAATGATTAGAGAAATGGAATAAAGCAGATGTTTAGACTTTCTGTCATTAGCATTCATTGAAATTTTGTGCATAATCTATATTTGAGAAAATTAGGTTGTAACTTAGCTTCTCTCTAATTGTTATGATTACATAAAGTACAGGCAGGTCGGACTAATAGTACATGTAACTTATCAGTGTGACAACTGGGACAAAAGAGGTAGTAGCTGGTCACCCTTACACTCTTTTAGAATTAATTTGTATGCAGTAATTCAATTTGCCTAAATGAATGAATGCTATTAATGTGCCAAGAATTCTGATCAGTAGTTTTTTTGTTCAAATATTGCTACTGTTTAAAGGCTCTGTGGCCCATTGCTTTTTGGGCACTTGGGCATGAAAAACATTTTACAGCACTGCTGCCTTGTCAATACAGCTTAAATTGCTCAACATCAGTGAAGGAAGAGAAACAGGATCACAGGGGAAATCCTTCTATGCAAGAGACAATAAACCTGTCTGCAGAGACATTAGAACTGTCTCTGCCCTCTCTTTAGACTATAGACTACCCTAAAAGCCTGGAGAAATAATATGAGGGCAATAAAAATGAAAAATTAGAATAATCCCACTTGGGGCTAAAAAAGAGTAAAATAAATAGGTGACTTTTTCTTTGCTGGTACTTCAGGAATTAGTTAAGTGAGCAGTTCCAGGTTATAATATGCTTGATTTCCTCTAAAAGCCACTCATTTTGGCATAATCATAAGAGCTCCCCATTAAATTAATGACAAGAGGTTTCATTCTAAACCAAATTTCCATTAATTTTTGTTTCTTGAATAATAAACAGTAACCCAGTTTGTTAGAATAATTTCATTAATTTTGTGCTCTTTTTCTGTAAATACTTTTTTATAGAGAGACCTATTATGCATTATATATAGCCATTTATATTATTGATTTGTGAATCCATATACAATAGTTATATACTTGGTGAATTCAGGTCACAACAAAAGAAATAGTTTATGATTTTTCTGTTATTCAGTTTTTAGGAAATCCTACATTTAATTACATTTTGAAAACGTAGAGTTAATGAAATAGCTATCTAGGAGATTCAAATGAAAAGGCTGATGATTATGTAGTTGTTACTGCTTGATAATCCAGATGGTACCATTAATTATTATTATTAATCATCTATATAGTACTATGAACATAAGTGCCATTGTATGAAAGAGAAATTCTCTGTGCTGTGGAGTTCATAATAAAAAGCCATACAAAAGAAACAAAGACAAAACGTAGGATGCATGGAAACTATAGAGAGAGAGTAATGATGGGTAATATAGGGAAGATTTCCTAGAAAAATGAGTTCTCTGAAAGGGTTTAAAGGAAAAGATGAAGGTATATGGTCTGTTCACAGGCCTACCAGAGACCTCTTGGGTCAGCCCCCTGCAGACAAATCAAACTTGAAATCATGTTCCTAAATACTCCAAGTTATATCTTTAAAGCATTTGGGGGTGAATTGCCTTCAGTAGCTGTGCCTGGAAAACTGACCCAGAACTGTGCTCTGAGAGTTAGAACCTGTCTTCTCACTCCAGCTTCCACTTACTCATAGGCAGTTGATAGCCATCTGTTCCCATGAGAGCCTGATCTTTCATCTTAAAAAATAGTTCTCTCTCACATGCTTGCCCCCAATGACATACTCATATACAGTAACAATATCTTCCCTCATGTTTCATTTTGCTGGATTAATCTCTTTTCCTTGGAGATATGCTTTTCATTCCCCTAAAATACTGTACATCCTTTCTCTGCAGCTATCGTAATTTCAGCTCATCTTTCATTAATATGCTGACCAAAATGGAACATGATATGAGAGCTGAGATCTCACCAGGGCCTTTAAAATGACAGAGGGGTTTCACCCCGTCATTTCAGCTCCAGGAGTACCTCTCCAGATACACTATAGAATCACCACTGAATTTTCATGGTCATTTCTCTGGGATAGGAAATAGCAATTCTGTAATTCTATCGCTAGCTAGTGCAATCAGTCATTTCCCAGTGGAAGTATCTCCTAGCAGAAATTCTTCTCATTACTCCACACATTAAGATGCGTCAGCAGGCAGACAAAATCAGCCTGTAAGAATGCTAGAGTTGCTCAAAAATAGCCCTAAGCCCTATCTGGCTGATTCCTCTACATACTGCACACAACTGAAAGATGATGGTAGATTCTTTTATAGCATCCAAAATCGTCATAATCAAAGGGCAACAGGAACTCAGAACTAAACAGAAATACACAAACTTCTGTTAGCATAGTACCATACAGATCTGGTTTTCCTAACTTTTAAGTGTTGAGGTGCCATAGTTGCTAGAATCCAAGCAATGTGTTGACCAATGTGAACCCTTCCTTTCTACTGCAGGACTCTGGGACTCTGTTTCCTTGCTTCTTTCTTAAGGAAACGTTTCTTTCCTCCATTAGGTCCACATCTCTTCTTCACAAAGTTTCCACCTATTCCTTAAAAAACAGGATCTCGCATCCCTTATCCAATTCAGTTCAATAATCATTTCCCCGCAGTGTATCTAACTGCCTTCGCTGAGTGCTGAATCTTAGTTACTGGCATGCTCTTGTGAGTCTTTGATTTGATTTTCACTCAAATCCAAATCTCATTCTAGGTGCTTTTAGCAGTAACAAATTTATCACAGCAAAACTTCTATTTGATGTTTATACTGATTCTTTCCACTGTTGATTTCTCACCTATTAGGCCTGTTAGCTAAATGAGCCCTCCTGCCTCATTTGGTGGTAGCAATTAATTATTTCCTGCACTCCCTCATACACTTAACTGCTTCTGTGCTACTCACAGCACAGGATCCCTATTAGTCTCTGTAAGATGTGAACTACAGCCATGATATCCTTACTAAACACAACCAAGTCCTTGGGTCTCACCTTTACAGTGGAAGGCACAGGAAAAGACTGGACACAGAGAGCAAGGGAGTGTGTGTTTCCATGTCCATACATCAAGATGTCAATGACAGTGACACCTATAAGAAACAAAGAAATTAACCAAGACTGCAGGGGAAATTCTGTGTGGCTACAGAAGCTATATCTAAGGGAACACCTAGATTAATAAAATTGGAAACAATTTGAGGAAGCCACACAGAATGTGGTTCTTTCACATAAAAATAAAATTAAAATTGTCATAGGCAGTAAATTAGTATGGAGTATGTCTGTAGTTTACCATCTTGTTTGGATTCTAATTATGTACCTTATTTAAGTGTAAATATGGAAGCCCTCCATGAATCAGTTGTTAACCTTTTAATGAGGTTTTGATTTAGGCAGAACATAGCAGAAATTCATGCAAGTCAACCTCAGTGTTGTAAGCCACATTTAGACTTATTTATACAGCAGCAAATAAAATACAAGCACGTCTCTGAAGATTATGCTTTCATTCATTCATTAATATCAAGCTTTGTTTAATTTTATAGGCAAATGTAGAAATTATGTTTCCTCAACTTCCTTCATGTAGTAAAATGTCAAGTATTAGGATAGATCCCTGGAAATAATCCTCTGTACCTAATATTACCTGTTATACCTAGTTGTCCCAGGAAATAACAATATAATTATTAAAGCAAATCAAAATACTTTTCATTTTATGGCCCAGAAATTTACAAAATTCTAAACTTTTTGTGTGCTTTAGCATTTGTGAAAAATTTAGTGACATTTTCCTGGGCAGTTTGCCATCAAAGAGAAATATCATAGATAGTACAGTTAAAATGTCAACAATAATGACTTGAGAGCTTGGTACACCTTGGCCCTTATGTTTGAGTGCCCTCCTGGTCTAGCGGCCAGTCACCTGTGTTTTCCATAGGAAACAGAGAAAATGTTGTCACTGTGAATAACAGGGCTGCAAAAGAAAACCAGTAAAATCTTTATCACATCAGCTTGCATTTTCTTTCTCTTTGTTTTGAAATACATAAATACATTTGGGTGGGTGCATACAGTCATGCAATTTTAAAACATTAGAAGAAATGTTTACACTCCTAATAAAGATTAAGTTTGATATTAATTAAATCTCTTGTTGCCAAGTGACAAAAACATGACTGACTATTTTTATCACTGTTAACACGTAGTGTTGCGGCATTGCAATTGCTTGCATACAGTTAACAAGTATTAACTGCCATCTGTGGAAAAAGTAGATTTATTTTGTAGGAAGAAAAGAGAGTTAATGGATCAAATTTTCATTTCTGCAGTATGTTGTTGCCACCAACTTCCAAGCTGAAGTAGAAATTCAGTAGGAATTTTCTGTACCTCCAAAGAAGTGATTGCCTTGCACTGTTCCACATCAAGTTGTTAGGATTCAGCTACCTAGATGAACTGGAGATTTCACTTTGGAGACATGTTCAGGAGAAGTCAGATGTAATATACTGACATTATGAGAAATACCAGTATGACTTTGTAACTCAAAAAATGAGTGCACAATCCATGAACTTCACAGCCAGGCAAGGTGCTAGATGATTATAATAAAAATGTAATTACTTCTTCTAGAAATGGTGTGCTGATACACATTATTGCAGTAGGATTTTAAGAAAAAAAAACACTCTGTACCTATTATACAGTAAAATTCAGTATAAAAATGATTCTTAAAATGTATAGTTATATTTTATCAATAGTTAAACATAAAATGAATATATTTTTTCTCTGTAGAAATAGAAAACAGTGTTTTCCTTACCTTCATTTTTCACACAAATTGTCATTTTTAAATCAAGCTCTGTAATAGAATGGCTTTACATTTGACATAAAACGGCTTTTCACCTATTTTAAACTTTGTGGGTTCTTTGATGAAAGGACAAAGGAGGTTAAAACTCAAGTGTCATTAATTATTTTTTTCATTGTAAGTTAAACAAAAAATATCTTCAGACATTACCAAAATAGTACAGGTAAAATTTTGCATTCCAGTACTATGTTCTTCATGCATTCACAGATAAAATAATTAGGAAGGTTTTGGAAATATCTGGACTTCACTTTGAGGTTTGTGCTTGCCCAAACCACTATATTACAGAGGGACACTACAAACGTTTTCAGTAACTCCAGCCAAAGCAGCTGTGTATGAAATGTCAAATTGCTTTTTGCATGCACAGATTAACAGTACATGTATAATTCATCTGTGTGTAGCTATTAACACTTCTCTGTGTATTTCTCATGTTGGACACAAGCCCCAGGTTCAACTATACAGGACATGGAATACCATATTATTCAGGGTTTTCAGCAATCATAGCAGCAGCTGGAATCTTGGGCATTTAGAATATAAAATTTGACTTATAAATAGAAATTATCATACCTGGTACCATAAAATGTCAGGCTGAAATTCAAGCCTTTTCACTTAACCTATTTCCCTTTCTCAACTTTCTCCCCTCCTCAATGCATTTTTCAAGTTTACATGTAAGAACTTTACGGAGGGGCAGGAAAAGTGGCAAAGATGAGATTGTGATACAAATTAGTAGGTTCTATAATTCACTGACCTAAAAACAATCCTTATTTTCAACCACACACATGCACTTTCATGAGTTTCCTTGACATTCTGCTCTAAATGTGGAAATTCAGCTTTTGTGGTTTAACTTTCTGACTTTTTCTGCAGGCTTCCTGTGCAAATCATTGAATTTGAGTGATCTTCTGCTGAATCCTTAATATATGTGTTTGAAAGCTGGGATATTAAGATGTGTGATTTTTACACAAACAGATACTTCCTATTGCATATATGTAGGAAATTAATATAAAAAACCCAATACTTTACAGGGTTTGTTATTTTCTAATATCTATGACAGCTGTTTTTATGTAAAGAAATGTGTTGATTCAAAATTTCACAGAATCACAGAATCACAGAATCACAGAATAACCAGGTTGGAAGAGACCCACTGGATCGTCGAGTCCAACCATTCTCACCAATTCCTAAATCATGCTCCTAAGTACCTCATCCACCCTAAACTTAAACACCTCCAGGGACGGCGACCGTTCCAATGCCTAACCACCCTCTCCATGAAGAACTTTTTCCTAATCTCAAGCCTAAATCTCCCCTGGCGGAGCTTGAGGCCATTCCCTCTCGTCCTGTCCCCTGTCACTTGGGAGAAGAGGCCAGAACCCTCCTCTCCACAACCTCCCTTCAGGAAGTTCTACAGAGCAATGAGGTCTCCCCTCAGCCTCCTCTTCTCCAGGCTAAACACCCCCAGCTCTCTCAGTCGCTCCTCATAAGATTTGTTCTCCAGCCCCTTCACCAGCTTTGTTGCTCTTCTCTGGACTCGCTCCAGAGCAACAACATCCCTCTTGTGGTGAGGGGCCCAGAACTGAACACAGTACTCGAGGTGCGGTCTCACCAGTGCCGAGTACAGGGGGAGAATAACCTCCCTGGACCTGCTGGTCACGCTGTTTCTGATATAAGCCAAGATGCCATTGGCCTTCTTGGCCACCTGGGCACACTGCTGGCTCATGTTCAGTCACTGTCAACCAACACCCCCAGGTCTTTCTCCTCCAGGCAGCTTTCCAGCCAGGCTTCTCCTAGTCTGTACCTCTGCTTAGGATTGTTGTGCCCCAAGTGCAGGACCCGGCATTTGGCCTTGTTAAACCTCATGCCGTTGGTCTCAGCCCAGCGGTCCAGCCTGTTCAGGTCCCTTTGCAGAGCCTCCCAACCCTCCAGCAGATCCACACTTCCACCCAGCTTGGTGTCATCTGCAAACTTGCTAAGGGAGCACTCGATGCCTTCATCCAGGTCGTTGATAAAGACATTAAACAGGGCTGGACCCAGGACTGAGCCCTGGGGAACCCCACTTGTCACTGGCCTCCAGCTGGATTTAACTCCATTTCCCACCACCCTCTGGGCCCGGTCATTCGACCAGTTTTTCACCCAGGAGAGTGTGCACCTGTCCAGGCCAGAGGCCGACAGTTTCCAAAGCAGAATGCTATGAGAAACTGTATCAAAGGCTTTACTAAAGTCCAGGAAGACCACATCCACAGCCTTTCCCTTATCCAAGAGTTTAGTCATTTGGTCATAAAAGGTGATCAGATTACTCTGGCAAGACCTGCCTTTCATGAACCCTTGTTGACTGGGCCTGATCACCCGGTTCTCTTGCAAGTGCTTCTTGATAGCACTCAAGATCACCCGCTCCATGACTTTCCCCGGTACCGAGGTCAGGCTGACAGGCCTGTAGTTCCCCGGATCCTCCCTGCGCCCCTTCTTATAGATGGGCACGACATCAGCCAGCCTCCAGTCCAGCGGAACCTCCCCAGTCATCCAGGACTGATGGAAGATGATGGAAAGGGGTTTGGCCAGCACATCCGCCAGTTCTCTCAAAACTCTTGGGTGGACTCCATCCAGCTCCATAGACTTGTGGGCATCTAGCTGGGCAAGCAAGTCTCTAACCACCTCCTCTTGGACCTTGGGAATCTCATACTTCTCTTCCAACCCTTGGGGTTGTGCACAGAGGGAACAATTTTCCTTTCTGTTAAAGACTGAGGCAAAGCAGGCATTGAGCACTTCAGCCTTGTCTTCGTCCCCTGTTACTCTTGCTCCCTCTGCATCTACTAGGGACTGAGGATTCTCCCTAGCCCTCCTTTTGCTGTTGATGTATTTGTAGAAAGACTTTTTGTTGTCTTTCACAGTCTTGGCCAATCGCATTTCTAGTTGGGCCTTAGCCCTCCTGACTTTTTCCCTGCACATTCTCACCTCCTCCCTATAGTCCACCCAGGATGCCTGCCCCTTCCTCCAGAGGTCGTAGACCCTCCTCTTCCTATTGATGTCTCTTAGGACCTCCCTACTCAACCATGCTGGTTTCTTACCCCGTCGGCTACTTTTCCATCTTTCTTTTAAGAAAGATGCCATCTTTCATTCTCAAGGAGATGTCTGTTTTGAATAACAGCCTTCCATCCTCCCTCACTTCTCCATTTCTTTAAAACAAAGATAATTCAAGTATGGGGAATAAGCAAACCAAAATTACCTCAAGATCTTCCAGGGAAGGTTCAGGCCTGACATCAGGAAAAAATAAAAATTTTTCATAGTAAGGGTCATTGGGCACTGGCAGAGGCTGCCCAGGGAGGTGGTTGAGTCACCTTCCCTGGAGGTGTTTAAAAGACAAGTGGATGAGGTGCTGAGGAGCATGGTTTAGTGACTGATGGAAATGATTGGACTCCATTTTACAATAATGTCATTATCAACGTAATTTCCGAGTTGGCAAGAAGAGAAAATATAGCTTCCCTAGGAGTTATTGCTTATGGATGTAAACGGTGTTCACGGATTCAGAGAAAATACTCTCCCTTATATCATCAGCCACTTTTGTCTATTTAATTTCTACTTTATTTGCATGCTTCTAATTGCAACTAAATAATGTGTTGTTATTTCTCCAGGTAGTTCAGACTTTAAATATCACTGGTCCTAACACCTTTCTTTTAACTACAACGTGGCTATATTCCTCTCTATTTTTAACCTATGTGTTTGAGTTTGAACATAACAATAATTAAACTTAAATTTACAAAATCTGCACCATGAGGTTTTGCATAATGTATGGCTCCAACTGATTAAGAGACAACAAACATAGTTTCCAGCCAATTAAAACATATCTTTGTTGGCATTCCTAGTGCTGAATTATTTAATAAAAATGAACTTTTTCATATGCTCTTGAGAGGTTTATTCACATTTGTTCTTGTGTCCTTGCAAGAGTTTGTACAAACCAGACCTTATATAGTTTGTAACATTATTTGGAGTAGACAGAAACTAACATTGTGCATTTTTACCTTATTTCCACTGAGAAATATCTTTAATAACTCAATTATCCACACGAATTGTTTTATAACATCTATATATATATAACTGACTCTTCAGAAAAGCTAAGTACTTTCAAAGTTAAGATGCTAACATATTTTATCAGAGTATGACTCCTATCTAAATCATCTGAGTAATAATTATCGTTGTTCCCCTCCCACAAGACTTCAGATTTTCCTTCCATGAACCTCACAGGGACAGTATAGGCCACTTTCTGTCAGGTACCGAAGAACAAGGCTCTGTTGCCTAATTCTTTGTGGGAAAGCACCAGAAAATTTTAATTCCTCTATTATTTACATATAAATTTATTCAAAATGGAAATGAACAAATAAAGGGACACCACATTATATAAAAATCCAATGAATTTTAATCATAGAATCATAGCATCTTAGAATCATAGAATAGTTTGGGTTGGAAGGGACCTTAAAGATCATCTAGTTCCAATCCTCCTGCCATGGGCAGGGACATATTCCACTAGATCAGGCTGCCCAAGGCCCCATCCAACCTGGTCTTGAACACCTCCAGGGGTGGGGCAGCCACAACTTCCCTGGGCAACCTTTCCCAGTGCCTCACCACTCTTATCATGAAGAAATTCCTCATTGTGTCTAGTCTAAATCTGCTCCACTCCAATTTATAGCCACTGCCTCTAGTACTATCACTACAAGCCTTTGTAGAAAGTCCCTCCCCAGTTTTCTTGTCAGCCCCTTCAGGTACTGGAAGGTTGCTGTATGATCTCCTCGGAGCCTTGTTTTCTCCAGGCTGAACAACCCCAACTCTCTCAGCCTGTCCTCACAGCAGAGGTGCTCCAGCCCTCTGATCATCTTTGTAGCCCTCCTTTGGACCCATTCCAACAGTTCCACATCCTTCTAATGTCGAGGATTCCAGACCTGAATACAATAGTCCAGAAGAGGTCTCACAAAAGAGGAATAGAGGGGCAGAATCATGTCCCTCAACCTGCTGGCCACGCTTCTTTTGATACAGCCCAGGATAGTTGGCCTTCTGGGCTGTGAGTGCACATTGCCGGCTCATGTTGAGCTTCTCATCAGTCAGCATGCTCAACTCCTTCTCTGCAGAGCTGCTCTCAATCTCATCATCCCCCATCGTGTACTGAAATCGAGGATTGCTCCAGCCCAGGTATAGGACCTTGCACTTAATGAGACCTTAATGAGGCCCGAGCTTTTGCCCAATATTCCCTGATCCTCCTAGAGCTCAATGATGGGTATAACCCTCCTCCCTAAATGCTTTAAACTTTCCATCTCCACTACCTCTTGCAAATTAAAGCATCTCACAATATAATTAGAAAGATGAAGCCCATTATGAAAGAAGGCAAAGCTGGACAAATATATCAAATTGACATTATTTCTACTTAGTTTCAGTACAATAGTCTTGCATCTGTTCGTCGCTTGTGTGAAGAAAGAATGACTATACTGCCTAGAGTGCTTTTCTCTAAAGACATTCATAACGTTCAGATCACACTTTTGTTTGGAGTATTTTCCAGCAAATCAATTCTGTCTTCATTGTTAGTGATTTTCTTGTTGCATATTCAAATCTAATTAAACCAATAATGTCTTTTCAATTAACTACAATTACCTTAATTAGATGAGAATAACAACAAGAAAAAAAATAAAAACAAATTCCAAAGTTAATCAAGTTATTATACCCTTATTTACAGACTGCAATCAAGCCTTTGACTGTTTCAGTCCAGTTTCCAACTTCAGCACAAACCACACTCAAAGAGCCTTAAAAGAATAGTTGCAATATACAGTCAGCTCAATTCAGAGAGAGAAATCATGTAGCTTTATTAAATCTAGAGATGAAACAATGTTCCCTAACACATAGATGTGAAGCAAGTAGCTTTCCCTACCAAGCCAATGGCAAGAACCCAACCCCAAAGCTATGGTCTAGTCTCTGGAACCTGCCATTTATCCCTTTGGCAAAGGTCTCCAAGAGAATGTCATGTGCCATTTTAGGCCAAGCTTAAGTTATTTAAATTCTTCTCAATTGTAAGACTAAAATTTATTTTAAATGAAAACCAACAAGTCAGTCATACTGGAATTCTTCCAAATTTTAGCTGTTTCCTTCAAGATTATAGTTTGCATCATGCAACTCTTGTCAAACCCACTCTGCGAACCTGTCACTTCCTTCTCTTTCTTTTGTTTTCTTTCCAGAAAATGCAGGTATCTCATTTATATGGAAGTATTCTTTCATGTAAACTGCTGCAATATTCTCAGCTGTCCTTTGTTTCTCCTTTCTAAATACCTAAAGTGCTGTTTTGGCTTCTCTTGACAGCAGCTTTCCATGGAATATATGTCTTCTACTAAGTTGCCCATTCGCTGTTCTTTAAAAGATGGGCAGTATATTTTAAATGAGAAATCTGGATTCTCTGAACAAGTCAAATTCTTCTAACACTTGAACTAGCATGCTGAAAAAAGATTAAGTAAGCACAAACTGATGGTTTTGTATAACAATTGGAATTTCCATGTGTTGCTATACACTCACTGCTGTAAATTCACTGAGACAATGGAAAATGATGGATTCTCAGTAATTCAGGAAAAATGGAGAGTTCCTTATTTAAAAAATTTAGATAAATAGGTGAGGAATTGGACATAATTTTTACATTATCACATATTTTTAATAGAAATTTTCATATAGTGAAAAGTATGTCATTTGTACTCAGTTCTAATGTGAGATTGTTTCAGATTCTGCACCCAACACCAAGTACATTGTTTGCTGTTTGCTATTTATATCCCAGTTTACAGGAAAAGGAAGCACAGTTTATATTTTCTTAAATGACCACTGATTACTATGTTTTTACTGTAACAGGAGTTAATAAAGCCTGAGTTTTCATCACTGTCCTTGTGCACTAGTGTTTCTTGTGAAAAGAAACATGCATTCACTGACTCATATTGAAGGACAGTTCTGGAATCCAGAGTTTAGACTCCTTTTCAGTGGATACTAAAATGGAAGCTCTGCTCCTTAAATACATTAAATATTTTCAAACTCAAAAAAGAGATATAAGTATCCAAAATAACAAATGATTGCCTTCACACAGCTTTGATTGAGAGGCAGGTGGGCTGGTTTGGGCTGCGATAGACTTAATTTTCTACACAGTAGCTAGTATGGGGCTATGTTTTCAATTTGTGCTGAAAACAGTTTTCACAGAATCATGGAATCACCAGGTTGGAAAAGACCAAAAGAACCATCGAGTCTAACCATTCCTATCAAACCACTAAACCATACCCTTCAGCACCTCATCTACCTTTTTCTTAATTACCACTAGGATGGGGACTCAACCACATCCCTGGGCAGCCTGTTCCAGTGCCTGATGACCCTTTCTATGAAAAATTTATTTCTGATGTCCAGCCTGAACCTCCCCTGGTGGAGCTTGAAGTCATTCTCTCTCGTCCTGTCCCCTGTCACTTGGGAGAAGAGGCCAGCTCCCTCCTCTCTACAACCTCCTTTCAGGTAGCTGTAGAGAGCAATAAGGTCTCCCCTCAGCCTTCTATTCTCTAGGCTAAATAACCCCCGTTTCACAGCTGCTCCTCATAAGACTTGTTCTCCAGCCCCTTCACCAGCTTTGTTGCTCTTCTTTGGACACGGCCCAGAGCCTCAACATCCTACTTGTAGCGAGGGGCCCAGAACTGAACACAGTATTCAAGATGCAGTTACACCAGTGCTGAGTACAGGGGGAGAATAACCTCCCTGGACCTGCTGGTCATGCCATTTCTGATACATTTTTGATGATACAGGGACATTTTCATTACAGTTGAGCAGCTTTGCACAGCTTTAAGGTCTTTTCTGCTCCTCACCCCACCAACAAGTAGGCTGGGGGTAGCCAAGAATGTGTCAGGGGACACAGCTGGGTCAACTGACATCAAGTGACCAAAGGGATATTCAACACCATACGATGTCATACTCAGCAATGTAAAGCTGAGGGAAGAAGGAGGAAGAGGAGGATGTTCAGAATAAGCTGAATCAAGAATGAGAAATAATGTGAAATGTAATCCAAACTAGTGCAGGAAACCCGTAATGCATATTGCTGCAACAAGAATGAGGCATACTGATATTTTTGCATATCCATCCCCTCTTAGACTATCTGTTTCTTATATGTGGCCTTCATCTCCTTTTTTTCCTGGAGAACATAAGCAATTTCCTTTGCCAGCACTGAAGCTGTCTTGAGCCAAACTGACAAACAATATTTCTGTCACAGGTAGGAATTTATGAAACTTTGGTTTAGTAGCAATTTAGAATTTATTAAGGTAAGATGTCAGATTTCCTATTAACATTTAACAATCAATTGATTAACAAAGTAACCAAAAGTATTAAATGGATGTGTTATAATCAAACTGATCAGCAACTTTACTAGATTTAAAAATGAGATTCACTCATATTTACTACACAGTGCAATAAGAATATATGCAAGCACAATGATACAAAAATATGTATACATACAAAGATATATTAATATTTAAGCATAAGAAAACACAGGCCATGACTGGTAAAGAGAGGTTAGCCTCAAAATTTCTCTCGTAAGCTTAGTGGGAATACACATAACACACCAGCATTCCCAATAGGTGATGATCAGATCGCAAGAGATCTGAAAATTTCCCTTGAGACGGGTAGGAAAACTCACACCTAGTGCACCAGTGCTGCCAGCAGGGAGTGGTCAGCTCTCAAGGGGGATGACTTTGCCTAGGGCCTTTTCGTTTGCTGTGTTAACAAATGAGATTGTGTACTACATCTGACAGGTGTCCCAGCTCAGGGTGAGATTATTGGTTTCAGCCTGCTGTGAAACAGAATGCTCTAAGAGCCTTCTGATTTATCGCATACTTTTAGGGTTTCAGGATAATTGAATTATGTCAGATATTTGAATATTCATTTTGATGTTTTAATATTCATTTTGGCTGCACTTGGAAGATGTCATACTAGTGGAACTTTTCACTAGCTGTGTCAGACCACCTTACTTGTGCCATGATCCAGGTATCAAGTGCCTAGGTGCATGTGACTGATGGTCAATGTCTTTTCAAGTGATGATGAGAACTCTGCCCAGCACACAGAACCCCAAGAACATTGGAGGTGAACCAAGTGCCCTGAATCACTGCATTTTAACAATGAGTATTCTTCCCCAAGCATGCCTGGTCAAGATAACTGGTTATCAGTCCCAATCTTCAGATGATAAAGGAGTTCCTTTCCCTATTACAACAGCTTAAGGTAAGCTGAGGGGCTACCTCAGCTCCATGTATGACTGCTTCTGTACAATGAGAATTCTTCTCCTTCTGAAGCCTGTAAATACAGATATGTTCAGGAATCTCTTCCATATTAGTCTGTGCTTTACTTATGGGAATTGCTTGTAGAATGGGAGAAGGAGGACAAAAATCAGTCCCTAGCCTGATCTTAAAGCAATCTGAGGCAATTTTAACAAGCCTGTTCCGTGTCCGTGTAACTTTCTTAGAGCTAGCTTATTGGAATTACTTTCATGTATTTATAAGTCAATGAAGGAAGAAACTTAATTAACTTTCTTCCAATTTTTGCTTTTCTGTGTAGCTAGAACTCCTTACAAGAATGGCTAGGAACTAATTTAGCCACTTAGTACTTCTACAATATAAATATAGATAAAAAGAAAATTATGGGAGTGGGTGTTGGAATGAAAAAATTATTTAGATATTTGTATACTAGTGAAGGGAATGATTTCTAGATACTTTCTAAGCTGCAAAGGTGGATGTTAAAACCAATATGTTTTGCAAATATTTTAAGTGTAAAATATACTTGAGTGATGACTTGCATTATCAAAAACTGAGTAAAGATATTTTTGGTACTTATCAAGTATGTATGCATGTTTATAGAATAGTATAGCTTATCACAGAGCTGTAGAAATGAATTTGCTTTTCTGAGATTCTTAAAATCTGTAAAAAAGGGGAATGTAACACGTTTATTGGTTGATGGGTTGTTTCATTTTCATTTCTATCTAAATCCTCAGATGAACATGCATCATAAAACAAATGCTCAGTCCCCAAGCACCCAGTCAGCCCAAGCTGATTCCAAAGTAGGCATCAAAAAGCGTCAATAATTTTTTTCATCTATCAAAGTAGAGGAACCCACAGGGTGAGGCAAACTTTTGAAAAAAAACAAACAATGAAAAATAAAGAAACCCAAGGCCATGCAAAGGATTTATCTACACATTGATTAGTACATTTATGTACTTTAACTATTATTGCTATATATAGCTATAATATAGCTAGTATTATATTATACTATCTGTAGTTTTGAATTTCCACATCTATTTGAGCAGACAGGAATAGACAACTCACAAGAAGATCTTTGATTTCAGATTAGAACATACATATATAAAGGGAAACACAACCCTCAAAGATAATTAACAGTGAGACTTCTCAACAGCATCACAGAAATCTCAGGAATACCTCTCCAACGTGTATGTGCTCCCAGGTGGCCAGGAGAGTCAAGACAGAAAGAATCAGTAACTCATAGATTTGGTAGAATTAGCTTCTCAAATCTGTAAAACAATATTATTGATCACTCAAAATTAATACATTGTTTTCAATTCCTTCTTAATTACTTCTGAAAAAAAGTCCTCTAAGTAACAATGACATCACTAATTCTAGTTTTTGATTCAGTCAGACCTGCTCTCTAAAAAATGCGCCTTTCACTCGGTAGATTTAAAAGTACTAACATCTATATTTTTCTTTCTCTTTCTTTTCCCATGTAGATGAAATGCATGGCACAGTTTTCCTCCAAGGACGTGCATATCATAGTTTCCATGGCACTGTTTTTTTAAAGTATAAAATACAGCAGGTCATACTTCAAACAGCATGCCACATATTTCATCTTTCAGCCGTTCTGAAAAATTAAGCGCACGAGGTCTGGTAATGGCAAGGATGTTTTTGTATACCGCTTGTTGAGATGAAAACTGAAAAGATGAAATCAAGTGTATAGAGATTAGGAAATACTGCAGTGATTAGATGCAATCAGGCTGACAACATATCACACTTCAGATCAGGGGTTGGGCCATACAGAGATCAAAGAATGGCCCCATCCAAGACATGAAGGATAATAAGCTAAAGCACTTTGACTAGTTTTGACTGATTTGCAATAGTTAAAGATTAAAAATCAATGTTTCCTTGTTTTCTCTTTTGATTCAATTCTTTTTTTTTCTCAGTGCCTGCCATTTAATGCAGGCTGTGTGCCAAAATCATCTTAGAAAGCCTGCTATGCCAGATGTCACCCTTTTGTCCTTTTGCTCTGTCTGTAGATTTTCTTTCAACAGCATTTGAAACTAAGTTAGTGCGCATACATTTTCCAGTAAAAGAGTCATTATGAGTAACACCTTTTGTGTTTCTGAATAACACCCACAAAGTGCAGAACACATTATACATCAACTACATCTTTAAAAAGGTTATTCTTAAGTCTTAGCTATGCGGAGTGTATCTTAATGGTGTCATTCTTTCAAATAACTATAACAGCTACAATGGACGCTAACAAGAAGGACTAAGGAAACAACATAGAGAATGATTTTACAACATTAATTTGACCTGTGCAGAGTAAAGATGAGCTCTTCTACTTTATACACTTCTTGTAAGTTTTTGAGCTTCTTGTATGCAATATATGCATTCTATTGTTTCCAAAGAAGAAAACTGTTCCTGTTTAAGTTCATTACATAGTAATAGGGCTGATTTTCTAAGGTTTTATTCCTTATGCTATGGGTTTCTAGAAAGTGTAAGTGCCCATTCCTTCTCAAGTTGCAGGCATGGACGAAAAAAATTGATTTTCTTTAAAAGAAAGTGAGACACTTATAAACTCTAATTTTCCTGGCCCTCACATAAATTGAAGACACTGAACTGTAAGTATGGTATTGTTCTCACTAGATCATGGAAACAGCACTCTCTGTACCAGCACTCTACCAGTATACTCTATATATGAGCACTCTTTTTTTCATAGCAACATGCACCCCTCTTCATCTTGAAATCATTCAAGAATGTTTGTGACAAGGTTTTGAAAATTTTCAATGAGCTCTGCTTTGAAAATAGAGGTGATAATTAGCTCTTGGAATTCATGTTTTGAATCATGAAGAGCGGTTTAATCAAGCAACAAGTAGCTGAAAATATTTTTAAAAGGTTAGATCACTTCTGTGTCTGCTTCATCTTTCTTTTTGTAAGGATATTCTAAAAAATGAAAGACACTAGAACACTATTTACTTTGCTAAGAGTAAATGTCAAAGTCACATCCAAAGGAAGAACACTAAACATATTACTGAAGGCCAGCTGCTAAAATGCAAATTAACACCCACAAAGAAATATCGGACAATTCCCTTTAATAGTAACAAGACAAATACAAACTTAAAGGTTGATGTCACACTGGATGTTTATTAATATAAGCTGATGTATGTTGCATGGTAGAGCAGAGAAGTTTGATTTTGATCTTCACAAATGGGAAAATTGTTGCTGTTTGACTTTTAGTGTTATTAATTTCTTTTAATACTTTGTTAGGCTTTGACACTAGTGCTTTATTTTCTGTAAACCTGACATATTCTAGACATCTAATACTGGCCAGCTGCCAGAATGCAAATTAACACCTACAAAGAAATATTGGACAATTTCTCCTTCCCTTGTAATTTTGCACTAGCACTGTTGAACAATGTTGAGTTTTTGCCTGTCCCTTATATTTCAGGTCATTATTCTAAAACCAGATTATGTTAGACATATTTCTTCCCACAACATCTTCTCCTCTAGAATTATTTTCTGCGTCAGCTGTAATTGAGAATATATTCTTAGGTCAGTTTAAGGATTAAAACTTTCACACATGTATAAAAATCTTTCTTACAAACTCCATAACAGATTAATAAACATTGCCCTTTAATTATAACTAAAAATAATTAAATCTTTGTTGAAAAAAGTACTTTTTTTCCAAAGTTCAGATTTCCTTCAGTAGGAGTATTTAAAAATATCTCTCTGGTTTACAACCTCAGGAGTTTGATTTTTGGTTTCTTGTATCCAATAAGAGTGAAGGAAGATATCTTCAAAATGCTATCAAATTTCATGGTTCCAGAGTGTGCTTGTGTGAATGTGCTTTACTGCAGAAGGGAAGATGGTTCCCTTTGATAACCAAATCTCTTGATTCAGTGTGTTATTGCATTACCTGAAAGCTAGCATGGAGACTAACATTCGATTGCAATTTAGCAGAAACATACTTATGTGAAGTCATGCATCTAATTATTCTACATGTTACTGGGATGTGTCTGAAAACAAACTGAGCGGTTATTTCATGGGATAATTTAATGGTTTTGTTTTTTTTTTTCTTTTCAGTCAGTAAAATTTAATGACAAGTATTGAATTAGATAAACTTGCATTTTCATTCTATAATAACTTAATACAACATGGTTTGCTGTTGGCTTTATTGTTGTTTTAAAGCAACTGTGATATAAAATTCCATCTAATAGGGAAGATCACACTAAACTTCCAAACAAAGAGTAGCATATAGTGTTAAATTTCATAGTATATTGTATTCAGCTGTAGATAATTTAAAACAAAATAAAACAAACCAAACAATTTTCTAGATTGGCAGTAGGACTTATTAGAAGAGAAATGGTTAGTGTGTAATGCAACTAACCATTGGTCTACCAGGAAAATGTAAAGGATTACTTTAACACTGCACATGTACACAAAGATATATTCAAAAGCACACATCTGAATGATACCAAAAATGCCCTTCTCCAACTAAAATTAACAGTCAAATTTAAGAAAGTTTTATCACGTTGCATTGGTTTTGGTTCAGTCTGTTTTTTTTGCCAGAACTACAGATGCAGCATTTAGGCTGAAGCTTGTCAGCAATCCACCTTCAGGATAGGAGTTTTTTAAGCTTAATCCATATGAGATGTCATACAATGTTGAAGAAGCAATCTAAATTAAAACACAAGCCATCAGTACATTGACTGATTGGCAGAGTATGATAATGTCACACCATAAGAAAAAGTTCTGAAACTTCAATGTAAATAAAAATTTAGCACTTTGAAACAGCATTCAAATCCAACTGCATTTTTTTACATACGAAGACACAAATTGTTCTGTATATCCTTTTGTCTTCCTTATGACTTTGTTAGTCTTTCTTCTTCTTATATTCAATTTTTCCTTTCTTTATAGAAAAAGCTGGTAAAATGCCAGGCATTTAATTGGACAGTAAAAACAAATGGTAAGAAGATACCTCTCTGAGATTATCAAATAACATTATGAAGCTAAGTTTAATCATATTTCCTAAAATTCTTTCAGATGCAATGAATAGCAGAACACTAAAAATGAGATGAATTATTTAAAAGCTCAGCAGACGTTCTTAATTGATTAGCTTCAGAACATCTAACAAAGGCTTCATTTTCAGTGTGTACTCCCCTAATACATATGTTTATTTGCATAAAATGCTGTGAAGAAAAAAAGAAGTACCTCAAATAATAACCTTGAATTTGTTATTCATGTTGGTTTTGGCAAAATCATGCTATGGAGAGTTATAATCACATCAGTGACATTTGGCATCAATGATGACCTCAAACTCCCTGCCTAATTATGTAGATACCTACTTTCCCATTTGAACATTCCCATAAAATTTATAGGTCTCACAGACAAAAAAATATACTATCACCCCAACAGCACTCACCTCCTCAGCAGCTGTCTTCTGTCTAACCTTGTACTGTATAACAAAGGGCTTCATTTACTCCTCAGCTCCTGGCAGAGATCACTAGAAACAATAGCTGGAAAAGGTGGAGTTGGCAATGGTGTTTACGATGCTCCAGCCTCACTAAATCCATGCATTTAAAGGTTATAGTATTCATCAGGAATGTGTCTAAATCATTCTTGTCAAAAAGAGTTTGAATCCCCACTCCAGGGTGTGGCCTCATAAGCAACAGTGTGACCTACATAAGCGGGTCTCTGTCTGTCTTTCCAGTTGTGGATGTTCCACTTTATAAGGAAGATGCATCAAAATACAAGGAGGCATCATGAAAGAATGGTTTCATAGCCTGGTGGTAATAGCTTTGCTGGGAAGAACAGGCTAAGTCAAAGTCACTGCTCTGTATGTAATTCCAAATGGGCAAGGGGCCACCTACACGCTAAAAAGTACCTTGACTTGAATCACATCATCTTCCATGAAATTTTCTGTTGACGGGAGCATCACAGAATCACATGCAGAGATCAATGTGATCAGCAAGTGTTCAATTTATTGAGCTTAGCTGTTTCTTTATAAACCCTTTTTGGTTACATAACTGGGTGCCCCCAAGGGTATCTACAGTGTATTATTGGTTAAAGGTAACTGTCCATAAAGCTCTTACTAACATATTATTGGCTAAACTACTGCACATGCTAAGGAAACAAGTTACACTAAAATTAACTATGTTGATAGTTCTCTTTAATTGTTTTTCTTTCAGCTGTTACTCGTTCCCACTGAACCAGCTCTTGTATTCCTTCCAGCTACTTATCAGAAGCCTGTCTTTTCTCCTCACCGAACTGGCCTTTGTTTATCTTTCTGTTCTCTGTTTCAAGGCCTTCTTCTCTGTAAAATGTTCCCACAAATTTCAAGCAGTTAATTCCCCTCATTGGTAATTTTTTACTCATTGTAGACCCAATACCCAAAGACCTACATTTTCTATGCTCACAGTAAAAGAAATCCAAATTCTTAGCACTGGTGGTTTGGAAGGAGGCATAGCAACCATGTTTCGCATTATAAACGTCAACACTGCTGACCTAATCTCCACTTAGCAAATCAATCATGAAGAAATTAGGGAGACAAAAATCAGGGCCAAGATGCATCACAGCAGGCCCTCAGGGTGCTGCTTCTTTACATTTTGGTAAATGAACCTGGAGATGGCAGCAGTGGTGCAGAGCTGCATAGTCTTCAGGGAGAGAAAGTCTGAAGGCTTTTTAAAGGTCAAAAGAGCCTAAGCCATAGAAAATAAAATCATCAAAGATACCATACTATTAAGCTGGATGCTAGTTGTGGCTTCTGTTCTTCTCCTGTTCTAAGTACCCATTCCACCCAACAAAACACCTACCTCATCTTTCTAATGCTTTTTTTTCCCTCTATTCCAGTTTTACAGGGAGATGGATGATCCTGGGATCTGACTTCTGAGCCTTTCAAAGTCATCATGGGCAAAGTTCCACCACATAAGCAAAGCTCCATTCCTACTATTCATTTGTTAGTTTTATTTGGCCTCATGAAACTGCTCAAAATGAAATGTTCCATAAATCTAAAAACACTAAAAAGTCTGCAAATGATTTTTCATTCTATTTGTTTAGAATATATTGGAAAGCATTGTATACAATTATTCAAATTTCATAGTAGAATATAATGAGCTTTGTAAAATCTTCAATGACAACCCCCCTGAAACTCCAAGAATTGAAGAAAATGAGGAATTAAAGTCTTATCCTCTGTTTTAAAACTGCACAGTAGGCAAATTTTTAAGTGCCTTTCATTTCTAGCCACTTTTCTCTCTCAATGATTTTTTTAAAGATGTTATGAAAGACATTTTCCAAAATAATATTTCATTTTAACAAATCACTTCTTTGGTTTGGCATTTAGAACATTGTAATATTCAAATGTAATATTTTGATAGAGAATTTTAAAAATAATACTTGTATGGGATAAAAAGAGTTCAAAATATTAAAATATTAAAATATTTTCATTAATAACATTTTATATTTATTAAATATATTGCACTAAATGAAATTAATTTAACCCAGCAAAGTTTCAAAGTAAAATTTTCTAAGTAAAATACTGTTGTTCTATTTACAGTACATAGATAAATATTTCTTTAAAATATCTATTTTAAAATATCTTGACTTCTATGTTTTGTACTCAAAATCACTAATGTGATAGAGGTATAATTGTCCATTACAAGCATTCATACACTCCTTTGGCAAACATCAACAATAGTTGTGGGAGATATTAAAAGAAATTTTAGAAGATACTACAGTATTTATTTTATATCTACCAGTCAATAAATCTGACTGTCCCACTCTGAGCTCTTGAAAGGCTATGCTCATATATATCCTGCTGTAGCACTGCCAAAGCCACCAACCTTTGTGCTAGAGCTGCCAGCTGACTTGCAACATCATAGAAGGGTCCTAAATCAAACCAGGGAATGATTTCCATATAGAAACTAATATTTTAGTCAGAGAATATTTTAGGAAGGAGCTAATAAAGTAGGGAATCCTCTGAAATAATTACAGCTGGCTCCTCTACCTGACTTTGCCATTTGGTTAAATAACCTTCACAGAAGCAGCTAAGCCAGGCTTAAAGTGATAAATGTGATCTACAAGTGTAGGTTACATGTCATGCCAGAAATTGTCTCTCCTCATTTCTGGCATTAGCAGTGAACTCATCTTCATATCAACATTGATGGTTTGCCAACATGTTGTGCAGCTAGATTAATGTATCACTGAACATGATCTGAAAGCAATTCTTAAGCTATATTATAGCTAAAAGATGAAAAAAGCAGCAGTAGGTGTCATCACTGGAGATGCAGATGTTTTCAGAGAAGTGAATGTCAGGAGTGAGTTATGAAAATCCAATATTTCCCATGAGATACACTGCTGAAGACTGCAAGCTATTCAGATATAACTGTAATATGAGATCAAAGGTAGATTGGAGTCTACTTGCAATGTATTTTTGACTACTTGATAGCCAAGGAAATCAGACCAAATTATTCAGAGAAAACATACTAATGACTTGAAATGCCAAGAACATGTTAAATGGTAGTGTTAGATAAATTTGCAGAAAGAAATGCAGCTGTTGCAACCAGACAGTAAGCTCTCCTTCTGACTAAGCATGTTCCAGTAACAGCCTGCACGCTGACAAACGGAAACTGAAGACAGATGAACTCTTCTGTTTTGGTTATATTGGCACATAGAGAAACTGAAAGACTGAAAGCAGAGACACGTCATAAGAAATACAGCAAACTCATCAACTTATGGGAATGGTAAATTATTTTTCCACAATATACTCATCCATCATATTAAAAAGCATTAGGGGAAACCCACCGCTGAATTCTCTAACTCAGCTTACAATGATACAATTAAAAGGTAATTCAAAGAAAAGTGCTATGAGCAGATGTCATACTGCAGACCAAAACACAGGTGTGTTCCAGATAGCAGACCTGTAGTGCAGTTGACAGGCTTTATCCATGTTGTACAGTTGCTGTGCATCTTTCCAGAAGGCCTCAAATAACCCAAGACGACTTTGATGTGAAGCTGCTCCATCTATTTCAGTAACACATACTATAGAATTTCAGACTCAATGCTAAAGGCAGTTATCACCTACCGCCAGCTTACTTGTGGATGAGCTGTGAATACAAGATAGCCCTAACCAGTAACGTAGGAGCTGACACTGAGACAAGTAAACATGTCATACTGACGGTAAAACAGTATGTGTAGAGCAAGCCAAAAGTCACGACCACAGGCCATGAATTTGTTGAACATGTATATTGAACAGCATTGAAAAGCATCGTTCAGATATCATAAAACTCTCTGACCTCATTAAATCACAGCTTGGTGTTGAAACAACTAAGGCAGACATCATGCCAGCAAAAGAACAGGAAAAATTCACAAGAATGCCTCAAGCTCCTCCAGGGGAGGTTTAGGCTGGACATTAGGAAAAAAAAAATCACAGAAAGGGTCATTGGGCATTGGAACAGGCTGCTCAGGTAGGTGTTTGATTCACCTTCCCTGGCGGTGTTTAAGGTGTGGGTGAACGAGGTGCTAAGGGGCATGGTTTAGTGTTTGATAGGAATGGTTGGACTGGATGATCCGGTGGGTCTCTTCCAACCTGGTGATCTATGATTCTATGATTTTTAAACCACTTTCACATAACCTTTTCAGTTCTGGAAGTGGAGAATGGGATACAAAAACACTATGTGAAAATCTGTTAGTAAGGTTTGTCTTTTTGATCTTACCAGATGAAGGAAGTATTCAAAAACAGTCAAAACCAGTCTTTGTTGTATCTTTGTAGTTTTATATACCACCATTGAACTAAGATTATAGTGTTCTGTGATGCAAAATATAGAAGATTAGCTAGTTTGAATCTTGCATGCATGTACTGTGATGATTTCTGCTCCCTGAGCTTCCAAGTTGAGGAACAGTCAACTGTCTGATGCCCTCAAGCAAGCTTAGCGGTCATGGATCGTACATTAGGCTATATTATGCAGATGAGGGTGGCAGGTTTCAAAGAAATGTCTATTTGTTTGCCTGCTACTCAGAATAGCATAAAATGTTTACAGTACAAATGAAGTCACTAGATTGTTTGGGTTCCTTAAGGAAGAACATGACCTGTAGAAAACTTTTTCATTCCTGAGTAAACATCAAACAATCTATTTTCCTCTAATGACAACATTTGTTATTTGTAGTTTCACATCATTCTATTACAAAGTTGGAGATCTGACTGAGGTTATGCCTTCCATTTAAATAAAAGTACCTAAAGTATGTCACCTGATATGGGAGAATATTAATACCAGGAAAAAGTAATATAAATCCTTGGGAGAAAAAAATTGCTAACTGCTTCCCAGCTTAAACACCTTGATCAGCCTCAAATGACGCTTTGAAATTAATGCATCAGTCATGTTAAGATTTTGTCATATTTACAACATTTAAACTTTATCCACAACAATAAATTCCCTTTTTTTCAACATTTTAGTTACAGAATTATTGTACTAACTCTAAAACTTAGATTTTATTTAGGAAAATGATGACAGTATAAAACGTGGCATGAAAATATGATGTATGGAGGACTAAAAGGTATTAGATTGTGGATGTGTTAGTACCAATGAAACAGTATAAGAGAGCTTGGCAAAATGAACACGGTCATAACACACATCATCCACAACAGTTTCCAGGTAGCAGCGAAAATAAATTTACTTTAAGGGCCTTACTAAAGACTTATAATAAATAGGTGAATAAAATACGCAGAGGTAAATTTTTTTCTGGAGGCAATCTCTCCTTGTACTCAAAGGTGACACTGCATAGAATGCTACAGTGAGAAAGAGAAATACAACAGCTGGGAAAATAAGCCATGAGAGCTCCACATTATCAATATTTATGGCTAGGAAAAACATTTCTAAAAAACAGCGTCACTTAATCAGGTACCTCAGCTACCTGTGTATATTTTCATACTGCACATAATATTTCCATCAGTACTAGCCAGTAAAACATCCTGAGGGTTCTCACAGATAACATGTCCTGACTAGTTCTAATCCTTTTAGTTCATTGCAGAATGAGGTGTCACCACTCTTAGGACCCTTGCAAAAATTTTACTGGGTAAAATGGAAACGGTCAATATTCAAGGGGTCCATTTAAGTTAGATCATAACTATTACAGTCCAAATACCATCTGGAATAATTATTTATTTAAATGATTCTCTTATTTGCATCTGTCAGATGAAGTGCCCTCAGTAAAAATTTTACCAGGAGAGGCTCCATCTCAATATAAGAAAAATATTTTTTACAGTGAAAACAATCATTCCCTGGAACTGCCTCCCCATCACTGGAAGTTTTCAAAATGCAATTGGACAAGATCAAGTGGAAAATAAAATCTAATTTGAGTGGATAGATCTCAATGAAAGTTGAAAGAAATCAGCATGGATTAGGTGATTGTTAACACTGAATATTAATGTCACCTTGCCTTTCAAAAGGAATATGACACAAACAGCTTTGGGATATTTTAATATACTCATGAAGTATATTCTTTATATTCTTCTGTTTCTAAATCTTCTATAGTACTACATATTTTAGCAAAGGGGAAATCGCAACCAGAATATGAGACAGTCTTATTCTAGGGAGTCATTTCTAGAAGATAGTATTCCACTGGTTCATGAAAATGCTTCAGGAGGTCTAATTTAGATGACACAACTGGTTTCACATCAGCAAAGAGGATATCAAGTAAGAACAAAAAAAATAGCTGTATTGCTAACATAATTAATATGTAAAGGTTATAAGAGCAGAGTACTGAACACTGTTGAAATATATGAACAGGACATCTTGAATAATGATTTATCAGATTTTTTTCACTAGCCTGAACAGTAACAGCAGTCTCAGACAATGTGTTTTAGCAGACAGACTTAATACTCAAGTAATGTTGCCAATTTCAAAGGTTAGGCAGAAAGAAGTAAAGATAAAAAGAGGGAAACAATCTAATGTAAGCTGAATTTTAGAGATTATAAATGACAGTGAGTGGGGTTCTCTTTGTTGTCTGCTTATCAGATGTCAATTTACTACCAGGTCAGACTGAGTAAATGTGTAGAGAATGATAAGAATAAGGCCAGAAGTTCTCTCCTTCAAATAGGTTAGCTATTGCAGGAAAAGGACAATGTGCATCTTACAATATCATATTCAGTAACACCTGTGAACTCAGAAGGACTGCAAAAGTTGTATTTCTTTAAGAATCAGGTCCCATGAATAAGTGCATGCCCAATTTCTTTAAATGTTCCACTGTTCCACAGCCGTGGCCTTCCTCTGTCATGGGTAAGACTTCCTTTCTTCAGACTTTCCCTATAGTCGCGGGGGCCTAGGACTTCTGAAAACAAACCATGCTAGTAAAGACTGAGTAGAAGAAAGCACTGAATGTCTCAACCTTTTCCATGTATTTTGTTACCAGATCCTATTCAGCGCTGTTCTCCTCTTTCCCCTCCCCTGCTGCCTGTATACCTGGAGAAGCCTTTCACTTGGAGACGCCCTTCACGTGGAGAAGCCCTTCTTATTTGAAGGCCTGCTTATTCCTCTTTATGATCTTCATCATATTCAACTCTAGATGAGCTTTGGATTTTCTTACTCTATCCCTTCTCTCTTGGACAGTATCTCTATATAACTGAGTTATCTCACTCTGCCTCTACTTATTGTATGCCTCTACTTGGCAGTAGGAGATGTCAAGGAAAAGGTTAGTTCTAGGATTTTTAACTCCAGGGCAAAGCTTAAAATACTCCCTCTAGTAAGAATTCACAACCCTGAGTTTGGAATCAGTCCCATGAAATAAAATACAGTGTAATGGCTGTTGAACTAGTTCTAGTTAGGCTGGCATGAATATGTGGTGGAGTGCAATACTATGCAGAGCTAACAGCTTGTGTCCCAAAAGCATCATAAACAACTAAAACAGCAGCAAACAAAAGCTTGAAAACCCTGCTTCTAAATATAATTAACTCATTCAGGTGCCATGTTGCCTTCATATGCATATATTTGGGAGATAGCTCCATTGGCAGTAGTTTTGCACATATGCTATATTTTGGTATAAATATAGTACAAGGCAATTAGTACTTTATTTTTTCTGCCTCTTACACCAAACAATTGCAGAAGAAAGACAAATTTTCATGCATACACATCCATTTTCTCAGTGCCTGGAGAACTCTAGTTTCTGGGGGATGGTCTGCCACCTCACAGGAAGGGAGGAATAGCACTTCAAATGGTTCCACAGAAGGGTTAGATAATTCAGTGAGTAGTCTCTTAGGAATTAAGGTTATTCCCCTTAGGAGCACAGTGGGATCAACAGTCCAAATAAATTGCATCTACACTAGTGCACAAAGCATGGGAAATAAACAAGAAGAACTAGAAGTTATTGTAAGGCAGGAAGACTATGATATAATTGCACTCATGGAAACGTGGTGGGATGACTCACATAACTAGACTGCTGCAATGGCTGGCTATAAACTCTTCAGGCAGGATAAGTGAGGAAGGAAAGGTAGTTGGGTAGCCTTGAATGTTAGAGAGAGTATCAACAGTCTTGAACTCATTGGTGGTGACTATACAGTTGAATGTCTAAGGGTGAAAATCAGAGGTGCACCTAATAAAGCAAATATCATGGTGGGAGTCTGATATAGACCACCCAGCCAGGATGAGGAGGCTGGCGAGGTACTCTATAAGCAAATGGGAGAAGTCTTGCAAGCACTAGCCCTTGTCCTTGTGAGAGGCTTCAATTTATCAGATGCCTGCTGGAAGGATAATACAGCAGAGAGGAAACAGTTTAGGAGGTTTCTGGAGTGTGTGTAAGACAATTTCCTGACACAGCTGGTGAGGAGCCAACTAGGGAAGGTGCCCTGCTGGACCTGCTCTTTGTGAATAGAGAAGGACATGTGGGAGATGTGACACTGGATGACACTTGGGGCATAGCGATCATGGGATGATAGAATTCTCAGTTCTAGGAGAAGTAAGGTGGGGGGTGGGGGGAATTGGTGTCAGTACAACAGCCACCTTGGATTTCCAGAAGGTAGGCTTTGGTCTGTTCAGAAGGCTGGTCATTAAAGTTCCATAGGATACAGTCCTTAAGGGCAAAGGATCCCACGAGGGCTGGATGGTCCTGGTGGCACAGGAGCAAGCCATCCTCATGTACCAGAAAATGAGCCATTGGGGAAGAAAACTAGCCTGGCTGAGCAGAGAGCTCTGGGTGGAAATCAGGAAATCAGGAAAAAGAGGAAAATATATGAACTTTGGAAGAAGGGGCAGGCATCTTAGGAGAACTACAGAGGTGAAGTAAGATCAGACAGAAAATCAGAAGGGCTAAAGACCAATAAGAACATAGATTGGCCCATTCTGTGAAAGATACTAAAAAATCCTTCTACAAGTATATCAAGAATGAAAGAAGGGTCAAGGAGAATCTCCATCCTTTACTGGACAGAGGGGAAACAATAGTAACGAAGGATGAGGATAAGGCTGAGGTGCTTAATGCCTTCTTTGCCTCAGTCTTTAATAGGGTAAGATGTTCCCTGGGTACTCAGCCTCATGAGCCAGAAGACAGAGAGGAAGAGCAGAACAAAGCTCCTTTGATCCAAGAGGAAATGGTTAGAGACCTTTTAGGAAAACTAGACATTCGTAAGTCTATGGGGCTGGATGGGATCCACCCAAGGGTTTTGAGCGAGCTGGTGAAGGTGCTTGCCAAACTTCTTTCCATTGTCCACCAGCAGTCCTGGCTGACTGGAGAAGTTCCATTGGACTGGAGTCTAGCAGATGTTACACCTATTTACAAGAAGGGTTGGAGAAAGGATTGAGACAACTACAGACCTGTCAATCTGACCTCAGTGCCAGGGAAAATGATGGAGCAGGTCATCTTGGGTGCTATCTCACAGCACACACATGACAACTGGGTGATCAGGCCCACTCAGCACAGATTTATGAAAGGCAGGTCTTGACAGACTAATCCGACAGCCTTCTATGGCAAAGTGACCCACTTGATGGATGAGGAAAAGGCTGTGGATACACCACACTGTGCATATTTCTCTATATTCCAAGGGATATTCATAATTTCAGCTGACTATCAGGAGTATCCAGAAAGAGGACTACAGACTAGAACATATCCTGCCTGACAGTGAATGGAAAAGAAAGACATTTTCACCCATGGGAAGGGAATGGGAAACATACATGGACAGCTTTTCCTTAATTCAGAGCAACTTAGATTTACACAGAAAACTCACAAGCCTAAGTATTTCTTGTACCAATGTTCAAGGTCCTGGCAACATATGAAGGCATCGAGTGCACCCTTAGCAAGTTTGTAGATGACACTAGGCTGGGTGGAAGTGTGGATCTGCTGGAGGGTAGGGAGGCTCTGCAAAGGGACCTGAACAGGCTGGACTGCTGGGCTGAAACCAACGGCATGAGGTTTAACAAGGCCAAATGCCGGGTCCTGCACTTGGGGCACAACAACCCTAAGCAGAGGTACAAACTAGGAGAAGCCTGGCTGGAAAGCTGCCTGGAGGAGAGGGACCTGGGGGTGTTGGTCGACAGCGACTGAACATGAGCCAGCAATGTGCCCAGGTGGCCAAGAAGGCCAATGGCATCTTGGCTTGTATCAGAAACAGTGTGACCAGCAGGTCTAGGGAGCTTCTTCTCCCTCTGTACTTGGCACTGGTGAGACTGCACCTCGAGTACTGTGTTCAGTTCTGGGCCCCTCAGCACAAGAAGGATGTTGAGGCTCTGAAGCGAATCCAGAGAAGTGCAACGAAGCTGGTGAAGGGGGCTGGAGAACAAGTCTTACGAGGAGTGACTGAGAGACCTGGGGTTGTTTAGCCTGGAGAAGAGGAGGCTGAGGGGAGACCTTATTACTCTCTACAACTACCTGAAGGGAGGTTGTGGAGAGGAGGGTGCTGGCCTCTTCTGCCAAGTGACAGGGGATAGGATGAGAAGGAATGGCCTCAAGCTCCGCCAGGGGAGATTCAGCCTTGAGATAAGGAAAAAATTCTTCATTGGGCATTGGAACAGTCTGCCCAGGGAGGTGGTTGACTCGCCTTCCCTGGAGGTGTTTAAGGTGTGGGTGGATGAGTTGCTTAGGGGCATGATTTAGAGATTGGTGGAAATGGTTGGACTCGATGATCCGGTGGGACTCTTCCTACCTAGTGATTCTATGATTCTATATCCTTTGGATATAATAATTTAATGGTTGACCCCATTCCTCTGTTGTATTGTCTCTACATAATTGCTGCTGCTACCCATTCACTTATGTATCATTAATGAGATGGACACCTAGTTTGAAACATCCATCCATAAGCCTGGATTTTTTCATTCCTTCCTATCTTGAGTCCATAGGATCTAATCTGGTAATTCCATAAAATACGTTGTGGAGGAAGGGAAACTTGCTCATATATAAAGTAAACACCGTTGAGGCATTCAGCTGAAAGAGAAAGGCTTCCAATCAGATCCAACACATATTTAATATGCATGAAGTAGAACTTTGGCAGAGAAGAATCATATGAATATGCTTCATCTACACAATATTCACTAGCTGGATGGACAAGTTGGAGTCTAGCTATTGCTACGTTTCACTGGATCACCTGCAGTTCATAACACACTAAATACAAGAAAGAAAATGCACTCTACAAATATATGCAGCTGCTAGTACTGCATGAGAAGGATAAAATATAGCTTTATAATATAGTTTTGTAAGCACTTCTAATGCAAACACTTTTACTGGACTTTTTTACTGCTTTGCTCTCTGCAATCATTTGTTGGAGCACACATCTATCTCGCTAAATGGTTACAAATAAAAGTTGTGGTGAACATCACTTCCAGCAAAGTAAATTACCAGCTTGCATGTGCAAGAGTCACTCTGCCATTGCATTTCCCAGCTATCTTCCACTTCTGCTTTTAAAGACAGAGCACTGTTCTCACTCCTCCAGTAATAAGAAATTATTGTAGGCTGTACACCATAGCACAGGAGGACTTATAGAGTAGAACTGCTGGAGAGCAGAACTTATCAACAGGCAGCTGTGACTATGCCATTTACGTGTCTACTTTTGAAGTCTGTTAATCTATTATGAAATGGGAATAAAAGGGCTTGCAAAGTACTGCTAGTGCATATTCAAAATTTTGTTCTCTTTCTCAGTCTCAATTAGTCACATACACATGTGCACTCACATACACATTTATTTCTTTGTTCAACTTTGATTATTACATTTTTCACCTGAAATTCTCTACACTGTTAAAGGCTCCTTAAAAGGAATTTCATTTGTATATGCTGAAAAGTGGGACAAACTGTTGTCGATTGACATCCACAGAATTTCTTGGTCTTATATTCTTCATTTTTAAACCATTGTTGTGAAACCAGTTAAAGAGTTTTGAAATGGAAAATCCCGGTCTTTACAATTCTTTACTGCTTTTTATCTAGTCATTGCTCTCATTGACAATTTCTACTTAGAAATAAATGCTTTCATTAAGAGGGAATAGGGGTTTTTTTTAGCTGACTAGAATGTTTCAGACAGCAATTTTAATGTACACCTTTAATCTAAGAAATGAGTTTCTTAAAAAACATTTATTTGCTCTCAGAAAGTGTGCTAACAGTCTTATACAACACACTCCATTAGCATGAAACTGGGTTTTTTTGGTGTATAATTTACTTTTCTCCCACTGTATCACATTATATATGCAGTTATCAAAAAGTGTGTAAGATTCCTGCTGTTTTTTATTGTACTTCTAATGTGTATTCTGACTAACAACATGCTTTGTAATCAGTAGAAGCATATATGTATATAAATACACAAATATATTTAAATGTTTAGAAATCTTTCAAGAACCAAATAGTCAAAAATTTACTAGACATATGCAAACATATGAGCATAACTGAAAGATTTATTAGCAAAACACAAAAACTTTAAGAATTAATATTCCAGGAATGATTGTAGAATAAAACAAGAGCAGGTAGGAATGAGAATATTATTGTGTTCACCTGGAGCTATTTATTGCTAATATGAGTCCTTGTAAGTATACATTATGGGAAACAATTGACAGTAAGTATATATAGCTACATGACAAAAAGAGGTTATTTCTTCAATGAGATTGCTGAAAGTAATTCCTAATGCAAGTCTAATATCATATAACACAATGTTTGGTTTTAACCTTGGCAAAGAATCACACTAAATTGGAAAAATACAAGTGCATTGAGGTAAAAAGTGTTGAGCAGCTGGGCTTTTCTAGCACTGATCCTTGATATGGTGATAAAATCAGGAAAGCTAAAGTTGACAGAGACACAGTTTGGGACATTTTATAGTTTTCAGAACACAGCAACGTGACAACTCAGTCCTTTTTGTGGCTATTTTTCTGTGTCACAGACATCAGATAAGTCTACCATGGCTTCATGATATCAAAAGAATTCCTATTTACCAAGTTATTTACTTCAAGGCTAACACAATCAGCCTTGCTATGATCTGATTGAGGCCCAGAAGTCATAGGTAAACTGTATGTATTCAGGAAGCCAGTCCTGCAAAGCATTCACTATACTTCTAAAAAAACCCATGTTGTTCTGCTACTGTAAAAAAAGGATGAAATTCTTCCCGCACAGTGCTGGTTGAATCAGCTCAGTATTCTCCGAGCGTAAATTAGGCTAATTGCAGCAAGGTTCATTAGGAAAAAGCACCTGAATGAACAGCTGTCCCATGATGGCAGTACATCCAGGTACTGGAAGTTGCAAATGGTGTTCAGTCATTCGCATCCCACTCTACAGAACCACGTGGTGCATGATCTCTGCTCTAGGTGCCAAATTATGCATCTTCCCTGATGACTTTCACTGCTCTACTGTTGGCTGCCCTCAAGTTTATAGGAGCACCTCAAGACTGGAGCTATTCTCTATTTCAATGACTCTCTACTTTAGAACCACCTACAAATTTGCTGATGCTGCACTCTTTGTCATCAACTTTATCATCAATGAAGATATTGAACAGTATGATGCCCAGTCCTGACCTCAATAGACAATGCTCATTCACAACTATCAGGTGGATGATTGGATATTCTAAGCTCTTTCAAGTCTGTGTACAATTTTCAAGCAACTTAACAGCTTTTTCTTCTAGTCCAGTACATTCTTTCCAGCTTAGCCATTCCAGCCCAATTTCCATACCATCCTTCTATTGCATTGTTAGATTTAGACATCTAAATTGCGCATCTACGTAGGTAATCATTATCTGAGATCTTACTATCCAAGTCAACTTGCTATTTAGGACTTTCAAACACTCCATGCCACTCCTGTCTGACTCATAGGCATCTCCAGTCCTTAAATTTGTGACAGAAAGTCAAGGTTCTGGCATTTCCATTTTAAATATTGGTGAAATACTTGTAGAAAAGAAGTTTTTATTGTTATTCCAAGGGATTACTCTCACTGAAGAGCTATGGATATAAATCCACTGCTTAAACCTGTCTTGTACTGAGGGGGGCATACCTACCACACTTCACGAAGCAATTATGGATAATGATATTGCTTGTGAATTTTCCAATAGCTAAGGCATTAATTAGGTATATGAAGATTAAAGATTATGAGATACAGACACTACCTGCAGATATGAGAAATAAATAAGTACCTAAGACAAAAGAGACTTCCAAATGCCTGGTGCAACTGTAAACAAACATTTCAGAGTTGGGGTTTCTTACAGTAAGCCAGGCTTCAAGAATCTCCCCATGATGCTGAGGACTTGGCGTAAGATTTAGTAAGAACTAAGTCAGGCTCCATTTATATGAAGTGTTCAGCAGCTGGTAGGCAGAAAGTATTCCAGAATTGTCTGCATTTGATGACATTTTTGATACATATAAAGTTGCTGTTCATATATCATGTTCATGCCACAAGCACTCCTGAGAGATGGAGCTAGGAGCACTCTCTTGAGCTTCATATGCCAAAATGAGAAAAATCAATTCAATTCCCAACATTTTGTAAAGCAACCAAGGTCAGGAAAACACCAAGTTATATGCTGTTATGACAGCTGCATACGTCAAATATGTTTGTTATGGCAATACCTATTTTTTAATTTTCTGTTTGTAGAGAATAGATTAGTCAGACAGAAGATTAAAAAATACTGAGTTGATCAATATTATTCTTTGCCCCTTCTGTACCTTTCAAATCTAATTGCCCTTGAGGTTGTTCACTTTCAACCATACGCAGATTTAGAGGAGACAGAGACAAACATAACAGTTTGTTCTTCTCTAACCAGTATAGAATATTGCACAAGCCATGCACATACCTTTTCAGTTAAATTGTCCTTGCAGCTGCAGACTCCCCAGTTTTGAGACTTAGAAGCAGAATAAATATTAGTTTCAGTGGAGCTTCCTCTTTAGCAGCTTCAGAGCATGTGAACTGTTACAGAAAATGTGAGTTTCCTTTTGATGCAGATCCAGAGCAGGAATATCATCAGAGGAAAACCTGAAGGTAGAGACTTGGAGTTATCTTTATCAACCAGGTTCAAAAAATCCAAGAAGACTGAAACTGCTTCAAAGATCTCTGGATCCAATTGCCTCATTGTCCTGCTTTGAGCTGAAACAGAACCAATTCTCCTCTAACTTTTCAGTTAAACCTTTTTCTAAGAGGCTGCATTTTCCTAATAACTTGCTTTTCAGTGTCTGCCTCTAGAAATGATAAATTTTAATATTTATAGTTAATGCCAAGTAATGGGACAAATGTATGCAGCAAGACCATTAGTTATTTCTGTAGAAAACAGCATCATTGCTGAAGTCAGTGGAATGCCATAAATCAAAGGATGAAAAATAGTCACACTTGCAGGGAGAAGCAGGCAGGATAGATGACAAAAACTGATGAACAGAGTATTCCATTCCATATACGCCACACTCAGTAAAGCTGAGGGATCACAAGGGTCAAGCTCTCTTCTACTTCTGACTTCCTGGAAAGGCACTGTGTACAAAGACTACTACCCTCAATCCTAATCTGTGCATTCCCAAATCTAGTTCCTAAATACAGCTCCTGTCCAGTCCAGGACTTCCCCAGTGCCTACCCTGTAGTGTCAGTGTAGACGTGACACTCATTTGGGGAGCGTGGTCATGGGGAGAGTGTGGTTTTTGATTTGTATATATTTTTATTAATTTTATTAATCTATTCTTAATTTTATTATCTTTCCTTTTTAATGGTTTTGTTTTATTAAATTTTCTTTAGGATTTTTCTTCCAACCCAGAAGTCTCTCTCCCTGACTCCTTTCCCCTTTTCTCAGGGTAAAGGGGATTTTGATCACACTTCCCAGAGTTCAGCTGCCTAGGAGGGATAAAACTGTGACACTAATCCCTGCTTCCTCCCCTTCCACTCTGAGATGGGTAGATCTTCACCTGTGTCTCTACCACTGTTGACACTACCTGGAAAGGCTCAGTACCTCAGGTTCTACTTTTCAGGAATGTTGCTTTCTCTTACCACATAGCCCATTGGGACCCTCTGCTCTAGGCATCAGTGGTTCACCCTCAGAGATACTTACTACTGCCCCACCAGCACAGTCCCAGTCAAGATCCAGAACAGACCCATGCCTGCACCTCCACAAAGGAGCAGGCTCTTGAGTGCGAAGCTCAGAAAGATCTCCAGGAAGAGCCATTTCTTTCCCATCCCTTTTCTCCGGAAGCTAGACGTTGGAGTGAAGAGCATCCATGGAAGTAGTTAAAACCAATATTTTTGTTGCAGAGTCAGAAAGGCAGAATCTCTTTAATGTTTTGGCATGCTTTCCAAAATGTATCCCAATGACAGAGCTGCACAACTTGTTTAGAAAAGGCCTGCAAGCAGCCCTGTAAAGTTGGGGCACTTCATAAACCAACACAAAGTTACTGAATCTTTTATTTAATATAACCTTACAGGCTAGCTAAAACTGCCTTAGCAGTTTGAGGGGATTAAAGGATGTCCTTAACTGCTTCAGTGTAAGGCACTGTAGTAAGTCTGCAAAATGTAATATGGCTTCAAAGACTTTTATTTGCCATGTACTCCATTGACTGGGAGTCCTATGCTGCACCTGACAAACGCAAACAGCCTCATCTGGCAGTTTGTGCCAGACCTGGGTTTATGTTTGCAACACAGTCACGCCCAGGGACTGTGGAGCCAGGCAGTGCTGAAAACGCCCCTCTGGCAACAGCAGAAAGGGTTCAAAGGAACCAATGGAGGAAACCTGCAGTCTGGGAGTTGGTGACTTTAGCAACGCTGTGGTGGTGATTGTTAGAGAGGGTGGCATAGGCTCACGCTTTCTGCAGTGCTGCTGCAGAAAGACATATAGCAAAGACATAAAAACTTACTTGTAATATCAGGTCTTCATAAGAAGGTGAAGACACTATCAGCAAAAAGAACACATACATATGTGAAAGTCTGGAGGGCCAGGTCTCTTGTTTCTTTAAAGCAGTACATCTACATTGATTTCAATGAAACTACATTGATTTACCTCTGTTGGGTACCTAGTTCTTTCTACACTAGAAGAAAGGTTTAATAAATATTACGAATTGTATTCTCACTCTGTATAAAGTGTTACATTTTCCTTGATATCAGTTGAACTACACTGCATTACAGCAGACAAAGGTCAGGCTCAGCTATACCAAAGAACTTGCATTAAGTGCTGCCCTTTTTTCGTTCAGCTTGCCTGCATAAGCACTCTCGCTGTGTAAAGTGCTTTGAGAAGCTGGGCTCCCTAGACAAAAAGGGGATAAAGTAGCTTGGAAAAAGGCATTTTAAGATCTTTATGGAAGTTTGGTGCAGAATAGATATTGTTATTTACTCATGTAAATGTAAGTTTAAATGTTCTGTGTAGAACACACTGATGATTGAAGAAGTTATTATTTGCATTTAGTTTACTGAATCTGACATAGAATAAAGAAAAGAAAAAATAGGCAACAGCCAGTTTGTCAAAGTGAAATTTGGCTATGGCTGTCAAAGTTTGTAAGCTACATCAGCTGCTCAGTTTGAAAAAGCAGCAAAAGGCTATTTACAGATGTGCCTGGGTTCAAATGTGAGCCTGAACTGTACTGACACAAACACATTTTTCCATCTCACTTCACAGATACATTTGCAAGAGTTAGGAACATTCCTGTAAGCTTATGAAAACTGTGTGTTTTGCCTTGAGATATTACTTCAAGAAGTCACTTGTATATCAATTCCTGATATAGTTGGGTTTAGTAAGATAAGATTTCTAATCCATCTGCTGAATGTTACTCTGCCAAAGATTAATCAGCTGTCATGCCCACCTCCCCATATTAAAACAGAGAAAAAAAAAAAAAGGGTTAGTGGGATCATGGATTAAGATCTATTTTCAGAATAAACAAAAAGCAACAAGATATGCTGTTTTCTGTCAGCACCAACTTCTGAAGCTTTGAAGACCACTTCTGTCTACAAAGAACGTAATGGAAAAATTCCAAGTGTGTGGCATCGCTCACTATAAACCCAGTAAAATTTCTCTCAAAGCAAATGAAGGGGTTTGTGTATATTGCTCAGAGGTGCAGGGTTTTAGCCTTCTTATCCTTATCCTCCCCTGTTGTGATAACAAGTATGTCTATTGAGTTTGTGGGGCAAGGTTTTGATTGTGGGGGTGCTACTACAGGCCTGACTTCTGTGAGAATCTGCTACGAGTTCTCTCTTATGTCCAACGAAACCAGTGCCAGCTGGCTCCAAGTTGGACCTGCCACTGGTCAAGGATGAGCCATCATTGAAGATGGTATCACCTCAGGGATAAAATATTTAAGAAGTGGGGGGGAAACCCTGCTATGTGCCAGAAGAGATAAGTGAGAATGTGTGAGAGAAACAATTCTGCATATGCCAAGATCTTTGAAGAAGGAGATGTTTCAGGAACCAGAGCAGAGATTCCCCTGCATCTGTAGCAAAGACCATAGTGAGGCTGGCTGCCCACTGTGGAGCAAATATCTAGGTTTTCTGTCAGGATTTGCCCTTGTCACCATACTGGCTTCACCAAGGGCAAGTCCTACCTGAACAACCTAGTGGATTTCTATGATGGAGTAACCACATCAATGACATGGGAAAAGCAATGGATGTAATCAATCTGGACTTCTGTAAAGCCTTTGACACAGTCCCCCACAACATTCTTCTCTCTAAATTGGAGAGGTATGGATTTGATGGGTGGACTGTTTGGCAGATAAGAAACTGGTTGGATGGTAGCATTCAGAGAGTAGTGGCCAATAGCTCAATGTCCAGATGGAGATCTGTGACAAGTGGTGTCCCTCAGGGACCCATACTGGGTCCAGTGCTGTTTAGTCTTTTTTTTTTTTTTTTTTTAAATGTTGGGTTTGGGGTTTTTTTATAACCTTTTCTATATCATCAGCAATGATGTAAACAGTGAGATCAAGTGCACCCGCAGAAAGTTTGCAGATGACACCAAGCTGAGTGGTGCAGTTCTCACATCACAAGGATGGGATGTCGTCCAGAGGGACCTGGACAAGGTGGAGAAGTGGGTCTGTGTGAATCTCATGAGGTTCAGCAAGGCTGAGTGCGAGGTCCTACCACTGGGTCAGGGCAATCCACAGTTTCAGTACAGGATGGGGGATGATGTGATTGAGAGCAGCCCAGCAGAGAAGGACTTCAGGGTGCTGATTGATGGGAAGTTTGATATGACTTTACAAAGAGCACTTGCAGCCCAGAAGCTCAACCATATCCTGGGAGATATGAGGGAGGTGATTCTGCTGCTCTACAACCCTCTCATGAGACCCCACCTGGAGTATTGTGTCCAATAAAGGAGCATATGGAACTGTTGGAACATGGAAGATGATCAGAGGGCTGCAGCAGTTCAGCCTAGAGAAGAGAAGGCTCAGTGGCCTTCCAGTACCTGAAGGAAGCCTGCAAGAAACCGGGGAGGAACTTTTTACAAGGGCATGTAGTAATAGGCCACGGGAGAATAGCTATAAATCTGAAGAGGGAGGATTTAGACTAGATATTAGGAAGAAATTCTGAAAGACAGTGAGACACTAGAACACACAAATGAGGCTATTAACCGATGTGAAACCTGTACTGGTGCAGGGTCCTAGTAGGACCTGTGGATCCACGGAGATAAAGGAGCACCCACTGGAGCAGATTTGCTGGCAGGGCCTGACTCCACAGGGGACATATGCTGGAGCAGTTTGTTCCTGAAGGTCTTCACCTACACTGAAAGGACTCACACTGGAGCAGTTCATGACGAACTGTGTTTTGTGGGAAGGACGTTGCAGAAGTTCATGGAGAACTGTCTTCCATCTGAGGAACCCCATGTTGGAGCAGGGGAAGAGTGGCAGAAAAAAGATGAACTGACTCGAAACCCCATTCCCCATGCCCCTGTGCTGCTGTGGGGCAGGAGGTAGAGAATTCAGGAATAAAGTTAAGAAAAGGAGGAAGGGAAGTGTGGGAGGAATGTGTTTTAAGACTTATTTTTCACTTTCTCATTATCCTACTCTGAGTTTGATTGACAATAAATTAATTGCCCAAGTCAAGTCTGTTTGACCACGACAGCAATTATTGAGTGATCTCGTTGTTATTACCCCAACCCATGAGTCTTACAATATATTTCCTCTCTCCTGTCCAGGCGAGAAAGAGGAGTGATAGCATCTTTGGTGGACATCTGGCAACCAGCTGGTGTCAATCCATCATAGAATGATACTGTGAATATGGAACTCCAGTTTGCTCTAGCAATTAGGAAAATCAGAACACTGCCTCATGACAGTGAAGCTGGGTCAGCATGAAACTAGTATAAGTAAGGATAGTTTTGCTTGTTCTTTCAAAAGGCACTGAAGAAAGGAATGTCTTTTAGATGGGTCAGTGAGATTGTAGGAGGCAAAAGGAAGACATAAAAGTGTTACTCAGGAGCATGGGAAGGGTAAGGAATCATCCTCAGCAAGCAATACAAGAAAATTATCCAAGGTAGGGAAGAATGGTCATTATCTTTGTCATACTTGTTAGTGTCCCCGGTGTTTATGGAACAGAATATAATGTTACCAGGATTTTCTGTCTAATGAAGTAAGCAGCTGTAATGACCTCGAGTGCTGAATTTGCAGTGAATATTTATATACATAATACTGTAATGTGTTTTATGCACACATATCTGTGTTTTCCTGACACTATTTTGACAGAAATTAAATACTAAATGTGTGATTGGTGAAAATTGTAATTATACACAATATATGAAATAAAGAATTACAAAGAAGCTTGAGTTTCAGATCTGCCCTAAAACATTAAATACCTTTATCCTTCTTGATCACAAGTACTTGTAAATATTAATATTTAGAGATATAAATTCTTCCATATAAATACAATTGTCAGCATTTATAATGAAAGTATATGTGCCCAGAAATAGACATACACACATACTCATGCATAGGCAAACACAACAAGAATGCCAAGAAATCAGAACACTAAAAATTTTTTTAAAAACAAGCTATCCTAGTCCTGAGAATATTGACATGAGTCATTGGTGATGAAGGCTGCATACACATGGAAAGAGGTAAATGAACAGACAAGATGAACAGACCAACACATATTAAATCAGTAGAATACTTCCAATTGACTGCAAAGATGTGGATTCATACTGTGTGTGCAAAAGAATGTTAAGATGATCTCCAAAACTCAAAACTGGGTGTTATTACCCCATCCTAGACTTTATTTGGCTTTTATTTGACTTATAAGAGATTCCTTTTTCAGGGCATCCAGAATTTTTGACAGAAAACAGTCTTTCCTTATCAAGTGTAAATGTGTGATCCATCGTAGAAGTTCTGACAAACCTACTACTCTGGATTCATAGGAGGCACCAGCATTTCTCACTGTTTCTGATGACCTCTCAATATTAATGGGACGTAACATCCATATTTTACCCTGAACCAGTAAGAAAGTATTTCACAAAGAGTATATTGAGACAGCAAACTGAGCAGCTTGTTTAAAAGAAGGTCTTAATGAGTACAAACATCTTGATCACTTGTCCATTGTCCAGTGCATTATCTGGGTACTACATCCTTGATTTCAAAACTGGGTTTGGCATCTGAATACTGACCAAAACTTAAGAAAATTCAGACTGAGATGGAGCTTTGATTGTTTTTTAAGAGTGAAGTCCAAGATACAGCACTTTTAGCCTCGAGGATCAGACAATGAAGAATAGAAAAGAAATGTATTATTTCTGTGCTTTATTTCAAACATATAAGTTCAATTTTCTACAGGTTCTTCTGGGTATAAGAGGAATAGTAGTTAATGGGATATGTAAGCATAAGTAACTATGTGATTATACATTAATGCTTTAGAAAGACTGTATGTGAAGTCATTGCATTAATAGCATCACTTAACTTGAACACGTTTCATTCTCCTACTTTAACCTTCAGATGTCTAAATTTAATATATCCAACTTTTACAACTATCTCTGAGGATCTACTGTAGTTTTCTTGTAGACATTAGGGAAACTGTTATGACCCTGTTAAGTCATAATTTTCTTCAGACAAGATTATGCTGCACAAATTATTCTCTGTTTTAACATGAATAAGTTTAATAATTTCAGTGGTACTGCACTGAAATTAGAGTATAGCTTTTAAAATTTAAAATACAATTATGATTTCTTTAATATAAACTGAGATAAAAATCCAAGGAAATGTGAAATTTTTGTCTTGATTTTTATATTTTTCCCTATTGGTTTAAGTCTATGGGAACACTTCAGACTGTAATTATTTTGTAGAGCACTTGAACATGTCTATTGCTTGAAAAGACAGCAACTTGTATTTCCTAACTATAGAAAGAGATGCTGTAGTTTGCATTAATTAAAGTCTGCTGTAGTTATGCCATTTATAATGAATCTTATTATGGTTCATAGAGTTTAAATTTCCATGTGTATTCTGCATCCAAATGTAAAAATCTCCCAAATAACACAATTATCCAGTAAATTCTGTTGAGATATTAACATCCTCTTGCCAAAGTTCACTCACACAAATTCTGCTTCAGGACTAAATCTGGCCTTTCACACATTTATATTCAAAGATAATAAACAGTAAAGAAACAACATACAATAAACCCCCTGGAGTAGTCAAGAGTGATCCAAGAGGAACTTGTACAGACTTCCCATTTCATACTATTACAGGGGAAACAAACTTTCCCTTGCCATCAACATATGAAAATCTGCACCAGCTTTCCAAAGTTCACTCATGAATTATAGGTTAAGATCGAGCCCAGCTGCAAGGCACAGTAATCTACAGATGTGTCACAGGCAAAACTTGGCACAGCCTGAATGCATGCGTGAATGGTGTCCTTTCTGATCTTATTCTTCTATTGTGTTCTTATTTTCTTTTCCTGCTCATACACTGAAGACTTTTCAGCTCAGTCTATCAGCAGCAGTATGTATGTCCCTCAAGGTCATTAGAATTACAGAAGTTGTTGTAATCAGATTTTGAATTGAGATATAAGTTTACTTTACATACTTCAAAATTAGCCTTAGTATTATCTTCATAATGTTTTAGCCACCTCGATCTGCACATTTGTCTTTCTATTCAAAAATATAGTATGTTCCCTCAAGCATATGAACTCTACGACTTTGCTGTCTCATCTGACATATGATAATTAGAGTGTTAATGATAGAGCTTTTACAGACCTATACAGCTTCAGTACTAGTTATCATATTTTGCCACTTGACCCTAGGTGTCTACACAAAACAGCATAGGTGAAAATGAATGAGGCATTTACACAGCAATTTCTCCAAATCTTGAAGCCATAAAACTATGACAACAGCAGCATAATATTCCCATTCAAAACTTAATTTTTAATTCAGCCAGTGGCTGGCACTATAATTTACTGAAGCATTGCTAGCCATGTTGATGTGTTTTGTGATACCATCAGCAATCACCACAATTCATTACCAAGTTAACAAAACTTGTTGACAATCTGAGTCACACATTGTCTGTGGACACTGCAGGGACTCTTACAAAGATACCTTGTCCTATGGGAAGCACAAACACTAGGCTTTGGGTTTGACAGACTGTGAGACGACAGTGCTTTGTAGCAAAATAATCAGTGATCAATAGGATATCTGCAGGACATGAGCAAACTTTTTGCATTTACAGGTTTCAAGAACACGGAGTAATGTAACACATGCTTGGAGCTGTCCTTAATATTGTCCATCAACACTGCGTCATACGCAGCGCATTTTGAAAAAAGTGAAAAAAAAACATTTCAGGGACCATCTTTGCTTAATAAGGCAATAACTTCTTTCTCATATAACTGAATCAGTTTACTTATGGACTAATCAGGGCAGCCAAATGGACTATCAACAAATGAGAGCAATTCATAGCATCAAATATTTTAGAAGGATTAGAGGAGATCACTTGAAAGTTCTGGATTTCCGCAAAGTGCTTCATCTGAAAGAGACAGCTGAAGAAAAAATTCTGTCATGGCACAGTCTGTATGGAATCTATGCTGACTCCTACACGTCTTTCAACTTCTCTGCAAATTTGCTAGCCAAAGAATTTAACAGAATTGGCATGTACCATTCCAGCATCTGCTGAATTCTTCCACTCATCTGAGACTGATAATCTTCCACTTTCATAAGCCAACCAGCTGGCTAGACCCTCTTTCAATAAAGGTCAAGGAAGGGATAGAGTGGGCATCTGCTTATTCATTCTAAACTCGTCCAGTTTAATTTGTGTCAAAACAGTGACTTTATTTTGCTACCAGTGTTCCAAAATGTGTCACGAGCTGGTGTGCATACAGGGTCTATGCCATTATTTAGCCTCCCTTCTAGTTTGGTGAGCAGCTAAGTATGAGCAATTGTGGACCGCAATCCCTCACCACCACCCCGGAAGAATGGAAAGGGAAATAAGGGAAAGAAACTTGTCAGTTGGAAACTAAAACTAGAACAGTTTTAATGAAACAATAATAATAAAAAGAAAAATACTGCTAAGAAGAAAATAAAGGAATATATACAAATACACAAAACTGAACTTCCTTATGAGTATATGTCACCACTGATGCTGCAGAGCAGACATAGGGAGAAGTCCTGGCCTGGACTCAGCAGTAGGTGGGAACTTGATTCAGCAACTGGATTTAGGAACACAAGGTTTCAGGATCAGGAGACAGAAGGACTGATGAGGTCCATACTATAAACTGGCCATTGAAGAAGAGGGCCTGACCCCTGTGATCCATCAGTTTTATAATGAATACAACGTTGATGGAATGGAATACTCTGTCAGCCAGCTTTGGATCACCTGTCTTGTCAGGTCTTCTTTTCAGGTCTGACTATTTTTCACCCCTTTGACTTACAACAGTCCACCAGCTGGAGGATGGTCTTGGTCTCTATGCAGATAAATATAAGCAATGGTCATCCTGCATACCAGTTCCCCATTTCTATGGTAATAACTGTAAACATTAAACATTATCACTTCTAGAGACAGACATTGTCTGAAAAACACGGAGTTAAGTTTCAGAAAATAAATTTACTTGGATGAGGTTTAGCTGAAATGTTAGAAAATTGCTTCTACTTTAGCTCAAATCAGAACAACCTAGATCCTCTGTTTACAGTCACACTGCCTTTGCCTTGAGTTGTCTATACCATAGTGTGAGATTACATTAATCTAGCATATTTGCACATAGTATAAAAATGAATACAGGTATACATTAAATACTATAAAAGTGATATGTTAAGATCCCTTCTAAAGTAAAGGGATATTTGCAAAGACTGTTTGCAAGCCTTATAGTTAATTTTAGATTTGAGCTATCTTCCACTGAATTGTAAGCAAGCCACGACTGTATGATCACTTGCAGGACACTGATTAACAAGACTCCTGCAGGAGGTCAACTATATATGACCAGTACTGATGCTCAGAACTACTATCTCCCTGGGGAGAAAACTTGATCCCAGTTTGGGGTTTATAACAGATAGAATGCTAAATGGGCAGCACTCAAGACAGTAAATTGAAACCCCAGGTTTTTTGTGCAGAACTTCAGCTTTTAGGCTTTTACTTTCAAGTTGTATAAGACTGAGGTACAGGTTCTTATACTCTCTTTATGGCTAAGGCAAGAAAGAAAGGGTGAGAGAAGAAATTTTGATTAATTTTACATCAAATGTTCACTCGATGTAGAATTGAAAGAATTTACAGAGCTAAACCTTAGGATTCCTGGTTTAGAACTGAGTCTTCTGCAGACAGGCTGCAAAGTTTGTCCTCCTCTTGGTCTGGTCCAAAACTCTGACCTCACGTATTTTTTGTTCTTGGAGGAACTGCAGCCTAAAGAGGGAATGGCCTCAAGCTCCGCCAGGGGAGATTTAGGCTTGAGATTAGGAAAAAATTCTTCACGGAGAGGGTGGTTAGGCTTTGGAACGGTCTGCCAAGGGAGGTGGTTGAGTCACCATCCCTGGAGGTATTTAAGGTTAGGGTAGACGAGGTGCTTAGGAGCATGATTTAGGGATTGGTGGGAATGGTTGGACTCGATGATCCAGTGGGTCTCTTCCAACCTGGTCATTCTGTGATTCTGTGATTCTAAAGAAAAGGCTTGAGCTTTTACTTCTGAGATCTTGTAGTCTAGTACCAGTGCAACAGCCTGATGCAGACATGAGTCAGGTCATGCAGTAACATTTCCACTGAGCTTTCTGAGGTTTTCAGCTTTCTAAGCCAAGAGTTATATTTGTTATAACAAGCAGCAGAGGTTTAGGTAACTAGGAAACTCATTGCTAGAAGTATTAAGACAATACAATCATACATCTAGGCATTTTATTATTCTACGATTAATCTTTATCCTATAGAATCCAATCTCTAGAACTAAATGAATTATTTTCTATTCTGCTGAAACATGATAAAATAATGTTAAGCGGGAGGTCATCATGCTTTAATCTTTCTGAATGTGATGATTTTTTCTCCCTTTGTGTGAATGTCAATGGAAGTGTGGACTTACATTTTTCTTGTGTTCTAAGTAAGACTTCATTGTATAAAGGAGTGCTTTCAGAAAGTTACTTAATTAAAAAAATACATTTGACTTTAAAATAAATGTCATCAATAACCTTTTTGTCTTTTAACCTCACAGCGTGGAAAATATTTTAACAAAATTAATGTAAAAATGTGGAAGGTTACAAGCTCACAGTTCTGTTTCTAAAAGCAATGCCATAGGGTAGTGACACTTCAATTTAGGGACACAAAGACAGTGACACACTTTAGGAGGAAGGAAGCAGAAGCTCTAGCACATTTACTTGATAAGCAAAATTTATATTTATCATTTCACTTTCATCTGGCCAAAGATAGGCAAATTGCTCTAGGATAAGAGAGGTGTAGTAAACTAAAAGGAGTAATGCGCAAGTGCTTTGCTTATTTTACTTAATCTTGCCTACATTTTATATTTAATTGTGTGTGCCTATTCTTATATTAACTCAACATCCAGTTCTGCAAATGCCAGATAAGCACTAGTCACAGATGCTTTACATCTTAGAGGTCAAATTCCCAATACAGGAAGAAATATTGACGGTGTTCAGTACTTTTTCATGTGTAACCCTTTTACATATGTCCTGGAACAGAGGTGGAAAGAAACAGTACTCAAGTAATTCTCTTTCTCAAATCAAAGCAAAACTTTTCTAGGTGACTTGACGTCAGTGAATAAAGTACAGTGCAAACTTTTATACTGATCATGCATCTTCTTCTATTCAGATATTTGTATAATATTACTAAAAAGAAGAATTTGTCTACAAAGTGTGAACAATGGTTACACACCAACAGCAACCTAGACACCATCTTGTATTGTCTCCCAGAACATGTATTCTCACAATGTTTCCTAAGAATGAAATGGGTGAAGTGCAGTTTCTTGAGAAAATAAATATGGATACATATTCATAATCCATCAATTACTCCTGTTTCAGTTGTAATTCAAGTACCCTGACAAAAATTCTATATGGACATTTATCTAATAGTGGCAAAATGAGTTCTGGAACAAAAAATTCACAAATGTTTGCAAATAATTTGGTTATTTTGCATAATTGCCCTGCATCTGAGCTATTAGACTTCATACAGTACAAACAGAAGAAAAGATCCTAGAGCATTGCAAAGGAAAATAAAAAGACAAGTATGTTTTATGTATCAGTATCCTTCTAGATAAAGCTAAATATGAGCAGCCCCTTTATACATATTAATAAAAGAATTAAGATCTAAGCAAATGTCAGTTAGAAGAGTCTCACTGAATGAGAAAATGTGTTCCATATGCAGGTAATCAAGGCACATACATTCGTTTATTAACATATGTTGCCTGTCCATTAGTCGCTTCTCTGAACTTCATCCTGAAGGTTCTCCATATAGAAACCATTATTAACACTGTGTGAGAAGTTCCTATACAGATTGGCCTTTTGGGCTTATACTTTTTAATACATTGTTTGACTGCAAATATTTGCATATCCCTAGCTTAGCTAGGCTTCTGTTTGTTTGGGGTTTTTTTCTGAATGCTTATTTCATGGACATGATCATAAGTAGTAAGATTTTTTTTCAGTAATTAATTTTCATTACAATTCTTAACCCATAATATCAATTCTCCATAGAGAGATTGTTAAACTAAATACATAGGTTTTCAGCTATTCATTTTGACAATCCAGTGACAATCCAGCGACAAAGGAACTTAACATCATAAATATCTTTTATGCCTCTCAATATTGTCCACCATCCATATTAGAGCACTAAGCATTGATTTTGAGCACTTGTAGCCCAGGGATACATATTTCTCAAAGAAACTACTTGGTCACGTTGAATAATTTCCATTCTACTTACAGTATCTGATTTGCTTTAGAGGCACTTGCAGGTCTGTCAATAGATCTGAAATTGATTAGACCCACAGCATCAGGATGCATAAGGCATGAAACTCAGTACTGTACTGAGTCTTACCCCTTTTATCTTTTAGATTGTTTTCTTTCAATTAATTTGTTTTCATCTAGATAAAAATCAAACCAATCTATACAAGACCTCTCTTAACCTCAAAGTCTCATTCTACCCACCAATTAATTCCTTCCTCAACATTTTATTCATCTGACTTTTCAGTTAATTTGAACTTCTTGTTAGAGTTCAAATCTTTGATATGCACCTTATTTCAACAACGTGTTTATAGACTGACCTACAGGTCAATGATCTGTTTTACCACATTCTTTGACGTTTAGATTATGATCTAGTCATTGATTCAGACTCTGTTTTTCTGACCAGCTTATTCTCTTACTCTAAGAATTTAAACCACTTTACGACATTCCAGTTAGCCACCATTTAATTCCAATCGACAAATGCAAAATGTATCAAATACAGGGTAGAGAGTCTCTGCAGAGGGATCTGAACAGGCTGGATGGAAGGCTGCAACAAACAGTATGAGGTTCAACAAGGTCAGGTGCTGAGTTCTGCGCTTGTGGCACAACAACCCCATGTAGCACTACAGGTTTAGGGAAGAGTGGCTAGAAAGCTGTCAGGCAAAGAGGAACAGCTTCTGTGTTGGCTGACACCAGCTGCATATGAGTCATCAGTGTGCCCAAGTGGCCAAGAAAACCAAAAGCATCTCGGCCTGTGTCAGAAACAGTGTGGCCAGCAGGATCAGGGGAATGATTCTGCCTCTATACTTGGCAATGGTGACGCCACACCTCAAATATTGTGTTCAGTTTTTGGGCCTCACTACAAGAACAACACTGAGGTGCTGCAGCGTGAGCAAAGAAGGACAATGAAGCTGGGGAAGGATTTAGAGCACAAGTCTATGAGGAGCAGCTGAGGGAGCTGGGGTTGTTTAGCCTGCAGAAAAGGAGGCTGAAGGGAGACCATATCACTATCTACCACTACCTGGAAGGAGGTAGAGGTAGTGAGGGCAGGCGTTGGTCCCTTCTCTCATGTAATAAGTGATAGGACAAGAGGAAATCACCTCCAGTTGCACTAGGGGAGGTTTAGATTGGCTGTTATGAAAAATTTCTTCACCCAAAGGGTTGTCAAGCACTGTAACAGGCTGCCCAGGGAGGTCATTGAGGCAGTGTCTCTGCAAGTATATGAAAGATGGGTGGATGAGATGCTCAGGAAGGTAATTTAGTAGAGGACAGGTACAATTGGACTTAATGACCTTGAAGATCTTTTCCAGCCAAATGATTCTATGATTCTATGAACATAATTTACCCTTAAAATAACCCTGCAAACCTGTTGCAGTGTTTCCACTTCTATTGAATCAATTTGACATGGTGAGGGTAAAAAATGGTGATATTTTTTAAAAAGCCCAAAGAACCTTAAGTAGAAAGAGTAAATGCACTTGAAGAAAAGGTTTAACTTGTTTATGTAAGCTATTCATTAATGGTTTCTTTCCCCATAGTCATGTTGCAACTATATCCTAACTCTCAGCTTACTTTACCACCAGTGCCACATGGCTTATAACTTTGCAGTGTTTGACTTTATAGTACAATAATACTGAGACAAAATACATCATGTTAGGTCCATCATATAACTAGATAGTTACGTTTTCTTATATGGATAGACAAGAATTAAATTTAAAAATGCCATAATATCTAAAGGTACTTACATTGTGAGAGGGAAAAAAAGAAAATGCTGGTTTATGTTTTTATTTTGTTAAAGGTGATGATGATGATGATTGTTATTATTATTATTATTATTTTCAAAAACTAATAACATTTGGAGAAGTCAAAAATATTTTGAAGAGTATAAAAAAATCAAACCCTCATGGAAAAGGAAATAATCTGTGTGAGTAGTAAATCAACAGAACAAACAGTAGGAACAGTGAGAGCAATTTTTTTTATAAAAGGGAGAGAGGATTTTTCACCAGAGCCAGTGAGAGGGAAAGTTTGTCATAATGAAACGCATCAGTAGGGTGAAAATAAGAATTGCAGACTGTGACTAATAAAAGTAGCAAGAAGATTACTAAAATAAAAGAACTAGAATCTGATTATGGGTATAAGAAGGGCAAAAGTTTAAAGTTGTTGAAAAACATTTGCCAGCTGGACTGCTGTATGGGTTTGTTTCCAAATAGGTGACTCTTCCTTAACAATTTTCACAATGCAAACTTGTTCACTCTGAAGAAAAATTAAGTGTTCCCACTTGAACCGAAAACCACTTCCAACCCTAACTGCTGCCTCAGCCCTGGTTTCCTGAGCTTAGTGAAAGGTGCCAAGTATAATACTATTACCAGTTTATAATCTTTCCATGCAGTGTCAGCCTTGTTCATTTGTATTTTTAGTTTGAGTTCTTCAGGGAACCACAGCTCTCTAATAACTTGTCCTTAGTCAAGTATGCAGCCAGCTGAGCAAGTGTAGTTAGAGTCCAACTCAGCTAAAGTGTTAACTCCCTGACTTATCCCAAAGGCAAAAAGAAATATAGATAAAATAGAAGTGGGACTAATCTATTCAGAAAAAAATATAAATTATCTTCCTTCCTCTTCCATAGCTTTGGTGGAGTTTTTTTGTTCCTCTTACTTACAACTTGTATCAGTATTCATGAACTGTGTTAAGAAATTTCGCCATAATGGGGAAATTTCCCCTTTCCATTATCTTCCAGTGGTCCTGGATGACTGCGGAGGTACCACTGGAGTGGAGTCTGGCTAATGTCGTGCCCGTCTATAAGAAGGGGCACAAGGAGGATCCGGGAAACTACAGGCCTGTCAGTCTGACCTCAGTGCCAGGGAAAGTCATGGGTAGGTGATCTTGAGTGGGATCATGAAGCACTTGCAAGAGAACCAGGTGATCAGGCCCAGTTAACATGGGTTCATGAAAGGCAGGTCTTGCCAAACTAACCCGATCTCCTTCTATGACAAAGTGACTCGGCTGCTGGATGAGGGAAAGTCTGTGGATGTATCTTCCTGGACCTCAGTAAAGCCTTTGATACAGTTTCTCACAGCATTCTGCTACGGAAACTGTCGGCCTCTGGCCTGGACAGGCGCACACTCTCCTGGGTGTAAAACTGGTTGAATGACCAGGCCCAGAGAGTGGTGGGAAAAGGAGTTAAATCCAGCTGGAGGCCAGTGACAAGTGGGGTTCCCCAGGGCTCAGTGCTGGGTCCAGCTCTGTTCAATGTCTTTATCAACGACCTGGATGAAGGCATCGAGTGCTCCCTTAGCAAGTTTGCAGATGACACCAAGCTGAGTGGAAGTGTGGATCTGCTGGAGGGTCGGGAGGCTCTGCAAAGGGATCTGAACAGGCTGGACCGCTGGGCTGAGACCAACGGCATGAGGTTTAACAAGGCCAAATGCCGGGTCCTGCACTTGGGGTACAACAACCCTAAGCAGAGGTACAGACTAGGAGAAGAGTGGCTAGAAAGCTGCCAGGAGGAGAGGGACCTGGGAGTGTTGGTTGACAGTGACTGAACATGAGCCAGCAGTGTGCCCAGGTGGCCAAGAAGGCCAATGGCATTTTGGCTTGTATCAGAAATGGCGTGACCAGCAGGTCCAAGGAGGTTATCCTTCCTCTGTACTCAACACTAGTGAGACCGCACTTCGAATCCTGTGTTCAGTTCTGGGACCCTCACCACAAGAAGGATGTTGAGGCTCTGGAGCGAGTCCAGAGAAGAGTGACAAAGCTGGTGAAGGGGCTGGAGAACAAGTCTTACAAGGAGCAGCTGAGAGAGCTGGGGTTGTTTAGCCTGGAGAAGAGGAGGCTGAGAGGAGACCTCATTGCTTTCTACAAATACCTGAAGGGAGGTTGTGGAGAGGAGGGAGCTGGCCTCTTCTCCCTAGTGACAGGGGACAGGATGAGAGGGAATGGCCTCAAGCTCTGCCAGGGGAGATTTAGGCTTGACATTAGGAAAAAATTTTCATGGGAGGGGTCATTGGGCACTGGAACGGGCTGCCCAGGGAGGTGGTTGATTCGCCTTCCCTGGAGGTGTTTAAGGTGAGGGTGGATGAGGTACTGAGGGGCATGGTTTAGGGATTGGTGGGAATGGTTGGACTGGACAATCTGGTGGGTCTCTTCCAACCTGGAGATTCTATGATTATATTCTATGATAATGCAGCCTGACTTTCTTTCCTTTGCCTAGATAATCTCATGCACATGTGAACAGTCATTACAGTCTCTTTAAAGACAATTTGCAGACCTGCTCTGTAGCACAGAACTATCTGTTTCTGTCTGTATTAAATTTCTGTCCTCTTCCTCTAGTGTTATTTTGTGGGAGGCTACCTAAAATGAGTGTACTCAAAGTGCAACATTTAGCTGTTTTCCCTCCAAGATAATCCTGTGATTGGCCTTCATAGGGACAACTGCATCATCCTTTTCTACATTGTTAAATCCAGGCTATCTTTAAATCTTAATTTATTTTTTTTTATTAATGCTAAACTACTATTGGACCCTGAACTGGAGCATATGCTTTTTACTAATCTAATAAAATATCGTTAAGTGCAGATGGGACATATGCTCAGTTAAATATAATTTATCACATGTCATAATTAATTTAACTCTTCTGATCATTGTTACTGGAATTTTACCTGAAGTTATCAAAAGCAATTTCCTTGTCAATTCTCCCCATGATTATTTTGCGGAAAATCAGGGAAGAGACAAAAAAAATCCATCTAAACTGGTTATCTTATTTAAAGAAAATTATAAACACTTATTTATGTGCTTTTCATTTTTCTTGTTTTTTAATCATCCAGATTTCAAAATGTTAAGACCCATGTTTCCCCCCAAAAATATTTTTTTCTGAAGTCCTAAATGAGCAAATAGCACCAAAATGTTTTTTTTTTTTTTTTCTGTTAACTACTTTAGTGTTTGTGATTTTTTTGACCTGAGCAAAGGAAAGACTTACATACTGTTCTTTAAGCTTGGATATTAACCTACTTTTATTGATTCCACTCCATTTCAGAACTGAAAGCCAAGTACAAATATTTTATTTGTTAATTTATAAGATGCTTTGTACTATGAGGTACCCTACATTTAGCATTACAGTCATGCATGGTAGTAATAAAACTCATTCATATTTATCTAAATACTCATCTCTTAGATTCTACTTCACTATTCAGAACTCATTTTTCCTTTACAAGTCAATGCTCTTGAAATGCCATTTATCATAATGTAAAACTCAGCCTAAATTCAAACAAGATAAACAGAATATCAGGAAAATTACCTCAAAAACCCAACATTGTCTAACACACTTAGTCAAGATCAGTACTGTAATAACATGCCTGTTATTACAGCACAGAAAAGCCTGCAGCTTTATGTAACCCACTCTCATTCTTCCTTTTGTTATTGTTGTTGTTGTAAGCTATTAATATGGCAAAATTCCAGAAAGGCCATTTCTTGTTCCAAATGCTTCATGTAACTTTCTCTCCACACTTGAATTACGTTGAGAATACCTTCATCTGCTATATAGGTTTCTCTGGTTTTACTGTGAGTTACTATACCCACTGCCATTTCTTTCTATCACAAGAGATTTACCAAGACAGAATTTTCTGGGAAATAAATTTTCCTCTCCAATGTTCCTCAGTATTTTTCTCCTGGCTCATCCACTTCCTAAGGCTAGCCTGTAGTATATATGTCAAATTTTGTTTCTTTCAAGTTAATCTGTCCAGGTATTTACCTTTGTCATGATGATAAAATTTTCTGAGAACCACTGGAACAGGAGATACATTCACTCCTGAACTATTGTACAATATGCCTGAATTAAAAGGAGATAAGCAATCTGGATCTCTCTTCATTACTGTCTCTTTTTTTTTTCCTGCTGATTTCCCACATAGTCCTTTTTCACAGTGGTAGGGTATAAAATTGCTTTCCCTTTATTCATGAGATATGCTTCTGTCTTGAAGAGTGATGGCCGTGGTAGGAATATGAAAAATATGACAAATCAAGTGAAGGACAAGAACATAATACCAATATACTTGATACACTGATATACCACAGTCCACTATAAAGCAAAGACAGAGACAACATAGTAGGAAGTTAATGGGCTAGCAAGTACATTTCACAGAATCACACAGAATCAAAGAATAACCAGGTTGGAAGAGACCCACTGGATCGTCGAGTCCAACCATTCCCACCAATCCCTAAATCATGCCCCTCAGTACCTCATCCACCCTCACCTTAAACACCTCCAGGGACGGTGACTCAACCACCTCCCTGGGCAGACTGTTCCAATGCCTAATCACCCTCTCCATGAAGAATTTTTTCCTAATGTCAAGCCTAAATCTCCCCTGCCAGAGCTTGAGGCCGTTCCCTCTCGACCTGTGCCCTGTCACTTGGGAGAAGAGGCCAGCATCCTCCCCTCCACAATCTCCCTTCAGGTAGTTGTAGAGAGTAATAAGGTCTCCTCTCAGCCTCCTCTTCTCCAGGCTAAACAGCCCCAGCTCTCTCAGTCGCTCCTCATAAGATTTGTTCTCCAGCACCTTCACCTCAAACAAAAGCATTAGCCTTCATCCAACGTTTCTCCTAAGATTTCAAACAAATACATTTTAAATGCAGTTTTCTACAAGAGTATTATTATTCCAGAGTGACTTATATTTTTTTTCTGCAAGATTCAGCAAAAGCCACACTTTGGCCAGTGAAATATTAATATACTTTATAAACAGATGATTTAAAAGTAATTAAAACTAATATTTACATATAATTTGTCAAATATATGTCAGTGGATTTATATTAGATGTGATATATGGACCAGAATAAAAGTAAATAATGTGTGTAGAGATAAATTGGTTAACCAGGGCCTTGCCTGAACTTGAAAGCTTGCCTGACTTCAATGTGGTGTTCAATAGCCTGCTCATCAGTGGTGAAAACAGAGAGCACATGTCTAGTCTGAAAATGCACGAAACACCTCAGTTGAAAAAGTTGGTATGAAAAATTAGGTACAACAGCTAGCAAATGTTGACTGAATGCTATGGAATTAGACATTAGTGTTTCACAGTCTTATGAGCTTTTCTTTCCCACTAGATCCCCTGAAGATCTGGTTGAAGATGACCTCTTCATTTGTAATTTGTAATCTTTCTTCTCTATATTTTTAATTGTAAAAAAAAACACTGCAATATTTTGTAGAAGACTAAACTTCAAGTATTAGGGTATTATTACATTTATTTGTCAGAATCACATTTCTTCTGTATGAATTAAGTGATTAAGAACTAAGGTAGGTTTCATCAGTCAAAAAGAAACACCATTTGGTAAATGACACCCATCACTTTCTCAGTCAAATTATACACATATAAATTAGTGGGTTTGTAGCATTTCATGCATCTAGACTCTCATATAGGCTCATTTTGAACCGAATTTTACTAAATATGTATTTCTATACATTCCAGTAAAAATCCTTGGAGAAAATGTAATTGCTCAAGCAATTAAGTATTTGAAAATTTGACTCGAATTAAGTAGTAAATCAGAAAAAAATTAAACAGAGAGAAAACTTTTCATAAGAAATGTATGTCTATAGTTTCCAGGAAAATCATATTTAAATGTATTTTGCCAGGTGATATCTAAATACCATCCTGAGCAAGGGAACATAAATACTGTTACGTTAGATTTTTGAGCTATATAGTTGTCAGTATGTTTACATAATTAATCATGTGAGCTGTGCTTGAATTCACAATAACTATCTGGTAAGTTTTTTCCTTCAACAGTGTGATCTGAAGAACTGAAAATGACAGCAGACAGCACAGTTGCTTTAGGGTGAATAATTTGAGAAGTATCAGCACCAATATTTCTCGAGACTAGAGATAACCATATAGAGGACTTTCTTTTCTTCCATTAAAAATCACAGAATCACAGAATCAAAGAATAACCAGGTTGGAAGAGTCCCACCGGATTGTCCAGTCCAACCATTCCTATCAAACACTAAACCATGCCCTTCAGCACCTCATCCACCTGTGCCTTATACACCTCCAGAGAAGGTGAATCAACCACCTCCCTGGGCAGCATCTGCCAGTGCCCAATGACCCCTCCCATGAAAATTTTTTTCCTAATGTCCAGCCTAAATCTCCCCTGGCGGAGCTTGAGGCCATTCCCTCTTGTCCTGTCCCCTGTCACTAGGGAGAAGAGGCCAGCACCCTTCTCTCTATAACCTTCCCTCAGGTAGTTATAGAGAGCAATGAGGTCTCCTCTCAGCCACCTCTTCTCCAGGCTAAACAGCCCCAGCTCTGTCAGCCGCTCCTCATAAGGACAGTTCTCCAGTTCCTTCACCAGATTTATTGGTCCTCTCTGGACTTGCTCCAGAGCCACAACATCCTTCTTGTGGTGAGGGGCCCAGAACTGAACACAGTACTCGAGGTGCTGTCTCACCAGTGCCGAGTACAGGGGGAGAATAACCTCCCTGGACCTGCTGGTCACGCCATTTCTGATACAAGCCAAGATGCCATTGGCCTTCTTGGCCACCTGGGCACACTGCTGGCTCATGTTCAGTCACTGTCAACCAGCACCCCCAGGTCCCTCTCCTCCAGGCAGCTTTCCAGCCAGGCTTCTCGCAGTCTGTAGCTCTGCTTAGGGTTGTTGTGCCCCAAGTGCAGGACCCGGCATTTGGCCTTGTTAAACCTCATGCCGTTGGTCTCAGCCCAGCAGTCCAGCCTGTTTAGATCCCTTTGCAGAGCCTCCCGACCCTCCAGCAGATCCACACTTCCACAAAGCTTAGTGTCATCTGCAAACTTGCTAAGGGAGCACTCGATGCCTTCATCCAGGTCATTGATAAAGACATTGAACAGGACTGGACCCAGGACTGAGCCCTGGGGAACCCCACTTGTCACTGGCCTCCAGCTGGATTTAACTCCATTTCCCACCACTCTCTGGGCCTGGTCATTCAACCAGTTTTCCACTCAGGAGAGTGTGCGCCCGTCCAGGCCAGAGGCCGACAGTTTCCGTAGCAGAATGCTGTGAGAAACTGTGTCAAAGGCTTTACTGAAGTCCAGGAAGACACATCCACAGCCTTTCCCTAATCCAGCAGCCGAGTCAGTTTGTCATAGAAGGTGATCAGGTTATGAACTACATACTTTTCACTTCACTGATCACTCATATATATTAACAGTGAAATAATATATCAATAGAGCCAAAATTTTTAGATTTGTGTTTGGAAAACAGCTCATATTTTTCAAATATACCTTAAATATTTTTTAAACAATCATAAAAGTACAATTCAAACTGCTTATCAGTTATTTCTCATGAGCAGACTGAGATAACTTTATTTGGTTAACTGATTTGCACTGGTTGTTTCTTCAGCTGGAATGATGAGATCAGGGCAATCGCAAATATTATTGTCTAGCTGATTATACAATTCTTTCAGTTTCTGTTGCATTGAAATTGGGATTCTCTTGCCACCAAGGCTGCAATATACAAATTTAAATTATACCTAATGGAGATTGTGAGGCTTTTTTTGCAGATGTAAATTTGTATTCAGCCAAAGAGAGATTAAGATAACTGTCAGATTTGTCCTGTTATTCAGAAATTTCCATGGCAAAGTTTAAATTGAGATTTAGCATTACTGTTCGGCTTTCTGTGCCCAGTGAACCCCTGTGAGCATATAAGTTTGGTAGTGAAAATGATAGCCAACATATAATTTCTCATATCACTGTTAAATACAAAATAATTATAGTTGGGGGAAGTACTCAAAAAAAAATCATAAAATATTAACACTTTGCCTCTAACTTACATGCTATATATAGCTAATTATTGCCAGAGGTTGCACATTGGTGAAATTACAGAAGATATATCATAAATGGAAAAGACTAAATGAGAATTTGTATGTGGGTGAAGAAGAGACGTGGGTAAGCGAAGCCAAGAGATGAGGCAATAAAACAGCTTCCCTTCTACACATGGCTTTCAACTATTCTGGGAAGCAAGCCATTCTCTTTCTGATGTTCTATTATTTTACCAACAAGTAATATAAACTTTTTGTGTATATCAACCCTCCAAGTCCACCATATGTTGCCCGTATGTTACCAGGGCTGGGTGAGAGGGTGCTACTGGGTGAGGACAAAGGCATGAAGCCTTGGGGGCTGTGACTGGCTGGGCAGTTACTCACCCTTTTCAGGCCATGAACAAGCTTCAGACAGAAGCAATGAGGATTTTTACTTAATTTCTGATTTTTATTTTTTTTTCCAAGTAGACATGGCTCTACTTACATTTCCAGGAATTTTAAAAAGCTTTTACATTTTCAAGATGCTTATATCAGATAAGGTGAACTACTTGCTCCTCCATGATTCCAGGACTGCACTTACCTTGCCCCTAAATATTTCAGCATAATAGAACAAGGCAGTCATTATGTTCAGTAAAAAGTAGCAAATATTTAGATTATTTACCTAAATATTACTGCATTTATAGAACTTACTTTCCAATAACAACATGAGCTAAACAGTGAAATTTCTACTATGTATTTCCCTGGGATATATAGACATGGGAGTTTCTAAGTTAAATCTGCAAAAGCATCAGTTCTTACCTGTTCTATGTTTTGTGGCTATGAAATAATGATTTCTTGAGTATGCATAACATAATTGCTAACAGTTATGTAACACTAGAATCTTCTAAATACTGAAAGTAGGTCAAAAGACATGTCTGTGACTTGTCAGAAGTACCTGTATTTTCCTTGTGCCGAGCTTATTTTTTCTATCATTGCAGCTTTTTCTTTCTAAATAAAATACTAACTATCTGCATTAATTAAGAGAATTATCCTATTTCTGTTCAAGCACTGGCAGTTCTTGTAATATGCTAAACCTTCGATGAGGCCCATCAATTTTGATTGCAAAATAACAGTGTAGATTTTCCCTTGGTAACTAATTAGTTTTATTGATATAGACACCTGTCATCCATGCAGATAGAAATGACTAAAACATGTTTTTTAACCCATTTGTAGGCTTAAGGGCAGATTATTGTAAATAAAAACTGCTCATCAGTTCAGTTTCTTTTATTTCTTTAACAAGCCCGTATTTAAAAGCTTAGAGCAGCATCAGGTCTGAATGTGTGCTTAGTTTATTACCTATAATTTTGAACTCAGTAGTCTATAATTAAACAATTTGAATCCATATGCTAATGTAAATTACATATATTTTTATATTTCCATTCTGAAACGATGTGTTTATGTTTCAGACATCAACTATGCAGCACATGATAAGTTTTAAAAATAATTATATGAAACATTAAAAATTCCAAGAACCTTATATGATTCATATTTTAGTCACTCTGGGGACATGCCCACAACACAGCAAGCCCTCCACCACTCAGCACTGAGGAAGGAAGAAGGACCCTGATCTGTTAATGAGGTAGAGGCAATGCACTGATCTGTGGGACAAACAAGCATTGTGTTTCATCAGCATCCACCAGAAAAAAGCAGAACCCTTGGCCAAGGTGCTGTTCCATCTCTACCATGAAGCAATATTGGCAGAATCTTCCAAGCCATTACAGTCTTTACTTCAAGGTTATTGCTGCCACTGCTGATGTAGGAAACTACAGAGACATTCAGTATATTTGGGGAAGGGAAATGGAGGTCAGATGTTAGCAGCGGGCAGAGGCTCCTTTTAATCAAAAACACTTACTTTCCTCCTCTCTGCAGATACTTTGAGGCTATAACCATGGGGGTTTTGGCTGTGGTTGGCTTTAGGTGGGCTTTTTGTTGGAGGGATGAGGGGTAGAAGAATGTGTGTGTTTATTGGTTTGGGGTTTTTTTGTTTTGATTTGGGTTGTTTGTGGTTTTTATTTCTCAAGGAAGAGAAAAAAAAGGAAAAAACTCTAAAGAAAGGGACAGTTAAATTCTCGGAGCAATTCACCAGAACCTGCAAACACATAGAGTAGAGAAGATTTTGCCTTTGTAAATGGAAGGAAAGACTTTTACAAAGGATGTTGTGCAGAAGAAGTAAGGATAGCCTCACTGAAACTTTGAGGAAATACTCATAGGAAAATATTCCATAAAGATTAAAAAACTTCTGAGGAAATATAAAAAAATACTTTTATGAAATAACATCTCAGAAGGGTAAGACATTGCAAGGACAAAAAAAGGTGATACAAAGATAGGATCAAATGCTGAGATTATCTAGATCAGGAGCGAAGAGACCTGTAAAAGCCATGAACAAAATTTCTGCTAAAATACCTCATCCTTCCTGTGGAGAAGATACTGACTTTTCTGCAAACTGGAGAAAGATTCTAACAAAGGAAAACTGGAGTATAGCCAGGAAGCCAGGAAAATAGCTGTGTTTAGCCACTTCTTCCAGCAGATCATGCAAAGAACAGAGGTGTATCTGCATTCCAGAAGAGCAATGACTACCAGCTTCCTTATGTTATATCCATATAGTTAAATAAAGTATGTCTAGGACCATTCCTTCTCTGGCGTTGATACCAATGGCATGTGTTCATGCTACTAAGTAAGTTATTCTCCAGAATAGGGTCACTGCATACAGACTATCTATAACAATGGTCACAGGCCTGCATAAACTCCTGAAATATGGGTGTTGTTGAATAGGCACTGATTTTCCTGAGACAAAACTATGCCAGAGACTTACTGGGCACTTATAATTTACTAGGATTGATGCAATCTTGAAGACTAACCTTCTTGCATTTGGACAATTTGGAGATTTCCTTGTTCATTGGAAATCTCATTCTTCCACATCCAATTATTTTTCCCTTATTCATTGTAGAGTGAGCCTGGGTATTCAGACTGAAGATGTTAATTCCCTAAAGAAGTATAGAACCTGAAACCTTTTATGAATGTAGCTTTTCATGCCTTAAATATGCACAGTACTAATGACAACTGTGTGTGCGTGTGTGCACGTGTGTGTATGTGTCTTTGTGTGTGTGTGAGAGAGAGAAATACGCAGCAGAGTTTAGATTTATTGTGCCTAAATTACAGGCTAAAGAACTTGTGCTGACTGCTAGGTGCCTAAAACACTCTTTGGATTTATCCCAAAATGATTTAGGGTAAAGTGTTCTGTTACCTTTTAATCAAGGTAATACATACACTTGTACATTTAAGTATTTTTACAAAATCCCATCAAATGTTTTCAGTGTTTATTTAGAAAGTTTCATGTGCTTTTCTCTGAGAAGTATTGTTCCAAATATAGCTTATTAATATAGAAAAGGTAGAGGTAATGATTCTCTTTTTTTAATCCACTTAACCAAAGAATAAGTATGTACAAACAGTACCACACCCTTGCATTGATTTTCAGTAGTGGCTAGTAATTTGTCAAGTCAAATATTTCATTTCAGATGCCTTAAAAGGAGAAAGACATGATTTTCAAAAAGCATCAAAAAGTCAGCCCCTGAAAATCCAGACCCTTTCATGCTTGGCATGCAGTTATTGAGGACTCAGTGTCAGATTTCAGATTGTTCCATAAGGCAATCCAAATAAGATTAACCAACTGTAGAGAAAGACAGAAACTTTTATTTTTGTTGAACTATAGTGTTTAGCACAGATCAAAAAAGACATCACTTGCATAATTAATTTTGGATTTAGTTCCTAGGATCTAGGACTAATACTGTTTGGGGTTTTTTCTGTGAACATTTCAGACATCAGAAAAACACATATTGTTCCATTTGCTCACATAAAGCTCTTACTAATTTCAAGATGGCAAGATGAATGGGATCTCATAATGAAAAGCTAATTCACAAAAGAGCTTACACAAAGCCTGGCCTCTGAGCTTGTAAATTCACCTGTGGAGTGATATTATTCAGTTATTTTCCTTGTAAAAATGTGACATGATCAACAGAATTCCACATAATCTGGCTGATAAATGTAAGGTAAAGCAAAATTTCTACATCTTCTTTTCAATATTTCTGTAAAAAAATAGACTCTATTTTCTGTGAAAACTATTTTTTTAAATTCTGAAAGTCATTGTCTCCAACTGTGAAAATTTATTAAGAAAGAAATCAGCTACATAATTCTGTGGGATCAAAGGAAAGTTCAGGATTAATCTCTGTAATAAAATTCAGGCAGAACTATGGACAATGTGGCCTTGATTTTCACTTATCAAAGTTTTCTGATAGCAATCTGCTGTACAAATTACCAAATCATATAAAGCAGTCAAGACAATAAGAATAATAATAATTGCTACTACTACTACAGTATGAGAAGATAATACACATGGGTTTCATAAAGAAGCACTTGAAAGATCAATGTATGGCTTTTCCATTTACCCTCTGTCATTCTAGACATCTGGCAGTAAGAAAGAAACACTTAATAACTGCTGAATTAAAGCCCAAGGCATTTTGTTTAAAGCCTAAACGTGGAGGTTCCCATCTTAGTCATAATTTTTGTCAGTACTTGTGAGCTTCTCTATTTCAAATTTCACCTTGCTTCTATTTTAAGACATAATTGTTCTTTCCCTTTGAAGAGTTAACAATCTTCTTTTAACTGAAAATAAAGCCTTAAGAATCAGCTGACCTCCCTACTAGGCATTAGGAAATGCTATTATATATACTGCCAGACATTTAGAGAAATTTATTTCCCGTTGTGGATATTCTTTAAAAAGGTTTTTATCTTATCTTGGTCACAAGTTAAAAGATGCTGTAATTGAGATCTCTGTGGCAAAATATATTTCGGCTTACCGCTAGCACTTTTTTCCTCACAGTTTTATGTATTTCCCTGAATATTATTTCTATGTACACTGTCCACTGCTTTCCTGTCATCTACCAAATCAATCGTTTCTTTGTAGAAGGTTAGTTGGTTGATCTCAGCTCTTCAAGTTGAGGAGAGCCTTGAGGCTGAATGCTGCTATTTTGTAGATGAATGTACTAGCCATTTAGATATCATGTAGAAGATACATGTCTCAGCATTTTTTTCTTAAGATATGTGTTAAAATGAAACACACTCCTGGGATCAGGTTAACATCCCAGGTGATGGAGTCCAGTAAGCAACCTTTCCTGGAATTGTAGTAGCCCCACAGAACTTTGCGGGTCTGGTTTCAGTTTCGTCTCCATTGACAATGAATAAATATTGTCCTTGTCATCCTGCCCCTGTTTTGAGTCTGGCACTCGAGAGCATGAGTCTTCCTGTCCACTTTTCAGGGATTCTGAGTAGTATAGAAGACAAATTCTATTTCAGGGCCCAAGCATCCTAAACATTAGGGCTTCATGTATGTTGACCATCGTCACTATCTTTGCACACATACAGTGATCTACCAAATCTTTCCCATCTTTAACAGTCAAACTCATAAAGTGTAAAACATCATGATAATAATCATTAACACTGATATCAGTCATAATAGGTGTTTCTCACAATGTTTTATAAGGATTATGTTTGTTTCTCCTTTATGAAGATTATGTTTTTACTCCTTAGACTAAGAGAGCTTAAAGGAAATCATTTTCATTTACCAAAATTTTTCACACAGATACTGAAAACCAAGTATCCCACAGACAGTTGCAACCAACAAAGAAATAACTGCTCCCAACTTAACACAGGGAATAGCACAAGTAAAGAGAAGTTAAGTCTAAAAATTTCAGACTTTACTCAGATGTTTTTTATTTAGAAACTGAGACATTTCAGGTGTTGCTGTTGAAGTAAGAATTAAACGTTTGTGTAAATAATGAGAACATTCAGTTACATTTAAAAATGTGGTCAGATAAGTAAGGGCGTTAAACTTTCATGCTTCAGGGCTTAATGTGCCCAATGTTGGAAAGTAATTTCCCTTATGACAGGTTATTCCAAACTCTTCTTTATAAGAAGTATAATTTACTGACCTCTGTCAGGAACAGGTTACTGGACAAATGAGCTACTGATCTGAACTCTTTAGATATTTCATGTCATGTTCAAAACCAACCATTCATAATGAGGGAAGTATGCATGAGAATAAAGGAAGTGCATTTCTTTAATAAGACGCTCATCAAAAACAGGTTAAAAAGTTAGGTATTATAGCCTGACCTTAGATCCTTGGGCATCACAGTTTTACAGAAAACTCAGGACCATTTCTGTAATTAACCCTTGTAATCTAATGGATAAAATAATAGAGAGCGCTAAAAAAATGTTGTTATATGTTTCATTTATTAATTGAAATGTGTAGAAGAAAAAATATGAGGATGGTACATTTTCAATATGAAAGGATACGAAATTCAATTTTGACATTTAATAGAATGATATGGAATAGGTTACATGTCAAATAAAATGCTGATGTATTTGTGAGTGGGATGAGAAAGACAGTACATGATGTGGTGGGTTAATACTATTCTAACAAGTAATCAAATTTAGAAAAAAAATTAATTACAGGTTTTGTCCCTGTATCACAGAATCACAGAGTCACAGAATAACCAGGTTGGAAGAGACCCACTGGATCGTCGAGTCCAACCATTCCCACCAATCCCTAAATCATGCTCCTAAGCACCTCATCTACCCTGACCTTAAACACTTCCAGGGACGGCGACTCAACCACCTCCCTTGGCAGACCGTTCTGTATGGTCAGGATAACCTAATATTCAGGTACAGTTGCTGCATTTTTAAAATATTCTACAACTTCAGGTTTCTAGGTACTAAATTATCCAAAAATGAGCCACTCGCCCAACAGCACTCAATATATTCCAATCAGTAAGGTACTTGGTTGGTGACATAATCTTAGTATTGGCAATATTTTCTGTGTAATGTTTTGCTTAAAATCCTCTTGAGGTGTAATTACATTAGCCAGCTTCTGGTTTACGCTTTATTTCACAAATTAAAAAACAAACTAAACCCAGAGCACTCAGGGGCATGAGAGAGAATGCTAGAACTTCCACAACAGGATATGCAATATTTTTTAATTAAAAAAAAAAATGGGAAAAAACTAGATGACATTAGGTTTGTAGTTATGGCGCCAAAGTAATAATTTGGGCATTTACTTCACACAAAAGAATTACTGAAAAGGAGTAGAGATGCAGGGATGAGGATTTCAGCTCTACTGTCTCTGGGTTTCCCCGTCTATCCCCTAAACCACTGCCATGCAATTTTTCTTGCAGGCTTTGTCCTCTAGTTTTTCTCAAGAACTTTATTTTAGTTCTGCAGAAAAGTGCAGATTCAGTAGGATCATAGAATCACCAGGTTGGAAAAGACTAACCAGATCATCAAGTCCAACCATTCCTATCAATCACTAAACCACATCCCTCAGCACCTCATCCACCCATCCCTTAAATACCTCCAGGGAAGGTGACTCAACCACCTCCCTGGGTAGCCTGGCTAGAAAGTGCTGCTACATATTATTTACACAAATCCACTCACTCTAGTGAAAATGGACATCTATGGAAAAAGGACATTTTCTACAGTATTTGCCATTAATATGGCCTCATTACGTTTTTATGAGCCCATATTGCTATAGCAAACCTTAGCTCTAAAAAGTCTCATCTTTCTCTCTCAAAACACAATGGTGAAGGTCTAAGCCGTCTACTCGGAATTTGTTTTTCACTGATTTTTTTTCTTTCATTTAGATTTGCATTTCATATCACAAATGCTTCATTTGTGCATTAATTGTGCAAGACAATGAATGACAGCGAATGACCAACAATCTTGCCACTAAGAACATAAATCCTCTTTTTTTTCCAAACCCATCATGACTACCTTTTACTATCTTGGATAAGATGCTTACTAGACCATGATAAGAGCAATGGACAGTGTTGGTGGGCAGGAATAAAGTAATGATTTTCTTGATCACAATAGTAATTACAGTAAAATATCGCAAAGCAAAAGGATTATTCCATATTATGTCAAAATACCAAAAGATCACCAAAGTTGCACAAGACCATGTAGGTTCATCAGCCGCTAGACTACTAAGCTATACTGCTACAGAATGATGCCTCTGACAGCTATTTTGCTTGTAATATGTTAGAAGTATTCAGAGCTCTTTCTGATTCAGTGTAGTAAACAAATCTACAGGAATAAAAAAGATTTCTGGAAATAAAAATTCTGCATAGCAAAAACTGATATCTGTCATCCTTTGACTTTCTATGTGACTTTGTGTTTGCATGTCTTAAATGTCATCTTTGATGTCTAGTGTGTTTGTTGGTGTTAATACTTTGGAAGCCAGGCACTGTAAGTTGTTTACTAAAGCACGGTCTATTGTCTTGGGTTTACATTTCTTTGGATAGTTCTGCACTATTTTATTTTATTTTTTAGGTTCCAGACCTGAAGTGGTAGTCCTTTGTCATGACAAATTGCTAGATTTCATGCTGAGTCATCTAGGTATGTTATTTTAAAGGATGTCATACATCTCACTTTTGTTCATTCTTATTTAGCATCTGCAATGCAGATGTAAGCCAGCACCAAAACACCAGAAGGCTTGTGACTGAAGAGGAAGATGCTAACTTAGAAAGCTAATCATAATGGCTTGAGTCCATGAGAACTTTGTCACGAGTATCATTATTGTAAGAATAGGCTTCTCTTTATATGTTTCACTCCCAGGGGTTGAAAATCAAGTATATTAATATACCAATAAAATAATAAGACCTTCGAATATGTGGTTGTGTGTTACTGCTGCTGCTTGCTCCTTTTTGCTTCATCAGTATGGGTCTACTTTTCATGCTTTGGATGCTAAATGAACTGTTACATCATCTTACTCAAATGTTTAGGATTTCATTGAGCTATTTCTATTCACTAACGTATGTGATGATGTAAAATGTTGCATACACTAATGTGATGCCATATGTAGCAAATAACTTTTACAGGAACCAGGTTCCTTAGATGCTTATTAGAAGAAAGTGGTACTTGAGGCTACTATAATACAGTTAGGTTTGCAAATAATGAATCTCATAAGTCTAAAGGAAGTTTTACAGATATTGATGTAACTGCCTGCATGTGCACCATCAAAACCACCACTAAAATACCTGTCACAGAATACCTAATAGGATAACGCATGGATACATGGATCTCAAGGTCTAGTTAATCCCTACTCCCATTTCAAACAGTCTAGATAGACTTATTTGAAGCCTTGCAATGAAAAATAATCTGCTTTGTTAGTTTTAAAATTCTAATGTTTCCTTCTTCTTCTCTAACCCAAAAGTCATATTGCATTGTAAATCTGCTAGTACTCCTGGTGTAGATGATGGACTTGGATAACCACTTTACAGCAACCTTTCATGATTTTGCAGGCTGTGCCTCAGACTCTTCAAATTAAATGTCAAACATAGGTTCTTCCATCATTTCTCATACGCTATATTTTTCTGTTTTCTCTTCAATTTTGTTATTTCTCTCTAAAAATTCCAGTTGTTTCTCATTTTTTTTCTGGATCTGGTGCCTAAAATCATGAAGGAGAGATATTGTTTGCTTTGTTTACATTATGCCTGTTTACAAAGCATGGTTTTTTTCTTATTTACAATAGTTTATGTTGTTTCATGCTCATCTACAATCTACTATAATCCTTGGGGCATGTTGCAGTTGATTACTTGGGACATTTAAATTTTCATGGCTTGTATAAGTTTATATGATAAAGAACTGGCCTCCACACAGACAAAAGAGCTGAGAGGAGCAATGGCCACTGGGGAAGCCAAGTAATACCATGACTTAGCTGCTCTGTGGCTAATACATGAGTAATCAGACTGTGGAAGTCTCATCCCTAAAATCGTGAAGGAACACAGATGGTGGGGGATGTTGAGGCTCTGGAGCGAGTCCAGAGAAGAGGAACAAAGCTGGTGAAGGGGCTGAAGAACAAGTCTTACAAGGAGCAGCTGAGAGAGCTGGGGTTGTTTAGCCTGGAGAAGATTAGGCTGAGGAGAGACCTTATTGCTCTCTACAACTATCAGAAAGGAGGTTGTAGAGAGGAGGGTGCTGGCCTCTTCTGCCAAGTGACAGGGGATAGGATGAGAGGGAATGGCCTCAAGTTCTGCCAGGGGAGGTTCAGGCTTGACATCAGGAAAAAAACTTTCATGGGAAGGGTCATTGGGCACTGGAACAGGCTGCCCAGGGAGGTGGTTGAGTCACCATCCCTGGGGGGTGTTTAAAGGACAGGTGGATGAGGTGCTGAGGGGCATGGTTTAGTGATTGATAGGAATGGTTGGACTCGATGATCTAGTGGGTTTCTTCCAAACTGGTGATTCTGTGATTCTGTTTAGGGGATCAAAATCAGGGAAACAAAAGTGCTTGGGGGAGGATTAAGTGTGGAAAAAATAGAGAAGGGTATGAGAAATAGAGAAAGGCTGTGGATGTGGTCTTCCCGGACTTTAGTAAAGCCTTTGATACAGTTTCTCACAGCGTTCTGCTTCGGAAACTGTTGGCCTCTGGCCTGGACAGGCACACAGTCTCCTGGGTGGAAAACTGGTTGAACGACCGGGCCCAGAGAGTGATGGGAAATGGAGTTAAATCCAGCTGGAGGCCATTGACAAGTGGGGTTCCCCAGGGCTCAGTCCTGGGTCCAGTCCTGTTTAATGTCTTTATCAACGACCTGGATGAAGGCATCGAGTGCTCCCTTAGCAAGTTTGCAGATGACACTAAGCTGGGTGGAAGTGTCGATCTACTGGAGGGTAGGGAGGCTCTGCAAAGGGATCTGAACAGGCTGGACTGCTGGGCTGAGACCAATGGCATGAGGTTTAACACGGCCAAATGCCGGGTTCTGCACTTGGGTACAACAACCCTAAGCAGAGGTACAGACTAGGAGAAGCCTGGCTGGAAAGCTGCCTGGAGGAGAGAGATCTGGGGGTGCTGGTTGACAGTGACTGAACATGAGCCAGCAGTGTGCCCAGGTGGCCAAGAAGGCCAATGGTATCTTGGCTTGTATCAGAAACAGCGTGACCAGCAGGTCCAGGGAGGTTATTCTCCCTCTGTACTCGGCACTGGTGAGACAGCACCTTGAATCCTGTGTTCAGTTCTGGGCCCCTCAGCACAAGAGGGATGTTGAGGCTCTGGAGCGAGTCCAGAGAAGGGCAACGAAGCTGGTGAAGGGGCTGGAGAACAGGCCTTATGAGGAGCGACTGAGAGAGCTGGGAGTGTTTAGCCTGGAGAAGAGGAGGCTGAGGGGAGACCTTATTACTCTCTACAACTACCTGAAGGGAGGTTGTGGAGAGGAGGGAGCTGGCCTCTTCTCCCAAGTGACAGGGCACAGGTCGAGAGGGAATGGCCTTAAGCTCTGCCAGGGGAAGTTCAGGCTTGAGATAAGGAAAAAATTTCTCATGGAAAGGGTGGTTAGGCATTGGAACAGTCTGCCCAGGGAGGTGGTAGACTCGCCTTCCCTGGAGGTGTTTAAGGTGCAGGTGGATGAGGTACTGAGGGGCATGGTTTAGAGACTGGTGGGAATGGTTGGACTGGACAATCCAGTGGGTCTCTTCCAACCTGGTTATTCTATGATTCTATGAGAGGATCCAGTTGCGCATAAACAGATGCTGATCTGCCAGCACTCGACCCTGAATCTGAACAGTGCAACCTGTCTCATTAAACTCCATTCCTAGGTTTTTTCCTGGGTCTTTCTGAACTGTGTACATGTGTATGGAGGACCTGAGTGCCAAGTGGCTGGGGTGGACCAGTGGTGGGATGTCCTTGTGCCTGTGGTTCAGTACTGGGTGTGATGAGAATGCACTGTTAGTGAAAAAACTGGCCAGTACTGAGCCAGACCAGCTGATGAGTGGGACACAGCCTGGAGGGTGGGTTAGGGTGTCCCTAGAGTAGAGATTACAGTCAGACTTGGCTGACAGAGGCACCATAGTGTCCCAACCAGCTGCTGAGCCACATTGGGAGATCCATTTGTTTGTGTCCATGTGTGCATGGGGACAGTGAGAATCCAGGTCCAGCTACTAAATGGACCTGGGCTCACTGTGTGTCTAAGCCCAGTTACTGGGAGGATCCACTGAAGAGTGTCTGTTACATGGATGTAACGTACTCTGTACGTGTGTGCCCAGGGGTCTTGCTGCTGGATGGACCAGCGGACACGTAGCTGCAGCAGCCTTGACCTTGTTGTGCTGCAAGTTCTGGCATCACCTAAGAACTTGTGTACAGCCCTTGGTCCTACCTCATCTGTACTTTTATTCTCACATATCTCTGGATCATTCTCCATTGGAAATAAGGTCTGCAGTCCTAAGGAACTTCAAAGAATCTTTTTGGAAATGTAGGTGATGCAGACGCATTTGGCTGTATCTTTACACAAGACAAATAGAAAAAACTTAAGATAATAACTGACGAACAAATGCCTTTGGTTTTGTTTATAACTCTCTGGCACTGGTTTTGTAGAATATGTACCAGTGACTCAGAACAGCCAACCAAATTTTCCAGTTTGTCAACATATGTAAGAAATTCTGCCAAGCTTATACTCAAGGGGAGGACGAAGAGGGGGCTGAATTAGTGGAAAGAAGCAAAATGAAGGTCTGAGCAACTGAGAACAATAAAATTGACCTAATCTGGTTTTGTTCTGCTTCTTTTTATGTTTGCCTCTTTCTTTTTCCTTTCATGGATTTTTTTTTGTATTTTTGTCACAAAAATTACTTATGATTCTAGTAAATTTCTTTAATTAATTTAATTTCAATTAATGACACCCTCCTCCGCAAACTACTGTTTCAATCACTTTTTGTCAATCAAAACAATTATGAATTTACTGCAATTAATAACCAAACAGACTGTATTAGTTTTAACTAAGATGAATTCAGAGACCTATGGAATAGCTTTGTAGAACAGAGAAAGGTTATGGTAATATGCAAACAGTAAAGTGTTCAGGGCTATGGAACTGGAGCATGTAAGAAGTTTAGACATAATGATGAGTTTTCACAGTGATTGAACCTGTCATCTAACCTATATGCAGATGTGTGCCTTCAAATATCCATAGTCTTATTTTTGTCTTGTCTGAAGTTCTGACAATTGCATGATTTTAGCTGAAATGTTTAAAGATCTTATGTGTGACTTGTTAGATTTTTAAAGTACTATCCTATCTGAAGTAAAATCCAATAAATACAAAAATAAGCAGGCTTATATTAATCTGCATCTGAATATGTGTCATTTTTCAAGTTCTTTTCACTTATAATTTATGCACAAGTGTTACTGCATATTCACAGTGTATTTATAATACTAATTATAGATTTATAGTATTACTTGTATAGAATTTATAATCTGATTACATTATTTCAAAGAAATGTGGCAATCAATACTAGCAATGATTTACTATACTAGAAAAATATATGAAACAATACTTTCAGATACTGCAATATAATTTGCATATTTTAACTGAAAATCTACCTCATAAAAATATATAATGAATATATAAAACACTTCTGAAAGAGGAATTAAAAATAATTTCAGTACTAAGTTTAATAATAAAAGTCGCATTAGCTTTTTTTTTAAAAAAAGTGACAAATACAATTGACTTAGCTACGTAAATATCGATTCTTTGGTATCAGAAATTATAGGACAATCCAAAGCATATTACATGCTTTTTTTTTTCATATGCAATCAATGATAATATTAAAGGTTCCATTCTGTAACTCAAGAAAAAAGCTGAATGTAAAATCTTAAAATATTTTATTGAATTTCTTATCCAGAGAAGCATGGGTACAGACATAACAAGTCAAGCATTTTACTGTTCCCCCTAAAACTGAACAATCAGACCTTCTACAACCAATTATTTAAAATCAAAATAATGCAAGAAGCACTACAGTTTGAGATATATATTTTTTTTAAGAATACCAAACACCAAAAAAAAAAAGCAGAAAAAAATTACACATAAGGGGGCATTTCACCAGGAAAGTGTCACATGTATTTGCTGATACTGTACCTATTGTTAAAACACATTTGGCAAAGCTCTTGCAGGTGATGGTATAAACACTGCAACTCTTTCTGATTAAATTTCAGAATTTTTCTGTCTGAACGTTCAGATCACTCTTGTTCACTATGGAGCGGTTTGCGCTCTGGAGGTAGCTCTGGCTGTAACTTCTGCCAGCGTTTTGGAGGCCAGAGGATATGAGTAGCTCGGGCATGTAGAAGTCCAAGAGAAACCTGAAGCCAAAATACAAACCAGAGAGATAATTAAATACTGCAAATAAAATGGAATGTTGAAAATACAAAGCACATGATAATTTGTTAGAGCAATGGGAGAATAAAAAGCAGAAAAAATTGCGTGCATGAGAGATGTCTCAAGCATGTAATGAGGGGAAAAGAAAAATTGCTTCAGTGACAACCTCTTTTTTATTTTTTGTTGAAACATTTAGTGGAACTCAAAACAGCTTGCTGAAATTCACTAGCTGTAACAAGCATGAACCAGGAATGTTTCTTAACTTCAAGAAAAACAGCTGGTCAAAACAGGCGAAGCATTCTAAAATACACCAAGTACTTTTAGTTGTTATGTCTTTTGAGTATGACACAATAAGGTTCAAGTATCTATTCTAAGTTAAGCAGAACCTATGTCTCAGATTCAAGCTGTGTATACTAAGCACATCAGGACACTGGCTTTTCTAAACGTACTGTGCTTTCTGTTTAGAAATGTCCTTCACAATTCCATTTTATCTCCAACCAAAAATGGAAATTACTGTGAATCATGAATATTTCACCAAGGACAAAAACATTTTTTTTGTGATAAAATTATTTAAAAAATAGAGCTACTTATACTTCATTCATCCACTTTGTAAACATGTTTTACCACATTATTATTTATTATTATTGTACTTAAAAAATTTACTTCAATATTTTATTTCACTAAATCAAAGTAAAAGTCAATACTGAAATTGCTTACAAAAGGATGTCTTATAGGTGGCATAGTTTAGAAAACTTAATTGCTCAGAAAACATTAACAAAATTACAAACAAGATATTTTTTCAAACAAGGCATGAAATGGCTGAACTAAAAATAACTGAGAACAGTCACATTTTCAGATTGAGATAGCAATGTAGAGCTTCAATGCCTGTACTTAACACTGAAATCAGGTAATTTGGTAAGAGTTAATCTCACTTGATTTGAAAAGCTTGCTGGATAGACTTATGCTTCTTAAGTTATTTGTTTTGATTTCTTCTGGAGGGATAATGCGTAATAAGCTTCCAACCAACTATGAAGTAGTCAGTTCCAATAGAAAAGTTACAAACAGGACAAAAGCACAGTTAGAAATTCTAGAATGTCAATATATGTGAAAAGATGAAATAATTCTGACTCGTAAAGAGGCAAAAGGGTCAGAAGTCTATAAAATTTTAAATGGCATAAAAAAAGCATGCAGAGGCTTTATTAGCCTATTATGTCATTATTTCTCGTAAGAATGAGGAAACATCAGATGACATTATCTTAAAGAATTTTTAAAGCCAACAAAAAGGAAATATTTCCTCAGAGTGTGCACAATTACATCATACTTGCATATATTATACGGCTTACCAAAGATACCAAAAAAGAATAACAGATTGGTTCAGAAAATATTAACAGATGCAAAGTCCACACAATTGAAAATCAAGAAATTAACAATGTAGTCTCTATACTCCACATTGGGAAACGCTGAGAGAAAAATTATATGCTTGTTTTGTTCTTATGCTTTAATGCTATGGTATTGGCTGTTGTCAGAGGCAGGAGTGAAATGGGTTTCTGGTTTGAATCCGTACATTCCTGCTTAAAGTTTTACGTACTCAGTTCTTCAATTTCATTCCATTACTCATCACAAAAAAAGTGATTTCAGTAAGCAGGCAATTCAGCATTTTATGCAAATAGACACCAAATAGGCCCATAGGAATATCTTCAGCTAATTTTCTTGATTTAATTTCATGAGATTAATGTATATTCACAGTCTCTCTCTACTACATAATCAAATCAGTGAAGCTGAAGTGGTCTATATCTAATTCCATATTCTGTTGCTTGATGAAGCAGGTGCTGAATTACTTGAATATAATTTGGTTACTTAATAACCCACAATATCTAAAAGAATCTGAAGCAGATCACCAAAATTGCAGTCTAGCTTCATATTTCACTTGCTTGATCCCTTGCAGGGATCACTTGTTTCCCAGATCCATTGCAGTTTTTTTCTTACACTTAAGCAAAGGACAGGCTGCTAAGTGACAACTCTGTTTTGATAGATTTTAGCACTATTTTCTTAAGTCTTGACACACTTATGTGTAGTTTGTTGAATATTTATGGAAATCACAATATCCTTTATCATAATTATCCCATAAAATGGTCTGAAATGTAATATTGCCATGGGGATTTGTTCCCTAAATATACAGTATGGTGGCACACACATTACAGGCTGGTGCCAAAACATAAAACCACAGCAAACTAAACCAGTGCATATAAAATGTGACAGCGTTAGTATAGAGAAACATATTCTTCTCAAACACGAATAACATCCCATTTTCAAAGCTCTGTGGTTTTTTCTCAGTGAGCTAGTTACTGATGTCAGTAGGAAGTCTGCATGCAGACTGAGAATATAATAAATGAATCAAAACTTTTTTTAAGCTGAGCCTGGGGACAATTCTGCCCAGAGGATTACTTCTACTAACCATCATCTAACTTGAAACTAATAAAGAAATATCCTTCCTATAAATCTGATATACAGGACTACATGACGAGTGTTAAAAAGGAAAAACAGGTCCTGTGGGGTGATGGAAGTCTTCACTAAATAATAAATGACACTGATGCTACAGGGCTTCTTTTGAAATTACTTGCAGGCTCACTTTAAAAGCACCTTGATGCTTCGCTTCTGCAAACAACCTTAATAACTTTTGTCCACTGCCTATTATTATTCTGCAGCTACCAGAGCAGCCATGAATTTTCACTGAGGAAGAACAGAATTGTTTGCACAGAATAACCTGCCCTCATTAATGGTTTTACCCTCATCAAGGTTAGATATGGACGAACCGTGAACTGTTATTGAACATTATTGAAACAGATTTAAAACACTGAACAGATTACTGAAATAATTGAGATTGATCTGTCCCCTTATCGACACTATTTATTCTCTTAACTTAAGGAAATATGTTTACCCCCTTAAAACACTGTCTTAATTGTAAGAAAAATCAGTACTTTATAGACATAATTTCTTTGAGGAACATATTTCGTTTACAGGCATGAATAAGAGAAGCCAGCAATCTAAATAGTTGATTTTTATTCTGCCTTATGATCTATTTATTATTCTTGCCGTGGCAACAACAGACACTATGTTGAATTGAATCCATATTATTCTCCCCAACTTAAGCTGTTTAGGCATTAATTCTGCTTTGTTTTTTAAAAAAAGTTGAATGTTTAATTGAACAGCTGAGAAGGCATTCTGTTAACATAGCAGTTTTATCTTGAAAATAAGTTTTGAATGGATAATACTGTTTTGACACTGTTACTGTGATAAAAGCATATGTCCTCAGAGTCTGCTCATTGTTAGAACGTTAGTTGTATGGAGACTGATTAGTTTTGGCACTGCATTAAGGAAAGATGATCTTAAGCTTGATAGTGCTATCTGCAGTGGTATTTACAACTATCTTGATTATTCTGTCCAATGCCACAATGGGAAAAGCAGCACTCAGACTGTGCAAGGATCCTGTGTGGATGTAGCATGCATTGGCACAAAATATCTACGGAAATCCAAGTCTTCAGTTCAAATTTCAAGAAAAGGAAAAGACCAGGTAAGGATGTGACCTAATAAGGCTATACTTGACTTTCTCAGGATATGTAAAATCTACCAAATGTTCTAAATCCAGGTACTGCTGCTCCTAGTTGAGTTCACTTTACTTTAGGAGCATTCCCCACAGCTTTCTCTTCGTTTCTTTGTTCCTTGAACCTTTGGTTACTTTGCCCTAACTTAATGAGCCAAGATATCAAATTCTGTAAGAACATTAAAACAAGTAAGTGCAGCACCACTGAATATAACCTAAGAAACAAGCAATGAAAAACCAGAAAAAACAGTTTTTTATAACCTTGTCTAAAGTTAGACTTCCTAACTAGTTTGCTAATTAGAGGTAATAATATGACAAAGAGACAGAAAATAATACAAGAATGCTTGTTCAGCTGTTACTGTAGCCCTGTAAGCCAGGTTAGAAAAATACAGAATCACAACATCGCTTAGGTTGGAATAGACCTGTAAGATCAAGTCCAACCATAAACCTAATACTTCCAAGTTCACCACTAAACCATGTCACTAAGCACCACATCAACGCATCTTTTAAATATCTCCAGGGATGGTGACTCAACTACTTCCGTGGGCAGCCTGTTACAGTGCTTGACAACCTCTTTGGTGAAGAATTTTTTTTTTTTTAAATCCAATCCAAGCCTCTCCTGGTGCAACTGGAGGCTATTTTATTTTGTCCTATCATTTATTACTCAGGAGAAGAGACCAACACCCACCCACTCTACAATCTCCTTTCAGGTAGTGGTAGGCAGTGATAAAGTCTCCTTTCAGCCTCCTTTTCTCCAGGCTAAGCAACCCCAGCCTTCCTCAGCTTCATTGTTCTTCCTTGCACGAGCTCCAGCACCTCAGTGTTGTTCTTGTAGCGAGGGGCCCAAAACTGAACACAGTATTTGAGGTGCAGCCTCACCAGCACTGAGTAGAGGGGAAGAGTAATTTCCCTGGTCCTCCTGGCCTTGCTATTTCTGATACAGGCCAGCATGCTGCTGGCCCATATATGTTGTAGACTAGCCCCAGTCCAACTGAGAGTGAGGAAGAAACCATCAACATCACAGTCCTCTGAGTAAGGAATTCAGGATGCCAAGAGCTCACTAAAATACTTTTCCTTCTTGTTTGAGGAGGGTGGATGCTGCTAACATTTGGACCTAAAGGGGCAGCACAAACACTGAGAAAGGAGTAGATACTTGAAAGTGTTTGTGTGATACTTTATAACTGTGTTTTAATGAGAATTACTGTGCATTAACTTGATAATCTGGAGTGTGAGTGGAAATATTGTAATTGAACTAATCATATTAACAGTCTAAGGAAAGCAAAGATTTTAGTACATCTATGCTTTCCATATCAGGCAAGTTTGCATTTTTGCTCACAACAAAGTTTTGTTGTAACATTATGTTACCATTGGCCTTCTAATTAACTCTTGTTAAGTGGTGTGAAATAAAGAAAGGTTATCTGTCACTTGATATTTCTTTTTGTATTTTTCCTAAACAAAAATGAGTATTTTAATCAAATATCAATAAGCATATTTTGTTTTCACTGTTTCTTCTGCCTTAAGGAAAAACATATTCAAAATAAGAAAAAAAAAAGGAAATGTACAATGTATTTTGATTTGCGGAGAATGTGGCTGAAATTTAACTTAGCTATTTCAATAAAAACATGAAATATACATGAAACATTTACATCTTTTTGAAAGAGAGTCCGGTAATAATCATTGCAAAGTATAAAGTAACACAAGAAATCTGGGAATATCTAGATCAGTCACAGAAGATAATAATAAGCAAATGTAATAGGAAGTTAATAATAAAACACAGCAGTGATCCTTAACATTGAATCAGCACAGTACTCTCTGAAGGTGTACTTGAAGCAGCACTTGAATATAAATATACATTTTCTGAAGAATAAATTCTAAAAAATACTATCTGAAAAATGATTTTATTTCATCATCTTTAAGCCTAGAAAAATGTCAGTATTCATCTGTATTTTGTCTCCTAGTGTCTTTAATAAATGTTTAAATTGTGCAAATCCTTTGAAATACCACAAGAAGAGAACAATTATAGCTACCAAAAAACTAGAAACAGAACTAAGTTACAAATGCCACTAATTATCACTTGTGTATTTGAAAAATTTCATCAACAGCCAAAAAAATCACGGTTTTAAAGGCATGTATCAGCCTTTGGTTTTGAAGCATCACTTTCCTTTAGTCTCTTAAGCTGTGTTATATATATATATGTATTGCACAGAGCTTCCAAATGCAACAGCAGATGATAAACATGCAAATACTAAATGTAACTTTCTCTCCAACCAAAAGGGGATAAACCAATATGAACAATCACAGTAAATGTTTTAAATTAAGCTTTCTATTCTCTGAAATAATATATTCTCACTACGTTTTTTTGTTTGTATGAAGGTTAGAAAGGAAGTTTAATACACACATGCTTTATATATATATGACTTCTACATGCTTAGCCCTATGAAACAACAGCTTTATCCAATATTTTCTTCTCAAATTTTCTGTTTCGTAACAAAATGTATTTGTGGATTGGGGGGTTTAAAATTTTCTCTCTGTTGACACAAAGTCATTGGGGATGGAGTGGAGTAATTCTGCAGCAGCAGAGGTCTACTTAGACTATATTTTTCTGGGTGGTTACTTGTTACTCCCCATAGAGTTTCTGAAAGGTGCCAATACACATTAAGTGAAAAGTACTCTAACATGGAGAAATCCTAGATTATTTATAGATGGCACAATTTGAGCAGACATAGAGCTTTATTTAGATTTCTTTTTTCTAAATCTAGTAGTTCATACCCCTACTACCTGTTATATATTCACGTAGCTGTAGCTTAATTGTACTGAGATTCTGGAAGACTGGGAACTCTATATTTGTGTGGAGATTGAAAACAGTGTGTAAAGGGACCAAGCTAATGAGAAAGGAGAGCAAAAAAAGTTCTACAATATTTCATCCCCCAAAATCTCAAAGAAAACCTCAGCATAGTGTCACAGTTCAACCGTAGCCAGCAACTAAGCAACACACAGCCACTCACTTACCTCCCCCCACCCAGCAAATGTTTCAGCTATAATACTAACAAAAATATACAGTGTGGGGTAGCTATCTGTGTCAAATTAGATTGCTTGTCTTTAAGAAAGGTTGTTGCACTGGGTTTTCATATTAGATTTTAGGTGTAAAACGGCCACACTGAAAATTCTCCCAGTAAATTAATCTCTTCAAAAAATCCATACTTTAATAGAAAGTAAGCATGATTGCTATTACATTTCATTTTCTGTACATGTTTGAAGTTTGAAACAACTACTATCAAGTGCAGTAGCAGGAAAAAGGCTCAATAAAAAGAAAATCCCGTGGATTACAGTAAAATGCCTGAGGAGCCACTTCGTCTAGTAGAAGCATCTGGGATAATGAACAATGTCAGAAGAAACAAGTATCCTTGACTTCCTTCATTTATGAATGTAAGAATAACACAAAAATGAGAATAAAAAAAGTTCTTTAAATAAAATCATACTACAATAGATGATCCTCAGCTTTTACAAGCTCACTGAAGGCTGGCATAAAAAGATAACTAACTAGCTCATGAATATGAAAATAGCTGTACTTTTCTTTTGACTACATAGCAAAGTACTAGCCTCTTCATCATTCTTTCTTCTCATCCATGAACAAATCAGTTCTAAGGGAGCTGTACAGATCTAGTGACAAAGAAAAGAATGCAGCCTATTAATTTTGTTAGTAAGTGTTCCATTAGTTTGACAATTGAAGCAGCAGTTACAGATAAAACATTCCATATGTGTTTTCTTCCACAGAGATACTGTATCATCAGTAAAGGTCCTTATTAAAGTTACCAAATTCAGAAGAGTTCATTTAGATAGAAAATAGATTATAAAAACTCTGAAAATATATATATAAATGACAATCATTTTAAGACATGTTGAAACAATGAAAAGAGACACTCAAAAGGGGTGCACACAAAATAAGATGTAACCAGAGAAATACATTTCAAATGCAATGAATGATTCTCAGAATGAATATAATTCACGCGTTAGCAGAGAGTAGCTGTTTAAAGTTAGTATAACAGTTGTGACTGCTCCAGTCCAAAGAGGGTTTGCAATTTAAGCTATTCATATCAGAAGACAGGAGCACAGTCATTGCATTGTAATAAAAGCTCAGGTTGTTGATTGAATTCAAAATATGTAATGTACTAAGTGTAAAAATAACTAGGTTATATTCTCTTTTACTCTACCATGCTTACGTGTCTATTTTAAGGCTAATGTTACAAAAGAGGTAAAGGAAGGATATGGTCACTGACAAAAGAATATATTTCAGAGATGAGATTTTTCTACAGTTACATGTGCAGAGACATTGAAACATAATTTACATTCAAAAAAGTAGTGCAGATTTACAGGAATGCGGTATAAGATAGTATATGCTTTAGTCAACTCATGAAGAAATCAGCTTTCAATGCCATTGACTAAAATAAACAGATTAACAGGTTTGGAACAAGTATTCTATGAACTAAATTCTATCTCAATGCATTTTCTCAGAATTTTCAAGGATATATTTTTGAAAGGGACACTATAATTAATTAAATTCTTCACTCCTATCCACTTTCTTCCAAGTTTTCTAAAGACACCTTTTTAAAATTGAGTTTGGTATATAACACAGCATTCTTTTATCTCAGTAAGTAGAGCATTCTTGGAAATTGTTCTTCCTTGGTTACGATTAAAAGAACCATTAACCTAAATACGTCTACAAGAAAGATTTACAAACTAATCTATTATTTATTTTGGATTTCTAGTAATAGAAATGGTGAAAAAAATTGCTTAGTGCACAGTATGACAGGCTTTGCATGCTGCATATACATAAATATCATTTAATAGTTAAAAGTGTTTTAATATTTCACTGAATGCTGCACAAAATTCCTAGACTTAATAGGATTGTCATTAAGTCATGTAACTCAATAGAACAAAATGTACTAATAGCTTTCATGAAAAACCTCTACATTAAAAAGCAGTAATATATTTGCAATTCAATATCTTAAAAATTGATAAATCAAGTCACAGAGAACAATTATTAAAACAAGTGTATTATCTTCAACTAGAGAGCATTAGCTATATCCCAAATCTATGCATATTAATTATTCAGGAATACATAAAATCCTTCAATGTAAATTTATGTTCAGCAACATATTGTGTCAGTGCCAAGAGTCAGAAAAATGCCAGGCTCAATGACATTTTTCAGGTTACTACACTGATATTGATTATGCGCATTGTCTTTCTTGACTGAGTGCTTAGAACACTATTCAGAAATGCTGTACATTACGAATTAAGTTGATTTGCAGTTTTGTTGCGTTGTATTAGAGTTAATGTTAATTTAGAGTTTCATTCTAAATCTTTGACAAACACAGCTGTACAGTGCAATGAGTCCATGGGAAGGAGTCACAGAGCCACTCCGAGAGCTCACACACTGCACAGGGATCGCATTGTCCTCTTACTACACTGCTCCTGCACAGACTCAACTCATCCCTGCAGCCTAGTACTCGAGCAGACAGAACCATGCTCTTTGCTATATCACTTCTTCTTTGTGAGAGATGGATGGAGGTATCCTGACGCTGCTCTGGCCATAGAAATTTGCTGTGACACTCTGCATAATACGTGGGAGAGCCATGATATATTCCTACTCTGCTTCTGCTGCACGCTCACGGATAAAGCAGGCCCTAATAATGAGTGGCTAGTGTTGCAAGGCTGAGCAAATAAGCTACAATGACAAATCAAATTTCACCAAATTTCCAGACATGTGACTGTGCTGGGGATCATTTGCATGCAAGCTGGGAAAGATGATATTTTGGACTCATTCAGGATATATAAAAGAAATAGGAGTCCTACTGCTCGAAGGAATCAGTAGGCTTCAGTTTCTAGATACAATCAAATTCTTCAACAAAAGTGATGACAAAAAAAACCCCCCACATACTAGTTACCTAGTTGTTGCATCTAATTTATATTCTTAATATTCCTTCCAAAAGCTCGGGGAAGGACCTAATCTCATAGGTAAAAAATCAGGGCTTTTTTATGTACTTGGAGAAGTATTGGCACTAATGGATGTCACAAAGATCATTGCATCCTGCTGCTGCTTTCTCTGCTCTGCTAGGAGCAGAGGAAGCCTGAGTGGCTCCACCGGTGAGCACTGCAATGGGACAGCATTGGGAACAGCAGATCCCAGGGGCTTGGGAAAGTTAATTTCAATTTCACCTGCAGATAACTGACCATCAGTCAAGATCTGTAATTATCAAATACCGAAGTAAGGAAGGAAAAAAATAAAAAAAAAAAGAGATGAAGTATAGAAGGCCAGAAAAGTTAATTCACAGGAATTAGTGAGAAAATACCTCTTAATTAAAACAAAATGGTACAAACCTTAATGTATTATAAATCTTACAATATTACTGGCAAAGTAAGACTTTTCTAAAGCTAGGAGAACTGTTCAGAAATTTTCAATGACAATGGCTTGTATGTTCAGCAAATAGATCTTTCAGTCTACTCAGAACTTCTCCATTTTTTCACATATTTCAACAGTCTTCATTTGAAACAAATGGGGTTATTGCAATAATGTTAATAAAATAATCTTGATTTTCTCATACCTTAAAATGATGACTCTTTAACAAACTATTCCACTTAACTAAATGTTTTTAAAAATCCAGCTGTGATGCCTGCATATATTTTCTTCTAAAACGGCAGACAAAAACAGTTAGACTAACAGAAAACATGCTGTTGGCAATATAAGCTATGAAAAGCAACAGGGAGTAAATATTCAATGCGCAGCTAGGATATCAATATGTCATTAAATAGCTGCATGATATGTTATTAAAATTATAAAAGACTTTTTAATAGAGGTCTTTGTGTGAGGACAGCTACAGTTTATCTAAAATGGTTAATTTCATCAAGATAATTGTGTGTATGTAATTTCCCCAAGCTGATTTAGCAGAAAAAAAATACAAAAATACTTTAAATATATACAAGGATTTTTCTTCCCTTATAGCTATAATAATAGCTATGAATTTAAGAATGCTTAAGTACTTACTCTCTTGTCTTTATCTGATTTATTCTGTACTTTTGCTAAAAGTATGGAGAAGATATTAAATATACTAAACACAGTTTTTACTTTACTTGAAAGTATCACCAGAATGTGGGTTTGATTTTTGGGTTTTTTTTATTTCTTTAGTCAATCTTACTATTATTTAGCATTCCATGTTTTTATGATACTGTGACATTTCCGAAAATACAAGGCTTCTTGGTAAAATTCAAATCATATAGCTATCCTTTCACATCATAACAGAAATAATGATTAAATAATTGACATTATATACTTATGAATATAATTTCTACATCATACGTAACTAATCCTCTTCATATTCACTTTTTTTTTCTCTAGTTCACCCTGATCAGCTTAAGATAATAGGATCTGCTGAGGAAAAAAAGTTTCTCAAAAATAAATCAGGAGTATAATAAGGTTCACATGCTTAATCAAATACTGTTTTAGTTCTTCTATGTTATCCTGAGTCTATGAGGCTAGATCTCACGTCTCAGTTGATTGTTTAATTCTCCACAGAAAACTCTATCAGCGAGGAATTACGCTTGTTTATGGAAAAGGTAATTTTACAGAGAAGTGATATGATGGAAGTCCCCAGGTCTGGTCCATGTACCTGGCAGCCCAGGCAGAGCTGACTGATCCAGAGGTCCAGCAGTCAGGGTGATGCAGCTCCCCATCATTATGGGGAAATGAGAAAATCTAGGAAGGACAGGAGGAGCCCCCACATGAGCTTCCTGACCATTACATTAGAGGTCCAGTTAACTGACCTAAGCAGAGGTACTTCCTGCCTTTTGAGATATCCCAGGAAACCTCTACTGGCCACTGTGACTCTTCATTCAAAAGGGCACAGGCTTCTTCAGAGTCCTATGCTATATCTTCCAAAGGCACATAGATGTCTCAAATTCACTAGGACACAGGAAAAGCTGTTTGTAGATAGACAGAGCTCTCTCATTGCTCTCTTCGAGACCTTTGTTATTCTTCTTGGCATATACTTACCATTTTTTTTCCATTTCCCCCTTGCTCTCTAGCCTTCTTTAATGTATCCTTACATAATGAAACAGGATACTATAAACCAAGTTAAGTGAGTCATAGACTGCATCCTTTCAAAATAAGAACTTACCTTCCTTGTTAGCCAAATACAGTAAATGGATTTAACATGCTACTTTACCCACAGGACCTATATTTATCTCAAGGAAGTAGTAATACTTGCTTGTAAGCTCTACAGCAAGAGCAAGACAGTAGTGGAAGACTAATGAATTCAGTTGCCTGGATATTTAATAAAATATTCTCTCATAGTCATAATGAAGCCATAGTTCAGCAAAGCATGTGCTGAAATTTAAATATTCAAGTAAAACACTTGAGCGCATTATTAAAATCAAGTAAAATGAAATAGAATTAATATGATTTCCAGAGTCGATGATCCAGATTTATTAGTTCATTAAATTATTCCATTTTTCAGACTCCATGTAGTTATTAGGCTATTTCAGCAAGTTATAACCACACAGGACCTCCAGGTTAGCAGTAAAAGAAAAGGAGAAGCGCATTTAGGATGTAAGAGATCTAAATGCAAAAACTTAACATCACTAAAACTATTCTAGTATGCAGACTCTTTCACTTGCAGTATGAAAATCACTGACATTAAAATTCCTTTTAAGTCCTTATCTTTATAACACAATCTTGTTCAAAACATACTGTAAATTCAACATTTATTTTGTATGTCAGTGTTTTGGGACAGAAATGATATCTTTGGTTAGCAACAGACTGGATATCCATCACCACCGCTACCATGCCGGGAGATCCAAGTTCTGTCTCCAAAATTAGTTGAGGAGACAGCAGCAGTAACACGTGCAGACAGCACAATCTGATAAAGTTTCATCAGTCTGCTCTGGAAACAAAACTATTCTGTACGTTTACTGATGTGTTTTTTCTGCTTCGCAATCTTAGCACTCAAAGCAGATGAAAAAAAGCTATCTATATTTTAATGAGACCATTACAAATAGTTAATCTTCTACCTTGTTTTAGAATACTAAATTTCTGTCAGCTGTAGGTAAAGCCTATGGAAAGATGACTGTTGCAATCGCTTTGCAATGGAGGTCTGGCAACTTCCCCCTAGCATCTTTGTTCTCTCTCAACCACACAGTTTGAGCAACCCAGCCTGAGCTTGGTAAAGACTAAACATTCTTGTTTCCAAAACTACATTTCTTTGTACTTTCTGTTCAATGAGTCTAATGGTTATTAATCTTTAATAGACAAAAGCCACCCAAAACCTGCAAAGAAAGATTTTTATACTTTGTTCCAGATTTCCATCAGTAATCTAAGTTCCCGTACTGTCTGGAGCCACGTACCACAAGAGGTGAATCTGGAGCTGCCTTGTTCTCAGAAATCTCACCATCTGGCCATATGAACCATTTACTCAGTTGAAGAGTGAATCAACCTGAAAATGGAGGCTGCCACACTGTATATTTGTAGGCATGAGAAATGTGACTTTAACCATGAGTCAAATACATATCATGAGTCAAAATCATCTAAATGCAGCAAGTAAGAAGATGGAAGCTGGTATCTAATAAAAAGGAAGGTGTGGTTCTTATGAAAAGTCAATAAATGCCAGGCTAGTTTCTCAAGACAAAAGGGGGGAGGGAGCAAAGGAAGATGTAGATATCACCAAAACTTCAGATGGGAGTTTAGAGTTGCTTGGACAGCCTACAACTTGAAATTAGAAGAGTAATAACATAAATTCAGCAAGCAGTACCTACAAATGGAAAACATTCCCATTAAGAGACTAAGAGCTTCAGATTTCTACTAAGAAAAGCCTTTTAGTGTCCATTGCAGCAGGAGAGTACAATACAGAACCTGCTGTATTCAACAGCAAGGCAACTCTTTCTGCAATCTCAGAATAATTTCACATCACCTTTCTTCATAGTTTCTGCCAGATCTATGTGGACATTAATTCACTGCTATTGCATAGTTCTCTAGTACACATCTACATAAGAAACTTTTTATATATAGATCATACCTGGAGAGGAACCTGATGCTTTCCCCCCTGGTAAGTCAGGCTATAACTCCTGAGTGATTTCTAATCAGATGCCATTCTGGCAGCCCTATTACCCTGTCCATGTGTGTGCCAGAAAAGGGAAGAACTTCCAGCTGTCCTAAATTATTCAGCTTCAAGGTTTCCTAGTTGCTGGCTCGTAACACTCCCCAGGCAGAAATCCCTTCAAACTTCCTCCACTGCTGAGCACAAGAGCACCCAGCTCTGCTACCCAGACTCTTTGCTGCCTAGCTCCATTACACAGTGGGAGAGGAATCTACCATAAATCCCCAGTCTTTTACAAGGAAGACAGGAGAGGAAGTCATAACACAAGCAGAATCTGGGTGGCAAAGGATACAGAAACAATTTCCAAGACAGATTAATTTCCAAGTTCCCCCAAAAGGTGAATTGTCAAAAATAGCACTAAATTCTGTGGCATTTGAACAAATATTTAACTTTCTGGCCACAGAACACCACCCTAGATTAGACGTTGATTGAAATCATTAGGGCATGTCCTATCTCCCTTGTTACTTTTTTAAAACCTCATCTCAATTCAGGAAAGCCATCTCACCTGTCTGATTGCAATGAAAGCAAATTGCTATGGTCAGCTTTTCAATCTTTTAAAGAGAACTTGAGACTCTCCTCAAAAGACAGATGAAATAAACATGAAATTTGTTGAATATGTATTGATTATGCTGTAGCAACTAAAAGAAAATGTATCAGAAAATAAAAAATAATAGAAGTGATTTATTCTCAGGAATATTTCAGCTTAAAGCAGGTTTAATGCTTCTTTGGTTTTCAATGTTGAGGTTATAATACATTTCATTTCTGGTGAGTAAAGCTTACTCTTGCCCAGCCCCTGTGACTCTATACTTAAAGGTTCTTACTATTCTGTACTATGGCATTAGTATCAACACTTCTTAATAACTAATATGCATTTCTGAAAATGTTAAACCAAGCCTTCCTGCTAATGAAAATGCTAGACAGGGTATACATCAAAATATACAAACACAGAAACTGAGACATTTTTAAAAAGTCAACATCTCAAATCTATACTAATCAAATAAAGTTGTCTCCACTTACTATTCTTTAGTACACTACATATACTCATTTACATCTCAAATCTATACTAATCAAATAAAGTTGTCTCCACTTACTATTCTTTAGTACACTACATATACTCATTTACATACGTACAAAACATATGTAATATGTTCCTTTTCTTGAGTGTCATAGACATGAAGCTACTAAGAAAGAGACATCGGTATCTCTATTATGTCAAATTGCATCTTACTTTAACTAAATTTATTGCTGCTACACAAACAAGGTTAAACCTTTGATGATTATCATTTGAGATTTCCTACACAGAACCATGTCAAAATTAATCCGTATTTAATGAGGTTTATTGAAAAGGGCTTAAAATATCAAAATTCTGAAACATGCTCATTAGAACTATTTGTAAGTAATTAAAAATGATAGCTTATAAATAAGCTGTGATTGGGTCCTAAAGCCAGGTCAGAAATAGTGCTCAGATGACAGCCTGTCAGATAATTTTATGCTTGATACCTGGGCCCTGTTGATGACTAAACAGTGGCATTTTTATTATTCTCTTGAAAAAATAAAGTCAAAATTTCTGCCAGCACAGGAGCTTTTCCCTTTCTTTTTCCTCATAGGTGATGACAAATTGACATCCACATACGCTCACTAGAAAATCACAAATTACTTAGTTTGAGTCCCCCAACTTCTCTGTTATCAAATGCCACTCTTACAATGTAGAGCCATAAACTGAACAGAAAAAGTAACCAACATGTTCATGAAGGCTTTATTATTCCATCTTTGACCAAGACACTAACATGATGAGCTATGGCATGTCTGTGTAAAATCCCTTCTGTGTTTGGAGTGTGTCAGATTGTATCAGTCAAGAGTCAACAAGATTCTCATGACGTCTCACCCATAGGGAAAGCTTAGGCGTTAGTTTTTGTTTTGCTTTGTTATTTTAAGAGTATGGCAAGGACCACAGTAAAGTTTCTGAAAATTTCTCAGACTTTAGAAGGCAGTATAAAAACTGTCCTTAAAATAGATATTCAGAAATATGAAGTGCCCCTTATTTTTCATAAATAAGCCACTTGAAGTGTGGACTGTTTAAAAATGTGCTTGCTAATAAAAACCTCAAGATTATTTTTGTTAATAGCAATTGTTTGTTATTCTACAGAAAGTCAACTAGAAGACAATACAAAAAAATGAACATTAAATATAAAAAAACAAGAGTATTTTTGTTAAGTAAACCAAGGACAGTGAAAGAAAAATCAAAATTAAAGTTTGGCAATTTTTTTCATAATTTCTTGACTATGATTGTGTTATTTAAGGCTTTTTAAGAGATTAATTCTTGCCATTGACGTTTCCTAAAGAAAACAAAGCTACCTAGATCTGATAATATATTTCTGTTCTTTTTATATAATGATATGTGTTGCATACAAAAAGCCACATTGTGCTGTGAATTTATTAATGTTTTGGTTTCAGATGTAATTTGAACAGTGACTAGAGTCTGGAACCTTTCCTCAAATGGATTAGCAACTTATTTGTAAGCTAGTAGGTAGTTGCAGTAAATTTGAGAGGACTGTTCCTGTAAACCAGTCCTATTCTTCATTTATAAGGACACCTGAACCTGATCCTCAGACTCATTTAATTTCCTCTGTAAAATCAGACATTAAAAACAAATAAAAACCCAAGAGACACCACACAAAGACACACAAACTCCACACATCTATGGAAGAGAGTAAAATATGTGTGACAAACTTCACCTCTTGAATCTTACTTGTTTCAACTATTAATGTACGGAGCAGTGTGAGCAGCTTGGCTTAGCAGTATTATTACTCTGACATAAGTAGATGACAGTCTAGTATTGCACTGCATTTTGCTTTTAATGGGGACTATCATTTCTAATAGGCATAATATTTAACAATACCGCAGCTTGTCATGGCTTATCTGACAAACATGAGAGCTTGCAGCAAATACACAAGATTTATGAATGTCACTAGAACACAGGCACTGTTTTTCATGGTACCTACTAAAGTGCAAGGCAAAGAAGCCCAATCTTCGTTTAAAAAAAAAAAAAAAAGGAGGAAAATATTTAGTGGAATTCTCCAAGAAAAAGAAAAACAAAAAAACCAACCCCTCAAATATTTTGATTTCTGTTACAGAAATGTGAATGCTACTAAATATTCTTTTCAGCATTAAAAAGTGTTGATGACCTGAGGGATTTGTTTATAGAACTTGTTTATCTACCAGAATAAAGCCTTATACAAACAAGGAAGAACATTCATTCCTTTCGAAATTTCTGAATCTCCTGTCCATTTATATAAGACAAGATATGAGTAGTGAGCAGCCAGTTGCCTCACAGGCATTAGACTCAGACAGCTATTAGAGTATAATGCAGACTACTGTAAAATTTACAAGCCTGACACAGAGCTTATTAGATTTAAGGGATATAATTTCATTTGTTTCAATGGACCTGGATTTAACCCCCAGTTTGATCCAACGTCTACTGAAGCATACGGAAAAATACTCACAAAAGGAATTGCATGCAGTCCTTATTCAGAGCTCCTCAGGTGGATGAAGAGAGGGATTCAAAGATTTTTATTAATTCAAAGATTTTTATTACTATTCTCCTTGTCTTATACTGTTGCACTTTTTCCTAACTCAAAGATACTTGGTTTTACACATGAAAAGTTCCCTGGAAATCACCAGGGAACAATTTCCAGTAATTTCATTGTACTTAGAATACGTGTTGCAATCTTGCCTCCTTTATAGGGACAGCCTGTATGAAGACCTCTCTGACCCAAAAAAGACATGCTTGCATGCTGGCACGATAACAAATCAAATAGCTTAGGATTTTTGATTGCCCAAAATTGACTTATTTCAAATCTTGAAGTAAGATTGATAAGAAAAAGACTGATTTAACTTGGGAATTAATACTTTGTGCTCTGATGTCAAAAACAGAAATGTGAGAGAGCAGCGATTACCAACCAAGGTATCAACATTGTCAGGAGAAGTTAAAAATATATATTAAAGTTAGGAAATTAAAGGTAGCAAGTTGAATTTGAGAAAATGTTTAGGTAGAAGACTTGAGCTTAACACACAGATTGCTTGAATTGTTTATTTACTAGACAGTCTCTCACCACACTCTCAAAATCCTGTGAAAAATTCAGCAAGCTTGGATTCTCCCATCTAACTCAACAGCTTAAAGTTAGTCATGCTAAGATCTGTAGAAAAACAGTGCAGAGATAGGACCCTGACATAGTGATGTAGACCTGTAGTAAGCTTTATTAGTCTTCTCCATTTCTCTCCGTTGACTTTAGAGGTAGGTTAGGGAACTGTGCTATTAATTTGGGTGTCTCTGTTCAAGGCTTACAATTAAATTAAAAGAATCTGGGCTTTTATATTGACTTTAAAACCATGTAATGTTCTCCATTAAAATCCATCTGTTCAAAAGATATGCTTGAAATAAATGCAAGACATCATCTGACATTAAATTACCTTCTTAACTGGCTTGATACTAAATTTAGAGAGGACAAAGGCAAAGCTCCCTTTGGACTTCACTGGCCCAGAACCAGCATACATTAACTAATACAGCTTTTTCCAGTTTCATGAATAATTTGTGTGATTTTTTTCTCAGAAAATTCTGAGAAGCCTTTCTTTTTATACTGCAATGCTAAAGGACTGCAGTAATAACTGCAGGTAGATTACTGAGTGTAGGTTAAGGTTAAGTTTAAGGTTAGGGTAGACGAGGTGCTTAGGAGCATGATTTAGGGATAGGTGGGAATGGTTGGACTCGACGATCCGGTGGGTCTCTTCCAACCTGGTTATTCTGTGATTCTGTGATTCTGTTATGGGGTTTGAAACCTTAGTGACCTTGAGTAGAATCAGTTTCTGAACACAATTTGTTAAATACCGTTACATTACATGACAGCTCTGGGAGGGAGGGAATATGGGAATAATAAAGCCAAGTCCCTTGAGGTAGTCAGATAAAATGTAGCAGAATCTGTCTAAATAACACATTTGTTATATCTAGTTTTGTTGCTTTAAAATGCTTTGCTCAGGAAGCTGCTAAGCTCAGTGGAATAAATCATCTCATCATCAGCCATCACAAAGGCATTGCTGTATACTGCCTCTAAGCATGGCAACAAACTGCCAGAAAACAATACATTAAAAAAAAATAAACCTGAAATATGTGATGCAAAGCTACAGTAAAAATATTCGTTTCAGATTCAAAACATAACACATTAAAAACAAAGACTTCTTGGCTATCATTAAATCACCAATTTCCTCTTCCTTAAAAACTGTCAATTTAACCTCAGTTCCCAGGCTTTCTTCTTCAGGTTCCACTTCCAGTGCAGTAGGTATGCCGTGTTTTCTCTATGGGACCACATCTGAAATGAGTCAGTCATTCTATACAACTCACAGTCAACTTCATCTGAAAGTGCTTTAAGATTGGATCTTTTGTGTGAAGCCTGAGCAATCCACAGCCAGTGAAAAATAAAAATATATTGAGGCTTCACTGCCAGAGATGCAATCGTGAGATGCAGAAATATTTGCTGGAAAATATTAGAAGCTGGTGTACCAGGGAAAGTCTGGATCTCATCTGTTTTTAGAGGATTCTATGTGTCCCGCTGACATACTAACTTTATACACCAGGGTTCAAAGTTAGTAAAAAAAATTATACACAAAATTTATGAAGAACTGTTACAACATCAGAAATGGCTTGTTTTTAATGGGAAAAAAAAAAGCATGGCAAATAAAGATATTTTTATTTCATTTTTAGCAAAAAATGATAAAGTTACTGTCAACTTCCTAGTTGACAAGGGAGCTTGATTTTACTCCAGGTAAATTAACAAGTAATACTTGCAGTAATTTATAGTTATAATTGTTGTATATGGTCATATTAAGGTAACAGGGACTATAAATATCACTTTCCACAGTATATGATAGATTTAAGTAAACTAGAGGTTTCTTTTTCCAGTTTGAAATAGAAAAAAAAAAAAAAAGTCAAGAAAGACTGAGAAAAAAAAAGAAGTAGTTATACTTAAAGATTTATGCTGGAACTATGCTTCTGCAGGTAGCCCATGAATATTTTCTCTGAAATGAAGTGTCCTTGATATACTCTTCTTGCACTTTCTACTGTTCTATGAATTATAGAAGAGTCCACACTGGCAGCATATGTTATTTTGGAAGAGTCACTACTCTCCTTGAAGCAGGCTAAGATAGGGAAAACTGAATTTTCCAGCCAGTAGTCACTTGGTACAATCATAGACTTGCTCAAGGGAAAAATGAAAGTTCAACTTGAAAATTATCTTGAGAAATAAGCCTTCAGAAAGAGATGCTAAGCCAGGTTTAAAAGGATCAGGACACTATTTCTATGAAAACAACAACAATGATCAAGCAGACCAACAACTGAGATTTTTACAGCTAATTGGAACAAATGGCAAAGATAAAGTTCCTAGAGTGCTGTAGCTTTTCCAGCTGAAGATCAAAGAAAGGCTTGTAACAGAGTGTAATAAAAGTAGCTTCAGATTTTAAGGTGATTTACTGTTTTTCTACTAAGTTACCAACATACCCTAAAACTCACATCACCACTACCCTCTCAAAAAAAAAAAAAAAAAAATTTCATTCAGTTGGTTGCTAATCCTTTTTAAAGAGTAATAAGGGCTGACATTAAAGACAGTAGAAAGACTGACACCGACCAGAGGACCCAGAGTAGATCCTCAGAATTCCTCAGCTGGTGAAGTCTTGGCTTTCAGCAAGGCAGCTATCATGACCTATGCATCAGGGAGTTCTCTATTTAACAGTGCTACTCATTTCTTCAAAGAGGCACTAATTTTAGGATAATTTGGAAATTAAATTGCACCTTCTATTTCACAAATGCTAAGAACTAAGTAGAAGTCACCTTCACTTTTTCTCTATTTAAACTTAATTTTGTTGCATGAGGTGTGTAATCCACAGCTTTCTTTTTGTGTCTGAACATTTTTATCTTTGATCTTTTTTAACTCACTGTAATAATAAGTCTATAAAGACCCATTTCTTATAGTAAAATGACTGCTATCACTACACTCAAAAAACCTAAGCCTAACAAACTGCATGACTGCAAACTCTATAATTTCCTATGTACCTCCATGTCACCCACTTCCACCTTGATCCAGCTTGTATCTTCACTGGGAACACAGCTTTGCTCTTATACAGAGGAAAACGTAAAAATAAATTCAGGAGTATATGAATGCATGAATCATTGCATCAATAGTAAAACAGAACTGGATATAATCTGCTGTCCAGGGGAAATATGATTAAATAACTACAGCTATCATTTCTTCAGAAACAATTCTGGAAACTTTTGTGCCTCTCAGGGCTAAGTAAATCATCAGTTGCACAGTAATTCTGAATGTTCCTGGAGACCCTGATAAAATCTTCATTTCTATGAAGCAAAGACAAGGCTTAAGGGATATAATTCCTTCACATGTAAAATAAAGCTAGGATTAAAAAAGAGAATTATCAGATTCTTCTATTATCTAATCAATTTGTTTTATCTGAGTCATTGAACTATGCACTCTTCCAAAACAATTTCATGTTTTAAAAATAAAGTACTGTTTCAGTAGATTTGCTAGATTCAGATGCAACACTTTTATGGTAAAGTGATGAAGAAGGTCTACATGTAAAAAGAAGTTTCATTATAAAAGTTTTCTTAAAAATATTTAGAATATTACATCTCTGTATCCATGATGCCAGTGTTGTTAGTTTATACACAACTGGTGGCACTTGACTGCTGATAAAGTACATCTAGCAGTCTCTCATCTAACTTTTAGAGCAAAGAGAGAACCAACCCAAATTTGATGGGAGGATAGGGGGGAGTGGATTTTGCAATCATGTGACAATGATGGAGTGTTTTGACTCTCAGATGGCTACTGTAACAGGCATTAATTTTCAATATGGGATTCAATTAAATATCTCAGGGTCTTTTAAAGACAGAAGCAAGCCAGAATAAATCAATACCAGATAACCAAAGTCAACAAGACAAAGAGAAACTGATAGTGGCCCCATTTAGTGGCCTCTAATATGTCTTGAAGTTTCTATTTTCTCGTAAAATAAAACCAAAATATTTTTCTTGACCTGAAACACTGACTATTACAAGCTAAAGCAAGCAAAGAAAGCGAATGAAATGGAGAGAATACAGCAACATATGAAAGAAGATATGTTTTTCAAGTAACAGTACGCAATCTTGTGCCTTTGACAACTCAAATAATTTTGAATAATGGCTAATTAATGGCCATGAAAGACCAAGCACTTTTCATCATTCTTTTATTTGTTTTATTCCCTGTAGGTTACAGCAAATAAATAAAAATACTGCTAAAATTTTCCATTGTTATCATTTACACCTTGAGGAAAAGCCTTATAATTCTTTAGCTTATGAGCAAAACCACCTAACTGCCATACGTTCTTCCTTTTTCATGTTCTTCATAATAAATTCAAAAATTTTTTGTGATGTCACTGATGCTATAAAGAAAAATAGTATTAACAGTCTTATTATTATACAGATTTAAATTTTTAAGATTCTTTAATTCATTAAAGCTGGGGCATTTAGACAGCAATACAATAATTATTTGTGTATTGCAGAAAATTTTGTTGTTATGTTCAGTTTGGAAATATGTCATATATATTGAAAAGAAGGATCAATTCAAAACCATTTTAAAAAAATCTTGAAAGTTATTTACAATGTAAATGATTAGCAACATATAGAAAATTCAGATTCTATAAGGTTAATCAATGTTATCCACATGTAGGGGTACAGTGACTTATTCCATAATAATTAACAAGTTTGAATGTTTTAGTAGCATCACAATAAAGCATAAGCCATGCAACTTGCACAACAGTCCAAATCTAATTAAAGCATTCAGGAATACATTTTCATAAATTGACAAAAAGAAATACAATAAACAATGTGTATGTGTTGCAGCTAACTCTAGGCACTAACTACTTAGTCTTGACTCCCTTTACTGTTAATGGTGGCAGAGGTTAGGACCCTGCTGAATCAGCCTACAGAATACCTCTACCTTTCACTTTTCCTACCGCCCATAGATGCACACATAGTTGCAAGAGACTATCCAAATGTTAGCATTTAGGAATGTCCAGAAATGCTTTTTTTTTAAGAGTCAGGTGTTCCTATATATTGCTATGCAAATGCAGAAAACATAGAAATATATATTGTTGAAAGTCAAGGTGCTTAACTTCCTAAAAATATACTATTCCTAAACTTTGGCTGTGGTCATGAGGGACTAGATATCCAGTAATAAGTTAATCGGACCTGCTGGTTTTAGCAGAAATTATGTTACTTCCTGACCAATGCAGGTAGTCAAGAACTAAATTGTTGACTTCCATCTACTTATGTTCCAACACATACTCAGAAATCTTCTGTGTAGGTTCTGCTGCATTCAGGAGCAGTGTGTCAGTTTTCGCTACAGCTGATTGCTTGGCAAGTATTGTTCTACCTACTCTTCTCTATCAGGCTATTATAATGTTATGACTCAGAAGCTAAAATGTGTAGAAACCATACATGATCCTTACACAAGGCATTAGATTAATCTGAAGGAAATACATGCTGTTTTCATTTATGTTATCCTTGGGATCCTGTTTATACATCAGTGCAGTTAAAAGTGTGGGTTAGAATTCATTAACCTAGAAAAAATCTTAGGATGCAACAATTTTAGCTGCCACCTCTCCTTAAGCACTTCTCACAACTGTTACAATCCATTGATGATTTTACCATCTGTCTTAAAAGCTCAAATACTTTGTTTAAATATATAAAATCAAAACAGAATACTCCATTATTACATTCAAACACATCTCTGGCACTGTGAATACAAACTTAAAACTTCCCACTGCCTTTGGTGGTCTACCTGTGTTAACAGTCATGAGTCTCAATGGGCTGGACACAGAATAGCTTAATTTAGGCTTTGTAATTGCAATACAAATTACTATAAAATGCCTTATAGATTATGTTAAGGGTCTTTCCAAAGGATCTGCCGTACTGCTTGGTACATCCCATTGAGACATTTAAGGGAAAGCTAGAGAATAAATCATTAGTTCCTATCCATCTTCCATCTGATCAATCTTTGGCTGAAATAAAAAAACATATTCTGGACATGTGAACCCCTTTGCTGCTGGTCTATCTATGTAGGGATTTGTCTTACTCACACAGTACTTTAAGTCTGTTAAATAAATGAATGCTTATAATTACGTTCTTATTGCTCTATCTTGTAGGCAAGATTTGGCCAATGCAATAGCTGACAGCTAATCTATGTACTGAAGTTCTTTACAAAAACTGGTATCTTCTTTTCTTTTTTTTTGGTGGTGTAACATACCATTTCACTTTCTGCTGTAATATCCTTCAGTCCCCAATTTTATCCCTAAATCCTTTTATTCGGTCAGCTATAAATATTAAGGAATAAGCCTATTTGGATTTGGTTATATTAGCACATTTTACTGTATTGTGTGGTCTGTGAGATGCTGATATATTTAATTCTTCATTATTATCCATAATAAAGCATGATTGTCATGCTTTAGATCAGGTTAAATATAATCAGAAAAGAAATCAAAAGAACATGCTAAGCTGCAAGACCCCTGTAGAGTCATTTCTCTTAACAACTTTTTTGTACAACTTTTCAATGTAACACTGGGTATTAAAACATACGTAACTTTTATACGTTGTATTACCATATCATGGACAGTTGTGATATAGTGTGCCAAAAAAGAGGGATAACACTGTGCGGAAAATACCTATAGCATTTTTTTAGTGATCTTGTTCTAGCAAAGCAGAAATGCAATATAAACTCCTACATATAAATATATTAAGTTCAATTTTAGATTAATTTTTTTCTGGAATAAGATTTTCTGCCACATTTCTGTTTAGAAACATTTCTTGAGATATGAATCCCATCTTTCACAAACAGGCTTTCTGAATAAGTTTGTCAGGCTTTTAATCACAGAAGCACAGATATGCCTCTAAAATAAAAGTTTATGGTATTCAAACTTTCCAGGGACCACTTCATTTAAAACTCTGAGGGCGAACTCAAATTTGAAATGACAGTTATGATTTTAAGGCATATTTCCCTCTATCACACATATATTCTTCACACTTAAAAAAAATAAAGGCACTGTTACAGCTGCTGCCTACTGATCTATGTGTACTCAGCAGCACATCAACATATTCTAGAAAAAAGGTCAAGAGATAGTCAGAATACAACAGTTGAAACAAAATTATAAGCTTTGATACTGTCCTGTTTCCAAAGTTCAGATCACATCACAAACTACAAATAGGCATTTTCATGGGGAATAAATAAGAGAAATTATTAAAATTCCTATGCTTTCATAGTGATATTCCTTACTGAATCAGAGTGAATTTCCTAAGACCGTATCATTGTGCTCATTTTGTAGGTATGGAAATGGGCACAACAGGGCTTTCCTCAGCCTTAAGTAAATACATTTAATAATCTGAAAACACCGATTGTCACATAGAGACCAGGTCTGTTCATTTGTCACACTAGCTTGGCTCCAGGCAAAATTGTCTCCGTATATATAACTTTCGGCTTAATAGCAGCTGGAGAATGAATTCATTATAACAATGATATTGCTGTGGTCAACCTGAGGGGAGGTTGTGGAGAGGAGGGAGCTGGCCTCTTCTCCCAAGTGACAGGGGACAGGACGAGAGGGAATGGCTTCAAGCTCTGCCAGGGGAGGTTCAGGCTCAACATAAGGAAAAAAATCTTCACTGAAAGGGTCATTAAGCAATGGAACGGTCTGCCCAGGGAGGTGGTTGACTCGCCTTCCTTGGAGGTGTTTAAGGTGCAGGTGGATGAGATACTGAGGGGCATGGTTTAGAGATTGGTGGGAATGGTTGGACTCGATGATCCAGTGGGTCTCTTCCAACCTGGTGATTCTATGATTCTATGATTCAGACCTCTGATGTCTGAACCTAAACTCCAGTGTGTTAAGGGTTGTGCTTGCCTAAGGAAAAGACAGCTTTTCTGGAACAGCTTTGAAACATCATATAGGCACAAGCAAAACAAATAGACCTGTAACTTCACTTTTTACTGTGCATTGTTAAAAGAACTGACAGGGTTCCCATGATCTGCTCAAGAATAGGACAAGCAATGAATTTATGAAATGCTTTATATTAGCTAGTCTAGCCCTTCCTGACTAAGCTCTAACAGACCAGCTTCTTTCCTCAAATTTGGTAGTCAAGAAAGACAGAGAGACCTTGAGGAAAAAAGATGAAACATTCAGAAAACTAAAAAATTGGAAGTAGAGGATTTAATGTTCTTAGCAATTATATCAGTAGAAACTTAATTTTATGCATTAGAATATTCCTAACACATTACGATGCACTATAAATATATTTGTATACAGTGAATTATAAGTATATTTGTACACTTATGTATAAATATACATATAAGTAACACATAATCAGCTCTTTATCACAGAGCAAACTAATAACATAAAGCTTCTCAGAATACTTTATTAAGAGCACAAAAGTGTGAATCCTCTTTCCGGCAGTGTCTGTGGAAAAACTGAGCAATTTCAGAAAGACCAGAGTATTTCCAGAGTTCAAAGGATGCAATTGTTTTGATTGGACTGTGACCAAATAAAGAGTAAACATGTATGGTATCAGCCAACTTTACAAGGGGTAGATCAATTGACATTACTCATTTCAGGAATATAAAATGTGAGGACAAGGACTCACATGAGTTCACCTTTTTCCATGACTGCCAAGTTATTCTGATCAAAAAGTATCTTGGCAGAGGCTTCTGCACTTTCTTAAGTATTTTAATTCCCTCAGCTCTGGTTGGCCTTTACTTAGCACAAATAACTCCAACAGTTGTACTGCCATGTAGAAAAGAATAGCTCGAAATTAGTCTTTTCTGACATGAATTACCAGCAAAATCAATTGCTTCCTGCATTCATAACGATCTCCCACTCCTTTCAGCTTTAAAATTCCAAAACTGCCATGAATACCTGAAGGGTTTTTACATACATAGAGAATGCATTCAACTACCATATCACAGACATACGTAACTCCCAGTCGAATGGAGGAATGTACCACACATGTTATTAAGAAAATAATCTCATGAATGTTTCAAAGGGCCAGATCCCCTTCTGAAAGTAGGCAGCAAACAAAATAGCTAAAATAAAATAAGCCCAGCAGCCCATATAACCCTGTAGTAATTAGAGAACAGCATACAGGGGAAGATATCCAGAAAGCTGAGGTCATAAATAAAGATACCTAGAAAGAGATGAAAAGGGCTGAATGGACATGCTTTGTACATAACCCCTGTATGAGATGAAAGCAATAGCCTGGAAAGCAAGAACCCTTCACACAGTCAGAGGAGATTCAAGCTGCATCAAGTACTGCTGGAGGTATTTCTTCTCCAAAGGATTACAACAGCACTGTGCGAACCCATTGAAAGTGAGCATTGCTGTAGAAAGATACAAAGATTCCCATGGCCACAGGAAAAAGGCCTGGTGAACCTGCCTTTGAAGAAGGGACATTAAAGAGAAATTGTCTCCACAAAGCAGAAATATTGGAGAAAGCAGAGAGCACAAGCCAGGACTATGTAGCACACCTGTGAGAGTTCTGAGTCACCAGGTTATGTACAGATATGCCGATGGGGACATACACCAGAAATTTTTGTAAGAAACATGCTACAGATACTTCATATGTGGAGTTTGACTATCTGGAACGGGACTACCAAGTCATACTCTTCATTGCTATTCTGGATTCCACAAAGTGAGTTGGGTGGTGGCACTGAACTTCCTAAGGCATCACAAGATCACTTATATAAGGCACTGCAGGAAACTAGGGACTTCTGGTGTCAGAAAGAGAGACCCGTTGAAAGCTTAGGGACTTAGAGAGTTAGGTAAGCACTAGCCAGTTGTTTTTATACTAAAATTTGAGTATGGATGCCCAAAGGTCATTTAAATTCTGCCTTAGGGATCCCTTCCACAATCTGTACCACAATGAGTAAATTTTTGTGCTTGTTATGAATCTGATAAATACACAGCATTTTCCTGTTCCCAATACAATTATCAACTGGGACTGGTGGGGAAATATTATTTTTTTAACTAAAACCAGGACACAAAAGTGTTATTTATGTAGATCCCACAAATTTTAGTATGGTTTCCCACAGTAGCAGTTATCTTCCTGCTTAGAGTAAATCACAGGGCCAGGATCTGAGTCAAAACAGCTCCACTGATTATGCACTGATATTGCAAGCAAGCATAAGCACAAAGGAAAATGTAGAAGAAAGCAAGCTACCTTTTTTTTCCCTTCTAGTTGCAGTAAGAGATGTAATTTCTAGACTACAGTGAGCTATTACTGAAGTTTCCATAATGATTTTTTTTAGGCAGCTCTTCTCCAATATTTATCACATTATCATATGGACAACAAATGCTTTTATTAACAGGCAGATGAGTCCGCCATGTAAGGATTCTGTCATAATTAGAAACTGCACGTTCCCTAGAAGCAAAACTCTTACAGAGTAGGCAGCTGTAGGGAGCCTCTGTTGTCACTGCACCCTGCTTCCCTCAGAAGAGGTCCCCATGGTGTGGAAATTATTCCCAGCAGTGTTAGAGAAATATGTGCAGAGTAGATTTTAAATATATTTCTAGCTTTTAGTTTGAATAATGTGTCTACTAAGAGTGCAGACACAAACAGATTCCACCTTCCTTCCTCTTTGGCCCTAGGTTTAGCAGCATTACGGGCAATTGAAACATAAAGGGGTAATTCACAGAACCATGGACTAGTTTGGGTTGGAATGGACCTTAAAGATCATCCAGTTCTAACCCCTCTGCCATGGGCAGGGAGGGACACCTCCCACCAGACTAGGCTGCCCAAGGACCCATCCAACCTGGCCTTGAACACCTCCAGGGATGGGTCATCCACAGCTTCCCTGGGCAACCTGTGCCAGGGCCTCACCACTCTCATGGTGAAGAAATTCCTCCTTATGTCTAGATGGAATTGATGGAAAGAAGTAAACAAACCATAAAAATATGAAAACATGTCAGACTTAAAGCAGATGCAAAACACTTTCAAGGATAATGCTAAGTTCTGTAAAAACATAACTCAGCATAGAGAAATGCCATTATAACTAACAGAAGGACCTCAGGCAAAGCAACCCTCCTTTCAGGAGGGTTCTCCTGAACATTCTGTTCTCTTGAAACTTGTATCCTCCTATTCTACCAAAGCTAGAAATAACTCTCTCATAGTTTCTGCTTAAACAAATTCCCTCATATATATATATATATCTCTTGCCCAACAAGTGCCACAGCAGGGTTGGTGGGTTGTTTTTTTTTTCCCCTTCCTTTTTTAATAAAAATTTGCTCCTAAGCTGAAGGGGGTTTAAAAGCCCATAACCTTTCAACAACTTTTGGGGCAAATTGTCTACCTAAACTGGTAGGTCTTCAGGACAGTCCGACTACCCTGGCTTTTAGCTAGAGATTTTTACTTTTTGCACCCGTCATGTTTGCAGCTCTTCAACACCTTATCCAACTCCCACTCAGCCAAGTGGCAACAAAATGCTCTATGTTGAGACAATCTGGAGACTTTCCCCTTCTTGTCACAAAGTTTGTTAAGTTTTAAAGTGTAAATCCTTCTTTTCAAACACTTTAGAAACTCATCTGATTTGTTGCCCACTAGGGTCTATCTCGTTATATACAAACATCTATTTCTAGAATCTAATGAGAGCACATTTGCAAGATAACATGTGAATCACACAGAATCTACAGCTATACTTCTCTATTCGCAGTGCTGTCAACTTGAATTTTATATCAAGGAAGTATGCTGTGAATATGATCAAGAAGGTCATTTGAGGGCTCTTATAACATTTATTTTAGGACTGTCAGAACTTGGGGTAGAGTGCAAAGAAAAAGATAAAGACAGACAAGCTAGAAGCTTAAAACTAGTAGCTTATTTACCTAAATATTTAGTTCCCAAGTGTTTTCTCCAGCATGTACAACGTTGATTCATAATGTATGTTAAATATAGTCTTGTTTTCTATATTACCTTCTAAAAAATGCCACTCCGAAGAGCAGAGTAATATCTTTAGCACCAGTAGACCAGCGTAGGCAAATGAAAAGTTCTAACATATCATATACTCAATATAATCACATTTTTTTTCCTCATGACAGTCTTCAAAAATGCTCCTTTAGAATTGAAGTAGATCAAGGAAATATTTTCTTCTGAAAATGCTGAGACAAAATCCTCATTTTGTTTGCAGGCATAGATAGTCAGTAAACAGAAATATCTGGGTGAAATATTAATATATTTTACTATAGTATTTAAAGTTGATCTGTACTAATAATATCTCTGTTCTTTAGTGAGTATCATAGTGAATGCTTATGATCAAATTACACCTGCAAAGGGAGTTTATGAATATTATTTGTATTCACTAGGTTAAGATATCTTATTAAAATTCATAATTTTATTCCAATAAGTCACACAGACTTCTTTTCTCTAAAACTCCATAGAAATAAAAAAAAATCAGTTAACTCCTATCATGCAAAAATTTTGCAGACTTCACTGGGTAAACTTCCATTTTCAATGCAGACAGCTAGATATTCACAAGCAGAATGAAAATTTAAGAAATGACTGAAAATGAAAAGTAGAAAAAGTATTACCATCAAGGAAGGAAATTTGATATACAGATAGAACAAACTGAAACACGTGGCAGTTGTAGGTTTCACTCTGTCCAAAACAAAAGGCTGAAAAGCTGCCCATAACATAATTAATGGAGCATAACGGTAAGTGAGAATTCTGGCCTCCCTTTTGTCTTAATTGATATTCTTGTCAGCATGTTAGTTAGATATATACAGTTTTGTTGTGATATGTTGACAGATTTGGACTGCATATATTGCTCCCAGTGGTTGTGGGCTCAGTTTGCAGAACATATGCCTTTACAAACTGGGTTTCCTCTATGGAATAAATGAAGGGCATCCAGTGTACACTATTGCCATTATTTGATTACTTTTCCTCTAGTCCTAGAACACAGAACAGTTACTCAAATGTTATTACTGTAAACACTGAAAGCAAAGGATGAAGAATTCCTTGCAAAAGGGATTTTTTTTTCCAGGACATACGAAGGATTCAGGTAGCATGCATTCCATTAATAACAGATTCAGTTACAGGGACCCTCTACATATATGCATCATCATTCTAGCGATCTTATATCATATATTTCTTTTAATTTCTGTCAAGGACAGCCATGTGTCCTTCTCTCAGTGACAATTCTATGCTTTCTGACTTTCTGCAGCATGGACTGACTTTGCATTCTTTTGGAGGGCTCACAACAGCTGACCCACAGTCCTGAGAAGTCTAGGACATGTCAGTATTGTATGAAAGTTGAAAAGAACTCTAAGAAACTACTAGAAATATTCTAATACAAGTTTATGTAGAAAGTTCAACCTAGTCTTCTCAATACTCTATCTTGCCCGTCTTTTATACTGAGAAACAGTCAAAGCAAGGAATATTTTACAGCCTAATTCAACAAGATATTTAAAACCACATGTACTGGGGGGGGGCAGGGTTTCACAGTTTAATATTTTCTAAATTACAGTATATTTAACTGTCTTTCACAGAGTTGGAATGCCATTGGATTTTTCTGCAATAATAATAATAATTCAAAGTGACAAAGGATCATTTCTATAGAACTGAACACAGGTTTGTGACATAGTGTCATTGCAAATATACTTTTAGAATCACTATTTAGAACTAAAAATATAATTAAATTACATACAGTCAAAATTAACTATGAGTTAAATTGAATTAGCATTCTGATAGGTGTGTTTAAAAATACACAAAATTCATGCCACATTTTGTAAGTAAAATAATTCCAAAAAGGATATTTTTTTAATTCTATCTCAAATATGAAGTAAATCACTTTGAGTCTCATAATTTCTAGGGACATATAGGCTAGTAGTCAGACAGTAATCAATCTGTGTTTTATTATTTATTTAGCTACTATTATTATTACTATTATTTATTTAGCTAATTTTTTTTCATTATAAATCCAAGTAAAAACTATATCTTTCATACACTAAAAAAATATATCTAAGACAGAAATCTAAACAAGATAATTTGAACAATGATATGGTCAAAGATTATTTCTTTTATCAGTTCAATCATACTTGATTTTCTTCTATTATTCCCTTTCAGTTATTGGATTTGAAGACTTTTGACAACCATTTTAATTAACACTTTTATCCTACTTGATTGTATGCTATGGAGCAACCATCCTGTGTGTATGGTAATATCTCCATGGTAACAGATTATAAAACATAAGCATAGAATTGTGATCACTATTTAGAAAAGAAGGTGGTCGAACATGAGGAAATTATACTCCCAAGTAATTTTATTCTCTTGGGATTTCAGCAACAATATTTAAGGACTGGCATGCACTGTCAATTCTCAAGTTTCAATTAAAAAAAGACTAATCAGACAGTGTGTAAGTTTATGCCACAGAAATAAACCAGGAAATAGATTAATATCTTGTTTTATCATATTTATTATCCTATCTTTAAGGTAAGAACAAACTTACTTATGGTTCACCGTGTGCCAAATCATGCAAATAATTTAATATTCCCATAGAAGTCAACTTATCTGTGGGATCATTTGTGCTGTTAATGGGAACCACCTATATAACAGGATGTATGCCTTTAAAGTGCAAAATTTATATGCAAACTTTTTTTTTTAATCTAAAGTCACCCCAAATGAAGCAGTAGGGGTACCTGACTCCACACAGCTTTTTGAGAATACAGGAGCAAGGAAAAGGTTTTGATCAGAAATTCCCTTAGTTACAGTTATGGTCTATTAAAAGAAAGAGACCAAGCACAATAAAAATTCAGTGGACTTTTAGAAAAATTACCTTTATATATGTTGCTTAGGTCTTTGGTGCATATTTAATCAGGAAGAAAGAAATGTGTGAAATCTTACTCTTTCAAATCATTGCCTCTCTTCTACTGTGAGGAAAGAACCTATCATCTTTTTCTATCCAAGCACTAAATAACTGCCGATGCTTTGATATCTAGTCCCCTTGATTCTGCCGAGCACAGATAACAAGGATTACAAATGGAATTATTTAGATGAGTTTGCAGGAGGAACATATGCATAATGTCAGTTCAGTTGACGTTTAGGGAAAACGTGTTTAGATGTATTATTTACATTGAATGAAATAGTCTAAGTGAGAAGTTTAGACTAAATACCTACAACTTTTAGACACATAAGACCAGATGAGAGAGTCTGTGATCAGAAGTCAATCATATCATTCCAGGATGTAAGGAAGATAACCAAGATAAAGAAGATGATTTACCTCCAGGAGCAACTATTTCTCTCCACTGGCCCTAGAGGGAGTCGACTCAATGAATTCATTTTACAAAGCTTCAAGTTGCACGACATAAATTTTAACCTCAGTCACACTCCAGTGTTTTATTCATTAGCAAATAAAAGGGACTAGCTTGCTGAAGATGTATTCCTCTCTTGATATGTTGTGAGTGAATGAGCTTGTGTCTAAATATCTGCTATTTTGTTCCTGCTCTGTCTGTTTCCCCACAGACCCAGAAGTATATGATCATTGACCAAAGAGCAGACAGCCTACCTACATTACAGTTTTCTTGCTGTAGCCTGCTTGAGTTAGAAGCAGTTTGAAAGATGCATAATGTCAAACGGTAGTTTATTTGCATTACTCGTGAAAGTCCTCCAGCTAAATTTCCACACAGCACGCTGATTATGCCCATGCAAGTGTGTCTGTGGAGCTTTTAAGCTTATTGAGACAAATAGTGAAACTAACAGACAGCGAGAGCTTCCTGTACTGCATATAACTAGATTTCCATCTTAGCTTATTCTGAGCTCCCTCAGTGAATGAACCTTTCAGCCATTTTCACTTCATTCAAAACTCCATGTGGCAAAGGTTGAAGGTATCAGTACACTGATTTAAAATCTCTAATTACCAAAAGATATATAATCTTTTAATTAAATATCTTGTAAAATTATAGTTATATTATCAATTGTAATCTTAGAACGAGGAATACTTTGAGATCAAGAAACAGTAGAAATGCTACCATGCAGTGCATTGTGTATGTCACATTTACTATATAATGAAATATCATTTCTTCTCTCAAAAAAGCACTTCTGATATACAAAATTACCTGCCTGAAAGCAAAAATATCCTTGGGCAAAAATGTATGTTATTCATTATTCTAGAGATCAGATTAAATGATCTAATTATCCTTTCTAGTCTCCATAGAACCTACAGAAACTACATGACCTTAATGAGTGAAAGTGTATTCTACTAGATTGGCAGATTTTAAAGATGATTTTGATCATCTGCTATGACGTTCTACAGTAGCCACTCATCCAACCAATTTAATGATGCACAGAAAAATTTCTCGCTAAGAGACAATATTGATTTTAAGACTGCAAGTGATAAGAATCCAGTACTATCAGGCAAGCTGTTCTAGAAGTTACTGACAATCACCATTGTTAAATTTCTTTATATTTTATTTTATTTGCCAAAGTTCAGCTTCTGTCTTATTAAGCAATGTTAAATCTTTCCATCAAAAATCTATAAACAAAAATCTATGGTAAATAAAGTCCTACTACATTCATACTGTTCAATGAGATAACACATCAATATTTTGTAATTAGCCAGTAACTCCTAAATCACCCATTACAAAAAAAACCCAAATTATGCCTACTATTTTTTTTCTGAATAATTCTAAGTTAACACCATTTTTCTTAATAATGAAGTTACAATTCAACTCCCTCTTCACCACCTAGTTCTCTGGTGTTCCTATTTGCAATAGTTCCTTCATTTACATAGATGGGTTTCTGGTTTTTTTTGTTTTATACACTGTGAATATGCATTCAGACATATATATGAATGTGCATGCATACATATATACACTTTCAAATGAAACTGAACTGCAATACATGTCTAAACTCCAGCTGCAAATCTGTGGGATCAGAGTAGAGATAATTCCAAGATAAAAAACTGCAGTGTGTATCATGTGAGTAACGGATCATCAGAGCTTTCTGTATCACTGTTAGGATCAGGTCCTGTTGGTCCACACTGCTTTCTAAAATAGACATAGTCACTAATTTTACCATAAACAACATTGCTCATAAATTTATTAAAAACTTTCCTGAAGACCCTTTTTTTCCAGAATTATATGCATTGCTTTTTCAGGCACATAAAGAGGTTTATTATGTTCAGATGTCTTATTATGTTGACTGTCTTAACTCATGTCTCTTACAAAGGAAAATTACCTTTCAAATTGTATTGATATTCCATGACTATGACCTACTTTTTTTTTTTTTTTTTGCAAGATCCATCAAAAAAACCTGTAGTAATATTCACATTTGTCAATTAACCCATACTGCAACTTAATCCAATCTTTCTGTCCTTTGCCTCCACCACTAAGGATTACATTTTTCACCAGTGAAGCGACAGGAAGATTTATTCTGTTTTTAAATAAGCTTGATAGAACTGAAGTTTTCAATATATCAATGGTGAAAAAAAATTTTAAGTAAAACTTCATGCTTTGCTTTTGAAGCAAAATCTATGCAGACTCCTAAGTGCAGACAATCACATCAGAAAGAAGTCTCGTTGAACTGTCACCATCTGTAAGCAAGAAATAAGTGATGGGTTCAGGGTAGCAAAAAAAAAAAAGAGACAAAGAAGAAAAAGAGACCAATAATGAAGGGAAAAGAAATGTTGATAAAAAAATATCTTTTTTTTTACAGTCAAGAAACTGGGAAATCTTATTAGCTGTATTCATTTTCAAAGACAGTATTTGTAAATGCAGATAAAGATTCTGGCCATTGCTAATTAGCAAAGAGAAGAAACAAAATTTAATTTGCATCTGTAAACACAGGAACATAGACATTGTCATGCTGAGTCAGCTGTGAGGTCTATTTAGGTTCAACTGTCTGAGAGGGTCTCTTTGATACTTCACAAAGGAGGATGCTTACTGTGCAGCCATACTGACTGTAGGCCTCTTAGATCAGCTATGGATGAAGATAAAAATCGATTATGAACATCTTTGTACAGACAGCTGCCATACAGGGAATCAAACTCTTTGTTCTGTGACCTCACTTCCTAGCAGAAGCATTGGACACTACTTTTCCAGCATGTCTAAGAGCAGCAGTTACAGAATCACAGAATCACAGAATAACCAGGTTGGAAGAGACCCACTGGATCGTCGAGTCCAACCATTCCCACCAATCCCTAAATCATGCTCCTAAGTACCTCATCCACCCTAACCTTAAACACCTCCAGGGACGGCGACTCAAACACCTCCCTTGGCAGACCGTTCCAATGCCTAACCACCCTCTCCATGAAGAATTTTTTCCTAATCTCAAGCCTAAATCTCCCCTGGCGGAGCTTGAGGCCATTCCCTCTCGACCTGTGCCCTGTCACTTGGGAGAAGAGGCCAGCTCCCTCCTCTCCACAACCTCCCTTCAGGTAGTTGTAGAGAGTAATAAGGTCTCCCCTCAGCCTCCTCTTCTCCAGGCTAAACAACCCCAGCTCTCTCAGCCGCTCCTCATAAGGCCTGTTCTCCAGCCCCTTCACCAGCTTTGTTGCTCTTCTCTGGACTCGCTCCAGAGCCTCAACATCCCTCTTGTGGTGAGGGACCCAGAACTGAACACAGGATTCAAGGTGCGGTCTCACCAGTGCCGAGTACAGGGGGAGAATAACCTCCCTGGACCTGCTGGTCACACTGTTTCTGATACAAGCCAAGATGCCATTGGCCTTCTTGGCCACCTGGGCACACTGCTGGCTCATGTTCAGTCGGCTGTCAACCAACACCCCCAGGTCCCTCTCCTCCTGGCAGCTTTCCAGCCAGGCTTCTCTTAGTTTGTACCTCTGCACAGGGTTGTGGTGCCCCAAGTGCAGGACCCGGCATTTGGCCTTGTTAAACCTCATGCCGTTGGTCTCAGCCCAGCAGTCCAGCCTGTTCAGGTCCCTTTGCAGAGCCTCCCGACCCTCCAGCAGATCCACACTTCCACCCAGCTTGGTGTCATCTGCAAACTTGCTAAGGGAGCACTCGATGCCTTCATCCAGGTCGTTGATAAAGACATTAAACAGGACTGGACCCAGGACTGAGCCCTGGGGAACCCCACTTGTCACTGGCCTCCAGCTGGATTTAACTCCATTTCCCACCACCCTCTGGGCCCGGCCATCCAACCAGTTTTTCACCCAGGAGACTGTGCGCCTGTCCAGGCCAGAGACATGACTTAGACCTGGTTAACATAACTGTTCGTGTAACCTTGTGAATTTTAGCCAGCTTTTAGTTTCAATAAAAGCAGAAATGTTTAAGAAACATTTTGTGTAAATGGAAGTAGACAAAATATGATCAACCGCATCTCCCAAACAACAACCTGTATCTTGAATAGTTTGTGTGCTCAAGTAAGTCAAACTATGGCAACAATCTGCCTACCATGAAGTGCAAAAGTAGTAAAGAAACATACAGACTGTGAGCACTACGTGCAGTGACAGCAAATAGGAAAACAACAGCATGGTATGAACAGACCAATAACCAAGTTATTCTCTACTCAGTCCTAAAACTAATGACACTTATCTTAAGGAATGTTGAGATTAGTCAAGAGTTTCTGGAAAAACTCCAGGAAGGGAAACTTCATGACCCTGTGCCAGCATCCAGAACCACCAGGGAACAGGGAAGAACCTAGAGGACCTCAAAACCATGGCCCAGGACCAGGCACAGTGTGACTATTAGTCACCCACCCAACTTCTCTGCAGAACTGCAGCAATTCTCCTGTGGAGCAGGGATGTTGTGTACACAACCACTACACAAACCCAGCCAACATCTCTGCCTCATCGCACAGTCTCCTTCAGAGCACAGGGAAACTGTGCAATTTGTAAAATTAAAGTGCTGTGGCATCCAAATCCATTTAGCCTCCACATCTTCATTTGGTTTTTGAGTATGACATCAAGATGGCAGATAAAAACATTTTCCTCCTAAACTTCCAAAATTATTAGGTTTTTTTTTTTCATAATTCTAGGAATCATATATTAACAGGTGCATATTGCCTTGACATGAAAAGGCTTGTGTGCTCCTGTATCACACAAATCTAAAGACCTTGCTATCATACACATGTATATTTATATACACTTTGGTTGAAACCAGTGTTTTATTTTCTGAATTGCTTAATATTTCACAGAAGGACACCTGCATTTATGTAAATTCATTACTGCATGAACGTATTCTTCCAAATGCAATTTGTCCCTCAAAGTAATGTCACCTATTACTGTGTATGTAAATACTCCTATGAATCTTAATGTCATGGATAATAAGGGGGGGGGGAGGGTCATAGCTTAAAAGCAGTTATAAAATATTTAACAGGAGAAGTAAGTTAATAATTTTTTGAAACATTCTTGTGCTATCATAATACTTTGCTATTTCACAACAGCTTTTTTATGCTAGAGAGGCAACTGTTTTTTTCCAATGTGCATTAGCTTTTGAAAAATACAGCTGTATGCAACCGGATCAACATTTCAGAACAGTAAAACACCTAATACAATATTCAGTAAACTCTAATTCTCTCAATTTCAAATAAATCAGTATACCTCTCTCTATATGTCTATATATGCAGAATAAGCTTGATTTCCATCAAGTGAAATCAACGCTGCTTTGAAACAATCGATTCATTTTTAAGTAAGATGCTTTAGGCTATCACTGTTGCTGAATCCAAAGATGCATTCCAGTTTCACTTCAGGTCCAGATGTACACTTGGTCATCTCCTGACTCCTTTGTAAGGCAACATCAAACCAACCATCAATCATATCCCAGCCCTAGGAGACTTTGCCAAGGCAGCCTTGATGCAGCAAAAGAAGGTTCTGAAAATTTCAGATATTTCAAAATATCATTTTAAACTATTTCAAAATATCATTTTAAACTATACTTAGCTCCAGTTATAGTATCTTCTGTAACTGAAGTGTTTCTGTAGGTTTGGGGGGTTGTTTTTCTTTTTATTGAAAATTATTTTCAGCATGGTGGGCTGAGATTTCTTCAATGAGCAATAAGAACAGGTAACAACTAGGACCCACGCTGCTGGAGGGCAAAAAAACAGTGATTCAGAACACCTCACTGACCTCAGTTGTTTGGGAGCACAAGGTATTCTGAACATGGGAAACCAACCCGCAACACTGCAACGCTTCGTTAAAATATGTACTTGAGGGCTTTGCCTTTCCCAAATAAAAAGGTTAGTTTCCTATCAAATTACATGTTTCATGCTGTCCAAAAGCACATTTCAGTATTTTTAGTATAATAAAAATAAATATAAAAATTTAAATTAGATACCCTTTTTCTACATAATTTTTTTGTCATCAGCTGAAGTAAAAGTCTGTTATTCATACAGTCCTACTTGCAAGTTCATTAAAAATCTTGTATTCCATAAAATCCATTATATTTTGTAAAATCCCCAGTTGAATTCCCAACGTTGCTTTAGGTAGTCTAGTTTAAGTCCCTATTTATCAAACTTTGAACACCTATTCTATTATTTTGACTAGCAACAAAGTTAGGCTGATGAGATCAGGGTAGCAAGGTACACTGAGTAGTGCTGCATTTGTTTTTTAATCATTTATTTTTTATTTCATTTGATAATACAATAAATAAAAATAGGTGAATACAGATTTTTTTCAGTGAAAAAGTATAAAACTGCAGACAATTAAGAAGTATTGGGAATAAAAAGGACAACATTTCTCTGCAAAATTTGGCAGCCATTGGGAATCTGGTAAAACTGTTAGCCAACCTGAGGACTTTATCAAATTGAGTAGGAAGCTTAGAGTTATACTTAATAATAATTCTATTCATCCAACCTACCTTTTAGCCTTTAAAAGTTGCACTTAAAGGACTGAGACACATATTCCTGGCTTCCTTTCTGGTTACTAAGCGCAGCCAAAAGCTATTTTAGCCTGAGATATGTGATTTCACTCCCAATTTGAATTTTCATTTAAGATGGCTCTTCTTCCTCACGGATGGTACAGTCTTGAGTCGTTAACTCAAACATACATGTCTAAATTTTAGATATGATGAAACATAACCTAAGATTCTCTGTCTTTTTTTCTTTTTTCCACATTAAACTAATTTATAACTTCAGTTTTTCAGATCTAAAGAAAAGGAAGTACCTTCAAACCAGCATGCTCATGGTAGCTACATATGATGATGGAGGAGGATCAAAGAAATCAACAAAACTAGTAGTGAAGCTGAAAAAAAATAATTCATAAGAGCACAATTCTGTTTATCAGTGTACAACTAGTAGGATAGGCAGGTAAGAATTAAAAGCATATGATTTTTTTAATCAGGAAACAATAAGGAATTAAGAAGTCTCACCCAGCAAGCCATTGGGCATGTGAAACATTTACTATAGATAGTTCTGGAGAACAGAATAAATGAGATCCAGAAATTCAAAGCTTGTTGTTTGGGAAGCATGTAAGGATTCAAAGTGGCTAGTTAGAAGCAAGCATGTGCAGGTGTTTTAGTCATCCCTACATGCTCTTGTATCTTGTAGAACAGAGTAATATTTCTGAATCCCACAGTTTGATATGAACAAAAGTAAATTGCACAACTCTAACATTTTTTTTTAAAAAAATACTTTAATGTATGACACAAAATAGTTCGTCAAGTACATTTTATTTTAAATACTTTTGACATTTTTTTCTTAGCTATGTTTTGTAGCTACTGCTTATGGTTATTTAGTGTTTCAATTATTTTTCTTCTAAACTCCTTTTCATGCTCTTTATTCTAGCATCGCTGTTTCTTCCCTTCCACTCACAGCATAACACCACAGATTGTTCCAGTTCTTAAGGGCACTTACTGCTTCCATTCTGGCCAGACTGTGTGAGCCACAATTCCATCTTTCTGTCAGTTTACTATTTGTCAACAGCAGGAATCTCTCTGCCATCCCTTTAACCTAAGGCTGAGTTTTTCTCACTCAGAATTAAGAGAATGAAGGAGGCAGCTTTAAGCAAAATTCTGGAAAGCTTTAGCATCACTGTCTTTTTTGGATGTAGTGCAAAAAGGATGGCATGCATAAGGGAAAAATTTTGGGAATGATAATGGAGAAGTCTTTATGACAGTAAAAGGGTTGGATTTGAAAAGCTTTCAAAAAGGGACCACAGATGACTTTGAATCAAATTGTTACACAGGCTTCTTACTTGAAAAGAGATGTGTCAAATAATTTTCAAATATACAGCCTGAATATCAATGAAAAGACAGTAGGAGTCAACCTTCATTCATAAACATGCCAATGATTTTAGGCACTTCAGTTCTGAACTACCCAACAATATCGCTAAAGGGAACTGCATTCAAGTAAACAGTAAACATCCAGCCACTGAGCTATAATTCCTTTATATACTTCTGTTGGGCTTAGGAAAACAGAAATAGCAAAACTCAGTTACTTCCTGGAGTGAACTCTGAAACTTATGTAAATATATCAGGTATAATGTCCTATATGCATATATGACCTTTACTTGTCAAAATTTATTACACTATTACTATTATGTGTCAATATAACTCGTCTGAAAACAACCATTAAATGAATAAAGCATTTAATCAATATTCTTAAACATTGTTAGGTTGTTTTGTGTATTTGACTATAAAGCTGATGAGTTATATTGAAATTGCTGGGTTGTTTTCAGTTCAACATTAATTGCCTGATATGTATCTTGTAAGTTAAATTAGATCTTAATATTGGCTGATAATGAAAAAATGGATCACAATAATAGTAACAGGAAAGTCATTATGATAACATTAATTATTCTAATCATTGCATCCGTCAGTATTAAAATCATGCAATGATATTAAAGTGCTACCATATTAAGGTCAGCTTTATTCTCTTGTAGAACGTTTTGTGACATGAAATTTAAAAGAGTAGAAAAAAGTAACAATGAAAAAGCGCATCTTAAGATGCCAGACTCTTTTTCAACTGAGCATTTTAATACTTAGTTAATTACTTTACAAAAGAAAATGTAAGAGAGAAACTCTTCCAAGCTGCAGTCGTCCTGTCCAGAGCATCTGGGCTGCTCAGACTAATTTAAGTCTCATTATGCAGCATATTTGTTTTGGAAATAAGAGTACTAAGGTGCTCTTTAAGCTAATTGCTTTTACAGAGCACAGATATTTTCTCTGAATAACATAATGAAGCTTTATGAGGTAAATCAGACTGAGACAGCAACAGAGGAAATAAAATCCAGTTACAAGAAATGTCAAAGAGAACAGTTTGAAGTGGCAGGCATAATCTAAACTACTCCAAATGGAAACACTGCAGCATTACCTGAATGTCCAGAACAAGATAAACAGAGGAGAGCAGGTAACTTGACTCTCACTATGGCTTTTGAGCTAAACTACCTTCTAGCTGTTGTTGATAGTATTTCTTCTCTTAAACAGGTTTCTAACAAGTCAATTTTATTAAAGCCAATCTGTAGAGAGTACAAAACCAAGTAGGAGTCCAACCTGGAACCAAAATGTCTTCCTTTTATGGATGTTGGATACTGTCTTGAAGTCAGTATCAAAATTCTTTCAAAATGCAGGCCCTTTGCTATATAGGCAATAGAATTCACATATGCCTCCAGTTCATTAGTCTCATAGACTCCATACCTGACAGAAGCGTTGGTATGGGCCTTTTTTCCCTCATTATTCACCCATGGAGCTGATGGTGTGCAAAGCAGAGAGCTTATTACTTTCTTCCTGGGGCTCCTCAAATACAACTGCAACTTGGAGCTCCATCAGTAAGGCAGAGGTGAGCCCCTGTTGAGTATACTTAGAGAAAAAGTATGATTTATTGTTTGAAAGATAATTTTGATAGGGAAGGGGGGGGGGGGGGGAGGGTGCCACAACACCATCCAGTAACTATCAGACTCCCACAGTAATGCTGAGTTCAGCTTTTAGCATGTAATTGTGGCATAATCATAATTTATGCAATATTATGAAAAACATTTTCACATAGGTTAATAGCACAACAAAATCAAATGGGTTGTAAAATAGTACTAAAAATCAGTAAGCTGTGAGATCTCTCTTTTAAATGTCAACTTAAAGAAACAAAAGATATTGCTTTCTTATTCCAGTAAAAAAAAAAAAAAAAAAAAAAAAGGAGTATGGCTGTAAGACCTTTCGTTCTAAAATTATTCTGGTCCTTTATTGCTTTTAGTAAAACTCAGTGTTAAGTGCAATTTAAATATATGGTATTCCATTGTACTTGCATTATAGTATGCAAATATAAATAAAATCACCACAAATTGGTTCACAATTAATGAGATTCGTTTCAGGGACATTTCATCACTAAATGCTGTTTTCATCACTAAATGCTATTTTCTTGCCAACTTTGACATGAAGTATTTAATTCTAAATGACACCACCTGCTCCTACCTATAAGTGAAATGAAAAAGCTGCCAAAGAACATGTTGGGAATTAACTTGCAGCCTTCCCTTTAATCAGGCATTCCTCCATAATACAGGAAGCCAGCAATCTCATGGAATGAAAAATACCGTTGTAGTAAATGTCTGCAATTCAATTTTGAACCCTCATTGTGATGTCTGACTTAACACATTTTTTATTTACTATTTTTCTTTAGCTGCCGGCTGGGTCACCATCTACTTGAAGCAAAGATATATAGTATAAATGCCAACACCCCGTTCTGACAAGGGCAGTACAGTTAAACAAACATGTATAAATGAAAGCTCCTCTGATTTTAGCTGGTTTTAATTTCAAGGCCTATACTCAAATGTTCACTTTCAGAAATATGAGACTGCAAAGAGAAGAATGAAAGAGGAAATATGTTTCAAAAAACACATGAGAACCTGTTCATATTTTCTCTGCTTTGCACAGCAAACATAGCTTTGGGCAACAATGTGTAGGGCTGGTTTTGGGGAGCACTTCTGTTATCCTTGTGCTTGGATGTTCCTTTTTCCCCAAAAAAACCTGCTAATAAAAATAGTAAAACCCAGTATACTGTTGTACATTTTGTTCTGTGTCCTTCACGTCATATTTGATCGTCAGTCAGATTATGTTTTATCATGACATACAGAACTGCCTTAGCAAAACAAAAAGTCATCAGACAAGCTTTTTGCATGACAGAAAATAGCAAGATAACAACACTTTCACTTTATGATTACAGGGAAGAAGAAAAGTTATAGCGATGTTCTGCAACAAGCCTTCAAAGCCTCCTTATATCTGACTCTCCTTGCTGAAGTGCCTATGAATACTTTAACAGCTACAACAAAGTCATTTGCACTGCTAAAGTTCCTCATCCAAACAATCGCAACAAGTTTAGCAGGTGTGCTGTGTGTTTAAACAGCATGCATCCCAGCTTTTATGCCCAGCATTTGTTCATATCCACAGTAAGTGTTTTTGATAAACTCAGAGCCTTTTGTGCCATAAACATCACATTGTACTGCACTGAAGTGAAAGGGAAGAAGGGCAAAAAGTATCACCTGCTGAGGAATTAGAAGAATGGGAATACAACCTTCCCCTTTGAAACAAAACACAGCCTTCTCTGCAAAGGTTGAGTTCACTTCCTACACATGCTGCGTTTTCAAATTTCTGCCATCAAAAGTGCAATCTGCCATCTCAATGCAGTCTCCTGACAAAACATTTGCTGAAGTCAATGACTGTTTACCCCAAGAGAATTAGTACTAGACAAAGACTCTTAAACCTCACCATTTAGATGCTGCTCAATATTATCCTATGTAAACATTGCCATAATTAGAAAGACTGAAGTTGAGTATATAGCAATGATCCTTTCATGGGATCTGTTCTGTAATCAAAAAAGACAATAAAAGACCAAATACTGGATATCTCAGTGCTTATCCAGAAAATGTTATTTTCAATAAAGTAAAAAAAAAAAAATTAAAAAGTGAGACAAACACTTAGCAACTCCACTCCAGAACCATAGGATTTTTTTTTTTAATGTATATGCAGGCATTCATAAGTATGACTTAAATGCATAGGGCTATCCTGACAGAATTCATACTACTAACTCATCTAAGGCCCCTCCTAAAGGTACCCCAACTCTCTCAGTCTGTCCTCATAGCAGAGGTGCTCCAGCCCTCTGATCATCTTTGTAGCCCTCCTCTGGACCCTTTCCAACAGCTCTATATCCTTCTTATGTTGAGGATTCCAGAACTGGACACAATACTCCAGGTGGAGTCTCACAAGAGAGGAATGGAGCAGCAGAATCACTTCCCTTGACCTGCTGGCCACATTTCTTTTTTGATGCAGCCCAGGATACGGTTGGACTTCTGGGCTGCAAGTGCACACTGCCAGCTCTTGTCAAGCTTCTCATCAACCAGCAACCCCTGGTTTCCACAGGGCTGCTCTCAATCACATTATCTCCCATCCTGTATTGAAACTGCAGATTGCTCTGACCAAGGTGTAGGACCTTGCACTTGGCCTTGTTGAACGTCATAAGGTTCACACAGACCCACTTCTCCAGACTGTCCAGGTCCCGTTGGATGGCATCTCATCCTTCTGGCATGACAGCTGCACCATTCAGTTTGGTGTCATCTGCAAACTTGCTGCCATAAACAAATAAGCACTGAAGGGCTGCCAGACTAACAGAACATTTGGGATTAGGAATAAGTCAAGAATTTGTACCGGTAAAGACATTCTATCATTAAGCAAAAGTTGCATGGTCTCTTGAGATGGTGCATATGCACTGACTATATCTCTCCTTTAACAAACAAAAGTATTAGAGTGCTGCTGCATTATATAGAGCTCATCTACAGTACCAAGAGGCAAAAAAAGCTTAGTGAAGTCAGATACTGAAATCACAGAAAAATGCTGTTAGGTTTGAAGAGATGGGGGAGGTGGAAACTGATAGCTCATAATTCAGGGGCAGGCACTTCATATTTTTAACCTACAGGCTGAAATTCTACTTTATGTCATGGAAAAGATAAATAGTTGCTTCAGGGGGTACCTAAAAATTGTTTACTATTCTCATCACTTTGCCACAGTTAATACTCACAGCACATAATATATTACCTAGCAGTTTAGAATTATTGCTTTGCAGCAATTTCATAGAGCTTACTTCAAAAGAAAACATGATACTTGCCATATAGAGGATGAATGATGACAATGACAAATAAAAGATGTATTAGTGGTATTTTGAATTACAGAGAGTTGCAGTCTACTTTTTTTTGTCCTGCACTTGACAGTAATACATTAGGGCCTTTTTAGTAATTGCTGTTTCTAGTATAGAAAGTATTTAAAAAGATCCCTCACCATATTTTAAAGTATTTCAATATTTTAAATATACTTATGCTGAAGACATATGAAAAATGGACATGTAGACATTTCCAAAGATCAAACAGAAAATCTATAACTGAGCAGTTCACTGAGTTCAGCTTTTCCAACTCATATTTTGGAGCTTTCTTTACCTTTACCTTTTTTTTTTTTAGTCTCATTTTCCCACTTCTTACCTTTCAGCTTAGAATTTACCTTTCTCTGAAAGCAATTATAAAAAGATGCAATTATATGAAATGATTGCAACCAGCTTCAAAACTTAGAAAATCAATGACTAAAGTTGTTCTCCCAGTGAATTTCGCATAGTAAGAGGTACCTCCAACACTTACAAATAAAACTCTGTTTAAAAGAGCTGAAGACTTTTAACTCTCTAAATTCCATTTTTAGAAGAGCAGTCAAAAAGCAGTCAAATTCAGTGTCTTATCTCATTTGAATCTTCATCAACATCATATGGGATGATTTGTGTGAACTAACACTGCATGGAAAAAAATTCATGTTGATATTAAAAAAAGAAAAGCAATTAATCATGTCCTGTATGAAATGTTCTGCAGTCACTATCATATGCAATTTTATCAGCTGTACTGAAGCCAAACTACATTCTGAATTTCGCACTTCAGGGCAGGAAATGGAGAATCTATACAGCTGTCTGGATTATGATGAGCTGTATTCTGTTCCTTTGTGTTGCAGTAAAGGTTTTAAAACTCGTACATTAATATAATCCAAATATTTTTGGCTATCAGTTTCATAGTTTGTTGCAATTTCAAACCCTCGTGTTGACAAATCAGCAGCAAATCTGAGAGGAGATTTCCTGATGCCAGGTATAGTCTGATTTCCTAGCTTTCTGATACTCCTTCTTCATATGCTCAGTTTCCATTAGGAAGAACATCTAGAAACAGTAAATAAGTAGGGTAGGATATTTTCAGACTTAACAGAAAAATCTATATCATGTCAGATAAACTACAGGTTTTGTTAACTATTTCTCTGATCACTAGTGTTTGCATATCTTCCACTTAATGCTACATTAAAAAAGGCCTAAGTAACACTTGAAGAAGTAAAAACCACCCAGACGAGAAAAGCTAAGGCATATAATTAGATGTCCTGCTAAGACTATTTTTTTTCTAAGAAAAACAGGTCATTATATTACCTTTTTTTTTTTTTTTCCCCTGAAAGATACATACAAACCTCTGAACAGAAGCGGACAGCTTCTTAAAGTATCTGTCAATTCATGATCCTAAATGAAACACTGGCATCTAAGGTAATTGCATTGTCATGAATATATCAAGTTCACTAACTAAGTCACAGTTAGTAAACTCAAGTAGAAAGCTGTGCTTGAAAATTGGGCATTTAGAATTTACAGAAGAGCTATTCATTTTTTTTAGGGATTAAAGCCTTAATTTAGGGATAAAATATTCAGGCATATAAATAGTTAAATCTCAGTTTCATTCAAGTAATTTACAGAAACTTAAAGTACTACGCTGTCTGCATTAAAGGAGTATTGAAAACATACTATCTACCTAAGCGAAGGTAAAATAACCCCCGAAACAGAGGTCATGGAGCTCAGAGTGAGGATGTACTGGTTAGATAGCACTGAAAGGAGATTTTGATTACAGCTGAATAAGAAAGGCGGGCAGGAGAGACATTACAACTGGGACAGGTCTCCCAGTGTTGTAATTACATCAAGGACCTCAAAATAAGTTGGGACTGGGGAACGTTAAATGTCTTAAAACTTAAGCCTTGTATTTCGTGTTGTGCCTTCTTGTTCTGCAATACAGATTTCTACCTGCCTGTTTCATGCAGGCAATTACACTGTACGTGAAAAAAAGAAACTGTCTCCAGAGATGCACAATCCTTATATAAATATGTCACAGTGGTAACTTTAACTAAATATCCAATTAAGAACTGAAACTCTTTTTGAACTATACTGAGAAGATACGCATATCTAGACTTGCATTCACAGTGAGGGTTTTTTTCCCCAGTATCGTTCATCCTTGTTAACAACTTTGTTGTTGCTTTGCTAGTAGCTTCAGTGCAACTACTGATCCTAACAAAACACTAAATACTCCTCATAAATGTGAGCATCGTGGATACTTGGAAGTCCCAGCTTTTACAGAGGGAGAGCAGAACAGGGCTGGACTTGGAGATCATCATGACTTCTTTCTAGCCCATTTGCCAAACTTTTTGTCAACAGAAGACAGCGTAGGAGGGCTGAGGATGATGTACATGCAGATTTCATCCAAACATCCTGTTGGGATGTGGCTGGGCATGCACCCAACCCTATGATCTGGAAATAGCTGGCATCCCACATTCATTAAGTGACTGCCAGAATTCAGCCCTTCTGTTGTCTAAACCTGTCCAGATTATATCTGTCTCACACAGAGTTTAAAATGCCAATGGCATCAGAAGCGAGGTTATGCCATTTCAAATTCTATCAGGCTACTTCGGAACTATGAATATCAAACTGGCAACAACTTGAAAAAAAAATAATAAATAATTCAGGGAAACCTAGGAAAGGTAGGTGCACAAGAAGCATGATGAAAGATAAAACTCAATTTTGACAAAAGCACAATATTGCCCATTAGAATGAGCAATGTAAAATGCGTATATATCATGCCTAGTTCCAGCAACTGTAATTGCTTACAGAAAAGACAATACAAATGTAATATAACAAAAAAGTAAAAAAATTGGCCTGCTGAACTCTTAGTGCCGACAAGGACATAGAAGCAAACAAGCCTATATACCCTCAGAGAATAATTTAAGTCACTGTACTAAGAAATAAATTGTTTAATGTACTAGGTGAATGTATTTGATTTCAAACTCACTATAAAGCAGCAAGTACAAAAAACAGTTTTACAGGTCTATATCTACACAACAACAAAATCTGTGTTTAGCTTAACTCTTAGCTAATCAATGTTGAAATACTACTGATACAGGGCATAAAAATAATTGTATTATGAAAGGGTAATCCTGCGTTATTTAGAAAGGTAACATCTCCTGTCTGATCTCTTTACAATGTAGCCATCATTTCCATTTAAGTACAATGATGTTATGAAAGACTTGGAAAGGGCTTGTTGATTTCCAAAAAATATCCTAGTGATAATCTACCAGTAGATCTGCAGGTTTATTCAGTAATTCAAGTTAAAAGGAAGATAGATGCATAATGACATAGCTGCTGACAATGAAAAATTGTTCAAAGGATTAACAAAACAACCTGTCAATTGTAAAGAAGGAAAAAAAAAAAGACAACACAAGAAGACAGGAAACCAGTAGCATAACATTTTCATAATACCATCAAAATCTGTTTCCCTTGTCTCAGAGCTATTTCTGACTATATCTTAAAAAATCATCTGCGTGTCCTAAGCAAAAAATTCTGAATGCACATTACTTGTTTGGACCTACATTTTATCAGATCTTATCTAAGCACGTTTTCTGCCTTAGGGCTAGGTCTGAAATAAAGAAATATTAAAGGAGCTTTTTCTCATATAGTTTTCAATTTGCTATTTTTTTAATTATTTTCTATTGGAGCAAAAAATATTGTTTACAGCCACAGTGCATATCCCAAATCCAACCTACTGCATTCCCAAATCCCCAGTGAAATATATGGCTTCTGTGGATTGTAGAGCAAGACGTGTCTTTCATCGAACAAATGGAAGCTTGCCAAATGTGAAGTCAGAAAATTTGAAAACGTGCAAAGTTTCTACACAGTGCCACATAACTTTTTTTTCAAGCTTAATCACACCTTTAGACTTCTTACACTGTTCATTTTTTTCAAACTTTAGTTTCCTTTTAATCTCATTATTTGGGGCAATATTTGATTATTTTATACTCTTCCATAATAGCTAACTAGTACTCATCCAGGCAAAAATATTTCCTCTGCATATTTTCCATGAGCTATTATAGGAGCATAAGATACCATGTCACTGCACCTGCTATCAAAATATAAAGTTTGTGTTTAGGTACTTACGAAGTAGAGCACAGTCTAATAGAAAACAGTGACAACAAAAACAATATCAGCAAAGTTTTATTAATGCAAGTACAACCTATTGTTCAGTACTGCATATGTCTGTGTGTAGTGTTTTCCTGCAGCCATAAAAATACAAGCAAAGAATTCTCAGTTGTGCCTGGACCATGTAGCTATGGCAGAAGTATATATTCCACTGTGCTTAGCAGGATATATTATAAGAAAGTATTTGAGATAAGCAAATTTCAAATTTTAAAGATTTGGATTGTCTTGGATGGGTATGCATGTTCAGTGTTTCCCTGAAAGGTAATTAAATAAATTAGTTTATGGAATCTAATCCTAGACAGGAAATCTCACAAGGTTATGTGGTTTTCAAGACTGTGTAAACTGGCTTCTTGCATTCCAGCCATAAAAGCAGAGAATAGTCTGTCAAGCAGGACATTTTAGAAACTTTGGTACTTGTTAGACCTGAGATTGTGTATCAGAAAATGTAAAAAAATTATATGAATATGTCTGGACTTTTTTGAACTACACAGAAGATTGCTGGCAATTTTATTTTGGATCTAGTGAAAGTTTGACATAGTTTCTGTTCTCATAATATTGGTATATACTTACAGATCTAAATTTCAGTTCTGGAATAAGTTTTGACAAGCAAACCTAACATTGTAGATCTATTGTACGCTAATAGCAGTGGTTAATAAATAGTTGCATAAAAACCAAATACTTTTTTATTTTGTTGATTTCTACCCTAACTTCATGTAGAAAGAATTCTGTATTGGTAAGAATATGAGCTACCCTCGTCAGATTGAAAGATTAGAACATGCCCAGCCTGAATATGACAGTATTGACAACATTATGTCCAAAACTCATGATTCAGGTCCAGAAAATCAATTATTAGTTCTCATATAACATTGTATTTCCCTTCTGGCTTTTGAATTGTATTTCCAGCTCCTTCACTGTAATTATGAGAGCTACAGCCTTCCTCTTGATAAATGTTATTGCAGTTCTGTGAATCTCCTCTTATTTGTCAATATCTCTCTAATAATATATAGACCAAAGTAAAGAAAATCGCATTAAAGTAATATAGATTAAGTTCTAAGATGTTGTATATAGTATATGTAGTCACAAAATGAAAATTAGTCTCTGGTCATAAATTGGATCTATTTTGTTAATCAGCTTCACTTCTAATTTTTTTCTATAACTTCTATTTGACATATTTCTCTCTAACAGTGTATATTTTTCCCATAGTTATACACCCTTTTTTGCTTCCATTTTAAAGCTAAGTTGTTTGGTTAGGGTTTTTTCATCTACCTTTGCAGTTTGTCTTTGGTGATACATCTTTGCGGAATCAAATGTCATCTTGCAGTGTAATTGCGGGGGTGGATTTACTTCTTTGTATGTCTTAAACATTCAATGTGAAACTGCATGTTTGGGGCTTTAAGCAGTTTGGCACATGCCCCTCTACTCTGCTAGTGTCCTCAGCACAGGAAGGGCATGGATCTCTTAGCCCAGAGGAGGGCCAGGAAGATGATCAAAGGGCTGGATCACCTCCCCTGTGAGGACAAGCTGAGAGACTTGGCCTCATTCAGTCTGGAAAAGAGATGGATGAACATTAATTAAAGGACACCTACAGAAAAAATGGGGATCGGCTTATTACCAAGGAGTGTAGTGGTAGGATGAGGGGTAATGGTTTTAAACAGCAAGAGTGGAGATTTAGATTAGAGATTAGGAAGAAATTTTTTACTGTGAGGGTAGTGAGGCACTGTCACATGTTGTCCAGAGAAACAGTGGATGCCCCATCCCTGGAGGTGTTCAAGACCAGGTCGGATGAGGCTGTGAGCAGCTTTACCTAGTGGAAAGCGTCCCTGCCCATGGCAGAGAGGTTTGAATTAGATGATCTTAATGTCTTTTCTGACCCAAACCATTATACGATTCTATGATCTTGCTGCCCCAGTGTCTGAGCATGCAGGGGGCGGTTAGAGAAGGGGGTAGGGCTTTCTGCCTTGTGAATAGGTGAAAACTGCTGAAACATTGAGTAGGCTGAAGAGACAAGAGTTCCCCTAACTAGGCAGCTGCCCAAAGAATTCAAGCAAACGAAAACTTTGATAAAATTATGTGTTTTTTTCACTCCTCCTCTTTATATATATAATATATACTATTTCCTTCCTTCTTAAGTGAATCTGAACATGAATCTCCTGGGTTTTTTGCCTCTTCTATTAATCAACTTCAGTCATAACCAAGACTTACCCAAACACTTCTCCAGAGTGAATGTTAAGAGAATTGCATTTAGGGCAGATAACAGAAGTAATAGACTCATCACTGAGACCTCATATGATAATTATAACTATATAAGCATATTTGAATTTTTTGCAAATTAAATCAAATTAATGGAAGCCTATTTTTCCCTTTCTATTTCTATTTAACCTTTTACCATTCACTTAGTAGTTTGATGTGACTTCTACATAGTGCAGCAGTATCAGCAACACAGGCCACTTCAATGAATCTTTCCAAATGCCCTGTAACTATGAACTATTTCCAGTTTTAAATTGCAATGCATTCTCGGCATATGCCTGTTATTATGTTCAAGTACACGTCTCTTTAGCGAGCACTTCAAAGGTCAGTTCTCATAACCATGGAAACAAATTAAATTAAAATGTTCCCATTAATTAACATCTATTAATTTTAAAGTGTAAGCCTACTGTTAAAAATTGGAATTGTTACATTGTCTATGCTCTTTGAAAGCTATTATCTGTGTATCATATTTCTTTATGGAATTTCCTTTATGACAGTGGGGTGTTTTTTTCCCATATGTTCATTAAATTCTCTAATCTCTGTCAGGTAATACTTTGAGGTAGCTATCAAAATTTGATGGGAATAAAATATCTGGAACATGAGAAGTTGTGTCACAGTGGGATTCATAGACTCAGAAATGAAACTTGTAAAAGAATGGGATCACAGTGTTCTTAACAGCTGTTCTACATTTTCGAACTTCACTCTCTTCAGATATTTACTTTAGGAACTAACCTATCCAAAGTTAGAAACATGTGAATGGTCTATATGTTGATTCAGATCTCATTTGAACAAGGAAATCCAGGATCATGACTAGTCAGATACTAATGCTCATCTCACAGGTATGGATAGTAAGAAGGTTGTAGATTTTGCTCTCAAATGTGAACAAATATTTCTATTTTTTGTAGGAATTGAATTATAATGTATGAAATAGAAATTATGTGCTAGGCAGATCAATGTCTGATGTTTCGTTGATTGTACAGCGCAACACCAGCCCTCCGTGCTAATGTTATTATGCCAGCTAATGTTACTCATATACTTTAAGGTACAACTACCTTGAGTAGCTTGGCTTGCAGAGAGACAAAAGACATACTGACAGCTCAGAAGCGGATAGTATGCCAGAAGGTGAAAAATAGATATGCATAAAATTACTCATTAAAAGACATCTGAACCAACCTGGTTTTTGTGTGCACAGGGGAAAATAATAGTCAATTCATTGGTCTGTGCTAGGAGTGGACAAAATGGCAACTTCATGAATCACATGATTGTAACTAGCAACTCTGACTATACCATAAATAACACTAGTGGATTAAAAATATTAAGATGGGACCATTAGTAAATTTTTGCATCAAGACTGCAGTTAGTGAGATATATACTAATTACCCACCAAAGCAAAGTGATATGAATTTTATTTTAAAATAGACACTTGTTTTCACAGAGAATATCTTAGTAGTCACCCTAGTGGATGACTACAAAAATCCTAGATTAAGAATATTCTTCCTGGACAATGGAACTAAGACAGAATATCTTTAGAAGACAATATGGAACAAATCTCAGAAATTACTCCACACCTTCTATGGAATATGAAATTCAGGCCTTCAATAATCTCTTTTGTGGTAAATGAGTTTTATCATTTACCAACACAGTCTCTGTTGGCTCTACATGAAATTAATTTTACAATAATAAATCAAATGCTAACATTTTAGTAGAAATATTTTGGGTTGCTATGTATTGTTCAGAGTAATAACTATAAAAAGTCTTTGATATGCCATATTAGTCAACTTAGTAAGTCCCTATCTACAGGGAGGAGGTGATTGACTGCCCCCTTGCAAGTTTATGAGAAATATCTGCAGGACATACAATGTGGAGTTATGCAAAAGCACTAGTAGTACGAGATGGTTAGACACCTGATACTTTCAAGATATGGATATGTGATTGCACATCATCTTGAATGAAACTGTCCTCCTGGCATCTGCAGCTAATTCAGGCATTCTTGCCTTGTTTCAGAAATATCTATTAAAAAAACGTACTTACTGATGCAGTGGTTGAGAGGACAATCTCTTTCAGTGTCCTAACTGGGATGGATATATTGGGATCAAGTCCTCACACAGAACAGATGCTTTAAGAAGCATACAGGTCTCAAACACACCTGTTTGCATCTCAGATAAAGCCCACAGTCCCAGGTGCATTCACCCTACTCTGGTGGCATCTGACCTTAAGTCACTTGCCAAAAACTGGAGACAAGCTGTTTCTTAGCAGGAAGGCTCCTGCCAGCAGGGTATTAATCTTATCTTGTCAAGCATCTGCAGTGCTGGGGGAACTATTTGTGTTTGTCCTTGTAAATATCACTGAAATAATAAAAAGAATGCAATGTGAAACTATCTCAGTCTTCTTTCAAGACCTGTATATGATCCAGGTAGACGTTGATCCCTTCATTTACTGAAAGTGGTGACAAAATCCATAGCAATATGTTAACTAGGTTCTTCTGTAAGTTGGCTGAATAACTTTAGGGTAGAATGCAAGTCCTGCAGCTCAGGAGCTGTAAAACTCTTAAGAAAATTGTTAACAGTTGCAACACTGAAGAAAATTTCCATCACTTTGTATCTGAAACTGATCACTTAATTTAAGTCTCTTTCAGGACTTCCCTTTTTCTTAAGAACAAAGAAATCACTGAGAAATAAGAAATCCCTTCCCCTGAAGTTTAATAAAATCTCTACTATAAAACATAAAGTAAATATAACATTCACATCTTTAAAAGACTTTCATGAAAACAAAGATGATGTTAATTGCTGTGCAATAAAAAGTATAGTTGGGTTGCTACAATACATAACTTTGGCTATTCCATCTAAGCACCAATTGAAATGTACTAAGCTCTTTTGACCCCTATTTCTTTTCCTCAGTAAAACATCTTAAGCTCTACTTTGTTCAAGAAAGGTATAGGCTTCAGTATGATTAAAGTCTGGAAGGCTGGCCCATTGCTGGATGGACAGAGCTTAAAACACACAGAACACAGCTGTAAGATACTCATTGAAAGAGGACTTTTAACTAAAAGCATTCATTTCAAAAGGACATCTAATCGTGACTGACATGCAAAAGAAAAAAGTTATGGAATGTTTTTCTTTTATATATTAAGCCTAACTTTGGATGAACATTCTCATCACAGACAAATAAAACACTATTTCCATTACCGTACTGATAAATGGATCCAGTTTTAGAAGATCTTAATACTAGCTCTCAGATCAAGTTAAAACTTTGGTTTTCTTGAAATTAAAGTCATTTTAATGACACTTCTTTTGAAATTTTTCCTTTTCAAGAAAAGTTGCAGTATCTGACCATAAAATTATGCTGCAATTAATCCTGGAAGAAACACATGACGGATTTTAAAACATTCAAAAGAAGCACAGCAGCTAGATATTAAACTATATTGCCACAGATTATTTTAACAGAAGCATCTATTCCACATGTAAGACTTGCTTTCTAAAGCACAAACAACCCTCCCTGTGCTACTCACATCTGTCTAAAAGTCTAAATTTCACTCTGTCATTTGATACTATGCAGCTGTACACTTTCACTTTGAAAATTTACAACCTTTTGGAAGTTAAAACAAAGGCAGTATAAAATATTCCGTTTCAGTTAAACATCCAGTTATAGTACACTCATTCAATTAGTATGATATTAAGCAGAGCCTTCTATTTGCCTGGATCTTCAATATGTTGCACTGCATTGATGCGGATTCAAAGGATCTTCTTAAATTCAGGTGAAACTCTGAGAGCCACATAAAGGGGCTGATGAAAAGGGAATTCTGTTTTACATTGCTCATTGTGTTCATTTAAAAAGTGTTAACACTGAACACACAGGAATTTCTTCCATGAGAGAGAAAGCAAATAAGGTGTATTAATATTCTGAAATGTTTTGTGACAAAGATGCTGTTCAGCCACTTCAGAAAATCAGGTTCACACTGGGAATGCTCTCAGTCTTCACGAAACCAGTCAGTGCAGTTCTTGTTTATCTCAAAAGCAATAAATGCATGTGGGTTTATATTAGTAAAGTTATACTGCAGTAAATGATGTCTTTCAAAACTATTGTCATACCTTGGAGGTTATGCTCACCTGTTTGCTTTATATCTTTTATATGAATAATTCCATGCAGTCAACACAGGATAGTTGAAATCCCAATAAACAAGGGTGGTGACCTTTTGTTACTTGTAAACATAAGGCAAGCTCTATCAAATATTCAACAAATTCTCTTATGATAGCACCTGAGTTCTAAGCCCAAGAGGGAATTTGAGAGCGAGCAGATGGATGAGGTACTCATATCAAAATACAGTTCCAAGAAAGACATCAATACAGAAATGCCAACTGAGATTTTATTTACTGTTCACTCAGTGAGACACAAAGAGAACAGGAAATTTAAAATACAGATGTGATGGGAATTATACATGAAAGCATTGCAATGTACTCAATTCCACTTCTGTGTATGCTTACAATATGCTGAGGTATCAGTAACCTCAGCTTTCTTAAGATACTCTGCCTATCAAGGATGGCTTACGCATTGGTTTCATCATCAGACCTCCTCTTTGAAAATGTCTTCTTGCTATCAAAATGAGGTAGAATTGATACAGCTACATCTGCAACAAATAGCATTCACTTTTGGTCTCCCATTGTTCTAAGCCACTCTGAAATGAATGAAGTATGAAATTTCCTCTAACGTTTCTTTTGGAGTTCCTGAGTTTCACTGGGAACCTTCTGAACTAAGATGGGTATGGTTGCTTTTGGGTAGAATATGCATAGATCTTTATAAGACCACAGAGAAGAAAAAGCAGCCTTTTAAAACACATCGTTTCACTGGAAAACCTCTTCTGTGTTTGCACTTCAAGCCTTGTTTTAGCTAGCTCTTACGCAATACATGTCTCAGGATTGCTTTCACAGACAGTAGCAGAACACTGTGTATCCAGCAGCCTCTGGCCCTACAAGCAACTTAATCAAATTTGATATCATTCAGAATTAGTGCATGAAAATAAAAGTCCTCAGACTTTAACTGCAATAAAGATGTTCTTTGTGCTAAGTAAAAAAAAACCAAAAAACACCTAACAAAAAAAACAAACAACAAAACAAAACTAAGACTTTCCATCTTCCCATCTAATAATGCCACCTTTTGTAAATATCAGTTTCAAAACATTAGAATGGCAGGTCCTATGTGTTTTAATCTTCTTATATCAATTTAAAAAAATAATTTTATTTTCTTCTGAAGCATTACAGGCAAACTCACTTTTAGAACTTCAAGCACAAGAGACAATATGTGTTCATGGCCCAGCTCCAGTGATTTTGGTGAAATTTTTAACAGGAAAGAATTTTACATGAGTAGTTTTTGCTCTTGCATTTCTCTCGATATTTAGATATTGCTTAGAAAATATTTTGATTAACTAAGATGCTTCTCCTATCTGAACATAAATGAAAGGTTGAAGCCTTGTGGAAAAAAAAAGCTTGTAATAACTTATATAGTGCAGATAAATAAATACTTTATTAAAAAAGGATCAAGATATTCATGCAGTGTTCTATATATTTTGTTCTCTTAATGGGATGAAGAGCATCTCTGAATTGGCAGTTCTTAATTAACAGCTTATTCCTGAAGATGGTTTCCGCTTAGAGAATCCTCACTAAAGACAGTGGAAACACCTGGGATAATTTCAATACTTGTTATGTGGATTAATACTTGTTGGGGGGAGAAAAAACTAAGACAACAAAACCCAAAAAGTGCTTTCTCACAAGAACTCAAAGTTTTCTGACAAATCTTGCTCATAATATTCCATTAACATTAACACGGTATAAACTGAAGTATATTTATAATATTTGTGGCTGATAAACACTCTTAAATACTTTTGTAATGTATAACTGATCTTTCAATTATTATCAGAGATGCACTCAACACAGTAGAAGATTGAGAGGATTAAAGCCAGCACAGCACTTGCACACTTGAGCTGTTTTAATTTAAATAGAGTGCAAACTTTATAATTTCTGCTTTTCTTAGTACTCCTCAAACCCTAAATAATTAAAAGTAAAAATAAAAACAAACCCAAGAAAAAGTATAAATACACAGATACATTAGATTTCCTGCTCAAGAGCAAACATAAAGCTAGTGTTATTGTAGCTGCAGTACAGGTGCTTTTTTCTTACACTATTTCACTGAATACTAAATGGATACTCAAAATGTTTGAAGGCACAGTAAACAAGCAACTGATTCTGAAAGTCCTCTGCGTTTATCAAAGAGACACATTCAAAATATCTGGATGCCTATCAGATTTTAAAAGATGAAACAGCAATAAAGCTATACTCAGGAAAACATCAAAAATAATGCTTTTGAACTTACACATAATTAATTATTTACATTCCTACTATGCCTAATAAATAAAGGTAGAGTTTGATGAAAACCACTGGTAGATAAAAATTGAAAGAATACAGTCACTTGAATATACTAGTAAAAAGATTTCCTAGACTATGCAGAACAAAAACAAAACAGAGATTCTACATTCAAAAATGCACAATATGCATTTACTAATAGATCAGAAAGAAAAGAGCTTAAATTGCAATTCGTACTAGAATGAACAAAGAATGAACTTCTGTGAATACTAAAGGGGAGCTAGGACTGTGGTATCTCTTTCCTCTAGATAGTATGAATGCTTCCAAAACAGAGATGGAAAGTTTGCAATATAAGTGGAATATTATTTAGACAAGTGTTAGCAGTGTATCAGACTTACTTAGTTACAGACATTTAACATTGTGTGATATGGAGGCACAAAGGCAGCACATGGAGGCATCCAAAGTGGCAATGGGGTGCCACTTTTGACTTCTCATTACTTTGTTTTAAAGCCTATAAAGTACAATTACATCAGCTTATAAGCATTCACTTATAATAAAAACTTGACCCAAAGTCCATTCGGCCCACTGTGGCTGTCAGAAAGAATGGGCTATGGAACCACAGGTTACTCAAAATTTCTCATTCGAACTCAGCATGTATACATGCTCAGCAACAAAGCGTGTGCAAATTAATGTGGTTCTGTGATAGTGCCTTATGAGCATCTACAACATTACACATGGTAGCTCAGGCATGACCATCTTGCAATGCTCTTCAATATTTCAAATTTTACTCTTTTTTAAACTTTGCTTTTCAATGTTTGGAAGCAATTAAATAATCTAGTATTTTACCAAATGTAAATTATTTTTCTTGAAGGAAAAGCATTCTTTCTCTTAATAAATCAGTGGTTATTAGTTATTGCTGTAAATAGGGTTTTTTTTTCTTCATGCTGTCTTGGTATATTATCTTCAAATAATACTTGTAATTACTATATTTTTGAACAATCTTCTGACATATTCTTCCTTCCTTTCCCAAAGAAATTATGCATCTTATTCACATGGATTATCCTAAAATATTTAGAGTCTTTTAGCCACTGAGCTAAGGAAGATTTAATTTCTTTTGGGATTATAACTCTCACAAGGAGTAACGATTCCAGAGTGTTGAATGGGTATAATTTCTTGTCAGAGGAATTAATGACCATCCCATTCTATAACAATGCTGGCATTTTGCTGGTGCTTTGGTAGAAGACAAATTGCTTTTTGCTGCTCCTTGCTCTTAAAGGCTTTGCACAACTAACAGCCTTTCACTTCCAACCAGTGTTTGGAGCATAGGAAAGTCTGAAGATTGTTATCACTTCCCTGTTCCATACAATGTCAATGACCGCTAGAAAACTCACAGTGCTTCCCCTGTCTTCTTAAAAAAATGGCTTTGAGCCCACAAAGCAGAGCAGAAAAAATTTCCATTGGTATAAATTTACACGGGAAACAAAAATGTAAAAATTGTCAGATACAATTGTAAATCTTTTCCTGTTCTGAAAAAAAATTATTCTGAGCCATCGTGATAAAACAGAGTAGAATCTAAGGAAAAGGAACTAGCCTAAGCAGAAATGAAAAGCCTTGTGTAAAAGGGAGTACGTAGCCACTCTGCCCCAGAGCAGATTAGGAATCAAACATTGACAAAGGAGAAACCTCTAATGCCTCTTACCCCAAGCATCAAGGCAGACTTAACCTACCTCAACTGTTTACTAAACAGAATTTATTTTCCTCTCTGTTCTACCACGGTTGCCCAGAACAAGGCTAAACCAGGCTTACACACACTACACGCATCTGTACAAGAAGATTACCTGATACCAGAGGGACTCGTAAGCCACCACAGCCTATAATGAAGCATTCAGCGCAGCAAAGTTAAAAGGCTCTAATCAACACTGACTTTCCTTTAAGGCAGAAACTGGCCTTCAAATGTACCCAAGGTCATGGGTGATGTTGCAGGGGCCTTTCTGTCTGAAATATCTTTCCAGATGCAGTGCTCCAGCAGATCTCAGCTATGCTCACGATATATATTCCATCTGATAATAATACATATAGCCCTTTAACTCCTATTACTTCCATTCATACTGTATAAATAGAAAGTAAAAAGAGAAAGAATATCTGAAATTGTTCTTTTCCTAATCCCTAAATTATTTTAATTTATCAAGACCATTAGAGTCTATCTACATATTTCCCTTTCACAGTTCTGTTCAACAATACTTTGCTTTTCTTGAACATGAAGCATCCTTATACACTATTAGCAACTAGGAACAGGGAGAAAAAGAACTTCACAGCATAATATGATAACTAAAATTGCTTACTTCAGATATGTGACTTGTAGTCTTTCCAGAATACAGATGAAAATACTAGAAATTCTCTCTGTACTTGCTACAAGTGCAGTAAGGCTCTATAAACAGCAATTGTCAATTGTAATTTTGCAAATATTGGCAAGGCTTTCATGGTTAATAAAGTGACACAGAAAAATCTGGAACATGAATCTACAGGGGTTTATTGCAAAGTATCATTTTTTGTGAGAAATGTGATAGAGGGTAATATATGTATAAATTAAACTAAGAGGTAACAAATTATAAGAAACAGCCTTTTGCAATTTCAGCAAAGTCCTGGCATGAATAGAAGGGTTTAAGTAGAGTTTTCATTGTTTATTACAACACCTGATGTTGTTTGCTTACTTGTGTATAACTGTAATGCATGTAGTTTCCTATTTGCTGTGGTAGTTTTACTTGCTTTTACTTGTTTTAAAAACTCACAAGCATATGATTTACATATAAGTTGCTTGAGCATTCTACATTATTTGAGAGTAGCCTTACCCTTAACATTACGTTGCAGCCATACAAAGTGGTTAAATGGTGTAAATGGTCCTTCACACACTCAGGCTCAAGGTAGTTGAAGAATTTTTTTACATAACACTTTATTTGCAAAAAGAAATCTTCAAATAGTTTCTACATGTGTCTTTCATTCATCAGCCCATAGTATTTGTTATTTAGGGACAGAAAGAAGCTACAAAAGTTATAGCATTAATACTAATCTTTTTTTTCATTATTTCACTTTATATTACTATTAAAGAGACTTTAAGAAAAGCCCATATAAGAAGTCAGTTAAGATGTTCAAAAGACACTTTCTTCTCCACAAATAGCCAAAAAAACATAAAGAAGCGAAATAATTAGTTTTAATCATTGCTAGCTATTGTGAATTGCACTACATCACACTTGGATTGAAGGCACTAACACTGAAAAAGCATTTCCTCTCTATGCCCAAAACATAGTGAAACCTGCCAGGTACTCCTAACATTTTCAAATTCCAAACATGCACAGAAAATTATGTCACTTTAAACTACTGTTCAATACTTTTCCTTTCTCTATTCAGCTTAAGAAATCTCCTACCAGCTCTAATAGAATGGGAAAAAAACCCAAACTTCTCTTGATATTTCATATCTGTCCACATTTTTGAGGCAACTGCACTACTAGAGAAATATGCAATCAAAAGCCAGTTGAGATAGATGTGTGTGGAAGCTGACAAATGAGTCCTCGTGACCAGGATTTCTGCCTTGCATTAGCAATTCACATGTCTACCTGTACAGATAAGCTGTGGCCTAATTGGATACTCCAGTAATTCAGAACATGCAATTAACTCTTGTGGAGCAGTAAAAATCCCATTTTGTGTGTATGTTTTAAGGTTTTGCTTCTACACAACATATAGACAAAATATGCTAAATCTCATCTTAATATAATGGCAAGGTACAGCCAAGGAACACTCCTTGACCTGAGAACTAGAAAGTAGTCCAGGGCTCCATCATTGACTGTGACAGAAAGAATTTTTCAGGACTTTATGCCATCTACTTTCAAACAACCGGTAAAGGCTACAGCAATTACATTATCACTTTGTATAAAATCTCAAACGCTGGAGTCTTTTAGAACATCATTGTTGAATGCATTTGCAGTTACCATTGTTTCTCATAAAAAGCACTAGTAAATGGAAATCCTAGTTGTTTTGAAATAGCTTGTCTTGAACTCTATATCCACACACAGAGAAAGGGAAGAAAATGTCAATGTTCAAAAGTGATTTATTTTATGTAGTTATGAAAGAACATCTAAAGAATAATGTTCAGCATTGACCATGATACAGGAGTAAGTTATCAATTTGAATACTCTATTCCCTTTAAATTTTCATCACTAACTTAAACTCAAGGTAATTATATTTCGTGTGATTTTCTTCTAAGAAATAGTTTCTGGTTAAGTATTGGACTGGTTTTCCAAATTTTTAGGTAGTAGTCAGACAAAATCCATGAGGTCACAGCATCTGCAAGTTTCAAAGCAAAATTTTTTCTACGGTTGGGGTCAATGATCTCAAAGATCTTTTCCAACCTAATGATTCTATGATTATATGACTCTAGGATGAGGGTAAGAAAGCTCTCCTGTTGCAACACATTACTCTGAACCTACATCCTTGTTCAGAAAGTCATAGTAAAGAAGATAATGCCCTATTAGCATTTATATTAAATTATGAAGTGTATATATATATTATTATTATTATTTTTCCCCACAAAGAAGCTTAGTATTCCCTAGAATTTTAGGAAGTTACAAATTGTGGCTTGGAAAAGAACATTTAAATAATTCCAGTTACGATGTTTTAGGTTTTGGGTTTTTTATTACAGATTTCCTTGCTGTTGTTTTGTCTGACAATAAAAGAGCATTACATTGTTCCTAGATTGTTGCATATTTGTAAACACCACCCCCCAAAACCCAGCAAGAAGAGAAAAAGTTTTGTTCTTCACTTTAGTAGCAGTCACACAAAGGTAAGCCCATATATTTGTACTGAATTTCACAAAAGCCTGTAAAAAGTTCTTTTTTTCATACATCTATCTCTTCAAACAATCGTGCTTTCTAATTTAGGAGAAGAGGAGCAGAGCAATTCTCTCCGATAACATACCTCACAGATCTTTTCTTTGCCTCTTGCATTTGTGCTTATTGGACGAGAGTATGAATGACCCAGTGAGAAAGTATAATAATTAGGGTATAGTATAAAAGGGCAAGCAGAATCCAAAGACACTCCACTTGTGCTACTGCAAGAATACAAGAAGCTTCCGACGCAGCTCAACATCATGATACTTTCAATCACTGTAGCAACTGATTGTTTCTTTTTGGTCACTATATTAATTCATTTTTTCAAATATTATCAATTAACTTTATGTCACACTCTGTTACTTATCTTTCCCTCTTGTATTCATTTAATAGTCTTCTTGCCTGTGTCTTGATTTTAAGGTGCCCAGTAGTACTCAAAATACTTCTATGTCATTTATTTCCCTCCTTCTCACATCTAATGCTCACATTTCTTTTTTTTTTGTCTTTGAATTTCCACTTAAAATGTGTAACAATATAGTATGAACAAAGAATCTGAAACCAGGATACAAGCTATATTTTAATAAGCAGACTCTATAAAAATAGAATTATTAAAAAATTTGTGATAGTCGAACCATGTAATTGCAAGGCACTATCATTGCATATTTCATTCTGCTATACACCCTGCATGACTTTACACTGTCACAAATAAAATCAGACTGTCAGCTGTCTCTTTTTTGTCTGAGAAGTGTCTAATGACTATAGGAAATTCCTAGTCATGTATAAATGCAAATAACTAGAAAAATAGGATTTCTGCCTTTAAGATTATACAGTGAGGAAGAGAAAAGAACAGAAATGAAAGAAAGATGAGGGGAAAGAGAAAGTAAAACGATCATTAAATGCACAAGGAAAATATGAGACATTTTACTGGCAGCTGAATGGTACTGATAGCATTTTGAAATGAGAACAAATGGGACTCTAAATAAGAATGAGCTAGAAGTCTTCCCTGGAAAGAGAGAAAAGGAAGTGGATTTTGCGAGAAGAGACTGACGATGTTCTAAGTGTGTCACAAGTATGGACTATGAGGTTTAAAGAATATTTTCTACAATAACATAACTCCCATCTGGGCCAATTTTCTAAATTCATGAAGGAAACTTCTGTCAATTTGACCATGTTATTCTCAATGAAAGCCTTTTTCATCAAATCATCTGCCACTTTACTGCCCCCCTTCAATGACCACTAAAAAAAGACTATAAGAATTTCAAAGAACTAAATGGCATGGATGGATTAATACTTTAATTCAAGTTATGGTGCCTTTTAACAAGATGTAACTTTGAGCATAATAAATTCTGTTTAAAGAACCAAAGGCTTTCATATTCTATATTTTGCATTCTTTTTAATTATTTATTTTATTTTTAAACACTCGAATGGTTGTGGACATAGCCAACACCACGCGAAATGCAGAGAACAAAACTAAGATTGTACTCAGTCTATTCCTCTGACAAGTCTTCTGTCTAAATCAAAGAAGAAATCTGTTTTCCATTGCTCACTATAAACATTTGTGCCATAACTTTCTTCACTTCGATTGACAGAGCTGCAAAAAGAGCACTGTCCAATATTTACCAGAAAAAATGTGAAGAAAAAATTTTTGAGACTTGCTGCAGGCGACTGAATTACAGAAGACTGGCCAGTGAATGCTACTGGGAGAGTTCACAAGGCTAGAATAGAACAGGACTGAGTGATTCACTCACCTCCTTCTGCAATATGACCGCATTTATTTCAAGGAATTCACTGATAGTAGAGTATAGGAATGTCATCACATAAAACCAAAACAAATTGTAAAGGCTACCAGCCAATACAGACTTAGTACTTCAAATCAATTTGGACATTCAGCTAAAATCTCCTAAACTTACAAAGGCAAAACTGAACTATGAATTTTGCATATATCATGAGAAGTTAATATTTCTGCTAATAACCATCAGAGACTTCTCCAATACTACTTCCACTTAGCAGGTCTTTCAGTTTTTATTGGGTTCACTTCATTACATCATATTGGATTCAGTTGATTTGATTAATTCATTGGTATCCTGGGCTGTATTGCCAGCACGTCAAGGGAGGTGATCCTTTCCCTTTCTTCAGCACTGGTGAGATATATCTGGAGTGCTGAGCCACGTGCTATCTCCAATAGAGAGCCACAAGGTTGATTAAGGGACTGGAGCATATCTCCTATATCACCTAGAGAACAGAAAGATGGGAGAGACCTCAACAGCACATCAAGGGTGAGTGTAAAGAGGATGGAGCCAGGCTCTTTTCAGTGCTGCCCAGCCACAGGACCAGAGGCAATAGGCACACATTGAAACACAGGAGGTTCTCACTGAACATCAGGAAATACTTTTTCACTGTGAGAATGATAAAGCACTAACACAGGCTACACAGGAGATTGTGGAATCTCTATCTTTGGAGATACTCAAAAGTCATCTGGACACAGTTCTGGGAAACTCATTCAGGTGCCTCTGCTTGTTGGACTTAGATGATTTCCAGAGGTTCCTGGAACCGCTGTCAGCTGTCATTTAGGGTTTGGGGTTTTTTTGTCTTTTTTTTTTTTTAATCACATTGTACTAGCAATGTGAAATACACATCGTCTCACGCAAACGAGAGCTATGGTGAATTTGAAGCCTTGCTAGCTATGACATCAAAAGCAGAGCAAAGAAAAATAGTTCACCTAACAATAGAATCTGTCCTAAACTCCTGGTCTGTCTTTGAAACTGAAACAATAATAAACTTTTAATAAACCAGCAACAATCTTGCAGTATTCAGGATTGCTCTTGAGCCAGGATATTCTGAAGTGGCTAAGATAATATTGCATTTCTGCCAGCTATTGGTGGTCCAACAATTTTCCCTCTGAAGATTACAGAATGGCAGAGGTTTGAAGGGACCTCTGGAGGTCACCCAGCTAGCTGCCCAAGACTGGGTCTAGTTGGTATTTGCATATCTCCAGGAATACAGGCTCCATAAGCTCCCTAGGCAACCTCTTACTCCCTTTGGAAACACACCAACAAATCTAGTAAATTCCAAGACTGAATTTCTTCTGTCACATGTTATAACCTTCTCTACATTCATTAAGCTGCAATATTCGATAAAAAATGGAATTTTTTTCTGTCTTTCAACTCAAATTCTTACTTCAGTTAAAGGTAATAATTAGATAAATGTGAAGCAGCATGGACCTCAATAAGGCTGTAAAGATTTGTCAGGAAATAAGTTTCTGATTGTACTTCTTTAACTGCGAAGTCTGTGCCAGAGATACTACTTTTGGTTTTGGGTTTTTTTTAATATACTTCCAAGCTATTTTGATATATAAAACCTACTGTATTAAAGAACATATAGCACTGGCTTCTTGTTTGCAGAAGTGAATAATATTCTTGCAGCAAAATATACCGTTAGAATGAAAAGAGGGGGAAAAAAAAAAAAGATAACCTATTTCGTTTTACAGTGGTAGATTTCCAAACAGTCCTATATGCCTGTACCCACTTAGAAACCTAAATTGTCATTGATTCATGAATCCTTTGTCTTTGCATACTCCTTTGCATGGCAACATAAACTCATGGATATTTTGCACTTGCTAGTTGTGACTTATGTTCCACAAAGCATAAAAAATTCCATTTAAGATACCACTGTTTTGTCTTTTAATACATGGTACAAATGAGAGCAGTAAGGTGGGTCACTATTTGATTATGGCTTGTTCTGTCCAGTTTTTATTTTGCTCAGACCGCACAAGTCATCAGAATCACAGAATAAGTTTTCTTGCATATATGGGCCCATGACAGACACATCTGCACATCAACATGTGCAGCAATATGCCCCAGTTATGTCAAACTGCATGATAGAAGAGGGTTTATAGCATCTGAGGCTATCAGGAAACATGCTATGACAAGATATATTCCCCATTTCAGTGCATCTTCGCTACCTTCTTTCTACTCTGGTCTAGTCCTCTGGTGTAGTCCTCTGGTGAAAACTACAGGTAGATCCTACAGTGGGAGAAAAAGTATACATCTCATACCTCAGTTGGCTTTAGAAATCAGGAAGAACTTAAGATCCTCATTTTATTTAGCTGTTACTTAGATGTAGAAGCAGCACTTATTCAAGCTGATTGTAAATCCCAGTGACATCTTTCTAAATACAAACTTGCAATATACCCATTATTATCTGCTATTTGTGCAAAATACCTTGTCACTGGACTGTTCACAGAATACAGTGCTGATTACTCTTCAATTAGAACCCTTAATCATAAAGTATTGTCTAAAGATCAGACTACAAAAAATACAGTTATGTTCTCATGGCTCCCCATTCTGTTACAGTTCTTCCTGCACTAATCAGATATTTACTTTGCTAATCTGAAAAGTAATTTAGAATTAGTAGCATACTTTGAAGTAGCTCCTCAGCTACTTTAGCTTATGAAGAATGGGGCATGGTGTTAGGCAGTGACAGCCAGATTCCTGCCAGCCCTGTTTTCTCCCTGATAAAGAGTTTGATGGAAAGACCCTTCCACACCCTTCAATGGGCAATCACTCCATGAATATTGCTTAGTTGACAAAGAAAGGAGAGTAGAAGTCTTAGTATCACAGCTGTTATCTGTTTATTTCAACACTCGTATTTAAATAATTAATATTGTTTACAACTTGTATACAACACTTCATCAGCATGTTTAAAACAAACATAGGGTGAATTAACTTCTCCCATAGACATTTCAAAACAGGTGAGCAATAATTACACATAAAAGTGCTCTAACAGTGGAAACAAGTCTGGGAAGCATAAGGTTTAATATTAAGTTGTCAGGTTTATCATAAACAATATTTAAATTAAATACAAAACATACAGAACATTTCAGGTTTTCTTGTGCTCTGCTAATTTAGAATAAAGAATGAATATAATTAATTTCAAATATAATTGGAGTGCAGCCCTCTCAAAAGTATTTCAGCTGTAGCACATGAAAATATCATGTTAAATGGTAAAAGTGTATATTTTCATCTGCATTACAGGTATTTCCTCCATATTCATCATAAAACCTTCCTGCATAGTCTAAACTTAAACGATAGACAAGTCTTTAATGTACATGGGACATACACATTGAAGTTGGTTATGCAAGAGAAAATCATTAAATTTCCCAAGGGTCTGAAGGTGGCAGTCAATGACATGTTAGCATTGTTAACACTTGGAAAAGAGCAAATCTCTCTCCTGTCTGTTTTAAAAGAGCAGCAAAGCTGGTGAAAGGTCTATAGCATGAGTAACAGCTGAGAGAACTGGGCTTGTTTAATGTGAGAAGAGGAGGCTAATGGGAGACCTTGTCACTGTCTAAAACTACTTGAAAGGGGGTTGTACTGAGGTGGGTGTTAGTCTTTTCTCCCAAGTAACAAGTGATAGGAAAAGAGGTAATGGCCTCAAGTTGCCCCAGGTGAGGTTTAGGCTAGTTAACCTCACCTAAAGGGTTGTCAAGAATTGGACCAGGCTGCCCAGGGAAGTGGTTGAGGTACTATTCCTGAAGGTATTTAAAAGACATATAGATGTGGTGCTTAGCAAAACAGTGTAGTGGTGAACTTGGCAGTGTTAGGTTTTATGGTTGGGCTTGATGATCATAGAATCACGGAATCATAGAATTATAGAATAGTTAGGATTGGAAGGGACTTAAAGATCATCTAGTTCCAACTCCCCTGCCATGGGCAGGGACACCTCCCACTAGATTAGAATGCCCAAGCCCCCATCCAACCTGGCTTTGAAAACCTCCAGGGATGGGGCAGCCACAGCTTCCCTAGGCAACCTGTGCCAGTGCCTCACCACTCTCATGATAAAGAAATTCTTCCTAACTTCTATTCTAAATCTACCCTTCTCCAGTTTATACCCATTCCCCCTCATCCTGTCACCACAAACCTTTATGAATAGTCCCTCTCCTGCTTTCTTGTAGGCTCCCTTTAGGTACTAGAAGGTCACTAAAAGGTCTCCTCGGAGCCTTCTCTTCTCCAGGCTGAACAAGCCCAACTCTTAGCCTGTCCTTATAGGGGAAGTGCTCCAGCCCTCAGATCATCTTTATAGCCCTCCTCTGGACCTGTTGCAATAGCTCCACATCCCTCTTACATTGAGGCTTCCAGAACTGGACACAGTACTCCAGACGAAGTCTCACAAGAGAGGAATAGAGGGGCAGAATCACTTCCCTTGACCTGCTGGCCACGCTTCTTTTGATGCGGCCCAGGATATGATTGGCCTCCTGGGCTGTGAGCGCATGTGGCTGGCTCATATCGAGCTTCTCATCGACCAGCACCCCCAAGTCCTTCTCTGCAGGGCAGCTCTCAGTCACACCATCCCCCATCGTGTATTGAAAATGGGGTTTGCACTGACCCCAGTGTAGTACCTTGCACCTGGCCTTGTTAAACCTCATGAGGTTCTCACAGGCCCACTTCTCCAGCCTGTCTAGGTCCCTCTGAATGATATCTCATCCTTCCAGTGTGGCAACTACACCACTTAGCTTGGTGTCATCTGCAAACTCGCCGAGGGTGCAATCAATCTCACTGTCAATATCATTGATGAAGATACTAAACAGCACTGGTTCCAGTATGGACCCCTGATTGACACCACTTGTCACGGATCTCCATCTGGCCTTTGAACTATTGACCATTACTCTTTGAATATGATCCTCCAAGCAGTTTCTTATCCACCAAACCATCCATCCATCAAATCCACGTCTCTCCAATTTAGAGAGGAGGATGTTGGGGGAGACCATGTCAAAGGCTTTACAGAAGTCTAGATAGATCACATCCATTGGGTTACCCGTGTCCACTGCTGCTGTCACCCCATAATAGAAAGCCATTAAGGTGGTCATACAGGATTTGCCCCTGGTGAAGCCTTGCTGGCTGCCATTAATCACCTCCATGTCCTCCATGATCCCAAAGTTCTTTTCCAACCTAAATGAGTCTGTGATTCTGTGAATAATGGAATTGTGTGCAATACACAGAGCCAGTAATTTTTCTCTATGCAGCACTCATGAGGCTTCCCCTGGAGGAGGGTGTATGATTATTCATGATTTTATAAAAGAGCACATTTTTTTTTAGAAGTATAGAGCAGATGACCACAAGTGATAGCTTCAGAACCTATGAGAAAGCCTTGAGGTAACTGTGTTTGCCTCATTTAGAAAGAAAAAATCTGAGGGAAATAGGGCAATTGTCTTTTAGTAAGTAAAATCACACACAAAAGGGCAATGATTAACTGTCCTCCATCTCCATTAGAGGAAGGACCAGAAGAAATCAGATGACTGCCCATGGCAGGGGGTTTGGAACTAGATGATCTTTAAGGCCCCTTCCAACCCTAATTATTCTATGTTTCTATGATTCTACGATTCTATGACTGCAACAAAATTGATCTTGATTTGTGAAAAGAGGCTAAGTCTAAAAATACTGAAGAACTTGAAAAGACAAGAAAATTGTCAGATCTCCTTCACAGAACAGACTAGAGAGGCGTTCAGGAAGGTCTGAGAGTACACGATCATGTCTCCACGGAGCCAGTGGCCTAGGTTGTTACTGAGCTTTTAAATAGCCCTGCATTTCTGTGCTTCTTGATATCACAAATTCCAAGCAGAAATATGTATCTACACTTCAACTTTTTAAAGAGATATACATATTGGTTGGAAAGAAAAACAAGGAACTTATCAGAAACAAAATATAATAAATGGTTACACAAACTATAATTTTTGCTCTAAGAAGTAATAAACCATAACTCACAAAAATAAATTCTATTTTGCAGTATGCAATTTTATCTGTGATATTTTCTAAAAGAACACTATCCTTGTGTAGTTTGGTTTCGAAGTAAAGAAAAATTTATAGACCAAACAAGAATTTCTGTAGAGTATTTAGAAAAAGAGTAAAAGAACTATTTTGCCTGGGAAACTCAGCATGAAACCTCACAGTCAAACTTGAAAGTCTAATGCTACAAGACTATGTTAAAGCACTTGCTGTGAAATCCTCTGTAAATGAACCATACCTAAGTTATTATGAATATTTGCCCATCTATAATCCCAAAAGAACTGTAATTCAGGGCATATGGAAAAATAAGTTATGCTGTGCGTGCTGAATTGTCTTTTCAATGCTTTTCAAACCACTCTTTATGCACATTGTCCTATATCTTTGAATCAGTTGAATAGTTACTTGCTGGAGAAAACATTTGCACAATTAATTTCTTGTTTGTTTGGATATAATAGCATGTCATGAAACAGTCACTGAACATAATTAGATACTTTACACTACTAATACAAACCTTTTTGGATAAAAACACTGGCTTGCCAGATGGTGACAAACAGTATGATGTCTCACCAACTGGGAAATCTGAGTTCAGGTTCACAGGCCACAGGACAGTGATGGCTGTATATGATGGAAGGGATACAAAAAGCCCCCAAGGACAGAGTGTGAAGACTGCCAGTTAGGCGGCTTTTGCTAAACAAGACACACGGTTCTTGCCTCTCTTACAGTAAACAGCTATAAAAACATGAGGAATGCAATTCAGAAGGAGAAAAAAGAAAAGGCAGCTTAAACAGTACTCAGTTCACAGAGGTGGTCATAGATTACTTGTTCTTGTCTTTTTCCTTGTCCTCACTCCTGCTTCACTTCCTTCACTCCCCCCACATCCACCTCTCTGGTTCTTCTATAGACAACCAAGAGAAGAATGACTACATGAAAAACTGTTCACCCAAGTGCACAGAAAACAAAACAAAACTTAAAAAATAGAAAGCCACACAAAATTTCTGCTAAACTGGCAGAGATGATCAGAAGAACATATACTGCTCTATGCATTTGATCATTTATGATTTCATACTATATTTTTAAACAAAGTGAAAACTTTCCATGATCCATTTCATTGTCATGAAGCTTCATAACTGAAAATCATTATATTTGTCCCATCAACTAAAACTCCTGGCCAAAGCAAGACACTGAGTTTAAGACGTCTTAATTGGATCCTGCAGCCAGAAATTAGAAAACCTAAATCAAGAGAGCTAAGTCAGACCTAAAATTTCTCTTAAAATCCCTCTAACAGTTTTTTCTATTTCTGTAGATTGTGAGGTTTTAGGTTCTTTTGTTTTGTTGGTTTTTTTTTTTAAGGCAGGTAGGAATAAAGCTGCTTCTTAATAAATATAAGACAGCTTTGCGAGGGAACGAAGAGGTTGGCTACTTAGAAAGGGTAGGTAAGTTGGAAATGAAGGACAGCAGCACAATGATCAGGGAGTCCTGGTGAAGGTGCTCTAGGCCAGCAAATGCATTCAGAGAACTGGCAAAACCAGAAATATAAAAGCCATCATAAGAACTACATATACTGCCTCATTTAAACATAACTTTAATCACAGATGGAAACCAGCAAATACATTGTTCCAAGGCCTTGTGAGTTCTTTAAGATGACTAGAAAAAAGAGATCTCAAAGGTTTTCTTCTTATCAATGTCATATAAAGAATAAGTTCAGAAACACATACAGTGCAATGAGCTGCCAAAATTCTGAAAAGAGAGGCAGCGTGGATCCTGGACCAGTCCTAATTCTGATATCCCCTACAAACTGATGAAGTCCAGATCTGAACAACATTCAATACCTTTGCATCCTTGCCTACAGGTCTACTGCCCACTGCTAATGGTCAGGCACTCGTCATAAACCTGGCCCAGATCATGGCTTTACTATATCTGTCTGTGAAGGGCTTATTACACCTGGGGTGCTATAATCATACCAACAACAACAATAATAATAATAAATAGCATATTGTTTTGGATGAGGCCAATCTTCATTTTATCTATGATAAAACTCCAAAACTCTTGCTAGAACATTACATTTTGGTAGTAGACAGCAGTATTTCATCTGTTTTCCACACAGTGACACCATTTAACTCAACTCCATGTTTAATTCTTTACTTTTTTCTACTGTTTTGCATTCTATCGTTGAAAATGGTTTTTCTCCATCAAACCTGCAGTGAAGAAGAATGCAAATTCTGCAGCAGCAGTAGTAGCAGCAAGTATATTAAAACATGGAAAGTTTTATGAATTAAATATGAAACTGGCTAATGCAATCAGTTCTGTACTATGTACATTATTTATTTTATTAAATTAATCTGACTCTAGCTCAGTTTCCAGGGTGCTAAGGTTTTCATTAAAAAGATGCATAGGGCACTGTAAGAGAAATGGAAGAGAGGCTGACGGCTTTGGAGATGAACAGAGTGCATTTTGGGATCAGACAAAGAAGACTGCTTGGGATTTTGAGATACACTAATTTTGGAAATTTTTGATAAGCAGGATGATAGCTTACAGAGTTGACATATAATCTGTGAGCAATGGGGTACAAAAGTAGCATCTCAGAGAAGGGGAGGAGCAATTCACACTTTCTTATGCCATGACTTCATTTTTTCTGTTAACTTAGATATCAGGGCAACAGTCACATAGCATTTCCATTTTGAAATCTCCTCTTGATATATTATCCCCAACGGATAGTGTAACAGATGGCTATTCAACAAACATACAGTCTTCCAACCCATACAGCTTTATCCTCAGCTACACTTCAGAAACCAGTAAGGGAAAGTGTAAAAAATTTACTATCAGTCCTACATCAGCAAAGCTTGTAAGATTCTGCTCCTAAATTAATACACATGCCCTCCAAATTATTTTTAAAAGCATTCTACTCAGTATATACTCATTAGTTTTTCAAGATTATTTTGCAGCTGACATTTTTCTATTCTTTGGAGAGTTGCTGTTTCTAAAAAATCTACTTATACAATTAATCTGCTAACTGTCTATCCATCCATCTCCCCTAAACATAAACTTTTCAAAATGGATTATATAGAAAATATGAAAGTCTCATTTTCTGTTGACTAATGGTTGCTAATACACCGTTCATATTTCTCATGAGGACTAATGGGACTATCACAGCATTTCTCCTTCCAAACAGAGAGGTCAACTTCTCTAAGCAATTTTCAAGGAATAATAATCAAGATAAAAGGTTTCCCAGCAGGAAACAGACTGGCACAGAAATATTTGGGAAAAAAAGGCTTCGATGAGAAATAGAAGTTAAAGAATAGTTGGCTGCGAGTATATTCCTAATGTGTAATACAGATGAATGTACTTATTTCTAAAGAATAAGGATCATTTTGGGTGACCACAGCATATGCAATATTTGAACACTCTTCAAAGGAATGTATCAATGGCATTAGGTTTCCCAAGATTCTGGATAGCTATTTAAGGAGATTTGGAAAAAAGTATCTCAATATATGTTGCAGAAGAGTATTTATTTTATGATCAGTTAAAAAGAAAGTTTCTTGAAGAGGACAATGATTTTATTTTTACGGCACACAGTATAGCAATGACACAAAGATACATTGCTCAATCTGACAGAATTAAAAGTGGGTGGATAAAGTGGAAGAGCTAGCTGTAAGATGTTTGCAAAGCATGAAAACAGCATCACATTAAAACTGTTTCAGGTTGTCTTGAAAACACGACTTGAAAGCTGTCTGAAAAACCACAAACTGTATTATCAGATAGCAGCAGCTCCCAGTAGTGGAGGGTACTAATGGAGACAGGAGAGGCTTCTCAGAATGGTCCTCTGGCTTCCGCTGCTGGGGACTTCAGTGAAATATTTGCGGAAAACCAAGTACCTCTGCCTTGTGCAAACACTGACTGCCATTCTATCTATATTTTCAATCTCTTAATTTGTAATAATGTCATGTAATTGGGGGGTATATAATTTTATAGTGATTTATAATAATTCCTTAATAAATAACAATGGTAACAATTCAGCAAAAAATAAGTTATGTCCTAGATTAGAACATTCCTCCAAAACAACAGCTAAGAGTCTAATCAAGGAGGAGACCTTTAGCTTACTGCTGCAAAAATACAGAAAATTATCAAATCTGAGATCAAAGGACATTGATCTTTTAAAAGGTCTGCCCTTCAAAGAGAAAAGGGAAAGCTGTCAGCTGCAACTGGCAGGCACAGGCTGAAAAAAAGCATCTGCATACAGCACAGAAATGGAAAGGTCTTGAAATTACCAGGAAATCCCAAGCACAGTTAGAGCAGGATTCATGCATGTCTCTTTATTTTGGGTGCTGTGGTGCTAAAAGTAAAAGCTGACTAATTGTTACTAACAAATCCTGGTTAGTTAAGTAGAAGTTGCTTCTGTGTCCTCATACTACTATCAATCTCATGCCAAATGATGGGCTGAACCCAAGGGTCTAAATATAATTTAGAATATATTTCTCAGTTGGGAGATCTGGGCATTTTCCAATCAACAATTTCGACACTAGTCTAAGATACGTAAAAGATCATTCCTATTGCCATGGGTTTGTAGTCCTCAAGGGAACTGCAAAACTTCCCACACTGGATGGTCAGGAGACCAGGAATACTAGGATGCCCTACATTCCAACTGCAACCTCAGGTCACAGCACACCTAAAACCACAGAGTGATGATTAAAATCAGCTCTCAAACTACTTTGGTTTTTATGGGTTATAAAGAATTCCCAAATGTGGTCACATTAGAGGCCTTTAACCAAAGTTTTGTGATCCAAACTACACATTTATATTAGAATTCATGCCTAATACCAGTTATTTCAAGTTTTTAAAAGCATAAAAATGCGTAGATTTTATGAAAGATGCCCTCATATTATTTTTTTTGTTTTCTATTTCATTCTTTCCTAGTTAAAAAAAAAAGTTGCTGTTATTGTGAGGCTGAGCATAAAATAGCATAAATTGCTTAGGAATATGAACAGACAAGTCAAAGATTTTGACAAAGTGAAAAGCAATCCCAAGGCAGAAAGGAAGGAAGGAAGGAAATCAAACACAGAGCTGCACAAATCTGAAAAGCAGAGATATCTAAAGCTTAAGAGCATGCAGCGTGAAGCAAGAACTGAGCTGCTACAGAGAATAGTGCACTGAAAGATAAGGAACTCTGAGCCAACAAAGGGAATAAACACAGACAAAGGGCAAGCAAGACTATTAATTCCATATAATGTAGGCTTCAGTTATTATTTTGTAATATTTCTTTAAACTACAGCAGTATATTCTTTAACAGAATCAGGATGAGATACTTGTTCCTGACCTTTGACGTTTACAATTATAGAAAAGGTTAACTGTGACTGAGACTGCAAGCAATATTAACTCAATGAGTTCAGTTTTGCAAGGACAAACGGATAGTTCAGAGCTCTGCATAATCTAGGAAAATTGAGGTGGTTGACTCGCCTTCCCTGGAGGTGTTTAAGGTGAGGGTGGATGAGGTACTTAGGGCCATGGTTTAGAGATTTTTGTGAATGGTTGGACTCGATGATCTGGTGGGTCTCTTCCAATCTGGTTATTCTGTGATTCTGTGTGAAAATGGGCCAGACACAAGAAAATAAATACTTCTTGAGAATTACCAGGAAATTGGTAATATAGAAGGCAACCTAGAATTTATTTCTATCAGCAAATTACATTGAGTTTACCAGAAATACAACAATGCCAGTACAATTTTGCACTTTTGGGTGTACATAAATATCAACCCTTGCAGCACTTATCAGTGAACGATCTTCTCTACTCAGCTTTAGTATAAGGACTGATAGAAAACTGGCTGCAGGTGCAAACAGCTTGCCAGTGGAAAGGCTGACAGTGCCATAGAGACAGCAATCCTCTCATCTGACAGGAGCTGTCTAATCTATATTAGTCACTGAGTGTCCTGTATTGTTCGTGGCACTTCTAGAGGATGATTCACTCATCCATCTAAAATCCCTGTATTTTGACAGGATGAATCACCATCTAGAGGTGTCAAAGATGAAAAGGGAATCCTAGTTGAAATTAGTACTCAACTGCTGAACAGCCAAAGTAATGCAGTGTAGACAAATACACCTGTGTATTATAAATTATAACAAATAAATCAGAATATAATTAACATTCTTTTCCTTGAACCCAGAAGAATAGGGTAAGCAACAACAGTATATGTCTTTTGTGACTCTGCAAATGCATAGCCAGACATAATATTTTACATAACTATATGAACAATGTGGCTACGAAAGGGGAAACTGTGGATACAAGAGATACTCAAATGATGGTAGACAGAACAAAATAACAGTGAAGAAGTATAAACAAGTATCATGCTGAACATGCAAAACCGACGACTGGCAAAATAAAAAAAAGACAAGCATGATGGAAATTCTATTTTGGGAACAGGACAAATAGCATAAAAACATTAAGCACAAGGAGGAAAGATGGAGAAGAAAGACAAGCCCACTAAGTGTATGTATAAATAACAACAGTTTTGTATACTTAGTGCTGATGATTAATGATGTGTAAAAAATGAACAATTAGTATGAAATGTGTTCTTAATTAGTGAGTTTAGCAAAGTTTTGGTTTAAATTTTAAAACTGTCCTGATATGTCAGTCTTAAAAATGCTCACATGACAGCAATTTCCAATTACCTAAAAAAAATGGACATATATATTTATACTTAAATCTGGATATAAATTCAGTTGAAACTGTAATGTGTATTATGCTAGATGACTACCTAAACGGTCAAACTCTTAACATCAGGAGGTGCATACAGGCTTACCTTGCTGAAGGACTTGACATTTTAAAAATACCTGTATACCACTATAAATATTCAAAACACTTACAAATTTGCAGTCTTATCACACCTCCCTTACTCCTGTAGGTTTTATACAGTAGGATTGGTAGCAGTCAGATTAGGTCTGTGTACATAATATCACTCTATGCCAAAAGTAAACATAAAATCATAGAACATCCTCAGTCGGAAGGCACCCATATGGTTCACCGAGACCAATTCCTAATTTCACCCAGGAGAACCTCAAAGTTAAACCATAAATCTAAACTTGCTGTCCAAACACTTCTTGAATACCAGCTTGGGGCCATGACCAATTTTTTTGGAAGAGTGTGCCATGCTTGACCACTCTCCTAGTGAAGAATTTTTTCTTAACCCAGTTTTAACTTCACCTACACCTTTTAGCCATTCCCTCATGTCCTATTACTCACACTAGGAAGAAGCAATCAGTACCTCCCTCCACCCTCCCTCATAAGGAAGTGGTAGACAGCAATGAAGTCACCCTTCAGTCTTCTCTATCTGACCAGATCAAGTATCTTCAGCTACTCCTCATGAATCACGTCCTCTAGTCCTTCCACCATCTTTGTTGCCCTCTTTTGGAAACATTTTAAATATTGTTATATCCTTATACTGTGGAGCCCATTGTACTCATGAAGATACCATACCAATGCTGCATAAATTAACATCAATGTGAATCTGCAAACACAAGAAAATGTTAAGGTTTGAAAAACATGACTGAAAATTATTCCTAGAGGTAGATAATTTTTACAAGTCTCCCATAGCCATTTTTTAAAAATGCGTGCTATTGAATCTCCTTATTTGTGTAAGAGGAGGACTGCTAAACAGAACGGAGAAAATGATTGTAAGATATAATTCTCCTTGGAAACCTCATCTTACTCAAAGGTGTAAGCGAATCTGGACAAAAATGGTTATCTGCAAACTTAACTGAGTTTGGAGAAGTCTCAAAAGATCTCAGAAGTGATTCACATAGTCCTAGATAAAATGTCTTTTCTATCAGAACTAATTATGATATTTGTAGCTAAAATGTACATTATTTATAATAATACTGTAATCAATTTTAAAACAGTTATAAGACCTTGGTTTTAAAATTTTCTGAAGCCAAACTAGAAGCAAAGAGTCTGAAATGTAGTGTGATATTTTAATAAAATATTACTACTACATTATCTCCAAATAACAGAATTTTTGGAAAACTTGTTAATATTTATATGAAGCAACCTTGCCTCTCATGTTTCATTGTGTTAGGAAACATAATTTTTTATTCTAAACAGAATTTAAATAGGAAACCTTTTCCAATATATGCAAATCCAGCATTATCACACTGTGCATTGTTAAATAATTTTTCTGTAGATCTTGTAAGACTGTACCAATGGCAGCATAAACCTCTGCTATACAACTGAGATAAATAAATCTCCAGAGAAGGCAGAATATTCTTTTTTGTTGCTGTAAATATGGAAGTATATTAAACTTCTGAACTGAGATTTGGTTTAGGAAAATGTTAAGTGCCTACTTCCACTATCAGCTGAGATAAAGGTTTAGTATGAATCATGTGCAGTTTAAACAGTACTGACAAGAACAATGTGTTATTAAGCATTGAACTGTGCCACAGCAAATAATATTTATCTGAAAAAATATAACTAGTGACTGACATTTTCTATATTAATGTCATGTTTCATCGTTTTAGAAAATGTATTTTCTTAATTCTTACAGAGTGCCCAAGGTGTATGAAGCTTTAGCGGATGTGTGAACATATGCTCTCTGTTCTGAATATCTCACAGACTGACTCACATTGGAGAACAGAACACTCAGAAAGTCAAATGTAAGTAATAGAAAAAAGGAGAAATTAAAAATAGTATAAGTACCTGTAGTGTAAAGTTAAGATGTATTGCCCAAAAAGTGACCCTTCAGACAGAATTTAGTGAAACAAACTGAGAATCATGGACCACATATGAAAGTTAGACCACAACCCCCCTGAACCTCTAATAGCCCAAACTGAATTCCTAATCTCAAAGTCTGATAACTGCTACTTCGATTGCAAAGAATGAGAAATGTTCCTCAAGGAACAGTTAGACAACTGCATTCCCCTCTTCCTCTGGTTCAAGATATGTGACTGAAAACAGGCTGAGCTTCTATTTCAGCAATTCAAAGCACCGAAAAGAAAAATTAAAAACAAAGGGAAAAAAAGGCTGGTGGCTTCAGAACGTTGTTTATTAATAAAGAAGTCAATTAATGCAATTCATATGATTTAACAAAAAAATTGAGATTGATCTATGCTAAGAAGAGAAGAAATACATTAATTTCATTGTAAACAAACATATTTTCTGTTGTTCCTGGAACAAAAGGAAGACAGAGTAAAGGGAAAGGAGGGGAAGGGAAGGAGACAGAAACACGGGAAAAGGGAAAAGTGAGTATGGATTTATTTTATAAATGCAATACTTATGAATGTGTTGTTGATTCAGAGTTCACTGTACTGTCCTGATTTTCTTTGGAAGATTTATCAATGGAAATAATCATGTATGCAGTATTACTGAAAGTCAGAAATCTTACTAAGTGCCTTCTTACAGATACAGATTTAAATGCACACTTTACCTTATTTGTGCATTATTTATAAAATCTTTTTACACGGTATTTTTTGAAATGGCATTTATGAGCTTTTGGATATTATCAACCATTTCTAGTTTATAAAGATTCCCATCCCTACTACAAAACCAGTACACATACATTCCAAAATGCACTGCAGTATATTAGCCTGCCCTTGAAAGCAAACACTTGGAATTTGACAAATATATCAGAAAAAAACAAGAGTGATATCACAAATATATGAATATCCATATATTTAATGCAAGGTTAATGTGAAGGAAAGGTGTTCATTTGACAGTTGTCAAGTGTCAGCTCCATAGTTACTGAATACACATTAGAAATGCCAAATCTATATGGAATTTATACTTTCTAGACCATACAGAAACAGTCACATTCACTAATGAAAATAATTCAATATCTGCAGTGCTTTACTTATTTTTCTTCTCTGCTGAGATGGCTAATGTGATGCTGGTTTGTATGTTCAGTGATATTGAAAGTTTTATATGAACTAAGTTGAGAGAGCAGGTGTTATTTAAACAATAAAATATCTTCAGCATGAAATGTCTTGCAACCATATAATCTTTTGCACCTTTTATACACAAGGAAAATGTTTTAAAACATGCTAAGCCTCTCACATAGGTTTCGATGGCTTTGTTGGTTTGCTTGTTTTCCCGCAGTGAAATCCCTTGCACAAATTTTTACAATCTTTTCAATGTACTTTTCATCATTTTACTAACTGAAATGTCTGTCTTTATGCTGTTACTAAATACGCAGTCCTAAAGGGCTGTTACAACTGCCTACTCACACACTGCAGTAGCATTGAACTCAGTAAGGATGTTTTTTTCAAGTGCTTTGAAATACCTTGAAATAGAGAAGGGATTATAGAAAAGCAAACCTTTTCTATGTCATCCATGTAAACAGAAATCTATAGTGTCTTCTGCTGTGAACTAGCAAAGGCTGCTGTGTGACAGATGAAATGCCTTTCAGGAGACCCATCACGAGAGTGAGTCCTTTCAAACGTATCTAGGGCTGTTCAGATGCCCAGGAAAAAAAAAAAGGCCATGAGTATTCACACAGTTTATTTCAAAAAAAAAGAAGTTAGGATGAATACGACATCAAACTAGATGAGATCGCACATGGCCTGAAAGACATTTTTATACTTAATAACAAGCAATTCTGCAATCCTTACCTCAGTCTGTGACAAAGTGCAAAACAGTATGTATGGACAGGACTGAATTAGGAGTGAAAATATGTGATAATCGAACTGCAAAAATTCCTAACAGCTTGTGGGGTTTCTTGTTGTTGTTTTTAGAAACCACAAACAAACATTTTTAAAATGCATTTATCCTAAAAGGTTCTCTTTGAGTTTTATTCAGGTAGCCAGTTGTTACTTTTAGCAAATATTTTCCCCTTTATGTAACTGTATTGGTAAAGCCACGCTAAGTGTATTTCTGCTTAAGTACCCAGAAATCTAAGAGACTTCTGTTATACTGTTTCACACTTGATATTGTACCTATAATCAACTAAAACAAATGCAAATGTATTTGCAGTTTGCCAGGTGTTTTCATTTTTTGTTTGCAATACAGAGGCTGTGAGTTATATCGAACAGCTTAGAAACTACAAACATTTGTGAAGTACACAGCTGAAAGGATGCTAAGAGATGTATTCCACTTATAGTATGTAATCCTTTTTTCTTACTGTAAAAGCATGTGCAATCAATTGTGAGTTTTGGAATTAACACTAAGTACTGGGAGACATTGCTTACTGACTATGGTAGTTTGAAGGACAGGTTCTTACTTTACAAACAGCAAGATTAGGTCTTCATCTATGCATTTAGCATTTAGATGCCCTAAATGAACAGCAGAATAGCAGAAGAAAAGAAGAAGAAATCAAGCAATAACAAGATTCTTCTGGTGCATGAATGTGTGACAAAGATGTGATTTCTTTCTCTGAAGTTTCTGCCAGCCCTGGGCAGATGGAGCATGGCAGGGGCTGGAGAAAGGCATGGCAGTTTGAGATGAGTGCCATCCGTTGCTAAGGAGAGTCTGTGGTGCCATAAGCCTGTGGCATAGTGTCAGCAGGAAAAACCTGCTGGGGGATGAAGTCCTGACCTCACAAAACTCTCTTACAAAACTCCCAGCTAGCCCCATAGAAACAAAGGGGTTTTTTTTATTTATTGCTTTACTATACAAATCAGACAAAAGATCAACCCATTCTCACTTAGAAAAGGACTTTTTTTCCCCTGACTTTGGTAATAAGTGATTGTAAATGATCCAGATCTCACAGGGGTAATAAATTATTTTTAAAAGCAGAGTATACCTTTATAGTGATAGTAAAATGCAATGCAAAATTCTCTACACGTTTGCTCACGTCATTATTGTGCTGTCATTGAAAGCCGACTTAATGCTGGAGCTTAATGTGAACTTTTACTGAAATTATAAGATGATGAGAATACTGTGAAAAAGAGGTCTTTTTTTCTCCAGTTCCAAATTAGTGGAAAAACAGATCCTAAATTTTCATTTGGTTGTAGATAAGACATGAAATCTAACATTACCAGTCCTTAATGCTATGTAACACTTATACTATGGAAAGCTTAAATTAGTCTCCAGAAAGCCGACACCATTCTATTTTAAAGGCGTAATTTATTTTTTATTTCAAAGCCTATAAGCAGCATCACTGTATTCCCTTTGCATATGAAACTTCGATAGTTTTAGTCTCTTAAGAATCTAATTTTAAAATACATTCATTTAAATGCCAGTTGGGACTTTCTCTAGAGAGCTAGGAAGAGAGGCTTTGAAGTGGAATTCTGACAGAAGAATAACCATAGTTTTTTATTCTCGGGATAACTGAATCTTTTCCAGATATCACTGTTATGTGCTACTGTCTCTACTGGTAGACAGAGCTATACCTCCTTCGATTATACAGTTTTCTTTTCAGAAAAAGCACCTAGCTGTTCTGACAAAAGAAGTCTCTGAAAAACAATCAAACCTCATTTTATCAATTGCATCAATGCTTTCTTTCACCTAAAGGTGCTATATCATTGTTAATTTTGTACCACTAGTGTTTGTTTCTGCAGCAAGACACTATCAAGAGCACAAGATCTTAATGATAATAACAAAAACATCGTGTGCTACAGAAGGCAGCATTGTATTACGTCCTGTTGAAAAAGAAATAGCATTGAATTACATACAGGCTTATAATGTTGATGTTTTCTAAGTTTATTTTACTTAGGTATTTGTCATTGAGCTGGAAGAATTTATTCACTTTTTTTTTTTAGATGGTAAACCTACAAGTTCTTCAACTATGCATAATAAAATCAGTTCAGATTTTCAAGAGATGGCATCTGATAATTTCTTTTCATTTTTTACTTCTCTGAAGTCTACAGTTTTTGTGATGAAGAACTAAGATTTCACACACTTAAAGATAACAAGCAACAAATTGAAATTACATTGTTCTGTTGCTAGTTTACTGCCTAAGTAATCCAAATACTTTTTTCCCTTTTATTACTGTCAAATTAATTTGTGTTAAAAGTGCCAGGAGAGAACTTTGGAAGCAAACCAGGAAAGACACTCTATTATATTTTTCTTCCTTTCTAGTGTATCATTTAGTCTAGGCTGCTGCACTTCTTAAAACTTCAGACTAAAACACATATGTGAAATGAAGCTTTCCATATAATCCACACTGCATGTAAATGCAAATACAAATGATCGAGGCAATACCTTTACTATTTTCTTTTTTAAAGAAATAATTCAAATTAGAGATGAATGCTACCACAGAAATGTAAGGGTTTTTTCTGCTATTATGAGCACTGTACTTCATTCTACTTGATGAATTAATTTTAAAAATAATTTTTGATTTGACCCAAAGAATAAAGAATCTTAGAAACTTTTTTTTGAAATAAGTGCCTAGTTTTCTCAGCTACAGCAATGTTTTCCTATCAACATGAATAAAATCTTTGTTTGGTACAAGCAGGAAAGGAATTATAATTACTTCTGTATTCATGGGTATGTGAGAATTTCAGTTTACAAATTCAGTACCATCTTGGATGCTTTCTTTGCCCTAACTCAAATAGAAAAAAACACATTGTGACAACGATAGCTAGACCAATCCAGGAGAGTGAACATAATATCAAATACTAAAATACTTAGTAAAGAATTCTGGGATACTAAAGGAACATTTTCCAGGTGACAGTTTTCCTCAAAAAAACCCAAAAAACCAGTCTATATATAAGGCCTATATAAGTCTATATATAAGTTTATAAGGCCCGCACAGAGCTGAAGATAATCCCTAGAGGAGGATATATTGAAATACCCTGATTGGCCATTAGCAGCAGCATTTCTGAAAGAGAAAGGTGGCCTGAAAGGATACTGATGCAGCACAGTGGAAAGCAGACAATCTTTACTTTAGAATAAATTTTCAAGGGAAGAATATTGGATAAAGAAATAAAAAATGAGCTTTACAGTACAAGTATTTCTTTCTGATTCCTACAGTCCCACTGAATATGTCAATCATGCTTTGCTTTGAAGATATTGTTTTTCAAATATTGGAATCAGTCCATTCCTAAACTCCTTAAAGGCAGTTAGCCTGCTGGCTATCATACACTAAAAAGAATAACTGCAGCCCAGAGACTTTATCCAAGGGCATTTAGATGACCAAGTTTTTGAAGGTTATATGTAGATAAATCAAATTAGCATGTAAGTTAGAAACAAAGCTCTGTAATTATCTAATCAGAAATGAATCTAACTTTAAAGTAAGGTCTTTTTTTATGTTCTTAAACAATGCACATCTTGTCTGCCAGGTGCAAAGTCACCTTTCTTGTCATGCTGAGCACAGTGCAAGTCTATAAGCCTAAGGAGGAATGATACTCAGACCTTGCCCAGTCTAGGCCCTCGTGGCTTCATACCTGAGATGTGTGAAGTCTCTGCTCCCATGTGCTCATAATCCATTTAATAGTCCATAGATTTCCAAAATCTGTTACCCAACTACATTAATTTAAAGCTCCATCTCTACCATTCTGTTGTGCATATACGTATTTCTGAACACTGGTATGTGTTCACTACATGTCTATGTGAGTTTCAAGAAGATATGGTTGAAAGAAGAGACAGCATTGGTATAAGCTCTAATACATACATATTTCATAACTGTATTCATTAAAATTATATTGGGATAGATGCACTGGGAAGAAAAAGGAATTTCACAATTAGAAAATGTGGTATTGAGGTACAAAGCTTGCAGCTTGCAGGCATTGTTATGTATCAGCAGTGTTTGAAAGTTTACACAGGACTTCCGATATCATCCGATGGGATAGTTCTGTTCTGCATCAAATTTAGTTAAACGTATTTTCAATAATTACATGAGATAAAAAATATAAATGGAACATAAGTATAAGTGGAAGAGGAAGCAGTATATATTAAATAACTACAAAGAAAGTACATTAGAGTTACTGTCTTTTCATGCTGTTACTAATATTGGTTTTTGTAGAACCCTTTTTGTACAACCCTTTTCTAAAACTTATGGTTTACAAGAGAAGAATTAAAACAATTGTACTGATTCCTAGGCCTGACATTGAGTTGCAGTGGCTCTTAATCAAAACCAATATAAAATTTCAAACTTTAATAAAAGCTAATCTGCAGTTCCTAAATCCTCAGAGCAAGTAAAACAACTATATCCAACTTTAATTAAATGACTTTGTTTCAAAGGGAAAGGAATACATTCTACAATTTATTTTGGAAACATATTTACTCTTCTGTTAGCTGGCATTATTCCTCTCAGCAAATGCAACATTCTGTGGGATGTAATTCTCAAGAATTATCCTTGTCTCTTCTGCAGTGAAAGGAAGATCAAATAACTTAAAAATTCCAGTATCAATCTGAAAGTTCCTGTAGGCAACACCATGATTGTGTTCATCAGAAAATTAATTCTGTACTTTTGTAGTTTGATTTCCTTAAAACCCATTAATAAATCTGTCCACTCTGCTATTTTTATAAGAAAACATCCAGTTTGGAAAATGTTTTGATGGTTTTGATAACAATCAGCTATACAGTTGCCACAAAAAAAGTTATGACTTTTTAAAAACATAGGATATTACTGAAATATCTGTCACCTTAATGAGCTACTGAAATCAATGAAATTATTTCTATTAATATTACTCATTAATATTTCAATAATGTTTTGCTCTTAAAATAAATAGACATATACTTGTAAATAAATAAATATGCATAAATAAATATGGGTGAGTTAATGAGATGTGTATATTATAACAAAGTCTTTATGATATTCAAAACAGAATTGCATAGATAATGATTTCCTGTAATTCTGCAAACTGAAATTTGGAACTTTATTTTAGTAATGACTGACTGAGCTTTTATGACATTCCATGTCCAAGGAAGTAAAAACAGGAAGAAACAGAAACATTCACTGGATTTTTAAATGATGACCTGGCAGATCTTAATATGAATGCCAGCATGAATTAAAATCTCCTTTGCAGTCAAACCATGGACAAATCAGCAAAGATTCCTTTTCAATTTCCATTAAAACAAGTAATTTATGAGATCCTATACAGAGAACATAATGCTATAAATTCTACAGAATGGCTGTCACATATAAGGGTATTTCAAGCTGTAACTTGAGAGACATAGAAATGTAAGGAAACTGATGAAGAAGTATACAGGATTCAGCAAATTTCATTTGAAAGCAGGGATCTTCAAATTAGTTCACAGAATCACAGAATAAGCAGGCTGGAAGAGACCCACTGGATCGTCGAGTCCAACCATTCCCACCAATCCCTAAATCATGCTCCTAAGCACCTCGTCTACCCTAACCTTAAACACCTCCAGGGACGTTGACTCAACCACCTCCCTTGGCAGACCGTTTCAATGCCTAACCACCCTCTCCGTGAAGAACTTTTTCCTAATCTCAAGCCTAAATCTCCCCTGGCAGAGCTTGAGGCCATTCCCTCTCGTCCTGTCCCCTGTCACTTGGGAGAAGAGACCAGCTCCCTCCTCTCCGCAACCTCCCTTCAGGTAGTTGTAGAGAGAAATAAGGTCTCCCCTCAGCCTCCTCTTCTCCAGGCTGAACACCCCCAGCTCTCTCAGCTGCTCCTTATAAGGCCTGTTCTCCAGCCCCTTCACCAGCTTTGTTGCCCTTCTCTGGACTCACTCCAGAGCCACAACATCCCTCTTGTGGTGAGGGGGATGTTGTGGCTCTGGAGCGAGTTCATTACATATTGTGGTACAAATCTGACAGCTCTCTGATATTTTCTAATATTTCATTAAATTAATATTTCATTAAATCAATCTACCATTGTTTCAATTTTTTTTTCCCAGTTTACTTTCGTTTAAGTGATGTCAAAACCAGATGCAGTCTTTCCAGCCCACCAGTTATTCCAATGTTGTTGGAAAATCCTTTAAAGGTACTTCTATTCAGAAAGAATAATGAAATAATTAATAATTCATTGTGCATGAATTTATTACATAAGTCCTGTACCACAAGCAGGATGACTGAAGTTTCATTAATGTTGAATAATAGTAACACTTCCAAGTACAGTAATGGAGAAAATTAGCTAGAATGCATAAAATGCTTAAGATTTGATATAACTAAGACAAAAAACCCCACCTTTTCTACTGCTTTACAAGTTCTCATGAGTATTACATTGCCAAGAAACAAAATAGACCTAACTGAGAGCTTTTAGTCATATGATGATAGTCAGGCTTCTTGAAAGATTAAATTTTATGCACTCTTTTAGACTGGAGTTGGGCTAAATATTTTACTTTCCAAGAGAATTATGACAGCCATAGAAGACTTTTTTTCCCTATACTGCAAATTCAGTTAGTCATGATAATTTAATGGACAGTGAGGCCACACAAACTTATTATCAAGCTCCCCTTCAGCAGCTCCTGGAGTGAATTGTCATTCTCAGTAGACAAACCACCATCCCAATTTGCATCTCACATATAATATTCTCTCAAAAGGGAAAAGCATATTTACCCTTCAAGGTTTTCTTATCCTCAGTCATAACACATAATGTCTTATCTGTTTTATTCATCATAGATCTTTACAAGTTTGAGCTGTGCATGCATGCTATTTACTAGTGGTAACTTCATGCTCCATATGCATAATTGTAAACAATTTTATCTATTTCATTTCGGCCAATGGCCAGGGATTATATTATAGAATGTCATTGATTGCATATTTGCATTATACACCCTGTTTAAACATAGATTAATTTCTTTAATATCCATCCAAGAAAAGAATACAAGTGTCACTGATCCCATTAGAATCATGCTACTCCCCAACACCACCTTTATACAGCAAAGTGAAGGTGCAAGCACTGGTCACAGTGGTAGCAAAAAGAAAGCAGAAGAAGCTACAACACCCTCCAGCAAACTGATGTATCCAAGTTGCCAGTAGGTTGTTCCAGGCTTCGCCGACTACTTTGCCACCATTATAATATTAACCTACATTAATTTTGGGAATGAAAGCAAAGAGAGGTGTTTTCTTGCTAAAATCACCCTTCTGGTTTGCAATGCTTGACCATTTCTTCTTGACTTCAGCTTGAACTAAGGAAAATAGGGTTTGGGACCCTGCTAGCTGAAAGTACTTCTCTTAAGTATCTCTGAATGACTGGAGTATGGCGACACAAACAAGGTCACTGGGTATTTTGAGACCTGGCAGAATGCTCTGTGCGAAGAGCGTGCCCTGCCTACGTACCTTACTGAGCAATTTTAAGACAGTGCTGTTCAGTGCACTGCTGTGTGGTGTTAAACTCTTCCCACCTTTCACCTTAAAGGTCACTCCATTTCAGGTGGATATGTGATTCTTGAACTAGGTTATAGCTCATAAATGAAAGCTTCAGCAGATGGCAATATCATCACCAAGATGACGTGCACTTGTAGGATATGTGGCATTCTTTGTTTGCCATTATGTAAGTAATTTGGAACAGTAGAAAGCTATCTGCTTCTTCCTTTAACTGTCCTCTGAACCACTCTTAGGAGAAGACAGAGCATATGAAGCACAGCTATTCTTGCACACGGCAGACCTCTTGGTGCTAATATTTCCCTTAGCAGCAGTCACACACTACTGTCCACTAAAAATGTCTTGTTTCAGTTCACCTTACTGCCTAATGTAGTTTCATTATTTTCTGGTTATGACTACTTGCATTTACTAACAGTAGTTACAGAGACGAATATTGAATCAGTGTAAGGAAATAATTATAACAGGCTACATTTCATTACTGTTATTAACTGAATTTGTCCATGAAGGTTTAACAGTTAAACCATTTCTGTCTTACATCTGAAAGGGATGATGCAAGCCTTTTAAAAGCAAATTAAAACAACTAACAAAATCAGCATAGTCACTTGTTTTAAATGCCATTGTTGTCTATAGAGTTTTCTAGTCACAGTCTACAGGTTTGGGCGTCTGAGTAGTTAAACAGACCAGAATGCTTTTCCGATAGTTTATTGCATGAAGTTACAGTACTGAATTGCTTATATGGACAATCATAAATACGGCCTCTACAGTAATGCTGACTAAAAGCAATTTACTCATTTGAAGTTTATGAATTTAAAACCTGTATTAAACAAAAAGCCAGGCTCAGGTTCAACGGGATTTAGGTTTGAGAGTAAACACATTAAAGGATGTATTTTTAGTAAGAGGATAGGGACCTGGCTGAGCCAAAAAGATGTTTTATGACAAGGTAGTCAGCCTACCTGAGTCTCAGGTATCACAGGAAGATAAGGAGGATAATAGCCTTTTCTGTCCTTACACTGGATCATGAAGCTTAACTCATAAGTGAGTCTTATCCAAAGCCATTAAAGCCAACAGAAAATCTCTCATTGGCTTTATTGAGGTTTTCTTCAGGTCCTTTACAAGACAGCTGAAAGACTGCCATTGACATTAAGCCCTGCTTTTATAAAGCTCTTTCATATCCTCAGCTTTGAGGCATTTGAAAACATAGAAATGTAGTAAAATGAGCATCATATTTACCAAACAATTCCCTATCAAGAAAAATTTGAACTTTCTTTTCATTCACTTTGAGAGTGCTGATTAATACATATGTGCATTTCCAGGAATATATTTATATATCAGTTATTGCCTGCACGTATTAATAACTATTTCTTAGATACCCTTGTATGTTGGTTGTATAATTATCTCTGCACTGCTGGATGCTAAATCTGCACATTTGATCTGGATAAAGTACAGTTTATAGTCACTTTTCCCTTGATTCAGCCAGAGTGTCAGATCCAGAACAGAAACCGTCACTTTGGGTTTATGCTGGTATTATTCTGGCTGTGTAAGCAAAGACAACAACCGATCTGGCATAAAGTTAACCACAAAGTTCATCATTAATCCTTTAAAATCTTTAAGAAATTTGAAGCAGCAGAGGAGTTTTTTACTCAATTAGTTTTTATAATGTGTCTCCTGCATTTCTGACCTAAGAAAGAAGCATCGCCAGGGGCGGTAATGGTCTATTTACTATGCTGTCAGACTACCATCTGCAAAAAGCAAAAAGCACCCCTTATCCCCAAAAAGGAAAAAGAACTGAAAACAAGAAGGACAAACTTTAAAAAATGATATCATAGTTATATAAGCTGTCGAGTATTACATTCCTGTAAAATGCTAGTTAAGGAATGTTAGTTAATATCATACAAGATTGACTTTAAGAATAAGAATTTGAAAACAGTAACAGTTAATTAAGTAGAAATCTCTATTCCAGTCCAGGTAATTGAAATAAATTTCCAGTGATATTTAAATGTTTATCTCCTTAAATAATAGTAAAAAGATGCAAGTTCTCTGAATATTTATTGGCTTCTATTCAAAACAGCCATTTTCAGCATTATGAAAGGCTGACAACATATTTTGAAATGTGAAACACAGCAGTATCAAAGCAATGGTGTTAGAAACCACCTGCCATTCCGTATTGCACAAAGCAGTTTTTAAGACAATGTACAATAGCCATACAGTACTTAAAGTAGTCCCATACTCTGGAAAAGTGATTAATATTTAGGTTTTGATTATATAGAGAGTTAAGAGCATTTCTAATTCAGCACTACCCACAGATATTCTGTTCCTTTTGTAATACCAGTTAAGGTATTAATTTTATTCAATGATCTGATGAAACAGTAAGGAAATATTAAATCTTTACAAATTATAGTTAAAACCTTTCTGTTTTATTTACATGCTTCATGAAAATGTCTCTCTATACCTTAATGTTCCAATTTAATCCTATAAAATCCATGCAATAACAAGAGATAATATAATTTATTTTATAATATTTTTATGAACTAGGTAATGATAATTTAATCTGCCAATGTTTTACATTTTTGGTATTCATATCTCTCTAAAGATGCATCTAATTTAAAACTTGATTGGTATCAGGGTTTTTGCTTTACCAACCTAACCCATTAGGCCATTACACATATTGTTATTCTCCAAGAGAAAAAATTATTCTAACATCTGTTCTCAATCTGTTTTTCCATAATTTCCTTTTATGCCCCATGTAACTCATTAAGCTCATCTACAAAACATTACTGTGTCTGACCATCTACACTATTTTTACTGAAGCTTTCGATCCAAGAAAACATGTCTAGTTTTACACATCAGAATTGTGGCACTTGTGACATCTAACCTAATTTATTAACTGACATATACTCTACCAAAATGAGAGAAGTGGGTTCACATCTGAACACTGTTCCTTAAGACTGCTGCTGTCTTATGAGAGAAAAAAGTGCTTAAGTTAAGAAGAATATACCTTCTGAATGGTTTAAAGAGAGTGATTTTAATATTTTAATTCACCTCTGCACGTGATCTTTAGAATACAGCAGACAGATGGATGGAAAATGTTCCACTAACCTAAAATCCAGCTGTGTAGAATGGAAAAGAACCATGAGTCCAACATGTCCTTCTAAATATATTTGCCACTTTCTTCTGCAGATAAAATTTTTCTGTATTTTATTATTCTCAAACTAGTTTTCAGCCCTGTGACCTTTTCTCCCTCCTTTTGCCTGTATCCAATGATTTCTGCTCTAATTCAATTTCAGAGGAAAATACCTATTTACACTTGATCTGCTCGCAATGTATTTATCAACACAATACAAAGGTCATTAAGGTCATTCTTCCTGCAGAAACTAAAGAATTCACTGTCAAAACTGTCTTGCTAGCTCTTTAAAGGCTACTTCTGTAAGAAAAGTCATGTACTATCCGATGTTAGATAGCAGCTGGTGACTGATGTGAAGTCAAAGTCTAGTGAATGTGATCTTCTAATATTTATAAACATCAGTGAATGGAGTAAAAAGTTGAGGGTATTTAGGTTTTCTTAAACATGCTATCTTGTATGAAAGCTGCATGGTGCCTACCTTGAGGATTTTACCTTGTATTAATTTCTGTTTGATCTGCTGTGAACTGGAAACCAGTGCCCAATTGCAAATGTTTCCAGAGGCTCTGAATCTACATTAGCAATATATTTGTAAGGGAAAAGATCAGTTGCTTTAAGATATATCTTGGGAACAGAGAACAAGACAGAAAAGTAAATGCCTACTAAGGAACTAAATTGATACTGGCACAGGATAGACCAAATGAAATTCTGCTGGGAAGAACCTCTAAAACTAGGAGTTTGGAATCTTAGAAGGCAGTAGCAGGAAGATAATAATGAAAATAGCAAGAAATACAAGCACAAATATAGTAAGAAAAAGCGAAAGAGAAGTAATGGCATCACATACTCCAAACCAGCTTTTTTCTCATTTTTCCTGAGAACAAATTATTTCAAGTTAATAATTGAACTATAATACCAGAAGCCAGAGAAACTGATAAGGACCATCCTGTCATTAATTCAACTAGAGTCAGTGGAGGGACTTATGTATGAAATAGGTATGAAATGCACAAAGGAGAAAACTTCCCTGTGGCAACCAGTGAATTTTTAATAATATTAGAAGAGTATTCTCTCTTCAAGACATAGTTAAACACCCTACATGTGCAACAGAGCAAAAAGGGCTTGTATTTCCAGAACAGGATGCACAGTTTCAGGAATTATTTTCTGCATGCTAAACTAAGTTAAAACAAGAACAGGAATCCACACAAAGTGTAACAAAATCAAAACCAAATCAAAACTGGAGTGCACAGAAAGTATTTATTGTCTTCCTGATGAACAGATGCACACTTTTTCCAGTCAAAAGAGGTTTCAATTTACATTTTGTCACTATTCAATATGAAAATGGCTCTACATAAAGAAAATTTAAATAATTATTTTTTGTAAAGTTTTTAAATATCCTTGTTGTTGTCCATAGACCCATTTAACAGTTAATACTTAATAAGCACAGTTATAGTTTCCTAATTCTTTATCCCAGCACTGGTCTACAGCAAGACTGAGTTCCCCGGAGGGACCCATTCCAAATTACATCAGCTGGCAACATGTCCTCAGGGAGCATCTGTCAGCTACAGGGAGCTGGCTCGCCCTCTGGCTACTCCTCAAGTATATCCCTCCAAATTTAAAATCTCTACCACTTTCCTCCCCTGTGGGGAAATTAAAAGCAGTCATTATTCTTTTTATTATAGTTAAGAGCAAACTCAATCTCTGCTGATTAAGATATTTCATAGATTCTAATAATTCTTACAAAAATCATAAAAATACAATAACAGTCAATTAATTCTCAATGTGTTGCACAAACGATCCAGGAGAAATGCACTGCTTTTCAGTGACAAAGTGTAAATGATATGCAGAGAATTGACTCACCGGGCCAAAAGCATTGCTGTCAAAGCTGTGTCCATGGTGATCACCTTCCACCCAAATATGTCCATGTGGAATTTTCACATACTTTTTTTTGTATCCAATTGTTCTAAAAAAGAATTGGGAAAAAAAACAAAAATTTACAATGTTTTCTTAATGAAACTCACATATCTATTGTCTCGCAATTTGACCTTGCATAACATGCAACACTTGATTAAAAAATGTGTGCTGAAGTCCTTTAGACTTCAGCAGTGTTATTCAAGTCAAATACACAACCATTTTGTATGAGCTAGTTGCACTGCTAGGGTCTGTTTACTACATTGTTTTGGTAAAAATCACACCACAAAGGGGAACAAGAGACTTTAAATAAAGAGATTCTAATTGCCATTTCTGTAGTAACAATTCTTTGAATCATAACATTTTATCTCAAGTAAACGCCCGTGGACACATGTTGCAGCCACATAAAGATATGGCATTGAGAATGCTTTCCTTCTGGGGCAGTGTTAGGTACTCAACAAATATAGTATGATATATCTGAACTGGCCTCAGATTCAGAGCTTGGATTCTTTAAATGCTTATGTCCTGGGGGTAGGATTTTTGCAGCTATAACAAGGTAAACAGGATAAACCTACAGGAAACCTTTAAGAGAAGGCCAAGTACTGCAAAATATGATACTGATGATTCAAGCTGTTCTCCACAGAAATTCATACTGAAGCAGAGCCTCAGCATGCTCTGATATTACAAAAATTGACAAACTATGGATAAATCCCAAAGCTGAGGTGCAGAGCATGCAAAATTCCTGTATTTATTTCCTGACTAGCTGTAATTTTCACAATTCCAGCTAGGCTTCTACCGTACACCTTTGCTTTCTTTCATGGGGTCTGTTATTCTGCAGTCACCCATGCAGAGAAGCGATTTTATCATGCACATCAAATTATTACCATGACTAAGTATTTACAGACAGGACTACAGATTGTGACACCTCTTATTTTGTTTTGGATAATCAAGTCTGTCTGTAGACAGAAACTGACTTTTGATATAGGCTGTTGCCTGCAGCTGCTCATCACTTTTCACTGTCCAGAAGATCTGTATCCAAAGAGGGAGGCAGAAGGAGCCCACTCCAAAACTAAAAAAAAAATCAACTGAACAGAGAAAACCACTTTCTTTGGGAGATTCAGCTGAACTGTGCAATTGCACTAATCGGGGATGGTCACAAGTCAAAATAGGAAAATGGTTTATGGTGATGCTTTTTTGGTTTGGGGGCAGGAGACCATGAAATATTAGGAGAATAAAGAATCCTCAAAATTTCATTTTATTAACTTTATTTTCTTAGTCAAATAAAAAGAATTCTTACTTGCTTTGCAAATCAAAAACAACAATACGTGCTTCTTCAAACAGCTTTTTCTGGCTGCTAAAAGGATGAGTATGCCAGAATTATATTCTAATGAAACTTCTACCTGTACTTTCAGTGGAAGCTGAAAAAATAATAGCCTATTTGCAGAAAAAAAAGACTCTGATTTTCATCTTTCTTTAGAACAATTTCATATTATACAGTATTGAGGACTGAGTTCCTAAGCAATGAAACCAAAAATGTAAAACTGTCCTGAGTTGGTAAATATATAATATTGTAAACACAAAGAGTACTTCTGCAATAATTTAATTATGCTAAAAGACTAGTTTATCACTGTGAAATTCCTTCCTTATTTTTTTTTTTCTTAAGAAATAGGTCATAGAATCTGTACAGTCTGGACAATAAAGTATTTATGTTTTGAGATTCAATAGTGCTTTTTCTCATTGCTAATTCCTTTTATATATTGTCATATGAGACTATATTCTACTAGAAGCATGTTTTAAGAGAAGTTAGCCATGAACATTATTCATCATTTTAGTGTAGTATTTGCATAGGACAGTTATCTAGGGACTGCATCCACTTTAGCAATAATCTTGCAAAAACTGTCCTATGGAATGCAAGTGAAACTTGAAAACAAAGTTTTACTTGAGGTTTTCACTGCACGAATTAGTAACAAACTTTAGCAATAAGCTCATGTTACAGTAAATTGGATCATAAGTTACATAATATTGTTTGAATTTTCAAGATAATTTTGTTGCTGAATTATTCCAAAGCAGATCAATAAATCATTCATGCACGTAAACCAGGATACAGGCTTCAGAAAGCCATATTTGGTTAATGACAGTAAATTATTTTTCATTACTGATGCAAAGACTATGCTGACCTTTTTTTAAGAAAAAAATCCTGAAAAGTTGTAGTTTCATTTCCTATGAAGAGAGCACAAATTGTTTCATAATCAAAATTAGTCTGCAAGTAACAGTGCTCCTCTCTCACATGTATCTTGCAGAAAATAAACACTTTAATCTCTGGCTTAAATTGCAAAACCATGTTTGTGTGGTACATGGGCAATATGGCTCTTGCTGTAAATGTACAAAGTAACATTCATTTCACTAGCTAACCATTTTAGCTAGACATGCTGAAAGAAAACTATTACCCATCTTTTTGTGCAATTATACAAGGCTGAATTACTAACACAAATAGTACAACATCATTTCTGAGAAGAAGTGTTGACTCAACACTTTTCCTCAGCATAGCTTCACGGGCAACTGTCATCCACTTTTTAGATTTAGGATCATGCAAATAAATAATAGTTCTAAGTCTAATCAATACTTCTGTGAAAAATTAATACAACATAAAGTGAAGAAAATACATTGGGATGCTTCTAGTGCTCTCCAAGAATCATGACAAAACATAAAATCCTCAAGCCAAATACCAATTAGACACATGATTGAATCATCAGGAATTTTACTCCTGAAAGGTCTTTCCTACAAAAGAAATGCAGTCAATAATGTACTATATATTCTGAAAGTAATCTGAAGATCTATTTTTATGTCTTTGCTGAATATTCTTACTCTAATTTCTCTGTCTTTGCCTATAATCTTGACCCCTTTATTAGCTCTCACACATGAAGTATTTAATTAAATTTAGATGATATCTTTGTGAATTATTAGGAGAACAATTGGTGTAAGTAAAAATTAACAGTATTTGTTAATTTCATATCCAGTTCATTAGCATGAGTTATAATTACTGAACAATCTTCTGATTTTCAGAAAACCTCCACTAATAAAGAGTAGTATTTTACTTTCTGAAGCCTACTGTCTTTGAAGTAAGAATAAATAGACAGTTTAACACCTCATACTCTTCCCATTCTAAATGTTCACTTCGAGAATAGCACAGGCGAAGATATTTAAATACTCAGATTTTTATACATAATATTCAAGAATCTGTTGAAAACCATACTGTTGCGTGCAGAAAATATTTTGGGTTTCACTGAAGTCTTAGACAGGTTAGTAATAACCACCTATGCTACTGTTGCTCAAACTGTAGCTAAACTCTTGCTGGCTTAAGAACAGAATCTATCTTTTTTTTATCAGAATGTAATAGAATTACATTTATCCTTTTAGTCATTTTTACATAAATTGGTCTGATATTCTCCTTTTTTTCTTATATCTGAGGTACATTTTGAACCTTTACAAAGGTTTTTCTCCATGATTTAATAGTTAACAGATGTACTTATATCTAGCCTTGGCTGAGAAATAATTTCAGTCTTGACAGTCAAAAATGAGCTCTATATGATATTCTAACCACCTGCCCACAAAAAAGAAAAATCTGCTTTTTTAGGATGTGGTACCAGTGCCAAAGCAAGCAACTTGGCTCAGCTAAACTGGATGAGGAATGATTGCCTTCAGTTTGATTTGACCTTGAGAAATCATAAGGTCTCAGCAATCTGCATATCTTTGGGTGACATCAGGGAACAGACACTTTAGATAATTTCCTCTTTTTGTACCGGAGATAACAAACAAATATAAACTCTTTTTTAAAATAGACTCTCTATCTTACTTAGGAGAACTTTTTCCAAACAACATAAATTGCTGTATATGAAGTTTTTTACATAAATTCTTCCTTATCAAATCCACAGATGAAAAAAATAGTAGGATATTCAGTTTCGGTGACGTCCAAATCCCAAGATATGAACATTATTGTAATGTATCATAGAAATTGTATTAGTATCACCACAGAGAATCCACATACATACAGCCATCTTTGCCTTTTTATTTTAACCCCTTCCTTACATATACTCTGTTCCTTTGACCACAAGCTGTTTTCAGAAGACAGTGTTATATACATAAAGCAACTAAGTATTTTCTTCTGAAGACCAAGTTCACAAACTGTGCACGAGAGTATGTCAATAGGTTAGGGAATATTGTCCGGTTGTGTTCTGCTATTAAATTTTGCCTCATAGCTGCAATGTGTTTTCTTTAAAAGGTACAGATCAGTAAATTATTATTACATGCATCCAAGCTGAGAACTGGGAAAGTGCTGGAGGAGATCTCATGCTTGGGATACTGCTTCCGTAACATTGCCAGATTTGATACGTTGCAAAGCAAATCCCCAAAAGAAGGCATACCAGAATGACAGAGGTGACAGAATCTCAAACCAAAGACACTTACTTGGTGAGATTAGGAGCAATCATTAAAGAATGCTGATTCCTTTGCCTATAATTGGGAAAACTTTTAAACTAAACTATCTAAACCTTGTAGGTTTCACCTTATGCAACAAAAGTTCTTGAAGTTTCAGGAAAAATGAAGACTAATTTACTCTTTTCCTCATGTGGAACAGAAATACAATAAAATCATTCGTAGTAAATAAGCTAAGGAGTTCAGGCAAGCAGGATGCCAGATTGCAAATGGGATCTCTCTTTATCCCAGCTAAAGCATTCTTAACTTGCACCAGTGCAAGTTCCTATGACTCAGCATTGCTAACAGTAGAAATCTGATACAGAATGTACAGGAGATGTTTGTAGCTCTGTTTTATTAACTGGATGATTTCTCATAAAGCATAACATTCTAAACAAAAGAATTAGTTAGCCATTACTTACTTCATGAGTTTCTTCAAAATACCAGTTAATCACTTTTAAAACATACAGTATTCAGGAAGGTTACTTGATTTCAACTTAAATTAAAAAGTAGTCTAATCATATACTGAAATTTACACTTTTTGCCAATTACCTGCTGTGTGGAAGTTAGTTAAATTTTCAAAAGCATGCATCATGTTTTGCTTCAGATAGCTTTCAAACTATAATTCTACCAGATGGCTGTACCACACCAAGCGAGGTATACAAATGCGATTATATCACTATTTTGCAAGACAGTGTAATGTAAGCAATTACAGCACAACTTTTTGAAGCCAGAAGAAATGTAGTCATCCAAAATTTTGTATTAGTAATACAGCTCAACTGTCCTTTATATGGGTTAATATGGACCTTATTTTCACTAGGGCTTTCTTTATATTACATTGGCAGAGCAACAACAACAGGAAATACTAATTTTAAGGCCAGAAGATACCAAGGTGATAACTCAGCTTGAAATATGGATAAATACAATCCTCAACATTTCAGGCACTAATTCATGCAGCGATTATTAAATAATCCAGTATTATTTGATAACTTAAGCATGCATTGAATTTAAAATTTCCCTTGTTTTATGTCAAGGTGCACTTTATAAATAATACTTGAATTACAGAATGTTGGATATTTTTATTATATATTACAAATAGTACATGTTGCTAGTTTCACAGATACATGACTAGATGAAAAGAATATTTTGATACCTTAACTTATAACTGGATGTGAATATACACATCTGGACTCTATGATCTTAAAGGTCTTTTCCAACCTAAATGATTCTATGATCACACACGTGCGTTACACAAGTGCCGGGAAACATTCTATGAGTTGAGTTAAAAGTGCTACAGCTACCAGAAATTAGTTTCTGGGTCTTGTGAACATGATAGTTGCAGCACCAGTATCAGACATCAATTCCAGGAGATTTGGGTTTAAGGAAATAATTTCTTCTTATGTAAAATTTCTGCGTATTCATTTGCAATTATTTTATTATTATTCTTATTTTGAGCTTCATGTTGCCTTTGGGTTTTTTGGGTTTTTTTTCAACTTGCCCTACATCCCTTCAGAAACTCTGGAAAAGACCAATGCAGATCACCACGCATACAACACTTAGGAGCACAGGAAATTCATTCAGGAATATAGCACCAACAGCTTTTTCATTTTATGATCATTTCCATAGCAGCTCTCTTTAATCCTTTTAGGAAGGCATACAAATAAGTTTGGAATATGGTACTTTTTTTTTTTTTTCCTTTTCACTTCTGGAGGTGATACTGTGGAATACCTGTTCAACAGAATCATAGAATGGTTTAGTTTGGGGGAAACATTTAAAGGTCACCTAGTCCAACCACCCCTGAAATCAGCAGAGACATCTTCAACCAGATCAGCTAGCTCAGAGCCTCATCCCACCTCAAACATTTCTGAGGATAGGGCATTTGCCATTTCTCTCGGCAACCTGCTCCAGTGTTTCACTATTCTCGCTGTAAAAAATTTCTTCCTTATATCTAGTCTAGTTCCATCCCCTTTTAGTTTAAAACCACTATGCCTTGTCCTATCACTACAGACCCTACTAAAAAGTCTGTTCCCATATGTAAATTGAATTACCCTCTAACTAATCTGAGAATATTTTTATTTTTTAAAAAAGTATTAGAAAATTCTAAAAATTTTAAATTTGATAGCATCCCTTATTTTGCAATTGATTCAACATTGGATATTATGTAAAGATAACTGCATATACTATATGCATGTGAATAAAAATATTCCTACACACTTCCACACAAATCTGTCACTCCCATTTGAGGTACTGAAAGTAGTTCATTCTTTTGCTCAGCACATACTCCTAGAGAGAAGAACCACAATAATTTTCAGGATAAATTAAAACAAAAACAAAGCAGTAATTTTGTGTTGAAAAAAAATAAAAAGAGCAACATCTCATCTGTTGCATTCACTTAATTTAAATGGCTAACCAGATTACTGATTCAGCAAAAAGAAAACATGCAGTATCACATTTTAATTCTACTGCAGTCTTTCACTCATCAGTCTGTCTGGTTCCAATTTCCAGCACTCTGTCATTTCAAGTTAAGAGCATGAAAATTATTCAGTTTCCTTCTTTTGATAAAAGTCCCATTAACCAAATGAGTATATCATTTCATTACCTTCTCACATTTCTCTACTAAATTATATTGATAATTAACATGACTGGCTTTTGCTAATATCATTAACAGTTATTCATATTATCATATTATATCATATATTAGATGAGAATAATTTGTTAGATTCATTATCATCAGATTCATAATCATTAGCTTCATAATTTTAGCAAAGTAAAAACTTACTAGTTATTCTAGATCATCTAAGTAAGATTACCAAACCCATCATTGTCAAATTGGAAATATAATATCAGTAAGAAAGTGAGTATAAATAGAGACCAAAAAGTTCTTCCTATCAAAAAGATTATTTCTTGCATTGACATAGTCTTTCTATTAATACTGGATCAACTGGAAAAAGTGTTGGCTAAAAATTTTGCTTTAGACATGTCATTTTAGCTTTAGACATTTATGTCAACCCAAAGAGAACGTATCCCCAGTGATGGTGAGAAGTGGTGATGGCTAGGAGAAGGCTGAGGTACTTAATTCTTTTGCCTCGGTCTTCACCATTAACCACTCTCCTCACCCCTCCTGTCATGGGACAACAAGATGGTGACCAGGGGGGTAAAACCCCTCTCACTGTAGAGGATCAGGTGACCACCTGAGGAACTGAACATATATAAGTCTATGGGACTTGATGAGATACATCCTAGAGTCCTGAGGGAACTGGCTGATGTGGTTGCCAAGCCTCTCTCCATGATATTTGAAAAGTCATGGCAATCAGGAGAAGTCCCTGGTGACTGGAATATGGGTAACATTGTACCCATTTTTAAAATGGGTAGAAAAGACTAACCTGGGAACTACTGACCTGTCAGTCTCGCCTCTGTCCCTGGGATGGTCATGGAACAGGTCCTCCTAGAAGCTGTGCTAAAGCACATGGAGGGTGGGGAGGTTATTAATGGCAGCCAGCATGGCTATTACTGCATTAAACATAGACAAACCCTTCCAGGGGATCACAAACCAGGCCTTTTGTCCTCCCACCAAGGGTCTGCTAACAACTAGATTAGAACCATTCTCTTTGTTGCCTGCTTTCTTTCTGAATTTCTTCCAGTTACACTTCAACCAGCTCTTTCAATCGTCGACCCAGCTCCTGGAGGTGAGGATGGGTACATAAAGTCACCATGAGCATGCTTACAACTTGGTGATTACAGCATTCTACAGAAATAAGAAAGAATGAGGTCAAACCCTGTCCAGACTTTACAAGATATTAGTTGTGCCCTCAACTGCAGCTAATTTGGAGTCCAGTTTTTGTCTCATAAACTACCTGGCACTTCTGTCCACATATATCTGTAATAAAGGAATTTTTGGTATATCAGACCTCTGCATGGGATATAAGTGGATTGATGGAAGTAAGTCTGCATCTAGCTGAGATTCAGGTGGTCTGGACTTTACTGGGTCTGTGGAGTCTGAAACAGGGGACCTGTGCTATACAAATTAAAGTACTATTGAAGCACCATAGGTATATATTAAACATTCAGTACAATCTAAACAGTCCTTCTAAAACTGACAGCATACTTGCTCACTGATGTAAAAGGAACTTTCAATATAGGTTTTATATATTAACTACTCTATAAAGACTCTAGAACAACTTATGTAGAACTGAGGAAAAGTAAGACCCATGTCGTTGTAGAGCTTTTCTAATAAAAAATGAGAAGAGATTCTGCAGTTTCTCAAGTCAGAATGGCATTTGCAACAGCTAAAAGTTGTTTTAGCACATCACAAAGAGCAATATTTCATCTGGGAGTTTTTAGAACCTTGTAAGATCAGTATTGTGAATAGATGTCTCAGTGAAAACCAGATTCTTGTAGACCTATGACTGCTAAAAGAGTCTGGCAATATCTCTGCCTAGCTCCAACTGTAAGAAATAATTCCCCACCCACGCACGTCTCAAAAAGAAGCTAATTTTTACTTTCTTTATTGCTTAGCACTAAGTAAATGTATTAAAATTTCCTAATCTGCCTTACAAGACATATATAAAATGTGGAACCTTAACTTAATAAGTGCTTTCAGGAAGTATTATTATTGTTGTTGTTGTTTTTGTTATTATTAATGGAAAGAGGAGAGTCTTTATTCTCTCCAAAATGGAATCCTGAAGATTTACATGTTTCCTTTCATTAATGTTTGTTAGGAAAAAATATGAAAATGTCTTTTGTTGCTTTTCCATTAAGAGTGCATATTCATTTTTAAAGGATGCTACTATCAAAAAGATAATTGAAAAGCTTGAAGTAAACTATAAAAATACTAACTCTGTATTGTTAAATAAATTTATTTTTTGATACAAGTTATGATTATGAGCTTTAAAACTTCCAAGTATGTCAACGTTTTTTAATCTCAAATATGTAAGAAAACTTATTTGTTGGTAATGAAGATGTATTAGAAAACAGAGTAATACTTTCTGCTGAGAAAAAAAAAACCAAACACAAAATAACTGACAAAGTCCAGGAAAAAGAGTTATGCAGTCAGAACAGACTTCATAAATGTAACATGACACTGGCCATAATTTTGGAAGTTTAAGGGAACCTAAGAACAATATGAAATTTCACATAATATTCATCACAAGCTTTTCCTGAAATTTCAAACATAGATTAAATGCAAGAAAGAAGTTGGTTTACTTATCTTTTTATTCATTTACAGTCAATCTTTGTCACCTGCAACAATAGCTGTTGTCATAAATTCTTGGTTTGTATTGTAACCTGACTGGATTTTGATTTTAAACTGAAAAATTTGCTCAAAAAAATTCTACAAAACAACAGATTTCATATGGCTTCTGTTAAAAGATAAGAGCACGCCTATGTAGACTAAACTGCAGAATAAACCTGTTTTTGAGCTGGTTATGCTCTTTCAGATTAGATTTTCATGTTACAGTTTTGCAAGATGCTTCATCCTTTGACGTTTCCCATCTCTTGTAGAGCTACAAGGAAAGTCAATCTTAGTTTATATAAGGCCTTATTTTAAAGGATATTTATATTCATGGAAGCTAAAGTGACTTATAATACAATCTTTAATTGCCAAGAAATAACTTTTTAAAAAAGTGTGATTTTTTTTTTCAGTATTATCAGTGTGTAACATAGTATAAATTACTGCTACTGAAATGCCTTGAAACATGGTGAAAGTAGTGAAAATCAATATGGTTTGTAAAATATTTCAGCTATTTTTTTCCTAACCAGCTCTATAAGGTCATGTGAATGGAGAGAGGGATTATTTTATTCTTGTTGGGAAAAATCCAGTGAAAATTACAGATTACTTTTATGAAATATGAACACTGTTTAGAATTTCCTCCATCACAGCTATGTTAACTGAATTTCATTTAAAAGATCCTGAAATACATGTTACAAGAAAATTAAAGTAACTAGGAATGGGTTACTGCCTGTGCGTAATAAACACGTGCTGACTAAATATTGCTGATTTTAGTCAGCATTTGTTGCTGACTAAATATTACATAACAATGTGCCTAGTTCTTGTTCAGTGGCTACATCCATCCTATCTTCAGCTCACCATGCTATGTGACATGAATAACTGTGCTCCTGTGGACACTCAATGATGCTCTGGTTCTCAATGAAAATGCCCACAAAGCACACAGCAGACTAACCTTGATTACCTGGACATCTTACCTGCACTTGGGTATGAAGCCTCCAAATCTGCAAAGAAAGAACCCTCTACCACATGTCAATAAGCTGAAGTTACATAATAACAACTCTCTCAGTATTATATGTCCACCTTGCTCACAGTGCATGCAAGATGTGTGCTTGTGCCTACCCAGGGAGCAGTGAGGCATCATATTTTCTTTCCCTGTTGTCCCCAAAACTCACTGTAGTGTCACACTCCAGGTAATTTTGGTGTACAATAAAAACCTAAGACCTTCTACAAATGTAAGCATTGAAGGATTCATGTATTAAAAAATTATCCAAGATGAATTCAAAGTGTGCCTATTCAAGAAATTTTGTTCAAAAATTCCAGCAAGGTAAGGTGGAAGAAAGAGGAATTTTGTTGGAAATAAAAGTCTGTCAACCTATTTGTGGCTGATACACACTGCTCCAAAACCAGCCCTGAAATAATTTGACGTAGTAGACATACATTACTGAATGAAAAGACTGAAATAATGGCAATAACTTTAGATTTCAAATTTTGAAGAGGTACCTCTAAACAATTTTCTATAACTAAAGTCACAGGTGCTTAATTCCATTAGTTCTTCACAATTCTAATTGAATTCATTAAATAAATCATGTCGATGCCTTCATGTCTGAATAGCACAAGCAAAGAATGTAGTGATTAGAGCACACAAAAGCTGTTTTTAATTCTAGCCAGCTGTCTAAGAGTTAATGCAAGAATTAGGTTCTTCCTGTTATTTTTAATCTTAGCTGAAACACAAAAATGAGAGCAAACAACCTCTTTCTGATTTTCAAGATATTATAACTTAAATACAGGTACATTCATGACATCTGTAATTAAACATTTTTATTCAGAAGCCTAGCATAGCCATGAGCAATCTATGTGCTGGATTTTTCTAATGTTTCCTTCGACTGAACAGAATGTTTGCCTTGCAGTACAATCCTGTAAAGCAATCATCCAGAATGACTTGTGATTTTTGTCCTCTACTGCAACTGTATCATTGAGAGAGAAAAAAAAAAGCATGAATGAAAAAAGTAATCAAGTACTTTTATTATTAAAAAGAGACATATGCTACAAATAATAATTAGTGATACTATAATGAAATTACCAACTATTATTTTAAGTAAGCATCAGGCAAACTCTTTTCTTTATATTAGATTAATACCGAAACACAGATACTAATATTATTTGGTGATGAAGTTTAAGATAGCATTACTATATATCCCAAAAGCATAATCATCATTGATCTTTTGTGAGGAGTATAAGAAATGTATTGCTTCTATGTCTGAGCAGCAATCCATGTAACCCCATAGTCCACCTCCAAACAGCTGCAAAAGTGAATAGTACTCAGGAAAAGCATGTTAGCCTGGCAACTCTCCATGAGCACTGAGGTTTACTGTATCAGAAATGTTTGATCATATATTGTTGTCTACTTCTTTTAGTATCAAATTACTGATCTGTTATCCATTAATTCGTCTAGTTGATTTTTAAACTTTTTAATCTAGATCAACAGTGGAAACCTAATAAATGAAAGTGCTTAATTTATGAATAGTCTAATACTTTTCACAGCAGCCTACTCTTTGCCTCATGAGTCTGTCTTTAAACATTTTTCTGAAAGAGCTCAATTACACACAGTCCAGCATTGGACAGTAGTAAAGAAGTGCTTCATGGTGCCTAAAAAGATTTAGAAAGCTGATCTTTGCTCTTAGGAGTAGACATTAATAATAGCTTCTTTTTTTTCTCACAACACTGGAATTCCATATCGCTTTGTTAACAGGAAAACCCTGCAAAGCAGTAAAAATTTCAAACCAAAGATCCTCAAAGAAATAATCTGAATCACCTACAAAAGGAAAGGGCATTGTCCTCATTAATACTTTCACAGCATTCAGTAACCTCATACCATTGAGTCAATTGATGTCTCATTAAACTGCTCTATTTCTCCCATTCTCCTTCTCCCCAAGTACGTTTTTCCATTTAATGTCAATAAATCAAGAAAAAGTTCATTCAATATTAATTCTTGAAAAAGCCTTTAGAATTCTTTCACTATTTTAAATACCAACAATCCTGTGTCTGATCATAGCAGCGACTTCCTTGCCATTGCCTTGTATGTTAGCAGGAACACAAGTATGCTGAACACTTATATTGAGTCTTGTATCATTAAGAAGGGGGGAGGGCTTGTATTTCTTTTTTTGAGTGAAGTGCTACACACGAAGTATATCTGACTTTTCATTACATAATCTTGCAATATGAGAGTATGAAAAAAAAGATATTTTTTGTGTAAAAACAGAGGATCCCACTATGCTGGGATTTCTGGAAAGAAAAGTGCTATCGGCATGATCAGATGGTTCTAAAGAAGTCACAGTACAGTGATAGGAAGCTATTGAAAGCACTTTTAATCATAATAGCCTGAGAGAGACACAAAAGAACAAATCCTTATTTACAAACCACAGAAAAGAAGAAAAAAATCACTCAAAATCAAAACTGTTTCTGCTTAATGATGGTCAGAAGAAATGTGTAATTTAGTATCAAAACACAACATAATACAGGTTCCTTAAACATATTTTGAAATGATGGATATTGGACTGCTTTAGCAAACTGTAAACAGTTATCACCAAAAACTAAATCTGAGGCACGTGGAAGAAGAAAAAAATCCATCATTACTTTGAAAATTGACACTACCTTTTATCAACATACATTTTAAAAATGGAGATTTTATAGGCATCACACAAAGCAAAAGGATCAAGAATAATAGTTCCAGTCCAAGGGCTTGCAGAATCCATCTATTTAAATATTAGAAATGTCATTTTTAGATTATTGACATCAGATTCCATAGGTTGGTGACTTTATCTACTGGAAAACATTTTCATGTCTCCACAGAAAGTCTATTGTTTGAATTCCCTCCTGCTTTACATAAGGATGAAACATGTCTTTCACCACTCAAAGAACGTTAGACATGAATAACACCTATAATTCAAATTTCACTACAACTAATATATATTTTAACTGAAAATCATGTAGAAACTTTGAATTTTATTATTAAAAAAGATAAATACAGAAATAGCCTTAACACCCTCAGTGATTTCAGAGGAGGAAAAAAAAGGAGACCTATTCAGTCTGAATAGTCTGCATTTCAAATAGTTCTTTTGTTGAATAAAAAAGTTGCCTGGGATAAGAAAAAATATCTCCCCAATAGGTTTCTAAGATCATTCCAGAAGAGACTTTGAATAGAAAAAAATTACGTTAGAAAAAGAACTCGACCTGAACCAGTTCTTTGGTTCAGAGAAAATGTCCATCAGCCAGATACCAAGTAAGGCTGATAGACAAGAATAAACACATTAGCTATAAAGGGACATGGCTAAAACTAGTTCGGATAAAGCAATGAGTCCCAACTGCCCATTATCCTATGGTATGTAGTTCCCCTTGCACTTTTCTTGGAAAGCATTTGAAAGGGTCTTGATGGGAAAATCACCTGGTGGTTGGGTTACCCATTCATTTTTTTTCATGGTGGTTGGGTTACCCATTCATTTTTTTTCAATGTGCAGCATGAATGATAGCATTTGTTTGCTTTACAGAGTAAAATTATCCTAACCAAAATGACAGTCCTTGTATGCTCATCATTTTGTTCTGGAAACAACATAATTAACTATAAAATTACTTCCATGTAGAAAAGTTAACTATGCATATCTAGAGAAACACATATAGAGATAGGGAAGAACAAGCACTGTTATACAGATTTTAATAATGATCTGAAATGAAGAATGATTGGTTCATGCAAGAGTAGTCAACAAAACTCAGTTTCCCTAATTACCAGAGAAGACCACATCTTCCTTATATAACCACTCATAATGCTTTATTTACAAAGATAGTTTATAATATTTCCCCTTTTTCCATCAGTAGTTGTTACTATAATCCATTAAGAGAAAACAATTCGTATACACTGTTATAAAAACTTAGCTGTAAAATACTCAGTTTCATCTGTTATTGTTTGTTCTTCAACAATGGAAAAAAATGGTTTTGTCAGAACCAGGGGCAATGGACCATGAACAGAAAACCCAGAAATACTAATATTAATGCATTTCCACAGGCTTCTTTCTTCAAGGCCATAGCTGAGTTGGATTTGCATGGGTTTCTCCCACAGCAACAAAGGCCCACCACAACAGAACAGGAGGTAGGAGAATAATAACGTGGTTATGGTGCCACACACACCGAGCCAGTCTCAAGTATCAGCAGCATGATCTTCTGTCTCAGGTGTTTTGCCCTTTCTCTCCTCTTAATTGCCCAGACAGGGATGCATTATGGCCTCTGGGAATGTATCTGCATTATGAACAAAGTACTGCAATATACCACAGAAGCGATTATCGGTCTGCATATGTTGCTGGAGAGTAGGGGTGGGATAGGGTGACTCCTATCCCAGTTGCAAGTGGAGCAAAGGGAACCAACCTTCCCTGCCTTCCTTTCATATGTGCTGTTCCAGGACAACTCCCCGTCAGTCATAATCTGTCACTTCCCCTGAGCATTAAGACTGTAATTAATTCCTCGTGCTTAGCTATGCAAAGAAGTGGCACTGTATAATGCCCAGTGAGTTGTTCTCCCTGTCATAGCAGCAAATCTTTACAACAGAAAGAGAAATAATCTGACAGACATGTGACAGCTCAAAAAACCCTATAAACATTTGCTTCAGAGCAGAAAAATACATATGTGAATCTCTTCAGAGGACAGACTTATAGCTCTATTATGTTGCACTGGCCTTTGAGAGAGAGCAAATAGGGAAATGTTGGAAAGGAAAGTGAAAAAAGACTTGCAGCCAGGTAATTGCCAGCTCTTCTTCCCATTCAATGAATTAGTTAATATCTATTTTAGGACAGGGACAATCATACTTTGTTATCTTCTAGGAAAATTCCTAAGACATACAAGCATGTTATGTGCTTTTCTCTCACAGTGCATACCCAGTTCATTCTTGAGCTTCTCACCTGATGAGTTGCAACAAGTGCCTCACCATGGAAAATCAGTAGAAAGCAATAAGAAGCAATATAGCTGGTATGTCTGAAATAATCCTCATATCTAAAAAGCTACCTAATATATCACCATGGAAATGCTACAGCACTTGCTGTACTGAGAAAAAAAAGCTAAGTACTAGCAAATTCAACCGTGTTTAATAGGAGAGCTACTAAGAAGGAAGAAGGAAGCAGGTTTCTACACCAGCCTTTTGTACTCCTAGTGCAAAGAGACTTCCCAGTTATACCAATAACAGCCTAAAAAACAGCTATCAGGAAACCTGGAATTTACAGCAGTCAAATTTGGCACTTCTATTTCAGAATTTTTTTTATTTCTTTTTTTTGGAATTCTTTAGGGTTTTTTCCTTTTCTCTTTTTTTTTTTTCTTTTTTTTTCTTATTTTCTAATTTTATTTCAGGCCTTTACACTTTTTTTCACATGCTTCTCCCCTTCCTTTATACTTCCTTAAGGAAAGACAAATAGTAGACATGTTGCAAAACCACTTTAGGTTTATCAGATACCCCAAGAAATACATTCAGAGAAAGCATCAACTAATAAGGTGTGAATGGAGTCAGTCCAATAAATTCTCAGAATGAACACACCACAAAACCTTGAGCGTTCTTTCACTGTGATAAAGCCCTTCTGTAGAGCAATACTCTTAACACCCATGACATCTCTTCTCTCTTAATAGGATGTAATTTATTCATGACAGCCAGCCAAAGATCCCCCCATACCCTAGAGATTCAGCCACTCCATACACTGGGCTGCAAAGGTTTGCTTTGGTGAAAGCACATTAAAGGATTTTCTTTATCTGCAATTCCTCTGTCAACACAGTCCTCTGCTGTTGCACACACCTGCTTCTGTAGAATGAAAACCTTGCAGATAATAAATACAGTGGCTCTGAGACGGTATTAGTAGAGGCACTGGCAGGCAAAAGGCAAGTGGTAAGCCATTAAACTGACTAGTCATTGGATGTTTCAGGCTGAAGACATTAGGAAAATCAAGTATTTTTTGGGGGGGGCAACAGGGTACAACTCCAGACTTGCTTGCTATTTCAGTGATCATAGACTCATTATTTCAGTGATCATTAGGAAACAATACATACACAATACACGAAACACATACCGTTACATACCATTAATAGGTTTAAAGTGCAAAGAAAAGGATGGCAGCTTTTGAACACAGTAAAAAAAATAAAAAGAAAATGTTATTAAAAATCTACGGCAATGGGTAATTCCTATAATAACTTAACAGTAAGGGAACATTTCCTGGGTCCATCAATAACATTAGTATTGGGATTTATTACCACTACTGTATCACATAAAAAAAAAAACAGAAGTAAAAAAAACTAAGACAGATAGCAGCAAAGAAAACCAAACACTTCAGAGTGAGCTTTCTACCTCTAGATTAACCATAGGAGAAGTGGTATTTTATAGACTGTGGACAAATCCATAAGGTTCTGATGTACAGAACATTTGTTTTAAGTTTATATTAGATCACACAGAATCTCAGAAGCATCTAATTTGGAAAAGAACTTTGAGATCATTGAGTCCAAACATAAGTTTAACACTCCCATGTACACCACTAAACCATGTCCCGAAGCACTACATCTACATATTTTTTAAACTATCTTCTATACAGTGACTCTATCACCCCCCTGTGTAGCCTGTTCCAATGCTTGACAACTCTTTCGATGAAGTAATATTTTCTAATGCCTAGTTTAAACCCCCCTACCCTTGAGGCCATTTCCTCTCATCCTATCATTTGTTACTTGGAAGAAGAGACCAACACCTGCCACACTACAACCACCTTTCAGGGAGCTGTAAAGAGCAATAAGGTCTCCCCTCATCCTCCTTTCTTCCAGATTAAAGAACCCCAGTTCCCTCAGTTTATCTTCATAAGACTTGTGCAACAGACTTTTTACCAGGCACAATAATGATTCTTAGTTTTCTGCATATTTCCATGAGATCAAGTTTTCCTAATACAACAAATCAGTTTCCTGTTTCAATGTAGAGCACTTATGGCAGTTATGAAACTCAACACTCAGTTTGTGAGTCTGTCTCTTGTAGATTTTGAAGACGGGTGACATAAAAGTATTGAGTGCCTATTCAGGACATTCAACACATGGAATGGAGACTATACAATGTTTTAGCTTTCCAAAAAATAGAGAACTAAAAGAAGAGGAAAATTTGCTGCACAACAACTAGGCAGCTTTTGGGAACTATTTACCTGTACTACTTACAAGTCAGCAAACAAACAAGCCAACTGTACTCTGCTACATACTGCTGCTGCAGGAGTCCCAACAGGCGCATGTCTATAAACCGTGGTGTTATTACAGCTGTCGCTTTATGCACAGAGCTGGAGTTCAAGAATACTGAATTCAGTGAGAAGTTTTTCTCTCTTATCAAATGCTTGGCAAAGGGCAATGTTCCTAGTACATTTTTGGAAGTCCAGAAAAGTGTTCTTCAGAATTTGTTTGGACCTACTAACTTTCTAGAAGAAGGAGTGGAAGAGTTCAAGAAGAATTTCTCATTAGTCTTAGTGTGCTTACTGCACAGATAATACTTGACCGGAAAACATCAGACAAATATTTGACTAGTCTGATTACTAACAGCTAATACATTTTCAGCAAAAAAAATGTCAAGAGAAGGCTGATTTTCTGTTTTCCTCACCTCTCATATAAGCTCTACGGTTTTGTGCCTGTTTGATGTATTATGTCTATTATTAATCAAAGGTTTATTAGAAAGAGATGACAGAAAAAGGTAAAAAGATAAACGGGAGAAATATCAGGAATATAAACAAGACGCTCACTTGCTCAATTAGATATCATATTTATTTTCAGTATTGTCAGTACATGCTTAGCAGTGTACAAATACAAAAACTGTATCTTTTTCACAAAAGGCTTAAATCTTGTACGGTAATGTAATTACTTCCTTTTAAAGCTGGATGGATCCAAATAAGAATATTCTAATTTCTAAATCACTGGTTCATATTCCTACTGAATGTACAGATTTAAATCTGGCTTACTATCTGGTCAGGAAAAATGTTGGGATATGTTTTTCTCCTTAAAAAGGTGATTGCCGTGAGATGCACTCCTATTAAAAGACTTATCAGCTATCAAAACCAGAATACGCATAACACCTAGAACATTCTTCATATTATTGTCTTACCTTCAGGGCACTAATGATCATGGGATATGGGATATCAAAACTAAGCACGATAGTGTTTACTCAACCTTAAGAAAAATGTTTAAAAAATACTTCAGGATTTAAATACACCTGAATAAAGAAATTCAGAGTTGTAGAATCCTTCTTCTCACATATTGCATATTGAATACTTTTTTATTACATTATACACTTCTAAAGGACTGACATCTTATTAGAAATGTGCAAGTGTTGCACAGTTGTTGCTATGGGAACTATAATATTAAACTTCCTGATTTATGTATGCACATTCTCAGATATAATGCTGCTTTCATGTAAGATTTTCTAATAAATGTTTTTTTTCTTTCCTCATCAATCTTCTATGGACTACTTCCTAACAAGATGTAGATTGCTCGCCCTGGGTGAACTTTTGGCCTTTTTTAAGTCAATGGGATTTCTACTGTCAGCTTCAGTGGGGGCCTTTATTTCATCCCAGACCTCTGCACCAAATACAATTGCTTGGGAATACACCTGATTCTTATCTCACTTACACTGAAGAGAAAAGGAGAGAGAGAGATAAACAGTAAAAGCATGAACATATAAAACCAAACAAAGCAAGAAAGCAAGATAAAACCACAAAGAAAGACATCAAGAAACCAAGCAAGTCCTCTGCTCCATTTCAGATTTATATGCCTTATATGATTTCCTTAGCAATTTTCCTATCATTCAGCTTAACAATATAAATTCAAATCGAATATAATCAGGATAGTACTTATGTCTCAAGAACTAACTGGTCTGGTTTCTGTCAATGACCCCTTGTCTGTTCTTTTTAAAAATGAAGTCAGACATTTATTAAAGCTCTAAATGTAAGTTCAGATGTGATGTGTTGTGATAGCTAGGCACATCTACAGGAAATAGTGTCCAAAGAGAGAGGACTAATGGCAAACATTTTGAGAACAAAATTTATGAGCCTGTCTGTTTTACTTTGACATTTACAGAATCTAATATGGAATTTCTCTACTTCAACTGAGCATGTTAGGTGGTTTAGTCACCTTCCAGTTCTCTGTGAGTGCTGCACAAAGAGATGCACTCAAGCTTCATGAAGGCCTGCTCAAGTCTGAAAGGAATTCTCTGCCTAGTTCTATAAATGTGTGTGTGTGCATGCGTGTACACATATATTCCTATATATGCACTCCTGTATGATGCATAAACATTTTGTATTCCTTTGTTATCCCAGTCCCAAATGAGTCTACCTAAAAGCTGTTTCCCTACACAATAAAGAGAGAGCTACAGGTCTCAGAACTTTATATGATCTATAAAAAACAGTGAGTTTTTTAATAAATGAATAAGATTATTCGATTTATAAACTCCATTGAGTGACTCTCAGAAGATTTGACTACGCCCAATTTGCAACCAGCAAGATCGCTAGATATTCACCACCTTTGAAAACTGAAGAGTACATTAATCTCCACATGTTAGGCTTCTTTTCCATTTACTTGCTTTGTATATATCTTTAAAGAGGAAGATAATGAGTGTCAGGGTTGAAGTAATGGATAAATGAGAAGGATAGAACTCCTACTCTCTCTCAGCCCTATCTGACATACGTAAGAAACACCCTTTTTAGTAAATACCCTCCTGGAAAACTGGTTTGCCTGAAAAATGCACAGTAGAGCAGAAGGCCTTAGGTGGTAAACTCTTTGTTGAACTCTCCAATATATCATTGAGCAGCATCTGGCAAAAGAGATACTTTTAATATTCTTGAAACAATAAATGAATACAGTAAAGAAATAAGAATAAAAGTAGAATGGTTCCAAGGCAATAAGCTTAAGCATGAAATTGATTTTATTCTTGCATAATGATTACAATACATAAAGCCTTTAGAAAACAATATAGATTAGAAATACTGAAAAGTTAAAAATTACCCTGCTGTAAAATTTATAATGAAAGCCAACTTTTTTAACTTCACGCCTTAACAAATCTTTCAACCTTCAAATACTCATTCCTTTTACACGTAAATTGCTAACATTTAAACTACTTGAAACGAACAGATAAGCCCACCAATGGTTCAAAAGGTGACAAGACTATGTTATCTAATGTATGTCATACTTACTGGTATTTTAAAATCCCAGGGTCTGTATTTTTTTTTCTATTGTAGACTAAATAAACTGGTCAAACACAGCTCTTAGCACAGTTCCAACTGACTCTTTTGTTAGATCACAGTGCTTTTCCTTTCTCGATAAACATAAATTTTTCTTTATTAAAATTCTTCAATATTTACTTCTAAAACTTCAGTGTTTTAACTGTCTTTAACTGTTTTTTTGTTATTCATGTAAACATTTACTCCTTATGTGCCGTTACAAATTTTTTATTTATTTGACTGACTTCTCAAACAAACTTTTTTGCTCACTATCTCAAATTAAATGTCTGTACGATATAGTTTCCTTTTGATTACATGTAATTGATACTCAACATATATCTGAGTCAACTTTCTAAGAATTAAGATCCGGTACACAACAGCAAGATATTTGCCAGCAAATTAGAGCATGCTGACATCTCCTGATGTAATGTCCTGATAGTCTAAATTCATTCTCACCATTACTTTTCATAAGCATTAAAGGTTAGATTTTTCTTTCTTTTTTTTTGTGTATGTTTAGCCCCCTGCCTCATCTTATCACCATCACAGACACATACATATACAACTTTCTCAGACCCAAACTCCACCTTATTACACAATCTGCTTTTATCCATCCATACCACCAAAGTCTTTGTATTTTATGTACCAGCCACAGAGCCTCTATTGAACTGCTTTGCTGAGCTTTAACCTTGCACTATATTTTACCCTCATCCTCTGGGCTCAAAGTCCTCCTGTCAAATAGTAAGGGCCCAGAAAAAAGATTTTTAATCGTACTTCTTGAGTCACTTCAGCAACCCAGATGGCACTCTGTGGACTCCAAATCCCTGTCTAGGATAATCTGGTGTTCTCCTCCATTTATTGTAAGGGGACTGGGCTCTACAGTAGGGAGAATTGGGTTCTTAAACACAGTTTATGATCCACTGGGTTGAAAGACATAGCGCAGCTTCCAGCAGAAATATATTTGTGCATAATCCATATCTGAATTAGAAAGTTTTCACAATTAGAAAGTCAATGTTTAATTGTGTAACACTGTTTAAATATTTGTATATCATACTTAAATTCTGCAGCTATCCAGATTATTTTCTGCGTGCCACTAAAGTTTGCTGTAAGAAAGTGCACTGGTGATATCTGTCTCCATTCAAGGTTTTTCAAAATAATGAACTCTGAATTTATATTTTGTCTTGGAAAACTGGGAGATAAGTTATGTCAGCTGGCTGTAGATGTATGTCTCTGCTGATAGAATTTATTTTGCTGTAGTCCAACTCATCTTGTCACATTGCACCATTATCTCTGATTTTAGTGGCACATGCCAGGCTCTCTCTCAGACATTATCACAGTTCATATGCCAGCAAATTTTGTCACAACTGACTGAAAGGTGAATATTATGTATTTGGCATAGTCAAAATATATGTTAATATATTTATTTTTCATTACATGATGCTTGACATGCATTTTATTTAATCAAAAGGTATAATTATTATATCTATTTTTTTCAGTATATTGTCAGGATTATTTCCTTTGTTATATTCATAATATTAGTAGTAGCATCAGTTGTTAGCCAGCTGTTCAAATACTAACAGAATCTTTTCCCATCGCTGTGTATTTGATAAAGATTTTAGCCTTCTAACATATTTTTTAAACTTTTACATTTTTTTAAAAGGCTTATGCAAATACTCTCAAAAAATACCTTTCTTATTACAAAGATTATTATTAGGTAATATCTTACAGGAAAGGTCATCACCTGCACAATGATTAGATTCCACTGTCATTAGTTTAAACTTATTGTACTACAAAATTAAATTAGGCTATATTTCAAACAGCTGTATGAAAGAAAATTTTGCCTTCTAAGATTAAAAATGGTGGTATCTTTTACCAATTATCTGCTCAGATCTACAGTTGATGACCCTTAAACCCAAGATTTTCTATCTAATGTACGTTAAAATAAAATTGCATTTTGCAGTTCTTGTTCTCTAAGATGTTAAAAGCAGCAATCAAGATTGGAGTCCCATTGTTGGGATACTGCATAAACTCATTAATTGGGCTTCCACTTAGCTAAGTTTAAAGGTCACAAGCCTATTCTAAACTCAACTATGACTATACAGTTGACATTAATGATGTCTGATCGGCATCCCATAAGCGAGATGCACTCTCCCAAAAAAATGTGACCATTCATCAGCAGGGTTTCTAAGGAACATGTGACCTTTGGGGTTTAGGGTGGGTTTTTTGCAGACATGGGAATAAATCCACCACACATGTTGCCAGAATGCAGCAGTGTTGACTGTAAAACACAAAGCTAAGAATGGGAGGGAAAGATCAAAGGTTATTAGAGCATGTCATATCACACCTTACTCTTTTCCAATTCTGTGAGGGGCAAGAAAAATGAAGCTGCACGAACCCTTCCAGAGCATCAATGAGCACAGTTTGTATTCTCTGGAGTGAGTCTGCAGAAATTAGCCTCCACTGGTGAATCACTGGTGAATCTTAGAGTCAACTGGATAATGACTAAGTTACAGACAGACACAGAGAGACTGTGCAGTTCAACAAAGCTCCCTAATGCATTTCATAATATCTGGATTCTCTCTCATAATTTCATCCACATTAGGATGGGCTCTGATCTAACTGTTATCATACAGTAAAGTTATAATTGTGAAAATTATAGCTAGTTTAAAACAAAGGTCAGCTCAATGTGTCTATTAGCAGTTAAGTCTAATGTCACTCATATTGAGGAATAGAGGAGAAAACACAAAAAATATTTCTGTTATTACATAAATAAATTCTGTTATTACATAAAACCATGCTTATTTCCTACTGAATACTGTCTGAAGTTTTAATATAGCTGCCTCTTATGACAGATCTTGATAGAGATTTAAAACAGTTCCGTTTTAGAGAAAAGCAATATATTTGTTACGCAGACTTGGATTATTCGAACTGGGAAAGAGATAATTGGGCAGAAAAGAGTGATGAAGAAATAAAAAAACTATTAACAGCCCAGAGAAGGAAAATAGAAAGCTACTTTCTCAATAGACAATGTAAGGAACATGAAATAAAAAGTTATTTGTAAATTCAAAACTAACTGGTTCTTTTAACAATGCACAAGAAACCTTCAGAATGACTTGCAAAAAATGTTTTGGATGTTATGAGTTTCAAAATGTTTGAAAAGTGATCAAACTTATGGAAAAAAGTCCAATGAAAAGTTTACTTGAATGACACCATCAGCCTCAAGAATGCTTAAAGTTAGGAGAAAATACTGGAGAAGTGGCCCTATGCACCTGCCTTCTCTTCAGATTCCCCTCTGATATGGTGGGTAATCCTGTGATAAATAAGATCTGTGAGGAAAAGCAGAAGGCCTTTTGCTTTTTCAGTCTGGAAAAATTAAACTAAACAAAAGAAGCAACACAAAAACTGCAGCTCTCCATGAAGTTCTTTAGAAGAGCAATGATCAATTTTCCCAATAACTTCAGAAGCAAAACAAAAGAAACGCTTAATTTTCACTAACAACATTTACTATTATGAATTATTATGGATACTATTCTGTCTGCATAGATAGCAAAGCACTGGAATAGTCTCTCAGGGGAGGTTGTAGGATAGCTTTCAGCAAGATTTAGAATAATAAAACAGACAAACATTTGTTAGAATATAGTTCATCTTTCTTCTTTGCAGAACTAAACTGATTAGACGATTCTCTCACTTTCATTTCTATTTTAAGACTACAATCTCCAACAGAGTAGATGAAAAAATTAAAGATGTGGTTCAATAAAAGGTGCCCCCTTAACTAAAAAACAGCACTTGAAAGTTAATTAAATTAACTAAGTAAAGGTTTGAGACAACATGTATGGTGATTCATTCTTTCAAAGGATGTGATGTACAGAACGGAAGGTTTTATAAGAAAAAATGTTCTGGTACATTTTTATCATTTAAAATCTATCAGATTGGAAGAGGAAGGAAGCCTGAGTGATGGAAAATTAAATATGACCATAGAACTGAGCCTCAGTGGATGAGTATTAACAGATGGTAACCTCTTGAATAAAGACAGAATGAACCCATATATAAAATCTTGTTGTCTTGTACAAAATCAGTTTTGTGGATAAATACAGCATGCTTCAGACTCCAGGACACAGAAGCAGTGCTTTTCAATTGAAAAGAACATCAAACAACACAAAAAAAAAAAAATCAAGAAGGTATTTTTCAGCATTAATCAAAACTATATTTTTAATTAGGAAAAAAGAAATAAAAGAAATATTTTTATTCATCAAGACGCTAAATTCAAAACCTTCAATTCTGTTTACAGTAAACCTTCAAAGCAGAAGGCCATATGAGGTCCCTTCGAAGGAAGGACTGTTCCAATGTCTAACTACCATAAAAAAAAAATAAAAAAAAAAACAGTCTGCCCAGGGAGGTGGTTGACTCACCTTCCCTGGAGGTGTTTAAGGTGAGGGTGGATGAGGTACTTAGGGGCATGATTTAGGGATTGGTGGGAATGGTTGGACTCGACGATCTGGTGGGTCTCTTCCAACCTGGTTATTCTGTGATTCTGTGATTCTGTGAATTATTGTTCTATTTTTGGAAGAGGAATAGATGAACTTCCAAGAACTTCAACCCTCTCATCACCTGATTGTTATCAGAAGGTTTGTCCTTTAACTGAATAACTCTTTATCTTCCCTCTTTGTCTTCTCTGTATGGCATGGGACGAGGGATAAGATCTGACATCCTCTAGTGACTGCTATCATAGCAGACTAGTGAAGCATGATGCCAGGGTATGTTAAATCACTACTTTTATTGTGTTTATCTTTGCATAATTGTTTTCAAAAAGATTGCAGTGCAAAGAAAAAAATTACGAAACTAACTTTTACAAAGAGTAATTCTCTTTCTGATCATCATTGGGTTGGTCTTACAGTTTATAAATCACTAAATCTAAACTAGAAATTGGTGAGAGCTAAAACACATACAAGCCCCAAAAGATAACTGAGTAGATGAACCTGTACACCAATGAAATCTAGGTCAGCCTTAATAATATCCAAATTGCAGCTGGCATAATGAATATTAAGTTAGTCAATCAGGAGAGGTTCCTTCATGAGGCCAAATCAAGTTAATTTTTTTAGAAGAAAATTCATTACAATAAACTGAATTTTATGTGATTTTTCCCTGTACAAATGTGGTTTATATTTTATAAAGAACTCATCACAGATAATTAATAGTGGATCCCTAGCAGCAATATTACTAAATATTAAAATAATTTATCAAGAAGGACTAAGTTAGATATGATTTCCAGCACAGATTTTAGTAGACGATGGGGAAAGGAGGAATGAAAGGAAGGAAGGTAATCATTCTCCCTCTAATATGTAGCTGGAAGAAGACTTAAGAGTAAATTGAGTTAATGAGAATTATCTTCTGAAAGTACTATTGAGTAAAGTTTCCCACAGAAAACAGTAATTAAAAAAAAAGTCTTTGCTAATCAATTTCCTAATTCAACATACTTTAATCATATTTTCTGGAATATATGTATACAATACTCTGCCTCCATTTAAAAAAAAAAAATAAAATGTAGCATAAAGCAACACTGAACTTGTTCTGGGAGCAGAACTGGCTTGATAGTGTGGCTTACACAATTCAGTCATAAACATGATATAAAATTTGTCAGAAATGGACACAGAAATATGATTATTAGTCTTCTCTATGCTGGCATCTTGTATAATACAATAAATATTTGACAAATATTACACCTGATAAAAAATCAACTTGCTTCCAAGAATAATTAATTAGACACGTATACTTGAGCCTTATGAGGAGGTAGCCAGCCTATCTCCTCCCCAGCCTATCTAACTTTAGGATTTTTACTTCAGATTTCCTGCTCCAGCAGACTGTGCCCAGTCCTTGCACCTGATAACTTTTTGTAGTGATTTCACAGAATTATTCATTTTCATATTTATTTGTGGCTGCTCCACAACTATTTTTCTGCTTATGGGAATGGGAAAGCTGTTGCAGTTGACTCTGCTTGGGCAAGGAAAACTACATGATTGCCAGAAGTCCCTTCCAACCTCACCCATCATTGTCCTTTTGTGACCATCTAGTTCATGAATGGGCTCAGAAGAGATTTATTAAAAAATATTTATATTTGAAAAAGTATCCAAATCACTGCTTCCCTTAAAGACTAGACAGGAGATATGCTACTATTCTAAGCATATTCCCTCTTCTCCTCCCCTAGGGATTTTAGGACAAGGAAATTATATTCAACAAAAAAAAAAAAAAACAAGAAAAAAAACACTGTTCAAAATGGATTAAAGCCTCATTAAGTGGCAACTGGGACTGATGTTTTCAGTCAGTATGATTTATGAATTTTGTTTGCTTTGAGCTGTACAACAGCAAACAAAAGAAGTGCTCTGGAACCATTCCCCAGGGGAGGGGGAAACGTACGCAGAATGAGTTCAACTTTGACTGTCAGGCTGCATTTAACAACAGAACTATGTAAAATATTAGTTAATTTTCATTGCACGTTAATTGAAATAGTATGATGCAATTATTCATATTTCCTGAATTGTGTATGTTCTGCCTAACATTATCTTCAATAGTTTTTGGTATTATATAAGACTGATGAATTTGAAAGCAAAGAATTTTCAGAAAGCTTGTTAACTAAGCAGGAGTTTTCATAAAAACGTCTGGGTTTTACATACAGAAATCTGCACCAGATATATCTTGTGTCACCAATTTCAGCGCTGTCTGTGAATTGATAAGGGTAATGCTAGCTCTTCACACTTTTTTATGCTTAAAATTTATAGAAAAAGTTTTATCAAAATAATGGTATTATCACCTCATGCAAAACGCATCTAGTCATTTGAAAAAGGTCTAAGCAACTGGTGACATGATTAATCTCATTCTACCTTTTGCAACCAGACTGGATCAACATTGTTTCTGATGGCTAATTTTGTATCTGCTATCTTAAAAAGTATTCCTATTATGGGAAGGTTAAACTTCTTTCTATAAAGAATTACCTTGGAAAATTGTATTAATTTGGAACCAGGTTTAAACAGGTAGATGAAAAAGTAAGCATAAATGGTCTAACTAGACAGGTGCCAGACATTATACAATGAAACACGGTTTGAATTATGTAGTTTATATTGAGGAAAAATGGTTTTTTTGATTGTTAAGAAATGCTGCAATAATAACCAGCGTTTGATGGTTAGCTTTTATATGAAGTAGAAAAATGTACTTTAAATTAATACAAAGATCTTACATTTTGCATATGTAAATATCACGATTATATGTCTAATTAGGCATGCAACCATGCTTTTAAATTATAACAGGTGATACCTAACAGCAAGGGAATAGTTGCATACTTAAATAACAGCCTAGAGAGAACTGGATAAGCCAGAGGCACTGGCATCTATTAAATATGCTATGCCATTTTCAACATAATTAGTTACCTAATTGCAAACCCGAACTTAGTCAATGCATTTGCACAAGTAATTAATTACAGTTTGTTTAAAAGCATTTCATTTGTACTGATTTATTGTTCATTTCCTGAAAATCACATTACTAAAGGATAGATCTCATTTTCAAAAACAATGGAGACAAATAAATAAAATGCAGAAAAGCATGAAATAAAAGAAAGCACTATAGGGCATTAGTGCTATCTAGAATTTCAGAAAGACACCTTTTTCTTTCTCCTGAAATTATTTTAACTATTTCAAGCTGCAATATATCTGAATTCCAACAGTTATGTGTTAAATATCAATTATATCGCTCAGATTCGTGTTGTAAACTTCATGCAGGCAGGTAATTGTGACCCAGTCAAGCCCTTATTGATTGGTATTTATTAGTAGTGTCATCCTAGCATCCAGAATCTCTACCAACACACCTGGAATTACTATGACATTTTTTATGTCATTACATTCTAAGACAAACAAAGTATAGAAGTTACAGTGGACACAAATCAGTATATAGGCATACAACAAAACAGAGAGATCACCACAAAGAGCAAGACAAAAGCATCTTCTGTAAGTTGACAATATTATAAAGATTGTCACAAGTACTTAAGCAAATGGATTTACAGAGGTTTACCTGTTGCATGTGTGTGTGAAACAGGAAAGAAACCAGGCTGTATTTATTTGAATTATTATATTAGTAGTCAGAGGAATTTCTTCTTCAGGCTAAGAAGAGGCAGAAGTCAAGTTCTGTGTACTACAAGACAATGCAAAACCAATAAAGGACTCAAAACAAAGAAAGAACTGAGTCTTGAGAGTGATAATTCCCAACTTGTGCATGACAAGATGACCTATCAGTGGACCCAAAGAAACAGAGATGACATAGATCTACGAGCAATGAGATTCCCAAAGTCTCCCAACACCCCTACCTACCCCAGAAAATATGTGTATTTGTAAAGACTGGAGAAAACAGAGCTGAAAAATACTCAGCATTTACTAAAGAGACAGAATCCATACATACGTTTTTAAGCTATGAAACTTTCTTTATGATTAGAGCCTAAAAGGCATTATCGCAGCCTGATACAAGGACTGGCAAATTCATGCAGTGGATTTTGGAACATTGAGGCAAGTGAGATGAAGCACAAGCAGAGATAATCACAGAATCACAGAATGACCAGGTTGGAAGAGACCCACTGGATCGTTGAGTCCAACCATTCCCACCAATCCCTAAATCATGCTCCTAAGCACCTCGTCTACCCTAACCTTAAACACCTCCAGGGACGGTGACTCAACTACCTCCCTCGGCAGACTGTTCCAATGCCTAACCACCCTCTCCGTGAAGAACTTTTTCCTAATCTCAAGCCTAAATCTCCCCTGGCGGAGCTTGAGGCCATTCCCTCTCATCCTGTCCCCTGTCACTTGGGAGAAGAGGCCAGCTCCCTCCTCTCCACAACCTCCCTTCAGGTAGTTGTAGAGAGTAATAAGGTCTCTCCTCAGCCTCCTCCTGTATGTGACATACACTGAGAAAGGAAAAGGCAAGAGCCCCAGAAGAAGTGTCCAATGGGAGTTGCTTGTTACATATCCATGAGGAGGTGTCAAGGAGGCAGAATAAGATTTCACTTGGATAGATGGAAGCAGATCTGGAGTAAAGATAATGGTCTTGCAGTTACACCAATGACCTCAACTAAGGTAAACTTAATGATGGTAACAGCACAATATATACCCAGAACCCTGGTTATATGTTCAAGAAAATAATTTATGCAGAGTATCAGATCACAGCTTAAGCCTGCTTCAGTGATGGGGGGGGAAGAACAAAAGCTAAAACCTCTTGGATGTTATATTAGACATAAGGTTTGAATGCAAGGAAGAAAATAAACTGTAGCTGATAGATCAAGGAAGATAAGAACAGAATAATGGCCTTGAAAATCAGCTAGGAAGACTTTGGTGAGAAGTTTCAGGTGAATAGGCAAATCAAACTGGAGAGTGCCTATGACAGAAGAGTAGGCCAAGATCAGGAAACATTGATCATATTAGAAAAAAAAATAAACCAAACACTCAATTATTTTACAGCTAAAAAAGGAGATTGAGCAAAATGAGATACACTGGGATCAAGAACACACTTACTTAAGACCAACAAGGATAATGAGTCAGAGCGAGGGGAAAGAGCCCCATAAACAGGATTAAAAACTCAGAAGATCAAATTGAAGAGGATGAAGAATGAAAACTTATGAAAAAGAAGAGAGGATGGAAAAATAAAGTTGACAAGAAACTGTTGCATCTGTGACTAGAGGAAGAAAGGGAGAAAACTGTAGGAGAGGAATGAGAGGTAATGAGAAGGGAAAAAAGAGGGAACCAAGGATCACCTTTATCCCATGGACATCACCTTATTTGAATAAAAACTAATACAGTTGGGAGAAGAATAACAAAAATATATAAAATGTATGGAATTCTTTATATTTTATTTGGTGAAATCTTTAATGGCAGGGAAAACTTTAAGTGCAGCTATCTTCTGATGGTTTATCAACGTCTCTCTTGAAACTGCTGTAGAGATTGGGGGGGGTGTAGAGCTGCTAGAAGTCACTGACAGCATAAAAGAAGGGCTGTTACTAGACAGAGCAACATGATGCAGTTGCATGCTCAATTAGGCCTTCTCTTCAATGCACAACATGCCCTTTTGCATTAGTGCTATTACTATTGCTATTACTATGATTACTATTCAGAAGGAATTCTTCCTGTGCTACTCCAACAAAGGAAGAAAAGGCACACTGCCTGAGGAAGCAACCAGCATGCATTTATTGGCCGCAGCAAACTTTAATTTCACTCTATCTCATTATTTTGAATGTGGTAGTTGCTGCAGCTTTGTCTCCAATGAGACTGGGCTCCTTCTGAACTCTCCTTAAAATGGCCCTGCTCTTGTAGTCATTGTTACCACCAAGCAACTATGAACACACTTTTATGTACGTATATACACACACACGTATAAAATTATATATATGTAATTATACACATATAAAGGCATATCTAATAATACAATATAATTACATATTTTACACTTCTGCTTGTCATGGATCTCCATCCGGACATTGAGCTGTTGACAACTACTCTCTGAATGTGACCACCCAACCAATTCCTTGTCCACCAAACAGTCCACCTATCAAACTCATCTCTCTCCAATTTAGAGACAGGATGTAATGGGGGACCTTGTCAAAGGTTTTACAGAAGTCTGGATAGATGACATCCATTGCTTTTCCTGTGTCCACTGATGTGGTCAACCCATCATAGAAAACCATTAAATTAGTCATACAGGATTTGCCTCTGCTGAAGCCATGCTGGCTGTCCCAAATCACCTCCCTATCCTCCATGTGCTTTAGCACAGCTTCTAGGAGGATCTGTTCCATGACCTTTCCAGGCAGAGGTGAGGCTGACAGGTCAGTAGTTCCCAGAGTTGTCTTTTCTACCCATTGTAAAAATGAGCACAACGTTACTCTTCTTCCAGTCACCAGGGACTTCTCCTGATTGCCACGACAAACAGTGAATGAAATCACATAGAGATTGGCCATTCCCTATTGAGCTTATATCTGAGAAGACTGATTTACATTGATTATACCAACAACTATATGGAACATATCAGAGTTGTGCAAAGACAGACTGATTATCTAGTTCTTAAAAGGATACAGGTGCTTGAGAGATATGTGGAACTAAAAACTTCTCCAGTACATTTGGTCAAAAATGTCCTTATTTTCATAGACTATAGTGTATTAGACATAATTAATGACTTTAATTCACCTTTAGAAGTCAGTAGACACTGGTGGAAGGGCAATATCAGACACATACTACTACTAGCCTCTTAAAAATACATTTTATCTCGAGGTACAATGCACTATAAAACACAGAAAAAAAACCCAACATAGCCCTAAATTAAATTAAATAAACATAAATTAACTACTTAACATATACTTCTTCAGGCTAGAAACTCTAGAACTCTCTAGTTTAATTTATTTTGTGCAGTTCCACCTTAATAAAATAGACAAGATGTAAAAAAATTACTTGAATATTTTATCAGGGAAGACTCACTGATATATTTGCAGATTTGCCACTGCGGTTTTCGAGATTATTGCTTAACATTTTTTTGAAGCAGTGGCCACAGAAAACAGGAGGTGTTAGAAGACCAGCCATGAATTATAAACAGCTGTTTTAAATGTATGTTATACAATTATATATTCAGAATCATATCAAAATCCTAAAACTACTATTTCATGGTATCTATATAAATCAAAGTATGTTGTCAAGACACAAAAGCAAATTATATTTTCTTTTGCTTCTGCTACAGGCATTGCCAAAAAGATGTAATACAGTGGTTGTAGAGATGCTCCATACTGTGACAAATCTTCAGAGCCTCTTTGGAAAAAGAGCAGAAAAATGACACATGCACCTATTATTTTTAGTGAGTTGTGGAAATGAGTCAGGTTTTCAGTCCCTCATACTGACATTGTTGAGCTTTCCCATTTTCACAAGGACAAAATTACAAGTACTCTTCCTGGGAGCAGAGAAGAAACTGTGTTTGCAACAGGACTGATCAAAAACCAGCAAGTTTATTTCACTTAGATTTTGCTGACTGAATGTAGTACTCTCTTAAATTTTTGTGTCTCATAATAGCCTTATGTCAGTATAAGATGTGTCATCATTTATAAGATAACTGGGCCAGAATTTTTAAGAGCCAAAAGTGAGATTTTTCAAACCAATACTGACAGGACTTGATCAAATAACCTATGAAAGTTTGACTGATGACACCATTCATTAAAGTATCTATTCAGTTCCATTTTGAAATTATAGGGTTTACTATAGTACAGAAATCTGACCCATATTTCACTAAACAAAATGGAAAGATTTCTATTGGCATAAGTGACTTCAGATCAGTTTTTGATTAATATTTCTATTAACCGTATTGAGATATATCCTTAGAAATGCTATGTTCCTTGGCTTCCCATGATCACAGGTGCATAGACACATATTCCATTTTGCAGAGATTTTCAGAAAAGATGTTGCTGACAATGGCACTGAAAGGCTCAAAAAAGTTTCATTAGGTGTTTTGTTTCAGAAATGAAAGGAAAACTTAATCATTTCTTTGCTGAAATGGGGAGAAACTGTCATCTACAATACTAGACAGCATATTTGCTTTCACAACTTTGTCAGTCAGGGTACTTGCTACAAAAAATTCTTATCAAGTGATTAGAAATCCACCAAAGGATTTAAAATTAAAAAATAAAACTACATCATGTGTTCATTGAAAATCACTGCAAATTTTACTACTAAAAGAGCTTGGAGAAAATTACAAAGCACGAGGTTATTAATTTGGGGGACTTCCCTAATTTTCTATCAGCCACTGTTCTGAGGAATTCTCATTAGCTTTAAGGCACATTAAATATTGCAACCTAATAATAATTTCCTGGTATTTATGTCTATATGCATTTTTGGTGATTGGTTCACTTCTTCCTTTTTACAGTCTGAATGTCTGGGTTACAGTGCAGCCAGACAGCTTCATATTAATACAGTACTTGACTGGATTTTGTATGTCTGAAATGAACTGTTTTTAAATTCACCCAAAGACTTGATCTGCTATAGTCAATAACGTAATACTAATAGGATTCCCACATTATGCTAATGTGAGCATGATGTCATCAAAACTTAAAGAAACTTTCAAAACAACTTTTAAAAGCAATTGATGGCAACTTGGTCAGAAATTGAGACTCTTTTTTTTAAAAAAATATCTGAAGATGACAATAAACACAGCTAAGAAGTTTTACACCTGAGTAAAACTGGAACTCTATTATTTTTACAAATAAAATTTCTTTGGTGAAGCGCCAATTAGAACCTCAAGTTTTATTTTGGAATTCATGATTCATTGGATCTTCTATTGTGCACTACAGACTCCATTTGGTAATAAGATCTTTATATCTAACTTAAATACAGTATCTGACAAGCTGACTGGGGAAAAAACTGACTAATGATTCTGACTATCTCTCAGCTACTGACTTATCCAGCAATCTCTCTGAACAGAACCTTGCAGCATGATCACAATTGACGATTTTTGCATGTCTGACATTAGAAATAAGTATTGGAGCAAATCACACATCTATCTGTGCAATACTTTAAAATTGAGGTAAAAATAGAAAACAAAATAACTATATTCAACCTAATCAGAATTTCAGGGAAATTTCTGGCAAATTTCTCATTTTCAGAGTAAGTGAAACATTTCATTCTTTCTGCAGATCAACAGGGATGCAAAGCTTGTTTTCACAGATGTTCTTGTCATGACAATATCTTTGTTGTGTAACTTTACTAAAGCCCAACAAGAAGGAAAGTAAAACAATCTAAGTTCTTCAGCTTAATTTGTTTTCCAACTTGCATTTATTGCCCACTGCTGCAGCTGTCAGAGAGTTTCAGGTACTTCAGAACATCAGGTTACCAATTCTTCTTTGTTTTAAGACATGGGGTTTGTTCCTCCAAACTGATTCTATGTAATATAAACAGAATTTGTCTCCAGTGAGTAACGGATGTTTTGAATTTATTGTAATTAAAGTCAGTGTGTTTAAGCATATATTATACACTTAATTTATATTTAGACTGAAAGCTTCAGTTGCCTGTAAAGTGACAACCCAGAATCGAGGTTTGAATAACTGAATCATGATTCATTTCTGTTCCCAGCAGACCTATCTTGTGCCTCTTGATTCTTGATAAATTTGGCATTCATATATACATCAATTATACATTGATATAAAAATGCATTTATATGAGTAGATATATCTGTATATATGTATGTAGTCTATATTCAAACTGAAAATCCATGTACACTATATACAGTATTTTGAAGGGCTTACAAATTTAGCAAAAATGAGGCATTGTCAGTTTCTGTCCTTACTGTAAACTGTCACAGCCAGTGCTCTATATAAATTTCTTCTCCAGAACAAGGCAGCTTTTCCAGAATCCTGTGTTAAATAATGCCTACAAGACAATTACACTGGAAGCCAGTCACACACTGTAATATCAGGGATATTCTTCTATAACTGACCATTGTTCAAATATCCATTCTTCAAAGCCAGTGAGGGTACTTGAGAGACAAGGAATGATTAAAATACAAATAGTTTTCACTTACTGCTGTTACGGGTGTACTCCTTATACTCCAAAGATGTATATCATCAGTTAACTTAACATACATGACTTAAAGTTTTAAGCTTTAAAGGGTTGCTGGATGTTTTTCAAATCTTCAGCATGGTATTTTAAATTACTTCTCATGAACCATCTAATTTGTTATGAAGAATGACTTGTGTGCCTACACATAAGTGACTGGTACTATTTTAGGTAGTCTACGGAGACATCCTCATGACAAGGGCAGCTATAACACAATGTTCAAGAGAACCGTGCCTTTCTGAAACTGTAGCTTATAAGACCAGACAGAATAACTAGGACATCTGAAATGCCACTAGACAGGTATGTTTAAGCAACTGGATTCCATCGATAAAGCCTGTAAAACTCATAGTTTTCTGTTGGAAACTTAAAGTTGTACAGAAAGACTTTTTAAATTCATCATCTAACTTTCAATGGTTTATTATAGAAGACTTTGCATTCAAAAATTTCAAATATGAATTACATGACTTTTCTTTTAGCACTGAATATACAACATGGAAAATGCTCATAGTACTGAACACTTTATTTCAACTCCTAGAGAAGTAGACATTAAGAGAAGGGAAAAAAATCTTCCAGCAACATATGCTAATTTCTTGCCTTTGTCCTGGCAACAAGTCAGCATCTAACAGTTAAATACATCAGAACAGAATTGAGGAGCTTAAAGATGAAACTTGTCAGAAATTTCTTAAACTCAGGTAAAAGCCAAAAAGTAGACATCCTAGATATTTTGCATGTTCAAATGATCTTCACATGCCTGTGTATGAAGGGATACTATATACAGATGTGTAAAGGTTTCTAAATGAGTCCTTAAAATCTGTTATGTATATCAAAGGATACATAGGAACAGAACAAAGAGTTTCTTACAGATTGACCTGAGCACTGGTACAAAGATGAACAGAGAATACATGAGCATAGAGGCATGAGGGCAAGGGCAAAGGCACTATACTTCAGAACTGAAATATAATGTCCTAAAACATTACCTAAAAACAAAAAGAAAAGAAAGAGGGTTATAGGATGAGTTACACTAAACTGCACTACACTAGCTGATCAAATGCTGTTGCGTGCATTTTTACTGTAAATGTTTAGTCCATGCAGAAATTTTAAGACTTCATATTAAATGAGTCCCACATTTCCTATTAAACGGTCTAGTTTTTCTTTTTCATCATCATCATGAAAAGTCACATTATCCACCAAGAAATGAAAGGTAGAGATTTTGCCCTAGGCTTTAAGTTTTGTAAAATTGGTGGTCTTCCATTTGCAGCTCTGTAACCTTGTACTTGTAGCACTGAAGTCTGCTTTTGACTTTGTAGTCTTTCACTGACATATCCCAAAGCTGCTGTGACAATATCTTTACCTTATACTCCCAAATGTTCTTGTCCTCGTGGTCTTGTGTCATTGAATTGCAAGACTTTGATATATCTCTTATGTCGGGTTTCTCATGGGAACATGTTTTAGACTGATGTCTAAGCCACTCTTTCCCCTCACATCCCTCTTTCACCTCTCAGTACCTTTTGGTTTATAACTTTATGTTCAGGAATATGTAGATACCCTTAGATAACATTAGTAGATAATTATCATTTACATAGCCCAGAAGCAATATCCAGTGACCTTCTAGTACCTGAAAGAAGCCTACAAAAAAGCTGGAGAGGGACTATTCATAAACGTTTGTGGCAATCGGATGAGGGGTAATGGGTATAAACTGGAGAGGGGCAGATTTAGAATAGACATTAAGAAGAATTTCTTCACCGTGAGAGTGGTGAGACACTGGAACAAGTTGCCAAGGAAAGTTGTGGATGTCCCATCCCTGGAGGTGTTCAAGGCCAGGTTGGATAGGGCTTGGGCAGCCTGGTCTAGTGGGAAGTGTCCCTGCCCATGGCAGGGGAGTGGAACTACATGATCATTAAGGTCCCTTCCAACCCCATCTATTCTATGATTCTATGATTCTAATACACATACACTGAACTTCAAAATAGTTATATGAGAGCAAAATCTGCATCCGATCAATGTGCTACAGTCAGCACCATCAGCATTAATGTGTGAGAGAAATCAGTACGGAGACCAAGCTGGTCCTGTTGTAACTGTGTATGTGGGAAGCGTTCAGGGGGATATCCATGGCCCATCTGCTCAGCCTTTGAGTAACAGAGAAAATACTCCAGTGTTCAAGAAACTTTCTACAAAAATCCATAGACATGACTGTAACATACCTGATACATCTGCTATTTTTGCCCATGTTTGGTAATCTCAAGCATGAATGATGTAGAGAAGATTCAGGATGCTGCTAATTCTAACATTGAAACAGTTAAGTTATGTGGCCCAGCCAGAAGGAAAGGAATTATGAAAAATTCTAAATAAACCATACTTTTATATTCTATTAAAAAAGGGGGGCGTGAGGGAGCGACATTTGAATCAACAAATGGAAACAGTTAGGCATTTGTTATTACTTCAGAAATTGTCCCCAAATTATCAGATTCTACATAGTAGATGTCCCAAAACATCTAAAGCTGATCTAACTAAAGCTGTTCAAATATAATCACAGAAGAGGAAAAAAAGAATTACAAATCTCTCACTAACCTGTCAGGAAACTAAAACTTTCTTTAGAAAAATACAGAAACTCAACCAAAGAAGCAACATCCTAACAGATTTATCACATCTATCAACTGAAAATGTTCAAGATTTTTTAGATAAACAGTCTGAGAAAACATAGAAGTGCAAACACTGCAGCCAAACATCAGAAAGTGCTTTCAACCTCACTATCTAAATCAGACAATATAAAAAATGTAGACTAATTTTGTCTTCATATGGAAGGAAATGTAGCAGTTCACTAAGTCCCTTAACAGCCTTCCATGCATATGATAAAATTTATCTCCATTCTGTTTCATGTGACAGAGCTCCAGCAAGTGCTCCATATTAACCTCTTATAGGAATGAAAAATATTCTGGTACCTAAAAATTCCTTATGTATTTTTTTTCCCTTTTCATAAACTGGGCTCAAAAAGTCAATTGTGCTGAAATAAACATCAGTATAATGCCTAAGGATACAATTTTTTACCTGGCTACCGAGTGTTTGGCAGCATAGATACTGAACATAAACTCTAGAATAACTCATTAGGAAATACACAATAGCTGTGGCAAGATTTACTACAAACATGCTTGAAGTGTTTCTAAACATTAATATTATGCTGCTGTGCTTGGCTTAATTAGCTTTCTTTTTCATTTGCAAAGCATATCTGTCTGGTTTACGAACTTAGTCTCTATTTCCCATTATTGAAAACCTGTTTAATTAAAGTTTTGACTACTGCATAGGTTTAGAAACAGTAGAATGACTTTTATTGTCAGAAATCTAAAGCCTTCTTTTAAATATGGTCATACCTACACATACTATATCAAAAATATGATAAGACATACTTCTGAACAGACATATGATACTGCAACTTTTAACTATACAAGCCATTAATTTCCAGTACATTGCACGAAGGCAATTTTGGGGTTTTTGCAGAGAAAGTTGCACTAGCAGTGGGACTTTGATTAATTAAGCCAATCACTAAGTCAGTCCCCTGAAATCCATTAAAAGTCACCTTTCTTTTTTAGGTATGTACCTATTTCTAATCCGTCCATTGATTTCCTCATCCATTATTCTATTCTGTCTCCTTTAGAGGCCCATCACTTATTAGACTCCCACCTCTACTAGGGCACTATGCTTTGGTTTTCAATTATAGCAATTCTATCACAACCTTTTTCAGCATTTATCACTTGCTACCCTTCATGCTATAATAAATGATAAAATACTAATTTATTTTTGCTACCTATACAAAATTGAAATCTGGTCATTAGAAACAATAGCCAGGATATATCTGAAATTCTAGAGAAACATGACATATACTTTATCATAATATATTGCTGACTGCATATTAAAAAGCTTGTGGCATAATGGTCAGCAAGCAGAAATTATTTCTGCAATCACTGACAACAGACTGCAGTAAAGAAAATATTTTTGGCTTCCCTATGCACAGATGCTGGAGACCCTGCTTAATGACTTGTTACCCATTATACCCCAAATATACTACAGTTTCATCACACAATTTACTTCACAGAAGCACAATGTCAACAATAGTCAGTTCTATAATAATGAAAAAAGATAATAGTCATTTTCGCTCCTGTTCTCATTTGAATCTCATAACCACTGGGGTGATCAATTTCGAAACCTTATTAGTTCTGCTGCTGTGAACTATCAGACCCTCATTTCAAGATCAGTTTGCAGTGCAAAACTATGGAGGCAATCTTTTTAAATGAACAATTTACAATTAATATTTCTGCCAACATATATTTGCAAGCTGTACATAATAGCAAACACAATAATTTAAAAATTTTCAAATTAAAACATGGGCAGTTATTGCACATGGCTGCCAAACAGTGCTATAAAATACACACTGGTACTGAAGAACTTTGTCAGGCTGTAAATCCCATGAGGAAAACAAGCAAGCAAAAAGGAAACTTTACACTATTTTTCTAAATAAAATAAAAAAAAAGAAAAAAGGATAATCAAAGCATCATCAGTTCATTCTGTGTAGAATTCTGTACCCATTACTTCACTCAATAGAAAAATATGGAACGTATAAAATCAACTATCAATCTCTGAAAATGTGACTTTTTTTTATTATTCTTTGTCTATGTTCTTATCCCAAAAAGCGTTATAACCAGATTTGTATTTAGACTAAACTGGTCTATTTCCCTTAACATTAAAGAACTGAGATGGTTCATACCAGCTGAGACTCTCATCCTATTAGATTATATTCAGATAATCACAAATGGCAACGTTGGTGCATTTTAAGATGTTGCTGTGCTTCAGCTGGGTTGGCATGCAGATGGGTGGCCTCTGTCAGCTCATTACAATGCCAAGTACATGGAGTTCATTTAAGCTGCCTTCAGCAATCTCAAAAGGGAGCCCAAGTGAAAGCATTGGAAAGATGAGTATTTAGGAAGAACACTTTTGAGACAAGCTATGCCTTTTTTCATATGCAGCAACAAAAGTGATGTGACTGCTGTTGTTTCCCTTTACATGAGTGCAGATGGAAATTAATCTTCTTCATTAGAGCAGAGCAGTATCATGCACATGGTCCCCTTAAAGGAATTACATAAGGGAGCAGTATTTCTGCGTGTGGGGGTATGGAACACAGGAGGGAAGAGAGAGGGAGGGAGAGAGTATGTGTGTGTTTAGAAATGGAAAGGGAGCAGAGAATACTTTTAAAAAACACCAACTCAGTCACTTACAGTTACCTGACTGTTACTTGTACTGAAATGAACAGAACATCTGCTTACTTCATCATTCACTCAAAGGAGACAAAGGAATTCAGTAAAAAAAAAAAAAAAAGAGAGAGAGAGAATAGTCATCATTTGGTGCAGATAATGAAACAACCCCAGGCTGAGACTAGTTCACAACATAGTTTTCTACTCACTATTGGTAGGTGGATACAAATCTCACCACGTTACTGACTGAGTGCAACACTCGATATATTCGAGTAAGATAGAAAGAGGACTTTCGCACTGTTGTGAAATGAAATAACCAGTAAGGTTTATTTACATTATTTAGATCAGACTCTCTTGTTTCAACATGTCTTCCTTCAGTTTGCAAGCATAACAATATCCCTGATCTACATACAGCTCAAGTTAACATAAATTATCCTTCCAATTTACAGGAGGAAAGCCTCCAGAATTGTTGACTTCTGAACCTTGTTTGTATCTAGAAAAATCTGCTGAAAAACACATGTCCATTTTCTGAGATGAGGAACCCAGGAAGTTCAGTTAATGGCAGTTCCACACGTCTTATGTAAACATAAGGCTATGACACCATTTTTCATCCTGACTTCCTCTTCTATAAAAAGGGTTTAATACTATTTCCTTCCTCCTACTCCCATCTTTGTTCTTGTCATGCTGAGCTTTTAATGTGAGACACAGATGAGCATTGGAGTTGTCACAGAGCTTTACTTCAATGCAGAAACTACTTAAGCAACCATTTAAATATTGGCAAGATGAAGTCCTAAACTGCTCGGGACAAAGGTTATTTCTATTAAACACATCCGTTCTTCTGATTCCTAAGTATGGATTTCAGTGCCAAAATTCAGACCACCACAGACATTTGTACCTGCACCTTAGAAAGAAAAAGGAGATAATTTGTGAAAATATAAATACATGAAAGCGTTTTATTAACTACTGGATTTTTTAAATGTTACTGTATTTTATTCACTTGCTTCTCACTTTTTAAGACCTTCATAAAGACAACATATTGAGCTTCCTATTGAGATGGTTATACTTGTAGGCATGTCTTTTCTTCTGATGTCTTGGCAGCAAACCAGCTTTAAGTAAAACAGAAATCAACTGTGTTTCTTTAAAGAAAAATGCCTACAAAAGACTTTCTGAAATGATACCAATACATTGCATTAATTTAAGCTTCTAACAAAGACAAAACTCCTCTAAATGTGGCATAACACATTTGAAAACTAGTATCGTAGAATACAGCATAGATAGGATAGAATCATAGCATAGTTCAAGGAGGAAGGGCCCTCAGGAGATCTGTAATCCAAACTCCTGTTCAAAACAGGGTTAGCTATACGACACTAACCTGATCTTCTATGACAAGGTGATCCACTTAGTAGTTGAGGGAAAGCCTGTGCATGTTGTTTACCTAGACATTAGTAAAGCCTTTGATGCTGTTTCCAGCAGCATTCTCCTGGAGAACCTGGCTGCTCATGGCTTGTACAGGATTACTCTTTGCTGGGTGAAAAACTGGCTGGATGCCCAGGCCCAAAGAGTTCTGGTGAATGGAGTTAAATCCAGCTGGCAGCGGTCATAAAGCAGTGTTAGAGCTTGTTTCATTTAATATCTTTATTAATAATGTGATCAAGGGGATCGATCCTCAGTAACCTTGCAGGTGACACTAAGATGGGCCGGAGTGTTGATCTGCTTGAGGGAAGAAAGGCTCCACAGAGGGATCTGGACAGTCTGGATTGATGGGCTCAGGCCAATTTCACGATGTTCATCAAGGCCAAGTGTTAGGTCCTGCACTTGGGCCAAAACAACCCCATGCAACACTAGAGGCTTGGGAATGAGTGGCTGGAAAGCTGTCTGGCAGAAGAGGACCTGCAGCTGTTGGTCAATAGCTAGACAAATACAAGCCAGCAATGTGTCCAGGTGACCAAGACCAACAGCATCCTGGCTAGCAGGACTATGGAATTGTACCCCCTTACTCGGCGCTGGTGAGGCCATGCATCAAATTCTCTTTGGGGCCCTTCATTACAAAAAAGACATTTAGGTGCTGGAGCATGTCCAGAGAAGGGTAATCAAGATGGTGAAGTGTCTGGTGCACATGGCCTATGAGGAGTGGCTGAGGGAACTGAGGTTGTTTAGTCTGGAGAAAAGGAGGACAAGGAGAGACCTTATTGCTCTTTACAACTATTGAAAGAAGTTTGTAGTGAGGTGGGCGTTGATCTCTTCAGCCAAGTAACAAGAGATAGGATGAGAGAAATTGGCCTCAATTTACATCAGGGGAGGTTTAGACTAGTTATTAGGAAATATTATTTCATCAAAAGAATCGTCAAGAATTGGAACAGGCTCCTGCGGAAGTGGTTAAGTTACCATTCCTGGAGGTACTTAAAAGACGTGTAAATGTAGTGCTTAGGGACATGGTGGACTTGGCAGTGTTAGATTTACAGCTGGACTCGATGATTTTACAGGTCTTTTCTAGTCTAAATAATTCTTTGTGATCAAGTGAGGGTTTTATCCAGTCAGGTCTTGAACAACTCTAAGGATGGAGATCCCAGCTTCTCTGACAACTGCCCCATACTTTAGCTATCCTCATGGAGAAAATTATTCTATCCAGTCTGAACATCTCTTGTTTCCAGTTAATCCCATCGCATTACTATGCCTGGCTCCACCTTCTTGCTAATTTCCCCATAGATACTGGAGGTTGATGTTAAGTGACCTCAAAGCCTCCTCTTCTCCATTCTTAAAAAGTCCCATTTCCCCAGCCTCTCCTGAAAAGGCAAGTGCTGCAGCCCCTGACCAGCTTGAGGGCACAGGGCCCTCTGTTGAACTTGTTCCAGATTATTGATGTCTTTCTTGCTGAAAACTGGACACAGAGTCCATGTGTGGTCTATAACACATATTATTTCTTTTCCTAGAACAGCATTTGTATGTATTACAGCCCTCTTCTTAATGTTTGTGTTTAAAACCTATCAAAATGCTTCAACATCCTAGAAAATGAATTAATAGAAAATAAAGACCTGCCTATTAGCAGGTCCTAACCTGCCTATTATCAATGCTTATGTTGTTCTCTACTCAATGTCCAGAACATGGAAGCCAGTCATAAGTAAATTGGTGACCATAACCCTTCTGAATATTTGCACTGCAGAGAAATTTGCAATTTGCCAACAATGGGATAAAGCAGCAAAAGTTACGTGCTTTCAGGGGCTGATATCAGTGCAGCCTAGACAGGACATATACTTCATCAATAATCTTCCAAACTTCTCTCCCAAATTTCTGTTCTCCATCCTTGTAGTTTCCAGTGATAAAGGCATAAAGTGCTTCTCTGCTTCTTTACTCTTAATTCAATAATATGTATTAGCACAAGATAGAATGGGACTTTACACAGCTACAGCTGGTAATAAGTGTCTGCAAATGCACTTCCTGCATATATTGGACTACATCTCACAATAACCACAGGATGCGTAACGACAGCAATTTGTTAAAAGCTATCAGAAATGTTCCTCCAAGGTGCCTACATTTAAAAATTTTTCCCATCGTTTATTACCTTGGCAGATTAAAATAGTCTTTGAACACTACTGAGACTTGTTATGCACAGTGTTCACAGATATGTCATCTTAAAAGACATGCTGCTTTTTTTTGTTTTAGAGTGCTGCTTCTCTAATTAAACTAAAAAAAACCAAAACAAACTTTCTCCTCCCTGTAGATGCAACTCTCATTTGTGTCTTGGTTCAGATGCACAGTAATACAGAGAAGTTGAATACATACTACAATTGCATACTCAAATTTCAGTTCTTTTGGGTTTAGCCTGAACAGTAACTGTGTGAAAACTACTGTTATTGATGATCTCTCTTACTGTCTTTTACTGTTGTACAAATCAAGCCTTCTTATTTCAGAGGTAATAGGATATGTTATTTCTTTTTTTCTTTAAGTTAACATTGCAAATTCTTCAGTTTCAGAGAATCATATTACATTGCCTTTTTTTCTTTAGTATTAAGAGTTCCGGAGGTCACACTGGGTCTACATTGTAACTCCATTGTTTTCATGAACTCTGACAAGTGAAACAACCTAAGATATCAGAGAAATAATATTAATACACTTGATCTTTTAGCAGTCTTCCTGCTTCTACCTGTACTCTTAAGAAAGAGACTATGTCTTTAAATGTTACAGATACTAAAGGAATTAAGACCTTATTGCATGAGGCAACGAGTAAATATTGTTATAATATTCACACACATGCTTTCCAATGTATGAGGAAAAAAAGTAAAAAATTAGCCTGGAAAACTGTGTCTTTTCATTTTTTTGCATCTTCATATTTTTTCCCTTTGTGAAAAATTTCATACTGTGTTTTATGAAGACAAAAGATAGCATATTTGTATATTTTTCTGCAATTTAATGCTGGATCTTGTATTAAAATTATAATGTTACTGAAGCTTGGTTTAGACCTACAACCTAATAATGTAATGATCTATCTCCACATTATCATACAAGGGATATGTCTTAATTCACATATTCAGAGCAGTAATGCAAGATGTAATACTTAAATGCGATATCATTTTCCTGAGCCATTTGGTCCTCAGAACGCTGGCTCCTAAATAGCCTAAAAATATCCCTGGACAATACTTTATAAAATTGCTCTTCCTAGGGGCTCACTATCATTCTTAATCAGGTACAGTATCACGAAGCAAACAATTAAATGACAGAAACCAAATTGACACACCAAGCTCCTGCAGACCTGTGCAACTGTAACAGACAGAAGGAAAACAAATTAGTTAAGCAAGTTACTGAACAGACTTAATTTCAAATGTTAGTATTTTAATCCCAGTTTTGGTTTACTTCACATAAACCTTCATTTATTTGTGTTACTGAAAACATACCATAACTCATCTGTGCTAGATTACTATGGATTTTTTAATTTCCAGTAATGCATTTAAGATAAGTGAGTTTTAATAAGTTTAATTTCAAGTTACTCAAAATGTTTTATAATAACAACATTAATTTTTAATAAATTATATTATACTGACTATTAAAAGAGGGCTTTCTTTGGAAGAATTATTATTTAAACAGTCTTCAGAAACCTGTGTAATGATTTCCTACTTAAAGTTAATTCTCTTATGAGTTTGTAGAAGACAAAATAAAACCTGACCTATGGACGCTACACTTTGCAATATTGTTCCTATGCGAGCTGACCTACAGGTTCATTCTTGAGGGCTAAATGGTGATTTTCTGTCTATTCTTTAAATTATTGTGATGAGGAAGTTCTACTGTCTTATGAAAATTCATAAAAAATCTGTCATAGGTTTGTGGCATGTACTACATGCTTCTGGGGATTTACAAGACGCTACCAAACTCACTTCACCTGCACTACCCACAAGACTTGAAACAAGAACAGAAAGTTGAAATGACTGATTTTTTTTTATTCAGAATGTTTGTAGCATTTTTCAGCCCCTCAAAGCATATTTGAAAAGGTGAAGTACTATGTAGTCCATAATGACTGAGTAACTGAAAAATATAAAATGAAAGGTCAAAAAGGACCCATTATAGATCTTTCACCTACATTCCTTTAAAAAAAAAAAAAACAGAATTCAGTCATGAGCATTTTCAAAATGTCGCAATTTTTATCTTATTTAATGCTTTTAGAAATGAAGAATTGAAAAACAGGTTTTTTTTTTCTGCTGTGAAGTCATAACACCTGAGCTGAAGTAAAAATATAAGGAAATTTTCCTAAGGTACTAACAGCTCTGTCCATTTGATCTTATATTACTTTCAGTAATTAATAAACATTAAAATGCTAACTAACATTTTAATTGATAACAAGACAAAACACACATTCTTGTGACAGATCATCCCTAGTCATGCACCAAATAGATCAAATAAAGATAACTCGTTCATCTATGAAAGCATAACTACAGATTCATAAACCGTAACATCTATGAATTCATTTTGTCACCTGACACAAAGCAAAATCTGCAAAGCAACAGGATGTTTAAATGTTCCTCTATGGTCAGTATACATAAGTTTTGCATAACATTTCATCCAGACCAAAATAGGGTCAGAAAAATAGGGTAAAGTCTTATACTTCCATATACATTTTTGTGCATGATCCCCATTACTTTCAGTTTCAGTCAGAGCACCACTATGTGTAGATCAGGAATAATTCAATATGTAAAATAAATAGACATAAAATCTTAAGATAATAAAACCAGTTCTTTTTGGTTTGTAATAAAGAGCACCTTCAGACACCAAACAGGAGTTAAAAAACTTCTATTTGTGTTTTCTACACGTGCTTTCAGTTACCAGTTTTCTGTTTCAGTCACAAATATACATCACATGCCTTCTTGCAGTATTGTTACACAAATAATACATACTTTGGAAAAATCTTGCCAGCTTTGCTGTTTTTTTCTTATTTTCTAATCTTTTGCTTTACCCTTTTGTTACAAAAAGTAGCAAGTATTACTTGTATTTCGTATTCATACAGGATTAAGAGACAATAATACGTTATAAAAACTTAACAAGTTACCATAGTCCAATAATTTATTCTTTGCCTGAAAACTAGCTTCTACAGTTAAAGCAAAAGGCTCTGGGACAATTTTTATGTGTTCAAGTAGAAAAAAAAAAGGCACATCTGAATTACCGAGATTAATATTTCAATCAATAAATTAATCTAAACTGTTTTACCAAAGACATCTGAGGATCATCGTTCAGTCTTCTGATTCATAAACCTACAGGCTCATCAGTATTCTGTACAGACTCTCACAGTTATTATTCCCCACACCTTTGTCCATTTGGCCAAGAACATCCACAGTAGTTAATGAGAAGTTCAGAATCTTAAAGCATTTGAATGTATAGCATAATTAATTTACTACATCTGGAAATTAATTTATTAAATGTCTTTTGCCTTATGAAAAACTACATTCAGTTTCAAAAATTCAGACAAATATGTTGATATCATACAATAGTGAAAAATAACACTTGAAATTGCCTTATATTGCTATCCCTTTTTGACATTGCTGTAGAAATGAATGAGGAATACTGAGTCATGAAAACCAGTCTTACCACTTACATGAATTACAGCACTAATATCAACTACATCAAGGAATAAGTACCCTTTTAAGGACATAGATCTGTAAAAGGTATCACCCAGTAGTACTCACTGCTCCTATAGTTTGATTTCTTTAAAGTGTTAACTAGTTTTAGCTGTAGATGTCCATAGGTTTTGGACACAAAATTGTCTTCATACTGTCTGTTATGTCAGTATTTTTCTTCAACACGGGTATCAGAATTTATTTTCATTTCTCAGAAATGACATAGAATTTTTCAATGAATCAAAATCATATCAACTGCAAGAGGAAAAAAAAAAAGAAAAAAAAAAAGAAAAGAAAAGGACAGACATTCTCAAAAGCCCAGCGCTGCTATTAACTAGGGCTCATTGAGACCACTCTCAAATCCTTGATTTGCATTGCAGCTGCCAAGCACTTCTTAAGTATTCACTACACAAGAGCAAGAATCATTATCTACATGAATTAAGTCTCAGTCTGCCATACTGTCTGAAAGCTCCCAGGGTCATTCACATCTTAGTGTGGGAAACAAGGGATTTACCCTCCCAGATCTATGCCAATTCCACTCTCTACCTGGGAAAAAAGAAAAAACCCAAAACCTTGCAAACAAGCATTTTCATCAAAATAATACTCTTCCCACAAAAACTTCTGATTTACATCTACTAGTAATTTATTTCCAAACAGTCCCAGTCGGAAGGTCTATCTGTCAGACTAAATGGAGCCTTGAAGTACTCTAGAGTCTACTCTTTCTACAATTTTTTTTCTGACAGAATAATTTACACCAACTAAGTTCCACCATGTTCTCTGTGGATTCCCATACATTGCAGTGAAGACAGTCACCCATAAGGATTCTTTATCTCAAAAAATAATAAAAAAATAAATGGTAAAAACACCAAATAGTTGAAAAAACCCAAACAACTTTCACTCCTCCAACCCCTAAAAAACCCTATTTTTATTTGCCAACCACAGTATGAAACAGCACCTAGGCTTTCAAAATGAAAAATGACAGCCCTACAATCTTGTTGAAAAAATGCTGTGCAATTACCTGCCTTGATACGTGACAGAGATATTTTAAGAAACAAGCATTATTTGCACCCATGTACCTTTCATGAGAGAGTGAGCAGTTTTGTGTAGCATTTCTCCTCTCATTAAAAAGGAGACAGGTACAATACTGACAATCTTGTTAAGAACAGATAGAAAGAAAATACTAGAAGGTTCTCGTTGTCTAGGATACTGATTTAAAATCCACTGAAAAGCCACACTATTCCTATAAAGACTCAGAAAGTAAGGCTTAAAATACTTACTTGATAACGTCTCCTTCAAGAGCAATCACTCGTTTAATGATCTTCTGTTCAGGGTTTCTAGGAGACCTGAGACAAGGGATAAGGTTACACAATCAGTAATGTTCCTGTTGTCTTAAGAAAACAAAAAGAAATTCCACAAAGAAATAAACACTATTAAAGTCATTAGAAGATTCCATGTTTTCCTCCATATAGCATCAATCATGATGTTCCACCCTGATGTGAAGCTACTTTAACCATTCTTATTACAAATCATCACTACAAAGCAGATACTAAAATATGACCTGCTTACAAGGTCATATGCTTACCAGAATAATCAATGTACCTTATATACAATCCCCAACATTCAAATTAGAATGTCCCACTACCAATAGAGAGGATACCCTTGCAAACTGATTAATGTACTAAAACCTGAACTCTCCATCAAACTTTATCATTATATTGTTTTTAAACATTCATGTAATTTACTCACTTTGAAAATAGTGCCTTTACGTTATATTAAGATCAATCACTAATTTAGGTAAAATTTGCCTAGGCAGTTGTGGAAGTTTTAGAGCAGTTATAAAATTTTCTGAAAGTTTCAGCTTTAGTCAAAGCTTCCTAATGCAATACCACATTTTCACTTCATTTTCCTATAAGTATGTTTCACTAAATGGATTCTGATCATGCATTGCATAGTATTATGAGAAAGCAGAGCTGAACTTGCACGCACAGTCTGACTACTTCAGCTTCCTGGATGCACATTAATAAGATAGTGCTATTAGAAGTGTTAGTCTAACATACTTTTGACAGGTTAATGTAGACATATATGTACATTGCAAAATTTCTTTCATTCCTATATATTTTGCCTCTTTTCTTTTCATTATTCACTTTTAATTATTTAACTATGCAAATTCAGTATAGCGTTTTCATGCTATTTAAAAAATTATTTTTGTATCTGCTGCTTGTATATAGGAAAGTCAGTGAAAGAACAAATTATTTTGATTTTTTGCTGATGCTTGGGTTCTATACATTAGGCTCCAAATATAGCATGCTAGACATGCAATCACAAGAGCTTTATATTATAGTTTTCATGTCTAAAACCACTGGCCATACTATCCTTACAACACAGCAGCACCTTTGCTTTGAGCTCATTTCTGGTCAACTGGTAGATTAATAAGAATACGTTTCCTTAAAAAATAAAGATGAGACAAATCTGGATAAAAAAAGTGTCCACACTGCTGCATGGATAAAGGCACATGCAGTTCACTTTAATTTCCAAAATTTAAAAAGAAAAATTACTTTCCTGTTACTTGATTTAAATTTTAATTCATCTAGGTTCGGATTGTAACATTTACACTTAGAATTTAAGTAATGGAAATAATCATACATAACATATGGGATAAACTGTGTATTTCTTAAAGACTGAATAAAAAAAAATTAAGTTTGCTCTTTCAAAACTCTGTTCTGGTTTAACACCTTACTTTCAAAGGTTCTTTGAAATTCACCATGTAAGCTTTTTAACTTGATTAGTATGTATATATTGTAATGTAATTACTGACCTCTCCCTTAATTTGTTTTCCTTGTGCAAAATATAATAACGACCTTGAATAAACATAACTTTAAATCTGTGATATGAGTATTTGTTCTAAGAGTGGTTATTTTTTCTGCCAGTAATGACATATTTAACAAAAGCACATAATTTATCAGATAGACTTCAAGGAATTCCTTGTAGATAGTTATTATAAATCAGACATAGTTTTAATATTTGAAGTCAAAATAGTTTACAGATAAACTTTATATTAATGTTCTGATTTTAACTATGAAAATAGCAAAGGACAGGTAAGAGAGGGAAGAGCATGCTCACTGTGGCAAGCAGAATATTTTCAAGAGACAAGCAGAATATTTTCTTCAAGAACAGGAGGTAAGAGAGGCTAGTTCTGACATGAAGGTTATTGATGCCTCCCTGAAAGGTGTTTGTGCAACACTGGGTTTTCATTGATTATGGAAATCAGAAAAACATGCAGATACAGGCAATTTCTGTCTTTGAAATTTTGCAGCAGGTAACAATTAATCGTTTAGTACTTCTCTATCACTGATATCTGGGTAAGGTAACACAATAATCTCTGAAAATTAGAGTAAATAAAAACAAAGGAAATAGAAATCACATGAATAAAACTACAGAACTGAGAACCTCAAAGCAGAGTTTTGGTAGCTGTACTTGTAAAACATGCTTGGAAGAAGAGGAATTATTTTCCCATCTCATTTAGTAAGATAAATAGGGAGTTTAACAGGCTGGATCATGCATCGGAAATAGATGTTGACACTCAAAAGAGTTTTGTGCCCTTGGTCAACAATGAAGGAGATTCCTGTTGCCAACATAGTAGTTCATGCTCAGATTCTGTGCAGTAGGAACTGTCTAGCAATACCCATCCTTTCATCCCTCCTGGTATTGTATCTATGATAAAACAGATGCAACATAACCAGCTCTAAATGTCATATAAGAATGCAAATTTACTTAATATAAGCATGGATTTGCTAAATCAAAACATTTTTAATCCATTTGCAGTCTTAATTCCATCTAAATTCCATACTTCTTTATGCAGATAATGAATCTTGTAATAAACATAATATTTAACTAATTACTTTACAGGTTCTGAGACAGTTTTCTGTATTGTAGAAAATAACACACAATAGAATAGCGGAGGGAAAAAATCGACCCCATTTATTCTTTTTTTCTGTCATTCCTCTTGAGAATTTTACTATATGGAATTACTGCATTAAATATATCCAGTAAACAGGTCCAATATCTGTGTTCAGTTTGGACACATCCGTACAAGAAAATTTGACAACTGGAAAAGAACTGTCATCTGTATAACTAGTGATTAGGAACTGAGACACCAGGAGGTGAGGAAATAGCATGAGCTGCAGCAAGAGAAATTCCTGTTGAACACCAGAATTTTTTTTACGCTGTATGTGGTTAAGCAGTTGTACAGGTTTCCCAAAGAGGCTGTGAATCACAGAGGTATTTGGAGCCTGACTGCACAAGGCTCTGAGCAGTCTGACTCAGCTTTGGAGTTGAACCACCTTGAATGGCTGGTAGGACTAGATAATCAAAAATTATTTTTCACTTCTAACTATACACAGTCTTCTGTCTTACTCAAAATATGAGGACTCATAATGTTGATACCTTAAAAAACTACACATTTAGTCTGGGATGCAGGATCTGATGCCAGAAGAGCCTGTATGAATCACCTTAATTAACTGCTGTAGCCCATAGATCAATTTTGGTTTTTTGTTTTCTGACTTTTTGAGTAGTTCCTAATTATATTACAAAGAATTCTTAGAGAAGGTTATGATATCATGTCTCAAACACTCTGAGTGACAATGAGACTAACACCCAGAAAAATTACTCCAAAGATTAATTATCCTTGTTATTAGGAAATATCTGCATTCAAAATCAAATTTATCCAACTTCAGTTTCAATTTCACGCCTTCTCCTCCAAGGCAGAAAAATCACCATCTTATCCATTCTTCATGCAGAAACATCTAGGCACAAAACCACTTCTTAAATTTTGCCTGGATTCATCAGCTAGAATTCCTTAAAGTTTTTAGCATACAGTTAGTCTTGTAATTCCAGGACGACTTTTATGACCATACTTCAAACTTCCTCCAACATTTCCATTTTCTTCTTGGCACACAGATATGGGACAATTATTCCATTATTAATTTGTTCAATAATAAATTGAGTAGAGTAGCCTGGATTTATTATGCTGGCTCAATGAAAAATCTCTTTTGTGTTTCTTAATGTTCCATTTATTTTGTATATTTAGGCAAAAAGCTCATCCCTTTCATCATAGGAGCCGATGCCAACAGGATGTAAAAACTGACTTCTAAACCCTTCTCTAAGTAAACTGCTTGCTAAAACAATTAACCAGTAAAGTTTTGATTAATACTTGTACTTCACATGCTACAAGATGTGGTTTTGGACAGTAACCATGTGATTCCAGTCATACTATAATGACATGATTGCCTTGTTATTTACTGCCCTGTCTATCTCTGCATTTTTTTACAAGGTTATCCAGGATCATGAAGACAATTGACAAAACCAGTACCTAGCTTTGTATCACAAAGCAGCCTACTGGAAATATTACTATTCATAGATGTTTCTCCAACCACATCTACAACTTCATAGTTGAATCTTTATCATCTCTCTAATGGGGTCCACATTACTTCCGTAAAAGACAAGTTTCTAGACCAGGATATTATAGGGTAGTAAAAGGGATTCTTAAAGAAACCAAATATACTACGTTATGGCCTTTATCAAAATTATATTTATATAGTTGTTTTCTAATTTTGTTGATAAAACTGAAAAAAACTTTTCTAAACTGAACCAGATTTTAGCTTCTACTGGCAGAATAAGAAATCAACCACAGGATAATTTTGCTCAGATAAGATGTTTCCAAGGCCCTCCTCTTTTTTTTAAATACTGTCTTCAAGTCACTTGCATTTTCCCCTTTGTCTTTCTTCCCCTTCAACTGCTAAAGAGTTATTTTCCAAATAGTATTGCATGCTACAAAAACTTTTTAGTCCATGCTTGCCTGTCAGAAGCAATGTTTGAGCCAGTTTTGACATTAAACAGTGTTGTACCTTTAAAGGAAGTGAAATAGTTTAGATATTTTTTCAAACAGAAATATTATGTGGAAATCATATGCAATTCTGAGAATATTAGCACATAATGAAAGCAACGGAACACATTCTTCAATTACTCCTGGATTCTCTTTGGGTTAAAATTGAGGAAGTAGACCCCAGTCCTAATAAATACTGGTTCAGGTAATAATTTTGAGCATTCAAAAATTTTCATCCATAATTTAGAATATAAGTACTTCAAGACAGCAGTTGCACCAACTGGTTAGGCATAAGTTCCGGTGATGCACAATTTGCTCAGCAGCTTCAGTGGAAAATATGTGCAAAGATATAATTAGAGATATGATGAAAACTGTACTTCTAGCAACATCCTGTAATCCTTAATTTAACTCCACATTACATTAGCATTTCTTAGTCAAACCTCTGTTAAAAACCAAAATCACTCAATGCTGAATTTTTTTAATATGAAAATTATTTTATAATAATTACAGATTGCATGCATTGTCGGAAAGGTAGTTGGGTTTTTTTATTAAATTTTAAAGTGCACATATCCTAAAACAATGCTTCCTTGAAACTTCTTGGTGAATTTTGAGCAATCTCTAAACAAATGTAACAATCTGAATACATCACCTGCATAAAGCCTCAGTAAAAGAGTCATAGACTTTGCAATATAGCCATGCAGTAAGTAGAACAGGTAAACAATTCTATCAAACTGCAGTTCTTGGATATCCACACTTGTTCCTTTCTCTCTTTATCATGGACCCCCATTCCATAGCTACTCTCTAGATTCTGATTTTGTCTTGAGTTTTCAAACAGAGCAGGAAAGTATCTCCCCAAGGATAACACATTCAGAAAAAACTATCTCCCATTATAACTACCCATCCACAGTGTGTCTCCTGTTACTAGACACTATTTAGCAGGGCTCTCCTACACTAAAACGAAGGAGTTGAAAGGAAGAAAATTAAGGTCTGCATACTCTCAAAGCAACTGAGCTTTCCATGGTATACCCACAGCATGCTATATAGTTGCAGCCTCACTGCGAGATGAGGCATCAGCAGTAGCAGATTTACAGTATCTTGCATAGAAGTTGAAAGGTTACCACAAATAATTTGGACCTATGTCTGTGGATAACTATAGTCTCTCCCCAGTGTAAACTAGACGTATCATTCCTGCAAGGCAAAAATTTAACAAGTATTACTACAATAAGGATCCAGCAATCAAAACTGCGCATCTGAAAAAATTTTAGAATTATATACCAGACAAAGTCAGGAGAAAGACAGAAAGAGAAAAAATCAAATACATCTCCAGTAAAAATTAAGACTTAAAAAAAATCACTTTTACCTAGGATGAAGCAAGAAAAAAAAAATTTAAAAAAGAGGAAAATTGAAAACACTAATTAAAATGTTTTACTGCAATAAAAGTAATTGCTACACCAGAGCTATATGACAAGTCACTGTGAAAAAACTCAGAATACTGTAGTAACTCAGAAAAACAACTACTATTTTGAGGTAAAATCTCATTTAATTGGTTCTCAGCCTTCCAATCTAACCACACTGAAGTTAAACAACTCAGCCACTTTTAATGCAGACTGTGTAATCACAATAGTTATGTGCACTTGACCTTCTTCCTGTTAACAGGGGGACTCAACTAATTACTCGCTGTTTTAACTGGCCATTTCTCCTTATCTTGACCTTTTCTAAAAGGCTTGAAAAACTCTTTACCTTAACCTTTGACTTTGAAAGCATACATAGAACTATTGACATACCAAATAGGAAGGTAGCATGAACTAGGAATGAGAATATCTTGGTTTCTATACTAAAGTCAACAACAGTAATGTATTTGCTGTTTCATTAACCATTATGCCGTAGTGTAGAAACCATATTTCATCTTTACTATAGCTGCCCAAATATTCTACTCTGTAATGGAAATAAAATATGACTGACTTCTGTTGCAACAGACAACAGAGGGAATGGCAGAGAAAACTGTAAAATGCAATCAAAATGCTTAAAAATCATTTTCAGGT